>CP110844.1:19846958-21096958 GCA_028411795.1 Euphorbia peplus
CAGGATGGGCTTGATTAAAAAATTAAAAATTTACAGACCCAATGGGCCAAAAGTACATAAATATAAAAGGCCTATTCTATTTAATTCATAAATAAAATTACAACCAATACTTCAAATAAAAGCCCATAGGATTCTATTAATCACGTTGCTGCAAAGTTAGTAAAGATAACGAATATAAAAATGCATGGTCATGACAATCCAATTTTATCAATTAATTAAGCCCGATCATATTTGCAAGACCAATTCAATTTGTCAACAAGTGAATTAAAAGCCCATAAAGGCCCAATGAATATTTCATTACTCCCACTCAAATTAGGAATTCACTAAATCAAAATTGAAATTTCAACTAATGCCACCGGTGCCCCGATCCACTAATTAAATCTCACTATCATACCATATTCAATTTTATATCGTCTTATAAAATAAAACAAAAATAAAATGCATGGCACGACATAAACAATTTTCGTTTCAAATGTCTAAAACAATTTTAATTAAAACGACTTTGACTTTGGTGCCCGGAATTAAATTAAAAATTTTAACCTATTTAGAAAACATTTTAACATTTTAACCTAAACCTGCAAGGCCTGCTGGATGGAGCCCCGTAGGGCTGCTCAACGCAGCCCTTGGTTGGCTGCGTTGACAGCCAACCAGCAGCAGCTCTTGCGAGCTGCTGCAAATTCCTAAAAATCCAAAAATTCTCTTCGAGGACAGGGAGATACTATTTGTTTTTTTTTTTTAATAATTGATCTTAGATTTATTAAAAACAAAAACATCAATTCACAACCACGACAATAATCAAGAACTTGATTCAAGAACAATAATATCCGGTTAAATTAGTTTGGGGAAAACACATCAAAAACCCCAACCAATTAAAATTAACTAATCTTAAAGATCCAACAATGGCTCTGGTACCACTGTAGGGTTCAAAAAGATCGATCAGAGCCGCGCAACGGAAGCAGCGAACATTAGTTAAACGGTGAATTCGATCTAACCTGAACAAATTGTCCCATTGATCTTAATCTTTAATCCTCAGTTAAATTTTAACAAAACTGTTATCTTAATCTATGGATTAAGAAAACCTACTTGGATATCCTTTTAAGGATAGACGAGAGCCTCAGATGTTGCTCCTCCTAGTTCACGTGCAGACACGAGCAAGAACCGAGACCAGCTACTAGTCGGCTTAAACCAAGAATGCGAAGAACGAGGAACGAATTCGCCGGAATCCTCTAGGGAGGGGTTCGGCCGAACTTTGCTAATGGGAGGCTTGGGTTTAAGTTTCTAATCCAGAATAATGAATTGACAATTCACTTATATGGTGCAATTAATTAACTTTCAGTTAATTATTAATTTGACCGTTAATTAAATTAATTTTATCAATTAAACACCGTAGTATTAAATCGATTCAATTAACATCAATTAGGTTAAATTAATATTACACTTTAACACATAGACAATTAATCGCTTAATTAAATTAACCCGATCAATTAATTAGCCGTTCCAATTATTAATTAACTTGTCACATAACAAATAATTAATATGTTCTTCAAATAATCAATTCATCAATTGATCATTTAATCTTGGAATTAATTAACACAATTTATGTATCAATTAATCTTCTCGATTACCGTGTTGCACGATCCTTAGGGTCTGAAATCAATAAGCTGTGAATTAACAATTCACTGATCGACATAGGGTCCTAGTAAACCATGTCAATCACATATTGATTACAGATGAATGCTATCCATGTCAGACATAAAACCCTGTATGATGCTCTACTTATTTCTTACCAAAAGCATATCTATTAATCAAGCTGGAGGCATGGTGTAGTCATCCTATATTGCTAGATAAATTTCTTGATCATCGAGTATTACTGACAAACAAACAAGTCACCTGCTTGTTTCAGTACGGCCGTACATTTCTCAGCTAATACTCATCAAGTGGCCTATGATATCAACTCACTTAAACAATGAGTGGTGTTATTCTAACATCTTATTATTTTGATGACTTACTTTATTAAATGGTTTTCATACTTATGCTCCATATGTGACAAAATGACTTTTATCATATACTATATACTTAAAAGATTTATATAACTCTAGATGTTATTAAATGATATTTCAAATAAACTTTAAAAAGAAATATCTAGAGTTATCCTAAAAAGTATATGATTTAAACTCTTGATCTTACGTGCTCTAACTATGCCATATTTTACCCGAGATCAAAAGTTTTATGTATGTATACCATGAACTTAATTAGGTGAAAATGAGATATATTATGGACTATTTTAA
This sequence comes from Euphorbia peplus, assembly GCA_028411795.1. Classification (NCBI taxonomy): domain Eukaryota; kingdom Viridiplantae; phylum Streptophyta; class Magnoliopsida; order Malpighiales; family Euphorbiaceae; genus Euphorbia; species Euphorbia peplus. The sequence continues at coordinate 19,849,247 of CP110844.1, forward strand.
TCATGACATAATCTTATTTACTCTTGCCATGGTTATTTTACGAGGTTCATAATTACAACGATATCTCGACTTCACTAACATTTTCGGTTTATACATACTTGCCATGACGTGTGATCAATACATTTATCATCCATACATACACGAAATTGATGCATCATTTTGATGATAATATGTATGTTTATATGGTTGCTCTTCATGATAATTAATCTTTACAAATCTATGATTTTCTCAAGGATTAATCTACACCATCCATATTTCACACTTGATCTTCATCCTACGGCTAAGGATCAAACTTATTGGGCAAGTTTGATATCCCATCAAAGACAACTCACTTTGTACCCGAAATGCTCTCTTCACCACTCCTTTTTGGCACAAAAACCGAGGTATCTATGCATGGAGAATTGCTTGGTCAACAAGTTGTGAAGGTACACTTACAAGTGAAAGAAAGGTGACATAAAGTGACATTTGATGGACTTAAAGATGATGGATGAAGCATACAACTTTCCAAACGGCTATATGGTGATATATGATTCAAAATTCAAGTCTCTAACAGCTCTATTTTCGACTATAAATAGCCCGGGAAGTTGACAGTTGAAGATAAGGAAAAACAACGAGAATTAAAGCTATCATACGAGAGATTTTCACAGCTTTGATTAATATTTTCCTTCAACTGTATTAAGAGAGTTTGAGTGTAATTTATTTCATTCAAAAAGATACAGTAAGATTAAACGGTGGGGTTTAATCTGGGTTTTACACTAGAGCCTTATAAAAGTGTAATAGGTTCTTAAGCACCCGTAAGCTTAGGAGAGGTTATCACTGAGCCTTGAAAAGTGCCATAAGTTTCTTAGTTGAGCTTGAGAAAAACTAAGAGAAGTCACTCGACGCTTGGAGTTCGAGAGAGTAAATACTGGTAGAGGTATTTGCTGGCAGTGTCTCGGATTGTGAGAACTGTCTCAAGCTTGATTTCTGCCCGTAAAGAAATCATAGTGGAAAATCTCGAGAGGTTCTCTCGGGGACAGGATTAGGCTCACAAGGAGACCGAACCTGGATAAATAACTGTGTCAAAATCTCCTATCCCTACTCTCTTTAATTATTGCTATTTAATCACTTGCTTGCATTTATTTATTTATCTATTTGCTAGTGATTAATTGTGCTTAATTCTTATATACTCTTATTTTCTATAAACAACTGTTTCTTCCGCAAAACTTATTTGAGCTGTTGTTTATTAAAATAGGCAAATATTTTAAGAGTATTTAAAAGTATTTTTAAAAGCAATAAATCCTATTCACCCCCCCCCCCTCTAGTCTTTATACAGTCATATTTGGGCCAACAAGTGGTAATTCCATCACTTCAACTATCTGCAGTAATAAGTTCAGAGATTGAACCAGTGTATCCATATTTGGCATCCTCTGGCGGACCTGTTAGAAATACACCAAATTCAATCTGATTCCTTATTGACTGCTATAATTAAATCAGGTCAGGAGATAAAAGAGATCTACATTATTAGAAAGCTTAATGACTCTACTACCATGAGCTTTCTAAAGCGGATCGACCAAGTCTCGTGTAACGCACACGCACCTATATCCATATTCACACACACTAGGCAACCTACATAGTGCCATGTGAATCCTAGATATAAAAGTGTATGCCATAATCATTCCCATGACTATGACTGGCTTCTGGTATACTTTTATGATATACTATCAACGGATACTTCATTTAGTTGCTATACTACAAGATATATATCTCAAATAAATTAATGCCTTTATTCATAAAACACCAATGACATAGGATGTAATCATCATCAAATACAATGTCATAAAACAACGCCTAGGGCCTAGGGCACACCAACAATATTGTGATAAAATCTGAACCTGGTTTGAAGAGAGCTGCAAATCGTAACAGAGGGAAAGATACATCGAGTTCAGTCATGGTTCTTCCAGATGAAAAGCTAGTCAAGAAGCTTTCAAAATTTTCCGACCCATCTGCTCAGGAAACTTTTGAGTTCATTACTGACATTCCTTTTGGATCCCCTCGAAGCGTTTGTTGGGATTCTCTTAAGAAGTTGGGTATAACATACACTGTCAAGGACTTGGTGGAGAACAGAGGTTTTCAATCTTTCTTCGAAATGGTAGAGCCTTCATACAAGGAACTTACACTGGAGTTCTTGTCAACTTTCAAGCACTACTAGAAAATGGTTGATTTCCGACGGAAGGTTTTCCATCAGAAAATTCAGATGGAATTCCGTCAGCAAGAGGAACTGTCAGGATGCCTGACGGAATATCCTGACGGAAGGAAATTACCGTCAGAAAATTCTGGACGGAAGGTTTTGATTTTAAAAACTTGAAGACTACAAAAAACAATTACAATTTCGGATGGGCTCTCAAATTTAAGCCCATAAAACATAACCTACCCCAAGCTAACCTTCAACCCTAATTCTCTCTATCAATAACCCTTATAAAAACCCCAATTTCACTTCATCCCCTTCATATTTCGTGTGGCAACATCCCCACCCCTTATCTAACCCTAAATCTCATCTCTACTTCATCTTCATCTTCTTTAATTTCTATAGAGGATCCTAGCTCTTCTTCTTCGAATGATAGTTCAATAAGCAGTTGTCTGATCCGCCGCCTCCACTTCCTCTCTCTCTATCTCAATAACCGAAACCCTAAATGGCCGCCGTTCATTCCTGTCTGTTGTTAGTTGCGGTAGTGACTCCTCTCCCTTCTCCCACGATAAAAGCTTCCTTCAACAGTCCATGGTGGCATTTCTCAAGATTTACATCTTGACTAGGGCTGGAGAATGAGGAATAGAGTCAGACGATCGAGGATTTGATGGCGGCGATGAAACAGTTAGCAAATAGAAGGAGGAGCGTTCGGGGTGGCGGGCTCAGAATCCTCTTTCGATGGTAAGAACGGTGGTACTCTTGCTTGTTCTCTGCTTCAATTCTTTCTTTCCATTTTGATTTGGATTTGACTCGTTTTCATCCTTTGGTGTCTGACTATCTATGGAGGTACATTTTCTGGTGAGGCATGGTGATTGGAGGCAGCGGTTAGATCCTCACTTTGACCTGGATTAGTCATGTCAGAATTTGGTAGTTTTCTGAATATGAAATGGTAGGAGTTCTTTTTTACTTCTGTTTGTTATCAAATGATTAATGATATGAGTAGCTGAACCATTTTTTTTCTATCATAATCTTTTATGAACCATCAGAGATGCTTTAAGATGTCTGAGAATGAAATCAATTACTTTACAAGAAAATTAGCTGGTGATTTATTGTATCAAAACTTACTGGTGATTTGTTTTCGTATGGCTTCTTTTTGGTAGCTTCATTCTATGGTGATCTAACTAGTACAAATATATTTTATTAATTTTACTAGAGCTCAGTGAATATTATTTCTCTCGTTTAAGAATCAATGAGGTTCATTAAGCTTATGTGTAGTTAATATGCAGAAAATAAATGGTAATGTTTGTATAATTATGTGTAGATTCTGATCAAATCACATTGTTAATTAGCTTTTAGTTTGATACTCTAGATGTATAGTTCGACGTTCTCTGACTTGTTTACTCATGTGTGTTTAAAGCACCTTGATCAATTAGATATGTGCTTTATGCAGTCTCTTCTACTACCTTATAGTTGTAGGAAACCACAATTTGTATCTGAAAATTGTATTTCTGATGTACTATTTGACGAACTATACTAAACATAACACGTTCCATGGTTTAGTTTTCTGCACAATTCTTTCATACTGTTATTGGTCTTCAATTGCATGTTTTGTGTGTTTTTGGTTGTTTGAAATTTCTATTGAGATGGTAATTCACAAAAGTTTAGTTTGTATCTTAACTGAATTTCTCCTCATTTTTAGATGACTTTTAAGAAAATAATCACTATTAGTGAGGTACAAACCAATATTTTATATATTGATGCTTTTAGTGAGTTTAATCCTTAATAACAAAATAATTTGATTTGATATCCTTATGACTTAGGAAAAATGTAAGTTCACTTATTACACTGTTGTACCACTGTTGTACTCATTACACTTGCCACTTCTTCATTTCATGTGGTAACATTTTTGTATTTCTTAGTTGATAGCTGCACTTTTCTCTTTCAGGCTGCCAAAGATGTTGAGTTAGCAGAGAAGCCTGTGATTAGCGATGATTCAAACCTGCTTAAACCTCACTTCTAGATGAGCTTCTTGCAAACATTATCACAAGCAGGTAGAAGCTTTTTGTAACTCGTGTGAAGACTACAACATAGAGACACCTTCACCAGTTTCTGCAATGACAGATTTGCTCATTGACCATATAGTTGTAGAGAAAAACTGAGGTAACTGTTCACTGTGTTGGTTTTGTATTTGGTCCAAGTGACAGACCTTTGTAGCTGGACAATTTGCCTTTGTCTTTTATCTTATTGTGTATTTGTATCCTAAGTTTGTAATGTTTCACATTAATTTTTATCCAATTAATACAAGGATTTGTTATCGTTTTATTTTTGCTTTGTATTTTTGTATATTTAAATTTCTATAAAAAAATATTTTATGAATAAGAAATGATTCAATTAAAATTTAGAAATGAGTGTACAGAAATACTGTCAGGAATAGGGTGTTCTGACGGAACAAAATTGCCAACCTCATCAAACTTTTCTAACGGAATAACGTTGCAAGAAGCGTCAGGATACTTTGACGATTTCTATACGTCAGGCAAGTCGTCATACCAACTGACGGAAAACCGTCAGAAGAATGTCAGCACAAACCGTCAGAAGAATGTCAGCACAAACCGTCAGAAACGCGTTAGAGAAATTTGTGTCGGCCGAAATTACCACGGTTTTCATCCGTCAGAAATTTCGTCAGAATAGTGATTTTCTGACGGAATATGGCGATCTCTGACAGAAAACTGCCGTCAGAAATCAACTGTTTTCTAGTAGTGAAGGTCAACCCTAAGATCAAAGATCCGGACGCTGAGTTTCGTTTCCAGTTCAGGCTGATGGGGCATACACAAAACCCATCCCTGAACTCGTTCAATGTTCTGTTAGGCTGTGTAGCTGATGATGAGGCTGCCATTGAGGAGTATTTCCACTTCCTCACTGCTACTCCTAAGGATTTTAACCCTCATATGTTCTGGAAGCAGATTTCTGATGAGGACAACTTTGATAGCAAGTAGGCGAAGGGTACTTCCATCAAGGAATACCCTATGTGGATTCTGCACAAATTGGTCTCTGGCACAATCTTTGCCAGAGAGAATCAGGCTAATGTCACTCTGCTTGATCTCACTGCTTTATGGAGCAAGGTGACTGGAAGAAGGATGAATTTGGGACATTATCTGGGGGAGTACTTGTTGGGCTACCATAGCAAGAAGTTGAATGACATCTATTGTGGGAATCTTGTAACCAGAATTGCGGAGGCCATAGGTGTTTTCAAACCTGATGATCGATCCAGGCTCACATTATCCTGCCATCCTGAGCCCATGAACTTCAGAACCCTTCAATACATGGGGTACTACAAGCAAGTGAACAAGAAATGGGTGTTGGTGAATGAGATTGATGTGGCTGCGAAGGCTGAATCAAGGAAAAGGAAGCTTGAGATTCCAGTTGAGTCTTTTGTGATTGAATCTGGAGGTGAAGAGGAAGAAGAAACCAAGGATGTTGAATACTATCGCAAGTGGCTCAACTTGAATAATGAGGAGATGTATGTTCAGCTCAAAGCTCAGAAAGGAAAGACTGCCAAGTTGGAAAGAGAGGTTGCCCTGCTGAAGAAGGCTTTGCAGGATCTGGAGAAGTCTATTGCGTGGCTTCATGGGCACATGGAAATTCAGAGGAAACTTTCTGAATTCCCCATACAACATAGGTTCAATGAGGAGACCCTCCTGTTGGCCCTAACAAGAACAGAATCACCTAGAGGGGGGGTGAATAGGTGTCTAAGTCCTAAACTAAAATTTTCTAAGTTTTTTGAGAAACTTATTTTTCAGAGTCAAATTTCCTCAGAGTCAGAGGCTAGCTTAAGGAAGCAGCTTCTGAGGGAAATTCTGCCTAAACACAGATAGACTGTTTTCAGCAACAGAAGTTCAGAGTTAACAAACTTCTGGACAGCCTTATGAACAAAGACAATGATATAAAGAGTAAATCTGTTTCAGCACTAAATATAAGCAAGTACACATAAGCAAGTAAACAAGTATAAGAGGGAGAAAGAAGTTCAGGAGATCCTGAGAACAATTCGATTTATCCAAGTTCGCCACAGAAGTCCTGTGACTATGTCTTGTCCCCTGAGGTCGCAGCCACCAGAGATTTTAAATCTACTATTCAGAACTTTTATGGCAAGTTCAGAAGCTCCTTTACATCAACAGAATATAAGCTAATTTCTCACTTAGTTCTGACTAGCCTAAAAAGAGTTAAAGGATTTCCACCAGAACAACAACACTATGTTTTCTGGATTTCTCACCCAACTCTAATCTCAACTAGATTTCTCTCTAAATCTAACTGAATATCACAAACGATATCAGTTTATAAGATTCCTATTATGAACTTGTTTTTCTTCACTCTCTCTCTCTAACTAACACTATGCTAAGAAAGATTGAGAATGGAAAAGGTGCTCTGTTTTCTTGAGTAGAACAGTACGTTGAGATTTTGCTCGATTATCACGCGTAGTTGATGCAGTGGAGCTTGGCTACTATTTATAGTGAATGAGGATGATCGTTGGTGAATTTGAATCTTCAAAGAAGTGACATCAGTTGTTGTAGCCGTTAATCTGTCAAGTCTTGAAACGGTCTTCAAACACTTTGATTCCATTAACCTTGTTCTTTAGCTAAATCCGGTAAGTGATTTGAAGTTGAAGTAGAGGTTGACTGGAAACATCCTTCAATTGGATCAACAAGGGGTAGACAAGGAAATTCTGGTTTCGTCTTGAGTAGACAAGCGCGCTCCTTTAAAACATCTTTTTGAACATTTGGCGCCTTGCATTAAATGCAATTGTCAGAGCAATAAATGCTAAACAGAACCCGTGACTTAGCTTCTGAAAGCTAATTCCTTTAGTCTAAACTTCTGATTGAATTAGGAGGAAATATCTTCTGATTGCAATGGACCTCTGAGGAGAGCTTTAACAGACTTTGATAACTTCAGAGCGGAGTATCCAGCTTCTGAACATTTAGGAAACTGTCTTCAGCTTTCTCGTTTCTTTTGAGTCTTCCAGGCAATCCAGAGATTCTTCATTCAGCACCTGCTGAGAAGCTTACATACAGACTTAAAAAAAATGTTAGTCAACATTAAAGCGTATGTAAGGAATATTAAAATTTCATCTTCTGAAACGTTTGAACATAATCAAAACACTTAGGGTTCATCATTCTCCCCCATTTTTGTTATGGACAAACCGTGGTTAGAAGGTAAAATTACTTAAGAAAACACAAGGTTTATAAAGTAACTTCCTGATAAATATATTTTTTATAACTTCTGAGTAACTTAACTCCCCCATTTTAGTGTAAATGGTGAACTTCAGCAATCTGTATAAACTTAAAATAGGCTTAAGATCAAGTTGTTAGATTTTAGCGAAGTGTAAGTTACTAAGTTAAGAGAAAACAAAAGCAGAAATATATTGATCAGAGACAAGAAGATATGTATAAGAAGGATTCAGTGTATATAAAAAAATCAGGTGACAGAGAAACAAAACAATCATGAAGAGTAACATAAAGTCCTAAGACAAAGGCTACCCAACCCAGAACCTAGCTAAGAAGCTTAAGTCCTAAAATGATTATCAGTTTCTAGATCTCTTCTGAGGAGGAGGTACACCACTAGAACCTTCACCAGCATTCTGTCTCTTCAACCGAGAGTTAGGACCACTCTGCTGAGCAGACTTCTCCCCCGTTTGGCCAGAAACAACAGGAATACCTAGAGCTCCTTGAGAATCCAACTTCTGTTGGACACAAAGAGCAGTCTGATATTGCTGATGTGTAGGCCTTACAGAGTTGATCAAATCCATTCTTCTCCTGAAGTCAGCATCAATGGTTCTCATATGATCAAAAGTCTGTCCAGAAAAAGGTCGCTGTCTTTGAACATCTTCCAGAAGCAACTTGATAGAACGATTATTTGCATACACAGCAGCAGTGAGATGCTCATTCTGAAGATAAGTCTGTCCTCGAACAAACCTATAGCAATTATGAAGAACCTTCTCTTGTTCTTTTGCTTGAGTATGCATAATCTTCAAAAGTTCTGTAAGCTCTGCAATCTGGGCGCTCTGAGCAGTCACAACAGACTCTAAACTCTGAAGACGATTGTTGAGATCAGGAGTGATGTCATATACAATCTTAGCAGCCCCTGAAGATGATGATCCTTGAGCAGAAGATTTCACTTCTCTCAGAATATGATTAGCAGTACTTTGCAGATCATCAATCTTACTTGGGAGAATCTTCTCATGAGCCTCATAATGCTCGTTTGCTTCCTTAACTTCTTCTGTCAAAATCTCCAGATTCTCATTAACTTTCAGAGAAGAAGCAAGAGCAATATTTTCCAGAGTAGGAAGAGTCAGAGCCAATTCTCTCAACTTGTATATTTCATCATAAGTAGCCAGATGAAGTGTGGACAGATTTCGTGTGTAGACAGCAGGATTCTGCAATTGAAGCATAGTCATGAGCTGCAGGTTTTGAGCTTTCAAAGATTGAAGTTCTTGCAACACAATGCCCTGAGCATACATGTCAGCAGCAGAAGTCCTTTGCCCTAAACCAGCAAATCTATTCAGCAGTTCATCAGAGCCACTCTGACTCATTCTTCTCAACTCTTCAACAGATGGAACACCACCAGCTTCGGATATACCAGAAGCTCTGCTCATGAAACCAAAACTACCAAACTGTCTCTCCAGATCATCTCGATTCATTGAATTGCGTAGGAAATCATAGTTTGATGAAAACCCAGCAAAGAAGGAGGTAGAGGAGGAAGTAGTTAAGGGATCACACATAGGAGGTGCATGTCCAGAAGAGGAAGGAGGAGGTATATGTGTGGTTGAGGAAGGAATTGTATGTGTGGTAGAGGAAGAGAGAGTAGGAAAAATGGATGGTAATGTGGATGGAAGTGAGAAGGATGGAGCTGTAAGTCCTATGGGAGAAAATACAGAGGAAGTATTTAGGGAGGAGGTAGTGGAAGTAGTTGTGGAGTCTGTGAAAATAGGACCAGAGCCCAAATTCACTTCTGAATAAGATCCAGAAGGAGGAGCAGTTTTAGGAGGTACAACTTTAGAGGTAGAAATTGTAGGAGGAATTGAGGTCAGAGGTTCACTTACTTCTGGGTTTGAAGGAAGTGAAGGAGATGGATGAGGAGTATGAGGAGAGGATGGATGAGGAGTACGAAGAGGAGTGGATGGATGAGAAGTACGAATAGGAGATGGATGAGGAGTATGAGTGGGAGACGAAATAACCTGTTCAGAGACATTCGGATCAAAGGAGGTAATTGGCTCAGCAAAAACATGAGCCATTCTGTCAAGAGTTTCATAAGCATCCCTATCACCAGGGCTTCTACCTTGACCCAGAAGAACGTTGTCCATAAAGTCATCATTGTCAACATTCTCAACAAACCGTAGTGCATTCTGTATCACCACATCAACATCAGGTTCACTTTCCTCTGAAAGTTCTTCAATGACAGGAGCATCAACATCTTCTTCAGCAGATATATCCATCATGTCTTCATCATCAACCAAATTCTCTTGTTCAGGAGTTGACTCGTCCAATTCGGTACTAGGTGTAATATAGAAGTCCTTTTTGTTCAGAGACCTTCTATTTGCAGAGACTTTCTTCCTATTACCTCTGGAGGAAGGAGTCTTTTCAGCATTCTCATCTTCTCCAGTAGCCTCAACATTTTCAGAGGCCTCCTCGCTCTCAACTTGAGCAGCGCACTCAGCAAGTCTAGCATCAGCCTTAGCTTTTGCTGCAATTTCTCGCTCTGCTGCTAACTTATCTTCATCTTCCTTTCTCTTTCTTGTCTTTTCAGCAAGAGCCACAACTATTGCAATTTTCTCAGCCTCAGCAGCCTTTGCTAGTTCAGCAAGTCTGCTAACCTTTGCTTCCTTAGCTTCTTTCTCAGCAGCATCACTTGGTTTCTCAGCAACAATCTTGCCAGAAGGTTCAACATTGATAGTTGTTTGAACCAGAGCTGGAAGAGGTTCTGAGACAACCACCTTCTCTACTGTCAGAACCAACTTACTTGATCCTTTCTTACTGTTGAGTGTGATTTGTGTCTATAAAATCAAGGGTTTTCCATAGTATTTTCGTGCCAAAACTGTGTTTCGAACAGCCTGAGATTGTTCTTTAAGGCACAAGTTCAGCCTGTGCTTAGTTGAGTCTGAACAGCTTGTATTTAGGGTTGAATCTGCAGAAAATCAGGTCAAAGATACCCTCTCCTCACATGTTCTCGGTTTTGTAATGTGGGGAAGAGAAAAAGCAAGGTTTTGGAGGCTTGTGAAGGCATTGGGATGTAAAGTTGTCTTCTTGTGCATTTGTCTCTTTCTGCAGGTTGACTTGTCCTATTATGCAGTTGTCTTCTTCTGCTGGAGAACAACCTGCCCAAGAACAGCCAGATTCCGAAAAGCATCTTTACTTTGTTTATTTCATTTCTTTCTTGTATAAATACTCCTGCGAGAGTATTGTTTTGGAGAGCCAGAATATTATCATTCACTTTAGACATTAGTTTAGTAGTTGTAGCAGTTTTCTATGGAAGTCTCATCTGAGGCCAAGAAGAACCTGTTCTTAGTATTTTCATTCCTTCAAACGCTGTAACCATGACAATGAGTGAGTAGTCACTCAAGGTGGAAAGCCAGCCTTATGGCTGGTGGTTTGTAAGCGTCACTTTCCTTTTATTCAATGAAATCATGTTTATTCAGCTTGTTCAATAGAATCTCCATTCATATATAAGTCTAGCTAACTTGTATTTTCAGTTGTTTGATGTTGTAGGGACCAACTCAGATCAAGCAATAGATAAACTGATTGAACACATATGTTTTATACCGGGACCAATAAGGATAAAATGTGTGCTAAGGGTTCTTATTTATAAGATGCTTCCTGTGCTTAACGCTTGTGCTTGTGTAATCTAATGAAAACTAATTTTGCATAAGTATAAAGAATCTTGGGAACATGTGACCATCTGACTTGAGTGATTCTAGTGAAGATACCTTAGACTTATAATAAACATGGTGGATTTGTATGAAGGGAATGTGTGCTTGTTTGCCATCAGTTCTGGCTGTGCTTTACACCTGCTTCTTTATTATTGTTATCTCTTAATTTACTTTCATGCTCTGTGACAACCTTACTTTAATAATAGATATAGTTAGTTCAAAATCATCAATCAAATTAAGATCAACCACCCGACTGTTCTGTTTCAGTAAAGAGACCAGCTTGAAACTGTTCTATCCCTGTGGAGACGATAACTTATCACTTTATTACTTGTCTAGTGCACTTGCTAGTGTCATTCACTCATTTGTACACAACAAGTTTTTGGCGCCGTTGCCGGGGATAGAAAGATTTTTAAGCCAAATAATTTTTACCTTTATTGTGATAAAACAGTTGGAGTTTACCTGTTTGTTTCAGTGTGCAGTTTGATTTTAGGTTGTTTATGCGAAGAGCCCGACTTCCACCAGAGCCTATTGATCCTGAGATAGAGGCAACCTTGAGAAGGAGAAACGCCCTTAGGAGAATCAGACAAAGGGAAAGACTGGCTACTCTCAACCAGGAACAGCTTGTTCACAACGCTGTTCCAGAAAGACAACCTGAACAAGAACAAATACACCCAGAACAACCAGAGGAAGGGCAAGGAGACAACATGGAGGACGGAGCCGTTCCACCCTTGCCAATGAAGGAATATTCAAAACCTTCCACCGAGGGTCACTCATCTTGCATTGTGATCCCCGATGAAGGAGACAACCATTTTGAGGTCAAGGCGTTCATGATCCAAATGTTACAAACATCTGTTCAATTTGGAGGACTGCCCAGTGAAGACCCAAATGCTCACATCCAAGACTTTATCACGATGTGTAATACTTTCAAGACCAACCGAGGAGTCAGTGATGACGTGATCAGGCTCAAGTTGTTCCTATATTCATTAAGGGACAAAGCTAGAACCTGGATGAAAAATTTGCAACCTCGCTCAATCACAACATGGGAGGCCATGGCAAATGCCTTCCTCACTAAGTTCTTTCCACCAAGACAAGCAATCAAACTCAGAAATGCTGTGTCCCATTTCTCTCAATACCCCGAAGAGTCTCTTTCCGAGGCATGGGAGAGATATAAAGACCTTTTGAGGAGAGTGCCCAACCACAAGATTCCCATGTGGATGCAGATTCAGAACTTTTATAATGGCCTAACGAATGTTTACAAAATTCAGTTGGAGTCCGTAGCAAATGGAGACCCAGAAGAACTTGATCCCGAAGCATTGTATGAACTCATAGAGCGCCTAGTCAACACCAGTTATAAATGGCACTCTGTGAGGGAAGATGGCAGAAATGAATCAAACTCTCCAGTGGCGGAAGAAGTTTCTAGACTGACTGCACAAGTTGAGCAGTTGAGCAAGCAAATTGTCAAACTGAACAAGCCAACCAACCAAGTTCATGTTGTTCAATGTGATTTTTGTGAAGGAAATCATCGTTCTGTTGATTGCATAGGAAACCAGTTGCCTAACCAACAAGTTGAGCATTGTGACTATGCAGGGAACAACCAGAGGCTGCGCTCAGATCCATACTCAAATCATTACAATGATGGATGGAGGAATCATCCAAACCTTAGTTGGACTCCCCAGCCCAACCAGAATCCTCATCCACCATATCAGAGACCTCAAAACAATTACCAGCAGAACAGCCAAACCAGGCAGAACAACTATCAACAAGGTGGCCCCTCAAACTACCAGCAGCACAACCAGGGAGGAGAAGACAAGAAGTCCAAGGTGGAGGAGATGTTATCTCAAATGATGCAGCATATGCAGCAGCAACAGAGCACAATCAAAAACCTTGAGACACAGTTTCACCAACTCACCAATATTGTGATGCCAAAGAACAAGGGGGTGATTCCAAGCAAGACGGAAGCAAACCCCAAGGAGACTGTGCAAGCTATCTCACTCAAGGGTGGAAAAGAAGTAGACCAACCAGTGGGAGAGAAGCACAAGTCCGTTCGGATAGATCAGGCAGGGACCAGTGAACAAGCTCCGCCTGTTCCATCCACTGATCATGTCATTGACATACCAGCAGCAACCGGATCAGAAGCTGTTCCACCAGAGCAAGCTGAGCCTGCTTATGTTCCAAGAATTCCGTACCCAACCAGGCTCAAGCAACCAAGCTTGGACAAACAGCAAACAAGATTCTTAGAGATGCTCAGGAAGATCCACATCAACATACCATTTTGTGGATGCTTTATCAGCATCACCAGTCTATGTAAAATTCCTGAAGGACTTGCTGCAGAACAAGACAAAGCTGGAGAGTGTATCAATGGTCCAGCTGAATCGCACCTGTTCTTCAATATTGCAGAACAAGCAGCTTCTCCCCAAAAAGGAGAAAGACCCAGGAAGTTTTACTATTCCTTGCTCATTTGGTAGTCTTAACATTGATAATGCTTTATGTGACCTAGGAGCTAGCATAAATCTCATGCCATATTCAATTTACAAACAGCTTGGCCTAGGAGAACCCCAACCAACTAGGATGTCTATCCAACTGGCTGATCGCTCAGTAAAGTACCCTATGGGGATGGTTGAGGATGTTCTGGTCAAGGTGGATAAGTTTATACTTCCAGCTGACTTTGTAATAATGGACATAGAAGAAGATGCACATGTTCCTATCATCTTAGGTAGACCATTTTTAGCTACTGCTAGAGCTATAATAGATGTCTACGCTGGAGAACTTAGGCTTAAAGTGAACAATCAACAAGTAGTGTTTAAAATGAATGAAGCAATGAGACATCCACCAACCAGTGATGATACATGTTACTTTCTTGAAACTTTTGATGCACCATATTATGATAATTTGCAGGAACAGGTTGAACCAGACCTCAAGGAGGAGGCACATGATGACAAAGAGGCCAATAAGAGCAGTTTTGTGGTCTATGGGAACAAGCAGACCCCTGCTGAACCTTTAAACAACCTACCAAAGCCACCTCTCAAACCCTCACTCGAAGAACCACCTGTTCTAGAGTTCAAAACTTTGCCAAGCCATTTGGAATATGCCTACCTACAACCCCCTGACAAATTACCAGTTATCATCTCATCAGACTTGACCCCTGCAGATAAAGCCCAACTTCTGCTTGTTCTCCAAAAACATAAGGATGCTCTGGCATGGCAGATCTCTGACATCAAAGGCATTAGCCAAGGGATCTGTGTGCACAGGATCCTGATGGAGGAAAACCACACGACAAGTGTGCAGCCACAAAGGAGGCTCAATCCAAACATGAAGGAGGTTGTGCGCAAGGAGGTCATCAAGCTGATCGATGCGGGCATCATATTTCCAATCTCAGATAGTGCTTGGACCAGTCCTGTTCAAGTAGTACCAAAGAAGGGAGGAATGACCGTGATCCAAAATGAGAACAATGAACTGATTCCTACAAGAACAGTCACAGGCTGGCGTGTTTGCATAGACTACAGAAAATTGAATGATGCAACACGCAAGGATCACTTCCCTCTTCCATTTATTGATCAAATGCTTGAGAGATTAGCAGGCTATGCCTTCTATTGTTTTCTTGATGGTTATTCGGGGTACAACCAAATTCCAATACACCCAAACGACATTGAGAAAACAACCTTTACTTGCCCCTATGGTACTTATGCCTATAGGAGAATGCCCTTTGGTCTTTGCAATGCACCAGCCACTTTTCAAAGGTGTATGATGGCTATCTTTCATGACATGGTTGAGAAAACAGTTGAAATCTTCATGGACGACTTTTCTGTCTATGGGAGATCATTCACGGACTGTTTGAACAACCTGGAAGCTGTGCTAGAAAGGTGTGAAGAGACCAATCTTGTTCTCAATTGGGAGAAATGTCATTTCATGGTAAAGGAAGGGATAGTCCTTGGACACAAAATCTCAGAGAAAGGTCTTGAAGTTGACCGAGCCAAGGTAGAAGTCATTGAAGGAGTACCTGTTCCTTCTTCTGTCAAGGATGTTCGAAGCTTCCTTGGGCATGCTGGTTTCTACAGAAGGTTCATCAAGGACTTTTCAAAGATTGCAATACCATTGTCCAACTTACTCCACAAAGATGTTGAATTCAGGTTTGATGAAACATGTATTCATGCTTTTGAACAACTTAAGACTAGACTAGTCACTGCACCCATACTTATATCACCAAATTGGGAATTACCTTTTGAGATAATGTGTGATGCTAGTGACACATGTATAGGAGCTGTTCTAGGGCAGAAAATTGATAAGCATTTCAAACCAATCTACTATGCAAGCAAAACATTAAATGATGCACAACAAAACTACACCGTAACTGAAAAAGAATTACTTGCAGTTGTGTATGCTTTTGATAAATTCAGATCTTACCTTGTTCTTTCCAAAGTGGTTGTGTTTACAGATCATGCAGCCTTGAAGTATTTGCTCTCCAAGCAAGATGCCAAGCCTAGACTGATCAGGTGGATCTTGCTCCTCCAAGAATTTGATCTTGAAATCAAAGACAAGAAGGGAGCAGAGAATGTGGCAGCTGATCACCTGTCCAGGTTGGAAGAGAACAAGCAGGCAGCACAAGCAGACATCTTGGATACCTTTCCAGATGAACAACTTTATGCTGTGCAAAGTGATTTCGTCCCATGGTTTGCTGACATAGCTAACTATCTTGCTTGTAAGGTTGTGCCTAACCACCTACCTTACAACCAAAAGAAGAAGTTCTTTGCAGACCTCAAGTATTACTTATAGGAAGAACCATATTTGTTCAAGCTGTGCGCCGACCAGATTGTGAGGAGATGTGTAGCACAAGAGGAAACTGTTCCTATTTTACATCATTGCCATAACAGAGAGGCAGGAGGTCACTTTGGAGCTAATAGAACAGCTGCCAAGGTACTCGAATCAGGTTTTTATTGGCCTTCCTTGTTCAAGGATGCCCACAGGTATGTCTCTGAATGCAATGAGTGTCAAAGAACAGGTAACATCTCATCTAAGAATGCAATGCCACTAAATAACATTGTGGTATGTGAAGTGTTTGATATTTGGGGAATTGACTTCATGGGACCCTTCCCTTGCTCTTATGGGAACAAGTACATACTTGTGGCCGTAGACTATGTGAGAAAATGGGTTGAGGCCATGGCAACTCCCACAAATGATGCAAGAGTAGTTGTGAAATTCCTGAAAAAGTTGTTTTCCAGATTTGATATGCCTAGAGCGATTATAAGTGACCAAGGAACTCATTTTTGTAATGCACAATTTGAAAAACTCCTTGGAAGATATGGTGTGACCCATAGAGTAGCCACTCCCTACCACCCACAATCAAATGGACAAGCTGAGATATCTAATAGAGAAATCAAAAGAATCTTAGAGAAAACAGTTGGTTGTGCTAGGAAAGAATGGACCAATAGGCTAGATGATGCTCTTTGGGCATATAGAACAGCCTATAAAACTCCAATTGGAATGTCACCCTATAGATTGCTTTATGGTAAATCATGTCACCTACCTGTTGAACTAGAGCATAGAGCTCTTTGGGCTATTAAGTTTTTGAATTTTGATGAGCAGGCAGCAGGTGATCGTAGGAAAACGCAACTGGATGAGCTTGATGAGTTCAGACTGTTCTCTTTTGAAAATGCCCAAATCTACAAGGAGAAAACCAAGAAGTGGCATGACAAGCACATCCACATCAAGGAATTCTACCCAGGGCAGAGGGTGTTGTTGTTCAACTCACGCCTCAGACTGTTCCCTGGAAAGTTGAAGTCAAGATGGTCAGGACCATTCAATGTGACCAAGGTGTTCCCACACGGTGCTGTTGAAATATCCGATGGATCAGGCGAGCCATTCAAAGTCAATGGACAAAGGCTCAAGCCCTACCTCGTTGGAGAGAACAACCAAGTGGAGGACTACCGTGTCCATGAACCACCCTGAGGCTAGTTGGAGCAAGTCTAGCTCAAGACAGAAAACAGAGCAACCTGAGGGAACAAGCTGTACCTGTTCTCTCTGCCCGTTCTAGAAAAACAATAAAAACAAAAATAAAAATAAAGTCTTTTGGCCTTGGAAACATGAGTTGGCTGGTTATTTGTTGTTTGTGGACTAACTTTTGTTGTTTTGTAGGTTTTTGTCTCAAGTGGGCTTTGTCCTTGTGCAGGCCCAGAACAAAATAAAAACCACCAATCAAAACAGCCACATCAGCCCACTACCTGAAAAGTAACCTGCACGCCCAACCCCAGCCAAACCCAACTGCCCACCACTACAAACCGCCTGCCCATTCCCACTTTCCCATAACCGTTCCCCAAACTGCTCTCTCTCCACAACCCCTTCAAATTCTCACTTCCAAATCCATTCAATCACCAGAATCCACACCACCACCATCACTTCATCTTTTTCAAACTCAAACCGACCCCTTTTCCAATCTCAGAAAACCAAAATCACCATGGGACCTCGTCTGCGCCCTAAGAGAAACCAAACCCCTGTTCCAATTGAAAACATCGAACTGAGTGATGATACTCAGAGGTCCGATGAGCTGCTAAACCGTCTCACCACTTTCACCGAACCAGAATCCAGGATAAGATACAAGGTGCTCAAGGGCTTTGCCTTCATTCCGGCGAGAGTGATTGACTGGAACAGCCTGCAAGTTCTAGGTCTTGATGATGAAATCCGCACGCTTCTACAAGGTGCTGGTTTGTTGGAGTTCTCTGAGATCAATGAGATCGCTTTTCGTGAATGTACTCTCGAATTTCTGTCCACATTCAAGATCGATGCTGCCATCAAGGATCCTGCCGATTCGAAGAAGTATAAGTTCAGGCTCATGGGGATTGACATGAGTATCTCCTTGAACAGCCTGAATGTGTACTTAGGCGTTGTCAGTTCTAAAGATGTTGCTAAACCTGAGTTTCAGAGCAGGTTGAGAGATTTTGATCCCAAGTTCAAAGCCAAGTCATTTTGGACCGAGCTGACTGGTCAGAAAGAGTACAATGCCAGTGATTCCAAGTCCACTTTTCTCCAGACCCATTCCATGAGATTCATCCAAAGGTACCTCGCTTCCAGCCTGTTCGCCAGGTATAGCCAGAGTAACATGCCAAAGAATGATCTATTTGTGGTATGGTGCATGGTGAACAAGAAGCCGATCAATGTTGGACATTTGCTTGCTACATACTTGAACAGCCAGGAGAGCACAACCTCCAAGTACATCTGTGCAGGACCCTTCATCACCAAGCTGGCCAAGACCATGGGTATTTTTAATCCTCAGATCCACACTTTGACCCTTGCATGCAAGATGGAGAAATTTGACTGTGCTGCTATGGGAAAGCTAGGAATGGTAACACTTGGAACCTGAAGGCACTTGAGCCTAGATCAGCTGCAACTACTGTGAAGAGGAACCAAGATGAAAGTGCTCTGCCTGAGTCAAGTGTGCCTGCATCCAAGCGCCACTTGTTCACTGATGCTCACTTTGTCCCTGATGCCGCTGATGTTACAATGAGGCAAGTGATGGGATATTTGGCTTAGTTATTTGACAAGCACAAGGAGCTGGAGGAGAAGACCAAGCAGCAAGATAAGGAGATCAGTCTGTTGAGGAGGTTGTGCATGGTGCAACCAATTTCCATGATTCGTCCCAAGAGTCCTGAGAAAGCTGGAGGAGAAGCATCCTACCAGAGTGCATCATCCAAGCCCAGGAAGGAGAAGAACAGTGGTAAAATGGTAATGGTTGAGGAGCAGCCTGAGAAAACCAAGTCTGATTCTGAGAAGTTGTCGGAGGAGATTGAGGAGGCACTGAGGTGTGCTGAAGGAGAAGTGAAGCGAGCTGAGGAAGTGTTTCAGGCTGATCTGAATGTTAAGCAGCCTGAAGAGAACAGTGAAGAGGATCCTGAAGAAGAGCAGGAAGAGGAACAAGCACTAGACACTGAGGAGGAGCTGGAAGAAGATGCAGAAGCGGGGAAGAAGGTTGAAACCCCTGCTAAGACACCAAAGAAGTAATCCAGCGCAGCTTTGGCCTGATGAGGTATTATCTGAACCAATCCTGATATTTCAAGCTGTTCATAGGTCTGTCTATTCTGTGTCTGTGATGTGTCAAGTCAAGTCTTAGTTTAGGTTGTTTTTGCTTAAGTGCATTGAGGACAATGCCAGATTTTTGTTGGGGGTGGGATGCCTTAGTCTTATTTTGGGGGTCCCTTATGCTGTGCTTTATAGTCATATGGAAAAAATTGAATCTGTTGAAAGTTTGTCCAAACAACCTAAGTTTCTAGGATATTCTGTCTAGTTAGTATCCCTGTTCTGTTTCCAAATTGTATATATGTGTGTAGATAAGGTCAAAAATTTGCATAAAAATCAAGCACCTAAAAGCTAAAAGATGATCAGTTTACCAAAAGTTTCCCTGTTCCATACCCAAAAACACCCTTTTTGACCAACCTTCGCATGTATATATGTGTGCACCCAAATAGCCTACCCTGTTCACCACCACATTTTCCCTGTTCAAATTCTCTTTTTACCCTTTTAAACCAAACTGCCAAGTAAATAACTTCAAATTGAGCTAGAACAATCAGACCACTGTTCAATCTGCCCACCCAGTATATAAAAAAAAAAAAAGAAAGAAAAGAATAAAGTTAAAAATAAAATTACTGGCTGTTCTCTACTTTTTGTGGTTGTTCATCAAGGAATCTAGCTCATTACTTATCAAAAATTGGTAGTTCACCCTTACCCAAAATCAACCCTGTTTTGCCCCAAACCAGTTTAAACCTGTTCAACCTTTTGAGTTGACTGTTCTCTAACCAAACAATGAAAAGATTCGTGCAATTGACCTTTAGAGTCGTGTCTGTTCGTGTCTTTTTGTTTCGTTTCTTCGTTCCTATCTCTTTTTCTGTCCAGTCCGAGTCTTTTGAGTCTAGTCCAGTCTGTCCTTGTGTCTTTTTAGTTCGTCTCTTCGTTTCTTTTCTTTCTTTTCTTTTGCTTGAGGACAAGCAAAGTCTATTTTGGGGGTATTTGTTGGGTGTGATTTGTGTCTATAAAATCAAGGGTTTTCCATAGTATTTTCGTGCCAAAACTGTGTTTCGAACAGCCTGAGATTGTTCTTTAAGGCACAAGTTCAACCTGTGCTCCCATTTAGTCTGCCTGTGCTTAGTTGAGTCTGAACAGCTTGTATTTAGGGTTGAATCTGCAGAAAATCAGGTCAAAGATACCCTCTCCTCACATGTTCTCGGTTTTGTAATGTGGGGAAGAGAAAAAGCAAGGTTTTGGAGGCTTGTGAAGGCATTGGGATGTAAAGTTGTCTTCTTGTGCATTTGTCTCTTTCTGCAGGTTGACTTGTCCTATTATGCAGTTGTCTTCTTCTGCTGGAGAACAACCTGCCCAAGAACAGCCAGATTCCGAGAAGCATCTTTACTTTGTTTATTTCATTTCTTTCTTGTATAAATACTCCTGCGAGAGTATTGTTTTGGAGAGCCAGAATATTATCATTCACTTTAGACATTAGTTTAGTAGTTGTAGCAGTTTTCTGTGGAAGTCTCATCTGAGGCCAAGCAAAACCTGTTCTTAGTATTTTCATTCCTTCAAACGTTGTAACCATGACAATGAGTGAGTAGTCACTCAAGGTGGAAAGCCAGCCTTATGGCTGGTGGTTTGTAAGCGTCACTTTCCTTTTATTCAATGAAATTATGTTTATTCAGCTTGTTCAATAGAATCTCCATTCATATATAAGTCTAGCTAACTTGTATTTTCAGTTGTTTGATGTTGTAGGGACCAACTCGGATCAAGCAATAGATAAACTGATTGAACACATATGTTTTATACCGGGACCAATAAGGATAAAATGTGTGCTAAGGGTTCTTATTTATAAGATGCTTCCTGTGCTTAACGCTTGTGCTTGTGTAATCTAATGAAAACTAATTTTGCATAAGTATAAAGAATCTTGGGAACATGTGACCATCTGACTTGAGTGATTCTAGTGAAGATACCTTAGACTTATAATAAACATGGTGGATTTGTATGAAGGGAATGTGTGCTTGTTTGCCATCAGTTCTGGCTGTGCTTTACACCTGCTTCTTTATTATTGTTATCTCTTAATTTACTTTCATGCTCTGTGACAACCTTAGTTTAATAATAGATATAGTTAGTTCAAAATCATCAATCAAATTAAGATCAACCACCCGACTGTTCTGTTTCAGTAAAGAGACCAGCTTGAAACTGTTCTATCCCTGTGGAGACGATAACTTATCACTTTATTACTTGTCTAGTGCACTTGCTAGTGTCATCCACTCATTTGTACACAACACTTACCTTTGCCCTTCTTGGCAGCCTTCTTTCCTTTCTGCACAGTGTCCTCAATAATTTCCTTCTGAGCAATACAAACAGAGGGAGCATTCTCAGTCTTCTTTGGTACCACACCAAAAGCAAGATTCCGCAGAGTATGCATCTTGAGGATAGTGCTTCTGCTGGTTACACCTTGTCCTGAAATCACCACAGAGGCAGCCTCAAACAACCTCGTCAGGAGGGAACCATAAGCTAGGGCGCTGACCACCTTCACATTCTTCATCTGCCTTATAATCATGGCAGGAAGGTTGATCTTCTTCTGATTCATTAGATGAAACATAAAAACCCTTTCCCGGTTGGAAACACCATTAACTCCACCAGCCTTCGAAAGGAACACATTGGTAGTTAGGTAATGTGCCCACCTCTGGTGCTGAGTGAGCCAAGTGGCATAGGTTTCCTTAGCACTCAGATATGGTCTAGCCCAATTTGGTTCACTAAACCCTTCAGCAGAACCATCATCACCAATGATGATTCCTTCATCATCAATTCCAATCGTCTGAGAAATTGAAGTCGTGCTGACCTCAAACTCAACTTCACCAACAGAGGAGTGAACAACATCCTCCTCATTAGATAGATAGTGGAGGTTCTGATAAAACTCCGTGACTAACTTAGGATAGATGAACTCATCCAAAGAGACGAATGAATTCCAATTTTGAGCACTTAGCCATTTTGAGATGGGGTCAGTGGATTTAACTTCATCTTCTAGGAACTTAGACGTAAAAACCCTAGTAGGAATCCATTCTTCCCGTACTCTCTTTGTCAAGCGTGGAGCCGACTAACCTTTTTCTTAGAAGACGCATCGAACATGTGAGTGACAATGATAGGTTCAACTGGATGATCTTGAGCCATTGAGAGATTTTTAGAAAAAATAGGTTAAGTTTTTGAGAGGAAGAAAACACAGAGAGATTATCTATGGAAAATCTAATTGCAAAGAGAATAAGAGTGAAAAATTTCTAAGTATGGAAAACCCTTATTTATACCCAAACGAAAAACGGTTCCAATTCAAAAAGTAACTAAACACCGTTTAAAAGGGAACCAGTTACCGTTAAAACTAGTAACAGCGCCGAAAAAGCATTAAATGTAGGCATGCTTAATTGAAAATCATGATTAGCCTTAATCACACTTAATTATCTTAAACGGCTAACACTTAAGATAAAAAGAAATATAATTCAACTAAATTACTGAAGTGGATAAGTCATACCAATGCCTTCTCGCAAGCTGCTGAAAGGAGTACCCTAATATGGGTGATGATGATATCCTTCTTCAGAACATGATCTCTCAGAAAGTGATGCCTAATATGAACATGCTTCATCCTGCTGTGCTGAATAGGATTCTTTGAAAGATCAATTGCACTTTTGTTATCACAGTAGATTGTAATTGTTCCAGGGATGACTCCATAGTCAGCAATTTGTTGCTTAATCCAGAGCATCTGAGAAACACAACTTCCAGCAGCAACATACTCAGCTTCAGCCGTTGAGAGGGCCACAAAGGTTTGTTTCTTGCTATGCCAGGAGACTAGGCACTCCCCCATAAAATGACAACCACCAGAAGTGTTGACTCTCTTCAATTTATCCCTACCATAGTCAGAGTCTGTGTATCCTATAGGAGTAAAATCAGAACTACAAGGATACCACAAACCAGCTTCTGGTGTGCCTTTAAGATATCTGAGAATTCTTTTGACAGCAACATCATGAATCTCTCTTGGTTTAGATTGATATCTAGCACAAAAACACACAGCAAAATGTATATCTGGCCTGCTGGCGGTTTGGTATAAAAGAGAACCAATCATACCTCTGTAGGTTTTTATATCTACAGGTTTGCCAGCTTTCTCTGTTGGCCCTAACAAGAACATAATCACCTAGAGGGGGGTGAATAGGTGTCAAAGTTGAAAACTGAAAATTTCTCAAGTTTTTCGGAAAACTTAATTTTCAGAGTCAAATTTCCTCAGAGTCAGAAGCAAGCTTACAGAAGTTGCTTCTGAGGGAAATTCTGCCTAAACACAGTTAGACTGTTTTCAGCAACAGAAGTTCTGATTTGACAACTTCCGGACAGTCTTCTGAACAAAGACAATGATACTTAGAGAAAATCTGTTTCAGCACTAAATATAAGCAAATACACAGAAACAAAAATAACAAGTATAAGAGGGAGAAAGAAGTTTAGGAGATCGTGATTGAACAATTCGATTTATCCAAATTCGCCACAGAAGTCCTGTGACTACGTCTTGTCCCCTGAGGTCGCAGCCTACAGAGATTTTATAAATCCACTATTCAGAACTTTTCTGGCAAGTTCAGAAGCTCCTTTACATCAACAGAACTTAAGCTAATTTCTCACTTAGTTCTGACTAGCCTAAAAAGAGTTAAAGGATTTTCACCAGAACAACAACAACTCTGTTTTCTGGATTTCTCACCCAACTCTAATCTCAACTAGATTTTTCTCTTTAAATCTAACTGAATATCACAGACGATATCAGTTTACAAGATTCCTATTATGAACTTGTTTTTCTTCACTCTCTCACTTAAACTTAAGCTATGCTAAGAAAGATTGAGAATGGAAAAGGAATGCTCTGTTTGTCTTGTTGAAACAGTGCGTTGAGATTTTTCTCGATGATCACGCGTTATAGATGCATTGGAGCTTAGCTACTATTTATAGTGAATGAGGATGACCGTTGGTGAATTTGAATCTTCAACAGAGATGACATCAGTTTTTGTAGCCGTTAATTTGTCAAGTCTTCAAACGGTCTTCAAACACTTTGATTCCGTTATCCTTGTTCTTTAACCAAATCCGGTAAGTGATTTGAAATTAAAGATAAGGTTGACTTGAAACATTCCTCAATAAGATCAACAAAGGGTAGACAGGGAAATTCTGGTTCCACTTTGAGTAGACACGCGCGCTCCATCAAAACAGCTTTTTGAACTTTTGGCGCCTTGCATTAAATGCACTTGTCAGAGCAATAAATGTTTATCCAGAACCCGTGACTAAGCTTCTGATCAAATTGGTAAATAAGTTTCTGATTGCAGAGGACCTCAGAGGGCAGCTTCAACAGACTTCAATAACTTCAGAGCGGAGCATCCAGCTTCTGAAAATGAAACTCTGTCTTCAGCAATCAAGACTTCGAAGTTCTTTAGGCAATCAGGAGATTCTTCATTCAGCACCTGCTGAGTAACTTACACATAGACTAAGTAGAAAAAATATTAGTCAACAATAAACTATATGTAAGAGAACGTTAAGTTTTCATCTTCTGAAACGTTTAGACATAATCAAAACACATAGGGTTCATCATTCTCTTCATCATCAATGTCTTTGCTGACATCCATTGGGATATCAACAGCATTAGATTCCATCATGCCAAATTTCTTCAGCACTTTTCTAGTGTAGTTAGCTTGATTGATAAACACACCATCACTATTTTGCTTGATCTGAAGTCCTAAGAAGAAGGTTAATTCTCCCATCATAGACATTTCAAACTCAGCTTTCATGTGGTCACTGAACTCCCTGCACAAAGATTCATTAGTAGCACCAAATATAATATCATCAACATATACCTGAGCTATAAGGATATCCTTGTTCTTATTCAGAGTGAACAGAGTTATATCAACACAGCCTCTGACAAATCCCTTAGACAGAAGGAACTTTGTTAGTCTCTCATACCAAGCTCTGGGAGCTTGTTTCAGTCCATACAAGGCTTTCTTCAGCTTGTACACATGATCAGAAAGCTTAAGATCTTCAAAACCAGGAGGTTGAGATACATAAACTTCCTCATCAATGTAACCATTCAAGAATGCACTTTTCACATCCATTTGAAAGAGCTTAAAACCTTGGTATCAAAACCAGGAGGTTGAGATACATAAACTTCCTCATCAATGTAACCATTCAAGAATGCACTTTTCACATCCATTTGAAAGAGCTTAAAACCTTTGTATGATGCAAAAGCACATAAGATTCTAATGGCTTCTAATCTTGCAACAGGAGAAAAAGTTTCACCATAATCTATGCCTTCTTGCTGACTGTAACCTTGAGCAACAAGTCTTGCCTTGTTCCTCACAACATTTCCAAACTCATCAAGCTTATTTTTCAGAACCCATCTAGTACCAACAACCTTTTTGTTGTTAGGTCTGGGAACCAAAATCCAAACTTCTGACCTTTTAAACTGGTCAAGTTCTTCTTGCATTGCCATTAACCAGGAATCATCATCTGCAGCTTCATAGAAGTCTTTGGGTTCTAGAAGTGACACAAAAGCCACATTCCCCATATATCTTCTGAGCTGAGCTCTGGTCATGACAAGATAGTGAACAGAGTCAATTATATTCTCTAAGGAATGATTCCTATGAGCTCTAAGTTCTCTTGGTACATCTAATGTATCTTCTGAAACTTGTTCATCATTTGTTGAATCATATATAGGAGCATCTTCTGGAAGGAAATTGACTTCGGAAGTAGGATTCTCTTCTTGAGCTTGTTCAGCAACAGGAGGAACCACTTCAGCAGCTCTGGGAGAAACATCTTCTTCTACAACAGGAGATGATTCTTCAGGAGCTTGAACTACATCTTCTTCAGGAGCTCGACTATCTGCAGGGTTAGTCTCATCAAACTGGACATGAACAGATTCATCTAAAGTTTGAGTCCTCTTATTAAAAACCCTATATGCTTTACTATGTGTTGAGTAAACAAGGAAAATGGCCTCATCTGCCTTTGAATCAAATTTTGTAAGATATTCTTTTGTATTCAAAACATAACACTTACAACCAAAGGTTCTGAAATAACCTATCTTAGGTTTTCGACCTTTCCAGAGTTCATATGGAGTTTTGTTCAAGATGCTTATGTTCAGCACTCTATTCAGAACATAGCAAGATGTGTTGACAGCTTCTCCCCAAAAGTACTTTGGAAGCCTTCTTTCATTGATCATAGTTCTGCCGATTTCAACAAGAGTTCTATTCTTCCTTTCAACTACCCCATTTTGTTGAGGAGTTTTGGGAGCAGAGAAGTTATGATCAATTCCCTTGGTTTCACAGAATTCTTCAAACAAAAAGTTTTTGAATTCTCCACCATTATCACTTCTGATATGAACAACCTTTTCATTCCTTTCATTCTCAAGTTTCTTTATCAGAACTGAGAAGCATCCAAGTGACTCATCTTTGCTAGACAGCAAGATAACCCAAGTGAATCTTGAATAGTCATCTACTATGACAAAGGCATACTTCTTTCCATCCATGCTCATTGGTTGAACAGGGCCAAAAAGGTACATATGAAGTAATTCCAAAGGTCTTTTAGTTGAAATGATTTTCTTAGTTTTAAAAGAGCTTATG
The DNA here is from genome assembly GCA_028411795.1 of Euphorbia peplus. NCBI lineage: Eukaryota > Viridiplantae > Streptophyta > Magnoliopsida > Malpighiales > Euphorbiaceae > Euphorbia > Euphorbia peplus. The sequence continues at coordinate 19,875,945 of CP110844.1, forward strand.
GATTGTTTACCAGATTGACAAGCAGTGCATAAATGGTTCTTTTTAAAACTAATTTCAGGCAGACGCTCAACCAATTTATATCTAGCTACTTTGGCCAGAAGGTCCATGCTCACATGAGCAAGTCTTCTATGCCAGAGCCAAGAGGTATCCTCTTTTGACATCAAGCATATATTTTTGCAAAGATTCTCAAGGTTCAGAATGAAAACATTTTCAACTCTAGGAGCAGTTAGAATAACTTCCCTTGACTTACTGTCCACGATTTTACATCCAGAGGAGCTGAAGACAACATCTCTACCTTTATCACACAGTTGTGCAACACTCAGGAGATTGAACTTCAGGTCTCTGACTAGGGAGACATCTTCGAATCGGAGGATTTGTTCCTATAGATCCAGAACCAAGAATCCTTCCTTTCTGAGCATCTCCAAAGCTGACTTTACCACCTCTTTTAGGATCAAATGTGATGAATGCTTTTTCATCACCTGTCATATGCCTTGAGCACCCACTGTCAATGTACCACAGCTTTGACATTATGGAGCACTCAGAGCCACTTGCAACACAATCAATTAGTGACAGGTACCCAATCCTTATTGGGTCCTTCATTGTTAGATTTCTCTTCAGCAGGTTTTAGTGATATCTCAGATTGCAAGATGTTTTTGATGTGATACTTGCAATCCTTCAACCAATGATCATCACTCTTGCAAAGCTTGCAAAAGGGAGGGTTCTTGGATCTTTCCCTTTGCTTCTTGGGAGATTTCTTCTTCTTCTGAGAAGGTGCAACATCTTCAGAGGCTACAACATCACTCTCAGAGGTACCAACATCAGGAGGAGAAGCTATCTCTTTCAGAAAAGAGGGAGTGACATGTTTCTTCTTCTTTTGGGGTTTATCACTTCCCAGGGGCAGCTTTTCCTTGCCTTTGGCTTTGAGGCCATCAGAAGGAGTGCTGAACTGTTTACACAACTTTTCTTCTAGCATTTTCATGTCAGAATAAACTTGAGTAAACCTAAGAAACTTGTCAGCCTCGCTCTTGTCCAATTTCCTCTTAAGGTATTTGAACATAGTGTAGAGTTCTTCAAGAGAATCAAAGATATCTAGTTCGTGAGAATTGTTTACCTCAGAGTCATATGTAGCTTCAGGAGGTGCGGAAGTTTCTCTTGTGACATCCTCAGAAGTTGGCTCTTCAATAGCCATGAAACAAATCTGAGCTTGCTCTTCCTTTTCTTCAGGATCACTGCTGGTCTCAGAGTGTGACCAAGCAGCCAGCCTAGCTTTCTTGAACTTTCTCTTATCTTTCTTCAGCTCCGAGCAGTTAGGCTTAATATGCCCTGGTTGCTGACATGCATAGCACACAATAGGCTTGCTAGGATCTCTCTTGAATTTTTCACCAGAATCAGGAGTTTTCTTGTCAAAGCTCCTCAACGGCTTCTTGTAGTTTCCACCTCTGCCTTTTCTAAAAGCCTTCTTGAACTTCCTGGTCAGCATAGCCAGTTCCTCATCTTTAGAGGATTCTTCACAAGATTCTGCTTTCAGGACTACTCCTCTTTTTCCTTCTGACCTTTCTCTCAGGTCATGGTTCTTCATTGACATCTCATGAGTAATTAATGAACCAATGAGTTCATCATACTGATAATAGCTCAAGTCCTGAACTTCTTCAATAACAGTCTTCTTAGCTTGCCAAGACCTTGGTAAGCTTCTGAGAATCTTTGTCACTTTCTCTGATTCTTCAATATCCTTTCCCAAACTCTTCAAGTCATTGACAATCTTGGTGAATCTAGAATTCATGTTTGAAATAGATTCTTTGTCAAGCATTTCAAATAACTCATAATCTCTCATGAGTTGATTGACTTTAGATTGCTTCACTTTTCCAGTTCCTTCATAAGTGACTTCCAGCTTGTTCCAGATGTCCTGTGTTGTTTCACAAGATGAAATCTTATTATATTCTGTTGCAAAAAGTGCACAGTGCAGCATATTTATTGCTGAAGCATTAGTTTGGAGTTTCTTAAGAATATCATCAGTGTATTCTCCTTGAGGAATAACAACATGTCCTAAACCAGCTTCCATCCTTGTTGGGATGAAGTCACCATTGGTGATAACAATCCAGGCGCTCATATTCAAAGCTTGGATGAAACACATCATCCTTTTCTTCCAGTGAGAATAGTTATCACCATTAAATAGTGGAGGTCTAGTTGTAGAACAGCCCTCAGGGATAGTAAAGTGAGAGGAATTCTCAGGATGGTGTCTACTAGCCATCTCTATATATTCTGATAGGATCTTACACTTAGATTGTTAGATCTTTAGTAAATATACGAAGTGACCTTCGCTCTGATACCACTTGTTGGCCCTCACAAGAACAGAATCACCTAAAGAAGGGGGGGGGGTGAATAGGTGTCTAAGTCCTAAACTAAAATTTTCTAAGTTTTTTGAGAAACTTATTTTTCACAGTCAAATTTCCTCAGAGTCAGAGGCTAGCTTAAGGAAGCAGCTTCTGAGGGAAATTCTGCCTAAACACAGATAGACTGTTTTCAGCAACAGAAGTTCAGAGTTAACAAACTTCTGGACAGTCTTCTGAACAAAGACAATGATATAAAGAGTAAATCTGTTTCAGCACTAAATATAAGCAAGTACACAGAACCAAGTAAACAAGTATAAGAAGGAGAAAGAAGTTCAAGAGATCCTGAGAACAATTCGATTTATCCAAGTTCGCCACAGAAGTCCTGTGACTACGTCTTGTCCCCTGAGGTCGCAGCCACCAGTGATTTTAAATCTACTATTCAGAACTTTTATGGCTAGTTCAGAAGCTCCTTTACATCAACAGAACATAAGCTAATTTCTCACTTAGTTCTGACTAGCCTAAAAAGAGTTAAAGGATTTCCACCAGAACAACAACACTCTGTTTTCTGGATTTCTCACCCAACTCTAATCTCAACTAGATTGCTCTCTAAATCTAACTGAATATCACAAACAATATCAGTTTACAAGATTCCTATTATGAACTTGTTTTTCTTCACTCTCTCTCTTTAACTAACACTATGCTAAGAAAGATTGAGAATGGAAAAGGTGCTCTGTTTTCTTGAGTAGAACAGTGTGTTGAGATTTTGCTCGATTATCACGCGTAGTTGATGCAATGGAGCTTGGCTACTATTTATAGTGAATGAGGATGACCGTTCGTGAATTTGATTCTTCAAATAACTGACATCAGGTGTTGTAGCCGTTAATCTGTCAAGTCTTCAAACGGTCTTCAAACACTTTGATTCCGTTAACCTTGTTCTTTAACTAAATCCGGTTAGTGATTTGAAGTTGAAGTAGAGGTTGACTGGAAACATCCTTCAATTGGATCAACAAGGGGTAGACAAGGAAATTCTGGTTTCGTCTTGAGTAGACAAGCGCGCTCCTTCAAAACAGCTTTTTAAACATTTGGCGCCTTGCATTAAATGCAATTGTCAGAGCAATAAATGCTAAACAGAACCCGTGACTTAGCTTCTGAAAGCTAATTCCTTTAGTCTAAACTTCTAATCGAATTGGGAGGAAATATCTTCTGATTGCAATGGACCTCTGAGGGGAGTTTCAACAGACTTCAATAACTTCAGAGCGGAGCATCCAGCTTCTGAAAATGAAACTCTGTCTTCAGCAATCAAGACTTCGAAGTTCTTTAGGCAATCAGGAGATTCTTCATTCAGCACCTGCTGAGTAACTTACACATAGACTAAGTAGAAAAAATATTAGTCAACAATAAACTATATGTAAGAGAACATTAAGTTTTCATCTTCTGAAACGTTTGGACATAATCAAAACACATAGGGTTCATCATTCTCCCCCATTTTGGTTATGGACAAACCGTGGTCAGAAGGTAAAAGATAGTATGAGTTTGAGAAAGTAACTTCCTGATGCAAATGTTTCATAACTTCTGAGTAAATTAACTCCCCCATTTTTGTGTAAATGGTGAATTTCAACAATCTGTTTAAACTTAAAAGAGACTTCAGATCAAGTTGTCAGATTTTAGTGAAGTGAGAATTTACTAAGTTAAAAAGAAACATAAGTAACATAAGTAATCAGAGACATAAGAAAGTATAAGAAGGATTCAGTGTATAAAATCATCAGAAGAAAAAAAACAACAAGATAATCAGAAGAGCAGATAAAGTCCTAAGACAAAAACTACCCAACCCAGAACCTAGCTAAGAAGCTTAAGTCCTAATGAGATTACAAGTTCCTAGGTTTCTTCTGAGGAGGAGGAACACCACTAGATCCTTCAGCAGCACTCGGTCTCTTCATCGTCTGACCACTCTGCTGAGCAGACTTCTCCCCCGTTTGACCGGAACCAACAGGAATACCCAAGGCACCTTGAGAGTCCAATTTTTGCTGAACTTTCAGTGCAGTCTGATATTCCACAGGGGTTGGCCTTACTTGATTGACCAAGTCCATTCTTCGTTTGAAGTCAGCATCAATGGTCTTCATATGGTCAAAAAGCGGTCCAGACATAGGTCGATGTTTCTGAACGTCATCCAAAAGGAGCTTGAGCATCCGATTGTTACAGTACACATCAGCAGTGAGATGTTCATTCTGAATGTAAGTCTGTCCTCGAACAAACCTATAGCAATTATTCAGAGTCTTCTCTTGTTCACGTGCTTGAGTGTGCATAACCTTCAGAAGTTCAGTGAGCTCATCAATCTGGGCGCTCTGAGCAGTCACAGCAGACTCAATGCTAGAGAGACGATTGTTGAGATCAGGAGTGATGTCATATACAATCCTAGCAGCCCCTGAAGATGATGAACCTTGAGCAGAAGATTTTACTTCTCTCAGAATATGGTTGGCAGTACTTTGCAGGTCATCAATCTTACTTGGGAGCATCTTCTCATGAGCCTCATAATGCTCGTTTGCTTCCTTGACTTCCTCTGTCAAAATTCCCAAATTCTCATTGACCTTCAGAGAAGAAGCAAGAGCAATATTGAATGTAGGAAGAGTCAGAGCTAATTCTCTCAGTTTATATAGCTCATCATATGTAGCCAGATGAAGTGTAGAAAGATTGCGTGTGTAGACAGAAGGATCCTGTATTTGAAGCATAGTCATGAGCTGCAGGTTATGAGCTTTCAAAGATTGAATTTCTTGCAGCACAATGCCCTGAGCAAACATGTCAGCAGCAGAAGACCTTTGCCCCACACCAGCAAATCTATTCGGCAATTCATCAGAGCCACTCTGACTCATTCTTCTCAACTCCTCAACACCGGGAACACCACCAGCTTCGGATACACCAGAAGCTCTGCCCATGAACCCAAAAGGACCAAAAATTCGCTCCAAGTTATCTCGTTCCTGGAACTTGCGTAGGAAGTCATAATTGGATGACAACCCAGCAAAACAGGAAGTGGTGGAGGAGGTGGTTAAGGGATCACACACATGAGGTGTATGTCCAGAAGTTGAAGGAGGAGGGATAAATGTGTTTGTGGAAGGAATTGAATGTGTGGATGTGGAAGATAGGGTAGGAGAAATGGTTGGTAAAGTGGATGGTAGTGAAAAGGAGGGAGCAGTAAATCCAATTGATGGAATTACAGAACAAGATGAAAGTGAGGAAGAAGTAGAAGTAGAAATGGAATCTATGAAAATGGGTCCAGAGGACAGATTCACTTCTGAATAGGATCCAGAAGGAAGAGTAGTTGGAGGAGGTACAACCTCAGAAGTTGAAGTTGTAAGGGATATGGAAGTATGAGATTCACTCACTTCTGTGACATAAGGTAGTGAGGGAGATGGATGAGGAGTATGAGTGGGAGATGAGATAACCTGGTCAGAGGAGTTCGGATCAAACATAGAAATGGGCTCAGCAAAGACATGAGCCATTCTGATCAGTGTTTCAGAGGCATCCCTATCACCAGGGTTTCTTCCTTGGCCCAGAAGAATGTTGTCAATAAAGTTCTCATTATCAACATTCTCCACAAACTGTTGTGCATCCTGAAGAACCTCATCAACATCTTGTTCACTCTCCTCTGATAGCTCTTCAATAATAGGAGCATCAACATTCTCTTCAGTAGACATCTCCATCATGTCTTCAGCATCAGCAACTTCCTGTTCCTCAACAACAAGATCCTCTAACTCAGCACTAGGAGCAACATAGAAGTCCTTTTTCCTCAGAGACCTTCTTTTTGCTACTACCTTCTTTCCGATCCGAGTGGAGAGAGAGATATTCTCAAGTTTCTCTCCTTCTTCTGAAGCCTCAACATCCTTTGAGAACTCCACATTTTCAAGTTCAGCAGCACATGCAATAATTCTTGCATCGGCATTAGCCTTTGCAGCAATTTCTGTCTCAGCTGCTAACTTATCTTCTGCTTCCTTCTTCTTTCTTTTCTCATCAGCAAGAGCCACAACTCTTGTAACCTTTTCAGCTTCAGCAGCCTTCTCTCTTTCAGCAAGGCGTGCGTCCTCAGCATCCTGAGCTTCCTTCTCAGAAACATCCTTAGGTTTCTCAGCAACGATCTTGCCAGAAGGTTCAACACTGATTGTTGTTTGAACCATAGTGGGAAGAGGTTCTGAGACAACCACCTTCTCAACAGTCAGGACCAACTTACTTGATCCTTTCTTTCCTTTGCCCTTTCTGGCAGCTTTCTTACCTTTCTGTACTGACTCATCCACAATCTCCTTCTGAGCAATACTCACAGAGGAACCCTTCTCATTCTTCTTTGGAGTCACACCAAAGTTAAGGTTCCTGAAGGTATGCATCTTCAGAACCGTACTCCTGCTTGTTACACCTTCTCCTGACACAACAACAGAGGCAGCTTCAAATAGCCTCGTCAGAAGGGAACCATAAGCAAGGGCACTAACAGTGGTGACATTCTTCATCTGCCTTATAATCATGGCAGGGAGATTGATTTTCTTCTGATTGACCAGATGCCACATAAACACTCTTTCCCGATTAGAAACACCATTAACTCCTCCAGCCTTCGGAAGGAACACATTTGTTGTCAGATAATGTGCCCACCTCTAGTGCTGAGTGAGCCAAGTGGCATAAGTTTCCTTGGCACTAAGATCTGGTCTGGCCCAATTTACTTCTGAGAACCCATCTGCTGAACCATCATCACCAATGATGATTCCTTCATCATCAATACCAATCGCTTGTGAAATGGAAGCCCTGCTGACCTCAATCTCAACTTCTCCGACTTTCGAGTGTATAACATCCTCCTCATTAGAAAAGAAATGGAGGTTCTGATAGAATTCGGTGACTAACTTAGGGTAGATGAATTCATCGAGAGAAACGAATGAATTCCAGGTTTGAGCACTTAGCCATTTGGAGATAGGTTCAGTGGATTTTACTTCGTCATCTAGGAACCTAGAAGTGAATGTAGGGTTTCAGAAAGATCGATCAAAGCCGCGCAGCGGAAGCAGCGAACTGATTAGTTAAACGGTGAATTCGATCTAACCTGAACCAATTGTCCAATTGATCTTAATCTTTAAACCTCAGTTAAATTTTAACAAAACAGTTATCTTAATCTATGGATTAAAAAAACCTACTTGGATATCCTTTCAAGGATAGACGAGAGCCTCAGATGTTGCTCCTCCTAGATCACGTGCAGACACGAGCAAGAACCGAGATCAGCTACTAGTCAGCTTACTCCAAGAACGCGAAGAACGAGGAACGAATTCGCCGGAATCCTCTAGGGAGGGGTTCGGCCGAATCTCAACTAATAGGAGGCTAGGGTTTTGATTTTCCGATCCTCAATAATGAATTGACAATTCACTTATATAGTGCAATTAATTAACTTTCAGTTAATTATTAATTTGACCCTTAATTAATTTAATTTTATCAATTAAACACCGTAGTATTAAATCGATTCAATTAACATCAATTAGGTTAAATTAATATTACACTTTAACCCATAAACAATTAATCGCTTAATTAAATTAACCCGATTAATTAATTAGCCGTTCCATTTACTAATTAACTTGTCACAAAACAAATAATTAATACGTTCTTCAAATAATCAATTCATCAATTGATCATTTAATCTTGGAATTAATTAACACAATTCATGTATCAATTAATCTTCTCGATTACCGTGTTGCACGATCCTTAGGGTCTGAAATCAATAAGCTGTGAATTAACAATTCACTGATCGACAGAGGGTCCTAGTAAACCATGTCAATCTCATATTGATTACAGATGAATGCTATCCATGTTAGACAGAAAACCCTGTATGATGCTCTACTTATCTCTTACCAAAAGCATATCGATTAATCAAGCTGGAGGCATGGTGTAGTCATCCTCTATTGCTAGATTAATTTCTTGATCATCGAGTATTACTGACAAACAAACAAGTCACCTGCTTGTTTCAGTACGGCCGTACATTTCTCACCTAATACTCATCAAGTGGCCTATGATATCAACTCACTTAAACAGTGAGTGGTAATTCCATCACTTCAACTATCCGCAGTAATAAGTTCAGAGATTGAACCAGTGTATCCATATTTGGCATCCTCTGGCGGACCTGTTAGAAATACACCAAATTCAATCTGATTCCTTATTGACTGCTATACTGAAATCAGGTCAGGAGATAAAAGAGATCTACATTATTAGAAAGCTTAATGACTCTACCACCATGAACTTTCTAAAGCGGATCGACCAAGTCTCGTGTAACGCACACGCACCTATATCCATATTCACATACACTAAGCAACCTACAGAGTGTCATGTGAATCCTAGATATAAAAGCTTATGCCATAATCATTCCCATGACTATGGCTCACTTCTGGTATATTTTATGATATACAATCAATGGATACTTCATTTAGTTACTATAGTACAAGATATATAGCTCAAATGAATTAATGCCTTTATTCATAAAACACCAATAACATAGTATGTAATCATCATCAAATACAATGTCATAAAAACAACGCCTAGGGCATAGGGCACACCAACAGTGAATACCCTAGATTCGCTAACTTTCTTCTTAGATTCAGTGGTAAAGATGTGGGTGACAATGATTTCTTGAGCCATTGTAGGAAATAGGAAATTAGGTAAAGAGATTTTGAGAGTAAGAAAATACAGAGAATCTATGGAAATTCTAATAGCAGTGAAAATGAAAGTAAAAACTTCTAAGTATGGAAAACCCCTATTTATACCAAAACGAATAAACCGTTCCAATTCAAAAAGTAAATACACACCGTTTAAAAGGGAACAGATAACCGTTAACCACACAACAGCGCCGTAAAATGCAGTAGATAACGCATGCTTAAATGTCAAATCATGATTAAATTTAATTAACACTTTAATTATCTTAAACGATAAATCACTTAAGATAAACAGATATAATTAAACTAAATTACTGAAGTGGATAAGTCATACCAATGCCTTCTCGTAAGTTGCTGAAAGAATTACCAGCCAGAGGCTTAGTAAACATGTCAGCAAGATTCTCTTCAGAGGGAACATGAGTAATGATGATATCCTTCTTCAGAACATGATCTCTCAGAAAGTGATGCCTAATATGAACATGCTTCATCCTGCTCTGCTGAATAGGATTCTTTGAAAGATCAATTGCACTCTTGTTATCACAGTAAATTGTAATTGTTCCAGGGATGACTCCATAGTCAGCAATTTGTTGCTTAATCCAGAGCATCTGAGAAACACAACTTCCAGCAGCAACATACTCAGCTTCAGCAGTTGAGAGAGCCACAGAGGTTTGCTTCTTGCTATGCCAGGAGACTAGGCACTCCCCCAGAAAATGACAACCACCAGAAGTGCTGACCCTTTTCAATTTATCCCTACCATAGTCAGAGTCTGTGTATCCTATAGGAGTGAAATCAGAACTACAGGGATACCACAAACCAGCTTCAGGTGTGCCTTTAAGATATCTGAGAATTCTTTTGACAGCAACATCATGAATCTCTCTAGGTTTAGACTAATATCTAGCACAAAAACACACAGCAAAATGTATATCTGGCCTGCTGGCTGTTAGGTATAAAAGAGAACCAATCATACCTCTGTAGGTTTTTATATCTACAGGTTTACCAGCTTTCTCTCTTCATCATCAATGTCTTTGCTGACATCCATTGGGATATCAACAGCATTAGAGTCCATCATGCCAAATTTCTTCAGCACTTTTCTAGTGTACTTGGCTTGATTGATAAACACACCATCATTACTTTGCTTGATCTGAAGTCCTAAGAAGAAGGTTAATTCTCCCATCATAGACATTTCAAACTCAGCCTTCATGTGGTCACTGAACTCTCTGCACAAAGATTCATTAGTAGCACCAAATATAATATCATCAACATATACCTGAGCTATAAGGATATCCTTGTTCTTCTTCAGAGTGAACAGAGTTGTATCAACACAGCCTCTGACAAATCCCTTAGAAAGAAGGAACTTAGTCAGTCTCTCATACCAAGCTCTGGGAGCTTGTTTCAGTCCATACAATGCTTTCTTCAGCTTGTACACATGATCAGGAAACTTAGGATCTTCAAAACCAGGAGGTTGAGATACATAAACTTCTTCATCAATGTCACCATTCAAGAATGCACTTTTCACATCCATTTGAAAGAGCTTAAAACCTTTGTATGATGCAAAAGCACATAAGATTCTAACGGCTTCTAATCTTGCAACATGAGCAAAAGTTTCACCATAATCTATGTCTTCTTGCTGACTGTAACCCTGAGCAACAAGTCTTGCCTTGTTCCTCACAATATTTCCAAATTCATCAAGCTTGTTCTTCAGAACCCATCTAGTTCCAACAACCTTTATGTTGTTAGGTCTGGGAACCAAAGTCCAAACTTCTGACCTTTTGAACTGGTCAAGTTCTTCTTGCATTGCCATTAACCAGGAATCATCATCTGCAGCTTCATAGAAGTCCTTGGGTTCCAAAAGTGATACAAAAGCCACATTCCCCATGTATCTTCTGAGCTGAGCTCTGGTCATGACAGGATTATGAACAGAGTCAATTATGTTCTCTAAGGAATGATTCCTATGAGCTCTAACTTCTTTTGGTACATCCAATGAGTCTTCTGAAACTTGTTCATCATTTGTTGAATCATATATAGGAGCATCTTCTGGAAGGAAGTTGACTTCTGGAGTAGGATTCTCTTCTTGAGCTTGTTCAGCAACAGGAGGAACCACTTCAGCAGCTCTGGGAGAAACATCTTCTTCTACATCAGGAGATGTCACTTCAGGAGCTTGAACTACATCTTCATCACGAGCTCTACTATCTGCAGGGTTAGTCTCATCAAACTGTACATGAACAGATTCATCTAAAGTTTGAGTCCTCTTATTAAAAACCCTATATGCTTTACTATGTGTTGAGTAACCAAGAAAGATGGCCTCATCTGCCTTTGAATCAAACTTTGAAAGATATTCTTTTGTATTCAAAACATAACACTTACAACCAAAGGTTCTGAAATAACCTATTTTAGGTTTTTGACCTTTCCAGAGTTCATAAGGGGTCTTGTTCAGAATGCTTCTGATTAGCACTCTATTCAGAACATAGCAAGCTGTGTTGACAGCTTCTCCCCAAAAATACTTTGGAAGCCTTCTTTCATTGATCATAGTTCTGGCAATCTCAACCAGAGTTCTATTCTTCCTTTCAACTACCCCATTTTGTTGAGGAGTTCTGGGAGCAGAGAAGTTATGATCAATTCCCTTGGTTTCACAGAATTCTTCAAACCTAAAGTTTTTGAATTCTCTACCATTATCACTTCTGATATGAACAACCTTTTCATTCCTTTCATTCTCAAGTTTCTTTATCAGAACTGAGAAACATCCAAGTGACTCATCTTTGCTAGACAACAAGATGACCCAAGTGAATCTTGAATAGTCATCTACTATGACAAAGGCATACTTCTTTCCACCCATGCTCATTGGTTGAACAGGGCCAAAAAGGTCCATATGAAGTAATTCTAAAGGTCTTTTACTTGAAATGACTTTCTTAGTTTTAAAAGAGCTTCTGGATTGTTTACCAGATTGGCAAGCATTGCATAAATGGTTCTTTTTAAAACTAATTTCAGGCAGACCCTCAACCAATTGATTTCTAGCTACTTTGGCCAGAAGGTCCATGCTAACATGAGTAAGTCTTCTATGCCAGAGCCAGGAGGTATCCTCTTTGGACATCAAGCATATATTTTTGCAAAGATTCTCAAGATTCAGCATGAAAACATTTTCAACTCTAGGAGCAGTTAGAATAACTTCCCTTGACTTACTGTCCAAGATTTTACATCCAGAGGAGCTGAAGACAACATCTCTACCTTTATCACACAGTTGTGCAACACTCAGGAGATTGAACTTCAGGCCTCTGACTAGGGACACATCTTCGATCGGAGGATTAGTTCCTATGGATCCAGAACCAAGTATCCTTCCTTTCTGAGCATCTCCAAAGCTGACTTTTCCACCTCTTTTAGGATCAAATGTGATGAATGCTTTTTCATCACCTGTCATATGCCTTGAGAACCCACTGTCAATGTACCACAGCTTTGACATTGATGGAGCACTCAGAGCCACCTGCAACACAATCAATTAGTGACAGGTACCCAATCCTTATTGGGTCCTTCAGAGTTATATTTCTCTTCAGCAGGTTTTAATGATATCTCAGATTGCAAGAGGTTTTTAATATGGTACTTGCAATCCTTCAACCAATGACCATCACTCTTGCAAAGCTTTCAAAGGGGGGGGGGGGGGGGTTCTTGGATCTTTCCCTTTGCTTCTTGGGAGATTTCTTCTTCTTCTGAGAAGGACCAACATCTTCAGAGGCTACATCAGCACTCTCAGAGGTTCCAACATCAGGAGGAGAAGCTATCTCTTTCAGAAGAGAGGGAGTGACAAGTTTCTTCTTCTTCTGGGGTTTATCACTTCCCAGAGGCAGCTTTTCCTTGCCTTTGGCTTTAGGGCCATCAGCAGGAGTGCTGCACTGTTTACACAGCTTTTCTTCCAACACTTTCATGTCAGAATAAACTTGAGTAAACCTAAGAAACTTGTCAGCCTCACTCTTGTCCAATTTCCTTTTCAGGTACTTGAACATACTATAGAGTTCTTCAAGAGAATCAAAGATATCTAGTTCATGAGAATTGTTTACCTCAGAATCATATGTAGCTTCAGGAGGTGCGGAAGTTTCTCCTGTGACATCTTCAGAAGTTGGCTCAACAATAGCCATAAAACAAATCTGAGCTTGCTCTTCCTTTTCTTCAGGATCACTGCTGGTCTCAGAGTCTGACCAAGCAGCCAGTATAGCTTTCTTGAACTTTCTCTTATCTTTCTTCAGCTCCGGGCAGTTAGGCTTAATGTGCCCCGGTTGCTGACATCCATAGCACACAATAGGCTTGTTTGGATCTCTCTTGAACTTTTCACCAGAATCAGGAGTTTTCTTGTCAAAGCTCCTAAACGGCTTCTTGTAGTTTCCACCTCTGCCTTTTCTAAAGGCCTTCTTGAACTTCCTGGTCAGCATAGCCAGTTCCTCATCTTCAGAGGATTCTTCAGAAGATTCTGATTTCAGGACTACTCTTTTTCCTTCTGACCTTTCTCTTAGGTCATGATTCTTTAATGACATCTCATGAGTAATTAGAGACCCAATGAGCTCATCATACAAGTAATAGCTCAAATCCTGAATTTCTTCAATAGCAGTCTTCTTGGCTTGCCAAGACCTTGGTAAGCTTCTGACAATCTTCTTCACTCGATCAGATTCTTCAATGTCTTTTCCTAAACTCTTTAAGTCATTGACTATCTTGGTGAATCTAGAGTTCATATCTGAAATAGATTCTTTATCAAGCATTTCAAATAACTCATATTCTCTCATGAGTTGGTTGACTTTTGATTGCTTCACCTTTCCAGTACCTTCATATGTGACTTCCAGCTTGTTCCAAATGTCCTGTGCAGTTTCACAAGAAGAAACTTTGTTATATTCAGTAGCTGTAAGTGCACAATGCAACATATTTATTGCTGAAGCATTAGTTTGGAGTTTTTTCAGAATGTCATCTGTGTATTCTCTCTGAGGAATAACAACATTCCCTAAACCTTGTTCCATTCTGGTAGGAATGAAAGCACCATCAGTGATGACATACCAAGCACTCATGTTCTGAGCTTGGATGAAGTACATCATCCTTTTCTTCCAGTATGAGTAGTTGTTGCCATTAAATAATGTGATGAACCCTAAGTGTTTTGATTATGTCCAAACGTTTCAGAAGATGATAACCTAATACTATCTTACATATAGTTTATTGTTGACTAATACTTTTGCTTTAGTCTATGTGTAGGGAATGTTGCTGAAGTCAGAAGATCAGTTGCTGAATGAATCGTTTCTGGATTGCCTAAAGAACTCAGAAGATCAGTTGCTGAAGTCAGAGTTTCAACAATTCAGAAGCTGGATTCCTCCGCTCTGAAGCCGAAGTCTGCTAAAGCTCTCCTCAGAAGTTCCTTGCAATCAGAAGTTTTGCCAATTGTGATCAGAAGTCTAGTCAACTGGAAATTAGCTTCTGAAAGCTAAAGTCACGGGTTCTGGATAGCATTTAATGCTCTGACAAGTGCATTTAATGCAAGGCGCCAAAAGTTCAAAAAGCTGTTTTGATGGAGCGCGCCTGTCTGTTTAAAAGAAACCAGAATTTCCATGTCTACCCTTTGTTGATCCAATTGAAGAATGACTCCAGTCAACCTCGTCTTTGATTTCAAATCACTTACCGGATTTAGTTAAAGTACAAGGATAACGGAATCAAAGTGTTTGAAGACCGTTTGAAGATTTGACAAATTAACGGCTACAACAACTGATGTCATCTCCATTGAAGTTTCAAACTCACCAACGGTCATCTTCACTCACTATAAATAGTAGCCAAGCTCCAATGCATCAAGACACGCATGATCATCGAGCAAAATCTCAACGCACTGTTCTAACTAGAAAAACAGAGCAACACTTCCCATTCTCAATCTTTCTTAGCATAGTCTTAGTTAAAGTGAGAGAGTGAAGAAAAACAACTTCATAATAGGAATCTTGTAAACTGAGATCGTTTGTGATCTTTAGTTAGATTTAAAGAGAGAAATCTAGTTGAGATTAGAGTTGGGTGAGAAATCCAGAAAACAGAGTTGTTGTTTGTTCTGGTGGAAATCCTTTAATTCTTTTTAGGCTAGTCAGAACTAAGTGAGAAATTAGCTTAAGTTCTGTTGATGTAAAGGAGCTTCTGAACTTGCCATAAAAGTTCTGAATAGTGGATTTATAAAATCTCTGTAGGCTGCGACCTCAGGGGACAAGACGTAGTCACAGGACTTCTGTGGCGAACTTGGATAAATCGAATTGTTCAATCAGGATCTCCTGAACTTCTTTCTCCCTCTTATACTTGTTATTTTTGCCTCTGTGTACTTGTTCATATTTAGTGCTGAAACAGATTTTCTCTAAAGTATCACTGTCCAAAAGTTCTTCAATCAGAACTTCTGTTGCTGAAAACAGTCTAACTGTGTTTAGGCAGAATTTCCCTCAGAAGCAACTTCTGTAAGCTAGCTTCTGACTCTGAGGAAATTTGACTCTGAAAATTAAGTTTCTCTAAAAACTTAGAAATTATCAGTTTTCTACTTTGACACCTATTCACCCCCCTCTAGGTGATTCTGTTCTTGATAGGGCCAACAAGTGGTATCAGAGCGAAGGTTACTTCGCATATTTACTAAAGATCTAACAATCTAAGTGTAAGATCCTATCAGAATCAATAGAGATGGCTAGTAGACACCAGCCTGAGAATTCTTCTCACTTCATAGTTCCAGAAGGTTCTTCTACTACTAGACCTCCATTATTTAATGGCAACAACTACTCATACTGGAAGAAAAGGATGATGTATTTCATCCAAGCTCAGAACATGAGTGCTTGGTATGTCATCACTGATGGTGATTTCATTCCTACCAGAATGGAACAAGGTTTAGGGAATGTTGTTATTCCTCAGAGAGAATACACAGATGACATTCTGAAAAAACTCCAAACTAATGCTTCAGCAATAAATATGTTGCATTGTGCACTTACAGCTACTGAATATAACAAAGTTTCTTCTTGTGAAACTGCACAGGATATTTGGAACAAGCTAGAAGTCACATATGAAGGAACTGGAAAAGTGAAGCAATCTAAAGTCAACCAACTCATGAGAGAATATGAGTTATTTGAAATGCTTGATAAAGAATCTATTTCAGATATGAACTCTAGATTCACCAAGATAGTCAATGACTTGAAGAGTTTAGGAAAGGATATTGAAGAATCTGATCGAGTGAAGAAGATTGTCAGAAGCTTACCAAGGTCTTGGCAAGCCAAGAAGACTGCTATTGAAGAAGTTCAGGATTTGAGCTATTACATGTATGATGAGCTCATTGGGTCTCTAATTACCCATGAGATGTCATTAAAGAATCATGACCTAAGAGAAAGGTCTGAAGGAAAAAGAGTAGTCCTGAAAGCAGAATCTTCTGAAGAATCCTCTGAAGATGAGGAACTGGCTATGCTGACCAGGAAGTTTAAGAAGGCCTTTAGGAAAGGCAGAGGTGGAAACTACAAGAAGCCTTTCAGGAGCTTTGATAAGAAAACTCCTGATTCTGGTGAAAAGTTCAAGAGAGATCCAAACAAGCCAATTGTGTGCTATGGATGTCAGCAACCGCGGCACATTAAGCCTAACTGTCCGGAGCTGAAGAAAGATAAGAAGAAGTTCAAGAAAGCTATGCTGGCTGCCTGGTCAGACTCTGAGACCAGCAGTGATCCTGAAGAAAAGGAAGAGCAAGCTCAGATTTGTTTTATGGCTATTGATGAGCCAACCTCTGAAGATGTCACAGGAGAAACTTCCGCACCTCCTGAAGCTACTTATGATTCTGAGGTAAACATATCTTCTGAACAAAATATCTTTGATTCTCTTGAAGAACTCTACAGTATGTTCAAGTACCTGAAAAGGAAATTGGACAAGAGTGAGGCTGACAAGTTTCTTAGGTTTACTCAAGTTTATTCTGACATGAAAGTGTTAGAAGAAAAACTGTGTAAACAGTTCAGCACTTCTGCTGATGGCTCTAAAGTCAAAGGCAAGGAAAAGCTGCCTCTGGGAAGTGATAAACCCCAGAAGAAGAAGAAACCTGTCACTCCCTCTCTTCTGAAAGAGATAGCTTCTCCTCCTGATGTTGGTACCTCTGAGAGTGCTGGTATAGCCTCTGAAGATATTAGTCCTTCTCAGAAGAAGAAGAAATCTCCCAGGAAGCAAAGGGAAAGATCCAAGAACCCTCCCTTTTGCAAACTTTGCAAGAGTGATGGCACTGGTTGAAGGATTGCAAATACCATATTAAAAACCTCTTGCAATCTGAGATATCATTAAAACCTGCTGAAGAGAAATCTAACTCTGAAGGACCCAATAAGGATTGGGTACCTGTCACTAATTGATTGTGTTGCAGGTGGCTCTGAGTGCTCCATCAATGTCAAAGCTGTGGTACATTGACAGTGGGTGCTCAAGGCATATGACAGGTGATGAAAAAGCATTCATCACATTTGATCCTAAAAGAAGTGGAAAAGTCAGCTTTGGAGATGCTCAGAAAGAAAGGATACTTGGTTCTGGATCCATAGGAACTAATCCTCCGATCGAAGATGTCTCCCTAGTCAGAGGCCTAAAGTTCAATCTCCTGAGTGTTGCACAACTGTGTGATAAAGGTAGAGATGTTGTCTTCAGCTCCTCTGGATGTAAAATCTTGGACAATAGTAGAGCTCCTGATGAAGATGTAGTTCAAGCTCCTGAAGTTACATCTCCTGTTGAAGAAGAAGATGTTTCTCCCAGAGCTGCTGAAGTGGTTCCTCCTGTTGCTGAACAAGCTCAAGATGAGAATCCTACTCCAGAAGTCAACTTTCTTCCAGAAGATGCTCCTATATATGATTCAACAAATGATGAACAGGTTTCAGAAGACTCATTGGATGTACCAAGAGAAGTTAGAACTCATAGGAATCATTCCTTAGAGAACATTATTGACTCTGTTCATAATCCTGTCATGACCAGAGCTCAGCTTAGAAGATACATGGGGAATGTCGCTTTTGTGTCACTTCTGGAACCCAAGGACTTCTATGAAGCTGCTGATGATGACTCCTGGTTAATGGCAATGCAAGAAGAACTTGACCAGTTCAAAAGGTCAGAAGTTTGGACTTTGGTTCCCAGACCTAACAACATAAAGGTTGTTGGAACTAGATGGGTTCTGAAGAACAAGCTTGATGAATTTGGAAATGTTGTGAGGAACAAGGCAAGACTTGTTGCTCAAGGTTACAGTCAGCAAGAAGGCATAGATTATGGTGAAACTTTTGCTCCTGTTGCAAGATTAGAAGCCATTAGAATCTTATGTGCTTTTGCATCATACAAAGGTTTTAAGCTCTTTCAAATGGATGTGAAAAGTGCATTCTTGAATGGTTACATTGATGAGGAAGTCTATGTGTCTCAACCTCCTGGTTTTGAAGATCCTAAGTTTCCTGATCATGTATTTAAGCTGAAGAAAGCATTGTATGGACTGAAACAAGCTCCCAGAGATTGGTATGAGAGACTGACAAAGTTCCTTTTGTCTAAGGGATTTGTCAGAGGCTGTGTTGATACAACTCTGTTCACTCTGAAGAAGAACAAGGATATCCTTATAGCTCAGGTATATGTTGATGATATTATATTTGGTGCTACTAATGAATCTTTGTGCAGAGAGTTCAGTGACCACATGAAGGCTGAATTTGAAATGTCTATGATGGGAGAATTAACCTTCTTTCTAGGACTTCAGATCAAGCAAAGTAATGATGGTGTGTTTATCAATCAAGCCAAGTACACTAGAGAAGTGCTGAAGAAATTTGGCATGATGGACTCTAATGCTGTTGATATTCCAATGGATGTCAGCAAAGACATTGATGATGAAGAGAAAGCTGGTAAACCTGTAGATATAAAAACCTACAGAGGTATGATTGGTTCTCTTTTATACCTAACAGCCAGCAGGCCAGATATACATTTTGCTGTGTGTTTTTGTGCTAGATATCAATCAAAGCCAAGAGAAATTCATGATGTTGCTGTCAAAAGAATTCTCAGATATCTTAAAGGCACACCAGAAGCTGGTTTGTGGTATCCCTGTAGTTCTGATTTCACTCCTATAGGATACACAGACTCTGACTATGGTAGGGATAAATTGAAAAGGGTCAGCACTTCTGGTGGTTGTCATTTTCTGGGGGAGTGCCTAGTCTCCTTGCATAGCAAGAAGCAAACCTCTGTGGCTCTCTCAACTGCTGAAGCTGAGTATGTTGCTGCTGGAAGTTGTGTTTCTCAGATGCTCTGGATCAAGCAACAAATTGCTGACTATGGAATCATCCCTGGAACAATTACAATCTACTGTGATAACAAGAGTGCAATTGATCTTTCAAAGAATCCTATTCAGCACAGCAGGATGAAGCATGTTCATATTAGGCATCACTTTCTGAGAGATCATGTTCTGAAGAAGGATATTATCATTACTCATGTTCCCTCTGAAGAAAATCTTGCTGACATGTTTACTAAGCCTCTGGCTGGTAATTCTTTCAGCAACTTACGAGAAGGCATTAGTATGACTTATCCACTTCAATAACTTAGATTAATTATTTCTGTATGTCTTAAGTGATTAATCGTTTGAGATAATTAAGTTATAATTAATTCTAATCATGATTTGACACTTAAGCATGCGTTATCTACTGCATATTACGACGTTGTTCTGTGGTTAACGGTTATATGTTCCCTTTTAAACGGTGTGTATTTGCTTTTTGAATTGGAACGGTTTCTGTGTTTGGGTATAAATAAGGGTTTTCCATACTTAGAAAATTTTCACTTGCATTCTCTTTGCTATTAGAATTTCCATCAAGTTTCTGTGTTCTTCCCTCTCAAATCTTAACCTAATTTCTTATATCTTCAAAAATGGCTCAAGAAATCACTGTCACTCACATCTTCTCCACTGAATCACAAAAGAAGGTTAGCGAATCTAGGGTATTCACCTCTAGGTTCCCAGATGATGAAGTTAAATCGACTGAACCTATTTCTCACTGGCTTAGCGCTCAAAACTGGAATTCATTCGTCTCTCTCGATGAATTCATTTATCCTAAGTTAGTTACAGAATTCTATCAGAACCTTCATTTCTTTTCTAATGAGGAGGATGTCCTACATTCTGAAGTCGGGGAAGTTGAGATCGAAGTCAGCAGGGCTTCCATTTCTCAAGTGATAGGGATTGATGATGAAGGAATCATCATAGGTGATGATGGTTCAGCAAATGGTTTTACTGAAGCCAACTGGGCTAGGCCAGATCTGAATGCCAAGGAAACGTATGCCACCTGGTTGACTCAGCACCAGAGGTGGGCACACTATTTGACTACAAATGTCTTTCTTCCGAAGGCTGGAGGAGTCAATGGGGTTTCCAACAGGGAAAGGGTTTTCATGTGGCATCTGGTCAACCAGAAGAAAATTAATTTACCTGCCATGCTGATAAGGCAGATGAAGAATGTAACGACCGTGAGTGCATTAGCATATGGCTCACTCCTGACGAGGTTGTTTGAGGCAGCCTCTGTTGTTGTTTCAGGAGAAGGTGTTACTAGTAGGAGTACGGTTCTGAAGATGCATACCTTCAGGAACCTGAGTTTTGGTGTGACTCCGAAGAAGATTGAGAAGGGCTCCTCTGTGAGTATTGCTCAGAAGGAAATTATGGAAGCTACTGTGCAGAAAGGAAAGATTGCTGCCAAGAAGGGCAAGGGAAAGAAAGGATCAAGCAAGTTGGTCCTGTCTGTTGAGAAGGTGGTTGTCTCAGAACCTCTTCCCACGATGGTTCAAACAACAATCAATGTTGAACCCTCTGGCAAGATTGTTGCTGAGAAGCCAAAGGATGCTCCTGAGAAGGAAGCTCAGGATGCTGAGGAAGCACGCCTTGCTGAGAAAGAGAAGGCTGCTGAAGCTGAAAAAGTTGCAAGAGTTGTGGCTCTTGCTGAAGAGAGAAGAAAGAAGAAGGAAGCGGAGGATCAGTTAGCTGCTGAGAGAGAAATTGCTGCAAAGGCTAAGGCCGATGCAAGACTTATAGCATGTGCTGCTGAACTTCAGGATGCGGAGTTCTCAAAGGAAGTTGAGGCTTCAGAAGAAGGAGAGAATCTTGAGAATATCTCTCTGTCCTCTCGGATAATTGAGAATATCTCTCTCTCTACCAGGATTGGGAAGAAGGCTGTTGCAAAACAAAGGTTGCTGAGGAAAAAGGACTTCGTTGTTGCCTCCAGTGCTGAATTAGAAGATCCTGTTACTCAGGAACCGGAAGATGCTGATAAAGACTTGTCAGAAATGTCTGATGAAGAGAATGTTGATGCTCCTCTGATTGAAGAGCTGTCAGAAGAGAGTGAACCAGAAGATGAAGAGGTTCTTCAGAATGCAAAACAATTTGTTGAGAATGTTGATGATGAAAACTTCATTGACAACATTCTTCTGAATCAAGGAAGAAACCCTGGTGAAAGGGACGCCTCTGAAACACTGATCAGGATGGCTCACATCTTTGCTGAGCCCATCTCAATGTTTGATCCAAACTCTGACCAGGTCATCTCTTCTCCCACTCTTACTCCTCATCAATCTCCTTCACTCCCTTCTGTCACAGAAGTGAGTGGTTCCCAAACTTCCATTCCTCATACAACTTCAACCTCTGAGGTTGTACCTCCTTCAATCATTCCTCCTTCTGGATCCTTTTCAGAAGTGAATTTAAACACTGCTCCCATCTTCACAGACTCTATATCCACATCCACTACCTCTTCTATTCCTTCCTCCTCTGTAAGTCCATCAATTGGATTTACTGCTCCATCTTTCACACTACCATCTACTTTACCTTTCATTTCCCCTACCATTTCTTCCTCTACCACCAATGCCATCCCTTCCTCAAACACTCAAATTCCTCCTCTCTCAACTTCTGGACATACACCTCCTGTGTGTGATCCTTTAACTACCTCCTCCACTACTTCTTGTTTTGCTGGGTTGTCATCCAACTATGACTTCCTGCGCAAACACATGAATCGGGATGATCTGGATACCAGGTTTGGTAGTTTTGGTTTCATGGGCAGAGCTTCTGGTATTTTCGAAGCTGGAGGTGCCCCTAGTGTTGAAGAGTTGAGAAGAATGAGTCAGAGTGGCTCTGATGAACTGCTGAATAGATTTGCTGGTATGGGGCAAAGGACTTCTGCTGCTGACATGTATGCTCAGGGCATTATGCTGCAAGAATTGCATTCTTTGAAAGCTCAGAACCTGCAGCTCATGACTATGCTTCAAATGCAGGATCCTTCTGTTTACATACGCAATCTTTCTCCACTTCATCTAGCTACGTATGAAGAGCTGTACAAATTAAGAGAATTAGCTCTGACTCTTCCTTCTCTGGATAATATTGCTCTTGCTTCTTCTCAGAAGGTCAATGAGAATTTGGAGATATTGACAGAAGAAGTCAATGAAGCAAACGAGCATTATGAGGCTCATGAGAAGATGCTCCCAAGTAAGATTGATGACCTGCAAAGTACTGCAAATCACATTCTGAGAGAAGTGAAATCTTCTGCTCAAGGTTCATCATCTTCCGGGGCTGCTAAGATTGTATATGACATCACTCCTGATCTCAACAATCGACTCTCCAACATTGAGTCTGTTGTATCTGCTCAGAACGCACAGATTGCTGAGCTTACTGAACTTCTGAAGGTTATGCACACTCAAGCACGAGAACAAGAGAAGACTCTTCATAATTGTTATAGGTTTGTTCGAGGACAGACTTATATTCAGAATGAGCATCTTACTGCTGCTGTGTATGCTAACAATAGGTTGATCAAGCTCCTTCTGGAAGATGTTCAGAGACAGCGACCTATGTCTGGTCAGACCTTTGATCATATAAAGACCATTGATGATGACTTCAGAAGAAGAATGGATCTGATCAATACTGTGAGACCAACTCCTCAGCAATATCAGACTGCACTGAATGTTCAACAAAAATTGAAATCTCAAGGTGCTCTGGGTGTTGCTCCTGGTTCTGGTCAAACGGGGGAGAAGTCTGGTCAGAAGAGATCAAGTGCTGCCGAAGGTTCTAGTGTTGTTCCTCCTCCTCAGAAGAAACCTAGGAACTTGTAATCCTTTAGGACTTATGCTTCTTAGCTAGGTTCTGGGTTGGGTAGTTTCTGTCTTAGGACTTTTTCTGCTCTTCTGATTATTTTGTTTCTTATGCTGTCTTCTGAATGAATTTATACACACTGAATCTTTCTTATACTCTCTTGCGTATCTGACTTCTTACTTTTTTCTTATGTTTCTTTTTTGACTTAGTAAATTACACTTCATCAAATCTAACAACTTGATCTTAAGTCTTTCTTTAAGTTTATACAGATTGCTGAAGTTCACCATTTACACTAAAATGGGGGAGTTAATTTACTCAGAAGTTATGAAACATTTGCATCAGGAAGTCATTTTCTAAACCTCATGTTTTCTGTTACCTTCTGACCACGGTTTGTCCATAACCAAAATGGGGGAGAATGATGAACCCTAAGTGTTTTGATTATGTCCAAACGTTTCAGAAGATGATAACCTAATACTATCTTACATATAGTTTATTGTTGACTAATACTTTTGCTTTAGTCTATGTGTAAGTTTCTCAGCAGTTGTTGAATGAATCGTTTCTGGATTGCCTAAAGAACTCAGAAGATCAGTTGCTGAAGTCAGAGTTTCAACAATTCAGAAGCTGGATTCCTCCGCTTTGAAGCCGAAGTCTGCTAAAGCTCTCCTCAGAAGTTCCTTGCAATCAGAAGTTTTGCCAATTGTGATCAGAAGTCTAGTCAACTGGAAATTAGCTTCTGAAACCTAAAGTCACGGGTTCTGGATAACATTTAATGCTCTGACAAGTGCATTTAATGCAAGGCGCCAAAAGTTCAAAAAGCTGTTTTGATGGAGCGCGCCTGTCTGTTTAAAAGAAACCAGAATTTCCATGTCTACCCTTTGTTGATCCAATTGAAGAATGACTCCAGTCAACCTCGTCTTTGATTTCAAATCACTTACCGGATTTAGTTAAAGTACAAGGATAACGGAATCAAAGTGTTTGAAGACCGTTTGAAGATTTGACAAATTAACGGCTACAACAACTGATGTCATCTCCATTGAAGTTTCAAACTCACCAACGGTCATCTTCACTCACTATAAATAGTAGCCAAGCTCCAATGCATCAAGACACGCATGATCATCGAGCAAAATCTCAACGCACTGTTCTAACTAGAAAAACAGAGCAACACTTCCCATTCTCAATCTTTCTTAGCATAGTCTTCGTTAAAGTGAGAGAGTGAAGAAAAACAAGTTCATAATAGGAATCTTGTAAACTGAGATCGTTTGTGATCTTCAGTTAGATTTAAAGAGAGAAATCTAGTTGAGATTAGAGTTGGGTGAGAAATCCAGAAAACAGAGTTGTTGTTTGTTCTGGTAGAAATCCTTTAACTCTTTTTAGGCTAGTCAGAACTAAGTGAGAAATTAGCTTAAGTTCTGTTGATGTAAAGGAGCTTCTGAACTTGCCATAAAAGTTCTGAATAGTGGATTTATAAAATCTCTGTAGGCTGCGACCTCAGGGGACAAGACGTAGTCACAGGACTTCTGTGGCGAACTTGGATAAATCGAATTGTTCAATCAGGATCTCCTGAACTTCTTTCTCCCTCTTATACTTGTTATTTTTGCCTCTGTGTACTTGTTCATATTTAGTGCTGAAACAGATTTTCTCTAAAGTATCATTGTCTTTGTTCAGAAGACTGTCCAGAAGTTCTTCAATTAGAACTTCTGTTGCTGAAAACAGTCTAACTGTGTTTAGGCAGAATTTCCCTCAGAAGAAACTTCTGTAAGCTAGCTTCTGACTCTGAGGAAATTTGACTCTGAAAATTAAGTTTCTCTAAAAACTTAGAAATTATCAGTTTTCTACTTTGACACATATTCACCCCCCTCTAGGTGATTCTGTTCTTGATAGGGCCAACATAATGGAGGTCTAGTAGTGGAAGAACCTTCTGGAACTATGAAGTGAGAAGAATTCTCAGGCTGGTGTCTACTAGCCATCTCTATTGATTCTGATAGGATCTTACACTTAGATTGTTAGATCTTTAGTAAATATGCGAAGTGACCTTCGGTCTGATACCACTTGTTGGCCCTATCAAGAACAGAATCACCTAGAGGGGGGGGGGGTGAATAGGTGTCAAAGTTGAAAACTGAAAATTTCTAAGTTTTTCGGGAAACTTAATTTTCAGAGTCAAATTTCCTCAGAGTCAGAAGCTAGCTTACAGAAGTTGCTTCTGAGGGAAATTCTACCTAAACACAGTTAGACTGTTTTCAGCAACAGAAGTTCTGATTTGAGAACTTCTGGACAGTCTTCTGAACAAAGACAATGATACTTTAGAGAAAATCTGTTTCAGCACTAAATATAAACAAGTACACAGAAGCAAAAATAACAAGTATAAGAGGGAGAAAGAAGTTCAGGAGATCCTGATTGAACAATCCGATTTATCCAAGTTCGCCACAGAAGTCCTGTGACTACGTCTTGTCCCCTGAGGTCGCAGCCTACAGAGATTTTATAAATCCACTATTCAGAACTTTTATGGCAAGTTCAGAAGCTCCTTTACATCAACAGAACTTAAGCTAATTTCTCACTTAGTTCTGACTAGCCTAAAAAGAGTTAAAGGATTTCCACCAGAACAAACAATACTCTATTTTCTGGATTTCTCACCCAACTCTAATCTGAACTAGATTTCTCTCTTTAAATCTAACTGAATATCACAAATGATATCAGTTTACAAGATTCCTATTATGAACTTGTTTTTCTTCACTCTCTCACTTTAACTAAGACTATGCTAAGAAAGATTGAGAATGGGAAATGGTGCTCTGTTTTTCTTGTTAAAACAGTGCGTTGAGATTTTGCTCGATGATCACGCGTATGTTGATGCTTTGGAGCTTGGCTACTATTTATAGTGAATGAAGATGACCGTTGGTGAGTTTGAATCTTCAAAAGAGATGACATCAGTTGTTGTAGCCGTTAATTTGTCAAATCTTCAAACGGTCTTCAAACACTTTGATTCCGTTATCCTTGTTCTTTAACTCAATCCGGTAAGTGATTTGAAATCAAGGATGAGGTTGACTGGAATCATTCTTCAATTGGATCAACAAAGGGTAGACAAGGAAATTCTGGTTTCTTTTGAACAGACAGGCGCGCTCCATCAAAACAGCTTTTTGAACTTTTGACGCCTTGCATTAAATGCACTTGTCAGAGCATTAAATGCTATCCAGAACCCGTGACTAAGCTTCTGATCAAATTGGTAAAAGATCTTCTGATTGCAAAGAACATCTGAGGAGAGCTTTAGCAGACTTCGGCTTCAGAGCGGAGTATCCAGCTTCTGAATAATTGAAACTTTGACTTCAGCAAACAGATCTTCTGAGTCCTTTAGGCAATCCAGAAATGATTCATTCAGCACCTGCTGAGTAACTTACACATAGACTAAGTAGAAAAAAAAATATTAGTCAACAATAAACTATATGTAAGAGAGTATTAAGTTTTCATCTTCTGAAACGTTTGGACAGAATCAAAACACATAGGGTTCATCATTCTCCCCCATTTTGGTTATGGACAAACCGTGGTCAGAAGGTAACAGAAAACATGAGGTTTAGAAAATGACTTCCTGATTCAAATGTTTCATAACTTCTGAGTAAATTAACTCCCCCATTTTAGTGTAAATGGTGAACTTCAGCAATCTGTATAAACTTAGAAATGACTTAAGATCAAGTTGTTAGATTTAATGAAGTATAATTTACTAAGTCACAAAGAAACATAAGCAATAAGTCATTAGTCAGAGACACAAGAAAGTATAAGAAAGATTCAGTGTATATAAGTTCATCAGAAGACAACATAAGAAACAAGATAATCAGAAGAGCAGAAAGAGTCCTAAGACAAAAACTACCCAACCCAGAACCTAGCTAAGAAGCTTAAGTCCTAATGAGATTACAAGTTCCTAGGTTTCTTCTGAGGAGGAGGAACACCACTAGAACCTTCAGCAGCACTTGATCTCTTAACACCAGTATTAAGACCACTCTTCTGACCAGACTTCTCCCCCGTTTGACCAGAACCAAGAGCAACACCCAGAGCACCTTGAGATTTCAATTTTTGCTGAACATTCAGTGCAGTCTGATATTGCTGAGGAGTTGGCCTCACAGTGTTGATCATATCCATTCTTCTTCTGAAATCATCATCAATGGTCTTCATATGATCAAAAGTCTGACCAGACATAGGTCGCTGTTTCTGAACGTCTTCCACAAGGAGCTTGATCAACCGATTGTTAGCATACACAGCAGCAGTTAGATGCTCATTCTGAATATAAGTCTGTCCTCGAACAAACCTATAGCAATTGTGAAGAGTCTTTTCTTGTTCACGTGCTTGAGTGTGCATAACCTTCAGAAGTTCAGTAAGCTCAGCAATCTGTGCGTTCTGAGCAGATACAGCAGACTCAATGTTGGAGAGTCGATTGTTGAGATTAGGAGTGATGTCATATACAATCTTTGCAGCCCCGGAAGATGATGAGCCTTGAGCAGAAGATTTCACTTCTCCCATAATGTGATTGGCAGTACTTTGCAGGTCATCAATTTTGTCCTCTTTTTCAGGAATGTGATTGGCAGCATCTTTTCATGAGCCTCATAATGCTCGTTTGCTTCCTTGACTTCTTCTGTCAATATCTCCAAATTCTCATTGACCTTCAGAGAAGAAGCAAGAGCAATGTTGTCCAATGAAGGAAGAGTCAGAGCTAATTCTCTTAATTTGTACAGCTCTTCATAGGTAGCTAGATGAAGTGTAGAAAGATTGTGTATGTAAACAGAAGGATCCTGCATTTGAAGCATAGTCATGAGCTGCAGGTTCTGAGCTTTCAAGGAGTGTAGTTCTTGCAGCACAATGCCCTGAGCATACATGTCAGCAGCAGAAGTCCTTTGCCCCATACCAGCAAATCTATTCAGCAATTCATCAGAGCCACTCTGACTCATTCTTCTCAACTCCTCAACACTGGGAGCACCACCAGCTTCGGATACACCAGAAGCTCTGCCCATGAAACCAAAACTGCCGAATCTGTTGTCCAAATCATCTCGATTCATATGCTTGCGTAGAAAGTCATAATTGGATGACAACCCAGCAAAGCAAGAAGTCGTGGAGGAGGTAGTTAAGGGATCACACACAGGAGGTGCATGTCCAGAGGTTGAGAGTGGAGGGATTTGAGTGGTTGAGGAAGGGATTGTATGTGTGGTAGAGGAAGAAATGGTAGGTGTGCAAGATGGAAGAGTATATGGCAGTGAGAAAGATGGAGCAGTAAATCCAATTGATGGAATTACAGAGGAAGTATGAGTGGAGGAGGTAGTGGATGTGGCTATGGAATCTATGAAAATTGGAGCAGTGTTTAGATTCACTTCTGAAAAGGATCCAGAAGGAGGAATGATTTGTGGAGGTACAACCTCAGAAGTTGAAGTTGTAGGAGGAATGGAAGTGTGAGAATCACCAACTTCTGTGACAGAAGGTAGTGAAGGAGATGGATGAGGAGTATGAGGAGAGGATGGATGAGAAGTACGAAGTGGAGATGGAATAACCTGATCAGAGAGATTTGGATCAAATGTGGAGATAGGTTCAACAAACACATGAGCCATTCTGAACAGCGTTTCAGAGGCATCTCTTTCACCAGGATTTCTCCCTTGTCCCAAAAGAACATTGTCTAGAAAATCATCAGTGTTGATGTTTTCAGCAAACTTCATAGCATTCTGAATGATAGTATCAGGTTCTTGATCACTATCTTCAGTTAGTTCTTCAATAATAGGAGCATCAGCATCCTTTTCAGCAGACATATCCATCATGTCTTCGTCATCAACCAAGTCCTCTTTTTCAGGAATTGATTCTTCCAGTTCAGTACTCGTAGCAATATAGAAGTCCTTTTTTATCAGAGACCTCCTTCTTGCTGACATCTTCTTCTTGGGGATTCTCCTGGAGAGAGGAATATCTTCAGAATCCTCATCCTCTTCAGTAGCCTTTGTACTTATCCGAGTAGAGAGGGAGATATTCTCAAGTTCTTCTCCTTCTTCTGAAGCCTCAACATCCTTTGAGAACTCCACATTCTCAAGTTCAGCAGCACATGCAATGACTCTTGCATCGGCCTTAGCCTTTGCAGCAATTTCTCTTTCAGCTGCTAACTTATCTTCTGCTTCCTTCTGCTTTCTTTTCTTATCAGCAAGAGCCACAACCCTTGCAACCTTCTCAGCTTCAGCAGCCTTCTCTCTTTCAGCAAGGCGTGCGTCCTCAGCATCCTGAGCTTCCTTCTCAGGAACATCTTTAGGTTTCTCAGCAACGATCTTGCCAGAGGGTTCAACACTGATTGTTGTTTGAACCATCATGGGAAGAGGTCTGAGACAACCACTTTCTCAACAGTCAGGACCAACTTACTTGATCCTTTCTTTCCCTTGCCCTTCTTGGCAGCATTCTTTCCTTTCTGTACAGTAGCTTCAACAATTTCCTTCTGAGCGATACTCACAGAGGAGCCCTTCTCATTCTTCTTCGGAGTCACACCAAAGTTAAGGTTCCTGAAGGTATGCATCTTCAGAACCGTACTCCTACTTGTAACACCTTCTCCTGAAACCACAACAGAGGCTGCCTCAAACAACCTAGTCAGGAGTGAGCCATAAGCTAATGCACTCACGGTAGTCACATTTTTCATCTGCCTTATCAACATGGCAGGGAGATTGATCTTCTTCTGATTGACCAGGTGCCACATAAACACTCTTTCTCTGTTGGAAACACCATTAACCCCTCCAGCCTTCGGAAGGAACACATTAGTTGTAAGATAGTGTGCCCACCTCTGGTGCTGAGTGAGCCAAGTGGCATAAGTTTCCTTGGCACTTAGATCTGGTCTGGCCCAATTTGCTTCTGTAAAACCATCTGCTGAACCATCATCACCTATGATGATTCCTTCATCATCAATACCGATCACTTGAGAGATAGAAGCCCTGCTGACCTCAATCTCAACTTCTCCGATTTCTGAGTGTAGAACATCCTCCTCATTAGAAAAGAAATGGAGGTTCTGATAGAATTTGGTGACTAACTTAGGGTAGATGAATTCATCGAGAGAAACGAATGAATTCCAGTTTTGAGCGCTAAGCCATTTGGAGATAGGTTCAGTGGATTTAACTTCATCATCTAGGAACCTAGAGGTGAATACCCTAGATTCGCTAACTTTCTTCTTGGATTCAGTGATTTCAATGCCTTCTCGTAGGTTGCTGAAAGAAATACCAGCCAGAGGCTTAGTAAACATGTCAGCAAGATTCTCTTCAGAGGGAACATGAGTAATGATAATATCCTTCTTCAGAACATGATCTCTCAGAAAGTGATGCCTGATATGAACATGCTTCATCCTGCTGTGCTGAATAGGATTCTTTGAAAGATCAATTGCACTCTTGTTATCACAGTAGATTGTAATTGTTCCAGGAATGATTCCATAGTCAGCAATTTGTTGCTTAATCCAGAGCATCTGAGAAACACAACTTCCAGCAATTGAGAGAGCCACAGAGGTTTGCTTCTTACTATGCCAGGAGACTAGGCACTCCCCCAGAAAATGACAACCACCAGAAGTGCTGACCCTTTTCAATTTATCTCTACCATAGTCAGAGTCTGTGTATCCTATAGGAGTGAAATCAGAACTACAGGGATACCACAAACCAGCTTCTGGTGTGCCTTTAAGATATCTGAGAATTCTTTTGACAGCAACATCATGGATTTCTCTTGGCTTTGATTGATATCTAGCACAAAAACACACATCAAAATGTATATCTGGCCTACTGGCGGTTAGGTATAAAAGAGAACCAATCATACCTCTGTAGGTTTTTATATCTATAGGTTTACCAGCTTTCTCTTCATCATCAATGTCTTTGCTGACATCCATTGGAATATCAACAGCATTAGAGTCCATCATGCCAAATTTCTTCAGCACTTCTATAGTGTACTTGGCTTGATTGATAAACACACCATTGATGAACCCTATGTGTTTTGATTATGTCCAAACGTTTCAGAAGATGAAAACTTAATACTCCCTTACATATAGTTTACTGTTGACTAATATTTTTGTTTACTTAGTCTATGTGTAAGTTACTCAGCAGGTGCTGAATGAATCTTTTCTGGATTGCCTAAAGGACTCAGAAGATCCGTTTGCTGAAGTCAGAATTTCAATAATTCAGAAGCTGGATACTCCGCTCTGAAGCCGAAGTCTGCTAAAGCTCTCCTCAGAAGTTCTTTGCAATCAGAAACTTTGCCAATTTGATCAGAAGTATAGACAACTGGAAATTAGCTTCTGAAAGCTTAGTCACGGGTTCTGTTTGAGCATTTAATGCTCTGACAAGTGCATTTAATGCAATGCGCCAAAAGTTCAAAAAGCTGTTTTGATGGAGCGCGCCTGTCTGTTCAAAAGAAACCAGAATTTCCTTGTCTACCCTTTGTTGATCCAATTGAAGAATGATTCCAGTCAACCTCATCTTTGATTTCAAATCTCTTACCAGATTGAGTTAAAGAACAAGGATAACGGAATCAAAGTGTTTGAAGACCGTTTGAAGACTTGACAAATTAACGGCTACAACAACTGATGTCATCTCCTTCGAAGATTCAAACTCACCAACGGTCATCTTCATTCACTATAAATAGTAGCCAAGCTCCAAAGCATCCACACACGCGTGATCATCGAGCAAAATCTCAACGCACTGTTTTAACAAGAAAAACAGAGCAACATTTTCCATTCTCAATCTTTCTTAGCATAGTCATAGTTAAAGTGAGAGAGTGAAGAAAAACAAGTTCATAATAGGAATCTTGTAAACTGATATCGTTTGTGATATTCAGTTAGATTTAAAGAGAGAAATCTAGTTGAGATTAGAGTTGGGTGAGAAATCCAGAAAACAGAGTATTGTTTGTTCTGGTGGAAATCCTTTAACTCTCTTTAGGCTAGTCAAAACTAAGTGAGAAATTAGCTTAAGTTCTGTGGATGTAAAGGAGCTTCTGAACTTGCCATAAAAGTTCTGAATAGTGGATTTATAAAATCTCTGTAGGCTGTGACCTCAGGGGACAAGACGTAGTCACAGGACTTCTGTGGCGAACTTGGATAAATCGAATTGTTCATTCAGGATCTCCTGAACTTATTTCTCCCTCTTATACTTGTTATTTTTGTCTCCCTCTTATCATTGTCTTTGTTCAGAAGACTGTCCAGAAGTTCTCAAATCAGAACTTCTGTTGCTGAAAACAGTCTAACTGTGTTTAGGCAGAATTTCCCTCAGAAGCAACTTCTGTAAGCTAGCTTCTGACTCTGAGGAAATTTGACTCTAAAAAATAAGTTTCCCGAAAAACTTAGAATTTTTCAGTTTTCAACTTTGACACCTATTCACCCCCCTCTAGGTGATTCTGTTCTTGTTAGGGCCAACAACCATCATTACTTTGCTTGATCTGAAGTCCTAAGAAGAAGGTTAATTCTCCCATCATAGACATTTCAAACTCAGCCTTCATGTGGTCACTGAACTCTCTGCACAAAGATTCATTAGTAGCACCAAATATAATATCATCAACATATACCTGAGCTATAAGGATATCCTTGTTCTTCTTCAGAGTGAACAGAGTTGTATCAACACAGCCTCTGACAAATCCCTTAGACAGAAGGAACTTTGT
This sequence comes from Euphorbia peplus, assembly GCA_028411795.1. Lineage (NCBI taxonomy): Eukaryota > Viridiplantae > Streptophyta > Magnoliopsida > Malpighiales > Euphorbiaceae > Euphorbia > Euphorbia peplus. The sequence continues at coordinate 19,908,590 of CP110844.1, forward strand.
CAGTCTCTCATACCAAGCTCTGGGAGCTTGTTTCAGTCCATACAATGCTTTCTTCAGCTTGTACACATGATCAGGAAACTTAGGGTCTTCAAAACCAGGGGGTTGAGACACATAGACTTCCTCATCAATGTAACCATTGAGGAATGCACTTTTCACATCCATTTGAAAGAGCTTAAAACCTTTGTATGATGCAAAAGCACATAAGATTCTAATGGCTTCTAGTCTTGCAACAGGAGCAAACGTTTCACCATAATCTATGCCTTCTTGCTGACTGTAACCTTGAGCAACAAGTCTTGCCTTGTTCCTCACAACATTTCCAAATTCATCAAGCTTGTTCTTGAGAACCCATCTAGTTCCAACAACCTTTATGTTGTTAGGTCTGGGAACCAAAGTCCAAACTTCTGACCTTTTGAACTGGTCAGGTTCTTCTTGCATTGCCATTAACCAGGAGTCATCGTCAGCTGCTTCATAGAAGTCCTTGGGTTCCATAAGTGACACAAAAGCCACATTCCCCATGTATCTTCTGAGCTGAGCTCTGTTCATGATAGGATTATGAACAGAGTCAATTATGTTCTCTAAGGAATGATTCCTATGAGTTCTAACTTCTCTTGGTACATCCAATGAGTCTTCTAAAACCTGTTCATCATTTGTTGAATCATAAATAGGAGCATCTTCTGGCAGGAAGTTGACTTCTGGAGTGGGATTCACTTCTTGAGCTTGTTTAGCAACAGGAGGAACCACTTCAGCAGCTCTGGGAGAAACATCTTCTTCTACATCAGGAGATGTAACTTCAGGAGCTTGAACTACATCTTCATCAGGAGCTCTACTATCTGCATGGTTAGTCTCATCAAACTGTACATGAACAGATTCATCTAAAGTTTGAGTCCTCTTATTAAAAACCCTATATGCTTTACTATGTGTTGAGTAACCAAGAAAAATGGCCTCATCTGTCTTTGAATCAAACTTTGAAAGATATTCTTTTGTATTCAAAACATAACACTTACAACCAAAGGTTCTGAGATAGCCTATTTTAGGCTTTCGACCTTTCCAGAGTTCATAAGGGGTCTTGTTCAGAATGCTTCTGATTAGCACTCTATTCAGAACATAGCAAGCTGTGTTAACAGCTTCTCCCCAAAAGTACTTAGGAAACCTTCTTTCATTGATCATAGTTCTGGCAATCTCAACCAGAGTTCTATTCTTCCTTTCAACTACCCCATTTTGTTGAGGAGTTCTGGGAGCAGAAAAGTTATGATCAATTCCCTTGGTTTCACAGAATTCTTCAAACCTAACGTTTTTGAATTCTCCACCATTATCAGTTCTGATATGAACAACCTTTTCATTCCTTTCATTCTCAAGTTTCTTTATCAGAACTGAGAAACATCCAAGTGACTCATTTTTGCTAGAAAGCAAGATGACCCAAGTGAATCTTGAATAGTCATCTACAATGACAAAGGCATACTTCTTTCCACCCATGCTCATTGGTTGAACAGGGCCAAAAAGATCCATATGAAGTAATTCTAAAGGTCTTTTAGTTGAAATGACTTTCTTAGTTTTAAAAGAGCTTCTGGATTGTTTACCAGATTGGCAAGCATTGCATAAATGGTTCTTTTTAAAACTAATCTCAGGCAGACCCTCAACCAATTGATTTCTAGCTACTTTCGCCAGAAGATCCATGCTCACATGAGCAAGTCTTCTATGCCAGAGCCAGGAGGTATCCTCTTTGGACATCAAGCATATATTTTTGCAAAGATTCTCAAGGTTCAGCATGAAAACATTTTCAACTCTAGGAGCAGTTAGAATAACTTCCCTTGACATACTGTCCACGATTTTACATCCAGAGGAGCTGAAGACAACATCTCTACCTTTATCACACAGTTGTGCAACACTCAGGAGATTGAACTTCAGGCCTCTGACTAGGGAGACATCTTCGATCGGATGATTTGTTCCTATAGATCCAGAACCAAGTATCCTTCCTTTCTGAGCATCTCCAAAGCTGACTTTTCCACCTCTTTTAGGATCAAATGTGATGAATGCTTTTTCATCACCTGTCATATGCCTTGAGAACCCACTGTCAATGTACCACAGCTTTGACATTGATGGAGCACTCAGAGCCACCTGCAACACAATCAATTAGTGACAGGTACCCAATCCTTATTGGGTCCTTCAGAGTTAGATTTTTCTTCAGCAGGGTTTAATGATATTTCAGATTGCAAGAGGTTTTTAATATGGTACTTGCAATCCTTCAACCAGTGACCATCACTCTTGCACAGCTTGCAAAAGGGAGGCTTCTTGGGAGATTTCTTCTTCTTCTGAGAAGGACGAATATCTTCAGAGGCTATAACAGCACTCCCAGAGGTACCAACATTAGGAGGAGAAGCTATCTCTTTCAGAAGAGAGGGAGTGACAGGTTTCTTCTTCTTCTGGGGTTTATCACTTCCCAGAGGCAGCTTTTCCTTGCCTTTGGCTTTAGAGCCGTCAGTAGGAGTGCTGAACTGTTTACACAGTTTTTCTTCTAACACTTTCATGTCAGAATAAACTTGAGTAAACCTAAGAAACTTGTCAGCCTCACTCTTGTCCAATTTCCTTTTCAGGTACTTGAACATACTATAGAGTTCTTCAAGAGAATCAAAGATATCTAGTTCATGAGAATTGTTTACCTCAGAATCATATGTAGCTTCAGGAGGTGCGGAAGTTTCTCCTGTGACATCTTCAGAAGTTGGCTCATCAATAGCCATAAAACAAATCTGAGCTTGCTCTTCCTTTTCTTCAGGATCACTGCTGGTCTCAGAGTCTGACCAGGCAGCCAGCATAGCTTTCTTGAACTTTTTCATATCTTTCTTCAGCTCCGGGCAGTTAGGCTTAATGTGCCCCGGTTGCTGACATCCATAGCACACAATAGGCTTGTTTGGATCTCTCTTGAACTTTTCACCAGAATCAGGAGTTTTCGTGTCAAAGCTCCTGAAAGGCTTCTTGTAATTTCCACCTCTGCCTTTTCTAAAGGCCTTCTTGAACTTCCTGGTCAGCATAGCCAGTTCCTCATCTTCAGAGGATTCTTCAGAAGATTCTGCTTTCAGGACTACTCTTTTTCCTTCTGACCTTTCTCTTAGGTCATGATTCTTTAATGACATCTCATGAGTGATCAGAGACCCAATGAGCTCGTCATACAAGTAATAGCTCAAATCCTGAACTTCTTCAATAGCAGTCTTCTTGGCTTGCCAAGACCTTGGTAAGCTTCTGACAATCTTCTTCACTCGATCAGATTCTTCAATGTCTTTTCCTAAACTCTTCAAGTCATTGACTATCTTGGTGAATCTAGAGTTCATATCTGAAATAGATTCTTTATCAAGCATTTCAAATAACTCATATTCTCTCATGAGTTGGTTGACTTTAGATTGCTTCACTTTTCCTGTTCCTTCATATGTGACTTCCAGCTTGTTCCAAATGTCCTGTGCAGTTTCATAAGAAGAGACTTTGTTATATTCAGTATCTGTAAGTGCACAATGCAACATATTTATTGCTGAAGCATTAGTTTGGAGTTTTTTTAGAATGTCATCTGTGTATTCTCTCTGAGGAATATTAACATTCCCTAAACCTTGTTCCATTCTGGTAGGAATGAAAGCACCATAAGTGATGACATACGAAGTACTCATGTTCTGAGCTTGGATGAAGTACATCATCCTTTTCTTCCAGTATGAGTAGTTGTTGCCATTAAATAATGGAGGTCTAGTAGTGGAAGAACCTTCTGGAACTATGAAGTGAGAAGAATTCTCAGGCTGGTGTCTACGAGCCATCTCTATTGATTCTGATATGATCTTACACTTAGATTGTTAGATCTTTAGTAAATATGCGAAGTGACCTTCGGTCTGATACCACTTGTTGGCCCTATCAAGAACAGAATCACCTAGAGGGGGGGGGGGGGGGGGTGAATAGGTGTCAAAGTTGAAAACTGAAAATTTCTAAGTTTTTCGGGAAACTTAATTTTCAGAGTCAAATTTCCTCAGTGTCAAATTGCCTAAACACAGTTAGACTGTTTTCAGCAACAGAAGTTTTGATTTGAGAACTTCTGGACAGTCTTCTGAACAAAGACAATGATACTTTAGAGAAAATCTGTTTCAGCACTAAATATAAACAAGTACACAGAAGAAAAAATAATAAGTATAAGAGGGAGAAAGAAGTTCAAGACATCCTGATTGAACAATCCGATTTATCCAAGTTCGCCACAGAAGTCCTGTGACTACGTCTTGTCCTCTGAGGTCGCAGCCTACAGAGATTTTATAAATCCACTATTCATAACTTTTATGGCAAGTTCAGAAGCTCCTTTACATCAACAGAACTTAAGCTAATTTCTCACTTAGTTCTGACTAGCCTAAAAAGAGTTAAAGGATTTCCACCAGAACAAACAATACTCTGTTTTCTGGATTTCTCACCCAACTCTAATCTGAACTAGATTTCTCTCTTTAAATCTAACTGAATATCACAAATGATATCAGTTTACAAGATTCCTATTATGAACTTGTTTTTCTTCACTCTCTCACTTTAACTAAGACTATGCTAAGAAAGATTGAGAATGGGAAATGGTGCTCTGTTTTTCTTGTTAAAACAGTGCGTTGAGATTTTGCTCGATGATCACGCGTATGTTGATGCTTTGGAGCTTGGCTACTATTTATAGTGAATGAAGATGACCGTTGGTGAGTTTGAATCTTCAAAAGAGATGACATCAGTTGTTGTAGCCGTTAATTTGTCAAATCTTCAAACGGTCTTCAAACACTTTGATTCCGTTATCCTTGTTCTTTAACTCAATCCGGTAAGTGATTTGAAATCAAGGATGAGGTTGACTGGAGTCATTCTTCAATTGGATCAACAAAGGGTAGACAAGGAAATTCTGGTTTCTTTTGAACAGACAGGCGCGCTCCATCAAAACAGCTTTTTGAACTTTTGGCGCCTTGCATTAAATCCACTTGTCAGAGCATTAAATGCTATCCAGAACCCGTGACTAAGCTTCTGATCAAATTGGTAAAAGATCTTCTGATTGCAAAGAACATCTGAGGAGAGCTTTAGCAGACTTCGGCTTCAGAGCAGAGTATCCAGCTTCTGAATAATTGAAACTCTGACTTCAGCAAACAGATCTTCTGAGTCCTTTAGGCAATCCAGAAATGATTCATTCAGCACCTGCTGAGTAACTTACACATAGACTAAGTAGAAAAAAAAATATTAGTCAACAATAAACTATATGTAAGAGAGTATTAAGTTTTCATCTTCTGAAACGTTTGGACATAATCAAAACACATAGGGTTCATCAGATTTTTCTCTTTAAATCTAACTGAATATCACAGACGATATCAGTTTACAAGATTCCGATTATGAACTTGTTTTTCTTCACTCTCTCACTTAAACTTAAGCTATGCTAAGAAAGATTGAGAATGGAAAAGGAATGCTCTGTTTTTCTTGTTGAAACAGTGCGTTGAGATTTTTCTCGATGATCACGCGTTATAGATGCATTGGAGCTTAGCTACTATTTATAGTGAATGAGGATGACCGTTGGTGAATTTGAATCTTCAACAGAGATGACATCAGTTGTTGTAGCCGTTAATTTGTCAAGTCTTCAAACGGTCTTCAAACACTTTGATTCCGTTATCCTTGTTCTTTAACCAAATCCGGTAAGTGATTTGAAATTAAAGATAAGGTTGACTTGAAACATTCCTCAATAAGATCAACAAAGGGTAGACAGGGAAATGCTGGTTCCACTTTGAGTAGACACGCGCGCTCCATCAAAACAGTTTTTTGAACTTTTGGCGCCTTGCATTAAATGCACTTGTCAGAGCAATAAATGCTTATCTAGAACCCGTGACTAAGCTTCTGATCAAATTGGTAAATAAGCTTCTGATTGCAGAGGACCTCAGAGGGGAGCTTCAACAGACTTCAATAACTTCAGAGCGGAGCATCCAGCTTCTGAAAATGAAACTCTGTCTTCAGCAATCAAGACTTCGAAGTTCTTTAGGCAATCAGGAGATTCTTCATTCAGCACCTGATGAGTAACTTATACATAGACTAAGTAGAAAAAATATTAGTCAACAATAAACTATATGTAAGAGAACGTTAAGTTTTCATCTTCTGAAACGTTTAGACATAATCAAAACACATAGGGTTCATCATTCTCCTCATCATCAATGTCTTTGCTCACATCCATTGGGATATCAACAGCATTAGATTCCATCATGCCAAATTTCTTCCGCACTTTTCTAGTGTACTTAGCTTGATTGATAAACACACCATCACTACTTTGCTTGATCTGAAGTCCTAAGAAGAAGGTTAATTCTCCCATCATAGACATTTCAAAATCAGCTTTCATGTGGTCACTGAACTCCCTGCACAAAGATTCATTAGTAGCACCAAATATAATATCATCAACATATACCTGAGCTATAAGGATATCCTTGTTCTTCTTCAGAGTGAACAGAGTTGTATCAACACAGCCTCTGACAAATCCCTTAGACAGAAGGAACTTTGTTAGTCTCTCATACCAAGCTCTGGGAACTTGTTTCAGTCCATACAAGGCTTTCTTCAGCTTGTACACAAGATCAGAAAACTTAAGATCTTCAAAACCAGGAGGTTGAGATACATAAACTTCCTCATCAATGTAACCATTCAAGAATGCACTTTTCACATCCATTTGAAAGAGCTTAAAACCTTTGTATCAAAACCAGGAGGTTGAGATACATAAACTTCCTCATCAATGTAACCATTCAAGAATGCACTTTTCACATCCATTTGAAAGAGCTTAAAACCTTTGTATGATGCAAAAGCACATAAGATTCTAATGGCTTCTAATCTTGCAACAGGAGCAAAAGTTTCACCATAATCTATGCCTTCTTGCTGACTGTAACCTTGAGCAACAAGTCTTGCCTTGTTCCTCACAACATTTCCAAATTCATCAAGCTTATTTTTCAAAACCCATCTAGTACCAACAACCTTTTTGTTGTTAGGTCTGGGAACCAAAATCCAAACTTCTGACCTTTTAAAATGGTCAAGTTCTTCTTGCATTGCCATTAACCAGGAATCATCATCTGCAGCTTCATAGAAGTCTTTGGGTTCCAGAAGTGACACAAAAGCCACATTCCCCATATATCTTCTGAGCTGAGCTCTGGTCATGACAAGATAGTGAACAGAGTCAATTATATTCTCTAAGGAATGATTCCTATGAGCTCTAAGTTCTCTTGGTACATCTAATGTATCTTCTGAAACTTGTTCATCATTTGTTGAATCATATATAGGAGCATCTTCTGGAAGGAAATTGACTTCGGAAGTAGGATTCTCTTCTTGAGCTTGTTCAGCAACAGGAGGGACCACTTTAGCAGCTCTGGGAGAAACATCTTCTTCTACAACAGGAGATGATTCTTCAGGAGCTTGAACTACATCTTCTTCAGGAGCTCGACTATCTGCAGGGTTAGTCTCATCAAACTGGACATCAACAGATTCATCTAAAGTTTGAGTCCTCTTATTAAAAACCCTATATGCTTTACTATGTGTTGAGTAAACAAGGAAAATGGCCTCATCTGCCTTTGAATCAAATTTTGTAAGATATTCTTTTGTATTCAAAACATAACACTTACAACCAAAGGTTCTGAAATAACCTATCTTAGGTTTTCGACCTTTCCAGAGTTCATATGGAGTTTTGTTCAAGATGCTTCTGTTCAGCACTCTATTCAGAACATAGCAAGCTGTGTTGACAGCTTCTCCCCAAAAGTACTTTGGAAGCCTTCTTTCATTGATCATAGTTCTGGCGATTTCAACAAGAGTTCTATTCTTCCTTTCAACTACCCCATTTTGTTGAGGAGTTCTGGGAGTAGAGAAGTTATGATCAATTCCCTTGGTTTCACAGAATTCTTCAAACATAAAGTTTTTGAATTCTCCACCATTATCACTTCTGATATGAACAACCTTTTCATTCCTTTCATTCTCAAGTTTCTTTATCGGAACTGAGAAGCATCCAAGTGACTCATCTTTGCTAGACAGCAAGATAACCCAAGTGAATCTTTAATAGTCATCTAATATGACAAAGGCATACTTCTTTCCACCCATGCTCATTGGTTGAACAGGGCCAAAAAGGTACATATGAAGTAATTCCAAAGGTCTTTTAGTTGAAATGATTTTCTTAGTTTTAAAAGAGCTTATGGATTGTTTACCAGATTGACAAGCAGTGCATAAATGGTTCTTTTTAAAACTAATTTCAGGCAGACCCTCAACCAATTTATATCTAGCTACTTTGGCCAGAAGGTCCATGCTCACATGAGCAAGTCTTCTATGCCAGAGCCAAGAGGTATCCTCTTTTGATATCAAGCATATATTTTTGCAAAGATTCTCAAGGTTCAGAATGAAAACATTTTCAACTCTAGGAGCAGTTAGAATAACTTCCCTTGACTTATTGTCCACGATTTTACATCCAGAGGAGCTGAAGACAATATCTCTACCTTTATCACACAGTTGTGCAACACTCAGGAGATTGAACTTCAGTTCTCTGACTAGGGAGACATCTTCGAATCGGAGGATTTGTTCCTATAGATCCAGAACCAAGAATCCTTCCTTTCTGAGCATCTCCAAAGCTGACTTTACCACCTCTTTTAGGATCAAATGTGATGAATGCTTTTTCATCACCTGTCATATGCCTTGAGCACCCACTGTCAATGTACCACAACTTTGACATTGATGGAGCACTCAGAGCCACCTGCAACACAATCAATTAGTGACAGGTACCCAATCCTTATTGGGTCCTTCATTGTTAGATTTCTCTTCAGCAGGTTTTAGTGATATCTCAGATTGCAAGATGTTTTTGATGTGATACTTGCAATCCTTCAACCAATGACCATCACTCTTGCAAAGCTTGCAAAAGGGAGGGTTCTTGGATCTTTCCCTTTGCTTCTTGGGAGATTTCTTCTTCTTCTGAGAAGGTGCAACATCTTCAGAGGCTACAACATCACTCTCAGAGGTACCAACATCAGGAGGAGAAGCTATCTCTTTCAGAAAAGAGGGAGTGACATGTTTCTTCTTCTTCTGGGGTTTATCACTTCCCAGAGGCAGCTTTTCCTTGCCTTTGGCTTTGAGGCCATCAGAAGGAGTGCTGAACTGTTTACACAACTTTTCTTCTAGCATTTTCATGTCAGAATAAACTTGAGTAAACCTAAGAAACTTGTCAGCCTCGCTCTTGTCCAATTTCCTCTTAAGGTATTTGAACATACTGTAGAGTTCTTCAAGAGAATCAAAGATATCTAGTTCGTGAGAATTGTTTACCTCAGAGTCATATGCAGCTTCAGGAGGTGCGGAAGTTTCTCTTGTGACATCCTCAGAAGTTGGCTCTTCAATAGCCATGAAACAAATCTGAGCTTGCTCTTCCTTTTCTTCAGGATCACTGCTGGTCTCAGAGTGTGACCAAGCAGCCAGCATAGCTTTCTTGAACTTTCTCTTATCTTTCTTCAGCTCCGGGCAGTTAGGCTTAATATGCCCTGGTTGCTGACATGCATAGCACACAATAGGCTTGCTAGGATCTCTCTTGAATTTTTCACCAGAATCAGGAGTTTTCTTGTCAAAGCTCCTGAACGGCTTCTTGTAGTTTCCACCTCTGCCTTTTCTAAAAGCCTTTTTGAACTTCCTGGTCAGCATAGCCAGTTCCTCACCTTTAGAGGATTCTTCAGAAGATTCTGCTTTCAGGACTACTCCTCTTTTTCCTTCTGACCTTTCTCTCAGGTCATGATTCTTCATTGACATCTCATGAGTAATTAATGAACCAATGAGTTCATCATACTGATAATAGCTCAAGTCCTGAACTTCTTCAATAGCAGTCTTCTTAGCTTGCCAAGACCTTGGTAAGCTTCTGAGAATCTTTGTCACTTTCTCTGATTCTTCAATATCCTTTCCCAAACTCTTCAAGTCATTGACAATCTTGGTGAATCTAGAATTCATGTTTGAAATAGATTCTTTGTCAAGCATTTCAAATAACTCATAATCTCTCATGAGTTGATTGACTTTAGATTGCTTCACTTTTCCAGTTCCTTCATAAGTGACTTCCAGCTTGTTCCAGATGTCCTGTGTTGTTTCACAAGAAGAAATCTTATTATATTCTGTTGCAAAAAGTGCACAGTGCAGCATATTTATTGCTGAAGCAGTAGTTTGGAGTTTCTTAAGAATATCATCAGTGTATTCTCCTTGAGGAATAACAACATGTCCTAAACCAGCTTCCATCCTTGTTGGGATGAAGTCACCATTGGTGATAACAATCCAGGCGCTCATATTCTGAGCTTGGATGAAGCACATCATCCTTTTCTTCCAGTGAGAATAGTTATCACCATTAAATAGTGGAGGTCTAGTTGTAGAATAGCCCTCAGGGATAGTAAAGTGAGAGGAATTCTCAGGATGGTGTCTACTAGCCATCTCTATTGATTCTGATAGGATCTTACACTTAGATTGTTAGATCTTTAGTAAATATACGAAGTGACCTTCGCTCTGATACCACTTGTTGGCCCTAACAAGAACAGAATCACCTAAAGGGGGGGGGGTGAATAGGTGTCTAAGTCTTAAACTAAAATTTTCTAAGTTTTTTGAGAAACTTATTTTTCAGAGTCAAATTTCCTCAGAGTCAGAGGCTAGCTTAAGGAAGCAGCTTCTGAGGGAAATTCTGCCTAAACACAGATAGACTGTTTTCAGCAATAGAAGTTCAGAGTTAACAAACTTCTGGACAGTCTTCTGAACAAAGACAATGATATAAAGAGTAAATCTGTTTCAGCACTAAATATAAGCAAGTACACAGAAGCAAGTAAACAAGTATTAGAGGGAGAAAGAAGTTCAGGAGATCCTGAGAACAATTCGATTTATCCAAGTTCGCCACAGAAGTCCTGTGACTACGTCTTGTCCCCTGAGGTCGCAGCCACCAGAGATTTTAAATCTACTATTCAGAACTTTTATGGCTAGTTCAGAAGCTCCTTTACATCAACAGAACATAAGCTAATTTCTCACTTAGTTCTGACTAGCCTAAAAAGAGTTAAAGGATTTCCACCAGAACAACAACACTCTGTTTTCTGGATTTCTCACCCAACTCTAATCTCAACTAGATTTCTCTCTAAATCTAATTGAATATCACAAACAATATCGTTTTACAAGATTCCTATTATGAACTTGTTTTTCTTCACTCTCTCTCTTTAACTAACACTATGCTAAGAAAGATTGAGAATGGAAAAGGTGCTCTGTTTTCTTGAGTAGAACAGTGCGTTGAGATTTTGCTCGATTATCACGCGTAGTTGATGCAATGGAGCTTGGCTACTATTTATAGTGAATGAGGATGACCGTTCGTGAATTTGAATCTTCAAAGAACTGACATCAGGTGTTGTAGCCGTTAATCTGTCAAGTCTTCAAACGGTCTTCAAACACTTTGATTCTGTTAACCTTGTTCTTTAACTAAATCCGGTAAGTGATTTGAAGTTGAAGTAGAGGTTGACTGGAAACATCCTTCAATTGGATCAACAAGGGGTAGACAAGGAAATTCTGGTTTCGTCTTGAGTAGACAAGCGCGCTCCTTCAAAACAGCTTTTTGAACATTTGGCGCCTTGCATTAAATGCAATTGTCAGACCAATAAATGCTAAACAGAACCCGTGACTTAGCTTCTGAAAGTTAATTCCTTTAGTCTAAACTTCTGATCAAATTGGGAGGAAATATCTTCTGATTGCAATGGACCTCTGAGGAGAGCTTTAACAGACTTTGATAACTTCAGAGCGGAGTATCCAGCTTCTGAACATTTAGGAAACTGTCTTCAGCTTTCTCGTTTCTTCTGAGTCTTCCAGGCAATCCAGAGATTCTTCATTCAGCACCTGCTGAGAAGCTTACATACAGACTTAAAAAAAAATGTTAGTCAACATTAAAGCGTATGTAAGGAATATTCAAATTTCATCTTCTGAAACGTTTGAACATAATCAAAACACTTAGGGTTCATGATCGTTCCACCCCTCTTGCCTTTCGAAAACCTCTGAATTTGAATGATACTGCTGGCAAAGATAGTGAGCCCAAGGAGAGTGAGGCCAGAGGTAGTGAGGTCAGAGATGATGCTAATGCTGCTGTTTCCAAGAATCCAGAGGCTGTGTCCTCTGAGCGTAATCATGTTACTCATGAGTAACAGTCTGCTCCGGTTCACTCCTTTTGTTGGTACCCCTTGATCTCTGCTCTTTATTCTTGTTTGTTTGTATATAATGCTGTTCTACTTGCTGCTGCTCTGTGCTATCCTTGTTTTATGTCATCCCTTAGAGCCATTGAGGACAATGTATATCTCTAATTTGGGGGTGGGGTAAAACTTGATGTGATAAACTGAAATATAAATGTCATGCCTGCTTTGACTTGAACAAAATATGTAGCATGATGAATTGAGCCCAGAAATTGAACAATTTTGCTGAAAATGTGAATAACAGTTTAAGTACTATAGAGAAAACTCTGAAGTTAAACTTGCTGAATTATATACCATAGTCAAACCCCATTTGTCCCCAATGTTGTCTGTAATTTAGATGTTTATAGTTAGTTTGTAAAGTTTTGTGTTAAAATGATAGAGTGTGAGGTTGTTTCTTGTTGAGGAACAGCCTGTGTCTGTGTATAGTGTTAGTTGTCTTCCTTGTTTACAACAGCTTAGTTTAAACTGAAAAGTTGCTTAAAATGTAGATATTTGCCTTTCAACCTACAACCAAAGATTACACACTTATACCTTAATCAAAAACGTGTGGTGAACCTTTATTGACTGATGAAGTTTGAAAAAGAAAGAAGGTTCGAAAGTTTTTAAATTGGAAGTCAAAATTCAAGTGAAATAAGTAACTCATAACCTATAAACCCTTATTGCAAAGCCTAATTCATGAAAGGTAGAGCCTGCTGCATCCACAAATGCATTTAGGAGATGGATGAGAGGGCTAAGTTCAAAGAAGTCTTAGGTAGGGTTTGTTTTGGTCGCCTAAACTGATAACTTAAATTCCAACCTAGTTATCTAAGCTGGCTGCCCAAAATTTCATGATGAAACTGAGGAAAAGCATAGGAAGATGAAGGCACATAGATATCACAATTCTTACACTCTTAAAAAGCCTACCAGTGCATTGCACCCTTATTTTAGGATAACCAACTTGAGCCTTAACCATTTCTTTGTTTTCACACATTAATTTAAGCCAAATCCCTTCACTTTTATTCCAAATACCCTTGTTTGAATTACATGTCTAAAGAACAGACTGCTTTGTAGTCTAAAGAGCTTAAATTGAAAAGAAATTGTTGATGTAGATGTTGGTGTGCCCTAGTTCTAGGTATAGTTGTTTGTTTATGTATTGTACTTTTGTTGATTGTACTATACATTTGTTTTATGGAATAAAAGGCATTAATTCATTCAGTTAATATATCTTGTATTATATGCACTGTATGAAGTATCCATTGATTGTATATCATAAATAACCAGAAGCTAGTTCTAGTCATGGGAATGAATAAAACGTAAAGCTTTTACGAACAGGATATGTACACGTGTACATGATATGTTTGTAGGTACGTATGACTCATACGAGACTTGGTCGATCCGCTTTAGAAGGCACATGGTGGGAGTGTCATTGCCCGTCTATAAATGTAGATCTCTATTTATCTGTCGACTTGATTTCAATATAGTATTCAATGAGGAATCTGATTAGATTTGACATACGCCTAACAGGTCTGTAAAAGGACGCCAAATACGGGTATGATTGGTCTAGTCAGTGAACTGATTCATACTGATAGTTGAAGTGAAGGAATTACCACTCACTCCATAAGTGAGATGATATCATTAGGCCACTCGATGAGTTGAGCTGAGAAATGTGTGGCCACACTCAGATAAGCTGGTTACTTATCTGTTCTTCAGTTGATTCTGGATCGAGAAGTATTTCAAGCTGTAGAGGATGACGTCCACCATGCCTCATACTTGATATATCGATATGCTTGGTAAGAGATATTAGAGAATACTACAGGGTATCTATCTGTATGAGATGGACTAACACTGTAATTAATTGGTGACTGATATGGTCTAGGCAACTCTCTATCAGTCATTAAGCTAATTGATTCTGGCCCACTGGATCGTGCACACTAGACACTGAGACTTGTACTCGGAGAACTAATACATGTAATGTATTTATGATGAACTGATTATTAGTTGATAGCTAATAATGTTAATTGATTAATTGTTCTGATTGGAACAAGTTAATTGATTGTATGGAGGGATTAATTACTCAATCGGGTTAATTAATTAAGCGATTGATTAATTAGATTTTCTTTAGGGGTTAGTGTGTGATTAATTATAACCTAATTGATGTTAATTGAATCTATTGTATTCTATTGTGGTACAATCAGATTAATTAAATTAATACATGTACTGAAACTGTAATTAATCGACACACTATAAATTAATCCTAATCGATTGAAACCCTAGACTTGCTGATACAGACAAAATTCAGAAACCCTAAATCCCTCCCCCATTCAGTCGAACCCCTACAAGGGATCCCGGAGTTTGTTCGTCGTCTGTTCTTCGTGCCTGTTTCGAGTACCTGTTGACTGTAGGTGTCGTGCACGTGAATTTGGCGGAACCTCCGATCGTGCGGTTCGTCCATCTCTCTCAGAGGGATTCCATGTGAGTGACTAATGTAGTTTTAATCACCATTATTATCTAAATAATATTGAGGCAACGATAAAGATCAAAAGTTGTCTGATCAATGATGTTAATATCGTTTTTCTCGCTTCCGCTGCGCGACTCTGATCGTTGATTAGACTCCAACAGTAGATTCTCCAAGGTTGAGGAATATTAAGTGTTGTCTGAATAAAGTTAAAAAAAAAGGTAATAGAAAAAGAAACGAAAAATTGAAAAAACATGAAGAAAATCTCAAAGAAATTCTTCGAAAAAATGAAAAAAATAGTGAATAAAGTCTTTTTATTTCTGAGGTCGCACATTTTAGCCTCAGGATTGAAAGCTGGAATTGCTTTTGTTTTAATGTTGTGTAAATTTTTGATTTATTTTGTGCCTAAGTTGTGAAACAGGCTGTGTAAGTAATTGATGATTGTAAATAACCAGGAACAGGCTAGGAAAGAATTGAATTGTTGGAAAAGAGCTTAATTGATAAATAATGACATGTTCCACACATTGTAAAAAGCCATTTCACTTCCATACCTTGGACCCTAGCCTAACATTATAACCCTGGAAAGACCTTTTGACTATGCTTAGTACTTGTCTAATTGTGAAAGTTTGGACCGATAAGCAAGGTCACATCCTAAGGATTAACTGAACTTAGCTGAGGAGTGGATTCTAAAGCATCTTAGGAACCCTGTTTATGGTAGTCTAGTTACCATAGGAGAGCTGAGAGCAAACACTCCTTAGTGAGGTAATAAGGGTAGAGCAGGTTGTTCACTTGAATGTTGAAGTTTGATTTAAAGCCTTGAGAACTTTCTAGGAACTTAAAATGGAATAAAGGTAAAGTCTAACCACATTAAGAAACAAAGCTCCTGTGTGTTTAATCTAAGGTTGAAAAGGTTGAAGGGTAATCAAGTTGAAAAAGCTGTTAAATGTTGTAGTTGTTTAGGTTTTCTGTTCCACTGTCTTGTACAAATTGTTTCATTCTTGCTTTTATCCTTTTCTTTAGTCTTAAATTTGAGTCTGTTTAGTTTA
The DNA here is from genome assembly GCA_028411795.1 of Euphorbia peplus. Taxonomy (NCBI): domain Eukaryota; kingdom Viridiplantae; phylum Streptophyta; class Magnoliopsida; order Malpighiales; family Euphorbiaceae; genus Euphorbia; species Euphorbia peplus. The sequence goes on from CP110844.1 coordinate 19,924,270, forward strand.
GTTTTTCCTTTTTGTCTTTGCTTGGGGACAAGCAAAAGCTTAATTTGGGGGTGTTTGATAAGCTCGAATTTGACTATGATATATGGTTGTTTATTCATGTATTAAAGGGCTACTTAGACCGTAATTGTATATTTTGTGGGTCTAACAATGATATTTTCAGTTTAAATAGCCTTCAAGGATATTTTGCTGAAAAGCAGCCTCCCTGAGTGAACAGTGGAGATCACATTAGAAGAAAAGGAGGGGTAAAACCGCCGGCAGCTTGGAGAACGTGTAGCAGCCTGGAAGTGATGTTTGCCGCTTGAAAAAGGAGTCTTTTGTCTTGCCAATGGAGATGTTTTATCTGTTGTAGCTAAAGTAACTTTGCTTTATTAGCTGGAACTTGTACTTGTGTATTTTTAAGTAGTATTTTATTGTTACTTTATTGCTTTAAGTAGAGAACAATTCTGAGGAGAGAGGTATCATCTCTTAGTATCCGTTTTTCCTCATAACATTATCATCTTTAATTCTCTAGTTTCAGTAGTTGAGCTCCTTTAATGGAGTTTATTGTAGTTCCTTTTGTTGTTAACCTCACTATGAGTGAGTAGTACCCTGTTACAAGCTGAGCCAGCCTTAGGGTTGGCATTGTAAGTCTTCTTATCTTTGTATTTAATGAATGAATGTTGCTTTTATCGAGTGTTTAATGAAAATCTATAGATTTCAGGTCTCAACAAACCTGTTACAGTATGCATAACCGACATTGTTGGCCCTATCAAGAACAGAATCACCTAGAGGGGGGTGAATAGGTGTCAAAGTTGAAAACTGAAAATTTCTAAGTTTTTCGAGGAACTTAATTTTCAGAGTCAAATTTCCTCAGAGTCAGAAGCGAGTTTACAGTAGTTTGCTTCTGAGGGAAATTCTGATTTGACAACTTCTGGACAGTCTTCTGAACAAAGACAATGATACTTAGAGAAAATCTGTTTCAACACTAAATATAAGCAAGTACACAGAAACAAAAATAACAAGTATAAGAGGGAGAAAGAAGTTCAGGAGATCCTGATTGAACAATTCGATTTATCCAAGTTCGCCACAAAAGTCCTGTGACTACGTCTTGTCCCCTGAGGTCGCAGCCTACAGAGATTTTATAAATACACTATTCAGAACTTTTCTGGCAAGTTCAGAAGCTCCTTTACATCAACAGAACTTAAGCTAATTTCTCACTTAGTTCTGACTAGCCTAAAAAGAGTTAAAGGATTTCCACCAGAACAACAACAACTCTGTTTTCTGGATTTCTCACCCAACTCTAATCTCAACTAGATTTCTCTCTTTAAATCTAACTGAATATCACAGACGATATCAGTTTACAAGATTCCTATTATGAACTTGTTTTTCTTCACTCTCTCACTTTAACTAAGGCTATGCTAAGAAAGATTGAGAATGGAAAAGGATGCTCTGTTTTTCTTGTTAAAACAGTGCGTTGAGATTTTGCTCGATGATCACGCGTGGTTGATGCATTGGAGCTTGGCTACTATTTATAGTGAATGAGGATGACGGTTGGTGAATTTGAATCTTCAATAGAGATGACATCAGTTGTTGTAGCCGTTAATTTGTCAAGTCTTTAAAACGGTCTTCAAACACTTTGATTCTGTTATCCTTGTTCTCTAACCAAATCCGGTAAGTGATTTGAAATTGAAGATAAGGTTGACCGGAAACATTCCTCAATAAGATCAACAAAGGGTAGACAGGGAAATGCTGGTTTCACTTTGAGTAGACACGCGCGCTCCATCAAAACAGCTTTTTGAACTTTTGGCGCCTTGCATTAAATGCACTTGTCAGAGCAATAAATGCTTATCCATAACCCGTGACTAAGCTTCTGATCAAATTGGTAAATAAGCTTCTGATTGCAAAGGACCTCTGAGGAGAGCTTTAACAGACTTTACTAGCTTCAGAGCGGACCATCCAGCTTCTGAAAATGAAACTCTGTCTTCAGCAATCAAGACTTCGAAGTTCTTTAGGCAATCAGGAAATTCTTCATTCAGCACCTGCTGAGTAACTTACACATAGACTAAGTAGAAAAAATATTAGTCCACAGTAAACTATATGTAAGAGAATGTTAAGTTTTCATCTTCTGAAACGTTTGGACATAATCAAAACACTTAGGGTTCATAAGACATGACCATTGCTTTTATGTATGCTTCTTCTTCATGTAGACATGTGCATCTGATATGAACAGTTGAATGATCTATATCAAGGGTTTCCATGCAAGTGGGATGTTGCTTCGTGCTTAATCAAGTAGTAAAGCATCCTGAAAGGCCTTTACGGTGTGAGTAATGCTTAGTAATTTGGGGATATGACCATTTGAACCAAGTTAGTTTAAAGTAGAGACCTTGACAAAATATTTGCATGTATTCATGAGTTAAAGAAGAAGAGAATGGAGGTTGCAATGCCAGTTCCATGCTAGGTTTAGCTTGTTCCTTTTAATATATTGTTATAAATTACCATTTCTCACCTTTTAATCTTTAGATCTGTCCTTTTTAGAGATAATCAATTTAGATAATAGGCAATCAACCTCAAAATCAAGCTTTTTATGTTACCAGTTACTTGAGCAGACTGTTCCATAGCTAGTTTCAGTTTAGTTTTATTTCAATCCTCGTGGGAATGACACTTGTTCTTACCAAAGCTACATAATCGATCTAGTATACTTGCTAGAGTCACAATTGTAGGTAACACTCAACCTCCTGGTTTTGAAGATCCTAAGTTTCCTGATCATGTGTATAAGCTGAATAAAGCCTTGTATGGACTGAAACAAGCTCCCAGAGCTTGGTATGAGAGACTGACAAAGTTCCTTTTGTCTAAGGGATTTGTCAGAGGCTGTGTTGATACAACTCTGTCACTCTGAGAAAGAACAAAGATATCCTTTTAGCTCAGGTATATGTTGATGATATTATATTTGGTGCTACTAATGAATCTTTGTGCAGGGAGTTCAGTGACCACATGAAGGCTGAATTTGAAATGTCTATGATGAGAGAATTAACCTTCTTCTTAGGACTTCAGATCAAGCAAAGTAATGATGGTGTGTTTATCAATCAAGCCAAGTATACTAGACAAGTGCTGAAGAAATTTTGCATGTCAGACTCTAATGCTATTGACATTCGCATGGATGTCAACAAAGACTTTGATGATGAAGAGAAAGCTGGTAAACCTGTAGACATAAAAACCTACAGAGGTATGATTGGTTCTCTTTTATATCTAACTACCAGCAGGCTAGATAAACATTTTGTTGTGTGCTTCTGTGCTAGATATCAGGCTAAACCAAAGGAGATTCATGATGTTGCTGTCAAAAGATCTTAGATATCTTAAAGGCACACCTGAAGCTGGTGTGTGGTATCCTTGTAGTACAAATTTTACTCCTGTAGGATACACAGACTCTGACTATGGTAGAGATAAATTGAAGAGAGTCAACACTTCTGGTGGTTGTCATTTTCTAGGGGAGTGCTTAGTCTCCTGGCATAGTAAGGAACAAACCTCTGTGGCTCTCTCAACTGCTGAAGCTGAGAGTATGTTGCTGCTGGAAGTTGTGTTTCTCAGATGCTCTGGATAAAGCAACAAATTGCTGACTATGGAGTCACTCCTGGAATAATTACAATCAACTGTGATAACAAAAGTGCTATTGACCTTTCAAAGAATCCCATTCAACACAGCAGGATGAAGCATGTTCACATCAGGCATCATTTTCTGAGAGACCATGTTCTGAAGAAGGATATTATTCTTATTTACTTGCCCTCAGAAGACAATCTTGCTGATATGTTTACTAAGCCTCTGGCTAGTACACCTTTCAGAGGTCTGCGTGAAGGCATAGGTATGACTAACCCTCTTCAGTAACTTATCTTTTAATTACCTGCTTTATTCTCTTAAATGATAGTCGTTTGAGATTCTTAAGCATGATTAAAGATAATTATGGTAATTAATTCTTAGTTTATTCGTGCGTGTAATTAATGCTTTTTACTGCGCATTTTCTGGTGATAACGGTAACCTGTTCCATTTTTAACGGTGTTAGTTTACTTTTTGAATTGGAACAGTTTACTTGTTTGGGGTATATATATAAGAGGTTTCCATACTTAGCAAATACTTTCACTCAAATTTCCTTTTGCATTAGAATCCCTAGAATTTGTCTGTTCTAAAATCTCTATTTTCTTTCTCTCCATTTCGAAAAACCTAATTTCCCAAATGGCTCAAGAACAAATCACTGTCACTCGTCTCTTTGAATCCAAAGTTACACTTAATCCCTCCAAGGTTTTTCCCTCGAGATTCCTTGATGAACAAGGCCTTACTACTATTCCCATTTCCAAATGGCTTTCAACATAAAACTGGATTTCATTCGCCTCATTGGATGAAGTCATCTATCCAGTCCTTGTCACTGAGTTTTACAAGAACTGCTTCCATCGTTCTGATGAAGTTGATGTTCTTCATTCTGTCATTTGTAGAGTGGATGTTGAAGTCTCCAGAGCCTCTTTGGCTACCATTTTTGGTACTGCTGATGAAGGGGTTATTATTGGGGAAGATGGGTCTGCTTAAGGTTTTGATGATTCGACATGGGGCAGACCTGACCTGACTGCTAAAGAGACTTATGTCACATGGTTGTCTCAGCATCAGAGGTGGGCACATTATCTCATCACTAATGTGTTCCTGCCTAAGTCAGGAGGAGTTAATTGTGTCTCCAACATGGAGAGGGTTTTCATGTATCATCTGATGAATGAGAAGAAGATTAATCTATCAGAAATGATACTGAGACAGATGAAGAGTTTGAAACCCAATGGAACCTTAGTTTATGGTTCCCTGCTAACCAGAGTTTTTGAGGCTGTTGGTGTGGTTGTTCCAGCTGATGCCATCAGAAGTAGAAGTGTTCCTATTATTTTTGGTCCTCTGAGCAAATTAGTTTTTGATAGGTTACCATCGAAGAAGGGTCCTACTTCTGCTCCTCTGGTGATTAGGGAAGTTCACAAGAATGTTGTGAAAGGTGATCAAAAGGGCTCCAGGAAGAACAAGGGTAAGAAGAAGGTCAGCAGTTCAATTGAAATGACTATTGAGAAGAACTCTGTTGAGGAATCTGTTCCTAACTTAGTGCAAACTAGGATTAGTGTTGCCCCTAATGGGAAGGTTTGTGCTGAGATGCCTAGTGATGCTGCTGAGAAGACATCACAAGAGATAGAAGAAGAGCTCATGGCTGTAAAACTCAATGTTGTTATTCAGAAAGTTGAGATGAACAAGAAAGCCGATGTTGACATGAATAAGAGAGCTGATGTTGACATGAACAAGAGAGCTGATGTCGACATGAACAAGAGGGTTGAGGATGCTGAGGAAGATGCTCCTCTGACAAGAAAAAGGACATACAGAACCAAGTCTTCTGCGGCGATGAGAAAGCCTATGAGGAGATCTGATTTTGAGATCCATCCTGATCCTACTCTTGAGGATGAGACTGATGAACCCTAAGTGTTTTGATTATGTCCAAACGTTTAAGAAGATGAAATTTAAAATTTACTTACATACGTTTCAATGTTGACTAACAAATTTTGTTAAGTATGTGTGTAAGTTTCTCAGCAGGTGCTGAATGAAGAATCTCTGGATTGCCTTGAAGACTCAGAAGAAACAGGAAAGCTGAAGACAGTAGATAAAATTCAGAAGCTGGATGCTCCGCTCTGAAGTTTTAGTGAAGACTGTTAAAGCTCGCTTCAGAGGTCCAAAAAGCAATCAGAAGATAAATCCTTACCAATTCGATCAGAAGCGTAGACAAAAGGAATTAACTCTCAGAAGCTAAGTCACGGGTTCTGTTAAGCATTTAATGCTCTGTCAACTGCATTTAATGCAAGGCGCCAAAAGTTTAAAAGCTGTTTTGAAGGAGCGCGCATGTCTACTCAAAACAAAACCAGAACTTCCTTGTCTACCCTTTGTCGATCCAATTGAAGAAAGTTTTCAGTCAACCTTATCTTCAACTTCAAATCACTTACCGGATTAAGTTAAAGAACAAGGTTAACGGAATCAAAGTGTTTGAAGACCGTTTGAGGACATGACAGATTAACGGCTACATCAACTGATGTCATCTCTATTGAAGATTCAAACTCACCAACGGTCATCCTCATGCACTATAAATAGTAGCCAAGCTCCATTGCATCCGATACGCGTGATAATCGAGCAAAATCTCAACGCACTATTCTAATCAAGAAAACAGAGCACCATTTTCCATTCTCAATCTTTCTTAGCATAGCTTTAGTTAAAGTTAGAGAGTGAAGAAAAACAAGTTCATAATAGGAATCTTGTAAACTGATATCGTTTGTGATATTCAGTTAGATTTAGAGAGAAATCTAGTTGAGATTACAGTTGGGTGAGAAATCCAGAAAACAGAGTTGTTGTTGTTCTGGTGGAAATCCTTTAAGGCTAGTCAGAACTAAGTGAGAAATTAGCTTATGTTCTGTTGATGTAAAGGAGCTTCTGAACTTGCCATAAAAGTTCTGAATAGTAGATTTAAAATCTCTGGCAGCTGCGACCACAGGGGACAAGACGTAGTCACAGGACTTCTGTGGCGAACTTGGATAAATCGAATTGTTCATCAGGATCTCCTGAACCTTTTTCTCCCTCTTATACTTGTTAATTTGCCTCTGTGTACTTGCTTATATTTAGTGTTGAAACAAATTTACTCCCTATATCATTGTCTTTGTTTAGAAGACAGTCCAGAAGTTCTTTAACTCAGAACTTTTGTTGCTGAAAGCAGTTAAACTGTGTTTAGGCAGAATTTCCCTCAGAAGCTGTTTCCTTAAACTAGACTCTGGCTCTGAGGAAATTTGACTCTGAAAAACTAAGTTTCTTAAAAAGTTTAAAATTTTCAGTTTACAACTTAGACACCTATTCACCCCCCCTCTAGGTGATTATGTTCTTGTTACGGCCAACAAGTGGTATCAGAGCGAAGGTCACTTCGTATATTTACTAAAGATCTAACAATCTAAGTGTAAGATCCTATCAGAATCAATAGAGATGGCTAGTAGACACCAGCCTGAGAACTCTTCTCACTTCATTGTCCCAGAGGGCTCTTCCACAACTAGACCTCCACTGTTTAATGGTGATAACTACTCTTACTAAAAAAAGAGGATGATGTATTTCATCCAAGCCCAGAATATGAGTGCCTGGATTGTTATCACTAATGATGACTTCATCCCAACTAGGATGGAAGCTGGTTTAGGGAATGTTATAATTCCTCAGAGGGAATACACTGATGATATTCTTAAAAAACTCCAAACTAATGCTTCAGCAATAAATATGATGCATTGTGCACTTACTGCTACTGAGTATAACAAAGTTTCTTCTTGTGAAACTGCACAAGATATCTGGAACAAGTTGGAAGTCACTTATGAAGGAACTGGAAAAGTGAAGCAGTCTAAAGTCAATCAACTCATGAGAGACTATGAGTTATTTGAAATGCTTGACAAAGAATCTATTTCAAACATGAACTCTAGATTCACCAAGATTGTCAATGACTTGAAGAGTTTGGGAAAGGATATTGAAGAATCAGAAAAAGTGAAAAAGATTCTCAGAAGCTTACCAAGGTCTTGGCAAGCCAAGAAGACTGTCATTGAAGAAGTTCAGGATTTGGGTTTTTATCAGTATGATGAACTCATTGGTTTACTAATTACTCATGAGATGTCAATGAAGAACCATGACCTAAGAGAAAGGTCAGAAGGAAAAAGATGAGTAGTCCTGAAGGCAGAATCTTCTGAAGAATCCTCTGAAGATGAGGAACTGGCAATGCTGACCAGGAAGTTTAAGAAAGCTTCGAGAAAAGGCAGAGGTGGAAACTACAAGAAGCCTTTCAGGAGCTTTGATAAGAAGTCTCCTGATTCTGGTGAAAAATTCAAGAGAGATCCTAGCAAGCCTATTGTTTGCTATGGATGTCAGCAACCAGGGCATATTAAACCTAACTGCCCAGAGCTGAAGAAAGATAAGAAAAAGTTCAAGAAAGCTATGCTGGCTGCGTGGTCAGACTCTGAGACCAGCAGTGATCCTGAAGAGCAAGCTTAGATTTGTTTCATGGCTATTGAAGAGCCAACTTCTGAAGATGTCACATGAGAGACTTCCACACCTCCTGAAGTAACATATGACTATGAGGTAAACAATTCTCACGAACTAGATATCTTTGATTCTCTTGAAGAAATCTACAGTATGTTCAAGTACCTTAAGAGGAAATTGGACAAGAGTGAGGGTGACAAGTTTCTTAGGTTTACTCAAATCTACTCTGACATGAAAGTGTTAGAAGAGAAGTTGTGTAAACAGTTCAGCACTCTTGTTGATGGCTCCAAAGCCAAAGGCAAGGAAAAGCTGCCTCTGGGAAGTGATAAACCCCAGAAGAAGAAGAAACTTGTCACTCCCTCTCTTCTGAAAGAGATAGCTTCTCCTCCTGATGTTGGTACCTCTGAGAGTGCTGCTATAGCCTCTGAAGATGTTGCACCTTCTCAAAAGAAGAAGAAAGCTCCCAAGAAGCAAAGGGAACGATCCAAGAACCCTCCCTTTTGCAAACTTTGCAAGAGTGGTGGTCATTGGTTAAACGATTGCAAGTATCATATTAAAAATCTCTTGCAATCTGAATTATCAGAAAAACCTGCTGAAGTTAAATCTAACAATGAAGGACCCAATGAGGATTGGATACCTGTCACTAATTGATTGTGTTGCAGGTGGCTCTGAGTGCTCCAACAATGTCAAAGCTGTGGTACATTGACAGTGGGTGCTCAAGGCATATGACAGGTGATGAAAAAGCATTCATCACATTTGATCCTAAGAGAGGTGGTAAAGTCAGCTTTGGAGATGCTCAGAAAGGAAGGATTCTTGGTTCTGGATTCATAGGAACAAATCCTCCGATCGAAGATGTCTCCCTAGTTAGAGGCCTGAAATTCAATCTCCTGAGTGTTGCACAGCTGTGTGATAAAGGTAGAGATGTAGTCTTTAGCTCCTCTGGATGTAAAATCTTGGACAGTAAGTCAAGGGAAGTTATTCTAACTGCTCCTAGAATAGAAAATGTTTTCATGCTGAACCTTGAGAATCTTTGCAAAAATATATGCTTGATGTCCAAAGAGGATACCTCCTGGCTCTGGCATAGAAGACTTGCTCATGTGAGCATGAACCTTTTGGCCAAAGTAGCTAGATATGAATTGGTTGAGGGTCTGCCTGAAATTAGTTTTAAAAAGAACCATTTGTGCACTCCTTGTCAATCTGGTAAACAATCCAGAAGCTCTTTTAAAACTAAGAAAATCATTTCAACTAAAAGACCTTTGGAATTACTTCATATGGACCTTTTTGGCCCTGTTCAACCAATGAGCATGGGTGGAAAGAAGTATGCTTTTGTCATAGTAGATGACTTTTCAAGATTCACTTGGGTTATCTTGCTGTCTAGCAAAGATGAGTCACTTGGATGTTTCTCAGTTCTGGTAAAGAAGCTTGAGAATGAAAGGAATGAAAAGGTTGTTCATATAAGAAGTGATAATGGTGGAGAATTCAAGAACTTTCAGTTTGAAGAATTCTGTGAAACCAAGGGCATTGATCATAACTTTTCTGCTCCTAGGACTCCTCAACAAAATGGGGTAGTTGAAAGGAAGAATAGGACTCTGGTTCAAATCGCCAGAACTATGGTCAATGAAAGAAGGCTTCCAAAGTACTTTTGGGGAAAAACTGTTAACACAGATTGCTATGTCCTGAATAGGGTGGTAATCAGAAGCATCTTGAACAAAACTCCTTATGAACTCTGGAAAGGTCGAAAGCCTAAAATAGGTTATTTTAGAACCTTTGGTTGTAAGTGTTATGTTTTGAATACAAAAGAATATCTTTCAAAGTTTGATTCAAAGGCAGATGAGGCCATTTATCTTGGTTACTCAACACATAGTAAAGCATATAGGGTTTTTAATAAGAGGACTCAAAGTTTAGATGAATCTGTTCATGAACAGTTTGATGAGACTAACCCTACAGATAGTAGAGCTCCTGATGAAGATGTAGTTCATGCTCCTGAAGTCACATCTCCTGTTGGAAAAGAAGATGTTTCTCCCAGAGCTGCTGAAGTGGTTCCTCCTATTGCTGAACAAGTTCCAGAAGAGAATCCTACTCCAGAAGTCAACTTCCTTCCAGAAAATGCTCGTATATATGATTCAACAAATGATGAAAAAGTTTCAGAAGATACATTGGATGTACCAAGAGAAGTTAGAGCTCCTAGGAATCACCCCTTGGAGAATGTAATTGACTCTGTTCACAATCTTGTCATGACCAGAGCTCAGCTCAGAAGATATATGGGGAATGTGGCTTTTGTGTCACTTCTGGAACCCAAGGACTTCTATGAAGCTGCAGATGATGATTCCTGGTTAATGGCAATGCAAGAAGAACTTGACTAGTTTAAAAGGTCAGAAGTTTGGATTTTGGTTCCCAGACCTAACGACAAGAAGGTTGTTGGTACTAGATGGGTTCTGAAGAACAAGCTTGATGAGTTTGGAAATGTTGTGAGGAACAAGGCAAGACTTGTTGCTCAAGGTTACAGTCAGCAAGAAGACATAGATTATGGTGAAACTTTTGCTCCTGTTGCAAGATTAGAAGCCATTAGAATCTTATGTGCTTTTGCATCATACAAAGGTTTTAAGCTCTTTCAGATGGATGTGAAAAGTGCATTATTGAATGGTTACATTGATGAGGAAGTCTATGTATCTCAACCTCCTGGTTTTGAAGATCCTAAGTTTCCTGATCATGTGTATAAGCTGAAGAAAGCTTTGTATGGACTAAAACAAGCTCCTAGAGCTTGGTATGAGAGACTGACAAATTTCCTTCTGTCTAAGGGATTTGTCAGAGGCTGTGTTGATACAACTCTGTTCACTCTGAAAAAGAACAAAGATATCCTTTTAGCTCAGGTATATGTTGATGATATTATATTTGGTGCTACTAATGAATCTTTGTGCAGGGAGTTCAGTGACCACATGAAGGCTGAGTTTGAAATGTCTATGATGGGAGAATTAACCTTCTTCTTAGGACTTCATATCAAGCAAAGTAATGATGGTGTGTTTATCAATCAAGCCAAGTATACTAGAGAAGTGCTGAAGAAATTTGGCATGATGGAATCTAATGCTGTTGATATCCCAATGGATGTCAGCAAGGACATTGATGATGAAGAGAAAGCTGGTAAACCTGTAGATATGAAATCTAATGCTGTTTTGATGGAGCACGCATGTCTGCCTCAAGCAAAACAACCATTTCCTTGTCTACTCTTTGCCGATCTAAATGATGTAAATTTCTAGTCAACCTTATCCTTGATTTCAAATCTCTTACCGGATTTAGTTAAAGAACAAGGTTAACGGAATCAAAGTGTTTGAAGACCGTTTGAAGAAGTGACAGATTAACGGCTACAACAACTGATGTCATCTATTGAAGATTCAAATTCAAACAACGGTCATCTCCAAAGCACTATAAATAGTAGCCAAGCTCCATTGCATCAAAAACGCGATTAAGGAGCAAAATCTTAACGCACTGTTTTAACGAGCAAAACAGAGCAATATTTTCCATTCTCAATCTTTCTTAGTTTAGGCTTTGTAATAGTGAGAGAGTGAAGAAACAAAAGTTCATAATAGGAATTTTGTAAACTGGCATCGTTTGTGATACTCAGTTAGATTTGAGAGAATCTAGTTAAGGTTTGAGTTGGGTGAGAATTCCAGAAAACAGGATTGTTGTTGCTCTGGTGGAAATCCTTTAACTCATTCTAGGCTAGTCAGAACTGAGTGAGAAATTTGCTTAAGTTCTGTTGATGTAAAGGAGCATCTGAACTTGCCATAAAAGTTCTGAATAGTGGATTTAAAATCTCTGGTGACTGCGATCACAAAGGACAGGACGTAGTCACAGGACTTCTGTCGTGAACCTGGATAAATCGAATTGTTCATCAGGACCTCCTGAATCTCTTTCTCCCTTCCTTATACTTGTTATTTTTGCTTCTGTGTACTTGCTTTTGTTTAGTGATGAAACATATTTACTCTTTATATCTTTGTCTTTGTTCAGAAGACTGTCCAGAAGTTCTCTAACTCAGAGCTTTTGTTGCTAAAAGCAGTTAAACTGTGTTAAGGCAGAATTTCCCTCAGGAGCTGTTTCATTAAACTAGCCTCTGACTCTGAGGAAATTTGACTCTAAAAACTTAAAATTATCAGTTTTCCACTTAGACACCTATTCACCCCCCTCTAGATGATTCTGATCTTGTTAGGGCCAACACCCCTCGCGTTGCTTCGGAGAATGATCTCTCGTAATTCCAATTATAAACAATAATTGATATCTTATTTATATCACTTGGACAATAATTTTGCATTCTAATTATAAATATCAACTATAACTAGAAGCTATAAGTTTGACTGTGTCACGTTTATTAATAATGACAGTACATAGTTAACTACTCCAAGAAAACTGTAATCTACTTATTTCTTCAAGCTTTCATTCTTCAGCTAAATTTTCCATCCAAGCTTAAGCTTCCAATAACCGAGACTAAGTATGTTGGCCCTAACAAGATTAGAATCACCTAGGGATGGGGTGAATAGGTGTCTAAGTCCGAATTTAAGTTTTTAGGGAAACTTAACTCAAAATCAAATCTCTTCAGAGTCAGAGGAAAGCTTTGTGAAAGCGCTTCTAAGAGAGATTCTGCCTTAAGACCATTTTGATGAACCCCTAGTGTTTTGATTATGTCCAAACGTTTCAGAAGAAGAAATTCTAACCTTGTCTTACATACTTTTCAATGTTGACTAACAATTTTTGTTAAGTATTGTATAAGTTTTTCTCAACAGGTGCTGAATGAAGAATCTCCGGATTGCCTTAAAGACTCAGAAGAGAAGTAAAGTTGAAGACAGATTTTGAAGACTCAGAAGCTGGACACTCCACTCTGAAGGTTTCACGAAGACTGTCAAAGCTCTCATCAGAGGTCTCAGAAGCAATCAGAAGAAAAATCCTTACCAATTCGATCAGAAGCGCAGACAAAAGGAATTAGCTCTCAGAAGCTAAGTCACGGGTTCTGTTAAGCATTTAATGCTCTGTCAACTGCATTTAATGCAAGGCGCCAAAAGTTCAAAAGCTGTTTTGAAGGAGCGCGCATGTCTACTCAAAACAAAACCAGAACTTCCTTGTCTACCCTTTGTTGATCCAATTGAAGAAAGTTTTCAGTCAACCTTATCTTCAACTTCAAATCACTTACCGGATTAAGTTAAAGAACAACGTTAACGGAATTAAAGTGTTTGAAGACCGTTTGAAGACATGACAGGTTAACGGCTACAACAACTGATGTCATCAAATTGAAGATTCAAACTTCACCAACGGTCATCTTACAAGCATTATAAATAGTAGCCAAGCTCCATTGCATCTCACACGCGATAATCGAGCAAAATCTCAACGCACTGTTTAAACAAGAAAAACAAAGCACCATTTTCCATTCTCAATCTTTCTTAGCATAGCTTTAGTTAAAGAGAGAGAGTGAAGAAAAACAAGTTCATAATAGGAATCTTGTAAATTGATATCGTTTGTGATATTCAGTTAGATTTAGAGAGAAATCTAGTTGAGATTAGAGTTGGGTGAGAAATCCAGAAAACAGGATTGTTGTTGTTCTGGTGGAAATCCTTTAACTCTTTTTAGGCTAGTAAGAACTAAGTGAGAAATTAGCTTAAGTTCTGTTGATGTAAAGGAGCTTCTGAACTTGCCATAAAATTTCTGAATAGTGGATTTAAAATCTCCGGCGGATGCGACCACATGGGACAGGACGTAGTCACATGACTTCTGTGGCGAACCTGGATAAATCGAACTGTTCATCAGGACCTCCTGAATCTCTTTCTCCCTTCCTTATACTGGTCAATTTGCCTCTGTGTACTTGCTTATATTTAGTGCTGAAACAGATTTACTCATTTTATCATTGTCTTTGTTCAGAAGACTGTCCAGAAGTTCTCTAACTCAGAACTTCTGTTGCTGAAAGCAGTTAAACTGTGTTAAGGCAGAATTTCCCTCAAGAGTTGTTTTACTAAACTAGCCTCTGACTCTAACGAAATTTGACTCTGAGAAATTAAGTTTCTTCAAAAACTTAAAATTATCAGTTTTCAACTTAGACACCTATTCACCCCCCTCTAGGTGATTCTGTTCTTGTTAGGGCCAACAAGTGGTATCAGAGCAAAGGTCACTTCGTATATTTACTAAAGATCTAACAATCTAAGTGTAAGATCCTATCAGAATCAATAGAGATGGCTAGTAGGCACCAGCCTGAGAATTCCTCTCACTTTATTGTCCCAGAGGGTTCTTCCACAACTAGACCTCCACTATTTAATGGTGATAACTACTCTTTCTGGAAAAAGAGGATGATGTACTTCATCCAAGCCCAGAATATGAGTGCCTGGATTGTTATCACGGATGGTGACTTCATCCCACCAAGGATGGAAGCTGGTTTAGGGAATGTTATAATTCCTCAGAGGGAATACACTGATGATATTCTTAAGAAACTCCAAACCAATGCTTCAGCAATAAATATGTTGCATTGTGCACTTACTGCTACTGAGTATAGCAAAGTTTCTTCTTGTGAAACATCACAGGATATCTGGACCAAGCTGGAAGTCACTTATGAAGGAACTGGAAAAGTGAAGCAGTCTAAAGTCAATCAACTCATGAGAGACTATGAGTTATTTGAAATGCTTGACAAAGAATCTATCTCAAACATGAATTCTAGATTCACCAAGATTGTCAATGACTTGAAGAGTTTGGGAAAGGATATTGAAGAATCAGATAAAGTGAAAAAGATTCTCAGAAGCTTACCAAGGTCTTGGTAAGCCAAGAAGACTGCCATTGAAGAAGTTCAAGACTTGGGCTTTTATCAATATGATGAACTCATTGGTTCATTAATTACTCATGAGATGTCAATGAAGAACCATGACCTGAAAGAAAGGTCAGAAGGAAAAAGAGGAGTAGTCCTGAAAGCAGAATCTTCTGAAGAATCCTCTGAAGATGAGAAACTGGCTATGCTGACCAGGAAGTTCAAGAAAGCCTTTAGATAAGGCAGAGGTGGAAACTACAAGAAGCCTTTCAGGAGCTTTGATAAGAAGACTCCTGATTCTGGTGAAAAATCCAAGAGAGATCCTAGCAAGCCTATTGTGTGCTATGGATGTCAGCAACCAGGGCATATTAAGCCTAATTGCCCAGAGCTGAAGAAAGATAAAAGAAAGTTCAAGAAAGCTATGCTGGCTGCATGGTCAAACTCTGAGACCAGCAGTGATCCTGAAGAAAAGGAAGAGCAAGCTCAGATTTGTTTCATGGCTATTGAAGAGCCAACTTCTGCAGATGTCACAGGAGAAACTTCCGCACCTCCTGAAGTAACATATGACTCTGAGGTAAACAACTTTCACGAACTAGATATCTTTGATTCTCTTGAAGAATTATATAGCATGTTCAAGTATCTAAAAAGAAAGTTGGACAAAAGTGAGGCTGACAAATTTATTAGGTTTACTCAAGTTTATGCTGATATCAAAATATTAGAAGAAAAACTTAGTAAACAATTCAGTTCTCCTTCTCTTCTAAAAGAGATCGCTTCTCCTCCTGATGTGGGAACCTCTAAGAGTGCTATTGCCTCTGAAGAAGTTACACATTCCCAGAAGAAGAAGAAAGCTCCTAAGAAGCAAAGGGAAAGATCCAAAAACCCTCCTTTTTGCAAATTGGGCAAGAATGATGGACATTGGTTAAAAGATTGCAAGTACCATATTAAGAACATCTTGCAATCTGAATTATCAGAAAAACCTGTAGAAGATAAATCTAACTCTGAAGGACCCAATAAGGATTGGGTACCTGTCACTAATTGATTGTATTGCAGGTGGCTCTGAGTGCTCCATCAATGTCAAAGTTGTGGTACATTGACAGTGGGTGCTCAAGGCATATGACAGTTGATAAAAAATCATTCATCATATTTGATCCTAAAAGAGGTGGTAAAGTCAGCTTTGGAGATGCTCAGAAAGGAAGGATTCTTGGTTCTGGATCCATTGGAACCAATCCTCCGATCGAAGATGTCTCCCTAGTCAGAGGCCTGAAGTTCAACCTCCTGAGTGTTGCACAACTGTGTGACAAAGGTAGAGATGTAGTCTTCAGCTTCTC
Organism: Euphorbia peplus; assembly: GCA_028411795.1. NCBI lineage: Eukaryota > Viridiplantae > Streptophyta > Magnoliopsida > Malpighiales > Euphorbiaceae > Euphorbia > Euphorbia peplus. The sequence continues at coordinate 19,940,401 of CP110844.1, forward strand.
TGGATGTAAAATCTTGGACAGTAAGTCAGGGGAAGTTATTCTAACTGCTTCTAGAGTAGAAATTTTTTCATGCTGAACCTTGAGAATCTCTGCAAAAATATATGCTTAATGTCTAAAGAGGATACCTCCTAGCTCTGGCATAGAAGACTTGCTCATGTTAGCATGGATCTTCTGGCCAAAGTAACTAGATATCAATTGGTTGTGGGTCTGCCTGAAATTAGTTTTAAAAAGAACCATTTGTGTACTGCTTGTCAATCTGGTAAACAATCCAGAAGCTCTTTTAAAACTAAGAAAATCATTTCAAAAAAAAGACCTTTGGAATTACTTCATATGTATCTTTTTTGTCCTGTTCAACCAATGAGCGTGGGTGGAAAGAAGTATGCCTTTGTCATAGCAGTTGACTATTCAAGATTCACTTGGGTTATTTTGCTTGCTAGCAAAGATGAGTCACTTGAATGTTTCTCAGTTCTTGTTAAAAGACTTGAGAATGAAAGGAATGAAAAGGTTGTCCATATCAGAAGTGATAATGGTGGAGAATTCAAGAACTTTTTGTTTGAAGAATTATGTGAAACCAAGGGCATTGATCATAACTTTTCTGCTCCTAGGAATCCTCAACAAAATGGGGTAGTTGAAAGGAAGAATAGGACTCTGGTTGAGATTGCTAGAACCATGATCATTGACAGAAGGCTTCCAAAGTACTTTTGGGGAGAAGCTGTGAACACAGCCTGCTATGTTCTGAATAGAGTGCTGATCAGAAGCATTTTGAACAAAACCCCCTATGAACTCTGGAAAGGTAGAAAGCCTAAGATAGGTTATTTTAGAACCTTTGGTTGTAAGTGTTTTGTTTTGAATACAAAAGAATATCTTTCAAAGTTTGATTCAAAGGCAGATGAGGCTTTTTTTCTTGGTTACTCAACACATAGTAAAGCATATAGGGTTTTTAATAAGAGGACTCAGACTTTAGATTAATCTGTTCATGTATAGTTTGATGAGACTAACCCTGCAGATAGTAGAGCTCCTGATGAAGATGTAGTTCATGCTCCTGAAGTCACATCTCCTGTTGAAAAAGCAGATGTTTCTCCTAGAGCTGCTGAAGTGGTTCCTCCTGTTGTCGAAGAGAATCCTACTCTAGAAGTCAACTTCCTTCCAGAAGATGCTCCTATATATGATTCAACAAATGATGAACAAGTTTTAGAAGATACATTGGATGTACCAAGAGAAGTTAGAGCTCCTAGGAATCACCCCTTGGAGAATGTAATTGACTCTGTTCACAATCCTGTCATGACCAGAGCTCAACTCAGAAGATATATGGGGAATGTGGCTTTTGTGTCACTTCTGGAACCCAAGGACTTCTATGACGCTGAAGATGATGAGTGTTGGTTAATGGCAATGCAAGAAGAACTTGATCAGTTCAAAAGGTCAGAAGTTTGGGTTTTGGTTCCCAAACCTAACAACAAGAAACTTGTTGGTACAAGATGGGTTATGAAGAACAAGCTTGATGAATTTGGAAATGTTGTGAGGATTAAGGCAAGACTTGTTGCTCAGGGTTACAGTCAGCAAGAAGGCATAGATTATGGTGAAACTTTTGCTCCTGTTGCAAGATTAGAAGCCATTAGAATTCTGTGTGCTTTTGCATCATACAAAGGTTTCAAGCTGTTCCAAATGGATGTGAAAAGTGCATTCCTGAATGGTTACATTCATGAGGAAGTCTATGTGTCTCAACCTCCTGGTTTTGAAGATCCTAAGTTTCTAGATCATGTGTATAAGCTGAAGAAAGCCGTGTATGGACTGAAACAAGCTCCCAGAGCTTGGTATGAGAGACTGACAAAGTTCCTTCTGTCTAAGGGATTTGTCAGAGGCCATGTTGACGCAACTCTGTTCACTCTGAAGAAGAACAAAGATATCCTTTTAGCTCAGGTATATGTTGATGATATTATATTTGGTGCTACTAATGAATCTTTGTGCAGGGAGTTCAGTGATCACATGAAAGCTGAGTTTGAAATGTCTATGATGGGAGAATTAACATTCTTCTTAGGACTTCAAATTAAGCAAAGTAATGATGATGTGTTTATCAATCAAGCCAAGTACACTAGAGAAGTGCTAAAGAAATTTGGCATGATGGAATCTAATGCTGTTGATATCCCAATGGATGTCAACAAGGACTTTGATGATGAAGAGAAAGCTGGTAAACCTGTAGATATAAAAACCTACAGAGGTATGATTGGTTCTCTTTTATATCTAACTGCCAGTAGGCCAGATATACATTTTGATGTGTGCTTCTGTGCTAGATATCAGGCTAAACCAAAGGAGATTCATGATGTTGCTGTCAAAAGAATTCTCAGATATCTTAAAGGCACTTCAGAAGCTGGTTTGTCGTATCCCTGTAGTACAGATTTTACTCCTGTAGGATACACAGACTCTGACTATGGTAGAGATAAATTGAAAAGAGTCAGCACTTCTGGTGGTTGTCACTTTCTGGGGGTGTGCCTAGTCTCCTGGTATAGTAAGAAGCAAACTTCTGCGGCACTTTCAACTGCTGAAGCTGAATATGTTGCTGCTGGAAGCTGTGTTTCTCAGATGCTCTGGATCAAGCAACAAATTGCTGACTATGATGTAATTCCTGGAACAATTACCATCTTCTGTGATAACAAGAGTGCAATTGATCTTTCAAAGAATCCTATTCAACATAGCAAGATGAAGCATGTTCAAATTAGGCATCACTTTCTGAGAGATCATGTTTCGAAGAAGGATATCATTCTAACTCATGTTTCCTCTGAAGATAATCTAGCTGACATGTTTACTAAGCCTCTGGCTTGTACTCCATTCAGCAGCTTGCGAGAAGGCATTGGTATGACTAATCCACTTCAGTAATTTAATTTTAATTATATTTCTATTATCTTAACTGCTAGCCGTTTAAGATGATTAAGTGTGATTAAGGTTAATTATGATTTTTATTTACGCGTGCCTACATTTAATGCTATTACTACGCTTTTTCTGGTGATAACGGTAATTGGTTCCCCTTTTAACGGTGTTTACTCACTTTTTGAATTGGAACCGTTTATTGTTTGGGTATAAATAAGGGTTTCTCACACTTAGCAACTTTTCACTCTAAATCTTTTTGCATTTAGAATTCACATAGATTGTTTCTCTGCAATTTTTCTTGCATTTTCTCTCAAAACTTGACCTAGTTTTTCAAAATTTTCTCAATGGCTCAAGAACAATCTGTTGCACCCCAAATCTCTGTGACTTATCTTTTCTCCGATGATCCGAAAGATAAACTTAGTGAATCTAGGGTTTTCACTTCTAGGTTCCTAGAAAATGAAGTTAAATCCATTGACCCCATCTCAAAATGGTTAAGTGCTAAAAACTGGAACTCTTTTGTCTCCTTGGATGAACTCATTTATCCTAAGTTAGTCACCGAGTTCTATCAGAATCTCCATTTTCAGTCTAATGAGGAGGATATTGTTCACTCTTCGATTGGGGGAGTTGAGTTTGAGGTCAGCAGGACTTCTATTGCACGAGCAATCAACATAGATGATGAAGGAATCATCAATGGATATGATGGTTCTGCTGAAGGCTATTCAGAGGAGAATTGGGCTAGACATGATTTGAGTGCTAAGGAAACTTATGCCACTTGGCTCACTCAGCATCAGAGGTGGGCACATTATCTGACTACAAATGTGTTCTTACCAAAGGCTGGTGGTGTCAATGGAGTTTCCAACAGGGAAAGAGTTTTCATGTACCATCTGATGAATCAGAAGAAGATCAACTTACCTGCCATAATTATACGGCAGATGAAGAATGTCAAGGTGGTCAGCACCCTTGCTTATGGTTCTCTCCTGACGAGGCTGTTTGAATCTGCCTCTATCAATATTCCAAGAGATGGAGTTACCAGCAAGAGTACTCTCCTTAAGATGTCTACTCTAAGGAATCTTGCTCATGGTGTCGTACCAAAGAAGACTGAGTCTTCTGCCACAATATATGTTGTCAAGGCTCAAAAAGAAATTGTGAAGGACTCTGAGCATAAGGGTAAGAAAGTTACCAAGAAGGGAAAGAGTAAGAAAGGATCAAGTAAGTTGGTTCTAACTGTAGAGAAACTGGTTGTCTCAGAACCTCTTCCAGCCCTGGTTCAAACAACTATCAATGTTGAACCTTCTGGTAGAATTGTTGCTGAGAAGCCAAGTAAGGCTGCTGAGAAGGCAGGTAAGGAAGCTGAGGATAGCAGACTTGCTGCACTAGCAAAGGTTGTTGAGGCTGAGAAGTTGAAAGTTGCAAGAGTTGTTGCTCTTGCTGAAAGGACACGGAAAGAGAGAGAAGCTGGTGAGTTAGCTGATAAACTAGCAGCCGAGCGTGAAGTGTTGGCAAAGGCTAAGGCTGATGCTAGACTTGCTGAGTGTGCTGCTCAAGTTGCGAGCGAGGAGGCCTCTGGAAATGTTGAGGCTACTGGAAATGTTGAGGCTACTGGAGAAGAAGAGGATGATGAGAATGAGATTTCTCTTTCCAAAAGAAGAACGAAGAAGGTTGCTGCAAATAGAAGGTCTCTGAATAAAAAGGACTTCTATGTTGCTCCATGTTCTAAATTAGAAGATACAATTCCTGAAAAAGAAGAGGACATTGTTGATGATGAAGACATGGTGGATATGACTGCTGAAGGGAATATTGATGCTCCTATAATTGAGGATGTATCAGAGGATAGTGAACCAGATGCTGAAGATCCTGAAACTGCTATTCAGAATGCTCAGAGGTTCGTTGAGAATGTTGATAACGAAAATTTTATGGACAACATTCTTCTAGGTCAAGATAGAAGCCCTGGTGATAGGGATGCTTATGAAACTATAAACAGAACGACTCACTTATTTGCTGAGCCCCTTGCCACTCATGACCCCAATAATCCTGAGATCCCTCTCTCTTCCTCTGATCAAATTATTTCATCTCCCACTCATATTCATCATCCATCTCCCATTCATACTTCTCAACCATCTCCCACACTTCCCATTCCCCCTACCGTTTCAACCTCTGGATCCTATTCAGAAGTGAATTTGGCCTCTGGTCCTATTTTCACAGACTCCACAACAACCTCCACTACTTCCTCTCTAACCAACTCCTCCGTAATTCCTTCCATATGTCTTACCGCTCCATCTTTCTCACTTCCATCTACACTACCATCCACTACTCCTACCATTCCTTCCTCTACCACACAATCTGCTCCCTCTTCCATTTCGAATATTCCTCCTCCTTCAACCTCTGGACATACACCTCCTGTGTGTGATCCCTTAACTACTTCCACTACTTCCTCCTCTTTTGCTGGTTTATTTTCAAACTTTGATTTTCTCCACAGTTTGATGAATCAACATGAGAAGGAAACTCATTTTGGTGGTAAGGCATTTCTTGGGAGAGCTTCTATTGTTTCTGAAGCTGGTGGTGCTCCTTCTGTTGAGGAGTTGAGAAGAATGAATCAGAGTGGCTCTGATGAACTGTTAAATAGATTTGCTGGATTAGGGCAAATGACCTCTGCTGCTGACATGTATGCTCAGGGCATTGTGCTGCAAGAACTCCATTCTCTGAAAGCTCATAACCTGCAGCTCATGACCATGCTTCAAATGCAGGATCCTTCTGTCTATATCCGCAATCTTTCAACACTTCATCTTGCTGCTTATGATGAGTTTTACAAACTGAGACAGCTGGCATCGACCCTTCCAACTCTTGAAAATATAACTCTTGCCTCTACCAAGAATGTCAATGAAAGTTTGGGGATCTTGACAGAGGAAGTTAAAGAAGCTAACGAGCATTATGAGGCTCATGAGAAGGTTCTTCCTAGTAAGATTGATGAACTGCAAAGCACTGCTAATCATATTTTGAGAGAAGTGAAATCTTCTGCTCAAGGTTCATCATCCTCTGGGGCTGCCAGAATTGTGTATGACATCACTCCTGATCTCAACAATCATCTTCAGAGCATTGAGTCTGTTGTGACTGCTCAGAACGCCCAAATTGCAGAGCTTGCAAATTTTCTGAAGGTTATTCATACTCATGTAAAGGAACATGAGAAAGTTCTTCATAATTGCAATAGGTTTGTTCGAGGACAGACTTATATTTAGAATGAGCATCTCACTGCTGCTGTGTATGCGAATAATCAATTTATCAAGCTGCTTCTGGAAGATGTTCACAGAGAGCGACCTCTTTCTGGTCAGACTTTTGATCGTATGAAAGCCATTGATGCTGACTTTTGGCGAAGAATGGATCTGATCAACTCTGTCAGGCCTTCTCATCAGCAATATCAGACTGCTCTTAATGTTCAGCAAAAGCTTTCCTCACAAGCAGCCTTGGTATGCATGTTGCTTCTGGCCAAACGGGGGAGAAGTCTGCTCATCAGGGTGGTCCTGGCTCTGGGATGAAGAGACAGAATGTGGATGTTGGTTCTAGTGGTGCAAATCCTCCTCAGAAGAAATCTAGAACTGATAAGTCAATCAAATAGTAATAGGACTTAAGCTTCTTAACTAGGTTTTGGGTTGGGTAGCTTCTGTCTTAGGACTTTATGTTATCCTTCTGTTTGTTGACATATTATGTTTCTTCTGATTATATATATATATATATATATATATATATGTATATATATATATATATATATATATATATATATATATATATATATATATGTTACATCCCTCCAATTGTCTCTAAATATTATTTGTATTGTTTATGCTTTTTAACTTAGTAACTTACACTTCATTAAAATCTAACAACTTGATCTTAAGCCTATTTTAAGTTAATACCGATTGCTGGAGTTCACCATTTATACTAAAATGGGGGAGTTAAGTTACTCAGAAGTTGTAAAAATCATAACCAATCAGGAAGTTACTTTCTAAACCTTGTGTTTATCTAAGTAATTTTACCTTCAGGACCACGGTTTGTCCATAACCAAATGGGGGAGAATGATGAACCCCTAGTGTTTTGATTATGTCCAAACGTTTCAGAAGATGAAATTCTAACCTTGTCTTACATACTTTTCAATGTTGACTAACAATTTTTGTTAAGTATTGTATAAGTTTTTCTCAGCAGGTGCTGACTGAAGAATCTCTGGATTGCCTTGAAGACTCAGAAGAGAAGTAAAGTTGAAGACAGATTTTGAAGACTCGGAAGCTGGACACTCCACTCTGAAGGTTTCACGAAGACTGTCAAAGCTCTCATCAGAGGTCTCAGAAGAAATCAGAAGAAAAATCCCTACCAATTCGATCAGAAGTGCAGACAAAAGGAATTAGCTCTCAGAAGCTAAGTCACGGGTTCTGTTAAGCATTTAATGCTCTGTCAACTGCATTTAATGCAAGGCGCCAAAAGTTCAAAAGCTGTTTTGAAGGAGCGCGCATGTCTACTCAAAACAAAACCAGAACTTCCTTGTCTACCCATTATTGATCCAATTGAAGAAAGTTTTCAGTCAACCTTATCTTCAACTTCAAATCACTTACCGGATTAAGTTAAAGAACAAGGTTAACGGAATTAAATTGTTTGAAGACCGTTTGAAGATATGACAGGTTAACGGCTACAACAACTGATGTCATCAAATTGAAGATTCAAACTTCACCAACGGTCATCTTCAAAGCACTATAAATAGTAGCCAAGCTCCATTGCATCTCACACGCGATAATCGAGCAAAATCTCAATGCACTGTTTAAACAAGAAAAACAGAGCACCATTTTCCATTCTCAATCTTTCTTAGCATAGCTTTAGCTAAAGAGAGAGAGTGAAGAAAAACAAGTTCATAAATGGAATCTTTTAAACTGATATCGTTTGTGATATTCAGTTAGATTTAGAGAGAAATCTAGTTGAGATTAGAGTTGGGTGAGAAATCCAGAAAACAGGATTGTTGTTGTTCTGGTGGAAATCCTTTAACTCTTTTTAGGCTAGTAAGAACTAAGTGAGAAATTAGCTTAAGTTCTGTTGATGTAAAGGAGCTTCTGAACTTGCCATAAAAGTTATGAATAGTGGATTTAAAATCTCTGGCGGCTGCGACCACAGGGGACAGAACGTAGTCACAGGACTTCTGTGGCGAACCTGGATAAATCGAACTGTTCATCAAGACCTCCTGAATCTCTTTCTCACTTCCTTATACTTGTCAATTTGCCTCTGTGCATTTGCTTATATTTAGTGCTGAAACACATTTACTCATTTTATCATTGTCTTTGTTCAGAAGACTGTCCAGAAGTTCTCTAACCCAGAACTTCTGTTGCTAAAAGCAGTTAAACTGTGTTAAGGCAGAATTTCCCTCATGAGCTATTTTACTAAACTAGCCTCTGACTCTAAGGAAATTTGACTCTGAGAAATCAAGTTACTTCAAAAACTTAAAATTATTAGTTTTCATCTTATACACCTATTCACCCCCCCCCCCTCTAGGTGATTCTGTTCTTGTCAGGGCCAACAAATTTCTGTCTGTTTGGCAACAAAATTTCTGTGAGACAGAGCTTCTGGATGATCTTCTGAACAAAGACAGTGAATATTAATGAGCAAACTGTTTCAGCACTAAATATTAAACTAGTACACATATGCAAAAATAACAAGTTAAGGAGGGAGAAAGAGATTCAAGAGGTCCTGAGTGAACAGTTCGATTTATCCAGGGTCGCCACAGAAGTCCTGTGACTACGTCTTGTCCCCTGTCAGCGCAGTCAGCAGAGATTTTAAACCCACTATTCAGAACGTTTATGGCACGTTCAGAAGCTCCTTTACATCAACAGAACTTAAGTTAATTTCTCACTTAGTTCTGACTGGCCTAGAATAAGTTAAAGGATTTTCACCCAAACAACAACAACCCTGTTTTTTGGATTTCTCACCCAACTTAAACCTCAACTAGATTTCTCTCAAATCTAACTGAATATCACAAACGATATCAGTTTACAAGATTCCTATTATGAACTTGTGTTTCTTCACTCTCTCACTTTTACAAATATCAAATAAGAAAAGAGAAAGAATGGGAAGTGCTCTGTGTTTGCTTAGAATAACAGCGCGTTAAGATAGCTCAAAAATCTCGCGTATGAGAACACAAATGAGCTTGGCTACTATTTATAGTGTCTTGAAGATGACCGTTGCTTCATTTTGAATCTTCAAATTGATGATGACAGAGTTGTAGCCGTTAATCTGTCTTGTCTTCAAACGGTCATCAAACACTTTTGATTCCGTTAACCTTGTTCTTTAACTAAATCTGGTAAGTGATTTAAATTGAAGGATAAGGTTGACTGTGATGAACCCTACATGTTTTGATTATGTCCAAACGTTTCAGAAGATGAAATTTAATTTATGCTTATATACTTATCAATGTTGACTAACAATTTTTGTTGAGTTTTTGTATAAGTTTTCTCAGCAGGTGCTGAAAGAAGAAACTCTGGATTGCATAAAGAACTCAGAAGAGAAGAATAATTGAGGACTGAAGTTAAAGCTCAGAAGCTGGATGCTCCGCTCTGAAGATCTTCAGAAGTTTGATAAAGCTCTCCTCAACGTTCAACTGTAACCAGAAGCTGTTCCATTTTATCAGAAGCTTAGACAAAAGGAATAATGAGCTCCGAAGCTCAAGTCACGGGTTTTGTTAAGCATTTAATGCTCTGACATCTGCATTTAATGCAAGGCGCCAAAAGTTCAAAAAGCTGTTTTTAAAGAGCGCGCATGTCTGCTACAAACAAAACCAGTTCTTCCTTGTCTACCCTTTGTTGATCTAAATGAAGTAACATTCCAGTCAACCTTATCCTTGATTTCAAATCACTTACCGGATTAAGTTAAAGAACAAGGTTAACAGAATCAAAGTGTTTGAAGACCGTTTGAAGAAATGACAGATTAACGGCTACAACAATGATGTCATCAAATTGAAGATTCAAACTCCAAGCAACGGTCATCTCAAGTCACTATAAATAGTAGCCAAGATCCTTTGTGCTTGCCGCTTGATCTGGCGCAAATACTGATCTTTCTTGTTATGGTGATTGACCTTGCGCGAATACTACTCTTTCTTGTTATGGCGCTTGATCTCGCGCGAATCGGAAAAGTAATGAATTGATCTGATATTTTAAGTTTGTAACTGGTAACTTTGAGCCTTAAATGTTGCCTAGACTGCCCTTTCAGGTTTTCAATCTAGCAGGCCTTTTTGAACTTTAAATGTTGCCTAGACTGCCCTTTCGGGTTTTCAATCTAACAGGTTTTATTTTATTTTTTAACCTTAAATGTTGCCTAGACCGCCCTTACACGATCTAGTAGGCATTTTTATCTTTGACAAACCTTAAATGCTGCCTAAACTACCCTTTCAGGTTTTCAATCTATTAGGTTTTACTATTTTTTTTCAATGAATCTTGGCTACTGTCTAGATTTCCCTTACGGGTTTTCAATCTATTGGACTTTGCTTTCTAGTATGAATCTTAAATGTTCAGCTCTTTAAATATAAAAAATTGAAATTCGCATATTCAGGTAAAGAGAAAAATTGCGCGGGGAAAAATATATTGCATTTATTCATTTAAAAATTATTACAAACATGACTTTATTAGATGATCAATATCCTATGGATAATATTTCCTAACGGCATTGGAATTGACAGGATTTTCAAGTTCATCTCCATCCATGTTGGTGAGCACCAGTGCTCCTCCCGAGAATGTTTTCTTTACCACATATGGGCCTTCATATTTTGGAGTCCACTTTCCCCCCGGATCCAAATTCCTCAGGATAATCTTCTTTAAAACTAAGTCTCCTTCCTGAAAAGCTCGAGCTCTGACCTTTTTCCCATAAGACTGTATCGTTCTTCTCTGGTATAATTGTCCATGGCAGATTGCAGTCAATCTCTTTTCTTCGATGAAGTTCAACTGATCATACCTTTTCTGCATCCATTCTGATTCATCCAGTCTGGATTCTAACATGATCCTCAATGATGGAATTTCGACTTCTATTGGCACTACTGCCTCCAAGCCGTAAACTAATGAATATGGAGTAGCTCCTACCGATGTCTGCACTGTGGTTATGTATCCGTGAAGAGCGTATGGTAACATTTCGTGCCAATCTTTGTAAGTCAATGCCATTTTCTGCACTATTTACTTGATATTTTTGTTTGCTGCCTCCACTGCGTCGTTCATCTTGGGCCGGTAAGGGGTAGAATTATGATGTTTGATTTTGAATTGGGAGCACATTTCTTCCATGGCTTTGCTGTTGAAATTCTTGGCATTATCAGTTATTATTTGCTCTGTAAAAACGTATCGACATATGATGTTATTTTTGATGAACTTCTTCACAACCGCTGAAGTCACATTTGCGTAGGAAGCAACTTCCACCCACTTGGTGAAGTAGTCTATGGCCACTAGGATGAAGCGGTGACCATTTGATGCTTTGGGCTCGATTTCTCCGATGACGTCTAATCCCCACATTGAAAAGGGCCAAGGAGCTGTCATCACATGTAATTGGGTTGCTGGTGCATTTGAATTATCGGCGTACACTTGGCATTTATGGCACTTCTGAACATATCTCATACAATCTGATTCAATGTTGGACCAATAGTATCCCATTCTCAAGATCTTTCTAGACAAAGCATGTCCCTCTAGATGAGTACCGCAAAAACCATCATGTATCTCTTTAGTTAAGCGTTTGCTCTGCGTCTTGTCTATGCATCTAATCAAGGTGGTGTCATGATTTCTTTTGTATAGGACCTCTCCACTGAGCAGAAATCCTGCAGCCAATCTTCTCACTGTTCTCTTATTTGTTTCTGATGCCCCCAAGGGATAAATCTTGTACTGAATGTAGTTCTTGATGTCAAAATACCAAGGCTTCTCGTCTTCTTTTTCTTCAATCAGGTTGCAGTAAGCTTGTGATTCTCTTAACTCGATCTCAATAGCAGGCAGACTCTGGCATTTTTCGAGCTCAAATGATGATGCCAAAGTGGCAAATGCATCTGCCATCTGATTTTCAACTCTAGGCACGTGCTCAAGCTGAACTTCCTGAAACTCTCCCAACATTTCTAAGATATATTCCTGGTACGGGATCAATTTAGCATCTCTGGTTTCCCATTCTCCCTTCAACTGGTTGATTACCAAAGCTGAATCTCCATAGATTTCGAACTTTCTGATTTTCATGTCTAAAGCGGCTCTTACTCCAAGGGTGCAAGCTTCATATTCTGCTATGTTGTTGGTACATGAGAAGCACAATCTAGCAGTGATAGGAAAGTGCTTTCCTTCTGGTGATGTTAGAACAACCCCTATACCGTGTCCCAAGGGGTTGGATGCTCCGTCGAATCTCATAATCCAAACATCTGGCTTTTTCTCTGCTTTGTCATTAATACTTAACACTTCTTCATCTGGGAAAGGCACATCCAAAGGCGTACTGTGAGCTACTGGATTTTCTGCCAAGAAATTTGCTATGACTGACCCTTTGATCGCTTTTTGAGAAACATACATTATGTCATATTCTGCCAACAGTACCTGCCACCTGGCAATTTTGCCTGTGAGAGCTGGCTTTTCGAAAATGAATTTGATAGGGTCCATCAAGGATATGAGGCAAGTGGTACGATTCAACGTGTAATGTCTGAGGCGATGAGCTGACCATACCAAAGCAGCGCACGTTTTTTCTACTGAGGTGTATCTTGATTCACAATCGGTGAATTTCTTGCTTATGTAGTAAATGGCGCATTCCTTAGTCCCTGATTCGTCTACTTGTGCTAGGAATGCCCCCATGGATTTTTCTTGAACGGTTAAGTATAACAAAAGATCCCCCTCAGGAGTTGGCAGATGAAGAATTGGAGGATTCTGCAAATATTCCTTAATTTTGTCGAAGGCTTCCTGACATTCCTGATCCCAAGTACCTGGATTCTTCTTTTTGAGTAGTTTGAAAATCGGCTCACATTTCGTAGTCATTTGAGCAATGAAACGAGCAATGAAGTTTAGTGTTCCTAGAAAACCTCTAACTTCCTTCTCTGTTTGTGGAGACTTCATTTCTGTTATAGCTTTGATTTTTGCTGGATCTGCTTCGATTCCTCTTCTACTGACAATGAATCCCAGCAATTTCCCTGTAGTAACTCCAAATGTGCACTTGGCTGGATTGAGCTTGATATGGTAGTTCCGTAGCCTGTCGAAAACTTTCCTTAGAACTTATAAGTGATCCTCATCCTCCTTTGACTTTGCTACCATGTCGTCAACATATATCTCCATTTCTTTATGAATCATGTCATGAAAAAATGTCACCATCGCTCTTTGATAAGTAGCTCCTGCATTTTTGAATCCAAAAGGCATGACCTTGTAACAGAAAGTTCCCCAATATGTGATGAAAGTGGTTTTTGTCCGATCTAAAATGTCCATAAGGATTTGGTTGTACCCTTAAAATCCATCTATCAAAGACAGCATGAAATATTCTGCGGTGTTATCCACGAGTACGTCTATGTGTGGGAGAGGCAAATTATCTTTAGGACTTGCGCGGTTCAGATCTCTATAGTCGACACACATCCTTACTTTTCCATCTTTCTTAAGAACCGGCACGATATTGGCTACCCATTCGGGATAATTAGAGATAACTAGGAATCATGCATCAAACTGCTTCTTTACTTCTTCTTTGATCTTAAGGAGCGTCTCTGGTCGCATCCTTCTCAGTTTCTGCTTCACTGGCTTACATTCTGGTCTAAGTGGAAGTTTATGTGTCACAATATCAGTACTCAACCCTGTCTTCATAAGACCAAGCAAACACATCTTTGTATTCTCTCAATAGCTCTATCAATCTTTCCTTGAGTTTGTTGTCTAAAGACCCATTGATCTTAGTCTCTTATGGCTTTTCCTCTGTCCCCAGATTCACTGCTTCTAACGACTCCCCTTGAGGCTGAATACTCTCTTGCTCTCTTTTTAGGATTTTCTCGATTTCTGGCAGTATTTCTTCGTCATAATCCTCATCAGAGTCAATTTCGTAGATCGGATGATCAAAATTATAGGTAGATTTATGATCATCAACAAAGTCATTCGTGTAATTTTCCCTAAATAAATAAATGCAAGTAAGGATGACAAGTTGAAGAATAAATGGAAAGAGAAGGAATTGTTATAGGAAAACATGCAAATTTTTATTTATTTATTAAAAGAGGTGCCTTAAACATTTATTTTATTCTTTAAATCTTAGGCATAATTTAAAGATCGATTCATAAGCTTATTACATCATCACTGGGAGCTCGCAAGCCTTCCAATTCTATAGTTCTTGATCATTGATACGAATCCAATCTGACTTCTCTGCTTCTGCTTTTTCTTCTATCACTGCTGCAGTCATTCGAATGTGATTCCCTGCTTTCTTGAAAGTTTTCCTTATGTGGGGAACATGTATGGGTTGATCAACAATCTTCCTACCCCCAAGTCTTGATACGAATCCAATCTGACTTCTCTTTCAGACGTTCCCTGATCTTTGCTTTGTCTTCTCGAGTCATCTCATACCCTAATCCTTCACGAAAGCAATTGTGACTAACACTAAAGTCTGTTTCTTTCCAAGACTTCCAACTATCCACACCTTGCCATCTGATCATTTCCCGAGCTACCATCATGGACACCTTGGAATAATTTGGGTTAAAGGCTTGAGCTCCATTCTCAGTATAAATGGCACTTACCGCTTCAAAGACCTGAAAAGAATTCTCTTGAGTAACTTCTACTTCTTCTATGTAAGGCATGGATGAGCATTGACTGACCAGCATGTCTTCTTCCCCGGTTATCTCAATTAACTGCCCATGTGTAATGTACTTGATTTTCTAATGAAGGGATGATGGCTACGCCCCAGCTGAGTGAATCCATGGTCTTCCCAACAACATGTTGTATGAAGGGCGAATGTCCATAACCTGGAAAGATATGTTGAAAACTGTCAGACCTATCTGAATTGGCAAATCCACATCTCCGATTACTGCTCTTCTGGTTCCATCAAAAGCTCTAAAATATACATGGCTCGGACGGATGTAAGAATCGTCAATTAGAAGCTTAGAAAGAGTTTCTTTTGGCATTATGTTCAACGAGGATCCATTATCAATTAGTACTTTTGCCACTGTGAATTCTTTGCATTTGACAGATATATGCAAAGCTTTAGTGTGTCCTGTCCCTTTGCAAGGCAACTCATCTTCAGAAAAAGTAAGATAGTTTGAAGCCACCATATTCCCTACAATGTCATTCATGCTATCCACTGAAATATTGTTGCACACGTATGCCCGATTGAGAACCCTAAGCAAAGCACTTCGATGAGACTCAGATGTCAGGATCAAGGATAGTAGCGAAATTCTGGCTGGAATCTTGTTTAACTGCTCAATTACTTTGTATTCACTCTACTTAACTATTCTCAGAAACTCAAGTGCATCGTGATCTGTTACCGGGTTCTTGGCAGGTAAAGTACCCATCTCATCTTCCACCGAAACTTCGTCTTCTCTGGCTTTCCCTTTTCTGCGTCTATCTATCTCTTCCTGGCGTCTCCTATCAATATCCTCTGAGGCAAATATACGGCCACTACGGGTTAACCCTGAAATCTCTGCGACATGCCCTTTTTCCTGGTCATTATCACAAGTCTGAATAACAACAATAGAGCCATATCTCCAAGGTACCGCCTTGTCACTTTCATAAGGGAAAGGCGAAGGTGCCTGGATTTCTAATGTGGTGTGGCTATTGTCTTTCAGCGTCCAACTTAATTATAACCAGTGGGGTTAGATCAATCGGCACATTCTGCAGCATATTCACTTCTTAACCTTCATGAGCGTTAGTCCCAAAATGCAGAGTACCTGAATCCATATAGTCCTGAACATTTCCTTTGAACTCCTCGCACTTCTGGATCGAGTAATCTAGACTTTCATTGTGGTATAAGCAACTTCCACTCCCCGGAGTTACCTTGATCAAGCCAGTTTGGCACATAGCTAGATACACCTGTTTCATAGGCATAAGGATGCTACCAACATGAGTTTTATATTCACACCAATCCTCCTTCAAGACAGTGTTAGTGTTGGACGTACTTCCATGGGAAGGAAGTGGGTTACTTTTTATATCTGGCTTGGCGGTTGACTGATTGAACTTCAACCAACCTGCTCTGACTAACTGTTGAACCTTCCTTTTGAACGCGAGGCATCTATCAACTGTGTGCCCAACGGCTCCTGCATGGTATTCGCACTTTTCTTCGGGATTGTACCATTTTGGGTAAGGTGGCGCCATGGGTGTTGGCGCATGGATTACTAATATCTGTTTGTTTTGCAGCAACTAAGGGTACAACTCAGCGTATGATATCGGGATCGGGTCTATCAGTTCATACTCTCTCTTCCCGTTTCTCTGATTCGGGTAACCATTGTTCTGCGGGATATTCGCCACATACCCTTCTTATGGTTGAACTGATCGAAAAGTGGGAACTCCTGAACTCACCCCTACCATGTGTGTTTCTTTATCTTTCTTAAAGTTATTGGGATTCTTCTTGACTGTTGACTTATCCTGACTTGGTATCTCCAAACTTCTGCTTCTCAAAGCCACATCTATCCTTTCTCCTGCTATGACAAAGTCTGAGAACTTAACATTGATGTGGGCAATCAAAGCACCATAGTAAGGAGCTGGAAGGGTTTCCAAGAAGATGTTGATCATATCTTTTTCAGTTAATGGTGGCTTAATCTCAGCGGCTTTGTCTCTCCACGTCATAGCATACTCGCGGAAAGTCTGATCATTTTTCTTCTGGGTATTTCTTAGATCTTCTCTAGTCGGTGCTAAATCCATATTATGCTTGTATTGTCTCATGAAAGCATCAGCCAAATCTTTCCACTTCCGAATATGACTTCTTTCCAATTGCATGTACCATCAGAGGGCTGCCCCCTGTAGACTTTCTTGAAACACCTGTATCAAAATCTTGTCATCGCTTGCATATGATCCCATCTTTCTGCAGTACATGGTTAAATGATCCTTCGGTCAAGTAACTCTCGAGAATTTCTCAAAATCTGGTGCTCTGAATTTATGTGGCATGACTACATCTGGAACCAAGCATAGAGCTTTTGCATCCACCACATCGAAACTGCCTTCCATACTTCTCAAGCGTTCCTCCAGCATTTCCAAACGGTCATCTTCAGCTTTCACTCCTTCAACATCAATAATTTCAACGTCATTATGACGTTCAGGTTCTTCATTGCTTTTCACCTCCGGCTTGGGAATCTCTTCATTAGGTTTCTTTGATTCTTTGTTTTCCTTATATGCCCACATCTTCAGCAATGCGGCCATATGTTCCTTCAGCTGTTCCATTCCTGCTAACTGTCCCTTTATGTTTTCTATGTCTCCTTGTAACCTTTCAACCATGACTTTTGCTTTTGAACGAGTTTCACGACGATCAGCCAGAGAGATTCATTTGCAATTAAATTATGCCTTTGCCAACTCTGTTTAGATAAATGAGGGATTTTAGCGTTTTACTGATGTAGCTATGGTTAATGCACTTTATTTTATTTTAATCATGAGAATGCAATATAACTATATATATATATAAATAAATATTAAAGTCATTAATTCATTAATACAAATACTTCATTAGTACATAATATTAAATTAATACATCAACAAAAGACATCTAATAAAACTCTCATTCTTCAAACAACATTGCCATAATCCGCCTTCTCCCTGATGATCTCGTCCGTATAATCAGCTACCCTCTGTCCTTGTGTATCAGACACCACCATCTCAGTCCTGATTTTGTTCAAGTTCAAAGATATAGTCGTAGCTCTTGCGGCAGTTGATCGAATAAAATTATTGACGCCCTCCATTTGTTGGTTTGTAGCAGCTTGAGCTACTTGATAATGACCTATCTGCTGACCCAAATTAACCAACAACGCTTGATTATCTTGATGTAACCGGTGCAACTGGCGATTCTCTTCTCCATAGATCTGATTGAAACTGGTGAGATCTGCATAAATTTGCTGATGCTTTTCTGCCATTACTTGATTAGCATTCTCTAGATCAGCTACCCTCCTCTGAAGCCTGCGGATCTCATCATCCTTAATTGTATTTGCAGTTGGTGCAGGTGGAAGTCCTCTCCTGATGCGTGGTCTTGCTTGTGGAACAGCAAACCTACTGAGCCTTGTTTGGACCCATTCCAGATATTCAGGACTGGTAGAAATATTAGAAGCTATCGCAATCTGCTTTGTACGTCTCCAAGCCATAGTATAGTGTTTAATTTTGTTACGAGATTCTTCTCCACCATATATAACAGCTGAATGGTCCAAGCCTGATGTAGCGGGTATAAACTGCATAGCTCCAGACTTCCTTCTCACCATGCAAGGTGCATATGCGGTTCCTCCCCAAGGTCCCAATAATGGTACATAGTCATAAGCTCTGCATCTATAAATTGTGGTTCTACTACCATTCCAGGATGCTTTCCAAATGATGTCATGTTCTTCAACGTTCTCCAAGAAGTTTACCCAATCTCCTTTAGTGACCCCTGTGGGAGGCCACGCAGCAAGCCCATAGTTGGTAATGGGATTCCTCGTGCCATCAAATGTTTTCTGAAAAGGTATCTCTGGGTATCCAAAACGTTCCGGGCATTTGAAATGACTGATTACCCAAATACACAAAAGCTGACCGCATCCTTCAAAGTTGCCCCCTGACTTACGACATTTATCCAATGCTATGAAGGTTTCAGCTAGTATACCGATGATAGGATTCACACCATATTCTTTGCTTTGAATCACTTTGGAGAAAAAGATAATGACTCTTGAATCAATACATCCTGCTTTCTTCGGGAATAGAATTAAGCCATAGATGAGAAGTGCTAACATTTTCAAACCCATTTCACTGTTCCCCTGATTCCATGCCAGGTCGATTATTCTGTTCATGTCAACGTCTTCGCCTATCATCCATTCCTTCACTTCGGAAGCTTATTTTCCTACCATCTTGGCTAACTGTCTCTGAACTTTTTCATTTGTATCATGCTCATATAGTCTTCCTTCCTCCTTCAATGGTACATTCAAGAGTTCCTGATATTCTTCTAGAGTAGGAGTCAAGTCAATGTCCCCAAAAGTGAAACACCTATAGTCGGGCTTCCAAAAGTTGATCAATGCCTTCAGCAGTGCATCATGAGTTGGAACAAATAGCAAGTGATTAATCCAACCATATTGGTCAATAGATTTCATGAGATCATGTCCTGTGAGTCGATCTACCATATCTTTGACGATTCCCAAATCATTCGGCACATAATTAATACTAGCTTTGACACACGGTATCATCACATTGTCTCCCTTAACCCTCGGACTTTCCTCAGACCAGTTTCTGACAACATGTTCTCTGACGGATTCTGGCTTGTTTGAAGATGAAGAAGCCATGAGAGTTTAGCAAATGTCCCTGTTTATATATTTATTTAATATTTAGTAAGAAAAAGAAGTAAAGTGTTAGATGACAAATTTTAATAAATCATGAATGCTATATTTTCCCCATTTTAAAGTTATGCTAGTAAGAAACAATTCATTCCGAAAAAAGATCTATTTCATTTCATGAGAATAATCGGTTATAAGAAAACATCGAAGGATCATCCTTAACAACTTCCTTAGGATGATCCATCCTATGTTTTACCTATCCAAAATACACTCTCTACATAAGGTCCTGTTACAAAATGCCATTATCCACTTTTTACATAATATTTACACAAAAACCTATTAATCTAGAGCTTCTCCTAACAAAGTCCTCCGCTTTCATTCTTCTACTAGAGTCTTTCATTCTTCAAAAAGTGGTCTTCATTTGCTATCTTTGACTCTCGGCGGGACTAGCTCCTTTCTCTTTCACTCAAACTTTTGCTTTTTCGGAGGCAGTACTCCTCCTGAACATGATCCCTGACTACTCTCTGTGCTTAACTCCTCCTCCTCAGTTGATACCAAAGTCATAGAAACATCCTCGGTATCGATATCTTCCCCTAAATCCTTCGAACCTCCTGACTCTTCTGGATTGGCTGCGGGAGTATACTGAGGAGATCCATGAGAGTAAACCAGATAATCATCAATATTGAACGGAATCTCCAAAGGCGGGAAATTATCCCAATCCTGTATCTCGTCATTTCCAGAAGGAGCCCAAACTGGCGACACTACTTCAACCTTCGGGACCAGAAGCTCCGGATTCTCCTCTATCAGCATTGGCATTTCTTCATCTTGTATCAAGAGTATCATTTCATCATTCTCTGATGCCATATCTTCTTCATCCCTTTCCCACATCAGATCCCCATCTTCTCTCCAGAACTCATCACCGGCCAGATGCAACTGATTCATTTCTTGCTCTAAGTCTTCATCACTCTCAAAGTCTAGAATGTCATCATCTTCATCATCAGACGACCATAAGCCATCTCCATGA
Source organism: Euphorbia peplus (assembly GCA_028411795.1). Classification (NCBI taxonomy): domain Eukaryota; kingdom Viridiplantae; phylum Streptophyta; class Magnoliopsida; order Malpighiales; family Euphorbiaceae; genus Euphorbia; species Euphorbia peplus. The sequence goes on from CP110844.1 coordinate 19,960,689, forward strand.
TAGGGGAGGTAATCAATTGAGAATCCCTTTTGACAGAAATTCCAGTTCCCCTCTAGGGCAATGGGATCATTTATCTCCTTCAGGGTCTTCTTGTAGTGTAGAGAAGACAAATTCCTATAACACTCTATTGCTTGGACATGCATAGTAGCTGGTGATGGCCTCACACGACCATCGGAGAAGTAGTGGTCAGAATCCATAAGAGCTGGAGGGATCGTAGATGGATTAATCCCGTTCACGGCTGCTAGCCTATTCTTCACCCAACACCACTCTTCTTTATTCTTCAATGCATCAATCATCGGATTTTCCTTGAAATGTTTCTCTATTGCAAACCGATGTATCTGGTGTGTATGAACCTCTTCTCCCACAACTGTTATTGCTTCGGATCGGTGAAAGATTACAAAAGCATAAGGATCGGAGTATAACTCAAATAGAGCTATCCACAGAATGGGATCACCAAACTCTCTCAGAAACTTCCTGAAATACGGTTCTCGGTCCTCATCTCCGGACCATTGCAAAAGCTGTGTAAGTGGGCGCTTGTCAACAATAACAACAACCATTCCTAAATGGCTCAATGATTTCAGCAAACTGTAGGCTTCCACTGGAAAATCATATATATCCTCAGTCATTATGTAAAATTAGCTCAGATGTGGGAAACAAGGGTGCCAGTCTAGAAACTTAATTGGCGTGTCGTGAACTCCATACTTCCTAAACATGATCATCTGTGTGGATCCCATAAGCTCCTCAGAATGACCCCTCAATGTTTTCTGAACTATCCCAACCAGTAAATCCTCAGGCAAATGCTTAAGTTCCGGAAATTTCCATATCTCAGTCATGACGTGGATCCAATAGGAATGAACTGCCTATTACTTTCATAACTTTCAAACGGGGGGAATATTATGTAATGCAATGCATGAAATAGGAGTATAACAGTTCATATATACAATTATATACACGGCAAGTTCCTAAAGGGTGGAAACCTGCACAAAAGGGTTGGATACTAATGGGGTAGGTTTGTTCTAACCAGCAGTTCCCGATTTCCTTATTTCACCAAAAATTGTGAGAGATCAGTCCTCGAGTTGAGTACGTTTCAATACCCTTCCCCGAATTTCGAGAGGTATCCCTACTTTGCCTCGTCCTAATAGTAACGGGTAGATCATAACATGACCTTTTGGGTGAACGTGTGCAAAGTGCGGCTTATAGCATAAATTTAAATCAAAGCACAGTTGTATAAAGCAGTAAATATGTACAAGTTATAATAAAGCAATAAACAAGTAATGAATGTACAGTTTACAATAATAAATAAATAACAAATAAAAATAAAAATAAATAAACTAAAAACCTAGTCCCCAGCAGAGTCGCCAGCTGTCGCCCCCGAAAAATGCCGAGCACGAGGCGTACTCGCTTTGTTTGTAATGGGGTTCTAATAAAGTGTGAAAATAGCTGTTTGAACAGCTCAATTCACAATTCAGACGAGTCGCCACCAATCAGCTTAGTCCGGTGTGATTGGATACCGTATAAAGTGAAAGTTTGACTCTATTTCAGGATAAGTGCTACCTAGGTTCTAAAAAGGTTTAGTTTATCTATTAATTATTTCGTTTGAGTTATAACATAACTTTGGATTATGATTTTTCTTAAGAAAGGGTAAAAAGGTCATTACATGACATTTTCGTCTCAGTTATTACATAACCGTTTTCAAAACATTTTTTACCTTAAAATATTATCCATATCTATAACGTAGATATGAACAGACTCTTTTTGACTCGATAAAACTAATGAACGTTTTATTAAAATAATTAACGGAATTAACAGCCCCGATTTTTATAATTAGATACATATTTAGTAAATTAAGATATTTTGGATGAATATATTTAATGAATGGGATTAAATTAATGATTATTGGGAATTTAAATCTACGATCTACTATTTACACTAAACTAAAGCTTTTATATTTTGTACATGATTATTTACAACTAAGTTAGTCAATTTCGCTAGTTTACTATGCTTTAAGAAAAATGGAATTAAAGTTTAAGGCCCAAACTAAAAAAAAAAATTAACTAAACTAAAGCCTAACCTAAAGAGGCAAACTAAACCTAATCAACTCCTTGACACAGCCGCCCCTCTCCTCTCTCGTTCACTCTTCTTCCCCATCTCCAATCTCTCACAATCTTGAGCTTAAGTGAACGATTATGGTTGGAATCCCCTTCTTTTCACTCTTTATTCATCATCTACGAACGAATTTTGTTCCTAACCTCTCAGGATTTAGCTATTCTGGGAACCTAGGGTTTCGGCCTAACTTGGATTTGATCTCTAATGGCTTTTGGTTAGTGTTTAGATGGGGATTCTATTCCTAATGAGGCTGTCTTGATGTGGGAAAAGCTTATGAGTGAGTTTTAATGGCGTAACCTCGGGATTGATCTCGGGTTATCTATTTCAGTCTTCGGGTTCAATTTCTCTCCTTTGAGCGGTTTCAGGGAATTCTCTATGTTCTCTTCACTTTTATTCTTAATCCCGTTTACTTTAAACCTGAGATTTTGATTACTGAGTTCATTTGATTTAGAATGTGACCTAAAATACTCTTATCTCCTCCTTAACAGGTATGGTGGTATTCCTATGGTTCTAAATTGAATTTGGATATTACGGGAATGTTTTTTGGGTAAAAAGTGGACTGACCAGAAGTTCGCCGGTCGGAAAAATTTTCAGGCGAACCTCCAGCGCCGGCTGTCTATTTACAATGTGCTGCTTTTGTCTCTTTTTATGCTATTAGTGGTTCTTTGCTGGCTATTTGGGGTGTTGTTGATGTCCGTATGCAAATTTAATCTCCTATGTTTAAATACCTACTGTTTAAGGTTGTTTCTATGAGAACCTTGCTGTTTAAGGTCACTTGACTGGATTTTAGTATGGGTTTGGTGGTTTTTGAGGCTGTTTTGGTATGCTTTTATGTATGTGTCGTTGTTTCCTTTTTAGAGGCTGTTTTGTTGGAAAATAAGTCGTATTTTGGTACTTTCGATCTTGGCAAGTTAAAAACAGAAAACTACCTAATAACGACTACATTTGAACCCGAACAATGATGATTGACAGCCAGTAGTTCTAGGGGAGATCGTATTCGTGCTCTAGGATTAGAGGAAAACTTATTTGAGTGGAAAACCAAACTTATTTGGGAATAGTGCCCCCTTTTATAGTAATTAGAGTGAAATCTTGTTGATGGATTTCTCATCATCACCTTTGTACTTTTGAGTGTTTCAATGTGCATAATTTGTACTCTTTTCATCTTGGATAGGATTATGAAAATTTTCTTGGCTCTAATCTTGTACTTCTTGATGTGATTATGGTGAACATTTTTTCTTTCCCCATGTGTTAGCTTAATCTTCAAGCACTTTAAACTTGATCACCAAGTTTTACAAACTTGACCTCCAAGACTTGATTTCCGATTTCAATTCGATAAGTTTGAGCATTTCGGGGACTGTTTTGTATATTTTCTTTGGGCTTGAAACTGCCATTGGGCCGAAAATCATGGGCCAAAAGCCGTTGTCTTGAAATTTGTTGATCTTGAATTGTTGGGCTTGAAACTGTAGATCTGAAATTCATGGGCCTGAAGTTGTGGGCTTGAACATGCTGTCTCTGAATTTATGAGCTGGGATTTCCTTTGAAAATTTATCGGAACCGTTGCCTTTAACCCGCTGGAATTGAATGGTTGTCTTTACTCTTTTATTTAGGAAGTTTGACTTGAATGTGGGCTTGACCTGGCTCGTCAAAATTTCTCTGGTTGCTTCTAAAAAGTGAGATAAAATCTCCGATATCAAAAATACGGAGTTCAAATCCCGTGACATTTTATTTCTGCAAAATAGAATAGAGTTAGTGGTAAAAAGAAAGTGTATCTTTAATCATTTGTTTGTAAATATATAATACATTTAATTGATTAATAAAACAAGTATTATATTCAGCTTTATCAAACTATCTTGTTTAACCGTTGAGCTTTTGCGTTAACAATTAATCGATAATAGCCGCTTTAACTTGGAAGTCTAAATTAATACTAAACATAACTATTTAGCACTAAAATAGATTTGACCATAAAACTTGTTTGATTGAATCAAAGAAATGTCCATTACATAGACTATTTTAGGGAAAAAAAATTAGTTTTAACTAATCAAAATATCAAAATAAAAGGTTAGTTATAAAAAAGGTGATAAAAGGGTTATCATTACGTTACATATTGTACCGTAAATAAATTATACTCTAAAAATTTATATTTTCGCGAAAAAAGTGTATTTACAAACCGGACAAAAATGGGTATCTACAATATGTATTCACAAATTTGTCTCCTTATGTATTCAGATATCTAACTACAGATTTCTCCATGGAACCACTCGAGACAATGGAGATATCTCTATAGTCCCGCGAAGTCTGTTTTTATGTTTTCTAATTTCTACGTAATTGTTGACTTCTCAATCCAGTTATCTAGTCTGCACATCATAGAAATTCAAATTAAAGAAAGTTGTCTTAAATTCCACAAATCTTACTTACTTCATTTCCTCCATTTAACTTAGAATTCAACTAATTCCTCCTCTTCCAGGACCTTCACCATAACAAATATCACGAATCTAAAAAAATCAAATATTTTGATGTCGATCTATGTACTGAAATCCCAAACAACGAATAACAGTGTCGATTGCTGCGGAAACATTGTGATTGTAGCATTGTAAGTATTTAAGAACAAAGATTTCTTAGCGTGAATGCTCAAAAATCTTGCATATCACAGAAAATTTCACACGTGACAGAAGACATTTGATAACTCAATACAAACCAAAGGAAAAGAAAAGATAGCTTTGAGACCATCATAAAAATAAATGGAATGCAGATGTCAATTGTAACTTCAATAATATTGAGTCGTGCACTTGTTAGTTGTTATATATAGCATGTTTCCTTGTTCTCAAGCAAATGTTCTCAAGGCAATCTAAGCCTAATTAGAACAAAATAATCTTTAGTAAATATAATTGATGAGAATTCAAGTAGAGAGAAAGCAAAAAAGAATTTCTAATAGACTTCTGATTAGTAAGTGTTCACATTTAAAAAGACACCTACCAAGTGTTTTAACCAACTAAAAAAACCATTTAAAAAGACACCTACCAAGTGTTTTAACCAACTAAAAAAACCATTTACATTTACATCCAAATCTTGATGAAATGAACCTTAAAACACTTCAATAGAAAGAACCTCACTTAGCCCTCCAAATGGGACAACATGATCATATAATGAAAAAAGGTTGTAGCTCTAGCTTGAGGGAAAGGGAAGTAATTTATGTGGCTAATACACCAAGGCATTCAGAATGACTAACCTTTCATTTTATTTTTCTAGCTATTATGCTTTATTGGGAACTTTAACCTCACTTGGCACTCCTTTTTCCATTCATTTCTGCTTTATCAGAAACTTTATCCTAACTCACACTTGCAGCTCTATTCTCTAAGTTGTTTCAGTAGAATGGTTATTCAAGGGAAAGAGGAGGAATTAACCTTTCCATAATGAATGTGAAACTTATGCAAAACAATACGAAATAGATCAAATTCATAAGAAGCTAAGAGATAAACGAAGATAGAAGTAGCTAAGTTAAAGGAAATTTGGTATGAATTAAGGACCTAAATAAATACTGCATATAATTCATTGAAGCCGTCCGAATGTAATCAACTAAAGCAGCAGAAAAAGAGAACAACATATGAACATAGCAGTAGAAGGATCACTCGTGAAACCTTGGAGTGGACAAGAAACATCAAGGAAAATTAGTAAATTCAAAAGTTAACATCAGAACTTTGGTATTTCAGCTGGTGACATATAATGAATATGTATGCAGGGCGAGAACCGGTAAATTGAAGTTCAGAATAATTGTCACTGTAAAACACATAAATTAGTCTATTTCTGTTTCAGCAAGAAGTAAATCATTTTCTCAGAAAAACAAACTTATCGTAAGAAGACTAAATGAACATATCTGCAAGTAGACTAAAGCATAAACGACATGACTTTGTTTCCCTGTATCAAGCCAAGCAAATACACAACAGTATCAAAATTCCAAACTTCCTAAATTAATTGAACAAATGAAAAAAAGAAAAACACAATTGATAACTGAGAAGAATGAAACCCATATCAAACAAACCCATTACAGCCTGGATGACAATTTGGAACCATACCAGATTCAAGTTTTTAATATTTTCATCATGTGTTACTAATGGTTTTTGTTGTTATAAACTTTGAAGATCTTGAAAGAGGAAAACAAAACTATCGGAGCAGATTTAATAAAGAAATAAATCGAAATAAACATCATTGACGGATTAACAAAAACTTACCGGTCAAACGGTTAGGCATACCAAATAGCAGGATCTGAAAAATGAAGCACAACAAACAAATGAATAGCATAAAAGAAATATAGAAAAGAAGGAAAAGGAAGAAGCAATTAGAACTCACCGGACACCAACCAACTGCTGCTTGTATCTGATTGAGGTAAGAATGTTTTTGAGTTTCTCCTATTTTCAATTATGAAGTTAGAAGAAGGGAGAGAGACAGAAAGGTACTCAAAATATTGAGAGATAGAATTGATACTTACTGATTCAGAAATTGAGAGAGAAAAAACGCATCAAGGAGAAAATAACACAATTTGAAGCTTCGACTAATATTTGTGATCAATCTCATCCCTCACATATAAGGTTTCAGGAAGCGATCGTACGGAGGGCTACGTCACAAATGTGAACCAGTCATTAAATCAGTTGATGAAGTGAGGAGAAGATAGATTTGAGAGAACAAAGGGAGGATTGAGACCGACATATAGATAACATGCAGACTGACAGCTGTATAATCGGAGGAAGTGAAGCAAACAACAGGGCGTTGATTTGGGAAGCAGACCCAAAAAAATACTGATCTAGGAGCACAAACTGGTTTCATGGTAGCTAACTCCTGAGAAAGCATGACATTCAAGGATATAGAAGGAAAAATAAAGAATTGGAGGGGTTTAATTGGAAACAACCAGGACAATTATTCAATTCAAAACCCACTTTTAAAGTCTTTATATAGATGGAGTTTCTAAAAACTTGTTTGAAAATAATGTTTTCTTAAAAGATGTGGTGAAAGAGTTATTGATATAGCCTAGAAAGTCAGATTTGAAGAAAAACAACAGCCATTGAAACATGTGGAAGAATAAGAGCAACTCAAACTAGTTTTCAATATAGAATGCATACATTCCACAAAAGCATTTAAATACTAAGAATAGCAGGGATGTTGGAGCATGAGCTTCATGAAAATGGCTTTGTATTTGAAGTAATCCTCACCTATGGTCCTCATTATAGCTAAAACGTTAAGCATTTTTCCTAATTGAGTCCTTACCTACGTCCATATTCCTACTTTAGCTTAATCACTTATCAAATCCTTTACTCGTATACTTTTTAGCCTCAATTGGTTAAGTCGTGTTTGGTCCTTCATCCTATCAAGAATTTCAGTAAGAGAATATAGCTCTATCAATAGAAATAATGATCAGATTAGCCACGTACAAAATTTTGAACAAATCCAAAACAATAGCTTAATCATGAACATGGAGGAGACGACGAAACAAATTAATTTAGCTTGCAAGTGAATTGACACGGAATACCTGAGATAGAAGGTGGGAAAATGGATCAGATTTGCTTCAACACCAAACCTGAAATCAAGGGAAAATGAAAAGTTCAACACACGAATGTCATTTCAGATGATTTAGTCATTCAGAATAACACATTAGTAACAGTAGTCGATGCAATTTAAAGAGAGTGTACATGTTTCTTTAAAGTATTGGCTTGAAAATATTCTATACCTGTGAGCACGGATTTTTCCGATCTCGATGATGATAGTGTGTTTACCTCATGATTATACATTTAGAGAAGTTATTGCTTAACCTACTGTGTGCTAGAAAGTCCCGATGGGCCCCAGAAGTGACAAACGGAGCCGAAATGAGAAATTTTCCCATCATCACTAGACTGAACTCGGTCAGGTTTAAACAACCTCGGTCGAGTTTAAACAATCTCAATCAAGTTTAACCCATAATTGGTCAAGTTTAGTCCTTTAAGAACAAATTCAGCCAAGTTTACATGCAAATAGGTCCAAAAACGACGTTTTTTCGGCCATTTCGGGTCACGTATACATTTTGCGGGTTCGAAACGGCCATTTCCCCTTTGCCAGAGGGCTAAACTTGGCCAGGTTTAGACAACCTCGGCCGAGCTTAGCCAAACTCGGCCGAGTTTAAGCAAACTCGGCCGAGTTTGCTTGAAAACAGGCCCGAAAACGACGTTTTCGGGCCATTTCGGGTGACGTATGCGTTTTTCGGACTTTCCCAGGGGTTTTACCAATGAATAGGACATTCTCCCTTCACAATAAACACTCATAAACATCTCTAAAACTCTTAGAAACACCCATTCCAGAAAATCAAAGCTCAAAGAGTCAGTAAATTCTTCTGCGCGAATCAAGCCGAAACAGCTCCGGAATGAGCCCTGATTCTCGTTCCCGGATTGTTTTCTTGTTAATTCTTGATCTAAACACCTCAATTCTTATCTTAGGTTCACTAGAGAAGCTATTAGTTGACTTAATATACAGTCAAGAGTTTCCAGGAGCCTTAAGGGTGTTGAACGGGGCCTAAACGACTGTTTTCCACCATCAGAGGGACTAAACTCGACCGGGCTTGCATAAAATCGGCCATGTTTGTTTGTTTCTTCAATAAAACACTTCATTTCTTGTATTATAATCACTAGAGAAGCTATTAGTTGAGTTAGTGTACAGTCGGGAGCTTCCGGGACCCTTAACGGCGAAGAACGGGGTCGAAACGGGCGTTTTGCCGCCACCGGAAAGACCAAACTCGGCCAAGCTTGCACAAGCTCGGCCGAGCTTGGTCAAACTCGGCCGAGTTTGTCTCCCACATGATCAAACTCGGCCGAGTTTGGCTGGGTTTGAGTCCGGGAAATAGTGTTTTCACTATTCGTGACACTATTGCTCTTTTGGATGCTTTAGGGACATTTTTCCTATAAATAAGACCCTCCCCTCTTCAGTTTTACACACCTTAAACACCCCAAAACCTCCAAAACACTTCATTTTGCAAGATCAAACACCCAAAAATCCATAAAGAGTTAGTTAGTAAAAAGTGAAGAAAGTGAAGAACACATCCAAAAAGTGACTTCAATCCTTGTTTCTGGAGCAATTCCAAGTTGTTTCTTGTTACAAACACACTAAATATCATCCCATAAACACTTCTCTTCCATCATTTGACCCACTTTAGTACCTAAAATCAAGTCTTGAGTCGGGTTTCACCACTATGAAACCATAAACACAAAAATGAAGACTTTAAACTTACATCCATGGAAATCTTAATCAAACATCATGTCTTAAGTTTAAATCATGTTTTGTTTCATTATAACATAACTTTATTAAAGTAAAAACATGTTAAATCCTAAAGTAAAATCATGTTTCGTTTCATTAAAAAGGTAAAAAACAACTTTAATCATATAATGATTAGTTTTGTTTTTTTGCCTAATTAAAAATTGACGTGTGAAAACGACACGTTAGTTAATTATATATTACTACAACGTGGACTTAACGCTCTCTATGGCGGACTACAACCCGGGGATTCTCGGTCCATTTGTATTATTTCATTTTATACTTTTTTACCGTGGATTTATGACTCCCTAAGGCGGACTACCGCCTGGGGATGTTCGGTCCATGATTTTACTTTTTGTTTATTTGCTGTGGGTTTATGGCTACCTAAGGAGCATTACCGCCTAGGGGATGCCCGATCCATGCTTTATTTTATTACTTCTTACTTTTTACTTTTTACCGCAATTTACTTTTTACCGTGGAGTCGGGTATTTTACTGTGGTGATGCTTAGTCGCCCGTGGATACTGGACACACGAGCTTTACTTTACAGCATTTACTTTACCGCACTTTTACTTTTTACCGCAATTTACTTTTTACCATGGAGTTGGGTATTTTACTGTGGTGACGCTTAGTCGTCCGTGGATACTGGACACGCGATCTTTACTTTACATTATTTACTTTACCGCACTTTTACTTTTTACCGCAATTTACTTTTTACCGTGGAGTCGGGTATTTTACTGTGGTGACGCTTAGTCGCCCGTGGATACTGGACACACGAGCTTTACTTTACAGTATTTACTTTACCGCACTTTTACTTTTTCCCGCAATTTACTTTTTACCGTGGAGTTGGGTATTTTACTGTGGTGGCGCTTAGTCGCCCGTGGATACTAGACACACGATCTTTACTTTACAGTACTTATTTTACTGCAATTTTACTATTCACCGTCATTTACCTTTTTTACCGTGGAGTCGGGTATTTTACCGTGGAGACGTTTAGTCACACATTGATACCAGACACATGATTTATATATTACTGCATTTTTACTATTTTCTCTTTTTACCGTGGAACCGGTAAAGCCGGGTACGCGATTTACTTTTTTACCATGCGTAAATATTTCTTTTACTTTTATTATCATATAAAAAATGACTGGTACACGTTTTCCATGGAAGGCCATGCCTCCTAAAAAACGCTAAACACGTGTGAAATAATAATTATAAATAATAATAATAATAATAACAAAAATAATAATAATAATAATAATGATAAAAAAAAAAATAAATAAAAACCATAAAAATGTTACATATATTATGTTTATGAAACTAATGCATATTTACCCTCATTTTGCAGGTAAATAAGTTCTATTGTGCTCTAAATTAATAATGTGTGTGAAAATAATAAAATAAGAGTCAGTAAAAACAAAACAAGTACAAAACAAAGCAAGTTTGAGTATTAAAGATAAGTAAGTATTATTCACGAACCTGTCTCTGAAGGGTACAGTGGGGTTGAGCGCTCTACTCATTGTACCAAATTTTCTCAGTCTACGGATTGGGTGGCGACTCTCTAAAAATTCACAAAAATCGAAGTTTGAACAGCTGAGATTTTCCACGCCCTTCACGAGCATAATACTACTAAAAATAGCAAAACATGATAAAAATGCCCTAATTGATATTTTAAAATAACAAAATATTCGATTACGGGGACGCGCGCTCACAATACCTCATGACTATATTTTTATCTGGAAAAGAGAAAGTAATAATCAGATATTTGTGTAAAAAATCTGGTAGATTAAAAAATTATATTTATAATTCATAATAAAATAAAAATTGTAATTATGTTTTGTGGAATGAATCTTTTACGCAACACATTTTTAAGTATATATATTGAAAAAAAAAGTACAACTTTACATAACAAAAGAAGAATAGAAGAAATTTACAACAAAACATTCTATTCTTCCTTTGCAAAACATTTAAAAAAAAAATAAACTTCCGTAAAACATAATTGCCTATGCAGGAATGACGGAGAAAAACCACAAAAGTACAAAATTGTTGTTAATAAAGGACAATTTATTTATATATCACATGTCCTACGTATTATTAACATCGGCGACACGCATCATCATAGAAATTCCTTAAGGCAACTGCAGAAACCTTTAATTTGCATTTTAAATAAATGGAAAAAAATATCTTAATAAATACTTGTTAGAAATGAAAGACATAAAAAAATATTTCTAAAACAATAAAAAAATTACCTTCTTTTACGATACGTTTCTTCTTTTCGATTTTAAAGGTGCATAATGAACAATAACTTTTTACAGTTTAGTATTACATAAAAGATATATCTTTCAAATATAATAAACAAAAATAAAGATGGAGAAGTCATGATTTTCTTTTTCGTTTCACTATTCTTAGGAGTTTGAGCTTTGTTTTTAACCATTCTCATGGAATCTGACCTGGATAACTAATATATAATTTGGGCAAATATTTTATTTTAAATTTATTACATGAAAGAAATTATATATTTAACAAAATTAGATTAGAAATGGAAAATGGCTGACCTGTCGCGACAAACTGAGTCTCCTGCTGTAAATTTTTTTGCAGAAGCTACAAATCTTTTTGTCATCCTAACTATTTCCCTTTTACTTCGTTGCACAGTTTGCAGCTTACATTTCAGTTTATCGATCCTGGTCCTCAATTGCAGATTTTGTCGTCTAAGCTTCTGATTTGGTATTTGAGAATCTGTCATGGATGAGCTAGTTTCTTTAACATCTTTTGTATGTGAATTCTGTATTTTAGGTTCATGTATATCACAAAGCTCCGTGAAACCACCTATTTCAAAGTCATTAACTTCTAGTGATCCAAGAAATTCTTTAGTTACTGAACTTTGAAATGGTTGTGGGTCTGATTCAATCGTTACAAATTCCCACCCCGAAAGGAATGGAACAGAGTCATTATTATCCTTCAAACTAAAAAGATAATCATCATCAAGAGGGGTTGAAAGAGAATCTATATCCAAAGGGGTTTGTGAGCAAGATATGACTTTTGTAGGAAGGTAACTTTGTGTACAAAGGTTATTGTTAAACATCTGAAAGAAAAAAATATATTAGAGGAATTTACATGTAAGAACTTCGTCCCAATAAAGTATTCAGGAAACTAATGAAGTAATTTCTTATTGCAAATTATGTTTCAAAACACTAACCTTTATCAGACAGAAAGAAAAACTCTTATGTACAAATGGGAAGAAAACATCTGATGATTGTTTTTGGATGTCAAACTATTTAAAGGCAAACTTCAGATTACAACAAACTGAAAAAATTGTGGATATGGATGTCAAGTAATAAATTTTATGTCAAAACAATAAATAGACTTAAATGCAATAGATAAGAAGAAGTCCATAGTTAATGAAAAAAAATGGAATAAAGAAATTAATAAAAAAAATTTTGTTTTATGAAATAAATATTGTGTTGATGAAGAAATAAATGCTCTATATCAAACCTAAATACAAGAGATAATACCAAGTCAAAATATTATGTAAATAAACAAAAAAAAATTTATAGAAAGATGTACAAATATTGTTTGAGCAAGTATATCTTTTATTACCTTCCATTATCTTCTAGAACAAACTAAGTATATTAAGGTAAATCATCCAAATTAAAGCATAAATCTAACATGAAATAAATGAAGCATTTTAGGGTAATGACCTCAATAATATGCATATTTGAACACATAAGATTGAAAAAGAGGGTAAAAATCAATAGGAGTCGCAAAATCTTATGCATCTGAGTCTCATTGATAATGCATGTCACACATCTATTATGATTTGCAATAGTTAATTAAGTTATTAGAATGTTAAAAACTGGGATTTTCTTGCCGAGTTTCCAAAAAAAGAAAGTTTCATTAACATTGCATATATTGAACTTGAGGAAAGTGAGACAATGTTTGAGGCCTCATTACGGATAAAAACTAAGTGTTCCAGGTTTCGTAACATAAACAAATACAAATGCATGAAATATTCAAGATAAGAAACTCACGAGTTCAGCTTTCCAGTCACCTCCATTGAATACAAAACCCTGAGGCTCACAACCCCTGCCAGAAACCAGCGACTTCCAGCCGATTCCTGGAAGTTCCAGAATCCGGCGACCGATTTTCTGGAGATGTATACTATCTTCTTCTTTTTATCAATTGGGTTCTTTTCGCTTTCAAAATTAGAAAAAACTTTAATATTTGATGTGTCTAATTTAAGAGTTAAGGCTGATTGATGGTTAATTTGGTTTGACTTTAGGAATAATTTTAATATGATGTTTCCATGATCTCATGTGCTTTTTTTGTTCAAGTTAATTCCATTTTCTTAGATTCATTTGAATCCACATAAATTGTGTGTTAAGAAGCAACAGGTTTGTTTTTTCTCGAATTTGTTCATCTCATTGCAGGAGCCACTGTGTTATTCATATCAATTTTTATTGCAGCCATTGAGTCATCATTTTTGCCATGTAAGCCCTTACTAATGATGTAGGATGACAAAGAATTTAATGGAACTATCAAGTCATCATTCTTGCCAGCTAGGTCATTATTTTGAGATAATGAAATGATGGATGATTAAGTTGTAGAAAGCTTAGCAAAATGTAATTAAATTTGAAGTGATTGTACTCAAACTACAATATTTGCGAGGTAGGAGGTGTTTTAACTTAGGTGCAAACTATTTTAGTTCTAATTTACTTTTCAAGACAATGATATGTGAATGTACCTTTTTGAAAATACGTGCATTTAGCTCAGAGTATAATGCATCAAACAACTGATGAAATATAACCCGTGTGTCATAGTATTGTTGAAGCTAATGGTGTAATGGGATTGTTATGACCTCTTTAATTTCGTTGGTTACTAACAGATTGCTCCTCCAATTGTTGTTTGTAAATTGTCTTTAGCTAGATGGTATAATATAACATTGCTACTTTCTTTGTACAAGCTTTTTATTGTCATTAAAATCTATCCAGTTGACATGAGAATTGAAATTATTGTTTCTGTTGTAAATATAGCCAATTAGAATAGCTATTTGGTTTGATGGAAACTTTAGTTGTTCTGTTTAGTTGACTCACTTTGTTTGTAATGTACGTGCTTTTCACATGTTTGTTTTTAAGATCTATATCTGTTTTGTTGAGTAATTTGATATTACGATATGGTATTAGGATTGCGTTTAGAACCAAACATGCATTGGAGATTAGCATTTGATATGGTTCATTGTTTAGGTTTCCTTATATTTATGGAAGTCATTCTCTATTGTTGTTTTTGCTTCTAATTTTCTGATTGCATGTTTTTTATAGGGGAGTTGGGGAAAACATAAGGTTCATAAAGGATAAGGAGGGACTGACATACCCATATGTGCTGTGTCACGGCTGGATGCAGAAGAAACATGGTGGGTAGATTATGTATAATTTAATTCTCCTGAGTTTTTTTCTGCGACTTTGTTGTCACCATTGTTCAATGTATTGTTTGAATCTCAAAGTAAGTGCCTCGGCTTGGAAGAAATTGAATCTAAAATCTCTATCTATATAAAACTTTAAAGGTGAAACAGAAATCAGCAAAAAAAAAAAATTCCAATTTTTCCTGTTACATCCTTAAAAACATTCATTTATCTTTTTTGGATACTGCACGAATTATATCCTTAAAAGTGTCCTCTTAATACTTGAATTTTTACTCTTTTTAGATTCATCATTGTGTTTACATATGTTTATTTTTCCAGATGTCGTTTTTGTTTGGTTTGGCTTATTCTTTCATGCAATTTGTTTGCTTACAACATTAGATCTCTTGGGGGTTGTCGATTACTTTAACTGTATCTCTAAACACCTCTTTCGATGAGAGTTTCGCCTTCTCCAAATATCTATCTTTTTCATTTTTCAGATAAAATATACTGCTAGAGTAATGTATTCTATCAAATGTTGTATTTTACTATGTTGATGTTATCTTCCTTAACTTTTCATACCTGAACAAACTTTATTACTTTATTGTAATTTCAGGGGCAGATAGCCACCAAAATTTGGTGGGGAAATCAATTCAATCCCCCTGTTGTCGTTGGCTTGAGAGTGGAAGACTTGGACTATTATGGTGTTAATGGGGAAAGCCGGTGCAACAAAAGGTAGGACACCAATAGTAAAACTACATTTGGATTAGCTCTTCTTATGAAATCACAGTAAAATTGGATTAGCTCTTCCTATGAAATAGGAACAGTAGAATTTGTTAATTAATATTTTTAGAGACAGCTGTTGACCACAGAAAAAGATTAGAATTGCATGTTACAAGTGTCCCTGCTTGACATTACTTGATATCCACCTCCAGCTCTAATTTTTTTGGGCAAAAAGAAATTGAAATTGTGTAATTATAAATAGTTATTTTTACTTTTACTAACTACTTCTTTTGCTCAACTCAAATTTTCTGATCTACAATATCTCTTCAAGGTTATTTCTGTCAAGTTTCAAATAATTACAGTTTCATACTTTTAGTTATTTCCATTTATGTCATGCTTCAATTGATTACGATTTCGCACTCTTAACTATTTTCATTTGTGTCCTTTTTTCTACATCTGATCTAACTCCGTTCTTCAATTGCAGATGTTCACTTTTCTTCTACCAGCGTCTGATTACCTTGATCCGATACTGAACAATCTCGGCTTCGGTCCTGCATCTTATTTGGAAAGTGCTGGAGCTACTAACGAAGCTCATTGCACGGTCACTATCCATTGTGTGAATGCGTATGTCCGTTGTGAACCAATATCGTTTCGTTCAAGCAGTCATGATGTCTATAGCGCCAAACACTTGGCAGCTCTTACGGCGATTCATTATCTTATGGCCATCTACGACTTCGTAATCGTTGACGTCAATTATAACCGAATGATTGAGTTAGAAAGCTCTCAAGATACAATTCCTTTTATTCCAAATACACTAGATGAGTTTATGGAAGTTGAGCGTTTTTTCAATTTCGAAGAGATTTCACCCTCAGTTTCTGAACTTCACTTTGTTCCAAGTCCAAAAAATTCTTCTACATCATGTGATTCTGTTACAATTGTGGCATCTGCATCTGTTAAGGGATCTCTTCAAGAGAAGGTGACTGCTGATGTATCATTGAAAGGAAAGAAGGTTCACGATCCATGAAAGGCAGTTGTTCACGCATCATTGAAAGGAAAGGAAATTGAAGTATCTGCTGGTGGTTCACAGCTGCAGGCTGAACTTGCGGATGTTCACACACGTGACAATGCACGTGATCGTGAAATACGGAGGCTAAAAGTAGATTCCTACGAATTGAAAGGCAAATTGAATTACTATCAGCGGACCAAGAATAGGGTAATGCGATTGGCTCGAAACTTTAATGCGTCTTTCCAAAAAATTGAAGCAACTGATGCACTGCAGCGTACCAAGTAACCATTCCTGAACTTCCACTAATTACACAAAGTTTACATCTCTTTTTTAGATATTATACTATCTGTATGTATGAAACAATTATAATTTTTTGCAA
Source organism: Euphorbia peplus (assembly GCA_028411795.1). NCBI lineage: Eukaryota > Viridiplantae > Streptophyta > Magnoliopsida > Malpighiales > Euphorbiaceae > Euphorbia > Euphorbia peplus. Next base: position 19,977,559 of record CP110844.1, read on the forward strand.
TACAGTTATATCGAGGGCAATGACAGCAACGACGAGCCAGTAAATGATACATAAGATTATGTAGTTTATATAACTGATTTGTTGCTCACTGAGTTTACCATTTTGTTTTACCGTGACTAATAATGTTAATTTTACTTATTACAGCAGCACATCGGGCCGGTCGTTATGGCATGAAGTATTATGTCTGAGCAAGTGACCAAGTAGATGCAATTGTCATGCACCGGTGGTTTTGGAAGGCGTTGCCAAGTGTTACTGTTTTTCATTTACATGTTTTTTTTAATAGCATGTGTAGCTGAAAAAAAGATGAACGGCGAACCTGAATCCCTTAGATATGATATAGATGGTGGTCTAAATGTTGGATAAGGTTAATGTAGTATATAGTTTTTTGTAGTTCATCTTCATTTTGTTGTAATTAAGTTTCCTTGCTACTGTGAAATATTGTATCCAAGTTTTCCCATGTTATGGTTAAGTATTGTAACTAAGTTTTTATTGTGAAATATTATAAAATTTTGGTTTCGTGTGAGTATTTATCTTTCAATCTGTGAGTTATGTTGTAATGTGTAAATTATCTTGCAATGTAATAAGGAAATCTATAAAACAGTAATCAATTTGATTATTTCTTTGAAAAGTATTTACAACTTTTACTCGATTAGAAGAAGAAAAAAAACAACATTTTTACTAGATTACAATAACATATTTTTATGCAATGAGTTAAAAAAATGGGAGCAATGAGTTAAAAAGAATTATTTTTTAAAAATTACAAATTTTCCTTTTAATCTACTTGAAACTTGCTAAGAAAATTTTGTGTTGCTATTCTAAATTTTCCAAAATATTTTGAGAGATGTTCTTTTATGATGTTTCTATCAAATGTGGCTAAGATCCTCTATTTTTTACGCGCAAGCTAAACTGAACTAATAAAATTAAACTAAAACTGAAATTGTTAAACTAAGTTGACTGATTTTGACTAATCAAAAAGGAATTTCATTGAATTTGATTACACTGAATGAGAATTGAACCAAATGGAAGTAAAGTTAATTGAATTATATTAAAATTAAATGAAAAATAATAGGGTATAAATGAATATAAAAAATTGAAATATAATTAGCTTTTGCAATCTTAAATTTATTAGATTATCATTTAGCTGAAAAAATATTAAATTAATGTAAAAGATATTGTAACTTTCATTATCCAATCGAGTATTTAATTTAACCGACTAAATAATATATTATCATGTCCCTTTTATCGAAAGTTCCGAATTCAATTCATGTTAAACTCAATATTATAAACATATTAAAAAAAATTCAGTCGCCTTACTAGTGCAAAACGATGTTTACTACACTATCATCATGTTTAAGACCTGAAACGAACAAACCTCATTCAAGAAAACTTGAACCATATTCAACAATATATACAATTTCTTATCATTTTACAAGTACAAGTAATTAGGTATTAAAAAATATTGATTCGCAGTAAAAAAAAACATAAATATGAATATCGTAATTTGCATTACATCAATTGTCTTGCCATATAGTAATTAGCTATTCTTACAAATTAAAAATAACATGGTAAAAAAATTCTAAAACAATTATTTAGTCCACAATTCTTAAATGTTTGTAATTATAACTGTTATCACCCAATATTTATCATGACACGTGGACCAATGGTTATTGTCATAGGAGCCACGTAGGACAAAGAAGCTATGTTGAATAGTCTTAGTATCCACGTAGACGTGTGTTGAATAGTCAAAGGGCTAGGAGAAATATCTCTCCTACGAGTGCTATGATTCTAGTTTAGTCTCCTAAGTCGATTAGGAATGTTCAAGCTAATTAGGATTGTGGTTGCCGTCCTAAATGGGCGTAATTCTTGATATGTCCTAATACAACTAGGATACGGATTCATGATCAAACGATTATAAATATTCAAGATCTCAACGATATTAAGGTACATTATTCTTGACTCAAGCTCTGAGTTAATTACTTTTCCGATCACGAATCTTACTGACTTTAGCATCGAAGAGGGGTCGCCGGTCAGCGGCCTCCTTTAGGCTAACGTTTGCTATCTTGCAGTGATTATAGCCTACGTGGATTCAAGTTACAATTTCTCTGTAACAAATTGGTGCGGTGAGCGTGGACTCTTTTCAATAAAGATTCTGGCGACGAACATGGTGATCTTTGAACAACAGCAACCAGATGATCAGCGTAATGATCAGCTCGAGCAAAACCAAGTTCATAACACAGAGAACATTGATACTGATAATGTAATTATCCAGGTAGACGAAGATGAGGCTTTGAACAGGATGTTCGAATGGTCTGGAACTAACGATCCAGAAAAGAGAAAGTGGATGGATAGGGCCGCAGCACAGGTGGCTCTCAGAAGGGTTAATGATTGATCAACTATTGACTTTTTGCAACATCAACTGGAGGAGTTGAACAAACGAATTCCCGTAGGGAGACCTCGAGATGACACTCAAGGTGTAAAACGCCCTGGGAATGCAGAACCTTCTCGGAGCGTTACAGCATCTTCAGGACGAAAGACTCGTTCAGAAGATAAAGAAAGAACACCGAGACAAGGAAGGTCTGTAGAGCGATCTCCAACCCCCCAAAGGCATAAGCCTCGTCTGAAGTCTCAAGCAAGAAAGGTTTCACTAGCTGTGGTGAAAAGACTCAATTATGATGATGACTCGAGGTCATCAAGGAGTTCCTCAAGGAGTCGAGATCCCAAGCACGGTCGACCTCGAGGAGGTAACACAGAGGTCGAAGACCTAAAGCGAAGAAATAAAAGGCTCGTGGACCATTATGAGCAGGATTTGGCTGATGGAATCGCAAGAGCTCTCAAAGAGCGAGAAGAGGCGGTAGAGTCGAAGAAGAAAAGTTCTCGAGGAAGTAGGAAGCGAAAGAACAGGCATCGCTCGGAAGAGGCTTATGATGAGAGTCCTCGAGGTGAGGAGGGCCCAATCCAAGATAAAGACAGTCCACCCTGTGCACAGATCTTGGCAACGCCTTTCCCCACGGGGTTCAAATATCCGAGTTTCGATAAATATAGTGGAGATTATGATCCGGTAATGCATGTTAAGAGCTTTGGAAGGGCGCTTCTTGCAACTCCAGCCACTGATGCGCTCATGTGCAAGCTTTTCCCAACCACATTGAGGGAGACAGCAGCGCAGTGGTATGATTGCCTTGCTCCAGGTTCGATAAGGAGTTGGAACCAACTTTCAGCCTCGTTCAAAGCTCATTTCATTACGGCAATACCAGAGAAGAAGACTGTCGATGATTTGCATAGGGTTCGCCGAGGTGAGAATGAGACCTTAGAGTCTTATTTGCATAACTTCAATAATGTAGCATTGAAAGTTGAGCCATTCATCATATCATCCGCTCGAAAGACATTGGCGGAGAATTGTAGAAATCGGGATCTTCAGATGAAAATCATGATGGAACGACCAGAGGATTTTCATGCCTTGATGACAATGGCAAAATCTTATGTCGTATGGGATGAACACCAGGATGAACCCTCGAGGCGTTCGAAAGCAGTAAAGTCTGAGGTACAGGATAGAGATCGAGGCTTAGATCGGAACACTGATAGAAGTTCTGACAAGTGGGAACGGCCTCGCGAAGGAAAAATGAAACCCTTTGATAAAAGAGACCGTGTTCCATTCGTTGTCCCAAGGGCTCAAGTTCTAATGTGGGTCGAAGAGCAAAAGGAATCAATTCTTTATCCCAAAGGTGGAAAGCCCAAATACAATGGCAAACATTGTGCTTTTCATAAGATGGAGGGTCACGATACAGAGGATTGCGAGGCTCTAGCTAAAGAATTAGATAAGATGGCAGCAAAGGGAAAATTTAAAAAGTTCATTAAGAAATACAATGAACAGTCTCCAGAACGAGAGGGAGAGAAGCGCCCTCGAGGAGTTATAAATGTAATCATGGGAGGATCATCAGTAGATCGAGGAACTAAAACGAAACGGGGCATCGAAGAACGAAGTCGGATTGAAGAGATTTCGAAAACCTTTGACTTCGGATCCTTGAAAAGTAGACCAACTAATCCTCATGATGATGCTCTAGTAATAGAGATGCAAGTGGAAGGATTTACTGTGAGAAGAGCCATGTTGGATACAGGAAGCTCAGCAAATATCATTACCAGGAAAGCATTCGAGGCCCTTGGCCTGAATTCGGGTCGTTTGACACCATCTACTTCACCTTTAGTTGGGATTAGTGGACATCCCGTACTACTGATTGGGGAAATCCAGCTTGAGGTCGAAATAGGGAACACCACCAACAGATGGAAGACGGTGGCAGAATTTTTGGTGATCGGCACACCCATTGCATACAATTTGATAATTGGTAGACCATTGATCTCAGGTAGCCAGGGTGCTATATCCCTTTCTATTTGGCTTGGATGATCCCAACGGAGAATGGAATGGTTGTAGCACTAGGCAATCAAACTGATGCGAGGCATACTTACGTGACGTCGCTAGGTATTGTGCCTCAAGAAAGTATCTTGGTTGAAGAAGATAAAGAGCGTGATGAACCAGTAGATCCAATCGAAAACATATCGCTTGGAGAAGGGAAACTGTATAGGTCTCGGCAGAATTGCAGGAGAATTCGAAGAAGACAGTTGTCTCGACCCTTGAAAGTAATCAAGATGTCTTCGCATGGACGTCCGCTAATATTGTTAGGGTTTCTCGAGAGGTCATGGAGCATACGCTAGACATTGACCCCGAATACACTCCTGTGAAACAAAATAAAAGGAATCAGGGGGCGGAGAGACAACAGTTCATCAAGAGCGAGGTGGAAAAACTCCTCGAGTTTGGAAGGATAAAGGAGGTTCACTATCCTCAGTGGATCTCGAATGTGGTTTTAGTCAAGAAAGCCAATGGAAAGTGGAGAATGTGTGTGGATTTCTCCGATCTTAACAAAGCTTGCCCTAAAGATTTTTATCATTTACCTTGTATCGATATGCTTGTAGATTCGACAGCAGGATACGAAATTTACTCTTTCCTTGACGCTAAGGAAGGCTTTCATCAGATCCCGTTGGCTGAGAAGGATATGGAAAAGACTAGCTTTATTACACCCGAAGGTACTTATTGTTATCAAGTAATGCCTTTTGGTTTAAAGAATGCAGGTGCGACATATCAAAGGTTGGTCAACAAGATGTTTAAAGAACTCATAGGGAAGAATGTCGAGATCTATGTGGATGATATGATTGTGAAGAGTAAGAAGGATGAAGATCATGCTGGTGATCTCGAGATAGTTTTTAAGATCCTGAGGGAGTATAATCTGAAACTCAATCCCGAAAAATGCACTTTTGGAATAAATTCTGGGAAATTCCTGGGTTTTATGATCTCCAAACGTGGTATTGAGGCAAATCCAGACAAAATCAAGGCAATCATTGATCTCCAGCCACCTCGAAGCGTTCGCGATGTTCAGGTTTTGAATGGGAAGATTAACGCCTTAGGTCGTTTCATCTCCTACTCTGCGAAACGGTGTATGCCTTTTTACAAAACCCTCAAAGGTGTGAAAGATTTTGAGTGGACCGAAGAGTGTCAAACCTCATTCGAGGATCTCAAGCGGTTCCTGGCATCGCCACCTTTGCTGAGCCAACCAATGCAAGGCGAGAGTTTGTATTTATACATAAGCGTTGGTGAAGAGTGCATTGGGATGGTGCTAATTTGAGAAGAAGACGAGGGAAGAGTTCAGTTCCATGTCTATTATGTCAGCAGGGTGCTTCGAGGAGCTGAATCAAAATACCCTAGAATGGAGAAACTCGCTTTCGGGGTATATATTGCAACTTAAAAATTGAGACATTACTTTCTCAGTTACACCATAGTTGTTCGGACAGACACTCCACTCATGAAGATTCTTTATCGACCTGAGGCCTCGGGGAGACTGACGGAATGGTCGATTAAATTAACTGAGTTTGATGTACGTTTCGAGCCACGACCATCGAAGAAAGCACAAGCCCTCGCTGATTTCCTTATCGAGATCCCACCCGAGGAAGAAACTGAGCCAGTATTGAATACTTGGGAAATCTTCGTGGATGGAAGCGCAAATAAGAGTCAATCAGGAATCGGAGTTTTTGGCAAAAGTCCAGATGGTTTGGTGTTCAGGCATGCTGCGACTTTAGGCTTTGATTCTTCAAACAACGCAGCAGAATACGAGGCAATTTTGCTAGGCTTGCATTTAGTAAGGATCATAAGGGCCGATAAAGCAGTGATCAAGAGCGATTCAGGTCTTACAACTAATCAAATCAAGAACTCATGGGAAACTAAGCATGCCCGAATGAAGAAGTACCATGAACTTGTGAAACGTATGATCGAAGAATGTGAAGTCATGGGTTGCAAGATTGAGATAGTCCAAATCCCTCGGGAAGAGAATATGGAGGCCGACTACTTGGCTAAGTTAGCTTCAGATCCTGCTAACCCACATTTGTGCCCTTGTGATGTGCAGGTTATCCCTTGCACGAGCATCGATTCCAATGAGATCTTTGTTACTGATCGAGGCACAGAGTGGTATTGGCCAATTTTCAAGTACCTGTATGAGGGAAAGCTTCTTGAGGACAAGTCCCAACATCCCAAGATCGTGAGATAGGCAAGTAGGTATACGGTTGTAGATGGAAACTTGTATAGAAGATCATAATCACAACTATGGCTTAAAGCTGTTGGGATCAAGGAGGGGGCCAAGATTTTGGAAGAAATCCATGAAGGATCGTGTGGTGCTCACGAAGGATGGAATGTCCTGGATCGAAAGGCAAGATTGTTAGGCTATTATTGGCCTCAGATGAACAATGATGCGATGGAATTTGTAAAGAAGTGTGGCGCATGCCAAGCTCATGCTCCAGTTTTACAAAGTCCAGCCTCGGGCTTGGAAGGCATCAAGGTGGCTTGGCCTTTCGCCACGTGGGGCATTGATATTGTAGGACAATTCCCAATCTCGACGAATCAAAAGCAGTATGTTATTGTCGCGGTCGATCACTTTACAAAATGGGTCAAGGCAAAGGCAGTATCTTCAATAACGGCTCAGCAAATTGTGAAATTTGTCAAGAATAGCATTGTATATCGTTTTGGGTTGCCAAACACGATAATCACAGACAATGGGAAGCAATTTGACAGTGTACTGTTTAGGAATTATTATGAAAGAGAGGGAATCAAATTGAGATTTAGTTCTGTATTCCATCCCCAAACTAACGGCATGACAGAGAGAACTAATCGAACAATTATGGAAGGAATTAAGAAGCGTCTGACCCACCTCGAGAAGTTAACAAATTGGGTAGAAGAGTTGTATCATGTGTTGTGGTCGTATCGAACAACTCCCAAGACAGCGACTGGAGAAACCCCTTTCTCGTTAACCTATTGGACGGAAGCTTTTATTCCTGTTGAGATCAAGGTTCCAAGTACGAGAGTTCTCCATTATACCGAGGAATGGAATGAACTTAACTTGCGAGACAATCTAGATGACCTCGAGAAGAAAAGATAGTTGGCACATGCTCGAATCGAGGCTTACAAAGCTAGAACGAAGAGAATCTATGATAAAGGCGTAAGACCTCGACAATATTTCAAAGGAGATTATGTTTTGCGTAGTACAGTAGCTTCGAGCACAAGGCAAGGCAAGTCAAACTCGGAATCAAGTGGGAAGGATCATTCCAAATTGTAGAATGCATTGGGACACACACTTACCGTTTGCAGCATCTTGATGGAACAGAAGTTCCAAGGACGTGGAATGCAATCTCCCTCAGAAAATATTATTTTTAGAGATTTTTCATGTTTCAAGCTATCTTTATGATTAACTGTTGTGTACAAATGAGTGGATGACACTAGCAAGTGCACTAGACAAGTAATAAAGTGATAAGTTATCGTCTCCACAGGGATAGAACAGTTTCAAGCTGGTCTCTTTACTGAAACAGAACAGTCGGGTGATTGATCTTAATTTGATTGATTGATTTTAAACTAACTATATCTATTATTAAACTAAGGTTGTCACAGAGCATGAAAGTAAATTAAGAGATAACAATAATAAAGAAGCAGGTGTAAAGCACAACCAGAACTGATGGCAAACAAGCACACATTCCCTTTATACAAATCCACCATGTTTATTATAAGTCTAAGGTATCTTCACTAGAATCACTCAAGTCAGATGGTCACATGTTCCCAAGATTCTTTATACTTATGCAAAATTAGTTTCCATTAGATTACACAAGCACAAGCGTTAAGCACAGGAAGCATATTATAAATAAGAACCCTTAGCACACATTTTATCCTTATTGGTCCCGGTATAAAACATATGTGTTCAATCAGTTTATCTATTGCTTGATCCGAGTTGGTCCCTACAACATCAAACAACTGAAAATACAAGTTAGCTAGACTTATATATGAATGGAGATTCTATTGAACAAGCTGAATAAACATGATTTCATTGAATAAAAGGAAAGTGACGCTTACAAACCACCAGCCAGAAGGCTGGCCTTCCACCTTGAGTGACTACTCACTCATTGTCATGGTTACAGCGTTTGAAGGAATGAAAAACTAAGAACAGGTTCTGCTTGGCCTCGGATGAGACTTCCACAGAAAACTGCTATAACTACTAAACGGAAAGTAAAACTAAAACTAAAGTGAATGATAATATTCTGGGATCATAAAACAATACTCTCGCATGAGTATTTATACAAGAAAGAAATGAAATAAACAAAGTAAAGATGCTTCTCGAAATCTGGCTGTTCTTGGGCAGGTTGTTCTCCAGCAGAAGAAGACAACTGCATAATAGGACAAGTCAACCTGCAGAAAGAGACAAATGCACAAGAAGACAACTTCACATCCCAATGCCTTCACAAACCTCCAAAACCTTGCTTTTTCTCTTCCCCACATTACAAAACCGAGAACATGTGAGGAGAGGGTATCTTTGACCTGATTTTCTGCAGATTCAACCCTAAATACAAGCTGTTCAGACTCAACTAAGCACAGGCAGACTAATTGGGAGCACAGGCTGAACTTGTGCCTTAAAGAACAATCTCAGGCTGTTCGAAACACAGTTTTGGCACGAAAATACTATGGAAAACCCTTGATTTTATAGACACAAATCACACCCAACAAATACCCCCAAAATAGACTTTGCTTGTCCTCAAGCAAAAGAAAAGGAAGAAAAGAAACGAAGAAACGAACTAAAAAGACACAAGGACAGACTGGACTAGACTCAAAAGACTCGGGCTGGACAGAAAAAGAGATAAGAACGAAGAAACGAAACAAAAAGACACGAACATACACGACTCTAAAGGTCAATTGCACCAATCTTTTCATTGTTTGGTTAGAGAACAGTCAAACTCAGAAGTTGAACAGGTTTAAACTGGTTTGGGGCAAAACAGGGTTGATTTTGGGTAAGGGTGAACTACCAATTTTGATAAGTAATGAGTTAGATTTTCATGAAAGAACAACCACAAAAGCAAAGAACAGCTAGTAATTTTATTTTTAACTTTATTCTTTTTTTTTTCTTTTTTTTTTTTTAAGTGAATACTGGCTGGGCAAATTTAACAGTGGTCTGATTGTTCTAGCTCAATTTGAAGTTATTTACTTGGCAGTTTGGTTTAAAAGGGTAGAAAGAGAATTTGAACAGGGAAAATGTGGTGGTGAACAGGGTAGGCTTTTTGGGTGGCACACATATATACATGCGAAGGTTGGTTAAAAGGGTGTTTTTGGGTATGGAACAGGGAAACTTTTGGTAAACTGATCATCTTTTGGCTTTTAGGTGCTTGATTTTTATGCAAATTTTTTGACCTTATCCACACACATATATACAATTTGGAAACAGAACACGGACATTAACTATACAGAATATCCTAGAGACTTAGGTTGTTTGGACAAACATTCAACAGATTAAATTTTTCCATATGAGCACAGGGGAAATTCTATAAAGCACAGCATAAGGGACCCCCAAAATAAGACTAAGGCATCCCACCCCCAACAAAAATCTGGCATTGTCCTCAATGCACTTAAGCAAAAACAACCTAAACTAAGACTTGACTTAACACAGCACAGACACAGAATAGACAGACCTATGAACAGCTTGAAATATTAGAATTGGTTCAGATAATACCTAATCAGGCCAAAGCTGCGCTGGATCACTTCTTAGGTGTCTTAGCAGGGGTTTCAACCTTCTTCCTCGCTTCTGCATCTTCTTCCAGCTCCTCCTCAGTGTCTGGTGCTTGTTCCTCTTCCTGCTCTTCTTCAGGATCCTCTTCACTGTTCTCTTCAGGCTGCTTAACATTCAGATCAACCTGAAACACTTCCTCAGCTCGCTTCACTTCTCCTTCAGCACACCTCAGTGCCTCCTCAATCTCCTCCGACAACTTCTCAGAATCAGACTTGGTTTTCTCAGGCTGCTCCTCAACCATTACCATTTTTCCACTGTTCTTCTCCTTCCTGGGCTTGGATGATGCACTCTGACAGGATGCTTCTCCTCCAGCTTTCTCAGGACTCTTGGGACGAATCATGGAAATTGGTTGCACCATGCACAGCCTCCTCAACAGACTGATTTCCTTATCCTGCTGCTTGGTCTTCTCCTCCAGTTCCTTGTTCTTGTCAAATAACTGAGCCAAATATCCCATCACTTGCCTCATTGTAACATCAGCGGCATCAGGGACAAAGTGAGCATCAGTGAACAAGTGGCGCTTGGATGCAGGCACACTGGACTTAGGCAAAACACTTTCATCTTGCTTCCTCTTGACAGTAGTTGCAGCTGATCTAGGCTCAAGTGCCTTCAGGTTCCAAGTGTTACCAGCTTTGGAGCATATTCCTAGCTTTCCCATAGCAGCACAGTCAAATTTCTCCATCTTGCATGCAAGGGTCAAAGTGTGGATCTGAGGATTAAAAATACCCATGGTCTTGGCCAGCTTGGTGATGAAGGGTCCTGCACAGATATACTTGGAGGTTGTGCTCTCCTGGCTGTTCAAATATGTAGCAAGCCAATGTCCAACATTGATCGGCTTTTTGTTCAGCATGCACCATACCACAAATAAATCATTCTTTGGCATGTTACTCTGGCTATACCTGGCGAACAGGCTGGAAGCAAGGTACCTTTGGATGAATCTCATGGAATGGGTCTGGAGAAAAGTGGACTTGGAATCACTGGCATTGTACTCCTTCTAACCAGTCAGCTCGGTCCAAAATGACTTGGCTTTGAACTTGGGATCAAAATCTCTAAACCTGCTCTGAAACTCAGGTTTAGCAACATCTTTAGAACTGACAACGCCTAAGTACACATTCAGGCTGTTCAAGGAGATACTCATGTCAATCCCCATGAGCCTGAACTTATACTTCTTCGAATCCGCAGGATCCTTGATGGCAGCATCGATCTTGAATGTGGACAGAAATTCGAGAGTACATTCACGAAAAGCGATCTCATTGATCTCAGAGAACTCCAACAAACCAGCACCTTGTAGAAGCGTGCGGATTTCATCATCAAGACCTAGAACTTGCAGGCTGTTCCAGTCAATCACTCTCGCCGGAATGAAGGCAAAGCCCTTGAGCGCCTTGTATCTTATCCTGGATTCTGGTTCGGTGAAAGTGGTGAGACGGTTTAGTAGCTCATCGGACCTCTGAGTATCATCACTCAGTTCGATGTTTTCAATTGGAACAGGGGTTTGGTTTCTCTTAGGGCGCAGACGAGGTCCCATGGTGATTTTGGTTTTCTGAGATTGGAAAGGGGGTAGGTTTGAGTTTGAAAAAGATGAAGTGATGGTGGTGGTGTGGATTCTGGTGATTGAATGGATTTGAAAGTGAGAATTTGAAGGGGTTGTGGAGAGAGAGCAGTTTGGGGAACGGTTATGGGGAAGTGGGAATGGGCAGGCGGTTTGGAGTGGTGGGCAGTTGGGTTTGGCTGGGATTGGGCGTGCAGGTTGCTTTTGCAGGTAGTGGGCTGATGTGGCTGTTTTGATTGGTGGTTTTTATTTTGTTTTGGGCCTGCACAAGGACAAAGCCCACTTGAGACAAAAACCTATACAAAACAACAAAAGTTAGTCCACAAACAACAAATAACCGGCCAACTCATGTTTCCAAGGCCAAAAGACTTTATTTTTATTTTTGTTTTTATTGTTTTTCTGGAACGGGCAGAGAGAACAGGTACAGCTTGTTCCCTCAGGTTGCTCTATTTTCTGTCTTGAGCTAGACTTGCTCCAACTAGCCTCAAGGTGGTTCATGGACACGGTAGTCCTCCACTTGGTTGTTCTCTCCAACGAGGTAGGGCTTGAGCCTTTGTCCATTGACTTTGAATGGCTCGCCTGTTCCATCGGATATTTCAACAGCACCGTGTGGGAACACCTTGGTCACATTGAATGGTCATGACCATCTTGACTTCAACTTTCCAGGGAACAGTCTGAGGCGTGAGTTGAACAACAACACCGTCTGCCCTGGGTAGAATTCCTTGATGTGGATGTGCTTGTCATGCCACTTCTTGGTTTTCTCCTTGTAAATTTGGGCATTCTCAAAAGAGAACAGTCTGAACTCATCAAGCTCATCCAGTTGTGTTTTCCTATGATCACCTGTTGCCTGCTCATCAAAATTCAAAAACTTAATAGCCCAAAGAGCTCTATGCTCTAATTCAACAGGTAGGTGACATGATTTACCATAAAGCAATCTATAGGGTGACATTCTAATTGGAGTTTTATAAGCTGTTCTATATGCCCAAAGAGCATCATCTAGCCTATTGGTCCATTCTTTCCTAGCACAGCCAACTGTTTTCTCCAAGATTCTTTTAATTTCTCTATTAGATATCTCGGCTTGTCCATTTGATTGTGGGTGGTAGGGAGTGGCTACTCTATGGGTCACACCATATCTTCCAAGGAGTTTTTCGAATTGTGCATTACAAAAATGAGTTTCTTGGTCACTTATAATCGCTCTAGGCATACCGAATCTAGAAAACAACTTTTTCAGGAATTTCACAACTACTCTTGCATCATTTGTGGGAGTTGCCATGGCCTCAACCCACTTGCTCACATAATCTACGGCCACAAGTATGTACTTGTTCCCATAAGAGCAAGGGAAGGGTCCCATGAAGTCAATTCCCCAAATATCAAACACTTCACATACCACAATGTTATTTAGTGGCATTGCATTTTTAGATGAGATGTTACCTGTTCTTTGACACTCATTGCATTCAGAGACATACCTGTGGGCATCCTTGAACAAGGAAGGCCAATAAAAACCTGATTCGAGCACCTTGGCGGCTGTTCTATTAGCTCCAAAGTGACCTCCTGCCACTCTGTTATGGCAATGATGTAAAATAGGAACAGTCTCCTCTTGTCCTACACATCTCCTCACAATCTGGTCGGCGCACAGCTTGAACAAATATGGTTCTTCCCATAAGTAATACTTGAGGTCTGCAAAGAACTTCTTCTTCTGGTTGTAAGGCAGGTGGTTAGGCACAACCTTACAAGCAAGATAGTTAGCTATGTCAGCAAACCATGGGACAAAATCACTTTGCACAGCATAAAGTTGTTCATCTGGAAAGGTATCCAGGATGTCTGCTTGTGCTGCCTGCTTGTTCTCTTCCAACCTGGATAGGTGATCAGCTGCCACATTCTCTGCTCCCTTCTTGTCTTTGATTTCAAGATCAAATTCTTGGAGGAGTAAGATCCACCTGATCAGTCTAGGCTTGGCATCTTGCTTGGAGAGCAAATACTTCAAGGCTGCATGATCTGTAAACACAACCACTTTGGAAAGAACAAGGTAAGATCTGAATTTATCAAAAGCATACACAACTGCAAGTAATTCTTTTTCAGTTACGGTGTAGTTTTGTTGTGCATCATTTAATGTTTTGCTTGCATAGTAAATTGGTTTGAAATGCTTATCAATTCTCTGCCCTAGAACAACTCCTATACATGTGTCACTAGCATCACACATTATCTCAAAAGGTAATTCCCAGTTTGGTGATATAAGTATGGGTGCAGTGACTAGTCTAGTCTTAAGTTGTTCAAAAGCATGAATACATGTTTCATCAAACCTGAATTCAGCATCTTTGTGGAGTAAGTTGGACAATGGTATTGCAATCTTTGAAAAGTCCTTGATGAACCTTCTGTAGAAACCAGCATGTCCAAGGAAACTTCGAACATCCTTGACAGAAGAAGGAACAGGCAGTCCTTCAATGACTTCTACCTTGGCTCGGTCAACTTCAAGACCTTTCTCTGAGATTTTGTGTCCAAGGACTATCCCTTCCTTTACCATGAAATGACATTTCTCCCAATTGAGAACAAGATTGGTCTCTTCACACCTTTCTAGCACAGCTTCCAGATTGTTCAAACAGTCCGTGAATGATCTCCCATAGACAGAAAAGTCATCCATGAAGATTTCAACTGTTTTCTCAACCATGTCATGAAAGATAGCCATCATACACCTTTGAAAAGTGGCTGGTGCATTGCAAAGACCAAAAGGCATTCTCCTATAGGCATAAGTACCATAGGGGCAAGTAAAGGTTGTTTTCTCAATGTCGTTTGGGTGTATTGGAATCTGGTTGTACCCCGAATAACCATCAAGAAAACAATAGAAGGCATAGCCTGCCAATCTCTCAAGCATTTGATCAATGAACGGAAGAGGGAAGTGATCTTTGCGTGTTGCATCATTCAATTTTCTGTAGTCTATGCAAACACGCCAGCCTGTGACTGTTCTTGTAGGAATCAGCTCATTGTTCTCATTTTGGATCACGGTCATTCCTCCCTTCTTTGGTACTACTTGAACAGGACTGGTCCAAGCACTATCTGAGATTGGAAATATGATGCCCGCATCGATCAGCTTGATGACCTCCTTGCGCACAACCTCCTTCATGTTTGGATTGAGCCTCCTTTGTGGCTGCACACTTGTCTTGTGGTTTTCCTCCATCAGGATCCTATGCACACAGATCCCTGGGCTAATGCCTTTGATGTCAGAGATCTGCCATGCCAGAGCATCCTTATGTTTTTGGAGAACAAGCAGAAGTTGGGCTTTATCTTCAGGGGTCAAGTCTGATGAGATGATAACTGGTAATTTGTCAGGGGGTTGTAGGTAGGCATATTCCAAATGACTTGGCAAAGTTTTGAACTCTAGAACATGTGGTTCTTCAAGTGAGGGTTTGAGAGGTGGCTTTGGTGGGTTGTTTAAAGGTTCAGCAGGGGTTTGCTTGTTCCCATAGACCACAAAACTGCTCTCATTGGCCTCTTTGTCATCATGTGCCTCCTCCTTGAGGTCAGGTTCAACCTGTTCCTGCAAATTATCATAATACGGTGCATCAAAAGTTTCAAGAAAGTAACATGTATCATTACTGGTTGGTGGATGTCTCATTGCTTCATTCATCTTAAACACTACTTGTTGATTGTTTACTTTAAGCCTAAGTTCTCCCGCGTAGACATCTATTATAGCTCTAGCAGTAGCTAAAAATGGTCTACCTAAGATGATAGGAACATGTGCATCTTCTTCTATGTCCATTATTACGAACTCAGCTGGAAGTATAAACTTATCCACCTTGACCAGAACATCCTCAACCATTCCCATAGGGTACTTGACTGAACAATCAGCCAGTTGGATAGACATCCTAGTTGGTTGGGGTTCTCCTAGGCCAAGCTGTTTGTAAATTGAATATGGCATGAGATTTATGCTAGCTCCTAGGTCACATAAAGCATTATCAATGTTAAGACTACCAAATGAGCAAGAAATAGTAAAACTTCGTGGGTCTTTCTCCTTTTTGGGGAGAAGCTGCTTGTTCTGCAATATTGAGGAACATGTACGATTCAGCTGGACCATTGATACACTTTCCAGCTTTGTCTTGTTCTACAGCAAGTCCTTCAGGAATTTTACATAGACTGGTGATGCTGATAAAGCATCCACAAAATGGTATGTTGATGTGGATCTTCCTGAGCATCTCTAAGAATCTTGTTTGCTGTTTGTCCAAGCTTGGTTGCTTGAGCCTGGTTGGGTACGGAATTCTTGGAACATAAGCAAGCTCAGCTTGCTTTGGTGGAACAGCTTCTGATCCGGTTGCTGCTGGTATGTCAATGACATGATCTGTGGATGGAACAGGTGGAGCTTATTCACTGGTCCCTGCCTGATCTATCCGAACGGACTTGTGCTTCTCTCCCACTGGTTGGTCTACTTCTTTTCCACTCCTGAGTGAGATAGCTTGCACAGTCTCCTTGGGGTTTGCTTCCGTCTTGCTTGGAATCACCCCCTTGTTCTTTGGCATCACAATATTGGTGAGTTGGTGAAACTGTGTCTCAAGGTTTTTGATTGTGCTCTGTTGCTGCTGCATCTGCTGCATCATTTGAGATAACATCTCCTCCACCTTGGACTTATTGTCTTCTACTCCCTGGTTGTGCTGCTGGTAGTTTGAGGGGCCACCTTGTTGATAGTTGTTCTGCCTGGGTTGGCTGTTCTGCTGGTAATTGTTTTGAGGTCTCTGATATGGTGGATGAGGATTCTGGTTGGGCTGGGGAGTCCAACTAAGGTTTGGATGATTCCTCAATCCATCATTGTAATGATTTGAGTATGGATCTGAGCGCGGCCTCTGGTTGTTCCCTGCATAGTCACAATGCTCAACCTGTTGGTTAGGCAACTGGTTTCCTGTGCAATCAACAGAACGATGATTTCCTTCACAAAAATCACATTGAACAACATGAACTTGGTTGGTTGGCTTGTTCAGTTTGACAATTTGTTTGCTCAACTGCTCAACTTGTGCAGTTAGTCTAGAAACTTCTTCAGCCACTGGAGAGTTTGATTCATTTCTGCCATCTTCCCTCAGAGAGTGCCATTTATAACTGGTGTTGACCAGGCGCTCTTTGAGTTCATACAATGCTTCGGGATCAAGTTCCTCTGGGTCTCCATTTGCTACGGACTCCAACTGAATTTTGTAAACATTCGTTAGGCCATTATAAAAGTTCTGAATCTGCATCCACATGGGAATCTTGTGGTTGGGCACTCTCCTCAAAAGGTCTTTATATCTCTCCCATGCCTCAGAAAGAGACTCTTCGGGGTGTTGAGAGAAATGGGACACATCATTTCTGAGTTTGATTGCTTGTCTTGGTGGAAAGAACTTAGTGAGGAAGGCATTTGCCATGGCCTCCCATGTTGTGATTGAGCGAGGTTGCAAATTTTTCATCCAGGTTCTAGCTTTGTCCCTTAATGAATATAGGAACAGCTTGAGCCTGATCACGTCATCACTGACTCCTCGGTTGGTCTTAAAAGTGTTACACATCGTGACAAAGTCTTGGATGTGAGCATTTGGGTCTTCACTGGGCAGTCCTCCAAATTGAACAACTGTTTGTAACATTTGGATCATGAACGCCTTGACCTCAAAATGGTTGTCTCCTTCATCGGGGATCACAATGCAAGATGAGTGACCCTCGGTGGAAGGTTTTGAATATTCCTTCATTGGCAAGGGTGGAACGGCTCCGTCCTCCATGTTGTCTCCTTGCCCTTCCTCTGGTTGTTCTGGGTGTATTTGTTCTTGTTCAGGTTGTCTTTCTGGAACAACGTTGTGAATAGGTTGTTCCTGGTTGAGAGTAGCCAGTCTTTCCCTTTGTCTAATTCTCCTAAGGGCGTTTCTCCTTCTCAAGGTTGCCTCAATCTCAGGATCAATAGGCTCTGGTGGAAGTCGGGCTCTTCGCATAAACAACCTAAAATCAAACTGCACACTGAAACAAACAGGTAAACTCCAACTGTTTTATCATAATAAAGGTAAAAATTATTTGGCTTAAGAATCTTTCTATCCCCGGCAATGGCGCCAAAAACTTGTTGTGTACAAATGAGTGGATGACACTACCAAGTGCACTAGACAAGTAATAAAGTGATAAGTTATCGTCTCCACAGGGATAGAACAGTTTCAAGCTGGTCTCTTTACTGAAACAGAACAGTCGGGTGATTGATCTTAATTTGATTGATTGATTTTAAACTAACTATATCTATTATTAAACTAAGGTTGTCACAGAGCATGAAAGTAAATTAAGAGATAACAATAATAAAGAAGCAGGTGTAAAGCACAGCCAGAACTGATGGCAAACAAGCACACATTCCCTTTATACAAATCCACCATGTTTATTATAAGTCTAAGGTATCTTCACTAGAATCACTCAAGTCAGATGGTCACATGTTCCCAAGATTCTTTATACTTATGCAAAATTAGTTTCCATTAGATTACACAAGCACAAGCGTTAAGCACAGGAAGCATATTATAAATAAGAACCTTTAGCACACATTTTATCCTTATTGGTCCTGGTATAAAACATATGTGTTCAATCAGTTTATCTATTGCTTGATCCGAGTTGGTCCCTACAACATCAAACAACTGAAAATACAAGTTAGCTAGACTTATATATGAATGGAGATTCTATTGAACAAGCTGAATAAACATGATTTCATTGAATAAAAGGAAAGTGACGCTTACAAACCACCAGCCAGAAGGCTGGCCTTCCACCTTGAGTGACTACTCACTCATTGTCATGGTTACAGCGTTTGAAGGAATGAAAAACTAAGAACAGGTTCTGCTTGGCCTCGGATGAGACTTCCGCAGAAAACTGCTATAACTACTAAACGGAAAGTAAAACTAAAACTAAAGTGAATAATAATATTCTGGGATCATAAAACAATACTCTCGCATGAGTATTTATACAAGAAAGAAATGAAATAAACAAAGTAAAGATGCTTCTCGGAATCTGGCTGTTCTTGGGCAGGTTGTTCTCCAGCAGAAGAAGACAACTGCATAATAGGACAAGTCAACCTGTAGAAAGAGACAAAAGCACAAGAAGACAACTTCACATCCCAATGCCTTCACAAACCTCCAAAACCTTGCTTTTTCTCTTCCCCACATTACAAAACCGAGAACATGTGAGGAGAGGGTATCTTTGACCTGATTTTCTGCAGATTCAACCCTAAATACAAGCTGTTCAGACTCAACTAAGCACATGCAAACTAAATGGGAGCACAGGCTGAACTTGTGCCTTAAAGAACAATCTCAGGCTGTTCGAAACACAGTTTTGGCACGAAAATACTATGGAAAACCCTTGATTTTATAGACACAAATCACACCCAACATTAACCTCAGAATTTAACTTAGGAGTTATTATTGAATAAAAGCCCTCGAGGCATCGTTTTCATTTGTCACTGTTAATTCAGATATAGCTTTGGAGTTACTTGTTTATGAAAAATGCTCGAGGCACAGTAAACACATAGAGATCACACATAGATTTATTTTGAGACTTATTCTAAGTATTCGACACTGGACATTTTGGTCAACTTTAAAATCAAGCTTATTGCATGCTAGAAAGCTTCGGTTATAACCAAATCTACGTACGTCGTGGTAAGAATCCACCCTACAAGAGTTAGCCCGACCAGGAACAAAGGGGGGGCAACTACGAGGGTTGCGAACAAATATAGTCGAAATATTTACATATGCAAAGTATGGTGTTATCAGAAATTTAAGTGACATTGCAAGAGAGTTTAGTAGACACCAAGTTTCTATAGACTACTTGTACAGTGAATATTAGACGTAATATTATAAGACAAGTAAGATAGAAGAAGTCTTTATATTAAATTTACTAACGCAAGTACAGAGTACAAGATTACAAAGAAATGAAAGCTAGGGAGTTTGATCACTGCTTTGACCTGGCGTAGCTTGAACGGGCGTCGTTGGATTACTTATGTCAGGCTGAGGAAAAGAATCATCGAGGACGACATCTGTTTTTCATCATCTTCGGGAGTGCTTAGGTTCACCCAGAATCTCATGTCTTCTTCAGACATATCTGGGAATTTCTCCCTTAGAGTCTGGCAAACACGAGTATGGAACCTCAAGAGCCTCCAGATGCTGAGACGCTCGAAGTTGGTTAGGTTCCTCTCAATCTTCTTCCTCAGCCTTTTCTTTTTTCCCTTGACCTCGCTCAAAGAACGGTTCAGCTGGAGATTCCCTTCGCGAAGCATAATACATTTGCTTAAGAGCTTCGCTTTTTCAGCTTTCTCCTGTTTTAAGAAAGAGATTGCATCAGCTCGAACGAGAGGAGTGTCGCGCAAAGGTCGTTGCATTCATCTTGATACGCATGACCTTGCACCATATAATGACCCTGCCACCTCATTATCTCGACCCTTGCATTCTCTTTCTCGAGAATAATTTCTTTCTCTCTCTCCTTTGCTAGTACCAGCTCAGCCTTGAGGTGTGCAACTTCATTCTTTGCATTCTCCAGTTCATCTTCCACCCTATCCCACTTCTCGAAATACTCGTTCATAGAACGAGTTTGAGACTCGAATCTGTGGATTAGAAGGTTGGTGGCAACCATTGACTAGAAAGAAACGGATGAAAGTATAAGATCGAGGTTAAAGGTTTAAAGTATATAGAAAAAGAAGTTAGTAAAAGTTACCTTCGCCTCACGAACTCGAGCCAGCTGAATCAACTCGTCATCAGCCAGAGCCTCGCTATTTCTCCCTTCCTCGGAAACAAGGGTAGTATAGGTAATGTCCTCTGCAACCAGGGGATTGCTCAAGGAAACCCTCGAAAATCGAGCCTTCCAGAACTAGTGAAAAGAAAAGGATGTAAGTCAAATGAAATCAAAGAGTCTAGACTAGACAAGGCAAAGTTACTTACAGTCTGTAGTTGGAACTGCTCGAACATGCCGATCTCATCCTCATTCATCTCTCGAGGAGGAATGTTGATAATCTCAGGGCATTTAGCCAGCGGTTCTCCTGGGTATCTTTGTTTCTTGGAAGGAGGGGAGCTCCCAGAGCAATCCTCGATCTCTCGAGGACGTTTTTGGCAATCTGAAGAGGCGTCAGGCATCTCTGCCGATAACAGGGGCTCCTCAGAAAGCGGATTTTTGGACTGTTCTTGGGGAACATCAGGGTGAGGATTAGAAGGTTGATTTGAAGGCAGAGGATTTGAAGGTTGATTACTCTGTGGTAACGATCGGAAGGATTTGGATTGTTTAGTTCGAGCTTTTTTCCGGAAGTGTAAGAAGGCAGATTCTCCCGATGCATCCTTTCCCTCAAAGGAAGATCGTCCCCCGAGCTCGAGGAGCTGTTTTCCTCAACTGAGGACAAGAAAAAGGAAGTTCTATACAAAGTAGAAAATGATTGTCTTAGGAATGAGTCAAGCGATAACTGCATACCTGGGGCTGATACAGGCTTGACAGGCTCAGTTGTCATGGGTTGGGAGGCCGCAGTGTCCGATGCACGACCTTGTTGTAAGATCGATGTGCGGACCTCAGAGGTCCTAGCAGAAGTAGACACCTCGGTTGCAAAGGCCTGTCTAACCTTCGCTTGTCTCATCAGGAACTGCTCGAGGAACAACAGCTTGTCCAGAGAGCACCTCGAGTCGTTGTGTTGCAAGTTGTTGTTTTAAAGACAGTTTAAGTGCCATTGCAAGCCTGCACATAGAGATATTTTATAAGTATGAGTTAAAGAAAAAGGAATCTTACTGGGGTCAATTGAAAGGTCAATCTTTTCGCCACAGAAGATTTTGTTAACTTCTGGTGAGGGAAAATAGTGAATTTTTTCCTCCTCGTCGACCCCTGCAATAGGTCTGCCACTGCGATATAATGAGACAAATTACTCAACAGTGGGTTGAGTCGGAGGACGGTATCTCATCAGCATGTTAAAAGACATAGTCTCCTCTTTCGAGAGAACAACATCCTTTGCAGGGTTCCTCCAGGAACGAGGGTCTGTGGGAAATTCGTTGAAATCCATTCTGAATGGCCATGCAAGATCGCTCGAGGCGGGGCCAACCCAAATCCATCTCTGTTTGTATCCACAGTGAGATGAGGACTTGTCTCGGATGATGGATTTAGGTCCTCGAACGGCGTTGAAGGTAACACAGGTATGGCCAGACGCCTTGACAGGGGTGCGCATGTGCTTGAAAAGATTCCCCGTAAGGAGAATTCCCAGATCTTCGCAAATTCAAGCTAACGCCATCATTTCGAGCTAGGAATTTGGGACAATTTGTGCAGGGCAGAGATTGAATTCATTAAGAATGTCAATCACTACTTCAGGCAGAGGAAACCTCATCCCGTACTCCATCAGGCGCTCGAGAGCTGCGAATCTTCTGCCATCCCCGGTGTACATCTTGTCAGTTTTGGAGGGGATTTGGCAATCTAGGCCTTTCAGGTCGGGAAATTTGTCCTTAATACTTTTCAGGTGATTACGGTTTGAGATTTTAGAACTGTCTTTAGGCAAGGTGGTTCCCCAGGTCCCTTGCTCTGGGATTAGGTTTCTAGGGACTGTGTTTGTGGGAGGGAAGTAAACAAAGTTTCACGCCTGTTGCCAAGTGTAAGTGGTTTAAAGGCAGCATGCAAAATTTCTGGTTGTACTTAAAAGCATGTGGTGAACGGGCCAGGAGCAGTTCATTAAACATTTTGGGCCTGTCAATTGGGTTTCAGTTTAATTGAATTGTTTAAAGGCTTCGTTTTAGATGGGTTCGAGCTCAAGCCCTACAAGAGCTTGCTTATGCTTGGGGGGGGGGGGGGGGGGCTTCTGTTATCACCCAATATTTATCATGACACGTGGACCAATGGTCATTGTCATAGGAGCCACGTAGGACAAAGAAGCTATGTTGAATAGTCTTAGTATCCACGTAGACGTGCGTTGAGTAGTCAAAGGGCTAGGAGAAATATCTCTCCTACGAGTGCTATGATTCTAGTTTAGTCTCCTAAGTCGATTAGGAATGTTCAAGCTAATTAGGATTGTGGTTGCCGGCCTAAATGGGCGTAATTCTTGATATGTCCTAATACAACTAGGATACGGATTCATGATCAAACGACTATAAATATTCAAGATCTCAACGATATTAATGTACATTATTCTTGACTCAAGCTCTGAGTTAATTACTTTTCCGATCACGAATCTTACTGACTTTAGCATCGGAAAGGGGTCGCCGGTCAGCGGCCTCCTTTAGGCTAACGTTTGCTATCTTGCAGTGATTATAGCCTACGTGGATTCAAGTTACAATTTCTCTGTAACAATAACCATTCTATTATATTATTCAAATTCCTTTAACTATTAACAAATATTATAATCATTTTATTTAGCAAATACATTCTTATTATTTTTTTAACTACATTATTTTGTTTTAACTTAAAATATCTAATAAACTTTAATGAAAAATTTATTTAGTATTCATATGACATACTAGCTTAACATGAAATATTTGTAATCTCCTAGATTTTTTAATTAATTGTAATCACCACATTTTAAGCCCCTTAAAAATTAAAGGAAAAAAAAAAGCAAAACAAGATTGATATGACACCTAGAATTAGTTTTATATGAAAAGTTTGTAATCCAATTTAATTAGTGACTAATACTATCTTACAATTTACAAAACTAAATCATCCTCCACATGTATCTAACATAAAAATTGATTATATATATATATATATATATATATATAACTAGCTTAACATTATGAAATTTTTGTAAACTTCTAGATTTTTTAATTAATTGTAATTACCACATGTTAAACCCTTCAAAAATTAACGGAAAAAGAAAATACAAAACAAGATTGACATCACACCTAAAATTGGTTTTATATGAAAAGTTTGTAATCCAATTTAATTAGTGACTTATAAGATCTTACAATTTACAAAACTAAATCATCCTCCACATGTACTTAACATAATAATTGATTACACATATATGTTTTTTTTTATATATAGTTTTTTTTTTTTTAAAGTTTGTAATCAAATTTAATTATTCACTAATACAAAATTACCACATCATTCACATCCTATAAAACTAAACTCTTCTCATTATCTACCTTACATTTTTATAACTACAAATCATTCTACTCATAACTACAGTTTTTTCTTTTGTCCTCATCTTGCTCAAGGTATTTTTCTTTGCTGTAAAATTTATACCATGAAAAATAATAATTCACATGTTTTGATATAGTTTTTGCAAAACTCTAAAGTTATACCTATACAAATTTAAGATTTTATATTATAAATATTAGTCTATTTGTTTTCTTTGTATATTTATTTTGTTGATTAATATTTACATATTGAATTAGTTGGAAATTATTTGTGCAAACAAATTTTTTGAGCCGAAGTAAACAGATATAAAATATTTGTATATAGCTAATATACAAATAATATATGAAACAGGATAATTGTTAAATAGTATACAACATATTTTTTCTACTTATTCTCTATTTGCAGTTGTTTTTTTTATTAGTAAAAAATAATAATAAAAAAATAAATATAGGTTGTCATTTTCTTTTCTAATTTTTTGAGTTAACAAACTTTTTGTTTGCCGAAAATTTGAAATATCATTTATATGAGTTCAAAACTTTTTAATATGTTGGTATTATTTGACATCTTCTAGACTTTGATTTTAGTTCTATTTATTATATACTGACAAATCCAATATGTTTGCTGGGTAATATTTTTTTAGTGAATAATTTAAAGGTCCCTAAAGTTTTGCAAAACACACTATTGAGACCCTTCATTTTCAAAAACACACGAATAGGTCCCTAACGTTTTGCAAAACACACTGTTTAGTCCTTCCGTCTGTTTCTGGTGACCAATCTGTTAGTCAAA
The DNA here is from genome assembly GCA_028411795.1 of Euphorbia peplus. Lineage (NCBI taxonomy): Eukaryota > Viridiplantae > Streptophyta > Magnoliopsida > Malpighiales > Euphorbiaceae > Euphorbia > Euphorbia peplus. The sequence continues at coordinate 20,002,069 of CP110844.1, forward strand.
ATGTACTTCCGTCAACATTCAATTTAAAAATAATTGGCACCGGGTGAATAACACATTCATTGGATGTTGACTGGAGTACATTTTGACTAACAGATTGGTCACCAGAAACAGACGGAAGGACTAAACAGTGTGTTTCGCAAAACGTAAGGGACCTATTCGTGTGTTTTTGAAAATGAAGGGACTAAACAGTGTGTTTCACAAAACGTCAGAGACTTTTAAATTATTCACCCTTTTTTTTTATAACTAATTTTTAATGATGTAACATGTTCAAAGAAATTTACTACACTATTTATCAAAGATACATTTACGACAGACTATTTCATAATATCTTGATCGCGTTAAATACTATGTTTGATCATGTTTTCTGCATGAATTATAATGAATATGCATAATGCATTCGTCTGCAAAAGAATTAAAACAATATGTTACAAAGAATAACTCTCCATATCATTTTGCACTTTTGTCCCCCAAAATATGTTTTACAGATGGTTGTCATAAAGTTGCCGCTAATTGATTTGGTGAAAGATTTTTTTTAGACTTGCAATTCCCACCAATCCATGAAACTTTGAACGAAGACACTGAAAGTGGATTATTCAGTCGTCAATTATCTTTACCCCAACGAAGCAGCCATGGTTTTCAATATCCATCAGCGGATATTTATGGATATAGTGTTGACAATTGCGAAGATGTTAGGCACTTAGCAGGGTGGCGTGTCCTTGAATATTTACGTCCTTTACATGAATTAGAAATTGAAGATTTCAGTTCTACAGAAATGTCAGAAATTGAATCCAAAAAAACAATTATGGACCTTGCTTTCACAACGGGTTATGAAGCCATGGCCAATCTTAATACATAATATGATCAGCTGAAGCAACTAAACGACAGTATATCTCGAATCTTTCATACTCTTACCACTACTCTTGCTGAACTTAATTTGGATACTATTTTAGACAATTTCTAACTATGCACTATATAAATAATGTTACTAAATCATAATAAGAATAATATTGTAACTATCGACAACTAATTGTAAGACCAACTTTTTCATTTTACCAAAAATAATTAACTTGATGAACTACTCATTATGATCGACATCATGCAATTTATGCCCTCTTCATTGTATTAGCTTATACTATTATACTACTCCATTCTTTTCATAATTAATACCGAATTTGTTCACTAAATTTACATTTTAATTGTATCAGATGCCAACGATCAGTATTTCTTTCGAAGCAACTCTTTGTTATACTCTTGAGCAACTAGGTTCACCTCCTCCACGAATTGAATATGAAATGAACCAACCCGGTTTGCATACATGTCGTATTTATTATACTTATCGTGACACTAAAAGGCATGAACACCCTTTAGATTATTGTGGTATAAGCTCAGAAAGTATCCTTCATGCTAGAAAAAAAGCATGCTACTCAGTCTTAAAATCTCCGCAACGCCTACATGACATAACAATATTCGACTTTAATTATGATGAAGCAACAAAAGCACGTTCTGAATACCTTGCTCAGCTCAACAACTACAAAGATACAATTTTAACACCACATACAACTCTTTTATCGGCATATTCTTCACTGAAGAAAAAAATTTCCGTTGTATCCCTTCTAATATCTCGCTTACATCCAATAGTTGATAGAGTTACTGAAATGTTTTAAGCTTTTTGTGTGTGTATTTTTTTTACTTTTAAATGTAATGTACTGATTATTTCTATTTTACATGATTCAGATAATCTTTGGTTTCTTCTGATTCAATAAATCCTCTACCACAATATCTATAATGGACTATGACTATCTTACAAACATTTCTATTCAAGTGAATTATGGTATTGAATTCTTCACTTTAAAGTAACTTTAAAACCGCATACAAAATAATCACCCATTTGTAACCCTAAATCTTTTCAGGAAGTTATAATGACAAACTTTATGTAGCGGAAATGGCATCTGTAAATAATAAATGCAAGATGTTACCATAATCGGTAATTCCTACACAACATCGTATTGAAGGTCATTGTATTTCCCATCAACAAAATCAATTAGTAGATGTCCCAATTGCAGTTGATCTAAGCATATATACCTTATACACAACAACTGATTATATAAGAAGTTAGTTCTCAAAACTTCCTTTTGCCTTTATTCTTATGTACCTTTTGTATAATCATACCTAAAATAATATTCTATTCTCTTTTAATTCAGATGTTAAGATTTCCAATATGGGCATTCCTTCATGTCAGTGCCCTTTTTGCGGTGCTTTGTTCTGGTGCGAAGAAGCAATAAAATCCACTACAATCCGTATACTTCATGAATTTAACAAATGTTGTAAACAATGTCTAATCAAATTGAAATCTCCTCGACCAGTCCCCGCGTACCTTCAATACCTATTGAACCAAAAAGCTAATCCTAAATATACAAATTTCATGGACAACATTCGAGTTTACAATTCAATGTTTTCATTTACTTCAACAGGTGCAAAAGTAGACAACGAAATCAACAAGACACATGGACCATATGTTTTCAGGATATGTTTTCAAAACCATCATTTAATGGGTTCATTATTGCCAATTGAATAAGGTACGCCCAAATTTGCCCAATTATATATTTATGATACTGAAAATGAATTCTCAAATAAACTTTTCCACTTTGGTTCAATAACGCCACAGAATACATTAGATTCAAACATTGTTCAAAATCTAATAGAAATGTTCGATAACCACAATGAATTTACCAAAGTATTTCAAACTATACGAGATAGATTTAAGGAAAACAAACTTAGTCCATTAAAATTACGCTTAATTGGCAGGAGACAAAACGACAGTAGACAATATAATCTCCTATCTGCAAGTGAAATTGAAGCATTAATCGTTGGTGACTTTGAGCATTATGACTTATCTAGAGACCTAATTGTCGAAACACATGATAATTCACTAAAAAGAATAAATATCTTACATCCAAGCTTAATGTCTCCACAATATCCACTTTTATTTCCACATGGAGAAGATGGATTTACAGAGACTATATCATACTCTGCCTCAAATGGTGCTAAGAAAATTAAAAGAACTAACATAACTATGCGTGAATATTATGCATACGGATTATATTCTCAAAACATACCTACAAACATAATAGTTAAGTCAGGTCGTTTATTTCAACAATACATTGTTGATGCATATTCCTGTGTTCAGCAAGCACGACTAGATTTTCTGCGACGTAATCAGTCTTCCCTACGATCTAAAATATATGCTGGTTTATGTGATGCTTTTTTTTCTGGAGATCAGGACGGTTCACAAATTGGGAAAAAAATAATTTTACCATCTACATACACTGGCGGTCCACGATATATGTTAGAACACTACCACGATGCCATGGCCATATGCCACTTTTACGGAAATTCCAACTTATTCATAACTTTTACTTGCAACCCATTATGGCCTGAAATATCTGAAACATTAAAATTACATTCCAACATGAAAGCCGAATATAGGCCTGATATCGTTACTAGAGTCTTTAAGATGAAAGTTGATAGCCTAATTAATGATTTTAGAAAAAATAATTTTTTTGGTAAAACAAATGCTATATTATACACAATTGAATTTCAGAGACGAGGATTACCACATGTGCATTGCTTATTATGGCTACACCGCGAAAAAAAAATGACTCCATCTAATATTGATTCATTCATTAGTGTTGAACTACCAAATCCAACAATAGATCCAGTTGGATTTAATGCCATATCAAAATTCATGATACATGGACCATGTGGTGTTATTAATCCAAAAAGTTCCTGCATGAAAAATAACAATTGCTCAAAATTTTACCCAAAAAAATATGAGCAGTCAACTTCCATAAACGAACATGGTTTTATTACTTACAAAAGAACACAAAATGAAATCCACTATAACAAAAATGGCCTTCATTTAGACAATCGATTTGTTGTTCCACACAATCAAGATTTAATTATACGGTACCAAGTCCACTTGAATGTTGAAGCTTACTGTTACTCGACTATGGTCAAGTACTTATTCAAATACATTACTAAAGGATTTGATAGAGTTCAAGCAGTTGTTGAAAGTCAAAAAACAAACAATAAAAAACCTGTTGATGGATCAAACAACGTTAAAGATGAAATTCGAAACTATTTGGATTGTAGATACATATCACCATCTGAAGCATGTTGGAGGTTATTAGAATTCCCAATTCATCATCGTGAACCTTTAATTGAACGTTTAACCATACATCTTCCCAATCAGAATATAGTCCTTTACCAAGAGCATAATGTTGGCCCTAACAAGAACAGAATCACCTAGAGGGGGGTGAATAGGTGTCTAAGTTGAAAACTGAAATTTTCTAAGTTTTTCAAGAAACCTAAATTTCAGAGCCAAATTTCCTCAGAATCAGAGGCAAGCTTACAGAAGCAGCTTCTGAGGGAAATTCTGCCTAAACACAGTTAGACTGTTTTCAGCAACAGAAGTTCTGAGTTTAAGAACTTTTGGACAGTCTTCTGAACAAGGACAATGATAAAAAGAGACAATCTGTTTCAGCACTAAATATAAGCAAGCACACAGAAGCAAAAGTAACAAGTATAAGAGGGAGAAAGAAGTTTAGGAGATTCTGATGAACACGTCGATTTATACAAGTTCGCCACAGAAGTTCTGTGACTACGTCTTGTCCCCTGAGGTCGCAGCCACCAGAGATTTTAAATCTACTATTCAGAACTTTTATGGCAAGTTCAGAAGATCCTTTACATTAACAGAACTTAAGCTAATTTCTCACTTAGTTCTGACTAGCCTAAAAAGAGTTAAAGGATTTCCACCAGAACAACAACAACTATGTTTTCTGGATTTCTCACCCAACTCTAATCTCAACTAGATTTCTCTCTAAATCTAACTGAATATCACAAACGATATCAGTTTACAAGATTCCTATTATGAACTTGTTTTTCTTCACTCTCTCACTTTAACTAAGACTAAGCTAAGAAAGATTGAGAATGGAAAAAGGGGTGCTCTGTTTTTCTTGTTCAAACAGTGCGATAAGATTTTGCTCGATTATCACGCGTAGTTGATGTAGTGGAGCTTGGCTACTATTTATAGTGAATGAGGATGACCGTTGGTGAATTTGAATCTTCAAAGGAGATGACATCAGTTGTTGAAGCCGTTAATTTGTCAAGACTTTAAACGGTCTTCAAACACTTTGATTCCGTTAACCTTGTTCTTTAACTAAATCCGGTAAGAGATTTGAAGTTGAAGATAAGGTTGACTGGAAACATTCTTCAATTGGATCAACAAAGGGTAGACAAGGAAATTCTGGTTTCGCTTGAGTAGACAAGCGCGCTCCTTCAAAACAGCTTTTTGAACTTTTGGCGCATTGCATTAAATGCAAGTGTCAGAGCAATAAATGCTCGGCAGAACCCGTGACTTAGCTTTTGAAAGCTAATTCCAATTGTCTAGACTTCTGATCGAATTGGTAAAACTTCTGATTGCAAAGAACCTCTGAGAAGAGCTTTAACAGACTTCATAGCATCGGAGCGGAGTATCCAGCTTCTGATCATTGAAACACTGTCTTCAGCTTTCGGAACTTCTGAGTCTTTCAGGCAATCCAGAAATATTTCATTCAGCACCTACTGAGTAACTTACATACAATGCTTAAACAAAAATTGTTAGTCAACATTAAACCGTATGTAAGGGAATCTTAATTTTCATCTTCTGAAACGTTTGGACATAATCAAAACACTTAGGGTTCATCACATAACAGTTTAAATAACATTATCAATTACTCCTTAGCACAAAAAACAATGTTAAACGAATGGATGACAACAAATAAAAATCATGTCCATGCACGCGAGCTAACTTACGTATAGTTTCCCACACAATGGGTTTGGGATGCCAAAGCAAAAATATGGTCAATACGAAAAAAAGGAATGTCTGTAGGTAAAATTTCTTATGTTCATCCAAGCGCAGGAGAGCTTTATTACTTACGCATGTTGCTTAATTTTATCAAAGAAATGAAAAGCTTTGAAGAGATAAGAACAATTAATGGAATTTTACATCCAAATTTTCAAACTACGTGTGAGGCGCATGGATTATTAGGAAATGATAATGAATGGCATGATGCACTCAAAGAAACAAGTTTTACAGGATCGGAAAAACAAATACGTAATCTATTCGTAATAATAATCATTTTCTGTAGTGTCACAGATCCTATTAAACTTTTCAATGCTTTCTTCGCAAACTTTTCTGAAGACATTGAACATAACATGAGGAAACAACTTTTACTCCCATTAAATTTTTTGATGAAAACACATGTTAAGAATTATGTGTTAACTGAATTAGAAAAAAATTTCAACCGTAATGGATATTCATTATCTGATTATAATTTCCCCATGCCTTCTGCATTAAACGAAGATTTTTCACAAAATCAGTTAATTCAGGAAGAACTAGCATACGACATTTGCAAACTAAACAAACAACACAAATTAATGTTTAATTCTCTCAATGAAGAACAACATTATGTTTACAATTCCGTTACTCAAACTATTGCTAATAAAGGTTCAGGTATTTTCTTTTTATACGGTCACAGTGGAACTGGGAAGACTTACTTATACGAAACGATTATAGCTAGACTTCGTTCAGAATGTAAAATAGTTTTGGTTGTCGCGTCTTCTGACATTGCAGCTCTTCTATTACCAGGTGGAAGAACTGCACATTCATGTTTTAAAATTCCACTAGAACCATCCTCTATCTCAACGTGCAATATTAAGAAAGAAACAAATCTTGCCAATCTAATCAAAGAATGTTCACTTATTATTTGGGATGAGGCACCAATGTGCCATAGATTTTACTTCGAAACAGTAGATCGAACATTGCGAGATATATTACAAGAAACTAATTCAGAACCATCCGATAAACCATTTGGCGGAAGACCTATCATTCTAGGCGGGGATTTTAGGCAAATTTTGCCAGTCATACCAAATGGCTCAAAGGAAGACATTTTAGATGCTTCTATAACTAATTCTTATTGGTGACAACATTTTCAAATTTTTAGACTTAAAACCAACATGAGATTAAAAGAAATTCCTAACACGTTTACCCATGAACAATACGAAAGTTTTGGAGAATGGCTACTTGCAGTAGGAGACGGTCGTACACAATGCCAAGAAAACCCAATAATTGATCCCGAAAAAAATTGGATTAAGCTCCCCGAAAAAATAGTTACTTCCACATTAGGAGATCCTATTATGACTTTAGTCTCAGAAACATATCCGAGTTTTGCAGTAAACTATAAACAAAATACTTACTTGCAAGAAAGGGCCATAGTAACACCTAAAAATGGCACAGCGCAAGAAATAAATAAATATATGATCAATTTGGTACGAGAAAAAGAAAGAACCTATTACAGTTGTGATTCGTTATGCAAAGAGACAACAAATCTTGAAGAGTTTTAAACTTTATATCCTGTTGAATTTTTAAACTCTATTAATCCAAATGGATTTCCAACCCATGAGCTTACGTTAAAATCTCACACGCCGATTATGCTATTAAGAAATCTTAACCCATCAATTGGTCTTTGTAATGGAACTAGGTTAGTTATAACGCAACTGGGTTACAGAGTGATTGAGGCAACTATTCTAACTAGGTCATTTAGTGGAAAAAGCGTGTTCATACCTAAAATAAGCTTAAATCACAGCAGCACCAAAATTCCATTTATTCTGCAACGACGTCAATTTCCAATTAGAATTTGTTAATGCATGACTATTAACAAAAGTCAAGGTCAAACATTAAAACAATAGGAATTTTTTTGACCGAACCCGTTTTCACACATGGCCAACTATATGTCGCACTATCCCGCGCTACAGATAGTAATAATATAAAAGTAGTCGTCCAAAGTACAACAACTAAAAACACTTCAGATTCTCCAAATATTACTTCCCTCAACTTCACTCCTCTAACAAAAAATGTTGTATATTCTGAGGTGTATCAAAGCTTGGAATCATCTAATTACCATTTTTTTAACAGATTGCTAATGGACTACACTCGACTCCAACGTGTTAACAAAGAGAGCAAAAACATCCGCATCAAAGCCCGTGTCGCAAGGACTTGGGACTTCATTAATCCAAGAAATGATAAACAAATCTTCAGCTTTGACTTCCTCCTTATCGACGAACATGTAAAAGATATTAACATAACATTTATGAAAATTACCCCCCCGCCGGTTTCTGGAACTTCCAGGAACCGACTGGAAGTCGCCGGTTTCTGGGTTCCAGATCCCGGCCAACGGTTATCGGCCGCCGGTTTCTGGAGGTCGCCCAGATATAGAGAGAAGAAGGGAGGAGGGAGGAGAGAGAAAGAAAGAAAAAGGAGAGTGTGGAAGAGAAGAGATAAAGTCATTGCTTTTTTTTTAAATTGTTTTTTAAAATGACACATGTCAGTAATCTATTAGTGTATGTTAAATAGGAAAATGGAAACAAAAAGAAAGAAGAGAGTGGAAAGGATGAGTAAAAAATGAAGGGTATTGTTGTCATTTCACTTAAGATAGTCAATAAGGCCAATAGAAAAGTTGGACAACCTGCTGGTGACCTGTTTGTTGTTTAGACCTTTATGGGAAGTCATCTTTAGTTTAGGAACTGGATGAAAAAAAAATTTGTTTAGATACCAGTTTGAAAAAGAGGGTATAGTTTGAATACCAATAGTGTAATTTACCTCTTATTGAAATGACAATTTTGTAATTTCCAAATCATATTGCAATTTGATTTCATGTTTATGTAGTAGTTTCCATTCTATTTTATATATACTATAATAATAATAATAATAATAATAATAATAATAATAATAATAATAATAATAGGTAATGTCCTTTTTCGTCCTTGTTCCCTCTTGTTTCGGCGGCAAAGCCATAGTGAGGGCAGAGCAGTGTAGTTGAATGAAGCATGTCTAAAGCAGGAGCAGCAGAAGAAGAAGAGGTCTCCTATTTAAAATCCCAGATATCTTCTCTTCAGAACAGAATCAAGGTATTTTATTTCCTCTTGCAACTTCTTCACTCACTTTTTCTTTTTTATTTTTACTGATTTTCATGCACTTTAATCAGGATTTGGAGTCTCACAATTCTAAATTATCCTCTCTTCTCTCTCGTTATCAGGTTTCTTTCTTCATATTTACTATTGTTTTATTCTTTTGCTCACTCTTTATGCATATACTGCTACATTTTATCATAATCTAGGCAGAAGAGGAGCTCGATAAATCTTTACAAACCGATGACTTTAATCCTGCAACGGATAAGATCACTCAAACGGAAAAAGTTCCAGGTCAATTTCTATGTCTGTAATCTATTTATTTGTGTTTTTAATTCTGTTTTATTCATTTTACGTATTCTATAATCCATGTATCTTTCGGCAGGCAATAACACTAGAACAATAAGTCACCATTTAAGGAGATATGTTGCTCTTAAAGTTATGTATTTTGGTCAGAGGTACTTTTAATCAACCCATTTCCTGATTCAGTTGTTTTTAGTTTTTCTTTTTTTTTTTTGCTGTCTTGTGATGTAGCTTTCCATAGCTCATGGTCCGAATGGATTTCATTAACAACATGCAGTGATCTGCGTACTTACTTTCTTTTACTATAGGCTTCCTTTAGAATTATGTAAAAATAACACTTGAACAATTTATACTACCTCCTCACAACAAACATTAGACTTTGAGGTTTTGTCTTTACTAGGCTAACATTTTCTTATTTGTTCCTTAGGACTTTGGGTTTAGCATTTTCATGCTTATTTTCGTGGAATCGTTATATCTATAAATTAGGAAAAGCATACACTCTTTTCCCTAATGCAGGAAACACGAGTAACCAAAAAATGCAGGAAATGTTAGAAACTTGTAACAGTATTACTTTTATTGTATTACAGATTTTATGGTTTTTCTTCAGAGGGACAGATGGATCCAACTGTTGAGGTATGATATTGATGTAATTTTTTCTTGGCTCAAAAGCTTGTCTCTTTATCTTTGAATTAGCAAACGTTATAAATTTATACACTGTTTTTAACTGAATAATCTGGGTTTTTTAGCAATTTTCTTTAATTGAATATTTGCAGTCTGAGATTTTCAAAGCTCTGAAAAGGACAATGCTTTTAATTGGTGACAAAAAGGAGGCACAATACTCAAGATGTGGTAGAACAGACAAAGGAGTTTCTGCTGTCGGTCAAGTAAGCATGGGTGTGGATTAGGTTTTTACCAATTTATATAAAAAAAAGAAAAGCAAAAAAATGAACTTGTGCTCATTGCTTGAGTTGCTGTTATCCTGTGTTTGAAGATGTCAAACAACTAAGAAAGTATTCCCATGTTATCACAAGAATGCCATATATGATATTTTGTTTGTCACCCTATGTACTTCTTAATTTAAGCATTGACGATAACACCAATTGCATGCAAATGTTCAATGCAGGTGATTGCATTATTTTTGCGATCCAAGCTCAAAGATATTGATTCAAGAAACCTCAATTCGGGCGAAATAATATCAGAAGAACATAATGGTCAGCCACTCTATCTTCAGTTAATGTACAATAAAATAGATCAGTGGCGATTTACTCTAACCAGTGATTTTCATAGAAACAGACTGTTGTCATTGTTTAAATATTATGATATATGTTTCCTATTTCTAATTATGCTTCAAAAAGAATTAAGTTGAAACTGGAGCAAGGTAAAAATATTCTTACTTTTGATGGTTTCTGTTTGTGTGGATTGTGAAGTTTTTCAGGAATAGTATTATATACTGTTGAATAATAGCTAGATTTTCTCTTAACATTCCACCCAATTAGGTTTATCGAGCTAAGATACTGTTTGACAACTCCACAATTACGTCAAATAAGTCACTTCTCATCTAAAATGCACATAACATCAGCTCTTGTATGTTGTGTGATGCTATTTCAGTTACAGACTTACAGTACTCAGGATAAGTAGCATATGAACCCTTTAGAATGCTAATTGAATCGAGCTTAACCAAAAACTGGTCCATACTTTATCGTAGTCATTTATGAACAGGTGAAGCTTGTAGCTCAGTTTGGGCACTTAGGGAAAAAATCTTGACATAATTAATTTTATAAATATCTTATGAAACCAACATTTTATCATATTTCAAAAATGAAACATGAATTGATACTTAATCACACTGAATTTTTTATTTTACTTCTATATTTATTTTGTGTTTCCTTTCTCATTTGCAGGAGAAATTGATTATGTAAGAGTACTGAATGGAGTTCTTCCAAATGATATTCGAATTTTGGGCTGGTCTCCTGTCTCAAGAGATTTTAGTGCAAGGTTTTCCCCAGTGGCTTCATGCAGTCTTCTTTTGAATTTAGACAGTAGTTTGTTATGTGCTGGCATAATCTGTTTTAATTATGATACAGATTTAGCTGTCTCAGTAGGGAGTATAAATATTTCTTTTGGAGCGACGATTTGAATCTGTTGGTGTGTAGCTTCTTTTTGTTTTTGTTAAATTTATTACTTTTTCTGCTTCTGTTTCTGCCCTACTATGTGGTGAAGAGGCAGTAACTCTTTCCTTATTATGTGTTTCACCAGACTATGGAGCATGCAGGTAAGAAATTAATTGGCGAGCACAACTTCAGGAACTTCTGCAAGATGGATGCAGTGAACGTGCACAATTATATGCGGCATATAACCTCATTTGAAATTTCTCCTTGTGATATGAGGTATCGTAATTTGTTTATTCTCAGAAAGTATTGTACGGTTGTTGCCATTGGGTATAGAAGGCATATATTCCTTGTAGGCAGCTTTTGTAAGTTCATCTTATATTAATGGATAGTATTATGTTTGTACTTCTAAAACTGGTTGGCATGTCAATGTGATAGATAATGGTCTAGACCGTTAGTGGGAATGTTCTGGAAGGTGAACTGTAGAGGACAGGGGTATTTCTGGTACTTCTAGTAGAAGTAATTAGTATTTAAGTTTTGATTTAGAGGGAAGATTTGGGTTGTTGTTTGGCTGCTTTAAGCATAAGCTCTACTTTGTAGAGAGGGGGATTTCTCTTGTGGCGATTAGAGTCTTAGCTCAATCCATTTTATCCATTGTTCATCTTTGTTTCCTTTTCCATTTCAATAGTATTGTAAGCTGTTTCTAGTAAGTTATATTGGATCTCTATATTTGAGTTTCTATTAGCATGGTTTTTCTATGTGCACAACATAGAATTCAAGGAGGACTAGCGATTGTGATTTTAAGTTGGAGAAATGTATTTGCAGTTGGTGAAATTTTAGAATACACTCAGTGTATCATGTCATCTGTATGCTGGAGCAATAATTTGATGACACATCATATAAGTTAGCATTTAGAGTTTATGTTTTCGGGCCAAGGGTTTATTTTTTAGTCTAGGGTTTTTATTTTAGGATGTAGAATTTTATTTAAATAGTGTACAAAATAATGTTTACTAAAGGGTCGGTGTACCACGTAATCCGTACACTGGGTGTACAGGAAAATATCTCTTGCAGTTGAATTGGAAAAACTATGGCTCTTTGAGTTTGTTCTCAAGCTATGATTGGTGGGAAGACTTGAGATATTTTTCTTGCTATGTGAGGGCTCTATCTGTGAGAGAGAGATTGTTTTGCTGTTTAATCTTTTTTCTTCTTGGCCGAATACTAATAGTCCACTAGTAAAATTACTGGTAAATTGTTGCAATATACCAATAGGCAGGTCAACAATACCCAAAAGAAAGTGCCTGCCAACTCTTTCTTCCCAAGGAAGAATCTATTTTGTATATATATAATTATATATCTACGAATTAATTGATTGAAATTTAAATTTTATAGAAGGACGATGTGTAAATGCAATAGAAGAATATTTGCTCCCAGTTGAACCAATTGATAACTAGAGCCGATATATGCACGCAGACACATAATCACTATGAGTTAGACTCAACTACAGAATATGCATGATCATTCTTTAATCTTTTCTATCATAAAGGTGGAAGTGAACCAGAACTCCTCTGCTTCTTTGTTATAAGCATTTATATACTGTCCATTGAATATTGGTCCTATATTGTTTCAGTAGTGATGTTTTGCTTTGTTGGACCAGTAGATGGAAACCAAAGTATGTAATGAGTGAAACTATGTCTTTTGGCAATTTGGGCTGTAAATTGAAAAAATGGTCCTTTTCCTTTTGTAATAGTAGTTGTTGGGTTATTGAATAGGAAAATAGGTATGCAATGAGTTAGTCTGTATCATGGAATAACTTCATTTTTGTATAAATTGTCATCTATTGCCTGCACAAGGTTCCAATTGAAGTTTTATTTCATCGACAGGTATGAAGGCAATCAACTTTGTGCAATCACAATAAGAGGTAGTGCTTTTCTGTGGCACCAAGTCCGATGTATGGTTGCTGTGTTATTTATGATCGGCCAAGGTTTTGAATCCCCTGATGTACGTACCAGATGCTCTAATGCCTGATACTTTGATGATTTAATTCTTGAATACAGGAATTCTGCAGGCATAAGTATGGCAGGTAGCCGCTAGTTCAGATTTTATTGCATTTGTCCATGTAGAACTAAAATATGACACCTGAGACACTATGCACACATGCAGAATAGCTAGTCTGCTGATAAAATTTGTCAAGCGTTGATAATCTTCAATGAGCTTCATCTTACTTGTTCTTCCAACGAATCCTGTAGCTTATCCCACCATGCAAAGAAGCATTTATGAAAATGAGAGCTCTCTTATCAAAATTTTCAGGTGGGGACCATCTTGGAGGCAACACTCCCTGCTTGTTCCTATCTGTACAGTAGTAACCTTAATGATCCTCTAGGTGAGCTAGAATTTGCCAACTGATTGTACATCCTGCTTTTGTCAACGAATTCAAGGCGATTCCTCAAGTTCAAAAGAGAAATCTTTGAGTTCAAATTCATTTACATTAGGAGATATAGGAATAAGTTCTTACGTATTTGCTTAAAAATTCATGGATCAATCATCATGCTACTGAATAAAATTGCTGGTTTGGCGCATGTGCGTTATATTCTACTTTCGCAAGACTTGATTCCTTGACATAAAAATTGATTCCCCCCCTCAATCAAATGCACAGGTGATAGACACATTGCTGGATACTGATAGGACTCCAAGGAAACCCCAATATCACATGGCTCCAGAAATTCCTCTGGTTCTTCATACCTGTCGATTTGAAGGCGTCACATTTACATGTTCAGCAGGTACTTGAAGAAACATAAGAAAGAACTCATCCCATGTTTTATTTATTATATGTTGCATTGTGATTCTTCATATGGTTGTTTTGTGGTTAGCATATAAATTTCATCTGGTACATTCATATATCCTCGTCCAAACACAATAGTTTGCTCCATAGTGCACCATTTCATCTGAAAAAATATTTTCAACGTGCATGAAATGGCACTGTGTTGACTGATATGATTCTTTCACGCGATTATGGATTGCATTTTGGCTGAACTGGTTTCAAAAATAATTCTTTTTGATAATTGTGGCAGTTGCTGGGCAAGCTCTGCACAAACACTTAGAAAATGAGTGTAGATTATACCAACTCCAAGCTGCTATTTTTCATGAAGCTGTACTCAGTTCCCAGCCTCTATCAAACGGTTAGCCTGTTCGTTTGAAATGTTTTATCGCCGTATTTTGGTTGATTAGTGTTGCTAAAGCAATTCTGTTTTGATATTTCAGATAGGAGCTCGTTGAATAAAGAAAAGATAAAAAAGAAAGCCCCCCATGTTCCTCTAATATTGAGGCCTACAGAGCGTAAGTCCTAAACCTTATTTTGTTGACTTGTGATGGGTCATGAGTATTTTCAATTTAGGAAAAAAGGTAGCAACGATGTTAGTTGGGATTCTTATTTTATATTATGCTTTCTTTCTTGGTGGTGTTATCCTATGGGGTAATAAGTGAAATGGACATGAATAAATGATATTTGTGAAAAATTTAGGAAAACGAAATGTTGGGGGCGACATGTGAGTATGTTTTGTTATTTTGGAAACTTGAAGAAAAGAATTTAGAAAAAAATGGATAATTTAATATTGTCAAGGAACTGATTGAACTAAAAGCTTAAGTTGATGTTAGGGCCCTCTAGGCTTGAAGCGTGTACATCACAAAGGCTCAACAAGATCTTTTTTATGTTAATTTCTAACATATATGATGAAATGGACCTTGATGAACTGATTTAGAGATTATTAATGCATTACACATTTTATTTTGACAAACAAAATTCTAATTACATGACCTAGTACATCAAGTACAAGTTCCCAAGAGTTTGGGAAACCGCAACATGGAAACTCTTCAAAATCTTACTGGGGCATGTAATTATATTTTCTGAGGAATTAAACTTGTATCAATTGGTTATCACTATCAGCTTTGAAATCATGGTTATCAGTTTTTATCATTCATACATTGTGTCCAACTGTCATTTTCAGACACCAATATTTTGTA
Organism: Euphorbia peplus; assembly: GCA_028411795.1. NCBI lineage: Eukaryota > Viridiplantae > Streptophyta > Magnoliopsida > Malpighiales > Euphorbiaceae > Euphorbia > Euphorbia peplus. The sequence goes on from CP110844.1 coordinate 20,017,503, forward strand.
TTGAAATTCTAAATAATTTGATTTAACGCATGAACTCGTATCAGCATCCTATGAAGAACGACGCACCAAACTAGAAAGTACGAAGTTGAGAGCTTGCTGACTTACCAACTGCTGTCATGTTTATCAATACAGGTTCAATAGAATAATGTTTTGTATTCTTGATGAATAATGCCATTAAGTTTACTGTCTTATAATGAAAAATGAACTCATACAAAAGCACGGTTATGCAGAATCGCTTAATGTATGTGGATATGGTTGAAGGAATGCTACCAGATGAAATCACTTTTCATCTATAGATGCTCTCAGTTATTTATTATAAAGAGAGTGAATGCATGTCTCATTGTTCAACAAAATAAAGTTTTGTGCTGATGATCAAATGCTTGTTTTTTTTTCGTAGATGTCATCATTTGAAAACTCCCGTTCATTCAAAACGCCAAAACCATATTTGATTCATAAACCTATAGTCTATATTGTCTGAACATATGAACTAATGCAATCTTTTCCGTTAGAAATGTGACTCTTTCCACCTCATATAGGTTGAGTTTAGTCCTAGGAAGCAGACATGGGTGCAGGAAATGGCATTTTCAAAAAATATGAGATACTGAAAACTTTGAATAAGTCGAATTATTTAAACTACCAAAAAAGGGGTTTTCTTTTTTTCTTTAATATCCAATCTCCATTTTTATTTTTTTTTCAAAAAGCATGAAAAACAACCTATTTTACTTAATTAACTCAAAAGCCATGTTCCCAAAGTGTCTCAGAAGTGTCCCCAAAGTCTTCCAGAACTGTCCCTGAATTGCCCGTATTAGAAAAAAAGAGGACACCTACTTTGAAATGTTGGGTACGTGTCCATTAGTGGCTCTATATATTTTGGAAACTAGAGTTTGTCAGGAACTCAAGAATAAAGTTTGGAAAGCTTTGAAACTTAATGGTTGGGATTTTGTGAAAAGTAGTAATTCAGATTCTCTCAGCAAACTTGAGTTCTGTTCAGTCTCTCCAGTGTTTCATCAAATTTGATCAGGAAACGAATTAACTTCTGCATTGTCTGCGTGTGCTTTTTTTGGTTTGGATTCTAGGGATGGAACTCTCGAGGACAGAACTTTTAGTATCTCTAATCATTTTCATATGATGGTCTCTTTTCTGAACCCTGATTTGAATTGAAAGTCTTACTTTCTTATCTTCCATATGTGGACCTTGTGTCCTAGTTTATGTCTATTTCTGGAAACGTTTGGCATACTCTGATTCATACTATGGCATTTGGCATAAATTGAAGCTATTGGAGCATGGACTATATCATCTGAACGGTCAGAATGAAGGTGCAGTGCCAATGTGTTGATAATTTGCAAATGCAGATTCACTCAGGAGCTTTCTAGTATCCTGCTAACTGAGGTAGCACGTGTGACGGTTGGGCATTTGAGGGGATTATTGTGGCAATAAAAGAAAAACTTCTTTATATAGAATTCTTGAGTTTCTTGTGTAAATTTTGGCATCACTACACTATTTATTCTTATAAATAATTTAGATGAGAAAAGCTAGGAATAAGGTGTCTAGCCTTACTATGGAAGATGGTTGTGTTGGAACTTGGAACTGATCAAGAATTATTTGGATGGGTTGGGTTGGTTTTAAGAGAAACCAAGTCGGGTACGGATCAATAGCAAATCAACATATTGATCCAGTTGTTTTGGCCATTGGCCAGCTTGTGAATGAGGATGAAACTAGAGGAGCTCTTTGAGTACTAACTGTGACAGCTCCTGAAATTGACTGTTATAGTAGCTTCTATTTCAGACGTTGTTGGCAGATTGTTGGAAGGGATTTCTGCAAGCTATAAATGGCTTTTCTCATCTTACAAATTAATTGCCGAAGAAGGTAAACACTATAGCTCTCGTCATTCCTAAAATTAAAACTGAGGAAGGTTTGGGAAACTAGAGGCCAACTGTGTGTTGTGCTATCATCTAAAAAAGTAATTACGAAGGTCATTTCCATTAGATTGAGCAAAGTCCTTGCTCGTTTTATTAAGTTAGCCTCTAGGAAGAAAAATAGTGAACAATGCTCTGCTTGTACATGAGTTGGTCAAAAAGTATCAGATGAATGATGCTTCAAGCAATCATGCTCTGAAAAATAGACTTCAGACATACTTGTGACCCTCTAATTGGGATTTCCATTAAAAGCTTTTCCAAATGATGAGATTATTGGCTGGGTAATGATTATATGAACTCCTTTCTTTTCTATTATGGTGAATAGTGGCATTCAAGGCTCCTCCTTGGAAACGTGGGGATCCCATATCCCCACTTCATTTTGTGTTGTTTGTCGATTACCTATCCTTGAAACACCTTTGCTTTCTAGATGATCTTTCTCTTTTCTGCAAGGGTGAGTTCAGTTTATGTTAATTACTATCTTGTAAGGATTTTGAAATCCTATTAGGTTTTTGTGTTAATGAGAAGAAGAGTTCTATTTTCTTCAGTAGCATGAATGATGGTCAAAAGCATCATATTGCAGCAGACTGGCTTCATGGAAGACGATCTCCCCGTCAAATACTTGGGGGGTTACTCTCATTTCTTCTTGGCTAACAAATGCTTATTGTCTCTGTTTGGTTGACAAATTACTAGTACTGCAATTGATTGATTATGTGATGGAAGCATTCAATTATTCTAAGCTTCTATTCTTATCCTCTTGCTGCTGTCATCAAAGACATTGTTGGATGATTTCATAGTTTTTCTTGGGAAGGTTAAGTGCCATGCTACTAAAGGAGATCTTGTTATGTGGGATAAAGAGTCTAGGCTAATATGTAAAGGGGAATCTGACTCGGGTATTGAAGCAAAGGTATAATTTATGTAAAAAAGCTAATGTAAGCAAAACTATGAATGGTTGAAGGCCAAAGAAAAACATTGCTAAGACATGAGGCAACTCGGAGTTGAGGTTCTTATTATTTTCATATCCTTTGGCGGATTGTAAAATTTTAGGTTTTGGTTTGATCCTTCCGATTAATTGGATGTGTTTATAGGAATTGTTTTTCCTTGTTTATGAAATTGGTGGCTAATATTAATAAAAGAGCCGTTCTTGTGGATGTTTGGAAGAATCAGAATTGGTGCGGATGCTAAAACGTAATATTCATAAAAGAGCCGTTCTTGTGGATGTTTGGAAGAATCAGAATTGGTGCGGATGCTAAAACGTTTTTCTGTGTAGAAGATGAAAGGTTTAAAATAATTGGAATCGTCTTAGCTCTAGGAATTATTTTATTTCAAATGCTTGGGAGATTTTGCACTCTTCTTAAGGTTCCTTGATAGAAAGTTGTTTGAGGCTATAAGTTCATTTCTAGGCATGTTTTTAATCCTTTGGTTAGCCATCCAGAATAGATGTAAAGTCAAGGGCCACTTATTTCTTTAGAGGGTGATTTTTGTGTGAAAGATGTAGATTTTTGTTTGTCGATGAGTATACAATTGCACATGTTTTTTTATTGTTAATACGAGATTGATGTTGTATAATAGGAACACGAATTGTAGTTGCTTTCATTATTAATGCAAGTCCCCTTTCAAATCAGGTGACTGTTTATGTCAAATATAGAAATGTAGGCCTCATGGTCGACTGTTTTTACTTTCAGTTGGGAAAAATATCTTTACATCCATATCCCAAAGCAAGAGCAGGTTTTCTTTTCTCATCAGGATTAAATTTATATTTGACTGTAATTTTCAAAATGTTGTCGTTTGTTTTTTCTATATATAGAGAAAGCAAATATCATGCCATTAAAGGAAAAAACATACAGCATGAAAAAGAGAAATGAAATTCCACAATCTCAAAGTCAAAGCCGGTGTAAATTCCACGAAAGAAAGGAAAAAACTGCATAAACGGCAATAATAACACTAAAAGCAAAAACTAAAGATCATATGTTTTTCGTATATACTTGCAAATTCAAACCCGTAGTAAAACAGCTTCAATCCAATCTTCATCATCTAGAACCTTTTGAGTAATCGGTTCTGTGGTTTTTTTCTATTGCAACCACATAAATTTAGGGATTTACCGATAAAATAAAATGCTTATGCACTTGCTAAAGCCGAAATTTGTATAAATGATAGAATTGTAGATAGCAGAAGCAGATCATACGGAAAAGAAAACCAACTATGTATATGAACTCCGACAAAAATTCACAAATAAGAAAAAAATGTTAAAGACGTGTGATGGGTAAAATAGATGGGAGGAGGAAGAAGGAAAATAGCTTCCTTCTTACTCCTCAAACAAGGAGCATCTAAGCAATTTTTTTGTTTGTATTAATTTAGTAACATTTGATTCATCATATCACAGTGTTGGGGGTTACATTTATTCACATTTATAGGTAATATTTTTAGCCTATAGCTTTTATTTGTTATTGAAAATTCAAGAGAGAAAAAATTAAGGTTCTAAGAGAGAAATAAAAAATAAAAGAAATAAGAAGGAAGTGACAAAAAAGAGAATAAAGATTAAAAGAAAGTGAAGGTTGATTTGGTTCATACATAAAGTGATGTTGTATATTCAGCCAACAATTAGTGAGGTAGCTGAGTAGAAATGACCAAAATGCCCTCCCTTTAATAAAAAAAACAAAAATTAAATGGAGTTCAACCCCCGACAAAAAAATTAAATAAACTCCAACCACCTTCCCCTTCATCTTCCCGTCCGTCAATCCCGCTCCTTCACTTCACCACCATTCCTCCTCCTCCGGCAACGGTTGACGGCGGGCGACGGCGAAATTCCGATCAAAATTTTGGGACAACGCTGGACGGCAGAGATAGGTAGCGTCGCGACGGAGATAACAAAAATTAAAAATTAAAATCGGCACCAACTCAACAAAATGAATCTCGAGAGAGACGGAAAGGGTGCATATCGTGGAAAAGCTCCCGAGCTAAGTTAAATTTCATGAATACTTAGTAAGAATAGTTAAAATTTGTTTAATTGTGAATTTAGGGTATGAAAATTAGATTGAATGATAAATTGAATCTGATTGCATTTTAGAGTATAAATTAGATTCATATTGTGGTTTTTGGATTTTATGGACAAAAGAATTGGGGAAAACCGATATTTTAACAAGATTTTGGGTGTTTTTAAAAGGAAAATTTTGAATTTTTCGGTAACCGCCACCGTCGACCGCCGCACGTAGCAGTGCAGGCGGCAGCGCTGCTGCAATTCCAGTGCCACTATGCAGTGGCACTGATGCTTTTTCAGTGCCACCGCACGGTGGAACTAGTAATATACCAGCGTCACCTTGATGTGGGGCTGGAATATAACCAGTTCCACCGTGCGGTGGCACTGAAATATCCTCACGGTGGCACTAGTTTTCACCCAGCCCGACGCCTTCACTGTCGGGCGCGGCGATCGGCGGCAGTGACCAGATTATAAGTTTTTGTCTTGAAGAAAAATAAAAAATTAGTCGTTAATGCTAAATAAAAATCGAATTTTTGTGTAGTTAAAAAATATTTCGAGTAATTAATGAACTGAGTTTTTTATATAGTTAATGTAGTTAATAAAAATCGCGTAACATATACGTATTAAAATTGTATTTAACTGTACATATTATAATTATTAGGCGTCGACAGCGAGATATACAGTTGGTGGAAAAACTGTTCTCGGGACAGCTCGTCGGTTAGATTATTCTCAAAAAGAATCTACAGGGCACCATACAAAATTTCGTCGTATTGACGTTTCATCACGGCGAGAGAGACAGACTGAGATCGAGCAGATACGAGCTCAGATGCATTTACAACGATGTTGTAAATGTTTCCGGGATCGATGTAGCCATAAATCGCCTCCCTTAGTTTAGAGGAGGTTGTCCACAAGCCAATTGGATGAGTACGCCGGAGGATTTATACCATATTGCTACCTATTTTAATGCAACAATTTTTTTGTTCTCGAACCGGCTTCTGGGATGTTGTACTGTGCTTCCGCTTCGTTCCGAAAGTCACCCACTAGATTATGAAATTTGCCTTTGTCTTGCCGAAATTCATTTTATTCGTATCGACTTACAACCCGGTTTTCCAGTCCCTATAATGGATGTACAGTGGGAATCTCGACGTCATTTCAATGCTCAACACTTGATAGAGCTGTATTTGGGAAGGATGGATAGATGTACTAATTTACTTCCAAATATTTAGTCCGATTAAATCTTGCGGGAATGGTGAGAGTTAGGATTAGAGCGAGAACAATGGTAATTTCCAAAACATTTCTCTTATTATGCAATTTAATTCGCAATTTCATTGCATAAAAGAGAATGGGGGTAATTGTTGGTGGTAAATGTAATTTTTTACATTTATTCACATTTATACTATAGGTAATATTTTTAGCATATAGTCTTTATTTATTAAGGAAAATTCAAGAGATAAGAAAATAAGGTTTTGAGAGAGAAATAAAAGATAAAAGAAATAGGAAGGAAGTAACAAAAAAGAGAATAAAGATTAAAAGAAAGTGGAAGTTGACTTGGTCCATACATATACATGAATGAAGTGGAGTTGGGTGAAGGTTAATGAGTAAATTTAATTGGAAATTCATTTTTTCCATTAGTTCACGATTTTCTACTAACTTGCCATATGAAACATTATTTTTGATTAAATCCGTTGATGTGTCAAACCATTAAAACACGTGGGGAAATTTATATATTCGGAAACTAGACTTTCTCATCTTTCTAGCGGTATTCACGGATTTCTTACAGGCAGAGCAAGATTCGAGCGATGATTTTTTGAAGACAACGGAAGAAGCATAAGTGGGCATAAATTATAGAGGCCCTTTTACTGAATTATTTTTTTTCTTTTCTATTACGCCTCAACTACTTAGTGGGTATATTTCAATTTTAGTGTTGAAATATTATAACAAGTCATTGTTTTGTATGTCTATGTTTGAAGTCGATATATAATATAATAAAGAATAAGCTTTCTCTCAACAAATAAATTGAATAAATTTGCCATTTTTATATGCATGATACAAACTTCATATATTTCCCACTCATTGCAAAAGAATTGAAATCTGAACAAGGAAGAAATTGGCTTAAAAATTGGAATGAATAAAATAAGTATTGAGTTTATAATAAATCGGTAAATTAGGAGCTACATAATTAGTTAGATAGAACTCATAAAAATAATAAAAATAATTGTTTAACTTCTATAGAATTTTCAAAATTGTTGGCCCTATCAAGAACAGAATCACCTAGAGGGGGGTGAATAGGTGTCAAAGTAGAAAACTGAAATTTTCTAAGTTTTTTGGGAAACTTAAATTTCAGAGTCAAATTTCCTCAGAGTCAGAAGCAAGCTTACAAAAGTAGCTTCTGAGGGAAATTCTGCCTGATCACAGTTAGACTGTTTTCAGCAACAGAAGTTCTGATTTCAAAACTTCTGGACAGTCTTCTGAACAAAGACAATGATATTTAGAGAAAATCTGTTTCAGAACTAAGATATGAGCAAGTACACAGAGGCAGTAATAACAAGTATAAGAGAGAGAAAGAGGTTCAGGAGATCCTGATTGAACAATTCGATTTATCCAAGTTCGCCACAGAGATTTTATAAATCTACTATTCAGAACTTTTATGGCAAGTTCAGAAGCTCCTTTACATCAACAGAACTTAAGCTAATTTCTCACTTAGTTCTGACTAGCCTAAAAAAAGTTAAAGGATTTCCACCAGAACAACAACACTCTGTTTTCTGGATTTCTCACCCAACTCTAATCTCAACTAGATTTCTCTTAAAATCTAACTGAATATCACAAACGATATCAGTTTACAAGATTCCTATTATGAACTTGTTTTTCTTCACTCTCTCACTTAAACTTAAGCTATGCTAAGAAAGATTGAGAATGGAAAGTGTGCTCTGTTTTTGCTTCAAACAGTGCGTTGAGATTTTGGCTCGATTATCACGCGTAGTTGATGCATTGGAGCATGGCTACAATTTATAGTGAATGAGGATGACCGTTGGTGAATTTGAATCTTCAACAGAGATGACATCAGTTGTTGTAGCCGTTAGTTTGTCAAGTGTTCAAACGGTCTTCAAACACTTTGATTCCGTTAACCTTGTTCTTTAACTGAATCCGGTAAGTGATTTGAAATCGAAGATAAGGTTGATTGGAAAAATTCTTCAATTGGATCAACAAAGGGTAGACAGGGAAATTCTTGTTTCGCTTTGAGTAGACAAGCGCGCTCCTTCAAAACAGCTTTTTGAACTTTTGGCTTCTTGCATTAAATGCAAGTGTCAGAGTATTAAATGCTATCCAGAACCCGTGACTTAGCTTCAGAGGCTAATTTCCAGTTGTCTAGACTTCTGATCAAATTGACAAAACTTCTGAATGCAAAGAACCTCTGAGGGAGCTTTAACAGACTTCGTAACTTCAGAGCGGAATAACCAGCTTCTGAACATTGAAACACTGTCTTCAGCTTTCGAAACTTCTGAGTCTTTTAGGCAATCCAGAATTAATTCATTCAGCACCTGTGATGAACCCTAAGTGTTTTGATTATGTCCAAACGTTTCAGAAGATGAAAACTTTATACCTTCTTACATATAGTTTATTGTTGACTAATATTTGTGTATTAGTCTATGTGTAAGTTACTCAGCAGGTGCTGAATGAATCTTTTTGGATTGCCTAAAGGACTTAGCAGATTTGTTAGCTGTAGTCAGAGTTTCAACAATTCAGAAGCTGGATGCTTCCGCTCTGAAACCGAAGTCTGATAAAGCTCTCCTCAGAGGTCCTTTGGAATCAGAAGATTTGCCAATTTGATCAGAAGTCTAGACAACTGGAAAATTAGCTTCTGAAAGCTTAGTCACGGGTTCTGTTTGAGCATTTAATGCTCTGACACTTGCATTCAATGCAAGGCGCCAAAAATTCAAAAAGCTGTTTTGATAAAGCGCGCTTGTCTGTTCAAGAGAAACCAGAATTTCCATGTCTACCCTTTGTTGATCCAATTGAAGAATGATTCCTGTCATCCTCATGTTTGATTTCAAATCACTTACCAGATTTAGTTAAAGAACAAGGATAACGGAATCAAAGTGTTTGAAGACCGTTTGAAGACTTGACAAATTAACGGCTAGAACAACTGATGTCATCTCCTTTGAAGTTTCAAATTCACCAACGGTCATCTTCATTCACTATAAATAGTAGCCAAGCTCCAATGCATCAACATACGCATGATCATCGAGCAAAATCTCAACGCACTGTTTTAACAAGCAAAACAGAGCATTCATTTTCCATTCTCAATCTTTCTTAGCATAGCTTAAGTTTAAAAGTGAGAGAGTGAAGAAAAACAAGTTCATAATAGGAATCTTGTAAACTGATATCGTTTGTGATATTCAGTTAGATTTAAAGAGAGAAATCTAGTTAAGATTAGAGTTGGGTGAGAATTCCAGAAAACAGAGTATTGTTTCTTCTGGTGGAAATCCTTTAACTCTTTTTAGGCTAGTCAGAACTAAGTGAGAAATTAGCTTAAGTTCTGTTGATGTAAAGGAGCTTCTGAACTTGCCATAAAAGTTATGAATAGTGGATTTATAAAATCTCTGAAGGCTGCGACCTCAGGGGACAAGACGTAGTCACAGGACTTCTGTGGCGAACTTGGATAAATCGAATTGTTCAATCAGGATCTCCTGAATCTCTTTCTCCCTCTTATACTTGTTATTTTTGCATCTGTGTACTTGTTTATATTTAGTTCTGAAACAAATTTTCTCTAAAGTATCATTGTCTTTGTTCAGAAGACTGTCCAGAAGTTCTCTTACCGAACTTCTGTTGCTGAAAAGCAGTCTAACTGTGTTTAGGCAGAATTTCCCTCAGAAGCAAATTCTATAAGCTTGCTTCTGACTCTGAGGAAATTTGACTCTGAAAATTAAGTTTCCCGAAAAACTTAGAAATTTTCAGTTTTCAACTTTGACACCTATTCACCCCCCTCTAGGTGATTATGTTCTTGTTAGGGCCAACAAGTGGTATCAGAGCGAAGGTCACTTCGTATATTTACTAAAGATCTAACAATCTAACTGCCCGGAGCTGAAGAAAGATAAGAAAAAGTTCAAGAAAGCTATGCTGGCTGCCTGGTCAGACTCTGAGACCAACAGTGATCCTGAAGAAAAGGAAGAGCAAGCTCAGATTTGTTTTATGGCTATTGATGAGCCAACCTCTGAAGATGTCACAGGAGAAACTTCCGCACCTCCTGAAGCTACATATGATTCCGAGGTAAACATATCTTCTGAACAAAATATCTTTGATTCTCTTGAAGAACTCTATAGTATGTTCAAGTACCTGAAAAGGAAATTGGACAAGAGTGAGGCTGACAAGTTTCTTAGGTTTACTCAATTTTATTCTGACATGAAAATGTTAGAAGAAAAACTGTGTAAACAGTTCAGCACTCCTGCTGATGGCTCTAAAGCCAAAGGCAAGGAAAAGCTGCCTCTGGGAAGTGATAAAGCCCAGAAGAAGAAACCTGTCACTCCCTCTCTTCTGAAAGAGATAGCTTCGCCTCCTGATGTTGGTACCTCTGAGAGTGTTGTTACAGCCTCTGAAGATGTTGGTCCTTCTCAGAAGAAGAAGAAATCTCCCAAGAAGCCAAGGGAAAGATCCAAGAACCCTCCCTTTTGCAAGCTTTGTAAAAGTGATGGTCACTGGTTAAAGGATTGCAAGTATCATATTAAAAACCTCTTGCAATCTGAGATATCATTAAAACCTGCTGAAGATAAATCTAACTCTGAAGGACCCAATAAGGATTGGGTACCTGTCACTAATTGATTGTGTTGCAGGTGGCTCTGAGTGCTCCATCAATGTCAAAGCTGTGGTACATTGACAGTGTGCTCAAGGCATATGACAGGTGATGAAAAAGCATTCATCACATTTGAATCTAAAAGAAGTGGAAAAGTCAGCTTTGGAGATGCTCAGAAAGGTAGGATACTTGGTTCTGGATCCATAGGAACCAATCCTCCGATCGAAGATGTCTCTCTAGTCAGAGGCCTGAAGTTCAATCTCCTGAGTGTTGCACAACTGTGTGATAAAGGTAGAGATGTTGTCTTCAGCTCCTCTAGATGTAAAATCTTGGACAGTAAGTCAAGGGAAGTTATTCTAACTGCTCCTAGAATTGAAAATGTTTTCATGCTGAACCTTGAGAATCTTTGCAAAAATATATGCTTGATGTCCAAAGAGGATACCTCCTGGCTCTGGCATAGAAGACTTGCTCATGTGAGCATGGACCTTCTGGCCAAAGTAGTTAGAAATCAATTGGTTGAGGGTCTGCCTGAAATTAGTTTTAAAAAGAATCATTTATGCAATGCTTGCCAATCTGGTAAACAATCCAGAAGCTCTTTTAAAACTAAGAAAGTCATTTCAACTAAAAGACCTTTGGAATTACTTCATATGGACCTTTTTGGCCCTGTTCAACCAATAAGCATGGGTGGAAAGAAGTATGCCTTTGTCATTGTAGATGACTATTCAAGATTCACCTGGGTCATCTTGCTGTCTAGCAAAGATGAGTCACTTGGATGTTTCTCAGTTCTGATAAAGAAACTTGAGAATGAAAGGAATGAAAAGGTTGTTCATATCAGAAGTGATAATGGTGGAGAATTCAAAAACTTTATGTTTGAAGAATTCTGTGAAACCAAAGGAATTGATCATAACTTTTCTGCTCCCAGAACTCCTCAACAAAATGGGGTAGTTGAAAGGAAGAATAGAACTCTGGTTGAGATTGCCAGAACTATGATCAATGAAAGAAGGCTTCCTAAGTACTTTTGGGGAGAAGCTGTTAACACAGCTTGCTATGTTCTGAATAGAGTGCTAATTAGAAGCATTCTGAACAAGACTCCTTATGAACTCTGGAAAGGTCGAAGGCCTAAAATAGGCTATTTCAGAACCTTTGGTTGTAAGTGTTATGTTTTAAATACAAAAGAATATCTTTCAAAGTTTGATTCAAAGGTAGATGAAGCCATTTTTCTTGGTTACTCAACACATAGTAAAACATATAGGGTTTTTAATAAGAGGACTCAAACTTTAGATGAATATGTTCATGTACAGTTTGATGAGACTAACCCTGCAGATAGTAGAGCTCCTGAAGAAGAAATAGTTCAAGCTTCTGAAGAATCATCTCCTGTTGTAGAACAAGATGTTTCTCCCAGAGCTGCTGAAGTAGTTCCTCCTGTTGTTGAAAAAGCTCAAGAAGAGAATTCTAATCCAGAAGTCAACTTCCTTTCAGAAGATGCTCCTATTTATGATTCAACAAATGATGAACAAGTTTCAGAAGATACATTGGATGTACCAAGAGAAGTTAGAGCTCATAGGAATCATTCCTTAGAGAACATAATTGACTCTGTTCACAATCCTGTCATGACCAGAGCTCAGCACAGAAGATATATGGGGAATGTGGCTTTTGTGTCACTTCTGGAACCCAAGGACTTCTATGAAGCTGCAGATGATGATTCCTGGTTAATGGCAATGCAAGAAGAACTTGACCAGTTCAAAAGGTCAGAAGTTTGGACTTTGGTTCCCAGACCTAACAACATAAAGGTTGTTGGCACTAGATGGGTTCTGAAAAACAAGCTTGATGAATTTGGAAATGTTATGAGGAACAAGGCAAGACTTGTTGCTCAATGTTACAATCAGCAAGAAGGGATAGATTATGGTGAAACTTTTGCTCCTGTTGCAAGATTAGAAGCCATCAGAATTTTATGTGCTTTTGCATCATACAAAGGTTTTAAGCTCTTTCAAATGGATGTGAAAAGTGCATTCTTGAATGGTTACATTGATGAGGAAGTTTATGTATCTCAACCTCCTGGTTTTGAAGATCCTAAGTTTCCTGATCATGTGTACAAGCTGAAGAAAGCCTTGTATGGACTGAAACAAGCTCCCAGAGCTTGGTATGAGAGACTGACAAAGTTCCTTCTGTCTAAGGGATTTGTCAGAGGCTGTGTTGATACAACTCTGTTCACTCTGAAGAAGAACAAGGATATCCTTTTAGCTCAGGTATATGTTGATGATATTATATTTGGTGCTACTAATGAATCTTTGTGCAGAGAGTTCAGTGACCACATGAAGGCTGAATTTGAAATGTCTATGATGGGAGAATTAACCTTCTTCTTAGGACTTCAGATCAAGCAAAGTAATGATGGTGTGTTTATCAATCAAGCCAAGTACACTAGAGAAGTGGTGAAGAAATTTGGCATGATGGATTCTAATGCTGTTGATATCCCAATGGATGTCAGGAAAGACATTGATGATGAAGAGAAAGCTGGTAAACCTGTAGATATAAAAACCTACAGAGGTATGATTGGTTCTTTTTTATACCTAACCGCCAGCAGGCCAGATATAAATTTTGCTGTGTGTTTTTATGCTAGATATCAGTCTAAACCAAGAGAGATTCATGATGTTGCTGTAGAAAGAATTCTCAGATATCTTAAAGGCACACCAGAAGCTGGTTTGTGGTATCCTTGTAGTTCTGATTTTACTCCTATAGGATACACAGACTCTGACTATGGTAGGGATAAATTGAAGAGGGTCAGTACTTCTGGTGGTTGTCATTTTCTGGGGGAGTGCCTAGTCTCCTGTCATAGCAAGAAACAAACCTCTGTGGCTATCTCAACTGCTGAAGCTGAGTATGTTGCTGCTGGAAGTTGTGTTTCTCAGATGCTCTGGATTAAGCAACAAATTGCTGACTATGGAGTCATCCCTGGAACAATTACAATCTATTGTGATAACAAGAGTGCAATTGATCTTTCAAAGAATCCTCTTCAGCACAACAGGATGAAGCATGTTCATATTGATATCATCATCACCCATGTTCCCTCTGAAGAAAATCTTGCTGACATGTTTACTAAGCCTCTGGCTGGTACACCTTTCAGCAGCTTACGAGAAGGCATTGGTATGACTTATCCACTTCAGTAACTTAGTTTAATTATATCTTTTTCTATCTTAAATGTTAATAACTTAAGATGATTAAGTATGATAAAAACTAATCATGATTTTGAATTAAGCATGCGTACATTTATTGCTATTACGGCACTGTTACTGGTGTTTAACGGTTATCTGTTCCTTTTTTAACGCTGGTTAGTTACTTTTTGAATTGGAACAGTTTCTAGTTTGGGTATAAATAAGGGAATTCCACACTTAGAAGTTTTTCACTTTCATTTTCTTTGCAAATTAGATTTTCCATAGACATCTCTCTCTGTGTTTTCATTCTCTCAAACACTTAACCTAATTTCTTAAAAATCTCACAATGGCTCAAGATCATCCTATTGAACTCACTGTCACTCACATTTTTAACTCTGAGACCAAGAAGAAAGTTAGCGAATCTAGGGTTTTCACTTCTAGGTTCCTAGACGATGAAGTCAAATCCACTGAACCCATCTCTAAATGGCTAAGTGCTCAAAATTGGAATTCATTCGTCTCTTTGGATGAGTTCATCTATCCGAAATTAGTCACTGAATTCTATCAGAACCTCCACTACCTATCTAATGAGGAGGATGTTGTTCACTCGGTGGTTGGAGAAGTTGAGATCGAGGTCAACAGGGCTTCCATTTCTCAAGTTATCGGGATTGATGACGAGGGAATCATCATTGGAGATGATGGTTCTGTTGAAGGGTTTAATGAAGCAAACTGGGCGAGACCAGATCTGAGTGCCAAGGAAACCTATGCCACCTGGCTCACTCAGCACCAGAGGTGGGCACACTACTTGACCACAAATGTGTTCCTTCCAAAGGCTGGAGGAGTTAATGGTGTTTCCAATCCGGAACGATTTTTCATGTGGCATCTGGTAAACCAGAAGAAGATCAATCTCCCTGCCATGCTGATACGGCAGATGAAAAATGTGTCTGTTGTTAGTGCACTTGCTTATGGTTCTCTTCTGACGAGGCTGTTTGAAGTGGCCTCTGTGTCATTTCAGGAGAAGGTGTAACCAGCAGGAGCACTATTCTTAAGATGCATACCCTTAGGAACCTTTCCTTTGGTATGATACCGAAGAAGAAGGAGAATGCTTCCTCTGTAAGCATTGCTCAGAAGGAGTTTGTTGAAGCAACTGTGCAGAAAGGAAAGAAAGCTGCCAAGAAGGGCAAAGGAAAGAAAGGATCAAGTAAGGTGGTCCTTCAAGTAGAGAAGGTGGTTGTCTCAGAACCTCTTCCAGCTCTGGTTCAAACAACTATTAGTGTTGAACCTTCTGGCAAGATTGTTGCTGAGAAAGTAGCTCAGGAAGCTGAGGATGCACGCCTTGATGAAAGGGAAAAGGCTGCTGAGGCTGAGAAAATTGCAAGAGTTGTGGCTCTTGCTGATGAGAAAAGGAAGAAGAAGGAAGCTGAAGATAAGTTAGCAGCTGAGCGAGAAATTGCAGAAAGCTAAGGCTGATGCTAGAATTGCTGAATGCGCTGCTGAAGTTGGGAACGTGGAGTTCTCAGGAAATGTAGAGGCTACGGGAGAAGATGAGGATTCTGACGATATTCCTCTCTCCAAACGTAAAAGGAAGAAGGTTGATGCAAATAGAAGGTCTCTGAACAAAAAGGACTTCTATATTGCACCAAGTTCTGAATTGGAAGATACCATTCTTGAAGAAGAGGACTTGGTTGATGACGAAGACATGATGGAAATGTCTGCTGAAAAGGATGTTGATGCTCCTATCATTGAAGAACTGTCAGAAGATAGTGATCAAAAGCCTGACACTATCATTAAGGACGCAATGAGGTTTGCTGAAAACATCAACACTGATGATTTTCTAGATAATGTTCTTCTAGGTCAAGGCAGAAACCCTGGTGATAGAGATGCCTCTGAAACGCTGTTCAGAATGGCTCATGTGTTTGCTGAACCAATTTCAATGTTTGATCCAAACTCTTCTGAACAGGTTATCTCATCTCCCTCTCATATTCATCATCCATCTCCCCTTCATACTTCTCATCCATCCTCTCCTCGTACTCCCCATCCATCTCCGTCACTACCTTCTGTCACAAAAGTAAGTGATGCTCAAACTTCCATTCCTCCTACAACTTCAACCTCTAAAGTTGTACCTCCTAAAACTGCTCCTCCTTCTGGATCCTATTTAGAAGTGAATTTATCTTCTGGACCCATTTTCACAGATTCCATATCAACCTCCACTACTTCCTCTCTATCTACTTCCTCAGTAATTCCTTCAATAGGTTTTACTGCTCCATCCTTCTCACTACCATCCACACTACCATCTATTTCACCTACCCTCTCTTCCTCTTTCTTTGTTGGGTTGTCATCCAACTATGACTCCTACGAAATTCAATGAATCGAGATGATCTGGAGAGAAGATTTGGTAGTTTTGGTTTCATGGGCAGAGCTTCTGGTGTATCCGAAGCTGGTGGTGCTCCATCTGTTGAAGAGTTGAGAAGAATGAGTCAGAGTGGCTCTGATGAATTGCTGAATAGATTTGCTGGTTTAGGGCAACGGTCTTCTGCTGCTGACATGTATGCTCAGGGCATTGTGCTGCAAGAAATTCAATCCTTGAAAGCTCAGAACCTGCAGCTCATGACTATGCTTCAAGTGCAGAACCCTACTGTCTACACTCGCAATCTTTCTACACTTCATCTGGCTACGTATGATGAAATTTACAAGTTGAGAGAACTGGCTCTGACTCTTCCAACTCTCGAAAATATTGCTCTTGCTTCTTCTATGAAAGTTAATGAAAATCTGGAGATTTTGTCAAAAGAAGTTAAGGAAGCAAATGAGCATTATGAGGCTCATGAGAAGATTCTTCCAAGTAAGATTGATGATCTGCAAAGTACTGCTAATCATATTCTGAGAGAAGTGAAATCTTCTGCTCAAGGATCATCATCTTCAGGGGCTGCTAAGATTGTATATGACATCACTCATGATCTCAACAATCGTCTACAAAGCATTGAGTCCGCTGTGACTGCTCAGAGCGCCCAGATTGCTGAGCTTACTGAACTTCTGAAAGTTATGCACACTCAAGCACGAGAACAAGAGAAGGTTCTTCATAATTGCTATAGGTTTGTTCGCGGACAGACTTATATTCAGAATGAGCATCTCACTGCTGCTGTGTATGCTAACAATCGGTTGATCAACCTCCTTCTAGAAGATGTTCAGAGACAGCGACCTTTGTCTGGACAGACTTTTGATCATATGAAAACCATTGATGCTGACTTCAGGCGAAGAATGGACATGATCAACACTGTAAGGCCTACACCTCAGCAATATCAGAATGCTTTGAATGTTCAGCAGAAATTGGACTCTCAAGGTGCTCTGGGTGTTCCTGTTGGTTCTGGACAAACGGGGGAGAAGTCTGTTGGCCCTAACAAGATCAGAATCACCTAGAGGGGGGTGAATAGGTGTTTCAAACGAAAACTGATATTTTCAAAGATTTAATGAAAACTCAATTTTCAGAGTCAACAATCCTCTGAGTCAGAGGCAAGCTTATTGAAGTAGCCTCTGAGGGATAATCTGCTTTAAGACAGGTTCTGTCCTTTCAGCAACAGAAGTTCTGAGTTAAGAACTTCTGGACAAACTTCTGAACACAGACTTGTGATTTTTAAGAGAAAAACTGTTTCAGCACTAAATATGATACAAGTGCACAGAAGCAATTAACAAGTATATAGAAGGGAGAAAGAGATTCAGGAGGTCCTGATGAACAGTTTAATTTATCCAAGTTCGCCACAGATTTCCTGTGACTACGTCTTGTCCTCTGAGGTCGCAGCCTCCAGAGATTTTATAAATCCACTATTCAGAACTTTTATGGCAAGTTCAGAAGCTCCTTTACATCAACAGAACCTAAGCTAATTTCTCACTTGGTTCTGACTAGCCTAAAATGAGTTAAAGGATTTTCACCAGAACAACAATACTCTGTTTTCTGGATTTCTCACCCAACTCAAATCTCAACTAGATTTCTCTCTTTTAAATCTAACTGAAGATCACAACCGATCTCAGTTTACAAGATTTCTATTATGAACTTGTTTTTCTTCACTCTCTCACAATTACAAAGGCTAAGCTAAGAAAAGATTGAGAATGGAAAGTGTGCTCTGTTTTCTTGAATAACAGTGCGTTGAGATTTTTGCTCTGTGATCACACACGTAGTTGATGCAGTGGAGCTTTGCTATTATTTATAGTGTTGAGTAGATAACCGTTGAGGATATTTGAATCTTCAAGGATGACAGGATAAAAGTAGCCGTTAATCTTGTCAACTTCTTCGAACGGTCTCAAAACACTCAACTCTGTCAACTTTGTACTTTAACCTAATCCGGTATGGGATTAAGATAAAGGTGATGGAGTTGACTGAACTTGAAGATTGATTTAGAGGGAAACGATAAGAGAGCAGGTTTTGTTTGTTGTGAACAGGCGCGTCCTTCAAACAGCTTTTTGAACTTTTGGCGCCTTGCATTAAATGCAACTGACAAAGCATTAAATGCTTAACCAAACCCGTGATAACGAACTTCTGATGTTCGTTTTCGTTCTTAGCGCTTCTGAACTAAAACAACCTTAGTCTTCTGTTTGCAAAAGAGAACTTCTGATAAAAGCTTTAGGTAGATAATCAATTCTTCAGAGCGGTTGATCCAGCTTCTGAAAAAGTATTTCTGTCTTCAGCTTCTTTAATCTTCTGAGTTCAATAGGCAAGCAGTAATTCTTCATTCAGCATCTGCTGAGAAAAACTTATATGATACAAAAAAAATGTTAGTCAACATTGAAAAGTATATAAGTTAATTTTTATTTTCATCTTCTGAAACGTTTGGACATAACCAAAACACTTAGGGTTCATCAAAGTCTGCTCAGCAGGGTGGTCTCAAGTCTGCTGGGATGAAGAGACAGAATGTTGGTGAAGGCTCCAGTGGTGTTCCTCCTCCTCAGAAGAGATCTAGAAACTTATAATCATTTTAGGACTTAAGCTTCTTAGCTAGGTTCTGGGTTGGGTAGTCTTGTCTTAGGACTTTATGTTCCCTTCTGATGATTATTTTGTTTGTTGTTTCTTCTAACTATTATATACACTGAAGTTCTCTTATACATTAATTTCTTACTGTTTATGTTTCTTTTAACTTAGTAACTTTATCTTCACTAAAATCTAACAACTTGATCTCAAGCCTATCTTAAGTTTATACAGATTGATGAAGTTCACCATTTACACTAAAATGGGGGAGTTAAGTTACTCAGAAGTTATAAAACAAACATTTGTATCAGGAAGTTAATCTCTAATCCCTGTGTTTTCTCAAGAATTTTACCTTATGACCACGGTTTGTCCATAACCAAAATGGGGGAGAATGATGAACCCTAAGTGATTTGATTATGTCCAAACGTTTCAGAAGATGAAAATTAAACTCTCTTACATACGGTTTAATATTGACTAACAATTTTTGTTGAGTTTGTATGTAAATTACTCAGCAAGTGCTGAATGAAGAATTTCTGGATTGCTTGAGGACTCAGAAGAAACGAAAGCTGAAGACAGTGTTCCCACTTTCAGAAGCTGGATGTTCCGCTCTGAAGTTATCGAAGTCTGTTCTCTCCTCAGAGGTCCATTGCAATCAGAAGTTAAACTCTACCCATTTGATCAGAAGCTTAGACAAATGGAATGAGCTATCAGAAGCTAAGTCACGGGTTCCGTTAAGCATTTATTGCTCTGACAATTGCATTTAATGCAAGGCGCCAAAAGTTCAAAAAGCTGTTTTTAAGGAGCGCGCCTGTCTACTCAAAGCGAAACCAGAATTTCCTTGTCTACCCTTTGTTGATCCAATTGAAGAATGTTTCCAGTCAACCTTATCTTCAACTTCAAATCACTTACCAGATTAAGTTCAAGAACAAGGTTAATGGAATCAAAGTGATTGAAGACCGTTTGAACACTTGACAAATTAACGGCTACAACAACTGATGTCATCTCCTTTGAAGATTCAAATTCACCAACGGTCATCCTCATTCACTATAAATAGTAGCCAAGCTCCACTGCATCATCGACGCGTGATTATCGAGCAAAATCTCAACGCACTGTTTGAACAAGAAAAACAGAGCACATTTTCCATTCTCAATCTTTCTTAGCATAGCCTTAGTTAAAGAGAGAGAGAGTGAAGAAAAACAAGTTCATAATAGGAATCTTGTAAACTGATATCGTTTGTGATATTCAGTTAGATTTAGAGAGAAATCTAGTTGGGATTTGAGTTGGGTGAGTGTTGAGTGTGATTTGTGCCTATAAAATCAAGGGTTTTCTTAGAGTTTTTGTGCTTAAATTGTGTTTCGAACAGCCTGAGATTGTTCTTTAGTGCACAAGTTGAGCCTGTGCTCCCGAATGTCTACTTGTGCCGAGTTGAGTCAGAACAGCTTGCACTAAGGGTTGAATTTGCAGAAATCAAGTCAAAGATGCCTTTATATCACATTATCTCGGTTTTGTGATGTGGGGAAGTGAAAAAGTAGAGTTTTTGGAGGTTTGTGGAAGGCATTGGGGTTTGGAGTTGTCTTCTTGTGCTTTTGTCTTTTCTGCAGGTTGCTTTGTCTTACTATGCAGTTGTCATTTTCTGTTGAGAACAGTCTGCCCGAGAACAGCCAGATTCCAAGAAGCATCTTCCTTTGTTTATCATTTCTTTTCTTGTATAAATACCCTTGCATGTGTATTGCTTTCAGATTCATTATTATGATGAAATAATTAGTTAAGACATTAGTAGTAGTTTAGTTCTAGTTTCAGTAGTAGTAGTGTAGGGTCTCTCTGAGACCAGGCATCAGCCTGTTCGTACTTTTCTTATTGTTGATTTTGAGCATGACTATGAGTGAGTAGTCACTCAAGGTGGAAAACCAGCCTTCCGGCTGGTGGTTGTAAGCATATCTTTTCCCTATTATGAATGAAGTCATGTTTGTTTGATTGTTCAATAGAATTTCCATTCATATGCAAGCCTCGCGAACTTGTATTCTCAGTTTTTTGATGTTGTAGGGACCAACTCGGATCAAGCGATAGATAAACTATTGAACACATATATTTTATACCGGGACCAATAAGGATAAGATGTATGCTAGGGGTTCTTATTTATAAGATGCTTCTTGTGCTTAATGCTTGTGCTTGTGTAATCTAATGGAAACTAATTTTACATAAGTATAAAGAATCTTGGGAACATGTGACCATCTGACTTGAGTGAATATAGTGAAGATACCCTAGATCTATAATAAATACGGTTGACTTGTATGAAGGAATTGTGTGCTTGTTTACCATCAGTTCTGGCTGTGCTTTACACCTGCTTGTTTTATATTGGTTAAATCCATTTAAGAATTGTATGATCAGTCTTGCCATTAGTTTATATTTAGTTTATAGTAGTTTAGAAATTCTCAAATCAATTAAGCACAACCAGCCGACTGTTCTATTTCTGAAAAGAGACCAGCTTGAGACTGTTCTATCCCTGTGGAGACGATAAATTTATCACTTTATTACTTGTCTAGTGCACTTGCTAGTGTCATCCCACTCATTTGTACACAACAAGTTTTTGGCGCCGCTGCCGGGGATAGAAATTTTTTAAGCCGTTTTAATTTTATTACCTTTTCATTATAAAATAGTTGGTTTTTACCTGTTTGTTTAAGTGTGCAGTTATCTAGTCAGTTGTTCTCAGTTTATGCGAAGGCTGTTCAAAACTAAGAGCAGCTTGAACAAGCAGGCGAACGAGAAGAACGATCGAAACTGCCACAAGCACAAGCAGAGAATCAGAGAGGAAAAACTATGGAGGGTCAATTTGCTCGATCCTTACCCATGAAAGAGTACTCAAAACCTTTCACCGATGGTTACTCATCATGCATAGATATCCCCGATGAAGGAGACAACCACTTCAAGGTCAAGGCGTTCATGATCCAAATGTTGCAAGCGGGTGTGCAATTTGGAGGCCTACCTAATGAAGATCCACACTCACACATCCAAGATTTTGTTACCATGTGCAATACATTCAAAACAAATCGAGGAGAGAGTGATGATGTTATTCGGCTCAAGCTGTTCCTGTTCTCATTAAGGGACAAAGCTAAGAGTTGGATAAAGAGTTTACAACCGAGATCTATAACAACATGGGATGCTATGGCCAATGCCTTCCTTGCCAAATATTTTCCACCAAGAGAAGCCATAAAACTCAGAAATGCCATATCCCAATTCTCCCAATACCGTGATGAATCCCTTTCTGAAGCTTGGGAGAGATATAAAGATCTCTTGAGGAGAGTCCCAAACCATCAAATGCCCATGTGGATGCAAATGCAGACCTTCTATCATGGCCTCACAAATGTCTACAAAATCCAAATAGAATCGGTTGCAAGTGGAGATCCGGAGGAACTAGCTCCCGAGGAACTTTATGAGCTCATTGAACGACTTGTCAACACGAGCTATAAGTGGCACTCAGTGAGAGAAGATGGAAGAACAGACTCAAACTCACCAGTAGCTGAAGAGGTGTCAAGGCTTACTGCTCAAGTAGAACAACTGAGCAAGCTGTTCAAGTTGGACAACCAAGTCAACCAGGTGCACGCTGTTCAGTACGACTACAACAAGGATGATCATTGTTTTGTTGACTGCCAAGGGAACAATCAGACCTTAGTAGCTATTCCAGAACACTATGATTATATAGTGAACAATCAGAGGCTGATCTCAGATCCTTATTCCAACACTCGTAATGATGGGTGGAGGAATCATTCTGACTCAAGTTGGATCTCCCATCCTAGTTCCAGCTCACACCCACCGTGTCAGAGGCCTCAGAGGAACTACCAACCCCAGCATAACAATCAGAACCTGTTCTCCCAAAACAACAAGAGCTTGGATGCGAGCAAAACCAAAATGGAAGAGATGATGATGCAGATGATGCAGCAAATGCAACAACAGATGCACCGAGCACAACAACAACAAAGCTCAATTGAAAATTTGGAAACTAACTCATCCAATTGGCAAATATTGTTCCTAAGAACAAGGAGGTCATTCCAAGCGACACAGAGTTGAATCCAAGGGAGGAAGTACATGCAGTCATGTTGAGGAGCGGAGAAGAGTTATTGGAGCCCAAGCATGCAACTAAAATGCATGTTCAGACAGAACAAGCAGATCCCGAAGCACAGCCACATGTTGTTCAGTCAACAAATTCAGTTGTGGAAGCAACAAAGCAATATGTTCTTGAGCCCATTCTAGAGAGGCAACATGAGCGTGTATATGTACCAAAGGTGCCCCATCCAGGAAGGCTAAAGTTACAAATAAAGGAGGAGCAACCAGGAAGATTTTTGGAGATGCTCAAGAAGATCCACATCAACATTCCTTTTGTGGAAGCACTATCATCATCACCAGTGTATGTGAAGTTCCTAAAGGATCTGTTGCAGAACAAGAAGAAGCTGGAGAGTGTGTCCATGGTCCAGCTAAGCCGTACTTGTTCTTCTATCATTCAGAACAAGTAACTTCTCCCCAAAAAGGAGAAAGATCCAGGAAGTTTTACTATCCCATGTTCATTTGGTAGCTTTAATATTGATAATGCTCTGTGTGACCTAGGAGCAAGTATAAATCTTATGCCTTATTCAATATACAAACAGCTTGGTCTAGGAGAACCCCAACCAACGAGAATGTCCATTCAATTAGCCGATCGTTCTGTCAAGTACCCTATGGGAATGGTTGAGGATATCCTAGGCAAGGTAGATAAATTCATATTACCAGCTGATTTTGTGATTATGGATATAGATGAAGATGCTCATGTTCCAATCATCCTAGGTAGACCGTTCCTAGCTACGACTAGAGCAATCATAGATGTCTATAAGGGTGAACTTAGGCTCAAAGTGCATGACCAGCAAGTTGTGTTCAAAATGAATGAAGCTATGAAATACCCTTTGCCTATTGATGATACTTGCTATTTTCTTGAAACTTTTGATGTGCCTTGGTGTGATAATTTGCAGGAACAGGTTGAACCTGATCTAAAGGAGGAAGCACATGATGACCAGGAAGCCAAAGAGAGCGGTTTTGTTGTCTATGGGAACAGGCGGACACCCATTCAACCCTTGAACAACCAACAAAAACCACCTCTCATATCCCCACTCGAAGAACCACTTGTTCTTGAGTTCAAAACACTACCTAGTCATTTGGAATATGCTGACCCACAACCCCTTGACAAATTACCTTTAATCATCTCATCACAACTGATCCCGCAAAATAAAGCCCAACCTCTGCCTGTTCTTCTGAAGCACAAGGAAGCTCTTGCATGGACTGACCCTGTTCAAGAATTCCCAAACGATCAAGGAATTATTGTGATCCAGAATGAGAACAAGCGTGGAGAACAAGCAGACACCTGTGATACTTCTCAAGATGAACAACTATACGCTGTTCAGATGATTTTGTCCCATTCGAGGATACACACATGAAGTTACAGCTGAATGAGCTTGATGAATTCAAGCTGTTTTCTTTCAAGAATTCAGAGATAAACAAGAAGAGGTTTGACAAGAACATCCAAGCAAAGGAATTTCATCCTGGGCAAAAGGTGTTGTTGTTTGACTCTCACCACAAGCTGTTCCCAGAAAAGTCGAAGTCAAGATGGTCCGGTCCTTTCATTGTGGTGAAAATGTTCCCACATAATGCTGTTGTGATCTCTAAGGGAGCAAGCAATGCGTTCAAAGTCAATGTGCAACGCCTCAAGGTCTACTTAGCCGGAGAAAACAACCAAGTGGAGAAGTACCACATCTATGAACCTCTATGAGAACAAGCTGAAGTCAGTGTCTAGCTCTAGACACAAAACAGAGCACACGGGAGAACAAGTAGTACATGTTCTCTCCGCCCGTTAGAAAACAAACATATTGAAGTATGCCACTTTTTCTTCCAACCCCAAAGTAAAAAGTCAAACTTTGGCTTGATCCTGGTACTTATTCAAATCCTTCCTCATAAAAGCAAGTTGTTCATGTTGAGTCTGTCTGTTCAATATTTTTTTTTGTATGTTCCATAGGTGTCTAGTGTGCCTGTTCAGTTTTAGGATTGTGTCTTTTTATTTTTATTTGTCAAAGCATTGAGGGCAATGCTTTATTATTTTGGGGGGTGGGATTGCCATGAATTATTTTGGGGGTCCCTTGTCCTTAAAATCTTTTGCTTGTCCTCATTTCTGCCAAGTCCAGTGTCATCATGTTCTACTCAAATTTTTCGTTTTTAGAGTCTTTGTTTAAAGGTCAAAACAAAATGTTTTGCATGCACCCAAAAATCAAGAACTATAAAGTTAGTAGAAGATCAGCCTACCAAAAGTTTTCTCTGTTTTATACCCAAAAACACATTTTTAACCAACCTTCGCATGTATATATGTGTTTACCACCCATTTAGCCTACCCTGTTCACCACCACTTTTCCCTGTTCAAACTTTCCTTTTTCCTTTTAAACCAAACTACCAAGTGAAATCAACTCCAGTTTGAGCTAGAACAATCAGACCGATGTGCCCTCTCCTTGTTCAGCCAATATAAAAAAAAAGAAAAAAAAAAGAGAATAAAATTACTGGCTGTTCTTTGCTTTTGTGGTTGTTCAATCAAGGAAATCTAGCTCATTACTTATCAAAATTGGTAGTTCACCTTTACCCAAATCAACCCTGTTTTGCCCCAGACCAGTTTAAACATGTTCAACCTTTTGAGTTTGCTTGTTCTCTCATCAAAGTAGAAGATTGGTGCATTTAACCTTTAGTGTCTGTTCGAGTCTTTTATGTTTCGTCTCTTCGTTCTTTTCTCTCTTTTCTGTTTAGTCCGAGTCTCTTGAGTCAAGTCCAGTGTGTCCTTGTGTCTTTTTAGTTCGTTTCTTCTAGTCCTTTCTTTTCTGTTTGCTTGAGGACAAGCAAAGTCTATTTTGGGGGTATTTGTTAAGTGTGATTTGTGCCTATAAAATCAAGGGTTTTCCATAGAGTTTTTGTGCTTAAATTGTGTTTCGAACAGCCTGAGATTGTTCTTTAGTGCACAAGTTGAGCCTGTGCTCCCGAATAGTCTACTTGTGCCCAGTTGAGTCAGAACAGCTTGCAATAAGGGTTGAATTTGCAGAAATCAAGTCAAAGATGCCTTTATATCACATTATCTCGGTTTTGTGATGTGGGGAAGTGAAAAAGTAGAGTTTTTGGAGGTTTGTGGAAGGCATTGGGGTTTGGAGTTGTCTTCTTGTGCTTTTGTCTTTTCTGCAGGTTGCTTTGTCTTACTATGCAGTTGTCCTTTTCTGCTGAGAATAGTCTGCCCGAGAACAGCCAGATTCCAAGGAGCATCTTCCTTTGTTTATCATTTCTTTTCTTGTATAAATACCCTTGCATGGGTATTGCTTTCAGATTCATTATTATGATGAAATAATTAGTTAAGACATTAGTAGTAGTTTAGTTCTAGTTTCAGCCTGTTCGTACTTTTCTTATTGTTGATTTTGAGCATGACTATGAGTGAGTAGTCACTCAAGGTGGAAAACCAGCCTTCCGGCTGGTGGTTGTAAGCATATCTTTTCCCTATTATGAATGAAGTCATATTTGTTTTGATTGTTCAATAGAATTTCCATTCATATGCAAGCCTCGCGAACTTGTATTCTCAGTTGTTTGATGTTGTAGGGACCAACTCGGATCAAGCGATAGATAAACTATTGAACACATATATTTTATACCGGGACCAATAAGGATAAGATGTATGCTAGGGGTTCTTATTTATAAGATGCTTCTTGTGCTTAATGCTTGTGCTTGTGTAATCTAATGGAAACTAATTTTACATAAGTATAAAGAATCTTGGGAACATGTGACCATCTGACTTGAGTGAATATAGTGAAGATACCCTAGATCTATAATAAATACGGTTGACTTGTATGAAGGAATTGTGTGCTTGTTTACCATCAGTTCTGGCTGTGCTTTACACCTGCTCGTTTTATATTGGTTAAATCCATTTAAGAATTGTATGATCAGTCTTGCCATTAGTTTATATTTAGTTTATAGTAGTTTAGAAATTCTCAAATCAATTAAGCACAACCAGCCGACTGTTCTATTTCTGAAAAGAGACCAGCTTGAGACTGTTCTATCCCTGTGGAGATGATAAATTTATCACTTTATTACTTGTCTAGTGCACTTGCTAGTGTCATCCCACTCATTTGTACACAACAGTGTGCAATCCAGAAAACAGAGTTGTTGTTGTTCTGGTGGAAATCCTATAACTCTTTTTAGGCTAGTCAGAACTAAGTGAGAATTAGCTTATGTTCTGTTGATGTAAAGGAGCTTCTGAACTTGCCATAAAAGTTCTGAATAGTAGATTTAAAATCTTTTGTGTCTGCGACCTCAGGGGACAAGACGTAGTCATAGGACTTCTGTGGCGAACTTGGATAAATCGACTTGTTCATCAGGATCTCCTGAACTTCCTTCTCCCTCTTATAGTTGTTATTATTGCTTCTGTGTGCTTGCTCATATTTAGTGCTGAAACAGATTTACTCTTAATATCATTGTCTTTGTTCAAAAGACCGTCCAGAAGTTCTGAAACTCTGAACTTCTGTTGCTGAAAACAGTCTAACTGTGTTTAGGCAGAATTTCCCTCAGAAGCTGCTTCTGTAAGCTTGCTTCTGATTCTGAGGAAATTTGACTCTGAAAATTAAGTTTCTTTAAAAACTTAGAAATTTTCAGTTTTCAACTTAGACACTTATTCACCCCCCTCTAGGTGATTCTGTTCTTGTTAAGGCCAACATAAGATCCAATCAGAATCAATAGAGATGGTTGGTAGAAATCTACCTGAGAATTCCTCTTACTATATGATCCCAGAGGGTGCTTCCACAACTAGACCTCCACTGTTTAATGGTGATAACTACTCCTACTGGAAAAGGAGAATGATGTATTTCATTCAAGCTCAGAACATGAGTGCTTGGAATGTTATTAGAGAAGGTGACTTCATTCCAACCAGAATGGAAGTTGGTCTAGGGAATGTTATAATACCTCCTAGGGTATATACTGATGATATCCTCAAGAAACTCCAAACTAATGCTATAGCAATAAACATGCTGCATTGTGCACTTTCTGCTACTGAGTATAACAAAGTTTCTTCTTGTGAAACAGCTAGAGACATATGGAACAAGCTGGAAGTTACTTATGAAGGAACAGGAAAAGTGAAGCAATCCAAGATCAACCAACTAATGAGAAGCTATGAGTTATTTGAAATGCTTGAGAAGGAATCAATTTCAGACATGAACTCAAGATTCACCAAGATAGTCAATGATCTGAAAGAATTGGGAAAGGATATTGAAGAACCAGAAAGAGTAAAGAAGATTCTCCGAAGCTTACCAAGGTCTTGGCAAGCCAATAAGATTGCTATTGAAGAAGTCCAAGACTTATGCTTCTATGCATATGATGAACTTATTGGTTCATTGATAACCCACGAAATGTCAATGAAGAACCATGACTTGAGAGAAAAATCAGAGGGAAAAAGAGGGGTTGTCCTGAGAGCAGAATCTTCAGAAGAGTCCTCAGAAGATGAGGAACTGGCTATGCTGACCATGAAGTTCAAGAAAGCCTTTAGACTAGGCAGAGGTGGAAACTACAAAAAGCCCTTGAGGAGCTTTGATAAGAAGATTTCTGATTCTGGTGAAAAATCCAAGAGAGATCCTAGCAAACCCATTGTGTGCTATAGATGTCAGGAACCAGGGCATATTAAGCCTAATTGCCCAGAGCTGAAAAAGGATAAAAGAAAGTTCAAGAAAGCAATGCTGGCTGCCTGGTCAGACTCTCAGACCAGCATCGATCCTGAAGAGAAGGAAGAGCAAGCTCAGATTTGTTTCATGGCTATTGATGAGCCAACCTCTGAAGATATCAAGGAGAGACTTCCACACCTCCTGAAGCAACATATGACTCTGAGGTAAACAATTCTCATGAACAAGACATCATTGATTCTCTTTAAGAACTTTATAGTATGTTCAAATACCTTAAGAGGAAATTGGACAAAAGTGAGGCTGACAAGTTTCTTAGGTTTACTCAAGTCTATTCTGACATGAAAATGTTAGAAGAGAAGTTGTGTAAACAGTTCAGCAC
Organism: Euphorbia peplus; assembly: GCA_028411795.1. Taxonomy (NCBI): domain Eukaryota; kingdom Viridiplantae; phylum Streptophyta; class Magnoliopsida; order Malpighiales; family Euphorbiaceae; genus Euphorbia; species Euphorbia peplus. The sequence goes on from CP110844.1 coordinate 20,046,364, forward strand.
TCCTGCTGATGACCCCAAAGCCAAAGGCAAGGAAAAGCTGCCTCTCAGAAGTGATAAACCCTAGAAGAAGAAGAAGAAACCTATCACTCCCTCTCTTCTGAAAGAGATCTCTTCTCCTCCTGATGTGGGTACCTCTGCGAGTGCTATTGCCTCTGAAGATGTTACACCTTCCCAGAAGAAGAAGAATCCTCCCAAGAAGCAAAGGGAAAGATCCAAGAACCCTCCCTTTTGCAAGCTTTGCAAGAGTGAGGGTCACTGGTTAAAGGATTGCAAGTATCACATCAAAAACATCTTGCAATCTGAGATATCATTAAAACCTGCTGAAGATAAATCTAACAATGAAGGACCCAATAAGGATTGGGTACCTGTCACTAATTGATTGTGTTGCAGGTGGCTCTGAGTGCTCCATCAATGTCAAAGCTGTGGTACATTGACAATGGGTGCTCAAGGCATATGACAGGTGATGAAAAGGCATTCATCACATTTGATCCTAAAAGAGGTGGTAAAGTCAGCTTTGGAGATGCTCAGAAAGGAAGGATCCTTGGTTTTGGATCAATTGGAACCAATCCTCCCATTGAAGATGTCTCCCTAGTCAGAGGCCTGAAGTTCAACCTCCTGAGTGTTGCACAACTGTGTGACAAAGGTAGAGATGTAGTTGTTGGCCCTAACAAGATCAGAATCACCTAAAGGGGGGTGAATAGGTGTCTAAGTTGAAAAAACTGATAATTTTAAGTTTTTAGAGAAACTAAATTTTTCAGAGTCAAATTTCCTCAGAGTCAGAGGCAAGCTTAGTGAAGTAGCCTCTGAGGGAAATTCTGCCTTTAAGCAGATTCTGCGTTAAAGCAACAGAAGTTGTATTTAGACAGAACTTCTGGACAGTCTTTTGAACAAACACAATGAGATAAAGAGTAAATCTGTTTCAGCACTAAATATTCAACAAGTACACAGAAGCAAATAACAAGTATAAGGAAGGGAGAAAGAGATTCATTAGGTCCTGATGAACAGTTCGATTTATCCAGGTTCGCAATAGAAGTCATGTGACTACGTCCTGTCCTCTATGATCGCAGTCAGCAGAGATTTCAAATCCACTATTCAGAACTTTTATGGCAAGTTCAGAAGCTCATTTACATCAACAGAACTTAAGCTAATTTCTCACTTAGTTCTGACTAGCCTAGAATGAGTTAAAGGATTTCCACCAGAACAACAACAACCCTGTTTTCTGGAATTCTCACCCAACTCAAAATCTAACTAAATATCACAAACGATATCAGTTTACAAGATTCCTATTATGAATTTGTTAAAACTAAGAAAGATTGAGAATGGAAAATGGTTTCTCTGTTTTGCTTGTTAAAACAATGCGTTGAGATTTTAGCTCAATAATCTCGTGTGTGGAACACAGTTGAGCTTGGCTACTATTTATAGTGCTTTGAGATGACCGTTGGTGAAGTTTGAATCTTCAATTGATAACATCAGTTTGTTATAGCCGTTAATCTGTCATTTCTTCAAATGGTCTTCAAAAACACTTTGATTCTGTTAACCTTGTTCTTTAACTTAATCCGATAAGTGATTTGAAATCAAAGAAAAAGTTGACTGGAAATTTGCTTCATTTGGATCAACAAAGGGTAGACAAGATAATGCTGGTTTTGTTTGACGTGATCATGCGCGCTCCATCAAAGCAGCTTTTTGAACTTTTGGCGCTTTGCATTAAATGCAAATGTCAGAGCATTAAATGCTTAGCCAAACCCGCGCTTCTAAGCTCTTAATTCCTTTTGTCTAAGCTTCTGACCAAATGGAAAGACTTCTGGTTGCTTCTAAACTTCTGAGGCGAGCTTTAACATTCTTCAGAAAATCTTCAGAGCAGAGCATCCAGCTTCTGAGCTTTATCTTCTGTCTTCAGCTATTCTTCTCTTCTGAGTCTTCTAGGCAATTCAGAGTTTCTTCATTCAGCACCTGCTGAGAAAACTTATACAAAACTTAACAAAAAATTGTTAGTCACTATTGAGAATTATATAAGTAAAAGTCAAAGTACATCTTCTGAAACGTTTGGACATAATCAAAACACTTAGGAATCATCATTCTCCCCCATTTTGGTTATGGACAAACCGTTGTTCAGAAGGTAGAGTTACTTAAATAAACACAGAGTTTAGAGAGTAACTTCCTGACTGTTATGTTTTTAAGTGCCTCTGAAATTTTTTTAACTCCCCCATTTTAGTATAAATTGTGAACTCCAACAATCTGTGTTAACTTAAGAAAAGGCTTAAGATCAAGTTGTTAGATTTAGTGGGATAAGTTCAGAGCAAAAACAAATAAGACATAAGCAGTAATATTTATAAGAATGCAGATATAATGATCAGAGACAAGATATGATAAAATGTCAGAACCAGTTTATAAACCATCAGAGCAAACACATAAGATTAAAACATCAAAGGAGGTAAAAAGAAACATAAAGTCTTAAGACATGCTACCCAACCCAGAACCTATAGCTACGAAGCCTAAGTTCTACTTCCTAGGAGGATTATCTCTTTTGGCTTTCTTCTGAGGAGGATTTTCACCAGAACCAACATTCTCATTATGTCTCTTCTCTTTGGAACCACTCTGCTGAGCAGACTTCTCCCCCATTTGTCCAGAACCCAGTGCACCTTTATCCTTAAGCTTTTGTTGTTGAGCAAGAGCAACATTATACTGATGCGGATTAGGTCTCACAGAGTTGATCACATCCATTCTTCTTCTGAAATCAGCATAAATGGAGATCATTCTATCATAGGTTGAGCCAGACAAAGGGCGCTCTCTATGAACATCCTCAAGAAGCAGCTTGATAGATTGATTGTTGTCATACACAGCAACAGTCAAGTGTTCATTCTGAATGTAAGTCTGTCCACGAACAAACCTATAACAATTATGAAGAACCTTCTCTTGTTCCTTAGCCTGAGTATGAACAACCTTCAAAAATTCTGTTAGCTCGGCAATCTGAGTGTTCTGAGCAGTCAGAGTGTCCTCAATACTCTGCAATCTGTTATTGAGATCAGGAGTGATGTCATACATAACTCGAGCAATTCCAGAAGATGATGGACCTTGAGCAGAAGATTTCACTTCTCTCAGAATATGGTTTGCAGTGCTTTGCAGATCATCAATCTTTGTTAGAAGAACCTTATCCTGAGCCTCATAATGCTCATTAGCTTCCTTGATTTCCTCTGTCAAAATTTCAATGTTCTCATTAACATTTTTGGTTGAGGCAAGAGCTATATTCTCCAATGTAGGAAGGGTTAAGGCTAGCTGTCTCAATTTGTAGAGTTCATCATTCGCAGCAAGATGAAGTGTAGATAGGTTGCGAATATACACAGAGGGATCTTGCATCTGTAGCATTGACATGAGTTGCAAGTTTTGAGCTTTCACTTGCTAAAGTTCTTGCATCACAGCAGCTTGAGCAATCATATCAGCAGCAGGATACCTCTGACCCATAGAAGCAAACCTACTAAACAAATCATCAGAGCCACCCTGACTCATTCTTCTCAACTCCTCAACAGAAGGAGTAGCACCAGCTCCTAAGAGATTAGGATTTCTCCCAATGAATCCTCTACCTCCAAAATAACTTTCACTCTCGTGCTGACTCATCAATTTTTTGAGAAAATCATAGTTTGATGAAACACCAGCAAAGGTGGAAGTAGGAATAAAAGAGGTTAAAGGTTCACACACAGAGGGTGCATGTCCAGAAGTTAAAAGAGGAGGAATAGATGTTGTGGAAGAAGGAGCAGAAGTAGTTTTGGTAGAAGGTATGGTAAAAGATGAAGTAGTGGATGGAAAAGAAAAAGTGGATGAAGTGTTTAGAGAGGGAGTAGTGGATGTAGTTGTGGAGTCTGAAAAGATAGGGCTTGTAGAGAAATTCACTTCTGAATAGGATCCAGAAGGAAGAGTAGTTTTAGGATCTACAACCTCAGAAGTTGAAGTTGTAGAAGGAATTAAAGTTTCAGAACCACCACCTTCTGTGATAGAAATTGGTGGAGAAGAATGTGGTGGAGGTGGAGGAGAGTTATTGTAAAACCTGATCATGAGTAGAAGTAGGAGCAGCCTCAGGAGTTGAGAATAGTACATTCTCAGAGGCGTTGGGATCATAGGAGGCAAGAGGTTCAACATATATGTATGCCATTCTGTCAATCACCTCGGATGCATTCCTATTCCTCTCAGTACTTATGTCCTGTCCAAGAAGGACATCATCTATGAAATGCTCATTATCAACGTTATGAGCAAACACTTGTGCACCCTCCAGCACAGTTTGTGGATCTTCATGCTGAGGAGATGAGTCATCAGATAAAGTCTCAACAATGGGAACACCATCATCATTGAGAAATTCATCATCATCATCCATGTGAAGATTCTCCTCATCATTCACATCCTCAGCTTCTTTCTCAGCATCCTCTGGAATATCATCATCTAGATGAGGAGCAGTTAAAACAAAGTTTCTTTTTCTCAAAGGCTTTCTCACTGCAGCAGAAGCCTTTGTTCTCCTACTCAGAGGAAAATCGTCCTCAGCATCCTCAGTAGCAGCATTAATATCAGCATCAGCCTTAGCTTTTGCAACTTGTTCTCGCTCAGCTGCTTGAGCCATATCCAACTCAGCATTAGCTGCAACAGCAGCCTCTGCCCTCTTGTTCTTCTCAACTTGCTGTAAAACAACACTCAATTTTTCAACCTCAGCAACTCTGGCAAGTTCTGCCAAGCGATCATCTTCTACTTCTTTTGTTGACTTCTCAGCAGCCTCACTAGGCTTCTCAGCAAGAACCTTCCCATAAGGGGCAACACTAATCTTAGTTTGCACTAAGTTAGGTAAAGGTTCATCAGCAACAATTTTATCAACAGTCATTAGAACTGTGTTGTTGGTCTTCTTCTTTCCCTTATCACCCTTTCCTTTCTTGGTACCTTTCCTAGCATCCTTCACAACATTCTTGTGAACTTCCTTTATTACCAGAGGAGCAGAAGTCTCAGCCTTCTTAGCTAGCAGCATACCAAAAGATAACTTAGTCAGAGGGACATAAGCTATAGGTGTACTTCTGCTTCTGATAGCATCTGCTGGAATCTCAACACCAACAGATTCAAATATTCTTGTCAGCAGGTAGCCATAGGCAAGGGTTCCATTTGCCTTCACACTCTTCATCTGTCTCAGAATCATTGCAGACAGATTTACCTTCTTCTTAGCCATCATATGGTACATATATACCCTCTCCCTGTTGGAGACACAGTTAACTCCTCCAGACTTTGGCAGGAACACATTAGTGGTGATGTAATGTGCCCACCTCTGGTGCTGAGTCAACCATGTAGCATATGTCTCTTTTGCACTCAGATCTGGTCTTCCCCAGTTAGAATCAACAAAGCCTTCAACAGACTCATCTTCCACAATAATCAAACCTTCATCAGCATTACCCAAAATGGTAGAGAGTGAAGTTCTGGAAACCTCAACCTCAACTCCACAAACCATTGAGTGAAGAACATCAACTTCATCAGAACGAAATGAGAGATTCTTGTAAAACTCTGTGACTTGTGTTGGAAAGATAACCTCATCGAGGAAAGCGAATGAGATCCAATTTTGAGTGGTTAACCATTTGGAAATTGGAGAGGTGGTAAGGCATTGTTCATCTAAGAACCTAGAAGTGAAGACCTTAGAGGGATTGAGTTCAATTTTGGCTTCGAAGATACGAGTGATTGTGACTGGAACATTTTGTTCAAAGCTATTTTAGGAAATTAGGTTTTAGAGTAGAGAGAAAGATAGAGATTGCAGAAAATTGCTTGTGAATTCTAATTGCTATGAAAACTTAGGTGAAAATTTGCTAAGTATGGAAATCCCTATTAATACCCAAAAACTAATAAACCGTTCCAATTCAAAAAGTTGATAACCACCGTTAAAAAGGGAACCAGTTACCGTTAACAACAGAAAAAGCGCAGAAATAACATTTAATGTAGGCACGCTTTAAGCAAAAATTAAACACCATGATTATCCTTAATCACACTTAACTATCTTAAATGGCTAGCAGTTAAGACAGAAGAGAATATAATTAAAGATAAACATATTAGCAAGATTGTCTTCAGAGGGCAAGTAAGTAAGAAAAATATCCTTCTTCGGAACATGATCTCTCAGAAAGTGATGCCTAATGTGAACATGCTTCATCCTGCTGTGTTGAATGAGATTCTTTGAAAAGTCAATAGCACTTTTGTTATCACAGTTGATTGTAATTGTTCCATGAGTGACTCCATAGTCAGCAATTTGTTGCTTTATCCAGAGCATTTGAGAAACACAACTTCCAGCATCAACATACTCAGCTTCAGCAGTTCAGAGAGCCACATAGGTTTGCTTCTTACTATGACAGGAGACTAAGCACTCCCCTAGAAAATGACAACCACCAGAAGTGCTGACTCTTTTCAATTTATCTCTACATAGTCAGAGTCTGTGTATCCAACAGGAGTAAAATTTGTACTACAAGGATACCACAAACCAGCTTCTGAAGTGCCTTTAAGATATCTGAGAAATCTTTTGACAACAACATCGTGAATCTCCTTTGGTTTAGCCTGATATCTAGCACGGAAGCACACATCAAAATGTATATCTAGCCTACTAGCTGTTAGATATAAAAGAGAACCAATCATACCTCTGTAGGTGTTCATGTCTACAGGTTTACCAGCTTTCTCTTCATCATCAAAGTCTTTGATGACATCCATGGGAATGTCAATAGCATTAGAGTCTGACATGCCAAATTTCTTCAGCACGTCTCTAGTATAGTTGGCTTGATTGATAAACACACCATCATTACTTTGCTTGATCTAAAGTCCTAAGAAGAAGGTTAATTCTCCCATCATAGACATTTCAAACTCAGCTTTCATGTGGTCACTGAACTCCATGCACAAAGATTCATTAGTAGCTCCAAATATAATATCATCAACATATACCTGAGCTAAAAGGATATCTTTGTTCTTTCTTAGAGTGAACAGAGTTGTATCAACATAGCCTCTGACAAATGCCTTAGACAGAAGGAACTTTGTCAGTCTCTCATACCAAGCTCTGGGAGCTTATTTCAGTCCATACAAGGGTTTCTTCAGCTTATACACATGATCTGGAAACTTAGGATCTTCAAAACTAGGTGGTTGAGACACATAAACTTCCTCATCAATGTACCCATTCAAGAATGCACTTTTCACATCCATTTAAAAAAGCTCAAAACCTTTGTATGATGCAAAAGCACACACATAGGCTTCCAACCTTGCAACCTTGTTTCTCACAACATTTCTAAACTCATCAAGCTTGTTTTTCAGAACCCATCTTGTACCAACAACTTTCTTGTTGTTAGGTCTGAGAACCAAAATCCAAACTTCTGACCTTTTGAACTGGTCAAGTGCTTCTTGCATTGCCATTAACCAGCACTCATCATCTTCAGCTTCATAGAAGTCTTTGGGTTCCATTAGTGACACAAACGGTACATTACCCATCTATCTTCTGAGCTGAGATCTGGTCATGACAGGATTGTGAACAGAGTCTATAATATTCTCCAAAGGGTGATTCCTAGGAGCTCTAACTTCTCTTGGTACATCCAATGTATCTTCTTAAACTTGTTCATCATTTATTGAATCATATATAAGAGCATATTCTGGAAGGAAGTTGACTTCTTGAGTTGGATTCTATTATGGAACTGGATTAGCAACATGAGGAATCACTTCAGCAACTCTAGGAGAGTCATCTTCAGCATTGGCAGGAGATGTTACTTCAGGAGCTTGAACTACATCTTCATCAGGAGCTCTACTATCTGCAGGGTTAGTATCATCAAACTGAACATGAACAGATTCATCTAAAGTTTGAGTCCTCTTATTAAAAACCCTATATGCTTTACTATGTGTTGAGTAACCAAGGAAAATGGCCTCATCTTCCTTTGAATCAAACTTTGAAAGATATTCTTTTGTATTCAAAACATAACACTTACAACCAAAGGTTCTGAGATAACCTATCTTAGGCTTTCTACCTTTCTAGAGTTCATAGGGAGTTTTGTTCAAGATGCTTCTGATGAGCACTCTTTTCAAAACATAACAAGCTGTGTTAACAGCTTCTCCCCAGAAGTACTTTGGAAGCCTTCTGTATTTGATCATGGTTCTGGCAATTTCAACCAGAGTTCTGTTCTTCCTTTCAACTACCCCATTTTGTTGAGGAGTTCTGGGAGCAGAAAAATTATGATCAATTCCCTTGGTTTCACAGATTTCTTCAAACTGATAGTTCTTGAATTCTCCACCATTATCACTTCTGATATGGATTACCTTCTCATTCCTTTCATTCTCAAGTTTCTTTACAAGAACTGAGAAACATCCAAGTGACTCATCTTTGCTAGCAAGCAAAATGACCCAAGTGAATCTTGAATAGTTATCTACTATGACAAAGGCATACTTTTTTCCACCCATGTTCATTAGTTGAACAAAACCAAAAAGATCCATATGAAGTAACTCCAAAGGTCTTTTAGTTGAAATGGTTTTCTTAGTTTTAAAAGAGCTTCTAGATTGTTTTCCAGATTGACAAGCAATACATAAATGGTTCTTTTTAAAACTAATTTCAGGCAGATCCTCAACCAATTGATATCTAGCTACTTTGGCCAGAAGGTCCATGCTCACATGAGCAAGTCTTCTATGCCAGAGCCAAGGTTATTCCAGCAAAGATTGATGACCTTCAAAGCACTGCCAATCATATTCTGAGAGAAGTAAAATCTTCTGTTCAAGATTCATCATCTTCTGGTGCTGCTAGAGTTATGTATGACATCACTTTTGATCTCAACAACCGTGTGCAGAGCATAGAAAACACTCTTGTTGCTCAGAACTCCCAAATATCAGAGCTGAGAGAATTCTTGAAGGTTATTCATACTCAAGCAAAGGAACAAGAAAAAGTACTTTATAATTGTTATCGGTTTGTTCGAGGAAAAACTTTTATCCAAAATGAACAACTGACTAATGTTGTGTATGCAAATAATCTTGCTATCAAGCTTCTGATCCAAGATGCTCACAAAGTACGACCTATATCTGGTGCAACTTTTGACCATTTGAATGTTATTGACGCTGATTTCAGAAGAAGCATGGAATTAGTGAATTATGTGAGGCCTAGTCAACATCAATACAATGTTGCTCTGGCTCAACAGAAGAAACTGAATGACCAAGGTGCTCTGGGCGTTCGTTTTGGCCAAACGGGGTAGAAGTCTGCACAGCAGAGTGGTCTTGGTACTGGTATGAAGAGACTAAGTGAGGGAGATGGTTCTGGTGGTAATACTCAGAAGAAACACAAACCTGATGATCAATCCAAAAGACAATCCCATTTCGGTAAACAATCATCTCATTTAGCCTCTATTTTCATTCTTAGTCATTAATCCTTTGATATTTTAGTCATTCCTTGCAATTTAGCACCCAAACTCAATCTTTTATTCACCTTTTCTCGTACCTAACCAAAACAGCCCCGTCATTCACGTTTTTCACCTTAAACCCATCACAAATTCGATCAAATTCAATCCACATAGTCTTTTACACAATCCATTTTAAACCCGACATCCATTTCCACGAATTCCGACACCCAAATTCCTTGGTTATGTGCTGATTTTCATAAGTTTATGACACCATTTCCACCCATCCAACACCATTCCCAATCGAAACAAGAAGTTAAAGCTCGCCTAATCGGTTCAATTTGATGTTTTTGTTAATTTCCAATTTTTAGTTATTTGTTATGTTTTGTTAATTGACATTGATCACATTAATACTCTTGTTGGATTTTTTATTTGTAATCGTTTTATTTACTTGTAATCTTGACATTATTTTGATTAATAAAATTAAATTTTCTAAAGTTTGGTTTTGTTTATTAATTTCTTATTCTAGAGTTTACAAAGCTTTTATTGGTCCATCTTCTAGTCAAATTTGTGCTGGCCCGACTAGGAACCCAAGGGAAACGTTTTCTCAATCCTTGTTTTTTCCGTCCAACCGCTTAGTTATTAGTTAAGTATCCATAAGCAATAGGCGCAACCCTTCACATTTTAAACCGCTTCATAAAGCGTAGTTGAGAACCAAACTCTCTAGTACGTCCGCATTTATTTCCACACGAGCCAAGGTTAAACGGAAATAATTTTGTTTCTCAAAAATATCGCTAACAATTTCTGTGTTGGGAGTTGAACTTCGATAACATTAATCATTTGTTGATTTTTATTGATGTTTGTAATCTTTATTCATATTGTAATCTTGACATTATTTGATTAATAAAAGTTAAATTTCCAAAAGTTTGGTTTTTGTTCATCATTTTTATTTAATTTATCAAGCATTTTGGTCTTTTTCTAGTCAAAGTTGTGTTGACCCCGACTAAAAACTCAAGGGAAGCGGCTAATGCTTTTAGGTAGAGAGAACGTTATCGTTTGTTTGTGTTAATTTAGTAACATTTGATTCAACATATCGGAGTATGAATTAACGTCATCAAGACTTATTATAAATGTTAAATGTTACAAATTAAGATACTATAAGTTTTCTTTTTTTTTATAAAGATATTACTTGTTTTTTAGAGTTTGTACATTTGTCAATTTTAGAATTTCAACCCAAAATCTCATATTTTTTTTTAAAATGTAATAACCACTAAATCATTACTTGGTAGATAAATTAAAATATAAAAAATTAAAATATTAAAACTGCCAAAAATCATTTTGGATATTTGAGATGGGCTTTAACCTTTCTTATCATCATAGTGTTTGAAGTGAAGGAGCCTTCAAATTCAAGTAAACAAATAGATCTGGTAGGTAACATGCATTGGATAGGATTGCACCTGATAAATTCATTATTACTCAATCTTTTATTCAAATTCCATGTCATGCAAATAATTACTATCATAGGAATAAGATATCATCATGACCCGCCGTTCTTATTAAATTGCTAATTATTATTATTGTTATTATTAATTATTATTATTATTAATTATTCTTATTATTATTTCACAAGTATCACATATAATCATTTTTATCAAGAATTTTTATTATAGATCGGTTGGAATTAATTCGACCAATGAAATTGGAGAATAATATATATCCTCAAATTTGTGTCATTTTCTATGCGGCTCTCACATAAAATTAAGTATTTTCATTTATAAATTCTTATGATTCACTCAAAATATTTATTTTAAATGGAAATATTGATTTTAATGAAAGAGAGACATGGAAAACAAGTTTAGAACATCAAGTTATTTCTCAAGAAAATTAAAGAAGCATGACACGTCATAGACAGATGATTGATGTAAAAAAGAGAGTACAAATATAATGTTTCTATTGATACAATTTATTGGACCAAAATCATAATAGGAGTTTTCATTTCCATCCTCATTTCTTCTTCTTTTTTAATACTTAGGCTCTGTTCTTTTTCACTGAATAGAACTGAACTGAAATTTCTGAATGGAACTTAAATTGCTAAACTGAACTGAAATTGTTGAATAAAACTGGAATCGTTGAACGGAACTAAAAAATTTGAACAAAACTAAATTTGCTGAATTGAACAGAATTTATTGAATTCAATATAATTCAGTAAAATTTATCAAATCTAAAATAAAGTAATGATAAAACTATGATAGATAGAAAAACAAACAAATAAATAAATATAGGTATAATTTAAGATATAATTAGCGATCTACTATTCAACCAATCGTTGGTTGGCGTAGTGGTAACATGAGGTTGCGCTTAGTAAAGAGGTTTGCGGATCGATCCTCCACAACGGCGATTGGGAGGGGTTTAAATACCATAATCCTTGGACCCGCTCCGAATCCGGATTAGTCGGCCCAGTGGGTTCGGAAACTAGATGGAAAACCAAAAGGAGATCCGCAATTCATAAATAATAAGTGATATTAGAGAGATTACATGTTATAGAAATATATTGAAAGTAAAAAATAAACAACATATTTGAGAATATTATTCATACACTTTTCTCAAGAGAAATATTACATATATGCGCACTCGTGATATGATTTGAAATATTTTAACTTCATTTATATGGAGCTAAATGTAAATAGATAAATAAATGACGGGAGAATGAATGGTCTTTTTGATAACCATTAAAACAACTCAAATTAATATATTCATCACTTATTTTAAATAAGTGTGTTTGATAAACATTTTCATCAATCACTTAAATTACTAAATTAGGGAGTTGTTTGATAAAACTGAAAATTAAGTGCTGAAAAATTAAGTGATGAATATTATAAAAGCTGAAAGTGCTAAGATAAAAATGTTGGCCCTAACAAGATCAGAATTACCTAGAGGTGGGTGAATAGGTGTCTAAATTGAGAACTGAAATTTTCTAAGTTTTTCAAGAAACTTTAATTTCAGAGTCAAATTTCCTCAGAGTCAGAGGCTAACTTACAGAAGCAGCTTCTGAGGGAAATTCTGCCTAAACACAGTTAGAATGTTTTCAGCAACAGAAGTTCTGATTTTGAGAACTTCTGGACGGTCTTCTGAACAAAGACAATGACAATAAGAGACAATCTGTTTCAGCACTAAATATAAGCAAGTACACAGAAGCAATAATAACAAGTAAAGAGGGAGAAAGAAGTTCAGGAGATCCTGATGAACAAGTCGATTTATCCAAGTTCGCCACAGAAGTCCTGTGACTACGTCTTGTCCCCTGAGGTCGCAGCCACCAGAGATTTTAAATCTACTATTCAGAACTTTTATGGCAAGTTCAGAAGCTCCTTTACATCAACAGAACTTAAGCTAATTTCTCACTTAGTTCTGACTAGCCTAAAAAGAGTTAAAGGTTTTCCACCAGAAGCAACAATACTATGTTTTCTGGATTTCTCACCCAACTCTAATCTCAACTAGATTTCTCTCTAAATCTAACTGAATATCACAAACGATATCAGTTTACAAGATTCCTATTATGAACTTGTTTTTCTTCACTCTCTCTCTCTATTACAATAGCTATGCTAAGAAAGATTTGAGAATGGAAAAGTGTGCTCTGTTTTTCTTGTTAAAACAGTGCGTTAAGATTTTGCTCGATTATCACGCGCAGTTGATGTAGTGGAGCTTGGCTACTATTTAATAGTGAATGAGGATGACCGTTGGTGAATTTGAATCTTTGAAGGAGATGACATCAGTTGTTGTAGCCGTTAATTTGTCAAGTCTTCAAACGGTCTTCAAACACTTTGATTCCGTTAACCTTGTTCTTTAACTAAATCCGGTAAGTGATTTGAAGTTGAAGATAAGGTTGACTGAAAACATTCTTCAATTGGATCAACAAATGGTAGACAAGGAAAACTGGTTTCGCTTTGAGTAGACAAGCGCGCTCCTTCAAAACAGCTTTTTGAACTTTTGGTGCCTTGCATTTAATGCAAGTGTCAGAGCAATAAATGCTTCAACAAAACCCGTGACTTAGCTTCTGAAAGCTAATTTCCAGTTGCCTAGGCTTTTGATCAAATTGGTATAACTTTTGATTGCAAAGAACTTCTGAGGAGAGCTTTAACAGGCTTCGTAGCATCGGAGCGGAGTATCCAGCTTCTGATCTTTGAAACACTGACTTCAGCTTCCGAAACTTCCGAGTCCTTAAGGCAATCCAGAAATATTTCATTCAGCACCTGCTGAGTAACTCACATACAATGCTTAAACAAAAAATTATTAGTCAACATTAAACCGTATGTAAGAAAATATTAATTTTTCATCTTCTGAAACGTTTGGACATAATCAAAACACTTAAGATTCATCATTAAACTGTTTGGTTTTTACTGAAAAATTAAGTGTTGAATATAATTAATCAGTTTGATAACTATAATACGAAAATAAAAAAATAAGTACATCATTTACGTTAATTCAAGTTATTAAAGAAAAAGAATATAATTTATTGGATATACACATTATAAGTTTAATAAACACTAAAAGTACATAAATTTTTTATAAAAAATAAATAAAAATAAAACTAAATAAAGTAAAAGGGGATTAAGCATTAAATAATTGATTAGCAATTTGATTTCGTAGGCCACTCATAAATATTTGATTCGTTTGTCCACGTACTTTGCTTTCGGTGCTTGTTGAATTATTTGCAGATCCTTCAAAAATCATATCTTCTGCATCAAATTCGTCAAAAAAATCAACACTGACTCTTAATCGGCGAAGATAATTATGTATTGGTACACATGCAATAACAATATTCCTCTGGACATGGTATGAATATGGAGCCATCCTCTTCAAAATACGAAATCTTGCCTTTAAAACACCAAATGCACGTTCAATCACATTCCTTAATTTTGAGCATGATTAAACATTTCTTCTTTTGTTCTTGCATGATGACCATTTCAAAAATCTGATAACCAATATCGTGTATTTCGATAATGAGTCATAAATCCTCTTGTATTTGCATACGCGCATCGCATAAATAATATTTATCTACAAAATATATAAAAATTAATAGTATTTTATAATAAATCTGAAATAAATAAATTCAATAAAAAATATATGTAATTCGAAAAGATTACCATGCGGAGGAGAAAGAAAATTATTTGATGGATCACGCATTGTTTCAGTTAATACTCTTGAGTCATGTGCTACACCTTCCCATCCAACCCAGACGAGAGTAAAAATCATGTCAAAATCACATACACTGAGCACATTCTGGTAGCATTCTCCTCTTCCTCGATATAGTGTTTGTTGTTCAGCCGGTACAACGGCATGAATCAGAGTTCCATCAAGAGCACCAACAGCACCCTATAATGCTTACAATATATATAAACTATCTCATATAAAAAAATATAAATTAATAATTAATATCATAATTTATATCATACCTGAAATACTTGTCGAAGCCGCCGATGACGTTGCACTCTATTTAAATCACGATAAAACGTGGTAGGGACAATCATTTCCTTAGCAAATAGCATTGTGTTTAGAACTTCATGAAAATAACAATATATGGTTTGAGTTGAATGATTGAGTCTTCGTTTCACAATATGTGTACTAAAACTTTGACTTAAGATCATTAAGAACATTGCTATCTTTTCTTCAACCTTGATATAACGACTATCTTTTAACCATCCTTTAATTTTGAAATGGACACACAAACATATGAATGCTTCCTTTTACATTCTCAACGTTTCTTGACAATGGGCATTATTTCCATTAAGTATTTCTTTAAAATACTCATTTTCGTTCAAAGATGAAGACGTATCTAGTCTTCTCCCAATACAATTTCTCTTCATCTTCTTCTTTATCAAAAGTATTGCAATTAGTTTCAAAGTTTTTCTTTGCTTTTCGGTCGACATTCTGTCATAAATGTTAAATAAAATATTGTTAATAGTTAAAAAATAAAAATAAAATCACAAGAATTAATATTAAACCATATAATAGAAGGAGATAGGTTCATGTGAGACAAAGCCAGTATGGAGAGACTTTTTTTAGT
This sequence comes from Euphorbia peplus, assembly GCA_028411795.1. Lineage (NCBI taxonomy): Eukaryota > Viridiplantae > Streptophyta > Magnoliopsida > Malpighiales > Euphorbiaceae > Euphorbia > Euphorbia peplus. The sequence goes on from CP110844.1 coordinate 20,061,772, forward strand.
GTGAGACAATTAAAAAGTGGTGGCAATTTTGAAATTTTAAAAATATGGAGGGGCATTATTGAGGTGATGTCATCGCTGATGTCAGCGCTAATGTCACATCTGGAGAGAGAAAAAGTTTTTATTATTTTATTTAAAATGCATTTCCCGCTCTTTCCGAACTCATTTTTCAAAAAAAATTATACCACTGAACTCGTATTAATTAGGCGGTCATTTTGAGATCCATTGTTGTTATTTATAGACGATTTTTATTTTTTTTATTTTTGTTCCAAGTCGGATACTTGGTTGTTCCAACAGAATACTACATTTGTTCCACCAGACAACTCCAATTGTTCCAGCAAAATATTTTCATTATTTTTTTTTAATTGCACTCTGGGAGTGTAAAAAAATGTAGTATTCTGTTGGAACAATTAGAGTAGTCCGGTGAAACAATTATAAAAAAATAAAAAAAAAATAAAAATCGTCTATAAATAACAAAAATGGATCTCAAAATGACCACCTAATTAATACGAGTTCACTGGTATAATTTTTTTTGAAAAATGAGTTCGGAAAGAGCGGGAAAATGCATTTTAAATAAAATAATTAAAACTATTTCTCTCTCCAGAGGTGACATCAGCGCTGACATCACCTCCTCTTCCTTCCCTTCAATTCACGTATGAGGGGTGTTCATTTAATTACAAGTTTGCCACCTTCCCCTATTGAATTACAAAAATACTCCTTGTCTCATCATAAAAACTAGTCTCATCCTAAACCATTGTCTCATTTGAACTTGACTCATAATAGAAGAATGCAAATAAATTAAATAAAACTTTAAATAACCTTGGCATATGTTTAACTTTCCCTTATTAATTCCAAATATAAAATAATGCTAGACTAGAGTGCAAAAATGAAAATGTCAAATGATAAAAAAAAGGGTCTTATTAAACATAGCCCCCTTTCTATTATACATAGCACCCACTATACTTTACTTTCCAAAAATACCCTCCTACCTATCCCCTTCTTTATCCTTCAACGTTTCTTCCCTCTTCCTTTGTTTCAAAATCCTTTCTCCTGCTCTCAAATTTTCTTTAATTTCTTTAAAAAAAAACCCTATTAGTTTTAGGTTTTAAGACATGGATAATGCGGGATCGTCACGAGAAAAAGATAAAAAGGTTAGTTTTTGCGATTTTATTATTGAAATTTTCGGACTAACCGGGTAAATTACTTTTTTCTGGTGGCGATGGTGGGGATGGCTGCCGTCGGCGACTGTCCGGACTGACAGTGTCGCCGGAGGCACCTATCCCCGCCATTGTCGCCGGAAAAACTCAAAATATAATTTCAAAAAATAAGTCAGGAGGTAAATTAATTTTATTTAATTTTTTTGGGAAAAATATTTGTTGCAGAATTCAAAATTAGGTTTATTTGTTACGTATTACCATGAAAAATGTGCGTTTATGAGCTAAATGGTATTTGTTGAAAATTTTATTTGTTATTTATTGTTGAACTGCTCTTAATTTACTGAACTGGCATGATAAATGTTGAAAAAATTTGTTGCTGAACTGCTCTAAATTTATTAAACTGATGATTAATGTTGAAATTAATTAGGTTATTTGAACTGTGCTTAATTTGCTGAACTAAACTCAAATATGTTGAAATAAATTTGTAAATTTGAACTCTGCTGAACCGAAATAAATTAGTTTATCCGAACTGCACTGAATTTTCCGATCTGTATCAAAAATTTCAAACATGAATGAATTTGCTGAATTGACATGAACTGAACTGCCGAACTGTATTAAAAATTTCAAACTGGAATGAATTTGTTGAATTGCCATGAACTGAACTGAACTTTCTTTATTGAATTTTAATTTGCTTATTTGAACAAGCTTGAATTTTCTTATTTGAACTGAATTTTCACAATTAAGCAAAGTAGCCAAACAATTACAGTTTGGCAATAATGTCGGAGTGATAATCAGATCTGGAAAAAGACACGCGAAAATACGAAAGCTTAATGCCTCTGGGAGGAGGGAGGTTCCAGTACAAGAGAATGAACAGAATTTTGAGGAAATGGCATTTGAGCCGAATTTCACGGAGGCATTTGATCAGGATGATCCGCCTTACGTTGACGGAGTGGCTGAGGCTGACGAGCATATAGATGATGAGCCTTACAACGGAAACCCCAATCAAAAGAGAGTAAATAAAATAAGATATGAGCTCCATTTCTTTCTCTCTTTTTTTATGAAAAGCTGAGCTCTATTTCAATATAAAAAGATTGAAGAAAACAATTAAAAAATAGAATAAAGAGAGAGAATCACTTTTAGTAATTTCCTCCATCGTTTTTCAAAAATGTTCAGGTAGGTAGGTAGGGTTCTTACAACTGTCCATATATATAGGTTAGAATTATTTGGACAAAAATGCCCTCTATGGTATTTTTGTAAATTAACTCTGCAAACTTCTCGAAGCATCATTGGGGGCTTGATCCCCAAGAAATATGTTCTTATTCATAGATCACTTCACTGTATATTTATTAAAGCCTTAGTAGGGTATTACCCCCCAAACTTGTCTCCAATTAACAAGTGACACCCCGAACTTTGAAACGTTACAAAAATCCCCCTAAACTTGCTTAATTGTATGAACTAACCCCGTAAAAATTCTCAATTGTAACAATTAACCCCCATATCCGGCAAAGTCTAATTGCACCTAGAGAGTGGACTACACTCGAGACACGTGGCAGCATATCATTGGTTTTCAAATGCCACATGTATAAAAAAAATTAAAAAAAAAAAAGAATTAAACAAAAATTAATATTTCTTCTTCTTCATATGTTCTTGTTCTTCATTTTCATTTTTTTTTTCTTCATTTTGATTCTTTCTTTTTCTTCTTCTTCTTCTTCTTCTTCTTCTTTTTCTTTCCTTTTTCTTTTATTCGAAAATCTGAAAACATTCCAGATTCGGAAATCTTGAAATTTTCCAGAAATCTGGAAAGTTTCCAAATTTCTGACGGAAATCTGGAAATTTTTTCAAATTTTCCAGATTTCCAGATCTGGAAACAAAGAAAAAGAAAAAGAAAAGAAAAAGAAGAAGAAGGAGGAAAAGAAAAAGAAAAAGAAGGAAATGAAGAAGAAAAGGAATAAAAAAAAATCAAGATAAAGAGGAAGATGAAAATGAAGAACATGAGGGAGAAATGAATAATTAATTGTTTTTTTATTTTTTTATGTTTTTTTAATTTTTTTAATTTTATTTTTTTTCGGATTTTAACCCTTCCACGCGCCCTTAGGAGTTTGAGTCTCACTCTCCCTGCCATGTCAGCAATTTGGGTTTAGTTCCTACAATTAAGCAAGTTTATGGGGGTTTTTGTAACGTTTCAAAGTTCGGGGTGTCACTTGTTAATTAGAGACAAGTTTGGGGGGGGGGGGGGGGGGTAATACCCTATTAAGCCTAATACTAATAATAGTAAAAAGACTGAAGAAAACAATAGATCCGTTAAAGCAAAAATCCTAATAGATTTAGCCAAAAAAAAAAGGATTTAAAGCAAAAAAAAGTGAAAAACAAAAGAACGGAAACCCCAATCAAAAGAGAGTAAATAAAATAAGATCTGAGCTCCATTTCTTTTTTTTTTTTTTATGAAAAGCTCAGCTCTATTTCAATATAAAAAGATTGAAGAAAACAATTAAAAAATAGAATAAAGAGAGAGAATCACTTTTAGTAATTTCCTCCATCGTTTTTCAAAAATGTTCAGGTATGTAGGTAGGGTTCTTACAACTGTCCATATATATATAGGTTAGAATTATTTTGACAAAAATGCCCTCTATGGCATTTTTGTAAATTAACTCTGCAAACTTCTCGAAGCATCATTGGGGGCTTGATCCCCAAGAAATATGTTCTTATCCATAGATCACTTCACTATATATTTATTAAAGGCTTAATAGGGTATTACCCCCCAAACTTGTCTCCAATTAACAAGTGACACCCCGAACTTTGAAACGTTACAAAAATCCCCCTAAACTTGCTTAATTGTATGAACTAACCCCGTAAAAACTCTCAATTGTAACAATTAACCCCCATATCCGGCAAAGTCTAATTGCACCCAGAGAGTGGACTACATTCGCGACACGTGGCAGTATATCATTGGTTGTCAAATGCCACATGTATAAAAAAAATTAAAAAAAAAAAATAAACAAAAATTAATATTTCTTCTTCTTCTTCTTCATATGTTTTTGTTCTTGTTCTTCATTTTGATTCTTTCTTTTTCTTTGTCTTCTTCTTCTTCTTCTTTTTCTTCTTCTTCTTCTTCTTCCTCTTTTTCTTTCCTTTTTCTTTTTTTCGAAAATCTGGAAACATCCCAGATTCGGAAATCTAGAAATTTTCCAGAAATCTGGAAAGTTTCTAGATTCCCGTCGGAAATTACGTCAGAAATCTGGAATTTCTGGGAATTACCAGATTTCCGACGGAATTTCTGACGGAAATCTGGAAATTCCCAGAAATTCCAGATTCCGTCGGAAATCTGGAAATTTTTTCAAATTTTCCAGATTTCCGAATCTGGAAACAAAGAAAAAGAAAAAGAAGAAGAAGGAGGAAAAGAAAAAGAAAAAGAAGGAAAGGAAGAAGAAAAGGAATAAAAAAAACAATCAAGATGAATAGCAAGATGAAAATGAAGAAAATGAGAGAGAAATGAAGAATTAATTGTTTTTTTAATTTTTTATGTTTTTTTAATTTTTTTAATTTTATTTTTTTTCGGATTTTAACCCTTCCACGCGCCCTTAGGAGTTTGAGTCTCACTCTCCCTGCCATGTCAGCAATTTGGGTTTAGTTCCTACAATTAAGCAAGTTTATGGGGGTTTTTGTAACGTTTCAAAGTTCGGGGTGTCACTTGTTAATTAGAGACAAGTTTGGGGGGGGGGGGGGGGTAATACCCTATTAAGCCTAATACTAATAATAGTAAAAAGACTGAAGAAAACAATAGATCCGTTAAAGCAAAAATCCTAATAGATTTAGCCAAAAAAAAAAGGATTTAAAGCAAAAAAAAGTGAAAAACTAAAGAACGGAAACCCCAATCAAAAGAGAGTAAATAGAATAAGATATGAGCTCCATTTCTTTCTCTCTTTTTTTATGAAAAGCTGAGCTCTATTTCAATATAAAAAGATTGAAGAAAACAATTAAAAAATAGAATAAAGAGAGAGAATCACTTTTAGTAATTTCCTCCATCATTTTTCAAAAATGTTCAGGTAGGTAGGTAGAGTTCTTACAACTGTCCATATATATAGGTTAGAATTATTTGGACAAAAATGCCCTCTATGGTATTTTTGTAAATTAACTCTGCAAACTTCTCGAAGCATCATTGGGGGCTTAATCCCCAAGAAATATGTTCTTATCCATAGATCACTTCACTGTATATTTATTAAAGCCTTAGTAGGGTATTACCCCCCCCCCCCCCAAACTTGTCTCCAATTAACAAGTGACACCCCGAACTTTGAAACGTTACAAAAATCCCCCTAAACTTGCTTAATTGTATGAACTAACCCCGTAAAAACTCTCAATTGTAACAATTAACTCCCATATCCGGCAAAGTCTAATTGCACCTAGAGAGTGGACTACACTCGAGACACGTGGCAGCATATCATTGGTTTTCAAATGCCACATGTATAAAAAAAATTTTAAAAAAAGAATTAAACAAAAATTAATATTTCTTCTTCTTCTTCTTCATATGTTCTTGTTCTTCATTTTCATTTTTTTTTCTTTATTTTGATTCTTTCTTTTTCTTCTTATTCTTCTTCTTTTTCTTTCCTTTTTCTTTTATTCCAAAATCTGGAAACATTCCAGATTCAGAAATCTGGAAATTTTCTAGAAATCTGGAAAGTTTCCAGATTTCCGTCGAAAATTCTGTCAGAAATCTAGAATTTCTGGGAATTACTAGATTTCATTAAATTCCGTCGGAAATCTGGAAATTCCCAGAAATTCCAGATTCAGTCGGAAGTTCCATCAGAAATCTGGTATTTTTGGGAATTTCCAGATTTCCGACGGAATTTCTGACGGAAATCTGGAAATTCCCATAAATTCTAGATTCCGTCGGAAATCTGGAAATTTTTTCAGATTTTCTAGATTTCTGAATCTGGAAACAAAGAAAAAGAAAAAGAAAAGAAGAAGAAGAAGAAGAAGAAGAAGAAGAAGAAGGAGGAAAAGAAAAAGTAAAAGAAGGAAAGGAAGAAGAAAATGAATAAAAAGAAAGAATAAAGATGGAGAACAAGATGAAAATAAAGAACATGAGAGAGAAATGAAGAATTAATTGTTTTTTTATTTTTTTATGTTTTTTTTAATTTTTTTAATTGTATTTTTTCGGATTTTAACCCTTCTACGCGTCCTTAGGAGTTTGAGTCTCACTCTCCCTGCCATGTCAGCAATTTAGGGTTACTTCATACAATTAAGCAAGTTTAGGGAGATTTTTGTAACGTTTCAAAATTCGGGGTGTCACTTGTTAATTGGAGACAAGTTTGGGGGGGGGGGGGGGGTAATACCCTTTTAAGCCTTCTTAATATTGTAGGTCGGTCAGCTTGCAGAATTGTTGACTGAGTCGCTTCAGCTAGTTCATCCCGAGATTTGCCAGTTAGAGTTGACCGAAAAATTTCACGATATCCAGTCAAGATGGAATTTTGGACACTAATCTTGATGAGATGAAGTTGATCAGTTTATTATTATTATTGTTATGTAACCGAATATCTTATTTGTTTTATGTAATTAAATATGTTTTATTAGTTTAGTCTATATACTTGGTGAGATAAAGTTGATCAGTTTATTTTTATTTGTTAACAGAATATTGGTATGAAAATTGAATTATTAAAGAAAAATATTATAACGAGTGTACGTTATGAAAATTGAATTGTTTAAAAAATAATATCATTATGAAAAAATGTTAATAAAATCGAATTATTGTTAAGAAAAATATTATAACGAGAAAATTTTAAGAAAAAACTAAATTATGGGGTGATTAGGAGAATTTTTGAAATACGGGACGGAGTATTCCCCGGTGGACTACCCTATCTAAATAGGATAATCCTATTTAGACAGGGTAGTCCACCGGGAACTACTCCATCCTGTATTTCAAAAATTCTTATATTCGCTCCATAACAATGTTTTTCCTTTAATTTTTATCGTTAAAATATTTATCCTTAACAATAATTTAATTTTATTAACAATATTCCGTTACAATATTTTATAGTTTTTATTATTTTGCATGCCATGAATTGTCAAATCAGTCAGTGTGTTGTAAACTCATATCGGACTAGTTTAGCCATAAGACATTAGTAGGGGCCAAATACGGGACGGTGGACTACTCCGTCCCGTATTTCAAAAATTTCTATATTCATTCCGTAACAATGTTTTTCCTCAAAATTTTATCGTTTAAACTATTTTTCCTTAACAATAATTTAATTTTATTAACATTTTGTCATAACAATATTTTTTTTAACAATTCAATTTTCATAACAATATTCCGCTATAATATTTTTCCTTAAAAATTCAATTTTTATAACAATTTTCAGTTACAATATTTTTAATCGTAATCACTTACATGTGTTTAATAAATTCCGTATAATATGAATCGTGTATTGTACAGTTTTTATTATTTCGCGTGCCGTGAATTGTTAAATCAGTCAGTTTATTGTCAAATCTGTTTTTATTATTATTTTTTTGGATTGCTGGGAGATAGAATAGTGCAGAGAATATATAACTTTTTTGGATTGCCGGGAGATAGGATAGTGCAGTGAATGTTCAAATCAATCTTATTACTTTTTGGATTGCAGGGAGGTGGAAATCAAATCAACACTTGAATTAAATCCCTAATATCCAAAAATGTACAGACATATATACATATATATATATATATATATATATATAAACATACCTTGTTTCCCATATTCCGAATCAAGAATCTAATGTCGGACGAAGAGCTCGGCGGAGACGGTGTCGATTGTAGTTGTGCTTTTATTACAGATGAGCTATTCGATACAAAAGATGAAGCAGCTAATTGGGCTAAGGGCATTGCAGTATTTTATCATTTCGAGTTGGTCATAGCATCTCATAAAAAAACCGGTACACAGATCTTGATGAGATGTAACCGGGGCCTTCCGTATAAAAATTCTTCTAAAATTTTAGATGATTCACCCAAGCGAAGGGCGTCAAAGACGACGAAGTGCGGATGCGAGTTTCAACTCTTATTGCTTCTTCAAAAACATGATGATCGACTTTTTTGGGGGATACGTCCAAAGGCAGGCTCTAAGGGGATGCACAACCATCCGATGATAACTTATCCGGAGGGTCATCGACAATTGAGTGGGTTGAGTCCAGTTTCGAAAATCATCATACGAGACATGATGGCGGCTCAAGCAAAGCCATGTCCTATTCTAGCGGCGGTACAAGCAGAAAATCCAGATGATCACGCTCATATCGAACTTATCTACAATGAAAGAGAAGGACTAAAGCAGAAGGAAATGGAGGGTAGAAATGTGTCGGAACAAATGTTGTTTCTAGCTCGAAAATATAATTATTTTTGTGCGCAAAAGTGTGATCCAACCACAAAGATGTTGACTCATATATCTATGGCACATCCAATAGCAATCAATTTACTCAAACACTACTACTGGACCATTGGAATCGACTCAACGTACAAGACAAATAGGTACAAACAGCCTTTAGTAGAAATGGTGGGAATGACTCCTTGCAAAAAGAATTTTCTAATCGCATATGTTGTGATGCATAACGAGAAAGAGGAAAGCTATCGATGGGCATTGGAGAGGTTGAGGGAATTGCTTCCCACTGACAAGAATCCACATGCCATTACAACTAATCAGGAGTTGGGATTGCTGAAACCGGTTCGAGAGTTATTTCTACACACTAACCATTTACTTTGTATGTGGCATATAAACAAAGATGTGCAAGCTCGAGTGACTCTTATTTTTGGCGACGCAAATTTTGCTGAGCAATTTGAAAATGGTCGGTGGTACAGAATAATTCATTCAACCTCTATCGAAGATTACACAACATAAGTTCGAAGTTTGCGCGCTAATTTTTCTGGCGAAAATGAAGAACTTATTAAATATTTGTCGGGAACGTGGTTGATTCATAAAGAGAAATTTGTTGAAGCGTGGACCAACGAAGTGTTGCACTTTGGCAACGTAACGACATGCAGAGTGGAGGCTCAACACGCAGGCTCAAAAAAATGGTTGCACACATCCACCGGTGGGCTCCATTCTGTGTGCGCGAAACTTCACAAGAAAATGGAAAGTGAGCATACCGCGATCAGGTAATTTTCATATGTTTTCTTAAAATACTATATAAGTATCATAATAATACAATATGATTTTACAATTTTAATTTAATATTAATACAATTTAGTTTATTTTTATTAGGAGCACAAATGAAGCGTCAATAGCGCGTCATCCGGTCATTCGATTGGGACAACCATTGACATATGTAGAGCGACATGTTTCAAACCACTGTATCACTCTACTGTCAAGTGAGATGAAAAATATGAAAAATTTTGGCGCTGAATGTGATGAGCGGTGCCACCACAGATTGCGAACTTGTTATGGCTTGCCTTGTGCTTGTGAGCTGTATAAAGCATTCATTGCTAAAAATCAAATACGTATGGTTGACATTCACAAATTCTGGAGCACATTTCTTTTTGATGATGCAGAGGGTGAACACACTACTAGAAAACAACAAAATATTGACGGAAAATACAGTCACTAAAAAGTCATTTCCGTCACTAATTGACCCTTGGGACAGATTTTGTGACGGAAACCGAACGTCAAATATTGAGCGTCACAAATCTTGCTGACGTTTTCTGTGACGGAAATTCTTGACGGTCATGTGGCCTAAAATCCGTCACCACTTAAGACGCCTTTTGTGACGGAAGTAAATGTCAGCAGGTCGTGACGCTTTTAGTGACGTTTTCGTCGTCACAACATTACGGCAGAACACAAAGACGGAAATAAGCGTCACACATCCTAAAACGTCACAGAACATCATTTGTGACGGAATTTCTGTAATAGTTTCAAATCACATTGTATCAAAATAACGACACAAATTATAATCGGTGACGGACTTCCATCTCAAAATGTCGTCCCTTTCTTTCAACAACGCATTTAAATGAATATTTATTTCATCATTCATATATAAATGCTAAAATAAATATAATAACATAAGACCATTGTCATAAAATTAAGTTAATAAGAATTCAATCCTACCCAACATTAGGCTAAAACTAGTTACATAATATAAGATCATAGTCAGTCCTAAGTCCTAGATCCTATACAAAATAGCCTACAAAAAAAAGGGCACGATAATATAAGATCACAATAAATGTTTAGATCATATACAAAATAGCCTCCAGAATAGGGCACAAACCACAAAAAAGAGCACTATACGTACCAAAAAACAAGTGAAAGTGCCCCTTCAAAACAGTTGGACACATGCGCCTATGTAAGATATATGTCATGCGAAGTGTCCTTCTACAAAATTGAAGACCTGGAGAGGAAAAAGAATTGTAAGTCAATCTATAATATCCTGATCATGCCTCAACTATCTTTGTGCAATATTTTATCATGTTTTCAAGACATCATATAAGATTGCTTCATCTTATATAGGCTGTCAATAGAACTCAGATTTATGTAATTGGTGTCCTAAGATCAAATACAAAAAAAGTTTACAATAAGTTAAATACCTGGCTGGATTTATGGAGATCATGATCCATGGTGTGATTCATTTGATGAGACAATATCCACACCCAATAGCTCCATCTCAAACCTTAAATCTCTAACCAATCTTATCACACTTTCAATACGAGACTCGACCCCTTCCAAGCGTGATTGATCTGCTTGTCGATCAGCCATAAGACTTTGCATGTCACGCTCCATTCGTGTCACTTGTTCAGTCATTTGCGGAATCTGAAGTATGCTGGAAGATGTTGAGAATGATACGCCATTTTGAGCCTGAGGTTGAGAAGAATAAAAACTAGATCCATCTCCAAGTCCGTAGAGTCTAGATCTGTTGTTAAATCCTCCAACGGATTCATAATACACTCTTTGCTCATCAACGATTTGATCAGCAGCTTCTTGCATCCTTTCGCGCGTTGCAGTTACCCTCTCCTGTATATATGATTAACTAATTAGTTAAAATCCAAATGCTTTTGGAAGGCACACCTTTAAACCAAAATCTGCAACTCATATATATAAGAAAGGCTAAAAATCTTGCTTCCTTTGTTAAACTGTCACCTTAATCTCAAAATTACTTCAATCAAAATTTCAGATTCAATACTTGTCCGACAAAACATATCAAAGAACTTTCAATAGAATAAAGCTAAGAATTTTAATATCATGAACAGATTATATCATACACAGCTACGACATATACCAAAATTAAATCAAGAGACGTCATATTTCATTCATTAGCTATGTTGCATGGAAGCTCCTCTTTGATAAAGTTTCCACATTTCATGCATGTTTCCGAGCTGAAGTCTCCCGAAAACAATGTAACATTAATAGATTTATAAAATATGAAAGCAGATCATCGAGAGTTAAATCACTCGACACAAAATCGAATCATAAAGCATGCCGACAATATTAGCAAGAGTCAATCAAATGTATACATAATGGCCAACTTAATGCCCTTTCCCACGTGACTTCTTTCTCCTCTCATCATGCACCCATAAGGCCATAAAAATTATATACAAATCAAGATAAGGAATTACCATATTTCCTCAAGCACTCACATGTATAAGACGTGATCTATCATCAACCCATAACAAACCATCATGATTCCTCGTATGAGTGTACACAAATAGCTCAAATGATGTTACTGGACGACCTAATAAATGGGTCTGCAAAATATGAAAAATCAGCAGCATGTACAAAATTAATCAGCAGTTCATACAAAAGTCAACCATATGTATAAATTTTTTGAAATTTTTCTTTCCATCTCAGCAATATGCTTACAAAAAATTGAGGATACGACACTTGTCTGCATTTTTGGAGTTGGACACAGTTTGACACAAGGTAATATGTAACCATTCAGCAAATGTACAACAAAAGGGGAACCTATTAGAGTATTTTTGGTACTTACTAGTCTTTCACGATGTTCTCTCATCGATAAGGATCCAGCTGTATAACATGATATTGGTCCATCTTCGGTTCCACCACATCGTGAAATTTTTGCTTGCTTGGAAATCTTCTTTGCAGATGATGACGCCCAGTATCTAGTCCAATTTTCATACACCTCTTCCGACATAAATTCTTGGCGTTCTTCATACAATTACATTTTACATGTCAAAAAAATTTTAATGGATTTAAATTCTATATATCATGATCCGCTAATATAGACAGCATATCATACATTACCTTTTTTTCAATCCATATGCCATAATTCCATATGCTCTCTTCATAATACTACGGTAGACCAACTTCACCAATGAATCCATATCTTCTTCCCATTGGAAACGTTTCTACAAAGACACATTTATCATAGTTAATAAAAATTAATGTAATTGGACTAAATTGTTGAATCTGTAAATTTAAATTACTTAACATAATATCATATAAAATTAAAGCTACATTCAACATGTTACCTCAAATTCTCGCCAATAAAAATCAAGTGATGGTTTTGATACCATCTTAATTTGGTACCCCTTTGATTCAAGTTTCAATTGGAAAGTTTCTCTCAAAATTTTAGCTACCTTACCAGTAGGACATATCCTGTTTTGAAATAAGACAAGATCAGCTATATACATATTGATGGTTTTTAGTTTACTTTAACATCTTAAATGAAAGATTAACTTAGTTTTTCCCCTCAACCCATATAGGTAACCGTTTTCTACCAGAAACATCCATTGGGGTAGAGGAAAATGCGGGTGAACTTAATTTTTGAGGATCTGATGTATGTGGAATTGAGATTGCAGGATTTGGAGATGCTTCTTTGACACTTGGGGCTGCTATTTCAGAAATCAAATTCTCTGGTCGAGCATTTCGTTGGGCGGTAGAAGTTGTTGGTCGAGGATTCTGAGTACTTGTTGGACGGGGAATTAGAGGTGTTGATGGTCGCGGAAGCACATGCATTGTTGGTAGCGGAAGCATAGGTGTTGTTGGTCGGGATATATCGAAGTTGTTGCCTGTGCAATCACAGCTGCTGATTGGTTTGTTGTAGCTACTTCATGCATAGGTGAAGCTGATGCAGGTTGAGAATTTGAATCAACAGCTCCATCACACATGATGACATCCTCCTCTCTCAAAACTGCTCTTGCACTAGATGATTCCTCTTGACTTTGGACACTAATCAACCATCTCGGAAGTCTGGTCTTCTTACCACGAGAAATTGGCGATTGAGATTGTCTTCTTGTCATCTGATAAAATAAAATCAACTATATTAGTAACATATAAATCATAATAATGGGCACAAACATACAAAGTTATCCTTAGCAAAAAACGAAGTAGAAATGTCTTAGCTCTAGTTACTTTAATCATAAAACAAAATAAGAGTTCAAAGTAAAATTTAAAGTTCTACAGTAGGAAAAAGTCTAGAAATTAAGACAAATTGACTATTAATCACTATCTTCTAAATCAATCAAATCATCTTCATCATTTTCTCTTTCATTGTCCGTTTCAAACTCCGGTTCTTCTTCATCAAAGGCTTCATCATTTTCCGGAAATTCATCAAGGTGATGACTTGGATCAGAAAGATCGACAAGATCATCCATTGTCTGGTTATTGTTCAGAAAATCCACTTGGAATTCATCTTCATGCAAGGCATCATCTTCAGAAAATTTAAAAACTCCTTTTGCCTTGACTTTACAAACAACCATCCAGTCGATCATATTTTTCTTCAAACTCGGATAAGACCTGTAATATACCTGGGTAACTTGCATAGCTACGACAAATGGTTCAAACTTGTAATATCTTCGTAGTAGATTAACATCAACTAACTTGTATCGTTCGTGAACCCTTGTCCCAAGCCTACTTGGATCAAACTATTCACACTTGAATAACAAGGTTCGCTTAATTGGTAACCCAGGAAACTCAATTTCAAATATCTCATCTATCGTCCCGTAATAATCAACATCAGTCCCTGTAACACACACTCCACTACTTGATGTCGCCTTATTCTGACTATGCGATTTGGTGTGGAACTTATATCCCTTTGTAAAATAAACTTGATAAGACTTTGCACGTTTAAGAGGTCCACGCGCCAAATCACGTAAAAATTGATTTTGAAACCCATCAACCATAACCTGTAAACATTAAAGAATTAATATTAATCCATTATTGTGATAGGAATATGATAAATATACAACTATTAGTACAAAGATCGAATGTTGAACATACATATTGAAGGAACCATGCTGGAAAGTGTTTTTCAATTTCTAAACCAATTTCTGCCCCACTTAGCCCGGGAGAAATTTCTTCTAAGCATTCAATATATTCCCTACGATGAATTACAGACAAGTTACTAGTTTTTCACGTTAACTATATTAATGGAAATATATTATCTCAACGTGTACTGAAAATCACTCACTTGAGAAATGGTTCGACTTCATCACAATTCATTAAAATATATAAATGTGCTGCTTTCAATTCTTTATCGCTTAGCCATCTAGACTTTGAAGGCCCATATAATCGTCCACGATGTTTAAATATGGACAAATTTCCTTCCACGTAATCTATATCTCCCCCATCATCATTTCGAGGCAATATTCTATCACGAGTACGAACATGTGGCTCAAAGTAATGAGAGAAAAAGGTTGATGCCTCTTCAACCAAATAAGCATTACAAATTGAGCCCTCAACTCTTGTTTTATTCTTTACATTCATCTTCAAATGTCGAAGAAATTTGGTTGCATACAATGAAACAAACTTTACTTTTAGGATGTTTAAAACATAAGAATCTTTTTAATGAAAAATTTGATTAAAACATTGAGGTAATGGAAAGATTACCTCTCAAAAGGGTACATCCACCTATATTGAACGGGGCCAGCAACTTTAGCCTCATATGAGAGGTGAATCAAAAGATGTTCCATCGAATCAAAAAAGGCTGGTGGGAATATAGTCTCCAATTTGCATACGATAACTGGAATTTCTTTTTCAAGCCGTTCCATGTCCTCAACAGTTATGACAGATGCAGTTTTGCTTTTAAGGAACAAACTCAATTCGGTAATAACTTCCCACACCTTATTCGGAATTAGTTCACGAAATTTAATTGGTAGTAAACGTTGCATAAAAACATGGCAGTCATGGCTCTTCATCCCAAACAATCTGTATTTTCTTTCATCAACACATCGAGCCAAATTCGATACATAGCCATCTGGGAATTTTAGCGACTTCACCCATTCCAATAGAACTTTTTTTTGATTTCGGCCCAGCGAATAACACGCTTTCGGGTATTTTCCAGTGGCCGCATCTTTTCTCAACTCTAGCCGTTTACATAAGTAACTCATATCCTCTCGAGCCTTAGCATTGTCTTTAGTTTTTCCAATAATGTTTAGTAATGTGTTGAAGACATTGTCGAAAACATTCTTCTCTGTATGCGTTACATCAAAGTTGTGACGAACAAGATGTGTCTTCCAATACTTCAAATCCCACAATATGCTACGCTTTTTCCATCCGACATTAGCACCAAGACGTTCATTTACCAAATCTGAACCCTCATCTGTGACTTTCATAAAACCCATAGTAATTAGGTCATTCAATATTTCACTTCCACTTTTCATGGGTGGGGGAGGTCTCGTCTCAACCCTATTTTTTATAAACTTGTTCTTGTCCTTATATGAATGATCACAAGGAAGGAATTTTCTATGACAATCAAACCATGACGGCTTACCCAAATACCTCAACTGAAATGCTTGACTATGTTCCATACATTGCGGACACGCCGTCTTTCCATGTGTACTCCATCCCGACAACATTGCATAGGCAGGGAAATCATTGATAGTCCACATCAAGGCAGCTTTTAGTTGGAAGTTTTGCTTCAATGAAACATCATAAGCTTGAACACCAACTTCCCAAAGGTGATTTAATTCTTTGACTATAGGCTGCATGAATACATCTATTCTTTGCTTAGGATTAGTTGGGCCGGGTACAAGGGCAGTAAGAAACATGTAAGGTTTCTTCATACACATCCAAGGTGGTAAATTGTACGGTGTGATAATAATTGGCCAACAAGAATATTGCTTTCCTGTTTGTGCAAACGGTTGGAAGCCATCGGTACACATTCCTAACCTTACAGTACGAGGTTCCGCTGCAAATGAAGGATGTGTGCCACTGAAATGCCCCCATGCTTCTCCTTCACAAGGGTGACACATTTCTCCATCTTCACATTGATGCTTATCATGCCATCTCATATGGCTTGCAGTTGCATTCGAGGCATACAACCTTTTAAGCCTCGGACTTAAAGGAAAGTAGTACATCCTCTTTACTGGGATAGGCTTATGTTTCTCAGAACCACTCCCCATTTTATACCTTGTGTTAGCACCCATTTTTGACCGGGTCGAAGAACGTGTTTTTCCGTAAAAATGAACTTTTATGCCCTTAATTTTCATCAGTTTAATAAATAAGCTTAAAATTATGAACAATTTTCAGAGTTGTTTAAAATATGAAACTTAACTCAAATAGTGCTTTTAACTCCAATTTATCATATTTTGACGAATAATCGATAGACGTATCAACTTATAATGAATATTTCATCACATTTCTCAACTTATTACATTATTTATTAACCAAGTTTCATTTTAATAAATGTTTAACTATCAATTGTATCCATTTTATATCTCCGTTTAATTGTTGACAGGTACAACTGTCTAATATACGAGAGGAACCCCAAGTCAAACGTTCGAGTCTCGAAGCGAGCCGAGCAGTCAAATTCAGATTCAATCCAAGAAGAACTTGAAATCTTTCATCAACATTTTCGAGATCCGATTCAAGTCCATTTCAAACTCGAGTCGGTTCAAGTTCAATTCACAAGTTCAACCAAGTTAACGAGGGAGGGTCAAATTATCTCTTGGCCCAGTTACCACAATTTTAGGCCCATTAACATTCACAACCCTAGCAGGCCCATTTGAAATTCGCAGGCCCATCAGCAAATTTCAACAATTTGGATTGAAAAAAAGCCCATAAACAAGATATTTTGAAGATGAAGATTTGAGAAATCATATCAGATTTAAATCTGATTTTGAGTAGATTTTGAAGAGATTGGATTTGATTTTATTTGGATTTGGATTTAATTTTGATCTCCTAAATCTATCCTAGATTGTTTGCTTAACTTCTAAGCTGAAATCGCCTATAAAAGGGTGTTTCTTACCATTTGTAAATCAGTTCCCAATTCTGGAACTCATTACTCCCTAAATTCTAACACAACTTCTATTTTATGTCTCCAATTTTTCAGCAATTATATTTCTTTTCTTGGCTGTTTATGATCTACTAATTGCAAAGTTCTTAAATTCAGTGTACATTTCATAGTTAACAAAAACAATTTCTAATTACCTAGATACATTCTTTGAAATTTAATTTCTTGTTGAAACAATTTTCAAATTCAATGAGAGTGGGGTTTTAACTCGAGAAACAGCTTTGATTCGATAATCGAACCCTCACGACCTCTCACGAGTTGCACCCCTTTTATTTGCTCGAGCCCTTACCAATCTCTCACGATCATAATAATTTCCACTTTTTCAGTTTCTTACATATTACAAATGCATAGTTAATGTAATCTATCTAGTTAATCTAGCTTATTACAAACTAATCTAATCCTAATTAACCACTTTCCAGATTTTCCCCTTCACGGGTTCTTTGAGAATTACAGGTCTGCTGCCCGCCGTCACTACTGTCTCCGACGACAGTCCTTCTCCGACCACCAACAGACACCGGATATCGCCACAGTATCGCCTATCACCGCCGCCACTCGCCGGAATCCTTTACCGGCAAACACCTACTGAAACTACAGAAACCCCTGAAACCGCAAAACATCACCAAAAACCAAATCAGAATCACAAAACGGACCTAACAAAGTCAAAATAGAACTAACACAGTTAGAAATATGAACCTCACCTCATGATTGTACCCGCTGCTTCCGCCGCCGGACCGTCGTTGGCCACCGCCGCTGCTTCGAGACTGTCGCCGTCCGCTGATCAGAACCCGAGACTCCGCCGCCGTTGTCGATAAAAGGAACACCATCAATTAGGGTTTTGTTTACTGAAAACGAAAAGAACAGAGAGAAGAAGAGATGAAGACCGGAGATAGGTTGAGAGAGGAAGAGGTCGGCTGGAGTTTTGAAAGAGGAAGAAGAGAGGGTTGTTAAGGTTTCGGCCACGAAAGGAAATGGTGAAGAGAAGAGGGCCGGCTGCCGTTGAAAAGGAGAAGGAGAAGATGAAATGATTAAGGAAATTAGGGTTTTCATTTTTATACCCCCTCTTGACCCGTTCACCAAATGAATCCAAACCGACCCAGTTACCATTAAAACGGATTCGATCTGATCCGTATCCGACCCGTCTGCCCATCAGTTTAAGCCTAACCCAGTTGAGTTTTTAATTCATTCTTATTAATAATTTTATTGCATAATTAGCTTAATCATTTTAACTTATCCTGGAAAATAATAATTAATCTGTCTTAGTATATAATAGTTTGTTCGTTTCGTGAGTATTAGCATGTTAATTAGAATAAATATTTATTAATTGCCATGATCAGTATTTATTATTTATAATTTTATAACTTGTATAAATATTCAATATTCATGCTAATTAGCATAGGTAAATTCGTTCACAACTTTCAATCAAATCAATTGCATCGATTAGAAAACTTTAAGTAGCTTCACTTTTATTGTATAGAATTTCAAATTTAGCAATTTATGAAAACTTTGACAAATTTAACCCCAATTAGTCGAATTAGGCTTAGTAGCAATTTTTATCTTTTTTCTAATATTTAGAATTATTAATTTATTATACTATTATATATTTATTATTATTATTATCATTATTATATTATTTATTATTATTTTCATTATTTATTATTATCATATTATTTATTATTATTATTTATTAATATTTATTATTATATTTATATATTATTATTAATATTTAGTGTTAATACAATTTATTATTAATATTTATTATTTTTATGATATTATTATTATTAATTATTAATGCTTGGAACCTTTAAACAAAATGTAAACTTATAAACGCCACGTGTATGTTATACACGTGAACTCAAAACGCCGTAATAAAACGTTTTCCAAATACAAAAATGGCACATTTACGTCTATGTGACACACGTAAATTAGCCTTGTTAAATATAAAAATATTACTGATTTTTATCGAGTAAAAAAAGGTCGACTCACGACTATGTAATAATTGTGAATCAAGTATTTAATAAATTTTAACATATATTAAAAGGGTTATGTAATAACCATGTAAACGTCTAATTAGATAAAACAAATAGTTATGTGATAACTATATACCATTTCAAATAAAGCACAGGGTTATGTTATAATTCTAAACACAAAATAGTTATGTAATAACTATAAACATATTTTTCAAAACATCAAAAACAGTATTTCAAAAACAACACTTTTTCAACACGTGTAGTTATGTAATAATTACACGTTAACATTTTAATCAGAACAAGGTTATGTCATAACTTTTAACAATATATAAGCAATACAAGAAAATACATAGAACCGAAGAATCTCTCAAATCAGTTACTTATCCAAAAACATGATAAACAGAGTCAAGCAACATAACGGTTATCCAATTACACCGTACAAGATAATTGGTGGCGACTCGACTCCTAATTAGCGGATAATGCCCCAAAAATGACGTTTCCGCTCCCAAACAATTAAGAGCGAGCACGGCCTCGCGCCCGACGTTTTTCGGGGCGCGACAGCTGGCGACTCCGCTGGGGAATTTCGTATTTTCGAAAAAAAATATTATTAACTTTTTATTTTATTTTTATATTGCTTATTTGTATGTTTGTATATTGTATATAAATGTTCCATTTTAAAATTGTCTCATCATAAATCTACACGGACACACACTTACACCCAAAAGGTCATGCTATGATCTACCCTTTAGGAGATATAGGACGAGGCAAAGTATGGATACCTCTCGAATGCGGGAAAAGGATCCTGAAACGTACTCAACCCGAGGACTGATCTCTCACAACTTTGGTAGGATAAGGAAATCGGGAACTGCTGCTTAGAACTAAAATTACCCCACAAGAAGCTAGCCCTTTTGTGCAGGTATCCACCTTTTATGATCTCCTCATGCATTATTATATCATGATGTGCCTATTATATATCTTAATTTATCAATGTTCATTTGTCATCATGTTACATCATTACTCTAATTAAATGAAAATACATACATTTCTGGAAAATTAACATGATTAAATGTTGAGCATATTAGGATCTAGTCTCATTGTATAGTTTAAGATTCATTTTGTCATCCTCTTGATAGCCTAGTCTCGTATAGGTGTTCATCATCATCTATTGTGTACCATTCTATTTGTATACCCTTCTTCATGCATAAATTATGTTATAACAATAGTTACTTTTTCCTTAAATCAACATGTATATGTATATTCTTCTAACCTGATTTTGTTTAGGTTCTCGCTAGTCATCCTTCATAGTCTAGCTTTTCCATCTTTTCCATCTTTTGCATGCATAAATATTTTGTAGCAATCATTGTTCATAACATACAGTTTCTTCTAGAATCCATCGTTTTTGTCAATATATATATCTCGATAACCTAATTCATTAGCTTTCCCATTATGCGTCAACTCTGATATGCCTAAACATGTTAGTCACCATATAGTGTCTTTGCATATTTTAGGATATCTATTTCATAGTTTTATCTAGTTTTTTATTTATTATCATTCATAGTCTAGTTTTCCTATTTTGTGTAAATAATGTTGTAACAATCGTTACGTGTCTTTGCATATCTAGAATTTGTCATCTTATCTCGTACAGTGTTTTCTAGTTCCGTCTAGTTATCCATTCATTCATCAGAGATTAGCTTTCGCATTTTGTACCAGTTTTCATGCATACACAATGTTGTCATCTTCATGTATCATTTACATGTTTTCACATAACACCAGAGTTAAACATGATAAAATATATAAATTGAATAATAGCATGTCCATTTGGCTTAAAAGAGAAAGTTTCAAAAGGGGAATTGAGGTTCATTAATTACCAGACTCATGTGGATTTGAGAAAATGAAGTCTACCAACAAAAGGATCAGTTCTCTCGGTTATCAAGGATAAAAAACAAGAAGCACAATTATTAGAATGAACAAAGACCAAACAGTTGAAAGGAGATGCATTTAAACCCCCCCAGGTATAAAGACTCACTGATAAGTTTGGTAAAGACTTGTTTATCATATATCATTCAAAGATAGAAGAAAGCCTTGAATAGAGAACAAATGAGAGCCGAGAATGCTAGTAATGGGGTGCAAATTTCCCATCTGATATGAAGAATTGGGTTGTTCAAAAAACCTTGAAATTGTCGAAGATTCGAATGAAATGATCCAATTTGCTAAATGTGGTTCAAATCTCAGTTTTATCTTCCGGATTTTGTTTTCTTTACCCTGGAGCACAAATGAAGAACTATCATGATAATGACTTGTGATGATGATGATGAAGTCATGTATTCAAGAAGATGTGAATCAGATGGTGAAAGATGATAGTTAAATATGGGAGTTCAATTTAATCTGACAATGACAGAGAAAGTCAGAATATTCCTACACACATTTGAAAACTACGACATATATATGAGTTTTATAAGGGCAATGCCCGTGAAGAGCTTTCAGGCTTACTTGAAGTCAGAGAAAATTGAGCAGAAATTCAGAGTAGTCAGAACTGAAGGAGAGTGCGAAGAATATTGTCATTCATGATACCTTGACCAATTTGATCGTATGATCACAACTCCATAGAAGGAAGATAAGGAAGGCATTCAGCGATCTAGTGTCGTTACCTTATGCTTCGAAATTTTTCTTAGTTGCTTCGAAGCTAGCAGATATGCCTTTCATACTAAGTCAATATAATCACATTATCCAAGGTGGTATGATCCTGAGGCATGGTGTGAATTCAATTCAAAAGCTGTCAGACATTTACTCAATCTATGCCAAACTTTTAAACTACTCATCAAGAAGATAATGGAAGCTGGAGAGTTGGGTTTCTGCTGAGCCGAAATATTGCTGATTTGCAACTTGGTTTATCTTTTTGGAAGATTTTCAGATATCCCTCAACGGCGCATAAATTTATAATGATGGATCTATTTCTCACATGTTGACATCTGTTTGGAATGCTCATAAAGTCGCTCTGAAATGACAACAATGATTGAAGATGAGCTCTACTTTTAACACGTATGCACGAGTTAATGATACTGTTAATGAATTATATGATTGCTGAGAATCACAAAACGAATGTATTTCACGAGCATAAATTGATAATGAACTTGTTGCTTTGACTGAGAACTCTAGAACTTATTTGAGTATTCATCGAGGCGAAATATCTGATTAACTCATGATTAGGAAATGACTAAGGCACCATTAGGATAGCCCATTTGGCCCTACCTACCCTTTAAATATATTCCCTAGTTATCCACTTTTGAGCCGACGATATTTTCTTTCGTGTCACCTTGTCCGGTTGTCAGTCACCAAAGGAAACTAGTTGCCCGAAGAACAAGAACGAGCAAAAATTGACCAAAAACCAAGAATCGGTCAAAAATCAAGAACTGACCAAAAAGTCAGAATTGGACCAAAGAAGTCCATTTCCCAAATAAAAGCAAAAAGGACCCGAACAAGGTCAAATTAATTCCAAGATGTTGCATCATGTCAATTAAAGCAGCTAATATCCATAATGAAGTCTGCTAGGTTGAAAATCCGTAAAGGGCAGCCTAGATACCAGGCAGGGGGCAAAAAAAAAAAAAAAATAAAAAAAATTTAAACGAAAGTGAGCAAGATAAAAAAAATGAGAGAATGTTACTGAGCGAAAAGAGTGAAAAAGAAAAGTGAGAAAAAAGAGAGATTAAATAAAAAGCCCCCATAAAATTGAAAAGTAAAACAAAATACAAGTTAAAAAAACCAATAAAAATCAGAAGATTTCCAGAAGACCATTAGCCGAAGGCCATCCAATTCAACTGGTTTCCACACCCATATTAACCCAAAAATCCCGAAAGACCTTTCGATCCATAGTCATGAGTTAATCTACATTAGTGGAGATGAATACGAAGAATAAGCTTATGGTAGTTTGGAAATACATTCAGTTATGGGTACTACTTGGCCTTAAACAAACACATGGACTAGCAGATGATGTTTCTCTTAAGATGATCAAACGAATTTCATGTTCGAAGTTATCAAAGTTCTGTGAGGATCTCATAATGTGAAGATGAGTAAACCCAATTAACTTGCATAATGGTTAATTTCTTCGACATATCAGTTGGTCACCACGAACAGGTTTGAAGCCATCAGAGGATTGTTTGCTACATCAACATATGCCTTCTGAATCTTCGAAGGAAATATCCGAGTATCAGAAAAGTCGAGCTCATCAAGACTTATCACTTTCAATGCCATTTGTGATGCTGGAGTAGTCAATTTGTTGAAAATCTCTTATGCATCATCCTTAATCTCAGCAAATTTTGGGAGTGTCAGCAAAATACTCAGGTGAATATATGAAAGAAGGACCGGAGCAGTCACATTAATGTTAAGAGTTCTGGAAGGCTTCGGCAAAAGCATCAAGGATCGCTTTATGAATACTCAATCTCCAAAGAAAGCCACTAGAGTATTAACAGTTATGGGTTTGTCATGAGATAATCCATGCAGAATCGTCATTGATAGAAGTGATTACGGAAAACTTGAATTTGCTTCGAAAATGAACAGTTAGCCACGTTTTAGAGAAGCCATTTCACTGAGAAGATTCAGATCATCATGATTCATAACAAAATGTGTGTCCAAACTGACACAATTGAAGTTGGAACACTCTCCAAAATGATTAAATCCACACCAAAATGAGCACAATTTGGGGGGAAATGCAGAAATGTCACCAAGAAAGCATGTTCACAAAATCATCGTAGATCGAAGATATGAGATTTAGGGGGAATCAGAATGTCATCAATGAACATCATTCAACATATGGCTAATTTTAAGCAGAAATCAACAACATTGAAGGCCATCAGCGGAGATCACTTGGTTTATGGCATCATTTGAACACAAAAATGACGACCGGGGGAATCTAGAGTTGTCTCCTAGAATCATAAGATCAATCATGCTTGAACCAGGACAGTTGAAGCCAGAACATTTTCGAAGCAGATAAAAGGGAAAGTATCCAGGAATTTCCTCACAAGCATAATGAATCTTCTTATAGATGCCTTTCAAACTTCAAAGAAAATATGTTGAGAAGTCAGGGTAGTCAAAATTGACCTTTTCAGCAGAATTCACTCAGGCCAACATGAATCTGCATTGAGATGAGCACGATTTGGGGGCAAATGCAAAAATGCCACCAAGGAAGCGGTGTTCATAATCCCATTCTAAGAAGGTTGAAAAGACAATCAGAACGACATCAACAGAAATCTTCTACCCCATCAGCAACTTTAAACAATAAAAAGCCTGCTAGGTTGAAAACCCGCAAAGGGCGATCTAGGCAACAATTAAGGCAAAGAAAATCCGCTAGTTTGAAACCCGCAAAGGGAAATCTAGGCAACAATTAGGGTAAATAAATGAAATGTGTCAAGAAACCTCAATGGTATCGCTCAAGACAATCTCAGCTTAAAACTCTTGCAAAAGCAGAATCGCTTCGAATATCACTCTGAATACACTTAGAAAAGCGAGGGCATCAAGGTCCATCGTCCCACCAACAACATATCAGTCATGCTTAAGTCGATTCAACAAGGCCAAACAGTTGTGAAGGTTTCTTCAACATGAATAAATATGCACTTAATTGAGAAGATTGAGGGAAATTATAAAGGCTAATGAGCCATCCCATCTACATGACATCAAACTGAAAAAGCTGAAGACAAGATCAATGAAGCTATTGATGAACTTTGGACTACTTGGAGGCAATATGATTGACTCCCTCAACATTAGATTTGCCAGAATTGAAATATCAACATGCTTGGGGGCAATATGATTGACTGTTTCGAACATTAAAACAAAAACATTAACAAGCTTGGGGGCAACATGATTGAATTCCAACATCAAGTCTATTCATCAACCAAATCGAGAGAAATTGCAAGAACATCTCTTCTCACAAAATGAATGTTGGAAAGACATTATACAGAACCATAATTTTCAGAAGTCTTGAGGATCATCATTAGCCGAGTCACAAAAAGATTGATCAACTTCTCGCGCAAGAACGAGCCAAGATACATCTGAATGACAGTTTGCCAACCAAATAAGCATCCTCAAATTCTGGTCAAATTAAATAAGATTCCTATGAAGCAGTTTTGATCTCTTCATTCCATAAGCCAAATGAATAAGCTATTACTCAACATAAAAATAAAAAGAAAAAATAATCAATCAAATATCATTTTGCATATAATTAGCTGCATTTTAAGTTTCTCAAATACATTTTCTCATCCCCAACATATCATCATCAATCAAGTCCTTTTTAAGCATTGTCATAGTATGTTAATACATTTCTCCATTTTCTCCATATAATATGTCATCCCATTCATCAACCTTAGAGTAAACCTGTACATACGTCGGTTTAACCTTAAGCTTATCAAATTTAAACAAAAAAAATTTCATCATCAAGTTATGAGTCCTAGATACTCCTTCTTATAAGCATATAGATATCCATTACTTTATTTTGCATCATGCACATAAATCGTTTGCTTTTATTCTTGTCAATTGATAAATCTGTTTGTCCTCATTGAGTTCCTAGATACACTTTCGAATGTGTATACAGATATCCATGTTGTTTTGCATTAGCTTTCGTGCATTTTCTCTTGATCATTTTACAATACATGTAAAAAATGTTATATATCCTTTCGTTCATTTATCGAATCCGTTGTAGATATTTCATGATAAATACGTACATACATATATCCATAATCATTTCACATTGCATATAGAAATGTATGCTCATTCATTTGTTAAAATTTGCTGTAAATAATCCAGATAAAATGTTGTCATCAAATTAAATGCCATTAGTTCACATTATCATGTTTCATACATTTTTCATCATAAATCATTTTGTTATTCCTATTATTATATTTTATATAATTTTCACCAGGGATATTCTATGGTCACTTTGTATTTCACAAAGTAACCATTACTTTATTTTGTCAACCATTGGATCATGGGTTAAAAACTAATCCAATGGTGAAAAAGACAAAGTATAAACAAAGTAAGGGAAAAACAGAGTGACCATAGCCTACACATTTTCACCATCTTAATTCTTTTCAATTTTTACATTAAATCACATTCAATTTTATTTTCATCTTGTTTCCCTTCAATTTTCACCTTAGGTCACATTTAATGTTTATATCATCATGATTCATACAATTTCTTTTTATAACATTTCTTAATGATAAATTGTCATTCATTAATATTTTTGTCATATCACATCGATGTTTCAATTACATCTTTTCCAAATAAGTTAATATTCTTTTATCCTTAAATGAATTTTCAAAAATTACCAAATAAACTCTTTTAACATTACAAGAATATCTTGATTACATGAGTCTACCTTGGACATTATTATAATTTTCATTCACATTTTCTCAACATTATCACATCCTTAGACAAAGTTATTCACTTAATATGTTATGAACAACTTGTACAAATGTCAATTTAGTTTTAATCTTGTTGATAAATCATATTCTCATCTTTACGTATAAGTCTTAATTACTCCTTATACAGATGTACATCTTCATAATCACTTTTATCACATATTCACTTGTCAATTCATTATGCATTCTCTAGATATTACCTTAATTCATTCATCATGCATCACCATATCCAAAATAGAATTTTAAATAAACAATTTAGATTCTTCTTTTCAAAATAATCGTTCTATCATCATGCATTATTACATGTTATCTTACATTACCTTCAAAACATTTGAGTTTTTTTGCATTAATTTCCCCAGCAGTTAATAAATGGATCTTTCCATACTTTTCTCATTTGCATGCTTTCAAAACCTTTTTCAACAAAACAAAATTTCTGACGAATCCCCAGTAGAGTCTGCCCTTATCACAACTTTTCTAAAAAAAAATAATAAATATATCCAAAAATATCCAAATTTGATTCATCTTCTCAAAGGTAAAGGAATCACTGTTAAATATTCATTACATATATCACCAAGTCTTTATAGAAATAAAATCCATCACATATTCCTGCAGTGGAGAGCCACGATAAAAACTCATTCCGACAAATAGTTCAGCGGCGGGGAGCTACCTTAATCACTCAAATGGTGGGGAGCCACAAAACTCAACAAAAATTGTTATTTCAGTCAACTTGAACTTCATCATACTAGTTGGTAGACCTTTTCAATTCCATGTGATTAAGTCTCATAGTTCACTTCCACTTCCATAGGACTTACCCTTTTGAATTCCCTGAGATTAGGTCTCATAATTTGCATCTTTAGAATTCCCTGAGATCAATTCTCATAGTTCGCATCCTTAGAATTCCCTGAGATCAACTCTCATAATTCACACCTTTAGAATTCCCTGAGATCAATTCTCATAATTCGCATCTTTAGAATTCCCTGAGATCAATTCTCATAATTCGCATCCTTAGAATTCCCTGAATTCACACCTTTAGAATTCCTTGAGATCAATTCTCATAATTTGCATCTTTAGAATTTCCTAAATTCGCATCTTTAGAATTCCCTGAGATCAATTCTCATAAATCGCATCTTTAGAATTCCCTGAATTTGCCTCCATAGATTTCCCTAAGATCAAGTGCCACAGTTTAATTATTTTCAAAAAAAATCACATCACAAACTTTCCAACTTCGGTCCCTATTTTCCAAGACAAAGGAATCACCTCATTTGAATATCACTTATAACATTTACCACTTACCCAATTATTCAGTTTTGCAGATTTATTCATGGTGGGGAGCCACCCTAATAACTCAAATGATGGGGAGCCATGATACTCATACCTATTCAACTCGGCGGATGCGCGACTCATTTGCAATCCAATACCACTTCAACTCGACGGATGCCCGACTCATTTGCAATCCAATACACTTCAACTCGACGGATGCACGACTCATTTGCAATCCACTACATCTTCAACTCGACGGATGCACGACTCATTTGCAATCCATTGCCTCTTGAACTCGACGGATGCACGACTCATTTGCAATCCATTACCACTTCAACTCGACGGATGCACGACTCATTTGCAATCCAATACCTCTTCAAACCGATGGATGCGCGGTTAATTTGCAATCTACTACAACTTATTCGACGGATGCGCGAATCATTTGCAATCCACTACCTCTTCAACCCGACGGATGCGCGACTCATTTGCAATCCAACTCTTCAACAACAATTTCATCCTATAGAATGCTCAGTGAAAAACATTCAACCAACTTTTATCTCTTTCTTTTAATTTCAATTACATTACATTTAACTTCCATCAATTTCCTTTTAATTCTAGTTACATTATGACTCGGCCAAAAATGGTCGCCTTGTTGTGCTTTGTATACTCCCTTTTCAATGGAGATATACAAAGGGGGGCAGCTGTTAGCACCCATTTTTGACCGGGTCGAAGAACGTGTTTTTCCGTAAAAATGAACTTTTATGCCCTTAATTTTCATCAGTTTAATAAATAAGCTTAAAATTATGAACAATTTTCAGAGTTGTTTAAAATATGAAACTTAACTCAAATAGTGCTTTTAACTCCAATTTATCATATTTTGACGAATAATCGATAGACGTATCAACTTATAATGAATATTTCATCACATTTCTCAACTTATTACATTATTTATTAACCAAGTTTCATTTTAATAAATGTTTAACTATCAATTGTATCCATTTTATATCTCCGTTTAATTGTTGACAGGTACAACTGTCTAATATACGAGAGGAACCCCAAGTCAAACGTTCGAGTCTCGAAGCGAGCCGAGCAGTCAAATTCAGATTCAATCCAAGAAGAACTTGAAATCTTTCATCAACATTTTCGAGATCCGATTCAAGTCCATTTCAAACTCGAGTCGGTTCAAGTTCAATTCACAAGTTCAACCAAGTTAACGAGGGAGGGTCAAATTATCTCTTGGCCCAGTTACCACAATTTTAGGCCCATTAACATTCACAACCCTAGCAGGCCCATTTGAAATTCGCAGGCCCATCAGCAAATTTCAACAATTTGGATTGAAAAAAAGCCCATAAACAAGATATTTTGAAGATGAAGATTTGAGAAATCATATCAGATTTAAATCTGATTTTGAGTAGATTTTGAAGAGATTGGATTTGATTTTATTTGGATTTGGATTTAATTTTGATCTCCTAAATCTATCCTAGATTGTTTGCTTAACTTCTAAGCTGAAATCGCCTATAAAAGGGTGTTTCTTACCATTTGTAAATCAGTTCCCAATTCTGGAACTCATTACTCCCTAAATTCTAACACAACTTCTATTTTATGTCTCCAATTTTTCAGCAATTATATTTCTTTTCTTGGCTGTTTATGATCTACTAATTGCAAAGTTCTTAAATTCAGTGTACATTTCATAGTTAACAAAAACAATTTCTAATTACCTAGATACATTCTTTGAAATTTAATTTCTTGTTGAAACAATTTTCAAATTCAATGAGAGTGGGGTTTTAACTCGAGAAACAGCTTTGATTCGATAATCGAACCCTCACGACCTCTCACGAGTTGCACCCCTTTTATTTGCTCGAGCCCTTACCAATCTCTCACGATCATAATAATTTCCACTTTTTCAGTTTCTTACATATTACAAATGCATAGTTAATGTAATCTATCTAGTTAATCTAGCTTATTACAAACTAATCTAATCCTAATTAACCACTTTCCAGATTTTCCCCTTCACGGGTTCTTTGAGAATTACAGGTCTGCTGCCCGCCGTCACTACTGTCTCCGACGACAGTCCTTCTCCGACCACCAACAGACACCGGATATCGCCACAGTATCGCCTATCACCGCCGCCACTCGCCGGAATCCTTTACCGGCAAACACCTACTGAAACTACAGAAACCCCTGAAACCGCAAAACATCACCAAAAACCAAATCAGAATCACAAAACGGACCTAACAAAGTCAAAATAGAACTAACACAGTTAGAAATATGAACCTCACCTCATGATTGTACCCGCTGCTTCCGCCGCCGGACCGTCGTTGGCCACCGCCGCTGCTTCGAGACTGTCGCCGTCCGCTGATCAGAACCCGAGACTCCGCCGCCGTTGTCGATAAAAGGAACACCATCAATTAGGGTTTTGTTTACTGAAAACGAAAAGAACAGAGAGAAGAAGAGATGAAGACCGGAGATAGGTTGAGAGAGGAAGAGGTCGGCTGGAGTTTTGAAAGAGGAAGAAGAGAGGGTTGTTAAGGTTTCGGCCACGAAAGGAAATGGTGAAGAGAAGAGGGCCGGCTGCCGTTGAAAAGGAGAAGGAGAAGATGAAATGATTAAGGAAATTAGGGTTTTCATTTTTATACCCCCTCTTGACCCGTTCACCAAATGAATCCAAACCGACCCAGTTACCATTAAAACGGATTCGATCTGATCCGTATCCGACCCGTCTGCCCATCAGTTTAAGCCTAACCCAGTTGAGTTTTTAATTCATTCTTATTAATAATTTTATTGCATAATTAGCTTAATCATTTTAACTTATCCTGGAAAATAATAATTAATCTGTCTTAGTATATAATAGTTTGTTCGTTTCGTGAGTATTAGCATGTTAATTAGAATAAATATTTATTAATTGCCATGATCAGTATTTATTATTTATAATTTTATAACTTGTATAAATATTCAATATTCATGCTAATTAGCATAGGTAAATTCGTTCACAACTTTCAATCAAATCAATTGCATCGATTAGAAAACTTTAAGTAGCTTCACTTTTATTGTATAGAATTTCAAATTTAGCAATTTATGAAAACTTTGACAAATTTAACCCCAATTAGTCGAATTAGGCTTAGTAGCAATTTTTATCTTTTTTCTAATATTTAGAATTATTAATTTATTATACTATTATATATTTATTATTATTATTATCATTATTATATTATTTATTATTATTTTCATTATTTATTATTATCATATTATTTATTATTATTATTTATTAATATTTATTATTATATTTATATATTATTATTAATATTTAGTGTTAATACAATTTATTATTAATATTTATTATTTTTATGATATTATTATTATTAATTATTAATGCTTGGAACCTTTAAACAAAATGTAAACTTATAAACGCCACGTGTATGTTATACACGTGAACTCAAAACGCCGTAATAAAACGTTTTCCAAATACAAAAATGGCACATTTACGTCTATGTGACACACGTAAATTAGCCTTGTTAAATATAAAAATATTACTGATTTTTATCGAGTAAAAAAAGGTCGACTCACGACTATGTAATAATTGTGAATCAAGTATTTAATAAATTTTAACATATATTAAAAGGGTTATGTAATAACCATGTAAACGTCTAATTAGATAAAACAAATAGTTATGTGATAACTATATACCATTTCAAATAAAGCACAGGGTTATGTTATAATTCTAAACACAAAATAGTTATGTAATAACTATAAACATATTTTTCAAAACATCAAAAACAGTATTTCAAAAACAACACTTTTTCAACACGTGTAGTTATGTAATAATTACACGTTAACATTTTAATCAGAACAAGGTTATGTCATAACTTTTAACAATATATAAGCAATACAAGAAAATACATAGAACCGAAGAATCTCTCAAATCAGTTACTTATCCAAAAACATGATAAACAGAGTCAAGCAACATAACGGTTATCCAATTACACCGTACAAGATAATTGGTGGCGACTCGACTCCTAATTAGCGGATAATGCCCCAAAAATGACGTTTCCGCTCCCAAACAATTAAGAGCGAGCACGGCCTCGCGCCCGACGTTTTTCGGGGCGCGACACCTTGCTTGACCACACATCTTGCAAAACTTCAACTCACTATCCTCCTCCCAAAACAACATACAACCTGCAATACAACAATCTATTTTCTGTACAGGTAAACCTAGACCTTGAATCAATTTTTTGGTCTCGTAAAAATTGTCAGGTAATTTGTTGCCTGCTGGTAAGGCCTCCTTTAGAAATTCAATGAATGTATCAAAACACCTCTCCGAAAGATGATTCTCCGACTTTATGTTCTACAATCGAGCAATTGTAGATAAAACTGAATGCTTCTCACAACCTGGCCATAATTCTTCATCGCAGGTTTGTAACATGTTAAAGAACTTCTTCGCCTCGACATTTGGGTCCTCCTCTACAATGGGATTAACGAAATCTGGTCCAGCAACTTCAAAAACCATTTGCCTGATCGGGCTCATCGATTCACTTTCATTGTTATAATGATTTTGGAACGGAAGTTGATCATCAACATCGACAGCAGTATCACTA
This sequence comes from Euphorbia peplus, assembly GCA_028411795.1. Lineage (NCBI taxonomy): Eukaryota > Viridiplantae > Streptophyta > Magnoliopsida > Malpighiales > Euphorbiaceae > Euphorbia > Euphorbia peplus. The sequence goes on from CP110844.1 coordinate 20,094,348, forward strand.
ACATACGGTTCACCTTGCATCTCCCATAAATAGTAGTTGGGGCAAAATCCTTTACTACCCAAATGCAACTTCACATCCTCCAACTTCCTAAAAGCACGGTTACCACACTTTTTGCAAGGGCACCTTATCTCATCTGGTCCATTCATGAACTCGGGATGCATGATGGCACATTTGACAAAATAAAGAACTCCATTAACAAATTCTTCGTTCAATGTACCATCATCTAATAACCTCCGATACATCCACGATCTATCATGTACATTCATTTCTTTATTACCTATGTTTATAAACATATCAAAATAATTAAGCAAACTCCAACTAAACATAGCAAATCAAATTACCCCATGTTTATGTTAATTACTAGCATGGTATGTATCATTTATCTACTCAAACAAACGTAAAAATGAAAAAAATACAGTGGAATTGCATTACCAAATTTTTCTTCAACACAAGTACTTCAAATTTTGTTGATGTTTTCTTCGAAATTCTGCTCATGACAGTTCTTGGAGTAATAACCTATATAAAAATTTGTCTGTTAATTATTACCGAAAGATCAAATCTTTATATTACTAAAAATGGAAGAGAACAGTTCACATTCAGTACTGGAATTCCAGTTATGTTTCGGAACTAGAATTCCAGAGATAATAATTTCAACAATAAGATTCTAGAGAAAATGATCAAACTTACTATGTTGTAAACCTGGAACACCAAGTATAACTGAAGCACATACACAACAAGCTACTAAAACTGATTAGTTACAGCCAACTCAAACTGATTGAGAGTTGAAGGGTAGAAGATTTTCAGTCTAGTTATAGGTAGTTTTAATGATTCTACTTTTATCAAATATGTAATCTTGTTAGGTTTTAGACCAATTAATGTTATTATAGCCTAATTTAGTTCATGAGATGAGATAATTGACACATCTCCTTATATTACTACTCTATTTTCCTCATTAAATTACATTTAGGATAAGAATCCCGAGTTATATATCACTGGAAATTAGCCTTGAATTTTAGTGGGTTTTAATAAATAGTGTTAATTTGATATTCATGTCATCTTGTTGATTTGTTTGTATTCACAAAGTCAATTCCACTTGTTAGTGTCATCTATCTAATAAAAGGACATATTCTCAATCTAATTAAAATTGATGCCTTGAGAATTCTCTTCTCGATAATAACTTGACATGTGGTTAGTGATTGGTTTATAACAGTGTAACAATGTAATTAAATTGAAATTGATTCCTTGAGAACCTCTAGCATATGCTATTACACAAAAAGCACATTATCTCAACCAATTAAATCAACTTTCTTACATAAAAGTTAGACCAACCACCTGCAAAGTTATGTTTTCATATAAGAAGTTGAACATAATAACAGATCATTCAAAACCAATATAAGTGGCTCTGTTAAACGCCTCTTAAAAAATGCAAACATTTGTTTTCATAACCAACTATCTCATCTCCTCTATGATTAAACAAAAGAAGAACAACAATTTCTGAACTAACAAAATAAAAGCAAGTCAGACCTTATAACCCACAATGAAAAACAAGTGATAAATCTCACAAGAACCACATTATAACAAGTAACTGAGGAAGAGGAAACTCTGTACAAGTAGAACAAGAGTAAAACATACTCAATCACTTTGTATAGCATCAACAAGAAAGTATACAATCAACACCATTATTATTCAAACTCGAAAATCACCACAATTTCTGAACAAAAAACAGAATATGTTAATGCACCAAACTAACATTCCAATAGGAGTCAACACACATAACAATGAGGAATTAACACACATACAACACACATAACAATGAGGAATTAACACACATAAGATGAATGGACAGAAGCTATCAAAATGAGTTAAGGGTGATTGATATTTTATTCCTTGGTCAGTTAGTACTTTGCGAGGTTCATGTTGTTTCTTAAATGTAGAACCTTGCTTTCCTAGTTAATCATGGTTGAATTAATAATTTAATACTTGAATGGGCCATAGGAGTTGCATCTAACTCCAAAAAGTGCATTTTGTTCTTCATTTTTATCTTCTTACCTTGACTTAACTAGGATGAAAATGCTTCTTGCCTTCTTTCAAAGGTTGGTTCGCTTATACACATAAATAATTAAGAATGATAATTTCTTCTACGATTAAATGATCTACAGACATCACATGATTATCCTGTTTCTTGCATTTTGTGTGTGGCTTTTAGAGATCTCACCCTGGGTCCTCTTTCACATGTATCTGCCATGTTTCAATATATGCAGACCATGCAATTCTCTAACAAACATGATCTATTATTACATAGTTCAGTTTTGCTTTGTAAAAGAAGAAGCCCTCTGCTTTCTTTCTTTATCTAAAAACACCCAACAAGAACAAGAGCAAAGTTGGATAACAAAGAAACATACCAGCTAATTGGGAACCCTAAGTAAAACGACGAGCTTGCCTTCAGTAGAGGAAAGTGATCCCGACTCCATACCACGCAAATCACACACCAATTGACTAGGGAAAGAATCATTCAGTAACGGTTCGAATCACATGGCTCTATGAAGGAATCGGTAGTTCAGGCGCGACATCCAGGCGAGAAATACATGGTTCAGGTGAGATCTATCGAGGGAGAAGCATCGTGGTTCAGCTCATAGAAGAATTGAGAGTGAGGAAGAAGCATCATGATATTAGGGTTGGGGATAATGAAAAAAATAAAAGCATAACCTTACATATATTTTTAATTATTTAACATTTTTATATTATATAATAAAGAATTAATATATTTTAATAAAATATCAGCTGAAAGATTAGTTACGGAAAAAAATAAATGTCATAAGTTACGTTTCGATTGAAGCGGGAATGTTCCCGCTAATTAATTTTGACGGAATATTCTAAACCGTCACGAATTAATGTCACAAGAAGTGACAGAACGTTCTGTGATGGATTTTCTGTCACGCAAATCAACACAGCAGTGACGGTTTTCATTATGTCACGAAATTCCGTCACTATTTCGTTGTTTTCTAGTAGTGACAAGAGGATGTCGATTTTGGTGCCCGTTCAGAGGAACATCGTTATTTGCATGAGCTTGTTGATGACCTCGAGGGTATGGATACTAGAGTTATGGATCAAACAACTCGGAGGATGCATGAAACGATGTATCCGGATCAAGCAAGTTATGTTGAGCCATAAGTGAAGGATACAACCAAAGGCTGACCGAGGGGATCAAAGTCTACCGCCCGTGACAAAAGTTGGTGGGAGTCCAGAGATGTTGCGAAGCCTGATAAAAAGGCTCCAAAAAATAATCCTAAAAATGCCCCTCAAAAAATTCCTAAAAATGTACCTACAGATGCTGCTCAAAATGCTCCGACAAATGCTCCTCAAAAGGCTCGCCCTTCTTACTCTCGTCGTGCTTCGCCTAATGTTCCTAATACCTCTGATGCATATGGTAAATAATTTGATATTCTATACAATTATTGTTATGATTATTATTGTTATGATTATTATTGTTATTATTATTATTATTATTGTATTGCAGATATTACCTCGTATAGTATATACGACTGTCCTTATTTGCTTGAAATTTTTGAAATGGTTAGAGACCTCATTTCGGGTTATCTTGATGTAATAGGTGATGGAAATTGTGGCTTTCGGGTTGTGGCAGATTATAAGTGGCGCTCCCAAAAATTTTGGCCTCAAGCAAGAGTTGAGGTCATTGCTGAAATTTCATCCGACGTCGATTTGTACACCCGTGTTTACCATGGGGATATGTTGCAAATTCTCATCATCCGTCTCAGTTGGTTTTCCGGTGGGTGTCATGAGTCATATTGGATGCAAGTTATAGACGACTTGTTTCCAATTGCCACCTTTCTCAACGTAGCGCTTATCTACATACATCCTATAATAAACTATTGTTGTACTATACTTCCACTAAGTGCACGCATCACCGATACAGAAGTTGCTACAAGGCCGGCGGGTGAGCTCGTCTATTTCCATTCAACTATTTACCGACATTTTATCCGTTTGTATTTTCGACTAACGGCCCCTTACCACAAATACTCCATTTTTGGGGAAGATATCGTCACCCGTGCGTTGCCAATTGGGATACAATCTACGAAGATATGATTCAACAATGGATTAACTTAAGAGGAAGGTCGGACTGATGTAATAACTTAATTTTAATGTTACGTTATGTTGTTTACGTTTTATTTTAATGTTACGTAATGTTTTTTACGTTTTATTTTGATAAATTTTAATGTTACGTTATGTTATAAACGTTTTATTTTGATTAAAATATTAATAAATTAAAATATTATAAATCTAAACTAAATTAAAAAATTTTATAATTTAAATTTTTGTTAAAAAACATTAACTTTTATTACAAGGGTAGTTTAGTAAGTTGAAAAAGAAAAAGTGAAAAATTAGATTGAAAAAGTAAAAAAATGGGCTATGTATAATAGAAAGGGGGGCTATATTTAAGAGCTCACTAAAAAAAACATGAAATGCCAAATCTATACTATATTATAAAGTTGATCAAGGAGAACAGTGTCCAATTCCAAATTGGATTGAAAACAGTAGTGACATTTAAGTCTTTGTCTAAATATCTGGAGACTTCCCGTTACTTCTTTTTTTTTGTCTCTTCATTCTATCTTTCACCTTCCTACCTTCTTCAGCTTCCATATCCACACCAAAACCTACGCCCAATGTATACCACATCTTCCTTATCTCCTTATCTTCTACCTCTAACTCAACCCATACTCCCCACCCATCTCTTTCTTTCCTTTCATGATCTCTTCTCTCTTTCTTTGTTTTTGCAATCGTATTTGTCCTCTGTCTATGGATCTTCTCTTCCTATTTTGTTATTTGGATTACAATCTTCCTATTATTTGAAAGTTTGAAAGATAATATTGTATGAGTTATTTTCAAAATCTTTTTATTTCGTTAAGCGCAATAGCATAATAATTTATGTAATTCATCATGTTTTAGATGCATTATGAAGAGACATAGAGAAGAAAAATAGGTGATAGAATATGAGATTTTGGTGGAGAAAATGGCGGTTTCCAACAAGAAGTGGAGGAATCTGAATTTTAAGCAAGATAGGTGATCATTTACTTTTTAAAAAAAAATTATAGTGATCATTTACTTTTTGCAATTACAGATTTCTCATGAATATTTAAAATGGTCAATCTAAATAATGTTCATGGATGTTATATTTATTTGACACACTGTTTAATGTAACTATGTTGCAGGTGGAGCAGAAGAAGAGAAAGAAAATGAAAAGAGGTTAATCCTAATTTGGCCTATGTTTTGAAAGAGAACAACATTAGAGGCTCAAAAGGGTTAACGAGCTCATTTTGCATGTAATGTGTATATTCCTCATGCAGAAATATTTATATTTACATCTAGAAGTGGATTCATGGACCGTGACAACTTTTCTATTTCTTACTTTCAGGTAGAAATATTAGTTAGAATTAATATTTTGTTATGAATAATTATATTAGGTAAATTATATTTACCTATTTATTTAGTGAATGTCCAGCACATTAATTACATGTTCACTACCAACTATACACATATTTATTACATACACAAATACATGTGAATATGAAGAAGAAATTAGTTGTATTCACATGTTTGTGTTCTTCAATTAGTGGTATAAATATGTGTATCATTTCACTTGTAATTTACACCAAAATAATAAGAAGATTATATCTTATTATTTTTCTCCATCTATTCTTCATCATATTAATCTCCATATAAGTTCATATATTGATCTCCTTATAACCCTTCATTTTACAACACGTTATCAACACGAATTTGCTCGTTCAGTTAGTTTTTTAAGGAGATTTTGTTGGCCGGATTTTCTATCACAAAGCTTTCTCCTTCAATTAAGTAAGTAATATCTATCTATCTTTGTAATAAAAAAAATGGCAAATCTTTCAAGTGTACAATTTATACCACTTAAGGTATCTGGAGTTAATTATTTATCATGGGTGTTGGATGCGAACATTCATTTAGAGTCTATGGGACTCGATAGTACTATAAAAATGAATAATGAAAATGAGGCACAAGCTATGATTTTACTCCAATCATCTTGATGAATGTTTAAAAAATGAATATTTGACCATGAAAGAACCCGCAGTTCTTTGGAAAAATTTGAAAGATCGATATGTTCACCAAAGGATGGTCATATTGCCAAAAGTCCAATTTGAATGGAGAAATTTACATTTTCAAGATTTCAAATCTGTCAGTGAATATAATTGTGCTATGTTTAGAATTAATTCACTTATGAAATTATGTGGAGAAGAAAAAAGTGATTTTGATATGTTAGAAAAAAACATTTACCACATTTCATATGTTAAATTTGCTCCTGCAACAACAATATAGAGAGAAAGACTTTAAGAAATATTCTGAATTAATTTCTTGACTGCTTGTAACAGAACAAAATAATGAGCTTTTAATGAAAAATCACGAGTTACGTCCAACTGGATCGACCGCATTCCCTGAAGTGAATGTTGTGTCACAAAATGATAATATAAGATACCACAATAACAATAGCGGTCATGGACGCGGTTGTGGTCGTGGTTGGGATATGGACGTGAACGTGGACGTGGTCGCAGTTAAAGATATGGTTATTATAATCCATATAATATATCTGAAAATTTCCACCAGAAGGGAAAAATCAAGTTGACAATTTTGACAAAAGAAATAATGGTGAGAGTTCAAATGGTAAAGAATCTATATACTACCGATGTGGTATGACCGTCATTAGTCACGTTCCTATCGTACGGCGAAACATTTACAACAACTTTACCAATCATCATTAAAGAAGCTAAATGCAAATGTTGAGAGCAATTGTATTTTCGATAATGATATGCCAATTGATATATCCCAGGTGGATATGATATATCTTTTCGCTCCATCATCATCCGGAAAAATTAATTAGTGTTTCAAACTTGTACTTGAATTTTATTTATGTGCTATGTATTTTTTATTTTTGTTTCTATGTATTGTTATTTTATGTTTTTATGTACTTTATATTTTTGTTGAATTAATAATAATGTGATTTTGTTTTCTTTTAGTGAAGAATAATTCTTCACCGATATTAATTGACTTCAAAATAAATAAAGAAAATATATGTATTGTGGCTAGTGATAGTACACATACAATTCTTAAAGACTCAAAATATTTTTCTGCTTTAAGAAATGGTGAAGAAGTTGTTACCACAATATCCGGTAACACAAAAATAATTGAAGGCTTTGGAAGAGCTAATATAGTGCTACCAAGATGAACAAAGTTTGTTATAGATAATGCACTATTTTCTCTAAAGTCCAATAGAAATTTGTTGAGTTTTAAAGATATTCGGTGAAATAGATATCATATTGAGATCGTAACTGATGAGAATAAAGAAAGAATTCATGTTACAAAATTAATTTTGGGGAAGATATGTGTATTAGAAAAATTTAATACTTTATCATCCGGTTTATATTTCACATTGATTGATGTGATTGAAGCAAATCTTATCGTAAACCAGAAGTTTACAAATTTAGATACTTATAAGATTTGGCATGATAGACTGAGTCATCTTGGTTCTATAATGATGAGAAAAATAGAAAATGCACACGGGCATCCATTGAAAAATCAAAAGATTTTTCAAAGCAGTGAATTTTTCTGTACTACTTGTTCGCAATGAAAATTAATTATAAGACCTTCAAAAGGTAAAATTGAAATTGGAATTGAATCACCAGAATTTTTGGAACAGATTTAAGGTGATATATGTGAACCGATTCATCCACCATGTGGATCATTTAGATATTTTATTGTTTTAATTGATGCTTCTACTAGATAGTCACATGTATGCTTATTATCATATCGTAATATGGCATTTGCGAGATTACTTGCTCAAATAATTAGATTACGAACACAGTTTCCTGATTATCTAATTAAAACAATACGTCTTGATAATGCTGGTGAATTTACATCCCAAACTTTTAATGATTTTTGTATGTCACTTGGGATAAAATTTGAACATCCTCTAGCATATGTTCATACACAAAATGGTTTAGCAGAATCATTGATTAAACGTCTGCAATTAATTGCTAGACCATTACTTATGCGAACTAATCTTCCTACTGTTGTATGGGGTTATGCTATTTTACATGCAACATTACTCATTCTTCTTACACCAACAAGTTATCATGAATATTTTCCAATACAATTAACATTTGGTCATGAGCCCAATATTTCTCATCTAAGAGTATTTGGTTGTGCAGTATATGTTCTGATAGCTCCACCACATCGAACAAAAATGGGTCCTCAAAGGAGATTGGGAATTTATGTTAAATTTTAATCTCCCTCAATAATTAAATATCTTGAGCCATTTACGGGAGATATGTTTGCTGCACGGTTTGCAAATTGTCATTTTGATGAAACCACATTCCCTAAATTAGGGGGAGAAAATAAAAATGTGGAAAAAGGAATAACATGGAAAGTTGAATCCCTTACTCATATGGATCCTAAAACAAAGTGTTGTGAACAAGAAGTTCAGAAGATAATTCATCTTCAAAATTTAGCATATCGGTTGCCAGATGCACTTGCTGATCCAAAACGAGTAACGAAATCGCATATACCAGTAGTTAATGCCCAATTCGAATTGAAGTTCCTGAAGAGCAAGTTAAGAATATTTCTCAAACACGTCTAAAGCGTGGGAGACTCGTTGGTTCTAAGGATAAAAATCCTAGAAAAAGAAAATTGGTCAATAATAATATTGATATTAACATAACCACACTTCTCGAAGAAGTTCAAGCATATGAAATCATCCCAAATGAAGAGATCACACTTTTTGAAGAAGTGCAAGCATCTCAAGTTATCCCAAATGAGGAGATCTTGATAAATTATATTAATTCTGCAAAAAGATATAATCAAGAAAGAACGATTGTGGATAATATTTTTGCATATAATGTGGTAATGAATATTATTGATGACAATATGGATCATGAACCACAATTTGTTCAAGAATGTCAAAGTAGAGATGATTGGCCAAAATAGAAAGATGCAATTCAAGTAGAATTGGATCTCTTAAACGAGAAATTTTTGGATCAATAGTCCGAACACCAGAAGATGTAAAACCCGTTGGACATAAATGGGTATTCGTAAGAAAGAGAAATGAAAAAAATGAAATCACGAGATATAAAGCAAGACTTGTTGCACAAGGTTTTTCTCAAAGACCTGGAATTGATTACGGGGAGACATATTCTTCAGTGGTACATGCAATAACTTTTCGATATCTCATTAGTTTGGTCGTACAAGGAAGATTAAATATTCATCTAATGAATGTAGTCACAGCTTATCTATATGGCTCACTTGGTAATGACATTTATATGAAAATCCCTGAATGATTTAAAATGCCAGAAAAATGTGATAAACGAGAACTTTATTCGATAAAGTTACAAAAGTCTTTGTATGGATTGAAACAATCGGGTCGCATGTGGTATAATTGCCTCAATGAATATTTGTTGAAAGAAGGTTACAAAAATGATCCAATTTGTCCATGTGTTTTTATAAGAAAATCAGGATTTGAATTTTTCGTCATTTCTATTTATGTAGATGATTTGAATATCATTGGAACTCTGGAAGAGATTCCAAAAGAAATAAATTCTTTGAAAAAAGAATTTGTGATGAAAGATCTTAAAAAAAACAAAATTTTGTATTGGTCTACAAACAGATCATTTGAAAAATGAAATTTTTGTTCATCAATCAACTTATACAGAAAAGATCCTCAAAAAATTTTGTATGGAAAAAGCACATCCGTTGAGTAGTCCAATGATTGTCTGTTCACTTGATGTAAAGTAAGTTCTTTTCCGCCCTCGAGAAGATAATGAAAAAAATTTTGGTCCCGAAGTGCCATATTTAAGTGCAATAGGTACACTTATGTATCTTGCTAACAATACTAGACTCGATATTGCTTTTTCTGTTAACTTGTTATCCCACTACAAGAAAACGCACTTTTACGGGGAAATTTTTCGCCACTAAACCTTTAAATTCCGCCACTAAAATGATTTAGTGGCGAAATTTATTTTGCCACAAGCTCGCCACTACAACCGCGTCATTGAAAGCAATTGTGGCAAATTAGAATTTTGCCACAGTTGCAGTAGTTTTGTGGCAAAATATATGTTCTTCACGAATGGTGTTTCGCTATCGAGACGAAGAATATTTCGTCATCGTTGCAGTAATTTTGTGGTAAAACTGTCCGCCACAAATACAAATTATTTTTGTTGGGAAAGTTTCCCCACTAATCATATGGATGTATTTGTGTGAAAATTTTCCCTCCTAATTTGTCTATTTTTCTGTGAAAATGGCTGAAATCGTCAATATTGTGAATTTTTTTCGTTTGAAAGTTTTCTCCACTAATCCTTAGAATATTTTGTGGAGATAATAATATTTCACCACAAACAATATACAATTTTGCGAGGAATTGAATACACGAAAACAATTTCTGAAACTATACACGAAAAATTGAATACAACCTTACAAAATGGCCAAGAAACTATGCAATTTAACCACGTTAAAAATATTCGGACAATTGCAAAATACTATGAATATTATGTCCCACATCAACGAAGTAGCTTGGATTGTCGGCTAGAATTGACGAAAGTCCTGACAAAATCGATAGAGAACAACATTTTCTTAGTTATATTCATACTATAATCTAAATATAACAATTTGATTAAGAATGTAAAGCATTAATGGTAAAACAAAAGGCATGAATTTACTTGTACTCAAAAAAAAAAAATCTTCAACAAAACATCCTTGCTGATTTCTTTTCTCTTGCTTCATTTGCCTATTAAAAGTCAAAGACAAATAAACATAATGTTAAAACATGAACTTAGTACCTACAAAGCAGTTTCAAATAAACAATTATATTCGACCTAAAATCTCAAAACACAAAATGCTTGATGAGCATGCATATCAACATAGAGATTAATAAATACCAATAACAAAAGAAGATAATGACCTTATCTTTTTGGTAGAACTTGAACATTTTGAGGCCTTAAGTGGATTACAAGTTTGAATGGTAGGCTGTATAAGTGAAATAATCCATAAAGTTTGAATGTTGAAGGACTTATAAAGTAATCATAAAGTTCTAGGGAAAGGGGAAACACTCACAAGATTGAAGGTCACAAATCCATTTAGTCTACCACTGCACATATTATCCTCTACAAATAAAACCTAATCTTAACAATACCATCATGCATTAATCCTGTTAGTTAGTATCATTGTAAAGTCTGAACAATCAACTACTTTTAGGCTTGCCAAATCCCAGCAAATACAAAATAGTTGCAGCAAAAGCGGCTGCTTTGAGAACAAAACTTACCCGCAACTTGTACCACATCAAGTATCCAAAAAAAATTCCCTTCCTTTATAACACACAAAACCACAAGAACAACTATTAGCCATTCCCATTTGAGCCATCTAATCAAATCTAGACTGTTAATGTTTTATAAATAGCATGTCGAAAATTCGTCATTAAGAGACATCAGAAAAAAAACTCCGCCCTATTTCTTACCAAGAACTCGAGCCAGAACAAGTACTCAAGAATACTGCATTTTGATCTCTTCAAGGCTATTTATTAAGATTTACCAACTTTAGAGAAAAGGTTTAGAACTATTGCAAGGCATGATGAAATACATTATAGTGTCTTTTCAAAATCTTGATTTAGAAGGTGTGTATGAAGATGAATTTTCATTAAAACTGGATTAGAAAAGTTACGGAAGGGATCAATGCCTAGTTTGCTGAAATTTATAGCACAAACAAGTACACGAAGACACATAAAGAGGATAAAACACACACTTCATCACTAACAAAAAAAAGTGAATGACTTCACTGCTCGTACTGAAAAACAAAAAGATATTCAGATTCCAACATTAGAAATGCCTTAAAACATATCATCCAATAGTCAAAATGAAACACTCAACTGAAAACCAACACTAACTTTAACAGCAACACTAAAAGCACAAAAGATTTAACAAACATCTTAGTTTGTAAAAACAGAGAACTAAGACCATATAAAAGGGATACGAGTCATTTCTTCCCATACTAAACTTATTGTTTCGATTAATATTATATCTGGAATCACCTCCACTGATTCAGCATTAACAGACTCCATGTAGAAAATCAATTTCAAATGATAGTGACCTGCAATATTAAAGAGATATTAAAGAACCGTACATCTGTAGTTACAATAATTTTTACCAAATCTGTAATTACAGTATACTATCAACGAAACTAGCAAAGAAAATTTCAAACAGGGTCAAGCAAATCTGAAATTACAAATTCCAAGCAAATCTGCAATTACACAATACTATCAACAAAATCAACAAAGAAAATGTCAAGCAATTCTGCAATTACAAAATATCAGAGAAATTTCAAGCAAATCTTGCATTCATTGCTATTCACTATCATCATCATCATCTTCCACACTTTCTTCATCCCTATAACAATCCTTTTCCATTTAATCTCATCCTATTCAAATTCTTTTCAAATGTGAAATGCAGCTATTCATAATCCAGCTTATATATTCCCAATAGCTAAGCATCTAGTTCATGAATCAAAGGAAAAACGACTTGAAAAAACGCTTAAAATACCTAAAATTAACAACATAAAAGCTCAATTCAACTAAAAAAAACTCAATCGTAACTCAGTAATCGAACATCCTATTAAGAATCCACAAAACTTAATCGTAACTCAGTAAACGAGCACCGAAGATCAAACACGCAAAGCTGAACGGAAATCAGATCACAGTTCAAAAAAAGATCACATTGATTTCTAGCAGAAAAGAGAGAGGTAATATAGAGCGAAATTACAGTTCAAATCAGAAAAGAGAACGTCGATTTCAAGCCAGCAGCATATACATTCAGAATCAAAATCCACGAGAGAAGTTAGAAGTTCAAAGAGGCAAAATATAACGGAAACTAATAAAATCACAGTTCAAATCATAGAAGAAAACATCAATTTTACAGTGATGTGAAGCAAGTTCATAGTTGAGAATCCAACAGCCTAGAAGAATGAATTGTAATTTAGGGATTCAATATATAAACTGTCGATATACCTAGAGACGACTTTACGGATTCACCTTTTTCGAGACAATCAATATATGAAATGCAATTCACTAAATCATCGAACTGTATGAGTTTAGGGATTCACCTTTTGCGAAGTTGACAATCAATCGGAAGATACAATGAGTTTAGGGATTCACCTTTTGCTAACCCATGGAAATCGCGAAGAGAAGATAAGAGATGTGTTGAGATTAGGGATTTGATATGTTGAGATTAGGGGTCTGAGCAAAGAAACGCGAGAAAACGCGAGAAAATCAGAGATAGTTGATATGTAAGGGTTTGTCTAATAGAGTTTTTTCTTTTTCCTTTTTCGTTTCAAAGCTAAACTGCAATATTTCACTCTCTTTTTTTATCTAAATACCGCTTAAGTACTTAACAAATTTAATGCCCAAAATATATGGAGGTTTAGTGGTAAAAATTTTAAGTTCCCCACTACAAGTATTATGTTTTGTGGCAAACGTCATATTTTCCCACTAAGATTTTATATTATGTGGGGAAACTGTAGTTTTGCCACTATACTATTACTTTATGTGGTGAAAAAGACTATTCCCACAAATATATATGCTTTAATGGCAAACATGTTTTCCCCACTATGATTTCTCCACAAAAAGTCCAATTTCTTGTAGTGTCCAGATACAGTTTTGAGCCTACACGAAGGCATTAGAATGGAATTAAGCATATATTGCGTTATCTTCAAGGAAACATTGATTTGGGTTTATTTTATGCATATGAATCTAAACCTAAATTAGTTGGTTATGTCAATGCGGGTTATTTATCTGATCCACATAAAGGTCAATCATAAACATGCTATTTATTCACATATGGAAGTACGACAATAGCTTGGCGATCTACAAAGCACACTATTGCTACTACTTCTTCAAATGATGCAGAATTAATAGCTATCCATGAAACTAGCCGATAATTTGATTGGCTAAGATCACTAACCAAGCATATACAAGAATCTGGTGGTAGATCATCAGATAAAGAAGCTTCGACTACAATTTTTGAAGATAATGTCCTTTGTATTGCTCAATTGAGAGAAGGATTTATTAAAGGAGACAGAATAAAGCGTATTTCGCCAAAATTCTTCTTCACTCACGATCTTCAGAAGAATGGAGAAATCAATATTCAGCAAATTCGATCAAGTGACAATTTGGCAAATTTATTCACAAAGGCATTACCAACTACAACTTTCAAGAAGTTAGTTTGTGAAATTGGAATGCGTCGCCTCAAAGATATTCAATGAAGTTGCAAACAGAGGGAGTAAACATTGTACTCTTTTTCCCTTTACTAATGGGTTTGTCCCACTGGGTCTTCCTTAGAAAGGTTTTTAATGAGGCAGTGTCCCGTTTGCAATGATGGGCATCCAAGGGGGAGTGTTATGAATAATTATATTAGGTAAATTATATTTACCTATTAGTGGATGTCCACCACATTAATTACATGTTCACTACCAACTAGACACATATCTATTACATACACAAATACATGTGAATATGAAGAAGAAATTAGTTGTATTCACATGTTTGTGTTCTTCAATTAGTAGTATAAATATGTGTATCATTTCACTTGTAATTTACACCAAAATAATAAGAAGATTATACCTTATTATTTCTCTCCATATATTCTTCATCATATTAATCTCCATATAAATTCACAAATTAATCTCCTTATAATCCTTAATTTTACAACATATTCCTAATTTTTTATCACTTTATTGTTACCATCAAAAGCTTCAAATAGTCTTCATAAAAAAAAAGAAAAAAACTTCAAAGAGCATTACGCAGGTGAATGGAGGTTTGCTTAAATGATAATGATATTATTGCTCATTATGGATTAAAACAAGTTTATTTTTATTAAGTTTATTGAAATTTAATTATGTATCAATATCTGTATTTGTTTGAATTAGTACAAGGAACTTAAGGTGACATTTTTTAGATGAATTGTTTTGCAAGATATTACTTTTGGGCACATGTAGCTCGAGTTTAACAAATGTATTATTAGAGTCACCTCAAATTTCATATGTTGGGAGTTTTGTGGTTAACAATTTTTTTCAAATTACATAATCGGTCTTGGGTGGTGTTGAGAATTTTAATTTCATCAGAAAAACTCCGTATTTTGTAATAAAATTACACGCTAATTCTAGTTTATACCAAAATATATACAATTTGGTTTAAATATGATACAAAATATATATAATATTTCTTACCCCGAAGTGTAATGAGGGTATCTCTCTAGTGATAAAGAAAAAACATGAAAATGTCAAATCCCTTGAAGTAATTCTAATTTTTTGCATTCATTTTAATCCGATTGATTCTAACTTGTTCGGGCTTTTGCGCAAACATCATCCACTGCTCTCGATATGTCTTGTTTTCACAAAAAATTCTACACGCAACAATATATATTGGATTGTCCATTGTGAGCATAATCATCTCATCTAATACTTCATTGCATTGCTTGATACTAGGTTCATTATCCGAGTCCCCTAATGTTTGAAGAACCGTCATTAATTTATCATCAATTGTGTCAACCTTATTCTTTTTTTGGTGTTTCTCACGTTTCTTCAAATTATCATCTTTAGGTATATATGCATTAGAATCATCCATATCAAGATCAATTGGTGAATTTAAATCTTCAAAAAATGAAGAAGAACCGGATCCATCAACAAATATAGAATCTTTAAATTTCTGAAATGACACACATCCATCCTTCCCAGTTGCACTTATACCATCAATTAAAGATTTCATCTCATCTGCATATTGCAATCCAGTATAATGAAATTGTCTTGCATTGGAAACTTGCTGTAACATATGACACGTTTGTTAATTTCTTCTATTAACAAACATTACAATGAATCAACGAATAATTACAAAATTACCTTAATGTACTCATTCGATTCTTCATCACTCCATCTCACAGTATTTGTGACTGTCCATGTCCACTTTTCCCTATTAAATTTGTCCATATATTGTAATTTTGTCTCAAATAATTCCATTCATTTTTTAGTTGTGTCTGACTATATTTTATATTCTTCTTTTCTTCAAATGCTTTAATTATTTTATCGCAAGAATCTTTCTTCAAACTACTGCCTTGTTTTCCCACTTGATTCACTTGTTCAATGCATAAATCAATAAAAAGTTTGACAAGTTTGGGATCCTTCCAATTAGCTTTAGAATTATCATCTAACATATCTGCATTCAAGAATATCACTAATTATACCAAAATAACAAAACGTGACTATCTAAACAATGCATTAAGGCAAGACGAAAACACAACTAGAAATTGAAACAATAAAATAAAGAATCAAAAGTAATAACTAATATCATTTACCATATTTATTTCATTATTATTTTTATTATTTTGAGATGCATAACTAGTATATAACTTGATAGATAATAGCACTTGCATAATAAATTTTTTAATGGAAATTAGGTGTCATTACCTCATGCATTATTCTCATGAAAGCATAAAATGATTATGACACCTAGCTCCCATTATTACTAAATTTATGCCAACGATCTTTCAGTAATTTAGTTGGTGCCAAGTAAACAACAGAGGATTCATTATATATATATTCATCCTAAAAAATCTATATCTATATAGATACTTTAAAAGTGGGTTTCTAATTGAGTATTTTTCAGCAGTTTTCCAATTTTGTCCCTCATTTGTCTTATCCCTTCTAAGTTACTTTTGTCTTTTTTGTCATTTCCGATCTTCGTCCTTCGTTCCTATCTTCTGCATAGGTTTTTTAATTTGTCTTATATGAAAATATGTATGACTATTCTTCTTTTTGGTACCTACATCAAAACAACTACTTCTTAATTTCCCATTTTTATATAGTGAGTTCATCAAAAATAATTACGAGTATATGCATGATTATTAATCTATATAGATACTTTAAAAGTGAGTTTCTAGTTGAGTACTTTTTAGCAGTTTTCCAATTTTGTCCCTCATTTTTTTTATCCCTTCTAAGTTACTTTTGTCTTTTTTGTCATTTCCGATCTTCATCCTCCATTCCTATCTTGTGCATAGATTTTTTAATTTGTCTTATATGGAAATATGAATGACTATTCTCCTTTTTGGTACCTACATCAAAACAACTAGTCTTTCGACGAACTTCTTAATTTCTCATTTTCATACAGTGAGTTCATTAAAAACAATTACGAGTATATACATGATTATTAAGAGCAATAGAATATCGTATATATCCCAAACGTAATTTTATAGCTTCTACTTTAGAGATATATTTTAAACTGTGTTTTTGACGAACTCCTTAATTTTCCATTTCGTCAAAGTGTATTTATTTGAGATAGATACGAATCTTCTTATGATTGTGTTTATTACTTGAATAAGTATGAAACGTTTTCTTAATTTTTAATTCGTATCCAAACTGCTTAAATAATATTTGAAGATAGATTTTAATCTATACTTGGTACTATAATATAAGTTATATGATTTAGAAAAATGTAATAAGGAGCATATGTAATGGTTTACAATAATTGTAATATTATGTTTATATTTTTTCCTTTTAATTACATGCCCAAATCTAAAGTGTTTTTATACTGACATGTCTAAATTCATTGAAATGTGTCCTACAAAAATTCAACTACTGTAGCGCGTGTTGTACAATCTCTTTTTAATCCGTTAAGTTGAGAAATGTAGGGCACATAGTACCACTTTTGAAGAGTTGATGGGGTAAAAGGGAAGTCCCTTAAGGTGATGGGGTAAAATGACCAAAAGATGCAAGTTTAGGGATTACATGGTATCACTTTTTAAGAGTTAAGTAAAAGAGATGTCTCATAAGATGAGGAGGTAAAACGTCCAAAAGACGCAACTTTCTGGGGTTACATGTGCATTAAGCCTTAATTATATCTAAAAACTAGATTCATGCATATGAAAAATTGCACTAGATACAATATACATGTAAGATGTATTGTGTGCATCATATAGAAACTCAATCATCTAAAGTTTATTGTAATTCTAAAATATAAATTCATGAACATACGCTAAAATCAAATGATAATACTTTGTGATTAACTATACATAGTAAACGATAAAATAATACACTACAAACACATACAATATCAACTATAATTTTGGAATTATTACTTTACATATTACTTGGACCATTAAGGAATTTCTAATTTTTATTATCTTATGCTTTTAGCGAGAATATTACTTTACAACATTGATCCAAGTTGGGACCGACGAAATTTATTACTTAAGCGAGGTTATTATTTATCATATTACTTAATCGAAGTTTAACTGTAACTACAATCATAATATTACCACTACTAATATAAACCTTTTACTCACATTTTCAGTTTTAGTCTGATAACATATGATATATATTTATTCCCGAAGCGGAGCGAGGGTATCTTCTAGTTTAATTTTAAAAAGACTTTATACAAATCATATCTTGGAGAAGATTGAGATTTTCTGCAAACGCAATTCGAGAATGAAATTAAGGGCTTCTAATCTTTCTTTCGAGTGCTTTTTGGTGCATAAATCTTGAGATTGTGAACTTTATTGTTACAATTGTAGGTTTTTATAATAGCCGAGTGTCATGTGATATTGTTGGGTATGATTTGTTTCTATTAAATCAAGGGTTTTCCATAGTATTTTCGTGCCAAAGCTGTGTTTCGAACAGCCTGAGATTGTTCTTTAAGGCACAAGTTCAGACTGTGCTCCCATTTAGTCTGCATGTGCTTAGTTGAGTCTGAACAACTTGTATTTAGGGTTGAATCTGCAGAAAATCAGGTCAAAGATACCCTCTCCTCACATGTTCTCGGTTTTGTGATGTGGGGAAGAGAAAAAGCAAGGTTTTGGAGGTTTGTGAAGGCATTGGGATGTGAAGTTGTCTTCTTGTGCATTTGTCTCTTTCTGCATGTTGACTTGTCCTATTATGCAGTTGTCTTCTTCTGCTGGAGAACAATCTGCCCAAGAACAGCCAGATTCCGAAGAGCATCTTTCACTTTTGTTTTATTTCCTTTCTTTCTTGTATAAATACTCCTGCGAGAGTATTGTTTTTCATCAATGCTATTAGGCTTCAGATTATCTTAGTTTAGTAGACATTAGTTTCACTTTCAGTTTAGTAGATATAGCAGTTTTCTGTGGAAGTCTCATCCGAGGCCAAGCAGAACCTGTTCTTAGTTTTCCATTCCTTCAAACGTTGTAACCATGACAATGAGTGAGTAGTCACTCAAGGTGGAAGGCCAGCCTTCTGGCTGGTGGTTTGTAAGCGTCACTTTCCTTTTATTCAATGAAATCATGTTTATTCAGCTTGTTCAATAGAATCTCCATTCATATATAAGTCTAGCTAACTTGTATTTTCAATTGTTTCATGTTGTAGGGACCAACTCGGATCAAACAATAGATAAACTGATTGAACACATATGTTTTATACCGGGACCAATAAGGATAAAATGTGTGCTAAGGGTTCTTATTTATAAGATGCTTCCTGTGCTTAACGCTTGTGCTTGTGTAATCTAATGGAAACTAATTTTGCATAAGTGTAAAGAATCTTGGGAACATGTGACCATCTGACTTGAGTGATTCTAGTGAAGATACCTTAGACTTATAATAAATATGGTGGATTTGTATGAAGGGAATGTGTGCTTGTTTGCCATCAGTTCTGGCTGTGCTTTACACCTGCTTCTTTATTATTGTTATCTCTTAATTTACTTTCATGCTCTGTGACAACCTTAGTTTAATAATAGATATAGTTAATTTAAAATCAATCAATCAAATTAAGATCAACCACCCGACTGTTCTGTTTCAGTAAAGAGACCAGCTTGAAACTGTTCTATCCATGTGGAGACGATAACTTATCACTTTATTACTTGTCTAGTGCACTTGCTAGTGTCATCCACTCATTTGTACACAACAGATATCATCAACAACTTCAATCTTAAGAGTTGAGATTTTTTCGTATTTTTTTGTTTACAAGATTTGAACTGATTGTGAATGATTTTATGTTTTAAATAAGATACTTTTGTGAATCTGGCTGGAGAAAATTATCAGTAATCAGTTAAGATTTTAATGTTGCAAAGGCAAAAAAAAAAACAAAAAAGAAAGAAATAAAGATGGGAAGGAGAGGGAAGGAAGCATGAGATTATAAAAGTAAGGCTCCGTCTGGTGCAGCTGTTTCTATTTGCTGTTTGCAGCTCCTGGTTGTTGTTTGTTGTTCCTATTTGCTGTTTGCAGCTCCTGGTTGTTGTTTGTTGTTCCTATTTGCTGTTTCGTTTTGTTGTTTGCGGTTTGCTCTTTGATTATTAGTGTTTGGTAAAATATAATTAAATATTGCTGTTATAATATAAAATGACTAATTTTGACATACTAAATTTTTTTATTAATGTAAATACAAAGGATAATAAAGGAAAATAAGATATGCAACATTTATTTATTTTTGTAAAAAAGTAGTATTCTGCTGCTTCTTGAAAAAACGGTTGCTTTTTACCTAAAAAGAAAAAAGCAACTACTCCTAAATTTTAACCAAATACCAAAACAACTGTTTTTTGGAGTGAAAAGACAAAAAGCACCAGCGAAAAGGAGAAACAAACTCCTCCTAAATATACATAAATTTTCAAAAGTATACGTCTTTCATGAAACTTTTAAGTCAAAATTTTTAACTTATTAATTTAAGCCATTTTTTATTTAATTTATTAATTTAAGTGGTGTCGTCAATTGCACTTATCAAACGTTCTAAAACTAGTTAAATGCACCAATGGTCACTCAACTTTAATTTGTCTCAATAAAGTACTCAACTTTAAGTTTTGTCTCAATTAGGTCATTTCATCAACTTAAAAATTAATTAAATACCAAAGTGATGTGGCTGTCATGTTGACATAAGTCAACTTTTGACCGTTGATTTTGACCACCATGTGGCGGCCACCTTGGCAGCATATGTCGTAAAGGTGGCTGCTACGTGGCAATCGAAGTCAACGGTCAAAACTTGACTTGTGCTGATATGGCATCCACATCACTATTTTAGGATTTAATTTATTTTTTAAATTGATGAAGTGACCTAATTAAGACAAAACTCAAAATTGAATGACTTTATTGAGACAAATTGACATTAAGTGACTATTATAAGACAACAGGCAAAATTGAGTGACCATTGATGCATTTACCACGTTCTAAAACCAATTACAAGCTTAATTCAATCATTTAAATTGATTTTGGAGCAATCAAACATGCCGTAGGTGAGTATTAAAGAAGGGCCGCGAGGTGTGGATGGGATGGATAAAATGGAAAGAGGGAGGGGTTAATAAATACACAAGTGTGGTTCCCGCGAGAGAAACTCGGATCGAAGTGACTGACACATTTGAGAATTGAGAAGAAGAAGAAGAAGAAGATATTTTCGATGGATGCAGCGTTGGGATTGATGAGAAGAATACATCCTAAGCAAACTGAGACTGCTCTTTCTGCTCTTCTTAGTCTTCTCCCTCACCATTCCTCCGATCTCCTCTCCCAAGTTGATCAGCCTCTCCAGGTTTCTCTTTCTTTCTTTCTTTCTATTTTAGGGTTTCCCACAATACCCTTTTCACTCACTCTTTTCACTTTCTTATTCAAGATCTTAACAGATGTTGACTCTTCCAAGCCCTTCATTTTGTGCGAGTACAACCGAGATGCCGACTCTTACAGGTACCCTTTTCTTTATATACCATACTCTTTAGTTTTGTATTTCCCAATCTATATCTCGGTGTCAGAGAATAATATAAAAGATGTTGTTAGTCTTAACTATCAGCTCACTGCTTTTAGTTCAATCGGTTAAGTAATACTCGGGAATGTGTAATAAGGATTTGTTATGCATTGTAATGAAATAGCACATTGTTATGCATAGCCCCTAGTATGTTGCATCATGTATATATTCTCTGTCTGCATTTTTGTTTATGAGATATGTATACATACACATTACATTCATGTGTATTGTCTGATACTAAAACTTGTTCTAAACTGCGGTACAATTCTGATGTTTCCCATTTTCAATACCTATAATTTCAGTTTAAGCAGAAAAATGTTCAATTTGATGTGTGCGTAATACATTTGTTTTGTTGAGAAATCAGATTAAAAATGTGATTGCTTTGCTTTCCTCTTGTAGGTCACCCTGGTCAAATAAATATTATCCACCTTTAGAAGACGCACTTTATCCATCTCCTGACTTGAGGAAACTTGAAACTGAAGCCAATGAAGTCTTTGCTGTTTATCGTGACCAGTGAGGTCCTTTACTTACCTCTTCTTTCTGTCTAACTATGACTGCAGTATTAAGGTTATTCACTAATTGACTGCATAGTTATCAAAGGTGCACCTAAGATGCGTTAGGCTTGTGGCGTGTTGTTTGAGAAGCCAAAACACAGGCTCTATTCAAGAGTCGCTTGCTTGAGCCCCTGTTTGTGAATCTAGTGCCTTGCTGGAGACTCAATTTTATAAGCCCAATAGTGTTTTTCAGGATTCCCTAGTTAAAAATTGGCTGTTTTTGTTTCAACCTTTCCCTATCTATATCATCTACGGTTAAAATTAAATTAATAAAAGAAACAAACAAAAGCGGAAATAAGTTTAGATTGGCAAAAATATTTTAAAGAATGTTGCAAGAACACTAACCGTTTTGAAGGAGAGAAACACCATAGAACTATTAAAGACAGAATCCACCATCAGTTATTAGATATGAGGAGGAAGAAAAATATGGTTTTTTGGATGAGTTCCTTGAGGAGGAGATTGATAATCTTGGAGATAATTAGTTAGTGGACTATTAGTTAAATTAACTTGGGATTTTGTTGAACTTTAGTCTCTATAATTTGCTGTTATGAATTATGATTGGAAGACTTTTTAGTTAAGTTAGAATTTATTTCATGATGGAATTTACTATTAAGAATATGGATAATTGGATATAATGTATTAGTATTTGTCAATTTGTTGTATTCTAGAAGAGTTAATTGTTCTTATTTTATTTTTCTTTAGAGCACCTTGAGTACTTAGGCATGAGCCTAGGCTCCAAGACCCCAGACGCCTTGCACCTTTTTAAACTATGGTTGACTCTTTTCCTTCAACTCTGGTCTATAGCTTTCGTGATTTTTTAAGTGTATAGGAATGCACAATATGTCATTTGTCTAGTAGTTGCTTGTTTCATCTTGTGAACTTGGAATAGAACGTGAGGAGTCCTTGGCACTTCTGGATGTTCTTGAAGTAGGTGCTTGCACTTCTTTGATGGGAAGATTTGTTTTGTCCTTTTTTTCTGTGTCCTGTCATTTCATAATGCTGTGAAAAGGATTATCAGTCTGATCAACCAGTGAGCTGGTAGGTATTATGAAGGCGGGATCTCATCTGTTTACATGTGGGAAGGTGATGATAATGAAGGTTTTGTAGCCTGCTTTTTGATAAAGAAAGGTGAGGATGTTTTCTACATGAATTAGCACTTGAAAATGCATGATGTTCTATTGCTCTGACTGGACCTGTTACTTTCATGGATTAAGATGGCTCGAAGACAGGGCAGGGAAGAAGAGGTTCTCTGCAAGAGGGGGCATGGGATGCCATTCATGTTATTGAGGTTAGTCTTGGCCAGGAAATGCAAACATGAAAAGATGATTATTCCTTCTTTTGAGCAAGTGGCTTTCAGGACAAAAAAAACATCAATTGTTATTTGGTTATGTTGAAAGAGCTTTTCAACCATTATTCTTCATGTAAACTCTTTTGTGAAGTGCATTTTGGATTGTGGAGCACAACTTGTTCTTTATTTTTAAGTGTATTGTTCCGTTGCTATAAATAATTTGTTATGTAGGTGGGACCAGAAGAGGAAGGAATAGCCCATTATTGTTTGACCAGCACTATTATGCTGTCTTTGACTACAAACAATGAGTCATCGGGTACATTCAATCTGTCAGGATCTATTAGAAGACAGGTATTGTATCCTGTCTCCCGCCTTTCCTCTGCAAATCAAGAATCAAATCCCTTAAAGTTTATGTTAAGCTCTTGATGGTCGTCATATATTGCATCGATTTTGAATGGATAAGTTGCTTCTGAAGAAATACTTGTACTAAGAAAGCAATCTACATCATCATGTTCTTTGTAGAATTTGCTGACTCTATTATCAGTGATGGCCTGTGTCATGAATACTTAATATGTCTTCTTCCTCTAATTAGCAGTTGCTAATATAATAGCTTAATGTTATGTTTACTGTTTTGTGGAAATTTATAAAGAAGAGTTGGCCTTCATGCTGTAAATTTTGTGTGTATCTTCACAAAGCTGTATGCTGACAAATGGCATTTTCTATTCATTGAAAACTGAGTAGCAATGAGGTATTCATAGACAAGTTGAACTTGGATGTCATGACCAAAAGTCTAATACATTGGTCTTGATGTACGCTGTGCATTTATAGATTTATTAACCTTTGATGAGCTCATCATAATGTTCATTGTTTCTTTTGTAGATGAACTTGGACATGGTGGTTGCAGATGGTCATCTTTGTAACATGGGAAGGATGATTGAAGAAATGGAGGGTAAGCTCAGAAACTCACTAGATCAGGTACGTGAAATATATTATCAACTTCTGCATGTGTGAAGTGACAGTTAACTTGTAATGCTTTGAGAGATGTGAGGTTGGATTTGTTTCGTTTCTTACTATTTACAGCCCCATCTTACAGGTTTATTTTGGTAAGACGAAAGAGATGGTTTGCACTCTTCGACCCCCAGCTGAAGTTGTATTGCAGTTGCCAACCAGCTGAGCAAATGACAACCGGAGATATATGCCATAAAATCTTGGAAATTTGTGTACCGGTGTGATTGCTGGAGAGAGATGTATATTTTCATTGTCTTTACTTGTTCTACCTTGAAACTTACATGTAAAACTTCTGCCGAGCCGTCTTTTACTTTCGAAATTAAGTTAAGGTGGTAACTTTGGCAGAATCCCTTTTGTTTTGTTGGCTTGTTTGAAACAGTTGTCAGTTTTTGCTGTTGATGAAATACTATCCGTTTATTGTATAATCTGTTTTACATGAGCTTTAGGTTAAAGAAAGAAAAAAAAATCGTTTTGTTCAAAAATTATAAGCTAGCTTCATTTGCAAAAATTATAAAGTTTGTGCATCCGTGAAAATGCTCTTTTGATTTTCTGTTTTTGTTATGATTGAAACCAACAAGGTTTACTGCAGTTGCAGAATAAACCGAATGTATTAGTTTTAGAAAAAGAAAAAAGCATAACTATAACTAAGAATTAGAGGAAGCAATCAAATATTCAACAGGAATTATGTGTAGATATTAGACAAAGCAAGCTACTTGTAGTGTAGTTAAGTATTATACCATTCATAAAAAGATATCATACACATGACATGCCAAACACACTTGTAATCTCCTCCCAAGGGTTTACATCTCAATTTTCAAAATCAAATTATTGATCCTGCATGAGGTAACATGATATATGGAAAATTAGTTGAGTAGAAAAAGAAACTGGAACGTGGGTTAGTCGAAGGATTAAAGATGTTGAACCGCACCCTCCAAGAACAGCACGGCTCGATTCATTTTATTGTGGCGCGAGCATAAGTATGAGAAGAATGAAAGAGAAGGCAAAGAAACCAATTGATATTTAAAAAAATGCGTAATAGATTCTTTTTACTTTATAAGTCATTTCAGAGTATTTCAAGCAAATTAAAAAACCAATTAGTATTACCAATTGGTTGTAGCCCAATTGGTACACTCACCAATGTGTGTGAGTGGAGAGATCAGGTTCGAATCCTGCTCCTTATAATTTATAAAAAAAAAAAAAAAAACCATTTAGTATTAAGTTAAATTATTAAATTAAACTTTGGCTTCATTAATGAATGAATGTGTTGAAAATCAAAATTTACAGTATTTTTAAGAATAATCCAAAGAGCAATAATGAAAATTATACACTAAAAAATTGTTCAAAATGTAAGATGTTAATGGAATGGAATGGGTATCTTTTAGGAATATTAACTCTGTAAGATTGTATTTTGAAAGATGATACACTTGTCTGACATTTACACTTCCATAATTCAATCTCTAATTGAATAATTTAACCGATTCATATCTTAATCGCTTGAACTATGCTTGCTGGTGTTAAAATCTCCTTACACTAGTCTTAAACCTGTGCAATGCACGGGTGTATTTCTTATTATGAATAAACTATGATTTTAAATTTAATAATATTAATTAAACATTTTCAAATTGAGTGCTTAATTTTAGTATTTATGTAACAGTTATATGCTGCTAAATAATCCAGTTTACCATAAATGAAGCATAAAGAAATATAAGACATCTTTTAACGATATATCATTGAATGTAAATATATAAATTTTAAAATTTATTTGTAAATTAGTAACAAAAATTAATAATATAAAAGTGCTTTCGATATTAAATTTGTGTATTGGCATTAATTTTAACGGTCATGACTTAACTTAAATGTTCTTTTAATTCTAATGTTTTTAACCACATGAATAGATTTTGGACAATCACAACTATTTCTCTCAAACTTCCTATAACCACATAAGTTTTTTTGTAGTTTGCCTAAAAATTAACAGCAGACCCAATAAGTATATTCATGTTTTACATTTGAACTTTTATCCAAACTTTGGCAAGACTTTGACAATTAACTTAAACAGAGTAGATACCAAAAAAAATTAGGAGAAAAATATACCAAAAAAAAATAAAGCTCATAGTTATTTATCAATAAATGAATTTACATAATTATTCAAGATACATAACACAGTTAAAAAATAAAGAAGTCTATATAGTATGTGTCTTTTTGGCATACCAAGTTCATCGTCTTTTCTCACTATCTTTGCTATTTGGTCTACATATGAATATTATATTTAGTGTTTATAGGAATATTTGTATAGTTTATTATTTGGCCTAATTAGGCTTATATTCTAGTTATGGTAGGAAAGGTTTTCCTAGTTAGTGTAGGACTCTTTGTAAACTATATATATACGTACATTGTGAATGAGAATTGAGAGGCCGAATTTACCGTCAAATTTAACATGGCATCCGAGCAGGTTTAAGATCCTAAATACCTAGCTTCCGCTAATTCGATGTGGCCTCCCAAAGGAAGAAGAAGAAGAAGAAAAATCATTTCTTAGTTGTTTGATCCGAACCCCAAACCCTAATTCTCTTCCCTTTGTATTTTTTTGAAACCTCCATAAAATTTTATGAGAGACTATTGGATCGAAAACCTTCGTGAGAGTTCATGAGGGGCAGAATTGAACTAAACAACTTTGTGAGGTGAGTTTAGTTGGAAGAAAAGCCTTTTTACAAGTGTTTGTGAATGGCTATTGGATTGGAAACCTTCGTGAGTGTTCATGAGGGTGGAATTGAACTAAACACCTTTACAAGAATTGTGAGGTGCGATTAGTTGGAAAAGACCCTTTTACAAGAGTTTGTGAATGGGCAATTGAACCGGAAACCTTTGCAATAGTTTTGTGAAGGATGAACATATTGTGTCAAGATCATAATGAAGAAAAAATTATTTTTTTATATGATCGACAACATGATTTGTTGAAATTTGAAATTTTATTCTGTATCGTCCAAGTCGGACGTTCGGGATCCTCACCTCCGACTTGAGGGAGGGTATTGAGATATTGATGATATTATGAGAATGATATCATGTGGTGCTAGGAGTCTAGCATTGTGACATACGATTATCAAAAATAAAAGAGTCGAGACAAGTTACCGAGAAGAAAGGAGCAAAAGAAGATTGCTTCAAGATAAGATATTATTGTTCGGGAAAATACAATTTGAGTTTTTGAAGTGCAAGTTGGACATTTGTGATTTGCATGCTCCAACTTGAGGGAGGGTGTTGAAGCCTAATTAGTCTACATATGAATATTATATTTAGTGTTTATAGGAATATTTGTATAGTTTATTATTTGGCCTAATTAGGCTTATATTCTAGTTATGGTATGAAAGGTTTTCCGAGTTAGTGTAGGACTCTTTGTAAACTATATATATACGTACATTGTGAATGAGAATTGAGAGGCCGAATTTACCGTCAAATTTAACAGTCTTTCCCACAAAATCTGCTGCCAACTACTTTATAAGGAGCTTTTCTTTAGGACTTGGGGAGTAACAAACTCTCCCTATTGAGATTGTGCCATAATTTGTGCCACATGGCCCAATTCCAATGAGGAGTAATTAGCAACTCCATGAGCCCCCAAGAAATTCCTCTTTATAAGGTTAATAAAATAATAAAGATACATATACAATTAGAATACAACCTCTACGAAAACTCAAAAAAGAATAAAAGTGTACAAATTTATTGTCATGATTCCTAAACCCTAAGTCAGAGACTGTCACCTAACATAGAAATTGTGGAAATGAAAATACATTCATTTATATTTATTTTGGTAAGATAGAGATAATTAGGACAATGTATATAGGGGAAGAAAATCGTAAAAGAGAATGGTTTCTATCAATTTAATCGCGTAGTATATGAAACTTTGACTAAAGTGTAGAATAACAATATAATATAACATAAGCAAATTGGAAGTCAGCAAGTTCAGAAGAAAAAAAAAAACATAAATACCAATCATGGAATAATACAATTTCATTAAAATATATAAAATCTCACCTAACCAAATGCAAAAGGGAAAATTGTTTCCAATTTAAGACTTCAAACATTTCCCAGACGCCCCAACAGTAGTTCCATCACCGCCTGCAACCTCAAATAGTAAAAAATACATATTAAATTGGTACGTAGAAAGAATTCTATATCCATAAGCAGATAATATACAAATCTAAAAAACTAAAGGACTTTGATACTTGAGTAGTTTAAGATTAATATAAATTTGTCCAATGTATTATCAATGTGCTTTATGATCCACCATAATCTGCAAATTGTAAATGTAGGAAGAAATTTGGAATATATGAGAACAAATCAATAAATTGCCTTCAAGTTATTTGATTGTATGAGAGTTATTTTCTCAAAATTTATTGCAAATATTTAGATTACTCACACTCGTTTGGTTGCAAATATTTACCATACATTAGGAAACTAAGATGAAATCTTTTTGACAGAAATATGAGATAACGACTTCCATGTATCCAAGTGCATAAAATAAGAATTATGAAATTAGAAAAAATAAAAAACACCAATAGAACAAAATCGAATTGAAGAAGCAAAGACCTTCAGTAAATCGAAAACTATGTGGCCTCAGATTTACCTTTGAACAACCTCATTTTGGTGCAAAACTGAATCTCAAGGAAACTATTGAAGATTATTAACACGGAGAAAGAGACGAAATTGATGATAAGTAAACAATCAAAGAAGCAATTTCACCTGTAACAAAAATAAAATAAAATATCACCACGAATCCATGTTGAGATTTGTAAGAATTCTAAGAATTCATGTAAGTGGAATAAAGGAGAAGAATAACAAATTGAATGAATAAACATTAAGTAGAATGAAACGGGTAAAACATGTAACATAAAATAAAAAGAAGAGAGAAAATTTCTTAATTGTTGTGGAGTGAAATGAACATGAAAATAAATAGCAAAATTTCAAATTCAAAAATATAGAAGATTATAGTATATTATAAGAATAGGAAAATTACTTTAAGAATAAGAGAAATTAACGATCAAATTAAGGAAAATTGAAATTCCATTTTAATTGAAGAGATTGAAAAATTGTTAATTATACTAACAAAGAATGAATATTTAATTTGATTAATTGACTTACCTATTTAAGAGACATAGAAAGTATTAGAGAGAATAGAAGAAGGTAAAAGAGAGGGAAAGGAATGAAATGGTCCTGAATTCTCTTATTTGTTTGGTTCTGTTCCGGAAAGGGAATAAAATACCCTTTGATTCTCTTTATGCCTGTTTGGCTTAAACAAAAGGGATTAACATATTTTTATGAATGTTTTTTTTCAATTTACAATAGAACTTTGGGTTTGTTTAAACCAAGTGATAAGCTCGAATTTGACTATGTATACGATTGATTATTCATGTATTTAGGGGCCAATTAGACTATATTGTATATGTTTGGTGTCTAATAATTGTATTTTCAGTTTTAAGAGAGCTTCAAGGACATTTTGCTGATAAAGCAGCCTGCCAGAGTGATCAGTAAAGGTCACATCAGAAGAAAGGAGGGGTAAAATTGCCGGCAGCTTGGGAGAGAGAGTGTTGCAGTGGAAGTGATGTTTTGCCGTTCAAAAGGAGTCTCTTGTCTTGCAAGAAGAGATGTTTTAACAGCTGTAATATAAGAAATTTCACTTTATTAGCTGGATGTTGTACTTTGGTACTTTTAAGTAGTTTTTAATTGTTTTTCTTTTTCTTTAAGAGAACAATTCTGAGGAGAGAGATATGGCGGATATCATATGATCATCTCCTACATTATCATAACTTTTTAGTATCTCTAATTTCTTAGATTCAGTAGTTGAGCTTCTTTAATGGAAGTCATTGTAGTTAATGTTTTGATACTCGCCATGTGTGAGTAGTACTCTCTACGAGCTAAACCAGCCTTTGGGCTGGTGTTGTAAGTCTCCTTATCTCTTTAATTAATGAATGAATGTTGTTTCTATTTGGTGTTTAATGAAGTTCTGTAGATTTCAGGTTTTAAACTGCCTGTTACAGTATGCATAACCGACATGACCATTGCTTTTATGTATGCTTGTTCTTTATATAAACATATACATCTGATATGAACAGTTGAATGATGTGTATCGAGGGTTCTCATGTAAATGAGATGTTACTTCGTGCTTAATCAAGTAGTAAAGCATCCTGAAAGGCCTTTAGGGTGTGAGTAATACTTAGTAATTTGGGAATATGACCATTTGAACCAAGTTAGCTTAAAGTAGAGACCTTGACAGAATAGTTATAAACATTCATGAGTAAAGAAAGGAGAGAAGGGAGGTTGCAATGCCAGTTCCCTGCTGTGTTTAGCTTGTTCCTTTTAATATCTTGTTATAAATCATCTTTGATCATCATTTACTTTTTAGATCTGTCTTTAGTAGAGTTTCCTAGTTCAGATAACAATCAATCAACCTCAAATCCATGTTTTTAATGTTACTTGCTACGTAAACAGACTGTTCCATAGGTCTTTTCAGTAATCTTTTCATCTCAATCCCTGTGGAGACGATAATCTACTTATCATTTTATTACTTGTACCTAGTATACTTGCTAGAGAGTCCATTCAAGAGGTAACAAGTTTTTGGCGCCGTTGCCGGGGATTGAAAATAAAAGTTTACTTGAAATTTTTCTGAGAAATAGTGTGTTTTGATCTGTGTGTTCATGGTGTAGCCACAGGGTGTTCCGATTCCTGTAGTCCATGCGAAGAGCAGGGCTGCAGCCTCTTCCAGTTGATCCTGAGATAGAAAGAACTTGTCGAGCTAATCGTAGAACAGCTCGTCGAGCTCAGCAAAGACAAAGGAGAGAAATGGAAGAAGAGATACCTGTTGGTGGTAACAATGACGGTAACAGAAACGGAAACAATGGTGCCCACAACAACAACAACAATGAAGGAAATAATGGAGGAAACAACCTCGAAGACGAGGGTGAGAACCATCACCCAGCTGTGATGAGAATAAGAGACTATTCAAGACCTACTACAGAAGGTCATTCCTCATGTATCGCCCTTCCACCTTTTGGGCCTGGAAACAACCCTTTGGAAGTGAAGCACTCTATGATCCAAATGCTCCTCTCATTTCAATTTGGAGGATATCAAAATGAAGATCCTAATGCTCACATCCAGGATTTTGTGACCTTGTGTAACACCTTTCGATCTAATCGAGGAGTTACAGATGATACAATAAGGCTGACCCTGTTCCCTTGGTCCTTGAAAGATAAAGCAAAAAGTTGGATGAAGAATCTCCAACCACACTCCATCAGAACTTGGGAGGAAATGGCAAGAATCTTTTTGATGAAGTATTTCCCTCCAAGGCAAGCAATCAAGCTCAGGAATGAGGTTTCTCATTTTTCACAAGAAGATGGTGAATCTTTGGCAGAAGCGTGGGAAAGGTATAAGGAGCTGTTGAGAAGAGTACCAAATCATGGTATACCTATGTGGATGCAGGTTCAAAACTTCTACAATGGAGTTCAGAACATCTACAAGATGCAGATTGAATCAGTTGCTAATGGCAATCCTGAAGATTTAGAGCCACAAGCTCTCTACGATCTTATTGAGAGAGTGGTCAACACAAGTTACAACTGGCACTCAGTGGGAACTGATGGGAGGAAGCAAGCTACCATTCCAGGAACAGAAGTGATCTCCAAATTGATCACAAACCAATTTGAACAGCTTGCTCGACAGATTGGCAAGCTCAATGTGTCATCCATCAACAGTGAACCCCCATTTGGGGAAGAGTGTAGTTTTTGTGGAGGTCCCCATCGAAATATCAATTGCACAGGTACCAGGAGAGACTCAGACAACCAGGAGCAGTGTGATTATGCAGGTTACAACCAAAGAAATCCACCAAACCCTTATTCCAACACCTACAACTCTAACACTCGAAATCACCCAAACTTCTCATGGTCACAACCAAATGATCAGCAGGAGAGACCTCAGTACAACCAGGAGAGACCTCAGTACAACCAGGAGAGACCTCAGTACAACCAGGAGAGACCTCGGTACAATCAGGAAAGACCTCAGTACCAGAATGATAGACCTCAATATCAACAAGTTCAGAGAGGTCACTACCAGCAGAACAATCAGAACTCTTACAAGCCGCCTGTGCATCATACCAAGGAAGAGGAGGAGCCAGATTTCAAAACTCTGGTGACACAGTTCATGAAGCAGACTCAATCAACAATGAAGAGTCTTGAGACTCAAGTTCACCAGTTGGCTGCTTCATCCTCCAACTCAAAGGGAAAATCAACTTTACCAAGCAACACTGAACCTAACCCAAGGGAGAATGTGATGTCTATCACTCTCAGGTGTGGTAAGGAAATTTCTAACCCTAATGAGATCAAAAAGTTTGTTGGTGATGCAGGTACTTCTAAAGAGACTGAAGCTGAAAAGGAACAAGCTGTTCCAGTAAAAGAAAAGCCAATTGCAAAGGCTAAGGAGCCTGTTCTTGTGCAGGAGGAACCTGTGGAGAAGTATGTTCCACCTCCTCCTTATCAACCACCAGCACCTTATCCCGGAGCCATGGTAGATGAGAAACTAGAAAAAAGGCACTCAAAGATCCTTGATACTTTGAGGAAACTTCACATTAATCTTCCTTTCTTGGAAGCTCTTAATCAGATGCCTAACTATACTAAATTCTTGAAAGATATTCTGTCTAACAAGACCAAGCTCGAGAATGTGGCATGTGTGCAGCTAAACAGAGACTGTTCCTCAATCCTGATGAACAGGCAGCCACTTCCTAAAAAGATGAAGGATCCAGGGAGTTTTTCTATCCCTTGTTCCATTGGAGAATTGCATGTTGAGAATGCTCTTTGTGATCTTGGTGCTAGCATAAACTTGATTCCATATTCATTGTACCAGAAATTAGGAATAGGAGAACCCCAACCCACTCGAATGTCTATCCAACTAGCTGATAGATCAGTTTGTTACCCTAGGGGTATAGTTGAGGATGTCCTAGTTAAGGTAGGAAAGTTCATACTGCCTGCTGATTTCGTAGTAATGGATATAGTTGAGGATATGCATGTTCCAATTATCCTAGGGAGACCTTTCTTAGCCACTGGTAGTGCTGTGTTCAAAGTGAAAGATAAAGAATTAAGTTTGGAAGTGAATGGTGATAAGGTCGTGTTCAAAATGAATGAAATGCTGATGAGACCTGTTGATTCTGATGTTTGCTATTTTATAGATGTTTGTCCTAACCCGACTAACTTGCAGGAAACTCAAAAAGATGTTTTGCAGGTTGTTCTAGAAGAAGAGTTAAACACATGTGATGAAACAGGCTGTTCTCTTGAAAAACCAGACTTATCACCTACTCCACCAAACTCAAATGACCTTTCCACCACAGAACCACCCTTTTTACCAAATCATTCCATTTCCACTCCAGAACTCAAACCTTTACCATCACATTTGGAGTATGCTTTCCTTAAGCCACCAAATGGCCGTCCGGTTATCATTTCATCACAACTAACTCCGGACCGGAAAAGCCAGCTTTTAACCATCCTTAAACAAAATCAGGAGGCTATAGCTTGGACAATTGGTGACATCAAAGGGATTAGCCCTACTATGTGTGTGCATAGGATTCTAATGGAGGAGGATTACAAGCCTTGTGTTCAACCACAAAGGAGGCTTAATCCGGTCATGGGAGATGTGGTCAGAAAAGAGGTTGTCAAGTTGCTCGAAGCTGGGATCATCTATCCCATTTCGGATAGCAAATGGACAAGTCCAGTGCAGGTTGTTCCGAAGAAAGGAGGCACAACAGTTGTAAAGAATGAGCGGAATGAGTTGATTCCAACAAGAATGATCACAGGGTGGAGGGTATGTGTTGACTACCGAAAGCTTAATGATGCCACAAGGAAAGATCATTTTCCTTTGCCGTTTGTGGATCAAATGTTGGAGAGACTTGCTGGTTATGCCTTTTATTGCTTCTTAGATGGCTACTCAGGCTATAACCAAATTCCAATATTCTCCGAGGATCAAGAAAAGACCACCTTCACTTGTCCTTATGGGACATTTGCCTACAGAAGAATGCCATTTGGTCTTTGTAACGCACCAGCTACATTCCAACGGTGTATGATGGCTATTTTTCATGACATGATAGAGAAGACAGTAGAGATCTTCATGGATGATTTCTCAGTCTATGGGAAGTCATTTGAAGGCTGTTTGAAGAATCTAGAGGCTGTTTTGGTTCGATACAAAGAGACCAATCTTGTGTTGAACTGGGAGAAGTGCCACTTCATGGTGACTGAAGGTGTGGTGCTTGGGCACAAAATTTCAGAGAAAGGGATAGAAGTTGACAAAGCAAAGGTCGAAGTTATTGAAAAGCTGGCTGTTCCTACCACAGTCAAGGATGTTAGAAGCTTTCTGGGGCATGCAGGCTTCTACAGGAGATTCATAAAAGACTTCTCCAAGATTGCTCTTCCACTTTCAGCATTACTCCACAAGGATGCTGAGTTTGAATTTGGAGCAGACTGCATCAGAGCCTTTGACATCTTGAAGGAACAACTCATCAACTCACCAATTTTGATTGCACCTAACTGGGAGCAACCTTTTGAGTTGATGTGTGATGCAAGTGACACTTGTGTGGGAGCTGTTTTGGGTCAGAAGGTTAACAAGAAGTTCCAACCCATTTTCTATGCCAACAAGACCTTGAATGATGCTCAGAGAAACTATACAACTACAGAGAAAGAGCTTCTTGCTGTGGTTTATGCCTTTGACAAGTTTAGATCTTATTTGGTCTTGTCAAAAGTGGTAGTTTTCACTGACCATGCTGCTTTGAGACACCTCTTTGCAAAGAAAGATGCCAAGCCAAGGCTGCTCCGATGGTTGCTACTTCTTCAGGAGTTTGATTTGGAGATCAGAGACAATAAAGGCATTGAAAATGTTGCTGCAGATCATCTCTCTAGAATAGCAGGGGGAGACCAACAGGAACAACCTGAGATCAGGGATATTTTTCCTGATGAGAGGTTATATTCAGCTTCGAATGTTCCATGGTTTGCTCACATTGCTAATTTCCTTGCAGGATCATATAAACCTTTTAAAATGTCCACTAACCAAAGGAGAAAGTTCTATGCTGAAATTAAATACTATTTTTGGGAAGAACCATATCTTTTCAGGTTATGTGCGGATCAGATTATAAGGAGGTGTGTGACCCAGGAGGAAGGAGAGCTCATTCTTCATCATTGCCATTCACAAGAATCTGGAGGACATCATGGTGCTAGTAGAACAGCCTCTAAGGTGTTCCAAGCAGGCTTTTTCTGGCCTACCATATTCAAAGATGCTCATAGATTTGTGAAGGAGTGTGATGAGTGCCAAAGGTCAGGTAACATTTCTGCCAGGAATTCTATGCCCTTGAACAACATAGTTGTTTGTGAAATTTTTGATGTGTGGGGCATAGATTTCATGGGACCCTTTCCATCTTCTAAAAAGAATAAGTATATCCTAGTGGCAGTTGACTATGTAAGTAAATGGGTGGAGGCTATTCCAAGCCCCACAAATGATGCTAGGGTGGTAGTAAGATTCCTAAAAAGGCTGTTTGCCCGATTTGGAGTACCCCGTGCCATAATCAGTGATAATGGCACTCATTTTTGCAATAAGCTTTTTGAAAAGCTCTTGAGTAAATTTGGGGTCACACACAAGCTTGCTACCCCTTACCATCCACAAACAAGTGGTCAAGTGGAAGTTTCCAATAGAGAAATCAAGAGAATTCTAGAGAAGACTGTTAGCACCTCTAGGAAAGATTGGGCAGAAAAACTAGAGCCTGCTTTGTGGGCATATAGGACTGCTTTCAAAACACCTATAGGCATGTCTCCTTTTAGATTGTTGTATGGAAAGAGCTGTCATTTGCCTGTTGAGATGGAACATAAGGCCCTTTGGGCATTAACTTTTCTGAATTTTGAAGAACAGGCTACAGGTGAACAAAGAAGGCTGCAGCTGAATGAGCTGGAAGAGTTTAGGCTGTTTTCTTTTGAAAATGCTGTGCAATACAAAGAAAAGACAAAAATGTGGCATGACAAGAGAATTCAGAAGAAGGAATTTCAAGAGGGACAACAAGTCCTCTTGTATAATTCAAGGTTAAGGTTGTTCCCTGGAAAATTGAAATCCAGGTGGAGTGGACCTTTTCAAGTGAGCAAGGTGTTCCCGTATGGTGCAGTAGAGATCTTTTTGCGAGGGGAACAGCCTTTTAAGGTTAATGGCCAAAGGCTAAAACCTTATCTTGCTCACGATGTGGAGAGAGTGGTTGAAGTTCACCACTTCTATGACCCACCATAAGCTTAAAATGGGACTTGTGTCAACTGCAAACACCAATTGCAGTGCCCTAAAGGGGTGAAATTTAGTATAATCTAGCTAGTTTTTGTTTTTAAGTTGTTAATTTTAGTTAATTTATTTTTAGACTTTTTGTGAAGAGTCCAGTTAATTTTGCAAGCTGTTAAATTCAAATTTTATTTTAAGCAAATGTTTAAACTTTTGTTCTCTTTCCATAGAGCTAAAGTTTGAATTTTTACTTAGGAAAATAAAGTTTGGGGGTCATCTCTGTGGTAATACATTGTGAGTTTGTGACTTAGTTATTTTTGAAATAAAAAGTGAGTTACCGTGGTAAAGGATTTTAAATTGAATCTGAAAATGAGAAGAGTAAGTTGTCAAATCATGGTTAGTGATTATTTTCTAACCGTTGATGAAGAGTAAAAGAGGGCTTAATGGTTAAAATTATAACCGTTTGAGAGATGAGAGAGGTCTAATCCACCAGTGGTAAACTTTCTCTCTCCCACGCCCCTCAACTGTTCATAACTCCTCTCTCTCCTGCTTTTTCGGTTCCCCAAAATCTGCCACAACTACTTCCTTTTTCAAACCGTCACAATCCCATCCTTTTAGCTATAAAATATTGCCCAAAATATCTGTTGTCCTTTTCCATCCAAACACTTAGCCGGATTTTCTTCTCTCTAACTTTCTCACATTTCACTTTCTCTTTAAGTTCAAACTTTTTGCAGAATGAAAACTCGTGGTGGTGTTGTGATCAAACAAGAGCAAGGTGTAAAGAGGGCTGCAAATCGAAACAAGGGAAACACATCAAGTTCAGTAATGGTTATTCCGGATGAAAAACTCGTCAAGAAGCTTTCCAAATTTTCTGACCTAACTGACCAGGAGACATTTGAGTCCATCGCTGACATTCCGTTTGGATCTCCACGGAGTGTATGTTGGGATTCACTCAAGCGGTTGGGATTAGCCGATTCTGTTAAGGAGCATGTAGACAGAGGAGGATTTCAACCTTTCTTCGAAATGGAGGAGCCATCGTACAAGGAACTCACTCTGGAGTTCTTGTCCACCTTCAAGGTTGATCCGAAAATCACCAACCCAGATGCTGCCTTTCACTTTCAATTCAGGCTCATGGGACATCATCAAAACCCTTCTCTCAACACGTTCAATGTCTTGCTAGGGTGTGTGCCTGATGATGAGGCTGCCATCGAGGAGTACTCTCATTTCCTCACAGCCACTCCTAAGGATTTCGATCCTCATGTGTTTTGGAGGCAGATATCTGGAGAAGCCCACTTTGATAGCAAGCTGGCACGGGGTTCTTCCATTCTGGAATACCCTATGCGAATTCTGCACAAGTTAGTCTCTGGCACAATCTTTGCCAGAGAAAACCAGGCTAATGTCACTTTGCTTGATTTGACTGCTTTGTGGAGCATGGTGACCGGAAGGAGATTGAATTTGGGACACTATCTGGGAGAGTATTTGTTGGGCTACCATAGCAAGAAGTTGAATGGAATCTACTGTGGGAATTTGGTGACCAGAATTGCAGAGGCCATAGGGGTTTTCAAGCCCGATGATCGATCCAGGCTTACTTTATCATGCCATCCTGACCCCATGAACTTTCGAACCCTTCAATATATGGGTTATTGCAAGCAAGTGAACAAGAAATGGGTGTTAGTGAGTGAGATTGATGTGGCTGCAAAGTCTGAAACCCGGAAGCGAAAGCTTGAGATTCCGGTAGAACCCTTGGTAATTGAGGATGGAGGTGAAGAGGATGATGAACCAAAGGATGCTGCCTACTACCGCAAGTGTTTGAGCCTGAACAATGAAGAGATGTATATTCAGTTGAAAGCTCAGAGTCGAAAGTCTGCCAAGTTGGAGCAAGAGGTTGCTTTGCTAAAGAAAGCAATTGAGGATCTGGAGAAGTCTGTTGCATGGCTTCATGGCCACATGGAGATCCAGAGGAACCTTTCTGAATTTCCCATCCAACATAGGTTCAATGAGGAGACCCTCCGTTATGAACCGGAATTTCATGATCGTTCCACTCCAGCAATCTTTCGCAGACCTCTGAACTTGAATAATACTGCTGGTAAGGATAGTGAGCTCCAGGAGAGTGAAGCCAAGGAAAGTGAGGCTAGAGGAAGTGAGGTTCAAGGAGATAATACTGCTGCCACTCCTCCCAAGGACCCAGAGGCTGTGACCTCTGAGCGTAATCCTGTTACTCCAGAGTAACAGTCTGTTCCGGTTCCCTCCTTCTGTTGGTACCCCTTGATCTCTGCTCTTTACTTTTGTAAAATGTATATATTGTTGTGCTTGCTGCTGCCCTGTGCTCTTCTTGTTTTATGTCATCCCATAGAGACATTGAGGACAATGTCTCTCTCTAATTTGGGGGTGGGGTAAAACTTGATGTGATAAACTGAAATTGAAAATACCATGCCTACTTTGAATTGTAATATATGTAGCATGATGAATTGAGCCCAGAAATTGCATAATTTTTGCTGAAAATGTGAATAATAGCTTAAGTGACATAGAGGAAACTCTGAAGTTAACTTGCTAAATTGTATACCATAGTCAAACCCCAGTTGTCCCCAATGTAAATGTTGTCTGTAATTTAAATGTTTTTAGTTAGTTTGTAAAAAGTTTTGTGTTAAAATGTTAAAGTGTGAGGCTGTTTCTTGTTAAGGAACAACCTGTGTCTGTATATAGTGATAGTTGTCTTCCTTGTTTACAACAGCTTAGCTGAAAATGAAAAGTTGCTTAAAATGCATATAATTGCCTTTCAACCCACAACCAAAGATTGCACACTTGTACCTTAATCAAAATGTGTGGTGAACCTTTATTGACTGATGAAGTTTGAAAAAGAAAGAAGGTTCAAAAGTTTTTAAGTTGAAAGTCAAAATTCAAGTGAAATAAACAACTCAGAACCTGTAAACCCTTGTTGCAAAGCCCAATTCATGAAAGGTAGAGCCTGTTGCATTCACAAATGCATTTAGGAGATGAATGAGAGGGCTAAGTTCAAAGAAGTCTTAGGTAGGGTTTGCTTTGGTCACCAAAATTGATAACTTAACCTCCAAACTTAGTTATCTATTCTGGTTGCCCAAAATTTCGTGATGAAACTGAGGAAAAGCATAGGAAGATAAAGGCACATAGATATCACAATTTTTACACTCTTAAAGAGCCTACCAGTGCATTGCACCCTTGTTTTAGGTTAACCAACTTGAGCCTTAACCATTTCCTTGTTTACACACATTATTTGAAGCCAATTCCCTTCACTTTGATTCCAAATACCCTTGTTTGAATTACATGTCTAAAGAACAGACTGCTTTGCAGTCTAAAAGAGTTTAACTTGAAAATAATTTTGTTAATGTAGATTCTCCAAGGATGAGGAAAATACAAGTGTTGACTGAATAAAATGAAAAAAAAAAAAAAAGAAAGAAAAGAAAAAAAAAATTGAAAAATTGAAGAAAATCTCAAAGAAATTCTTCGGGAAAAAAAATATAATAATAAATAAAGTCTTTTTTATTGCTGAGGTTGCACATTGTGGCCTTAGGATTGAAAGTTGGAATTGCTTTTGTTTTAATGTTGTGTACATTTTTGATTTGTTTGTGCCTAAGTTGTGAAACAGGCTGTTTTGAGTAGTTGTTGATTGTAAATAACCAGGAACAGGCTGGGAAAGAAATGAAAATGTTGGAAAGAGCTTAATTGATAAATAAATGACATGTTCCACACATTGTAAAAAGCCATTTCACTTCCATACCTTGAACCCTAGCCTAACAT
Organism: Euphorbia peplus; assembly: GCA_028411795.1. NCBI lineage: Eukaryota > Viridiplantae > Streptophyta > Magnoliopsida > Malpighiales > Euphorbiaceae > Euphorbia > Euphorbia peplus. The sequence continues at coordinate 20,135,031 of CP110844.1, forward strand.
TACAACCCTGGAAAGACCTTTTGACTATGCTTAGTACTTGTCTAATTGTGAAAGTTTGGACCAATAAGCAAGGTCACATCCTGAGGATTAACTGAACTTAGCTGAGGAGTGAATTCTAAAGCATCTTAGGAACCCTGTTTATGGTAATCTAGTTACCATAGGAGAGCTGAGTGCAAACACTCCTTAGTGAGGTAATAAGGGCAGAACAGGTTGTTCACTTGAATGTTGAAGTTTGACTTAAAGCCTTGAGAACTTTCTGGGAACTTAAAATGGAAAAAAAAAAAAAAGGTGAAGTCTAACCACATTAAGAAGCAAGCTACTGTGTGTTTAATCTAAGGTTGAAAAGGTTGAAGGGCATTTAAAATGAAAAAGCTGTTGAATTGTTATAGCTGTCTAGGATTCTTTCTCTACCATTGTCTTGTATAAACTGTTGTTTCAGTTTTTATTATCCTTCTGTCTAGTCTTTAATTCGAGTCTTGTTTAGTTTAGTTTTCCTTTTTGTCTTTGCTTGGGGACAAGCAAAAGCTTAATTTGGGGGTGTTTGATAAGCTCGAATTTGACTATGTATATGATTGATTATTCATGTATTTAGGGGCCAATTAGACTATATTGTATATGTTTGGTGTCTAATAATTGTATTTTCAGTTTTAAGAGAGCTTCAAGGACATTTTGCTGATAAAGCAGCCTGCCAGAGTGATCAGTAAAGGTCACATCAGAAGAAAGGAGGGGTAAAATTGCCGGCAGCTTGGGAGAGAGAGTGTTGCAGTGGAAGTGATGTTTTGCCGTTCAAAAGGAGTCTCTTGTCTTGCAAGAAGAGATGTTTTAACAGCTGTAATATAAGAAATTTCACTTTATTAGCTGGATGTTGTACTTTGGTACTTTTAAGTAGTTTTTAATTGTTTTTCTTTTTCTTTAAGAGAACAATTCTGAGGAGAGAGATATGGCGGATATCATATGATCATCTCCTACATTATCATAACTTTTTAGTATCTCTAATTTCTTAGATTCAGTAGTTGAGCTTCTTTAATGGAAGTCATTGTAGTTAATGTTTTGATACTCGCCATGTGTGAGTAGTACTCTCTACGAGCTAAACCAGCCTTTGGGCTGGTGTTGTAAGTCTCCTTATCTCTTTAATTAATGAATGAATGTTGTTTCTATTTGGTGTTTAATGAAGTTCTGTAGATTTCAGGTTTTAAACTGCCTGTTACAGTATGCATAACCGACATGACCATTGCTTTTATGTATGCTTGTTCTTTATATAAACATATACATCTGATATGAACAGTTGAATGATGTGTATCGAGGGTTCTCATGTAAATGAGATGTTACTTCGTGCTTAATCAAGTAGTAAAGCATCCTGAAAGGCCTTTAGGGTGTGAGTAATACTTAGTAATTTGGGAATATGACCATTTGAACCAAGTTAGCTTAAAGTAGAGACCTTGACAGAATAGTTATAAACATTCATGAGTAAAGAAAGGAGAGAAGGGAGGTTGCAATGCCAGTTCCCTGCTGTGTTTAGCTTGTTCCTTTTAATATCTTGTTATAAATCATCTTTGATCATCATTTACTTTTTAGATCTGTCTTTAGTAGAGTTTCCTAGTTCAGATAACAATCAATCAACCTCAAATCCATGTTTTTAATGTTACTTGCTACGTAAACAGACTGTTCCATAGGTCTTTTCAGTAATCTTTTCATCTCAATCCCTGTGGAGACGATAATCTACTTATCATTTTATTACTTGTACCTAGTATACTTGCTAGAGAGTCCATTCAAGAGGTAACACCAAGTAAAAGAAAATTAAGCAGAACTAAATTACATTTATAAAAATCTGCAAATTTATTAGCAAAAACAAGAAAAGCTTGCGAATATCGAATTGAAAGAAGTATCAACAGTAATACCAAATATTTGATTACAAAGAGATATTAATAGATCAAATTAACAAAGAAAGTAGAAATCCATTGTACTTATTCAAGAACACTCAATACCCAGATTCATATAACCTTTTTTTGCTTAAATACAGTTTGTTATCTGTCTCTTTTATTCTTTTGAAATTCAAGCTGAAGCCGAAAAGAAGAGAGATAGATAAATAGATAGATATGGAGGAGCATGAAGAAGAAGATTGATGGTGTTGTAGATGGCCAGAGCAGAGGAGCGGCCACCGGCGAATAGGAACTGGCCGAAAAATAAGCTCTGCTGGCAAAAAAATACACCCATCGACGATGAAGAACCGAGGAGTGGAGGCGTGATGTGTACAGAAAAATATAAGAGGAAGGAAAGGGAATTGAAATACCTAAGGGGGATGGGGTAATGAAATTATAAGATTTTGGGTCTAACAAAACCTAAAATTGGGTAAAGGGTATCATTGATTTCCTTAAACAAATGAATTAATAATTTTCATTCCTTTTCCCTTTCCCAAAACCCCTGAACCAAACGCCCCCTAATTCTAAATCAATTAAGATCATAATTTAATATTAATTAATTAAGAAATGAATTATGGAAAAATGAATATTTAATTAATTGAAATGTAAATTATAATAAAATAATTCAAGTTAATAAAATAATTAATTAGAGAATAAATATGCTTGTGAATTTTAATGATTTCCATACATAGGTAGTGAATTAAGGATAACATGCCACATAAGATTTGTGAAGAGAGAATTAAGGAGAAGACGACACGTGGCATCATTGTTAGAGTTTAAATATATATGGATACAGATATAGATATAGATTACTGGTAACTGAAGAAGCCTACAAACCCGTTTGATAATTCGAATGGAATAGTTTCGATGCATATAATTAAGAAACAAAAGGAAAACAAATCGAAAATTGGAATCAAATTTGTAAAATAAGAAACCATAGAAATAAGGAAATAAATAACTTACATTAGTAGAATAGATTAATTAGATAGATTTTAGGAGATAATTGGTGGATTATTTAAAAAAGCAACATATATCAATTTAATGTAAGAGAACAAATAATTAAAAGAAATAAAAAAATCAAAAATTTGAGAAAATGACACGTCAGCAATATAGAGAGTAAATTAAGGAGAGACCGACACGTGGAGGTCATCGTTAGAGGTTTAAGTATACATATAGATTGCATGCTTAAGATAGATGAGCCTCATGTTCATACTTTTGCCTATTAATTACTAGTAGTTCATATACATTCTTCGACTCATTGGCACTCATGTTACCAAACAGCCTCACAGTTTCACTTTCTGGATTTACAAAATACCATTACTTTTCGCAATTTACACAAGTACGTAACATGCACAAATTGCGAAATGTAAGTTTCAGCATCCTTGCATCTACTAAAATGATATTGTTGATTTGAAATTTGGTTAGGGTATAAGTTTAGTGTTTAAAAATTTTTTCTTTTGTAAAATTTAAGGCCTTGTTAGAGTTAGAGCGAGACCTTGATCTTTAGGACTGAACTGAATTGAAGTGTATTACTGAATGAAAATTATTGAACTGAACTGAATACTACTGAATTGAAATAAATTACTGTTAAGGCATAAAGAACAGGGTCTTAGGTTAGGTTTATTAGCATTTTGATGCATTGCGAACAGATTTGAGATTTTTTTGAGTGCTTAATTGAATTAGAATTATGATTTCTCTTCATAGTTTGAGAAATTGCAAAGCATATTTATGATTTTTATTAGAGTAATAATAAATTGGTAAGAGATTGATATGTTAGAACTATCACTTTCTAATCAAATTAAGCACATAAATAGATCCCAAATCAGTTCGTAATGTATAAATGCTAATAACGTAAAATCTAACTACTAACGAAGTTTTAAAACATAGAAAAACCACAACCTAAACCCATAATGCCCTAACTAAATAAAGCAGAAGTCATATAAAAATATCACAATTCCATGTTATTAGTTGCAAGGAGATGAATAATTAATTATGGTATTTTCTATGATGTTTGATATTAAAACGAAATTGGAGTTGAAAGGAAGAAACCCCTTGGAAGTCACCGTGTGATAAGAATAGAATGGAAAATAAGTGAAATGAAAAAGGCTAATTTTGATGTGAGGTAATAACTAATAATAAGTCTGTAAAAGTACTTGTCAAAAGAAAAAAATGTCTATGGACTCCCCAACCTTCTTTTGTATGGTTGAAGTCATACCACACAAAAATGTAGCCATTTACTAAAATGCGATAAACTATATGCAAGTAGTTAAATTTATCTATAAAAGTCATTTGAGTCCTTCAATTTTCGGAACGATTTATTGAGTATTTCAACTATTGAAAAGTGAGCCTATTGAGTCATTTGGTGCTGACGTAACAGAAAGTTGTTTGACATGTAGTTTGACAAAATACTGCCACGTCACATTCTTTTGGTGCAAATGACCAAAATACTCCATTCATTCGCCTCCATCTTCCCCATTAATGAGGGTATTTTATTATTTTTTTCACAAAAAATGTGACATGACAATATTTTGTACAGTCAACAACCATGTATCAAACAAGTTTTGACAAGCTCGAAAAGATTCAATATGTCCACTTTTTAATAGTTGAAGGACTCAATGGACTCCCCAACCTTTTTTTTGTAATTAACACAACCAACCAATGGTTGAAGTCATAACATAAAAATTGAACCTATGTCGTATGTAGAGTCCCCCTCGCCTACAACTTAATGACCAAACTATATTTTGATTATTAAGCATTAAATAAAAGTTTGTGTTTCTTTATTAATACCCTAAATAGTTAATGATCAAATATAAGTAAGTGATTAAAGTATAGGTTACTGTGGCTGCTCAGTATATAATGTGTGTAATTTGAAACGACAAGTCGCCGTGGAATGGCCGGCGTGGTAGATTCGGTGATATCCAAAGGCATTACTCTTCTCCAAGCCAAACAAATCCAATCCCACCTCATCATCTCCGGCAAATTTCAATTCCGAATATGCCCTTCTCGTTCCATCCTTCTCGAACTCTATGCTCTTTCTCTCAATTCCCTCTCCTTTGCCATTCACACCTTCTCCCATATCCTCACTCCTTCTACTAATGACTGGAACGCCATCCTCCGCGGCCTCATTCATAGCCCGAATCCCGCCAATGCTTTCCTTTGGTACCGAACTATGATTCGGGGATCCAATCGAGTCGATGCTCTTACTTGTTCGTTTGTTTTGAAAGCTTGTGCCCGCGTTTTAGCTTCTTCCGAGTCAATTCAGTTGCATAATCATATTCTGCGTAAAGGGTTTTCTGCTGATGCTTTGTTAGGTACTACATTGTTGGATTTGTATTGTAAAGTTGGGGATCTTGATAGTGCAAACAAGGTGTTCGATGAAATGATTGTTCGAGATATTGCTTCTTGGAATGCTTTGATTTCTGGGTTTGCTCAAGGGAATAGACCTGATGAAGCGTTGGCTTTGTTTAATCGAATGGAGGTTATGGGGTTTAAGCCGAATCATATTACTGTTCTTGGTGCTCTTTCTGCTTGTTCCCAATTGGGTGCTTTTCTACAAGGTGAAAAGATTTACAAGTATATTAGAGATGAGGATTTAGATACCAATGTCATTGTGTGTAATGCTGTCATCGATATGTATGCTAAATGCGGGTTTTCAGATAAGGCGTATTCGGTTTTTAAGAGCATGACTTGTGGGAAGAGTCTTATTACTTGGAATACAATGATAATGGCGTTCGCAATGCACGGAGATGGAAATGAAGCGCTTCAGCTGTTTCGGAAAATGGGTCAATCTGGGATTAACCCTGATGCTGTATCGTATCTTGGTGTTCTATGCGCATGTAACCATGCAGGGCTAGTGGAAGAAGGGTTTAGATTGTTCAATTCCATGAAGAGTATCGGAGTTGTGCCTGATATCAAACATTATGGTAGTGTGGTTGACTTATTAGGCCGAGCTGGACGGCTTCAGGAGGCTTACGATGTTATCAATTCTATGCCGGTGCAGCCAGATATCGTACTTTGGCAGACTTTGCTTGGTGCTTGTAGCACTTACGGGAATGTAGAAATGGCAGAACATGTTTCAAGGAAGCTGAATGAGATGGGGTCTAACCATGATGGTAATTTTGTTTTGTTATCGAACGTTTATGCAGCGGGGAAGAGGTGGACTGATGTGGGGAGAGTAAGGGACACCATGAAGAATAAGGATGTGAAGAAAGGGCCTGGCATTAGCTACGTTGAAGACAAAGGTGTAATGCATATGTTCTATAATGCTGACAAGGGTCACAAACGTTGGAGGGAAATTTATGCCAAGTTGGATGAGATTAGGCTGAGGATTAAGGAGTTCGGGTATATGGGTGATACAAGCTTTGTGTTGCATGATATAGGAGAGGAAGAGAAGGAGAATGCATTGTATAATCACAGTGAGAAGTTGGCTGTTGCTTATGGTTTGATATCCGTAAGCAAGGAATTACCAATTCAAGTGATTAAGAACCTGAGAATTTGTGGGGATTGTCATGAAGTAATTAAGCTCATATCAAGGGCATATAATCGAGAAATTATCGTTAGGGACCGAGTAAGATTCCATAGATTTAAGCAAGGTTCTTGTTCTTGCAGAGATTATTGGTAATTATTGAGCTGTAGGCATACTTTTGAAGTGGTTCTTAATAAAGTAGCACTTTTTATTGCATTATTTTTTTTTTTTTTATGTACAAGCAATAACATAAATTGGATACAGTTGTAGATTATATTATTCCCATAAGTAAAGTGTTGTTTTGAGAGGTGTAAATGGAAGGTTTGGTGTTCAATGATAAATAATGTGTAAATTTAACACTTCAAATTGGAGTGTTTCCAATATTGCAACAAATAGAACAAATATGTTACATATATAATAGCATCACAACGTAATATAGAACAAATATGCTACATATATAGCATTCACAACCATTTGTTGGGTAGATTTGACCATAAAATACAAAATGAATAGTGTCAATCAACTAAAAAAGACGGCACGGCCAGCCGGGCACTTAAATGACTCCAGCTGAAACCCTAGAATATTAACCCTCCATAGCCAGTTTTAATTTAACTACCTAAGAATGACAGTCTCAACCAATAACTATTTCCGTTAAATGACAAATAAAAAACCCAAAATCATACAATAAATAATCAAATCAAAAACTAATCTTTAATCAGCCTTGCCTCAAACCCGCCTTCCACTCGCTTTACTAAATTATAGGGCATGTGGGTGCCAAGAAGTTTGTCCCATATAGCAAAGAATGGCTGAGAATAGTTGAACTTAGTACCTGGCAGTTGATGATGGATGTCATGATAGGCAGTGTTGTTCTGGAAAAGAATGTGGAAGATATTGCCAGGCAACCAAAGTCCGCAATGATCATCAACAGTTTTCACTACTGCAAAGCAGAAAAACATGACACCTGTCCGGGCAGTCATCCCCGACACCAAGAATGAAATTGCACCGCCAACTGTGTCGAGCAAGAGACCTTCCAGTGGGTGATTATAGAGGGCCCCAATTGCATAAGGGACAACTAGCCTATGATGTTGCGAGTGGACATGCCGGTATAAAAATTTGTTCTGATGCATATATCGGTGAACAAAATACTGCCATGTGTCCATTACGAACATAGCAATAATAACCTGCACGATTTGGATAGGAATTGATGGCTGCATAGTGATTCCTGCTGCATCTGCTGTTGATGTTAACTGCAGCAGCAAAGCGAGAGAATGAAAATTAATTATCATATTGTAAGCATATCAAAAGGAGTACAAAAAAAACACTATCAAGTAATTAAAATCCTAATGTCTAAATCAAACTCTCTTTGACTCAGCAGATAAACTAAATGCTAGAGAAAGGAGCTGCTTAATGTATCTAGTTAAAAATGTCTTCATTCAAGTTGTTGGATAAAGAACGCACCAACATTTTTGTACTTCTACATCAGAAATGAGTAAGAAGTTAAAAGCAAAAGTGCCAAGTAAAACAGATATTAATATTTCAACAGCAAAAGCAAGTTATGAGACCATCCAAATAACAGACCCTGCCTCTGAGATCCAAAATTAGAATCCAACTAAAAAGCAAGCATAAACTAATATTTGTTTGGATAAAATTCAGATGGGGGGATGAGAATTTGAGATTTTGACTAAGAAGAAGAAGAAGAGATATTCTAATCTAGGCACAATCTGCTTTCCATCTTTTATCTCAATAGAAAGGTAAAGGGAGAGGGGCCAGGGAAAGTTGCTTATCCATGAGCTATTCTGCAGGATTTCTCCAGTCGTAAAAGGAACACGAATTTACAGATTTTTCTAGATGTGCTTCCCTTTGAAAATATTGAATAGAAATAGCTAACCATGAGAAGTGTTTGCCTATGATTACAGCGGATGAGCTGTGAATGTATTATAGATAGATGAAGTGCCAAGGATGTCCACATGAACTCAAGCACAAGTGCAATACTGACAAATAAACTAGCCCTGTAGAGAGTACAGGAAGAATTAAGAAATTCCTCTTTCCTCTGATCATCAATAACGATATTTCACTTCTTTATTTTATTCACTTAAGTATATTTCCCATATGTAACACAAGAAACTCACTTAAACCACCACATTCATCAATTGACTATTTTGTAATCATCATATTTATTGTTAGGAAATAGCAAAAAAGCGAACCATCATTTCCCAGAAAATTCCAGTCATTCTAAAGTCTGAGTTGAGTTGCCTTTGACTTTAGCAAAGATCATAATGTATCCCTTATTAGGTAGACCGGCACACACGGTGTTTCAGAAAACAAATAGAAATAGAACTGATGTTTTAAACTCCAGGAAAAGGGAGAGGGGGTTAAATAGTTCATCAAAGATCTCCTCAAGTTTACTTCTCTAAGAAAACAACTGTAACCAAAAGAAGTATGAGAGCTTCTAGATGACATTCCAAATACAAACTTGGATTCTTTGCCAAAAAAGCTACGATATACAAACCCCATAAACTATCCAGCTTTGATAACAAACAAAACATTACCAAGGAAACTCTTTAATGCAATAAATACATTTCTAACCTTCAGTATGAACCGAATAAATTCGTTTATAATCATAAGCCAGTAGGTATTCCAAGTTCATATTGATATCAAACCCCTGGTTTTCTCTTCCTTTCGTCATGGAAAATATAATTTCTTAATGTGAATACTTTCCTTGATGATTATGCATCTAGATCCCACATTCACATCTTCCTCCACAATCAAAATATTACACGGATGTTTTCTTGTTGTGTCAGCTATTCGTAAAAACTCATCCCCCTTTACACCTCCTATCACAAATAGGTACATAACAAAGAGAGGTCCATCCTCTTTCTCCTACGGCTAGGCAAAAATTCTAGATTTATTCGATTAAATTAAATATCCAAGCAAATAGATCCTTAACCTGACCAAATTGTTGATTTTTACACATCCACCCTTCCATATTATGCATTAAGCAAGGTCTTAGGTTGTACACATAGCTATAACTACCAAATACAGTATCAAGTGATATCAAGAATTCGAGTGCTTCCACCATCTCAACACAAGACTCATTATTTCGAAAATTTAGAAGATGATAAAGCAATTTTAATCAAGGTGAAGTAATCAAATCTATTCTAGATAAAATTATTCTTAACATCACTTAATCCTAAGCATTCCTATCTTTTGACTCCTCACTATTTAAACATTATCTTCTCCTATAATTAAGGTACATACAACTACAAGTTGTACGTTAGCACATTCACTATTGGGGGTGGCAACATAAAGATTCACACCGTGGAGAGCAAGTAGACTAACCAAAAAGAGCACGTGAGCAACTATAGCCTGAACGAGCTGTTGAAGTAAAACACCCTTGACAACCTTGGGCAGGGGCACCAAGTTCTTGTCTTGCTCCTCTTTCCGAGTATGCAACCGATAATTATCCAACGGGGGCAAGAGTTGATAAAACCCGGCATACAACCAATAAACAATAATTGGGGCAAACGTTCCCATTGCTTCATCACTCACATAACCTTCCCAAAACACCATTCTTCCTTTTGTTGTAAACCTCAAATTACAGCTTCAAAATATCCACCTACGAATCCACATCAAGGTTGAAGTTCCGCAAGCTAAGTCACGTTACATAATCTGCGGGTAGAGAAATTCAGAAAAAAAAAAAAACAGAATTTAGAGTGTGGATACAGTGGTTTAGCCCTTGTTAACGGAACTAAAAGAATGTAAACTTTTTTAATTAATCTCAAACGAGCTTTTTAAAAAATTAAATGAATGTTAATGAGACTTAACATTTTAAGTCTATTAACCTCCAAAACCGTAGCTAATAAGAGTAACGTAAACATTATAACTAATTTACATTCATTAAGCTCCTATTTAATTCCAGCAACTCGCAAAGTTGTATACAATCCAAGAGAAAACAAAAGATGAAATTTTAGAATTTGAAAACACCATAAATTTCAAAAAAGAGTTGTTTTGGGAAAGTAAATAATAAATGTGAAAAGTGCAAATTTTGAAAATTGAAAAGAAATAGGAACATACAGATCAGATGAGAAAGTGAATCAGATAGATCTAGCAAAGCAATTCTGTTCTGTCTGTGTATTTTCGTAATGATGTTTGGGAGCTCAGAAAATGATGATTGGATCTCTCTCTCTCTCTCTCTCAATCTCTCTGGTCTTCGGCTAGCCGGCCTTTTCCTCTCCCGCTGGCCTTTTTTTTTTTTTTTTCTTTTCAAATATTTACCTGCTGCACGTGGATGTGCTGCCACATATTTTTGTTCAACCCATTGCATTGCATACCATAACATTACATACAAACACCACTATTTCAATCCAATATTGGGGTAAATTTGACCCTAACAAACAACCTTGGTCTAATTGAAAGTAAATGTTATTTAATAGAATATTTATTGGTAGCGATAAATCATATATAAGTATTTCAACTTGTTTATAAAGGTTACTTGAGTACCTCATCTTTCAGGGCGATTCTATTGAGTCTTTTAACTATTAGAGAGTACACGTATTGAGTCCCTCTGTATTGACTTGGTAGAAAGTTGTTTAACACATAGTTCGCTGAATGTACAAAATATTGCCACGTCAGTTTTTTTAAGTGCAAATGACCAAAATACCCCCATTAATCTGCCTCCATCTCTGATATTAATATAGGTATTTTGGTCTTTTTGCACAAAAAATATGTGACGTGACAGTATTTTGTACATTTAGCGCACTATGTGTCAAACAATTTTCTGCTAAATTAACGCAGATGGACTTAATATGTCCACTTTTTAATAGTTGAGGGATTCAATAGGTCGTCTCAAAAGTTGAGGAACTCAAGTGACTTTTTTGGACAAGTTGAAGGACATACATACGGTTTTATGCCTAATATGTATGAAAGTAAAGGTTACCTCTCGAGCCGGTTAAAATGACCCTCACCGCCAAGTCAGCATGTCACGTCAATCAGTTTTGATCTTTTAAGTAGGATACAAATGACCTATAATGACTATATTGCCCCTTCTTTTTTTCTTCTCTCTCCTTTCTTATTAATCATCTATTGTCAGGTTGCTCTTTCTTCTCTTCACTTTATCATCCAAATCGAGATGCTCGTTAGCTTCTATGACATCCTCTTGAATCAATGGTTTTCATGAGCGCGTTAATAGCTTGCTCTTCTGATGGTGGCAGTCTCAACGTGTGCCAGAACAGTAGGGGTTACAAGATGTGGGTGTTGACAACCTTTTGACAACCAAAGATTGATGATATACGAAGATGGTGTCCCGGTGACTGGTGTCGATCAGACACAGTGTTGACGGCGAGACGAACTCCTCCTATTAGCATGATGGTACCTCCTGATTTATTACTATTTCTTTTTTTCGTTCATTACTAGATCTCCACTAATGAGGTTCGAATATCTCGGAACCAAAAAGATCATAACAAAGTCTCGGAAAAAGCCGTCACCTGATGAACAGTTCGATTTATCCAGGTTTGCCACAGAAGTCCTGTGACTACGTCCTGTCCCCTGTGATCGCAGTCAACAGAGATTTTAAATCCACTATTCATTACTTTTATGGCAAGTTCAGAAGCTCCTTTACATCAACAGAACTTAAGCTAATTTCTCACTTAGTTCTGACTAGCCTAGAAAGAGTTAAAGGATTTCCACCAGAACAACAACAATCATGTTTTCTGGAATTCTCACCCAACTCAAACCTTAACTAGATTTCTCTCAAAATCTAACTGAATATCACAAACGATATCAGTTTACAAGATTCCTATTATGAACTTGTGTTTCTTCACTCTCTCACTTTTACAAAGACTAAACTAAGAAAGATTGAGAATGGAAAATGATGCTCTGTTTTGCTTGATAAAACAGTGTGTTGAGATTTTAGCTCGATAATCGCATGTAAGAACACAATAGAGCTTGACTACTATTTATAGTGACTTGAGATGACCGTTGCTTGGAGTTTGAATCTTCAATTTTGATGACATCATTGTTGTAGCCGTCAATCTGTCTTTTCTTCAAACGGTCCTCAAACACTTTGATTCCGTTAACCTTGTTCTTTAACTTAATCCGGTAAGTGATTTGAAATCAAAGATAAGGTTGACCGGAATTTTACTTCATTTAGATCAACAAATGGTAGACAAGGAAAATCTGGTTTTGTTTGTAGCAGACATGCGGGCTCCTTCAAAACAGCTTTTTGAACTTTTGGCGCCTTGCATTAAATGCAGATGTCAGAGCATTAAATGCTTAACAAAACCCGTGACTTGAGCTTCTGAGAGCTCTTGATTCCTTTTGTCTAAGCTTCTGATCAAATGGAATGACTTCTGGTTGTAGCTGAACGTTGAGGAGAGCTTTATCAATCTTCTGAAGTTCTTCAGAGCGAAGCATCCATCTTCTGAGCTTTAACTTCATTCTTCAATTATTCTTCTCTTCTGAGTTCATTAATCAAACAAGAGTTTCTTCTTTCAGCACCTCCTGAGAAAACTTATACAAAAAATTAACAAAAATTGTTAGTCAACATTGATAAGTATATAAACATAATTTAAAATACATCTTCTGAAACGTTTGGACATAATCAAAACACTTAGGGTTCATCAACATTGAGTTTCTTTATCCATGATGTTTTTGAAAGATTTTTTATGAGTTTTTTTAAATGTTCTAGTAAGAATATATATATATATATATATATATATAGGGGAGGGATCCAGTGTGACAAGGTCATTTGGAGTGACAGATTTTTATGGTGTGACAACAGCAGAAATCCTAAAACACGCGCGCTGCTAAAAAGGGTAATATGGACTTTTATCATCTACTGCGATTCCAAAAAACAACTAACGACCTACATTGATCGCAACAAACAAAAAAACCTAGATTGATCGCAAAAAGCTCATCGATTCCAACAGAATCAGCTGTTCATCAACATCAACTGCATCTTAAAATAATATGTTCTTCAAGATGATCTGAATATCAGGATCTGAATATCAGGATCTGAATATCAGGATCTGAATATCAGATTAATCAATCAGAGATCGTATTCCACAACTTTACTTCAGATCGAGAAAACATAGATCGAGCAAACAAAGTGATAAACATGAATGCGAATGATGAATCTGAAAATCAGTCTGACATGAATGTGAATGATGAATCATCTCCAGGTAACTTCAAATCTATAAACAACTAACAACAATAAATAAAACAGTTGAATCATAGTTTATTGAATGTTGCTATTGTGTTTATCTGTGTTGTATCCAATAAAACAGTTGATTAGTGCAAAATTGTTTGCAACAAAAATTGTTCATTGATATTCCAAAAGTGTTGAACGATATTCCAAAACTTGCTGAGGAATGTTCCAAAACTGTTGAACGATATTCCAAAACTTATTTACAATTTTTGTTGCTATATAGAAAATAATTCTAGCATTTTTTCAGTTTCAGGTACAACTGATGAACAAACAAATTACTCTTCTTCTGCAATCGTACTTGCAACACCAGTAACAATACCTGTTTTGACTCCCAACACAACAAAAGAATGGTTGCCTCAGTGTTCAAATGAACTTAAACCTCAAATGGGAATGCAATTTGATACTCTAGATTTAGCAATTGAATTCTACAAGAAATATGCAACAGTTGTTGGTATTTCTACAAGAAGATCAACATCAAGAAAGAAAGAGGATCTTATCAAAGAACTGTTCTATGTATGCAACAAAGAAGGATACAAGAGAACAAAAATAAAACAATACAATGGAAAACAACGAAGAAAACGGACACTAGTGCGTGTTGGATGCAAGACCAGGATGATAGTGACAATCGACAATGACAAAAAGTATATTGTCACAACCTTTGTGGAGCAGCATAACCATGAGCTCTACACTCCAAGATCTCTTCAATATCAAAAAGAGGGAAGAAACATGGGAATACTGCTGAAAAAGATGGTTTACGATAACACAAAGGTACGTTATTTGTTGTACCAATACACATATTCTGTAATTACAGAATTGATTAATTTTATATTCTGATTGAACAGATGAATATCGGACCATCAAGAACTTTTAGACAAGCAAAGGAATTGCTGGGTGGATATGAAAACATAGGTGCAACTAAAATCGACTTCAAGAACTTTCAAAGGGACTTGAGGTCGTATATAAAAGACACAGACGCACAAATGTTTATAGACAACTTTGAGAAGAAGAAGACTGTGGATAGAGGATTCTTTTACGAGATTGAAACAGATGATGAAGGACGGCTAAATAAAATTTTATGGGCAGACTCCACATCTAGAAGAAACTATGCAATATATGGTGATATGGTATCATTTGACACCACATACAGTACCAACAGGTAATAAATAAGACTTCATTTGCTTTTAAATGCACCAAAACATATGCTGGGATATTCCAAAACTTATGTATGATGTTGCAAATCAACTCCAATATATTTTTTTGCTTGATGTTAAATGTACTGTTATTCAATTTTTACAACAGGTATAGCATGGTATTTGGGCCATTCACTGGGATTGACAATCACAAAGCATGTATTACTTTTGCTAGCTGTTTAATTGCAAATGAGGATATAAATACATTCAACTAGGTATTCGAGACATTTCTCAAGGCTATGTCAAACAATGAGCCAACATGCTTGATCACATATCAAGATCCAGCCATGTTAGCTTCAATAAAAAATGTATTCAAGAAGACAGAGCATAAGCTTTGTATGTGGCATATAATGAAGAAGATGTCAGATAAAATTGGCAAGTAACTAAATTTCTGTTTTCTACATAATACTTTCAAACTGAAAACATTTGATTTTATATTGCTGACACTAAAACAGGACCCCAAATGGAAAATAAAGAAGATTTCATGAACAAGATAAACAAGTGCATTTGGAATGAACAAACAGAGCATGCAGAGTTTGAGAAAAGCTGGCAAGAAGTAATTACAGAATTCAACCTAGAAGGGCATAGATGGTTGAGTGACATGTTTGAAAAAAGAAGTATGTGGATTCCAGCTTATTATAGAGACTGTTTCCTATCAGGCTTAATGAGAACAACTTCAAGGTCAGAAAGTGAAAATAACTTTTTCACTAATTTCACTAACTCTCATCTCACCCTTGTTGAATTTAACATGCGATTTGAGTCTTCAATGGAAACACAAAGATATATACAAGCAAAGAATGACAATGACAACAAATTCTCAAAACCTGTGTGTGAGAGTAGATTGAACATTGAGAAGAATGCATCAGAAATGTATACGAAAACAATTTTCTACGAGTTTCGGAAACAGGTAGTTGCTGCTTTGAATTATTGTGGGGCTATAAGCATCATCAACGACAATGAAACACAAACAACGACTGTTGTTAAGGAACGGAACAAGTTGACAGAAAATCAGGTTGTGTACAATACAACAAACAGCAACACTACATGTTCATGCAAGCAGTTCATAAGAATAGGAATTCCATGCAAGCATATGATAACAGTGTGGAAAGATAGATTTCTTGAAAACATACCTCAACAATATATGCTTGACAGGTGGACAATCTTGGCAGCTAAAACATCAAATCTGTACTCCCAATGGAGTATTGTAGATGAATGTGCAAGAATTATGGGTAAGAAAAGAATGTTGACAACCTTGTGGTCTGAAATTCACATGTGTGTGAGCTTAGCAGAAGGTGACGAAGACCAATTCAATGCACTTCTAGACAATGTCAAACGATTGCGGACAGATTTGGAACAACATAGGAGGGCAGCAAACAACAGCAACAAAACTTCCAGTAAAACAAAAGACATAGAGATGTTGATTGGAGAAACTGTGCCTACTGAAATTGTGATCAAGCAACCTAAGATTTCAAAAAACAAAGGAACTGGTATCCAACTTACAAATAATCAAAGGAGATTAAAGGGAGCAAAAGAGATAGCAATTGAGCAAAGCAAGAAAAAGCTAAGGAAGTGCAAGAAATGTGGGGAGATGGCACACCACAACAACAGAACCTGTAAAAAATAGTATTCCAATAGTTTGCTCTGCATCATCTTTATGATTTTCAGTTTGTTATTGAACTACCACCAGGAAAACTATAATGTTCCAAAACTGTAATGTAATGTTCCAAAACTGTTGCTTGAATATTCCAAAACTTATTTGAAAGTTTATTAACAGAATACTACTTTTTTATTGATAAAAAAAAGAAATTACAGACAGAAACAAAAAAAAATAAAAAAAACAAACTACATAATATTTAACCAAGAGTCTCAAACGGCTCAAGTCTTCTCTTCAGTTTCTTCACCAATGCATTTTTTTCTTTAAGCTTCTTCTTCAGCTCATCAATCTCTTCCCATAGTTTCTCCAAGTACGAATCAAGCTCATCATAGAAGACAAAATTTGAAGACTTGATAAATTGAATCTTCTGGACAATCTCATTTTTATCATTCATGCGAAATGCACCCTGGACATCTCCTTCAGCACTTATCGTTGAAACACCCAGATCCCCATAACTACTGTTGCTTGATGGAGAAACATATCTTCTTCTTCTTCTTCTTCTTCTTCTTCTCGAACTACTGCTATCTCGATGCACTGTGCTTTTCATTCTATTTTTTACAGAAGACAAATTAAAGAAGAATAAGATGTTGGCCCTATCAAGAACAGAATCACCTAGAGGGGGGTGAATAGGTGTCAAAGTTGAAAACTGAAAATTTCTAAGTTTTTCGGGAAACTTAATTTTCAGAGTCAAATTTCCTCAGAGTCAGAAGCAAGCTTACAGAAGTTGCTTCTGAGGGAAATTCTGCCTAAGTACAATTAGATTGTTTTCAGCAACAGAAGTTCTGATTTGAGAACTTCTGGACAGTCTTCTGAACAAAGACAATAATACTTAGAGAAAATCTGTTTCAGCACTAAATATAAGCAAGTACACGAAAGCAAAAATAACAAGTATAAGAGGGAGAAAGAAGTTCAGGAGATCCTGATTGAACAATTCGATTTATCCAAGTTCGCCACAGAAGTCCTGTGACTACGTCTTGTCCCCTGAGGTCGCAGCCTACAGAGATTTTATAAATCCACTATTCAGAACTTTTCTGGCAAGTTCAGAAGCTCCTTTACATCAACAGAACTTAAGCTAATTTCTCACTTAGTTCTGACTAGCCTAAAAAGAGTTAAAGGATTTCCACCAGAACAACAACAACTCTGTTTTCTGGATTTCTCACCCAACTCTAATCTCAACTAGATTTCTCTCTTTAAATCTAACTGAATATCACAAACGATATCAACAAGATTCCTATTATGAACTTGTTTTTCTTCACTCTCTCACTTGAACTTAAGCTATGCTAAGAAAGATTGAGAATGGAAAAGGATGCTCTGTTTTTCTTGTTAAAACAGTGCGTTGAGATTTTGCTCGATGATCACGCGTAGTTGATGCATTGGAGCTTAGCTACTATTTATAGTGAATGAGGATGACCGTTGGTGAATTTGAATCTTCACAGAGATGACATCAGTTGTTGTAGCCGTTAATTTGTCAAGTCTTCAAACGGTCTTCAAACACTTTGATTTCGTTATCCTTGTTCTTTAACCAAATCCGGTAAGTGATTTCAAATTGAAGGTAAGGTTGACTGGAACCATTCCTCAATAAGATCAACAAAGGGTAGACAGGGAAATTCTGGTTTCACTTTGAGTAGAAGGGAAATTCTGGTTTCACTTTGAGTAGACACGCGCGCTCCATCAAAACAGCTTTTTGAACTTTTGGCGCCTTGCATTAAATGCATTTGTCAGAGCAATAAATGCTTATCCAGAACCCGTGACTAAGCTTCTGATCGAATTGGTAAATAAGCTTCTGATTGCAAAGGACCTCTGAGGAGACAGACTTTACAAGCTTCAGAGCGGACCATCCAGCTTCTGAGAATGAAACTCTGTCTTCAGCAATCAAGACTTCGAAGTTCTTTAGGCAATCAGGAAAATCTTCATTCAGCACCTGCTGAGTAACTTACACATAGACTAAGTAAAAAAAATATTAGTCCACAGTAAACTATATGTAAGAGAATGTTAAGTTTTCATCTTCTGAAACGTTTGGACATAATCAAAACTTTTAGGGTTCATCATAAGAATGGATGAAATAGAAACAGTTGATAGGAACAATTTATAGAGAATATTCTAACGGTAACTATTCAAAAAGTAATTATTATAGTGGGCCATAATTGATCCAAACACATACACGTTTACCCACTTGGTAAATATTTAAACGGTAACAAACAATTATAGTGGACCAATGAGAATATGCAGTTTAGAAATAAATTACCCAGTTGGCAATAACTGATCCCAAGACATACATGTTTTACAATTAAATCTGCCTTCTCCTATGCAGTTTAGAAATGTGCGAATTAATTTAAATTTGTTTATTAATTTAATTTATTTTATTCTTGATTTCTTTTATTTCTGCAATTTGTTTTATATCAGTGGATGTTCCAAATTGCAAAAGTAAATGTTCCAAATCAAATAAGCTTATTGTTTCAACTATTTTATGAATGTTCTATGTTTTTCATATTTACTTAAAATGATCTGTTTCTCAAACTAATCCGTTATTAAAAATGCAACATATAAGAAAAAGAATTATATTAAAAACAAAAAAAAATACATAATTAAAAACAGAAAAAAAAACATAAAAACACACAAAAAAAATATAATTTTTTTTTAACAAACTAAAGCCTTTTCTTCAGATTCTTCAACAAGCCCTCTTTTTCTACAAGCATTTTCTTCAGATTATGATTCTCATCCCAGACTTTATCCAAGTACATATCAAGCTCATCAAAAAAGAAAGACATTGTTGACTTCATCCCTTGAATCTTCCTGAAGATTTCATCTTTATCCTTCGTGCGAAATGCATTCTGGATATCATGAATGGAAGCAACAGATTTAGAGGGAATCTTTAGTTTATCATCCATTCGTTGCATTCTTTCAGTTGCCCTCAATGGTTCATCAATGAAAGCTCTCTCCTCATTGTTGGCCCTATCAAGAACAGAATCACCTAGAGGGGGGTGAATAGGTGTCAAAGTTGAAAACTGAAATTTTCTAAGTTTTTCGGGAAACTTATATTTCAGAGTCAAATTTCCTCAGAGTCAGAAGCGAGCTTACAGAAGTAGCTTCTGAGGGAAATTCTGCCTAAACACAGTTTGACTGTTTTCAACAACAGAAGTTCTGAGTTTGAGAACTTCTAGACAGTCTTCTGAACAAAGACAATGATATTTAGAGAAAATCTGTTTCAGCACTAAATTATGAGCAAGTACACAGAAGCAATAATGACAAGTATAAGAGGGAGAAAGAAATTCAGGAGGTCCTGATTGAACAATTCGATTTATCCAAGTTCGCCACAGAAGTCCTGTGACTACGTCTTGTCCCCTGAGGTCGCAGCCTACAGAGATTTTATAAATCCACTATTCAGAACTTTTATGGCAAGTTCAGAAGCTCCTTTACATCAACAGAACTTAAGCTAATTTCTCACTTAGTTCTGACTAACCTAAAAAGAGTTAAAGGATTTCCACCAGAACAACAACAACTCTGTTTTCTGGATTTCTCACCCAACTCTAATCTCAACTAGATTTCTCTCAAAATCTAACTGAATATCACAAGCGATATCAGTTTACAAGATTCCTATTATGAACTTGTTTTTCTTCACTCTCTCACTTAAAACTTAAAACTTAAACAAAGCTAAGTAAGATTGAGAATGGAAAGTGTGCTCTGTTTTTGCTTCAAACAGTGCGTTGAGATTTTCGCTCGATTATCACGCGTTGTTGATGCTTTGGAGCTTGGCTACTATTTATAGTGAATGAGGATGACCGTTGGGAAAATTTGAATCTTGACAGAGATGACATCAGTTGTTGTAGCCGTTAATTTGTCAAGTCTTCAAACGGTCTTCAAACACTTTGATTCCGTTATCCTTGTTCTTTAACTAAATCCGGTAAGTGATTTGAAATCAAAGATGAGGTTGACTGGAATCATTCTTCAATTGGATCAACAAAGGGTAGACAAGGAAATTCTGGTTTCTCTTGAACAGACAAGCGCGCTCCATCAAAACAGCTTTTTGAACTTTTGGCGCCTTGCATTAAATGCACTTGTCAGAGCATTAAATGCTATCCAGAACCCGTGACTAAGCTTCTGATCAAATTGGTAGATGAACTTCTGATTGCAAAGAGCTTCTGGGAAGAGCTTTAACAGACTTCAACAGCTTCAGAGCGGAGCATCCAGCTTCTGATCATTGAGACACTGTATTCAGCATACAGACTTTCTGAGTCTTTTAAAGCAATCCAGAGATTGTTCATTCAGCACCTGCTGAGTAACTTACACATAGACTAAGTAGAAAAAATATTAGTCAACAATAAACTATATGTAAGAGAGTATTAAGTTTTCATCTTCTGAAACGTTTGGAGATAATCAAAATACTTAGGGTTCATCATTCTCCCCCATTTTGGTTATGGACAAACCGTGGTCAGAAGGTAACAGAAAACATGAGGTTTAGAAAATGACTTCCTGATACATATGTTTCATAACTTCTGAGTAAATTAACTCCCCCATTTTAGTGTAAATGGTAAACTTCAGCAATCTGTATAAACTTAGAAATGACTTAAGATCAAGTTGTTAGATTTAGTGAAGTATAATTTACTAAGTCAAAAAGAAACATAAGCAACAAGTAAATAATCAGAGACACAAGAATGTATAAGAAAGATTCAGTGTATATAAAATCATCAGAAGAGAACATATGAAACAAGATAATCAGAAGAGCAGAAAAAGTCCTAAGACAGAAACTACGTCCTAAGACAGAAACTACCCAACCCAGAACCTAGCTAAGAAGCTTAAGTCCTAATGAGATTACAAGTTCCTAGGTTTCTTCTGAGGAGGAGGAACACCACTGGATCCTTCAGCAACACTCTGTCTCTTAACACCAGTATTGAGACCACTCTGCTGACCAGACTTCTCCCCCGTTTGACCAGAACCAAGAGCAACACCCAGAGCACCTTGAGAGTTCAATTTTTGCTGAACATTCAGTGCAGTAGAATATTGCTGAGGAGTTGGCCTCACAGTGTTGATCATATCCATTCTTCTTCTGAAATCAGCATCAATGGTCTTCATATGATCAAAAGTCTGACCAGACATAGGTTGCTGTCTCTGAACGTCTTCCAGAAGGAGCTTAATCAAGCGATTGTTCGCATACACAGCAGCAGTGAAATGCTCATTCTGAATGTAAGTTTGTCCTCGAACAAACCGATAGCAATTATGAAGAGTCTTTTCTTGTTCACGTGCTTGAGTGTGCATAACTTTCAGAAGCTCAGTAAGTTCAGCAATCTGGGCGCTCTGAGCAGACACAACAGACTCAATGCTTGAGAGATGATTGTTGAGATCAGGAGTGATGTCATACACAATCTTAGCAGCCCCGGAAGATGATGAACCTTGAGCAGAAGATTTCACTTCTCTCAGAATGTGGTTGGTAGTACTTTGCAGGTCATCAATCTTACTTGGGAGCATCTTCTCATGAGCCTCATAATGCTCGTTTGCTTCCTTGACTTCTTCTGTCAGAATTTCCAAATTCTCATTAACCTTCAGAGAAGAAGCAAGAGCAATGTTGTCCAATGAGGGAAGAGTCAGAGCTAATTCTCTTAACTTGTACAGCTCATCATAGGTAGCTAGATGAAGTGAAGAAAGATTGCGTATGTAGACAGAAGGATCCTGCATTTGAAGCATAGTCATGAGCTGCAGGTTCTGAGCTTTCAAAGATTGAATTTCTTGCAGCACAATGCCCTGAGCATACATGTCAGCAGCAGAAGTCCTTTGCCCCATACCAGCAAATCTATTCAGCAATTCATCAGAGTTACTCTGACTCATTCTTCTCAACTCCTCAACACTGGGAGCACCACCAGCTTCGGATAAACCAGAAGCTCTGCCCATGAAACCAAAACTACCGAATCTGTTATCCAGATCATCTCGATTCATGTACTTGCGTAGGAAGTCATAATTGGATGACAACCCAGCAAAACAGGAAGTAGTGGAGGAGGTAGTTAAGGGATCACACACAGGAGGTGCATGTCCAGAGGTTGAGAGTGGAGGAATTTGAGTGGTTGAGGAAGGGATTGTATGTGTTGTTGAGGAGGAAATGGTAGTTGAGATGGATGGTAGAGTGGATGGTAGTGAGAAAGATGGAGCAGTAAATCCAATTGATGGACTTACAGAGGAAGTATGAATGGAGGAGGTAGTGGATGTGGCTATGGAATCTGTGAAAATGGGAGCAGAGTTCAGGTTTACTTCTGAATAGGATCCAGAAGGAGGAGCAGTTTTAGGAGGTACAACTTCAGAGGGTGAAGTTGTAGGAGGAATGGAAGTGTGAGAATCACCAACTTCTGTGACAGAAGGTAGTGAAGGAGATGAAGGAGATGGATGAGGAGTATGAGTAGGAGATGAGATAACCTGGTCAGAGGAGTTAGGATCAAACATAGAAATGGGCTCAGCAAAGACATGAGCCATTCTGATCAGTGTTTCAGAGGCATCCCTATCACCAGGGTTTCTTCCTTGATTCAAAAGAATGTTGTCAATGAAATTTTCATCATCAACATTCTCAACAAACTGTCGTGCATCCTGAAGAACCTCTTCATCTTCTGGTTCACTCTCTTCTAAATACTCTTCAATCAGAGGAGCATCAACATCCTCTTCAGCAGACATCTCCAACATGTCTTCATCAGCAGCAACTTCCTGTATCTTAGGAATAGAATCCTCCAACTCAACACTGGAAGCAACATAGAAGTCCTTTTTCTTCAGAGATCTTGTATTTGCTACAGTCTTCTTCTTGAGCCGAGAAGAAAGAGGAATATCCTCAGAGTCCTCTTCTTCTGAAGCCGTCTTCTTTTTGATCCGAGAGGAAAGAGGAATATCCTCAGAATCCTCTCCTGCTTCTGAAGCCTCAACATCCTTTGAGAGCTCCGCATCCTCAAGTTCAGCATCACATGCTATAAGTCTTGCATCGGCCTTAGCTTTTGCAGCAATTTCTCTCTCAGCTGCTAACTTATCCTCAGCTTCCTTTCTCAATCTTTTCTCTTCAACAAGAGCTACAACTCTTGCAATCTTTTCAGCTTCAGCAGCCTTTTCCCGTTCATCAAGACGTGCGTCCTCAGCTTCTTGATTTGCTATCTCAGTAGCATCCATTGGTTTTTCAGCAACGATCCTTCCAGAGGGTCCAACACTAATAGTAGTTTGAACCATCGTGGGAAGAGGTTCTGAAACAACCACCTTCTCAACGGTCAGGACCAACTTACTTGACCCTTTCTTTCCTTTGCCCTTTCTGGCAGCTTTCTTTCCTTTCTGAGCAGTGTCAACCACAGTCTCCTTCTGAGCAATACTCACAGAGGAGCCCTTCTCATTCTTCTTCGAAGTCACACCAAAGTTAAGGTTCCTGAAGGTATGCATCTTCAGAACCGTACTCCTACTTGTAACACCTTCTCCTGAGATCACCACAGAGGCTGCCTCAAACAACCTAGTCAGGAGTGAGCCATAAGCTAATGCACTCACGGTAGTCACCTTTTTCATCTGCCTTATCAGCATGGCAGGGAGATTGATCTTCTTCTGATTGACCAGATGCCACATAAAAACTCTTTCCCTGTTGGAAACACCATTAACCCCTCCAGCCTTCGGAAGGAACACGTTAGTTGTAAGATAGTGTGCCCACCTCTGGTGCTGAGTGAGCCAAGTGGCATAAGTTTCCTTGGCACTAAGATCTGGTCTAGCCCAATTTGCTTCTGGAAAGCCATCTGCTGAACCATCATCACCTATGATGATTCCTTCATCATCAATACCGATTGCTTGAGAGATAGAAGCCCTGCTGACCTCAATCTCAACTTCTCCGACTTCTGAGTGAAGAACATCCTCCTCATTAGAAAAGAAATGGAGGTTTTTGTAGAATTCGGTGACTAACTTAGGGTAGATAAATTCATCGAGAGAAACGAATGAATTCCAGTTTTGTGCGCTAAGCCATTTTGAGATAGGTTCAGTGGATTTAACTTCATCATCTAGAAACCTAGAGGTAAATACCCTAGATTCGCTAACTTTCTCTTTATTCTCAGTGGTAAAAATGTGAGTAACAGTGATTTCTTGAGCCATTGTAGAAGATATAAGAAATTAGGTTAAGAATTTTGAGAGGAAGAGAACACAGAAAATCTATGGAGATTCTAATAGCAGTGAAAAATGAGAGTAAAAACTTCTAAGTATGGAAAACCCCTATTTATACCCAAACAAGGAAACCGTTCCAATTCAAAAAGTAAATACACACCGTTTAAAAGGGAACAGATAACCGTTAACCACAGAACAGCGCCGTAAAATGCAGTAGATAACGCATGCTTAGATGTCAAATCATGATTAGAATTAATTATCACTTAATTATCTCAAACGATTAATCACTTAAGACACACATAAATAATTAAACTAAATTTCTGAAGTGGATAAGTCATACCAATGCCTTCTCGTAAGTTGCTGAAGGAATTACCAGCCAGAGGCTTAGTAAACATGTCAGCAAGATTCTCTTCAGAGGGAACATGAGTAATGATAATATCCTTCTTCAGAACATGATCTCTCAGAAAGTGATGCCTAATATGAACATGCTTTATCCTGCTGTGCTGAATAGGATTCTTTGAAAGATCAATAGCACTCTTGTTATCACAGTAGATTGTAATTGTTCCAGAGATGACTCCATAGTCAGCAATTTGTTGCTTAATCCAGAGCATCTGAGAAACACAACTTCCTGCAGCAACATACTCAGCTTCAGCAGTTGAGAGATGTTGGCCCTAACAAGAACAGAATCACCTAGAGGGGGGTGAATAGGTGTCAAAGTTGAAAACTGAAAAATTCTAAGTTTTTAAGGAAACTTATTTTTCAGAGTCAAATTTCCTCAGAGTCAGAAGCTAGCTTACAGAAGTTGCTTCTGAGGGAAATTCTGCCTAAACACAGTTAGACTGTTTTTAGCAACAGAAGTTCTGATCTGAGAACTTCTGGACAGTCTTCTGAACAAAGACAATGATACTTTAGAGAAAATCTGTTTCAGCACTAAGTATAAGCAAGTACACAGAAGCAAAGATAACAAGTATAAGAGGGAGAAAGAAGTTCAGGAGATCCTGATTGAACAATTCGATTTATCCAAGTTCGCCACAGAAGTCCTGTGACTACGTCTTGTCCCCTGAGGTCGCAGCCTACAGAGATTTTATAAATCCACTATTCAGAACTTTTATGGCAAGTTCAGAAGCTCCTTTACATCAACAGAACTTAAGCTAATTTCTCACTTAGTTCTGACTACCCTAAAAAGAGTTAAAGGATTTCCACCAGAACAAACAATACTCTGTTTTCTGGATTTCTCACCCAACTCTAAGCTCAACTAGATTTCTCTCTTTAAATCTAACTGAATATCACAAACGATATCAGTTTACAAGATTCCTATTATGAACTTGTTTTTCTTCACTCTCTCACTTTAACTTAAGACTATGCTAAGAAAGATTGAGAATGGAAAATGTTGCTCTGTTTTTCTTGTTAAAACAGTGCGTTGAGATTTTGCTCGATGATCACACGTATGTTGATGCTTTGGAGCTTGGCTACTATTTATAATGAATGAAGATGACCGTTGGATAGTTTGAATCTTCGAAGGAGATGACATCAGATGTTGTTGATGAACCCTAAGTATTTTGATTATGTTCAAACGTTTCAGAAGATGAAAACTCAACAGTACCTTACATATAGTTTTCTATTGACTAATAATTTTTATTCTTAGTCTTTGTGTAAGTTGCTCAGCAGGTGCTGAATGAATCATTTCTGGATTGCCTAAAGAACTCAGAAGATCGGTTTGCTGAAGTCAGAGTTTCATTTACTCAGAAGCTGGATATTCCGCTCTGAAGCCGAAGTCTGCTAAAGCTCTCCTCAGAAGTTCTTTGCATTCAGAAGCTTTGCCAATTGTGATCAGAAGTCTAGACATCTGGAAGTTAGCTTCTTAAAGCTAAGTCACGGGTTCTGTTTGAGCATTTAATGCTCTGACACTTGCATTCAATGCAAGGCGCCAAAAGTTCAAAAGCTGTTTTAATGGAGCGCGCTTGTCTGTTCAAAAGAAACCAGAAATTCCTTGTCTACCCTTTGTTGATCCAATTGAAGAATGATTCTGTCATCCTCATCCTTGATTTCAAATCACTTACCGGATTTAGTTAAAGAACAAGGATAACGGAATCAAAGTGTTTTGAAGACCGTTTGAAGACTTGACAAATTAACGGCTACAACAACTGATGTCATCTTCTTTGAAGTTTCAAACTCCACAACGGTCATCTTCAATCACTATAAATAGTAGCCAAGCTCCAATGCATCAACACACGCATGATCATCGAGCAAAATCTTAACGCACTGTTTTAAACAAGAAAACAGAGCAATTTTTCCATTCTCAATCTTTCTTAGCATAGTCTTAGTAAAGTGAGAGAGTGAAGAAAAACAAGTTCATAATAGGAATCTTGTAAACTGAGATCGTTTGTGATCTTCAGTTAGATTTAAAGAGAGAAATCTAGTTGAGATTAGAGTTGGGTGAGAAATCCAGAAAACAGAGTATTGTTTGTTCTGGTGGAAATCCTTTAACTCTTTTTAGGCTAGTCAGAACTAAGTGAGAAATTAGCTTAAGTTCTGTTGATGTAAAGGAGCTTCTGAACTTGCCATAAAAGTTCTGAATAGTGGATTTATAAAATCTCTGTAGGCTGCGACCTCAGGGGACAAGACGTAGTCACAGGACTTCTGTGGCGAACTTGGATAAATCGAATTGTTCACTCAGGATCTCCTGAACTTCTTTCTCCCTCTTATACTTGTTATTTCTGCTTCTGTGTACTTGTTCATATTTAGTGCTGAAACAGATTTTCTCTAAAAATATCATTGTCTTTGTTCAGAAGACTGTCCAGAAGTTCTCAAATCAGAACTTCTGTTGCTGAAAACAGTCTAACTGTGTTTAAGGCAGAATTTCCCTCAGAAGCAACTTCCTTAAGATAGCTTCTGACTCTGAGGAAATTTGACTCTGAATTTTAAGTTTCTTAAAAAACTTAGAAAACTTCAGTTTACAACTTAGACACCTATTCACCCCCCCTCTAGGTGATTCTGTTCTTGTTAGGGCCAACAAGTGGTATCAGAGCGAAGGTCACTTCGTATATTTACTAAAGATCTAACAATCTAAGTGTAAGATCCTATCAGAATCAATAGAGATGGCTAGTAGACACCAACCTGAGAATTCCTCTCATTTCATTGTTCCAGAGGGTTCCTCCACAACTAGACCTCCACTATTTAATGGTGATAACTACTCTTACTGGAAAAAGAGAATGATGTATTTCATCCAAGCTCAGAATATGAGTGCATGGATAGTTATCACTAATGGTGATTTCATCCCAACTAGGATGGAAGCTGGTTTAGGACATGTTGTTATCCCTCAAGTGGAATATACAGATGAAATCCTTAAAAAACTCCAAACGAATGCTTCAGCAATAAATATGCTGCATTGTGCACTTTCTGCTACTGAGTATAACAAAGTGTCTTCTTGTGAAACAGCAAAGGATATTTGGAACAAGCTAGAAGTCACTTACGAAGGAACAGGAAAAGTGAATCAATCTAAAGTCAATCAGTTGATGAGAGACTACGAGTTATTTGAAATGCTTGACAAAGAATCCATCTCAAGTATGAATTCTAGGTTCACCAAGATTGTCAATGACTTGAAGAGTTTGGGAAAGGATATTGAAGAATCTGAAAAAGTAAGGAAGATTCTCAGAAGCTTACCAAGGTCGTGGCAAGCCAAGAAGACTGCTATCGAAGAAGTTCAGGACTTAAGCTTCTATGAGTATGATGAACTCATTGGCTCATTGATTACTCATGAGATGGCAATCAAGAATCATGACCTGAGAGAAAGGTCAGAAGGAAAAAGAGTAGTCCTTAAAGCAGAATCTTCTGATGAATCCTCTGAAGATGAGGAACTGGCTATGCTGACCAGGAAGTTCAAGAAGGCCTTTAGAAAAGGCAGAGGTGGAAACTACAAGAAGCCTTTCAGGAGCTTTGATAAGAAAACTCCTGATTCTGGTGAAAAGTTCAAGAGAGATCCAAACAAGCCAATTGTGTGCTATGGATGTCAGCAACCGGGGCACATTAAGCCTAACTGTCCGGAGCTGAAGAAAGATAAGAAGAAGTTCAAGAAAGCTATGCTGGCTGCTTGGTCAGACTCTGAGACCAGCAGTGATCCTGAAGAAAAGGAAGAGCAAGCTCAGATCTGTTTTATGGCTATTGATGAGCCAACCTCTGAAGATGTCACAGGAGAAACTTCCGCACCTCCTGAAGCTACCTATGATTCTGAGGTAAACATATCTTCTGAACAAAATATCTTTGATTCTCTTGAAGAACTCTATAGTATGTTCAAGTACCTGAAAAGGAAATTGGACAAGAGTGAGGCTGACAAGTTTCTTAGGTTTACTCAAGTTTATTCTGACATGAAAGTGTTAGAAGAAAAACTGTGTAAACAGTTCAGCACTTCTGCTAATGACTCTAAGGTCAAAGGCAAAGAAAAGCTGCCTCTGGGAAGTGATAAACCCCAGAAGAAGAAGAAACCTGTCACTCCCTCTCTTCTGAAAGAGATAGCTTCTCCTCCTGATGTTGGAACCTCTGAGAGTGCTGGTATAGCCTCTGAAGATGTTGGACCTTCTCAGAAGAAGAAGAAATCTCCCAGGAAGCAAAGGGAAAGATCCAAGAACCCTCCCTTTTGCAAGCTCTGCAAGAGTGATGGTCACTGGTTAAAGGATTGCAAGTACCACATTAAAAACCTCTTGCAATCTAAGATATCATTAAAACCTGCTGTAGAAAAATCTAACTCTGAAGGACCCAATAAGGATTGGGTACCTGTCACTAATTGATTGTGTTGCAGGTGGCTCTGAGTGCTCCATCAATGTCAAAGCTGTGGTACATTGACAGTGGGTGCTCAAGGCATATGACAGGTGATGAAAAAGCATTCATCACATTTGATCCTAAAAGAGGTGGAAAAGTCAGCTTTGGAGATGCTCAGAAAGGAAGGATACTTGGTTCTGGATCCATAGGAACCAACCCTCCGATCGAAGATGTCTCCCTAGTCAGAGGCCTGAAGTTCAATCTCCTGAGTGTTGCACAACTGTGTGATAAAGGTAGAGATGTTGTCTTCAGCTCCTCTGGATGTAAAATTTTGGACAGTAAGTCAAGGGAAGTTATTCTAACTGCTCCTAGAGTTGAAAATGTTTTCATGCTGAACCTTGAGAATCTTTGCAAAAATATATGCTTGATGTCCAAAGAGGATACCTCCTGGCTCTGGCATAGAAGACTTGCTCATGTTAGCATGGATCTTCTGGCCAAAGTAGCTAGAAATCAATTGGTTGAGGGTCTGCCTGAAATTAGTTTTAAAAAGAATCATTTATGCAATGCTTGCCAATCTGGTAAACAATCCAGAAGCTCTTTTAAAACTAAGAAAGTCATTTCAACTAAAAGACCTTTGGAACTACTTCATATGGATCTTTTTGGTCCTGTTCAACCAATGAGCATGGGTGGAAAGAAGTATGCCTTTGTCATTGTAGATGACTATTCAAGATTCACTTGGGTCATCTTGCTGTCTAGCAAAGATGAATCACTTGGATGTTTCTCAGTTCTGATAAAGAAACTTGAGAATGAAAGGAATGATAAGGTTGTCCATATCAGAAGTGATAATGGTGGAGAATTCAAAAACTTTAGGTTTGAAGAATTCTGTGAAACCAAGGGAATTGATCATAACTTTTCTGCTCCCAGAACTCCTCAACAAAATGGGGTAGTTGAAAGGAAGAATAGAACTCTGGTTGAGATAGCCAGAACTATGATCAATGAAAGAAGGCTTCCTAAGTATTTTTGGGGAGAAGCTGTGAACACAGCTTGCTATGTTCTGAATAGAGTGCTAATCAGAAGCATTCTGAACAAGACCCCTTATGAACTCTGGAAAGGTCGAAAGCCTAAAATAGGTTATTTCAGAACCTTTGGTTGTAAGTGTTATGTTTTGAATACAAAAGAATATCTTTCAAAGTTTGATTCAAAGGCAGATGAGGCCATTTTTCTTGGTTACTCAACACATAGTAAAGCATATAGGGTTTTTAATAAGAGGACTCAAACTTTAGATGAATCTGTTCATGTACAGTTTGATGAGACTAACCCTGCAGATAGTAGAGCTCCTGATGAAGATGTAGTTCAAGCTCCTGAAGTTACATCTCCTGTTGAAGAAGAAGATGTTTCTCCCAGAGCTGCTGAAGTGGTTCCTCCTGTTGCTGAACAAGCTCAAGAAGAGAATCCTACTCCAGAAGTCAACTTCCTTCCAGAAGATGCTCCTATTTATGATTCAACAAATGATGAACAGGTTTCAGAAGACTCATTGGATGTACCAAGAGAAGTTAGAGCTCATAGGAATCATTCCTTAGAGAACATAATTGACTCTGTTCATAATCCTGTCATGACCAGAGCTCAGCTCAGAAGATACATGGGGAATGTGGCTTTTGTGTCACTTCTGGAACCCAAGGACTTCTATGAAGCTGCTGACGATGACTCCTGGTTAATGGCAATGCAAGAAGAACTTGACCAGTTCAAAAGGTCAGAAGTTTGGACTTTGGTTCCCAGACCTAACAACATAAAGGTTGTTGGAACTAGATGGATTCTGAAGAACAAGCTTGATGAATTTGGAAATGTTGTGAGGAACAAGGCAAGACTTGTTGCTCAAGGTTACAGTCAGCAAGAAGGCATAGATTATGGTGAAACTTTTGCTCCTGTTGCAAGATTAGAAGCCATTAGAATCTTATGTGCTTTTGCATCATACAAAGGTTTCAAGCTCTTTCAAATGGATGTGAAAAGTGCATTCTTGAATGGTTACATTGATGAGGAAGTCTATGTGTCTCAACCTCCTGGTTTTGAAGATCCTAAGTTTCCTGATCATGTGTACAAGCTGAAGAAAGCTTTGTATGGACTGAAACAAGCTCCCAGAGCTTGGTATGAGAGACTGACAAAGTTCCTTCTGTCTAAGGGTTTTGTCAGAGGCTGTGTTGATACAACTCTGTTCACTCTGAAGAAGAACATGGATATCCTTATAGCTCAGGTATATGTTGATGATATTATATTTGGTGCTACTAATGAATCTTTGTGCAGAGAGTTCAGTGACCACATGAAGGCTGAGTTTGAAATGTCTATGATGGGAGAATTAACCTTCTTCTTAGGACTTCAGATCAAGCAAAGTAATGATGGTGTGTTTATCAATCAAGCCAAGTACACTAGAGAAGTGCTGAAGAAATTTGGCATGATGGACTCTAATGCTGTTGATATTCCAATGGATGTCAGCAAAGACATTGATGATGAAGAGAAAGCTGGTAAACCTGTAGATATAAAAACCTACAGAGGTATGATTGGCTCTCTTTTGTACCTAACAGCCAGCAGGCCAGATATACATTTTGCTGTGTGTTTTTGTGCTAGATATCAGTCAAAGCCAAGAGAAATTCATGATGTTGCTGTCAAAAGAATTCTCAGATATCTTAAAGGCACACCAGAAGCTGGTTTGTGGTATCCCTGTAGTTCTGATTTTACTCCTATAGGATACACAGACTCTGACTATGGTAGAGATAAATTGAAAAGGGTCAGCACTTCTGGTGGTTGTCATTTTCTGGGGGAGTGCCTAGTCTCCTGGCATAGCAAGAAGCAAACCTCTGTGGCTCTCTCAACTGCTGAAGCTGAGTATGTTGCTGCTGGAAGTTGTGTTTCTCAGATGCTCTGGATCAAGCAACAAATTGCTGACTATGGAGTCATCCCTGGAACAATTACAATCTACTGTGATAACAAAAGTGCAATTGATCTGTCAAAGAATCCTATTCAGCACAGCAGGATGAAGCATGTTCATATTAGGCATCACTTCTTAAGAGATCATGTTCTGAAGAAGGATATTATCATTACTCATGTTCCCTCTGAAGAAAATCTTGCTGACATGTTTACTAAGCCTCTGGCTGGTATGTCTTTCAGCAACTTACGAGAAGGCATTGGTATGACTTATCCCCTTCAATAACTTAGAATTATTGTCTCTGAGTATCTTAAGTGTTTGATCGTTTAAGATAATTTAGTTATAATAAATTCTAATCATGATTTGACTTGAAAGCATGCGTTATTTACTGCTTATTACGGCGCTGTTCTGTGGTTAACGGTTATCTGTTCCCCTTTAAACGGTGTGTATTTGCTTTTTGAATTGGAACGGTTTCTGTGTTTGGGTATAAATAAGGGTTTTCCATACTTAGAACTTTTTACTCTCACTTTCTTTGCCATTAGAATTTCCACAGACTTTCTGTGTCTTATTCTCTCTAAAATCCTAACCTAATTTCCTAAATCTTCAAAATGGCTCAAGAAATCACTGTCACACACATCTTCTCTGATGAATCACGAAAGAAAGTTAGTGAATCTAGGGTTTTCACCTCTAGGTTCCTAGATGATGTTGTCAAATCGACTGAACCAATCTCTCACTGGCTTAGCGCTCAAAACTGGAATTCTTTCGTTTCTCTCGAAGAATTCATTTATCCTAAGTTAGTTACAGAATTCTATAAGAACCTCCATTTCTTTTCTAATGAGGAGGATGTTCTTCACTCTGTGGTTGGGGAAGTTGAAATCGAAGTCAGCAGGGCTTCCATTTCTCAAGTGATAGGGATTGATGATGAAGGAATCATCATTGGAGATGATGGTTCAGCAGATGGTTTTTCAGAAGCCAACTGGGCTAGGCCAGATCTGAGTGCCAAGGAAACTTACGCTACCTGGTTGACTCAGCACCAGAGGTGGGCACACTATTTGACTACGAATGTTTTTCTTCCAAAGGCTGGAGGAGTCAATTGTGTTTCCAACAGAGAAAGAGTATTTATGTGGCATCTGGTCAACCAGAAGAAGATCAATTTGCCTGCCATGCTGATAAGGCAGATGAAGAATGTAACGACCGTGAGTGCATTAGCATATGGCTCACTCCTGACAAGGTTGTTTGAGGCAGCCTCTGTGGTTATTTCAGGAGAAGGTGTTACTAGTAGGAGTACGGTTCTGAAGATGCATACCTTCAGGAACCTAAGTTTTGGTGTTACTCCGAAGAAGAATGAGAAGGGCTCCTCTGTGAGTATTGCTCAGAAGGAAATTGTGGATGCATCTGTTCAGAAAGGAAAGATTGCTGCCAAGAAGGGCAAGGGAAAGAAGGGATCAAGTAAGTTGGTCCTGAATGTTGAGAAGGTGGTTGTCTCAGAACCTCTTCCCACAATGGTTCAAACAACAATCAGTGTTGAACCTTCTGGCAAGATTGTTGCTGAGAAGCCAAAGGATGTTCCTGAGAAAGAAGCTCAGGATGCTGAGGAAGCACGCCTTGCTGAGAAAGAGAAGGCTGCTGAAGATGAAAAGGTTGCAAGAGTTCTGGCTCTTGCTGAAGAGAAAAGAAGGAAGAAAGAAGCTGAAGACAAGTTAGCTGCTGAGCGTGAAATTGCTGCAAAGGCTAAGGCCGATGCCAAACTTTTAGAATGTGCTGCTAATCTTGAGAATGCTGAGTTCTCAAAGGTAGTTGAGACTTCAGAGGAAGAAGAAAATCTTGAGAATGTCTCTCTGTCCTCTCGAATTATTGAGAATGTCACTCTCACTACCAGAATTGGGAAGAAGGCTGTGGCAAGACGAAGGGTTCTGAAGAAGAAGGACTTCGTTGTTGCCTCAAGTGCTGAATTGGAGGATCCTGTTACTCAGGAACCGGAAGCTGCTGATAAAGAGCTGTCAGAGATTTCTGATGAAGAGGATGTTGACGCTCCTACGATTGAAGAGCTGTCAGAAGAGAGTGAACCAGATGATGAAGAGGTTCTTGAAGGTGCTAAACAGTTTGTTGAGAATGTTGACAATGAACACTTCATTGACAATGTTCTTCTGAATCAAGGAAGAAACCCTGGTGAAAGGGATGCCTCTGAAACGCTGTTCAGAATGGCTCATTTATATGCTGAGCCGATTTCAACTTTTGATCCTAATGCCTCTGAACAGGTTATTCCATCTTCTCCTCATTCTCCTCATCCATCTCCCTCACTACCTTCTGTCACAGAAGTTAGTGAATCTCAGACTTCCATTCCTCCTACAACTTCAACTTCTGAGGTTGTATCTCCTCCAATTATTCCTCCTTCTGGATCCTATTCAGAAGTGAATCTAAACTCTGCTCCCATCTTCACTGATTCCATAGCCACATCCATTACCTCCTCCTTACCTACTTCCTCTGTAAATCCATCAATTGGATTTACTGCTCCATCTTTCTCACTGCCATCTACTTTACCTTCCATTTCTCCTACCATTTCCTCCTCTACCACCAATACCATCCCTTCCTCAAACACTCAAATTCCTCCTCTCTCAACCTCTGGACATACACCTCCTGTGTGTGATCCCTTAACTACCTCCTCCACTACTTCGTGCTTTGCTGGGTTGTCATCCAACTATGACTTCCTGCGCAAACACATGAATCGGGATGATCTGGATACCAGATTTGGTAGTTTTGGATTCATAGGCAGAGCTTCTGGTGTATCCGAAGCTGGTGGTGCTCCTAGTGTTGAGGAGTTGAGACGAATGAGTCAGAGTGGCTCAGATGAACTGCTGAATAGATTTGCTGGTATAGGGCAAAGGACTTCTGCTGCTGACATGTATGCTCAGGGCATTGTGCTGCAAGAATTACATTCTTTGAAAGCTCAGAACCTGCAGCTCATGACTATGCTCCAAATGCAGGACCCCTCTGTCTACATACGCAATCTTTCTACACTTCATCTAGCTACGTATGAAGAGCTGTACAAATTGAGAGAATTAGCTCTGACTCTTCCCTCTCTGGATAACATTGCTCTTGCTTCTTCTCTGAAGGTCAATGAGAATTTGGAGATATTGACAGAAGAAGTCAAGGAAGCAAACGAGCATTATGAGGCTCATGAGAAGATGCTCCCTAGTAAGATTGAAGACCTGCAAAGTACTGCAAATCACATTCTGAGAGAAGTGAAATCTTCTGCTCAAGGTTCTTCATCTTCAGGAGCTGCCAAGATTGTATATGACATCACTCCTGATCTCAACAACCGACTCTCCAACATTGAGTCTGCTGTATCTGCTCAGAATGCACAGATTGCTGAGCTTACTGAACTTCTGAAGGTTATGCACACTCAAGCACGTGAACAAGAAAAGACTCTTCACAACTGCTATAGGTTTGTTCGAGGACAGACTTATATTCAGAATGAGCATCTCACTGCTGCTGTGTATGCTAACAACAGGTTGATCAAGCTCCTTCTGGATGATGTTCAGAGACAGAGACCTATGTCTGGTCAGACCTTTGATCATATGAAGACCATTGATGATGACTTCAGAAGACGAATGGATATGATCAATACTGTGAGACCAACTCCTCAGCAATATCAGACTTCTCTGAATGTTCAGCAAAAGTTGAAGTCTCAGGGTGCTCTTGGTGTTGCTCTTGGTTCTGGTCAAACGGGGGAGAAGTCTGGTCAGAAAAGAGCTAGTGGTGCTGAAGGTTCCAGTGTTGTTCCTCCTCAGAAGAAACCTAGGAACATGTAATCTATAGGACTCAAGCTTCTTAGCTAGGTTCTGGGTTGGGTAGTCTTTGTCTTAGGACTTTTTCTGCTCTTCTGATTATTCTGTGTCTTATGTTGTCTTCTGAATTAAATTATATACACTGAATCTTCATTATACTTTCTTATGTCTCTGACTTCTTACTTCTTGCTTTTGTTTCTGTTTTGACTTAGTAAATTAC
This sequence comes from Euphorbia peplus, assembly GCA_028411795.1. Taxonomy (NCBI): domain Eukaryota; kingdom Viridiplantae; phylum Streptophyta; class Magnoliopsida; order Malpighiales; family Euphorbiaceae; genus Euphorbia; species Euphorbia peplus. The sequence continues at coordinate 20,171,234 of CP110844.1, forward strand.
ACTTCATTAAATCTAACAACTTGATCTTAAGTCTTTTTAAGTCTCTACAGATTGCTGAAGTTCACCATTTACACTAAAATGGGGGAGTTAATTTACTCAGAAGTTATGAAACATTTGCATCAGGAAGTTCTTTTTCTAAACCTCATGTTTTCTTTTTACCTTCTGACCACGGTTTGTCCATAACCAAAATGGGGGAGAATGATGAACCCTAAGTATTTTGATTATGTTCAAACGTTTCAGAAGATGAAAACTCAACAGTACCTTACATATAGTTTTCTATTGACTAATAATTTTTATTAGTCTTTGTGTAAGTTGCTCAGCAGGTGCTGAATGAATCATTTCTGAATTGCCTAAAGAACTCAGAAGATCGGTTTGCTGAAGTCAGAGTTTCATTTACTCAGAAGCTGGATATTCCGCTCTGAAGCCGAAGTCTGCTAAAGCTCTCCTCAGAAGTTCTTTGCATTCAGAAGCTTTGCCAATTGTGATCAGAAGTCTAGACATCTGGAAGTTAGCTTCTGAAAGCTAAGTCACGGGTTCTGTTTGAGCATTTAATGCTCTGACACTTGCATTCAATGCAAGGCGCCAAAAGTTCAAAAGCTGTTTTAATGGAGCGCGCTTGTCTGTTCAAAAGAAACCAGAAATTCCTTGTCTACCCTTTGTTGATCCAATTGAAGAATGATTCTGTCATCCTCATCCTTGATTTCAAATCACTTACCGGATTTAGTTAAAGAACAAGGATAACGGAATCAAAGTGTTTTGAAGACCGTTTGAAGACTTGACAAATTAACGGCTACAACAACTGATGTCATCTTCTTTGAAGTTTCAAACTCCACAACGGTCATCTTCAATCACTATAAATAGTAGCCAAGCTCCAATGCATCAACACACGCATGATCATCGAGCAAAATCTTAACGCACTGTTTTAAACAAGAAAACAGAGCAATTTTTCCATTCTCAATCTTTCTTAGCATAGTCTTAGTAAAGTGAGAGAGTGAAGAAAAACAAGTTCATAATAGGAATCTTGTAAACTGAGATCGTTTGTGATCTTCAGTTAGATTTAAAGAGAGAAATCTAGTTGAGATTAGAGTTGGGTGAGAAATCCAGAAAACAGAGTATTGTTTGTTCTGGTGGAAATCCTTTAACTCTTTTTAGGCTAGTCAGAACTAAGTGAGAAATTAGCTTAAGTTCTGTTGATGTAAAGGAGCTTCTGAACTTGCCATAAAAGTTCTGAATAGTGGATTTATAAAATCTCTGTAGGCTGCGACCTCAGGGGACAAGACGTAGTCACAGGACTTCTGTGGCGAACTTGGATAAATCGAATTGTTCACTCAGGATCTCCTGAACTTCTTTCTCCCTCTTATACTTGTTATTTCTGCTTCTGTGTACCTGTTCATATTTAGTGCTGAACCAGATTTTCTCTAAAAATATCATTGTCTTTGTTCAGAAGACTGTCCAGAAGTTCTCAAATCAGAACTTCTGTTGCTGAAAACAGTCTAACTGTGTTTAGGCAGAATTTCCCTCAGAAGCAACTTCCTTAAGATAGCTTCTGACTCTGAGGAAATTTGACTCTGAATTTTAAGTTTCTTAAAAAACTTAGAAAACTTCAGTTTACAACTTAGACACCTATTCACCCCCCTCTAGGTGATTCTGTTCTTGTTAGGGCCAACATATCCAGCTTCTGAATTATTGAAACTCTGACTTCAGCAAACAGATCTTCTGAGTCCTTTAGGCAATCCAGAAATGATTCATTCAGCACCTGCTGAGCAACTTACACATAGACTAAGTAAACAAAAATATTAGTCAACAGTAAACTATATGTAAGAGAGTATTAAGTTTTCATCTTCTGAAACGTTTGGACATAATCAAAACACATAGGGTTCATCACACTAGAATATCCTCTTCCTTGTTCTGAGTTGTGGGAATGCTGGCTCATCCTAACTTCTTTGCTAATTCTATACTTTCGCCAAATGTTCTCAATCAAACAGTTCATTTGATCTACCAAATCATTCCCTTCAAACACCTCACTTGCTATGTCTAGAACCTTAGACATCTCAGTAACATCACTAGCTAATTTCCGAGGTAAACCTTTAAAGTTATTCATGAAATTCTGCAAACATAAACAAAACAATTAATAAAAAAACTAAACAGTTTAAATAACAAAAACAAGATAACTAAAAATGTTACATACCAACAAATCAACACCATCTGTTGATAATCCTTCCATACGCTCAGGTTGTGCTTGTCCACTCTCTTCTTCCTGCCTCATCTCCTTCGATACTCCTTCCATGGACTCATGTTCTGCTTCTACACTATCTTCTTCCTGCCTCATCTTATTCTTCTCATCCTTCTTATTCATCTTCTTTGATTCCTTCCTCTTCTTCTTCTTTTCATCTCGAATATTAAATTTTTCACCTTCATCTTTAACTTTCAAAGTACTTAAGACCATTCCAATTGCAAAACCGTTATCATTTTCAAAACGAATTCTTTTACTAATCAAACCCTCTTTCCAAACAGAGGTCAGTGGAATATTCCTCGGCATTTCTTCCTTTCCTCGCTGCAGGCGGTCGAAAAAGCATAACTGAAAACACAGAAATTCCAAAAAGGGATTACCAAATATTCCAAAAGTCAATACCAAATATTCCAAAATTAAATACAAGATATTCCAAAAAATTAAATTCTTACAAGAACAAAAGGAAGTGGACCAGTAAAATAAGATGTCCCCTTCTTGTATGAACGAACAGCATCAAACAAACAATTGAAGACATACTTGCACCAATCAAGTTTTGCAATACTCTCCACATCCATACAACTACTCAAAAACTTATGGTATGTATGGCCACTATTCGTAGAATATATACAAGAACTAGCAGCAAAAACAAGAAAGTTATGAATGAAATCATCACAAACATCTTGCTCAATCAATTGCTTAAGATAATCAAAAACAGCTCGATTAGTTGGAGCTCCCTTTTGAATCTTGTAAGTCCTCCTCCAATTCGCCACAAAATCAAACCACCTACTACCATCATCACAATCAATCACTTCTTCAATAACCTTACCCCCACAAGGCAAGCCATAAACTGCATGAACATCTTCTTTACTTAACTTTATCAATTCACCAGAGGGAAGTACAAAACAACATCGGTCTGCATCCAACAAACACACAACCTTTTTGGCAAATTCCGCATTATGCCTACCCATATCCAGCTCTAGCAACCCACCAAATCCAATCTTCCTCACAGCTTCCTTATGAGGATCTGGAAGTGTCTTCACAAAGTCCATAAACAACTTAGGACTTATCCTTTGATTCAAACAATCACCACCAGACTTAAAATCAAAATCAGAATCACTTTTACCCGTTTTACCACGACCAACTCTCTCTGAAACATTCTTAACAGTCTCTACCTTCTTAACAAGCTCTATCTTTTGCCTTTTTCTTCCACCAGCAACAAAAGCATTAGAAACAACTTTACCAGGAGAGCCTAAAGACCTGGTTGACCTACGAAGAACAACGGCATCACTTACAACTGCCTTCTTCTTTTTAACTATAACATCTTCATCTGATTCCAAATCTCCTCTTCATTAGATGGTGTGTTAGCACTAAACACAGAATCATCTTCACTATCATCAGAACCAGAAGAACTATAAGAATTACTATCATCAGAATCACTACTACCGTCACTATCAACATCCTTCAATGCATCTTCGGGAGTGTCTTTATCAATCTCTGACCTAGATTTACCCCCTTTGGAAACAACATCATCCTCACTCACATTAGTTTCCTTTTTTCTCTTCTTTGAAATAATCTGACTAAGTGGCATATCCATATCATCAATGCCATCAGAATGATCATCACCACACTTCATTCGAACCTTCTTTTTACTCAAATCAACAGTATTAACAATACTAGTATCTTCATCAGCTCTACAAAAATTTAAGACATGAAATTATGACAGACTATTTAATCAGTAATCATCAAATCCACTTATATTCCAAAACTGAAAGGCTGATATTCCAAAACACATTAGCAAATATTCCAAAATAATCATCAAATCCAATAATATTCCAAAACAAACATCATAATATACCAAAACGCATAACCAAATATTCCACATTGAATATGTTACTCAAATCCATCAAAGTTTAAACAAAATCCATAAGAAACAGAAGTTCAAAAATATTATGATAATCCAAAAATCATAACCAATATTCAAAAACAGTACATATTAATAAACAAACACAGAGAATAATCATCAAATTACAAATCAAATACATTACAGAGAAGAATCTAAAAAAATATACATGTTTAAATCTCCTCCAATATACTCCACATTGATTTCTTCTAACAAAGATGGATCAACAATGCTCCCAGGGAACGTATTATCACCGTCAATAGTATTGCTACTCATTTCATATGCTCTGAAACAAAATAAAACACAAAAAAAAAAATCAAAAACAACAAAAACTACACAAAATAAACCCTAACTAAACACGAAATCAGAAAATACTCACAAAAAAACATTCATAAATGCGAAACAAGCAAGAAATGTCACATAGAAAGCGAAGACAGCACAAAAACGAAGTAAAAATCACTATATTCAAACGAACACGAATACGCAAAGAGAAAAGAGGGAAAAACTGTCAGACACGAAGATACAGAAGGATAAAAAGACTAAAATACCCCCAACCGTTAAGAATATATTAAGTCAACGTTGAAAATGCCAGCGTGTCACATTGTCCATTTAATTGCAAAAATGCCACCGCCCCCTGTTGTCACACCAAAAAAAATTTGTCACACCACCTCAATCTTGTCACGCCTGAACCTCCCCATATATATATATATATATATATATATATATATATATATATATACATATATATATATATATATATATATATATATATATATATATATGCTATTGAAGAATTTTACTAATGGACTATTGGTAATCTTGATTCAAAATTTCTTGGTATAAGGTGTTTGAATGCAATTAATAATCATTGGGATTAAAAGAATTTATTTTGGTAACTACAGAGATCACCAAATTAATTAAAGTGATGGACTTGATTATTAATAAGGGCAATTTAGACTTTTTAGCATTTAATTACCATTTAAAAATAGAAAAATGCCTATATTTTGGGACACCCAAAATAGAAATAATGCCTATCAAAATGGGACGGAGGGAGTATTTTTCACCATTTTGCAGATATGTTTAGAATTCTAGCCTCCTTGGCTAGATATTCTACATCTTGAGGGTTCAAGAAAGAGCCCACACGCCGGTCATCCCACATGGGGGAGATTGGCTTTCGATAGTTTAGGAAATCCCATATTTTTTTTATCGAGAGTTGAGGAAAAAATAGAACTTTTGAAAGACAAGGAAATTGAAATAACAAATTTGGATGAATCAGAATTCGAAAGCATGTTTCGATGTCTCATATTGAGCTTTAAACATGGATTGGAAAACAAAGAGATTATAGTGGACAATGTAAAGCTATACAATGTCGACTTGAATCCTGAGATATTATTAAAAGACATTCGACTTCAGCGTTTGCCAAGATAAATTGATGTGATACAAAGAGTGATCAAACTCAAAGTCGAAAAACAGTCGCATCGGGTGGATAAAATATTGAGTACTCGTGAGTTTAACCGGACTTTTGTGGCTAACAGACCACGCCGAATCAAACTTTTTGGAGGTGTTTTATCATCCCCCGATAGGCGTAGAAGATGTCATGCGATATGATCTTGCAAGACAAAGAATATCCGGTCCAGACTTGGAGATACAAAAAAATTGAGTCATGGAAGTAAATAATGATATCGAAATTACCCTTTATATATGCAAGGAAAATTATAGTTTATTTGCATGACTCTATTGCTCTATTTCATTTTGATTCTCCTTATGCTTTTGATTAAAGTGACTTGAATTGATTATTCCCCCACGATGAGATATTGAAAATCGAATTAATAGAAATCTAAGGGAATAAAAGCACAATATATATATAAACTAGTTTTCTACCATGCAAATGCACGATTATCTTGTTTTTAATTAAACAAATGAAATTTAAATACAATTTTACTTTGACTTATCTTCTTACCTTATTTTTCTCCATTTTGCAGATATGTTTAGAAGTCTAGCCTCCTTAGCTAGATATTCTACATCTCGAGGGTTCAAGAAAGAGCCCATTTCGCCGGTCGAAAGTAAGGCCTAGATATACTAGAATTTTTTGTGATGGCTCACATCGCAATGGTGAGGGACAAATAAGGGGGGTGTAAGCACTGGTTTCAAACCCAATGATGAAAGCAATTTATGAGCTCCTCATCGCGCCAGTTGCTCAAATACTGATACTCGTCGGAGAACGGATCACGTTTTTAGGGATATAACCTCTTCCACCCGCATCTCGGGACCATGAGTGTGGCACCTTCATGCTTATGAGAAAATCCTCGATCACGAAATGACGTACGGTCACAAACACTATTCACTAAGGGCCGTACGGTCACAACACTGTTTGTTGTGACCGTACGGTCACAAACCATCTGACCGTATGGTCATTGCCACGTGGCTGGGCGGTCCAATAAGAAAGTGACACGTGTACTAAAGTTTAAACAACTTTGGCCGGGCCTTGTAAGGTCCGGCCGGGCCTTGGGTAAAGCTCGTCTCAGATCCAAATTTGGATCTGAGACGGGAAAACAAGTGACCGTACGGTCACAAAAATGGGACCATACGGTCACAAGGTTCTCTATAAATACCCCCTGGATTTCTCATTCAATTCACCAACAAACACTCATTCTCCTCTCTCTAGCTCGTTCTAAGGCGATTCTTGACCCGATAAAAGTTGCCTCTGATAAAGTTGCCTCTATTGTTGCCTAAGGTTGCCTCTGATAAAAGAAAAGAATTGCTAGAGTCCGAGCTCGAGAGTATTTTCCTGAAATATTTCCAGAAAAGGTCCTCACGACCACCAAAAATATTCCCCTTATTATCTAAAGTTCCAAATCCTAGGCATCACTCGCAGCCCTGATAGAGGTGATTAAGTCATGTTCCTAGATACTATTCGGAGGACGCCCTACGCAACTCCGGCCCCCAAGGTTCCTCCTTGAAAAGGTCTCCGTTCTTCAACGAGTATCAGTCTGCGAGCGATCACTGGCACGCGACGAGGGTAAGCTTCTGAGGGTTTTGTACCGTGTCACCCGACGGTTTACCGTACAAATGTTTGCGTACTTAAATATTTCCGTGTGATAATCATAAATGTCAAGATAATAAACTGTTAGGCTGCATTAAAGATCCTCTGGGCCCTAAAATGTCGGAATTAATAAGTTGCATCCATGAACGTAAATAGAATCTCTGGTTTACAAAACAATCGGTACAAACACCGGTTCATACATTTTCCCGGTCGGCCGGGTGGCGACTCTAGTCAAATAAGGCTAAAGCCGCAATGAGCGACCACTTACGCTCACAGTGGCGACTCTGCTGGGGACCAAAAATATATTCTACTGTTATTGTAAGCACTGGTTTTTGAACCCGATGATGAAAGCAATCTACGAGCTCCTCGTCGCGCCAGCTGCTCAAATACTGATGCTCATTGGAGAACGGATCACGTTTTCAGGGATATAACCTCTTCCACCCGCTCCTCGAGACAATGACTGTGGCACCTTCATGCTTATGAGAAAATCCTCGATCACAAAAAGATATACGGTCACAAGTACTATTCACTAGGGACCGTACGGTGTCAACACTGTTTGTTGAGACCGTACGGTCACAAACCATCTGACCGTACGGTCACTGCCACGTGGCAGACAGAATCCAATCCTTATCTGCCACGTGGCTGGGCGGTCCAATAAGAAGATGACACGTGTACTACATGCCAAACAAGTTTGGCCGGGTCTTACAAGGTCCGGCCGGGCCTTATGGGAAGCCCGGCTCAGATCCAAATTTGGATCTGAGACGGGCAAACTAGTGACCGTACGGTCACTAAATGGAGACTATACGGTCACAAGCTACCCTATAAATACCCCTCGGATTTCTCATAATTTGCACCAACAAACACTCATTCTCCTCTCTCTCTAGCTCGTTCTAAAGCGATTCTTGACCCGATATAAGTTGCCTCTGATAAAGTTGCCTCTGTTGTTGCCTAAACTTGCCTCTGATACAGAAAAGAATCGTTAGAGTCCGAGCTTGAGAGTATTTTCCTAAAGTATTCCCAGAAAAGGTCCCCACGACCACCAAAAATATATTCCCCCCTTATCAAAAGTTTCCAACCCAGGCATCACTCGCAGTCTCGCTAGAGCTGATTAAGTCCTGTTCATAGCTACCATTCCGGAGGACGCCCTACGCAACTCCGGCCCCCCGAGGTTCCTCCATGAAAAGGTCTCCGTTCTTTAACGAGCATCGGTCCGCGAGCAATCACTGGCACGCGACGAGGGTAAGCTTCTGAGGGTTTTGTACCGTGTCACCCGGCGGTTTACTGTCCAAATGTTTGCGCACTCTAATATTTCTGTGTGATAACCCTAAATGTCAAGATAATAAACTGTTAGGCTGCATTAAAGATTCTCTGGGTCACTGGAATGTCGGAATTAATAAGTTGTATCCACGAACGTAAATAGAATCTCTGGTTTTCAAAACAATCGGTACAAAGACTGGTTCGTACATTTTCCCGGTCGGCCGGGTGGCGACTCTAGTCAAAGAAGGCTAAAGTCGCTATGAGCGACCACTTGCGCTCACAGTTATAAGTTAACTTCAACGTCTAACTTCTTGAAGCTTATTTATTAATGGAAGGATGTATGTTTGGTTTTCACTTTTGATAAAATTATTTCTTAAATTATTTTATGAAAAGTAAAAAATGGGATACAACTGAAGCATTCTGTTAGTCTATGGCTATATACGGAGATACTGCTTTCTCATACTGCATAAAAGAAAAATCCCGAATGGTCAACATGTGTTATGGGTCGCGCTTACTGTCGTTTCCTTTAAGGGACGCATAGGTCGGTTTGTAACACCACCTACAGCTTCGTACCGTTGACACGCTGCTCAAAACCCTTAAATGGGGAGGCGCTAGGTATATATTGCTGTAGGAACCCTTTTGTACTATCAAACGAGACCGAAGCCTCATATAGTCAGCCTAGATATCTCCCTTAGGAACTACCCGCAAACATCATACAAATCACGTCTGTTGAGAGCGTTTTGACATCGAAAGGAAAGATGTCAAAAGAAACCCACCTAGGACAGAGATGCACCACGTGAAGATTGAGAGGGAGCATCGTGTACGCATGAATGTCTACACTAACTATTTGATCGCTTACCTTTACTTGTACATATATTAGACGTAGCCTTAACCTAGGAAAGGGTCCAGTTCCCATGACACTCCTTTGAAGAAAGGGGGCATCCTATTACGCCAGACATTTTATCACACGAAAACGCGACGTTATGTCGTCTATTTCATTTCGTAAAGAAACTCAACCTCGTGAGATAAAACCATGGCGTCACAAATATCACCCCCTTAAGTCAAAACGGGTGTCATACGAAAGACGCTTTAATGATTTCATGTAGGATAAGGCCATACCGGTATAATCTGTTGAACCAAAACATACATTGTCTTGTGCTCCTCCCTAAAAGGAGTTTAGGGTTCCTCTTGAGTCTAAAGGCACACCGCCCTGTGAAGTCCACACAAGTCAATATCACGCTGGACTAATATAAAAAAAAAAAAAAAAAATTTTTAAAAAAAGGAAAAATTTCCGTAGACCACAACGACAAAACCCCCGAGTAGGTTAAGTATAGTGTCACATATCAAACCACGTCAGGTCATCACTCCATTTATAGGGCTTAAAGAGTCGACCAATAATGTCGCTCACTTTGTCATGTGAAATGCGTCATCACAGTGTTTATTTCGGTTCGAGAAGAAACTTATTCTATTTCTCATGACGAAGTTCTACGACCCCAAAGGTCAATTCCTTAAGCCGAACAAATGTCACCTTGAGATAATCATAAGACCTAAAAGGACATAACGTTATGATACATGTCCATATGCATGAAATACGGCGTTACGCCTCGCAGGGAACACTTTAGTTATTCATGTAAAATGGGGGCTATACCATCACAACGATATGACCTGTTAGGTCAAACATACACTGTTTTGTGAAGTGAAAGAGGATGTTGGAATGATTGTCTGAACCAAAGTAGGGGCATGATGTCCCGTGAGTCTACATGGTTCATTATCATGTTGAGTCTTCCAAACCAGTATAAGATAGGGTTGTCGCACAAGCATTCTCCATTCAAGTAACAAGCGACGTGAATAATGTTGTTTAACATAGAGTCGAACATCACTCCTGTATACGATATACGTCCCCTTGTCTCTACGTAAATATCAGGGCTTGTCTGTCCTCAGGCATAAATACGCAACAGTCCATCACCGAGTCGTGAATATCGTTTGTGCATACAGTCATCAGTCTAGAGTCCAAAGTGTAATATGCATCCATTTCATATAGATGTTAAGTATTTTAGTGTACATCGTCAAGCCACCGTAGGATACACCCGATAGGCTAAAATAGGAACTATGACACCGCCGTCATTTTACCTAAACGTGTTACACACACGATGTCCAAAGCATAAAAGCATGTATCCCTTTATCCGATAGGTTTGTCTCTTTCAGGTGTGTCCACCCTTAGAGTGTCGTACGTTAGGTCACTTGTTTCGCATCATCATACATAATAGGGTCCACATGCACACACATTGTCATTATCACATGTCTTAGGTAAACATACACATCAATGCCATGACAAAGAGAAATACGAAAGTGTCAACGAGGTACCATAATCCCACAATTATAATTCGTCTAGGTGTCATAGGCACAATTTAGGTTAGGGCACACACACGAGTTTTCCAAACATAAAAAACCCTACGAGAACATCTTCCCTTTGCCCAGAACTCCTAAATCACTACCTGACCTAACCTGAAATCACAAAACCACAGCACACCTGAACCCAAGCCAGCTTCCACCAGGGAGACTGTTAGATCAAGAAAGAGGATTCAGAGATAGGGACAAACCCTCGAACGAAGTATGAAGCGACCACAGGGAGTTCTCCGTGATATCCTCTCGAACCCTAACCCAAATTAAAGATGACGTAAGCCTTTACCTTTAACCTACCTCACAAACAAACCACTCCCTACGTGTTACCCAACACTCCAAAAGACATTACCCCAAACTTCACCAAACTACCCCGACATCTCCCACACCCCATCTCACTTTAGAGCAAACAAAAGACCTTATTCGAACCCAACAAAAAGAAGAGACCTCACTCTGAAGAACTAGGAAAGTGCACGAAAGATAAAATGGAACATACAAGTACTCGAGGTGTCTCCATTTAAGATGAATCAAGGTCCGCCATTCTTCAGAATTAAACCCAAGAAGTCCTCAAAATTCCCCTTCCTACACCCTGCAACGGATGGGCCCATGGACAAAGGGGGAAGCAAAAAGGAGAAGTGAAGCCATCCTTCGGAGAAGCTTATAGCTCGAAAATAGATTGCACCCACGAAACCTCAAAGGGAGCAACGGCATATCAAAGCTACATGCAAAAGACAAAGCGGATGGCGCGCCGAAGCCATGAAGACATCTTACTCATCATCACACGAAGGGGAAATCCATGCAGAAGGTTATGACATGACCTACACCGAGGAGAACAATGGAGACGCTAGGATTTCATCATGAGAATCACTCACACGTTTCCGAGAACAAGATGGCATCACTAGGATACGCGGTTTCATCCCCGCGAAAAACGACGATCCCACACCACGGAAGAATCCTCACTACAAGGGACAAATCATCGTCAAGAGAAGAGAAAAGATGGTTAACTAAGGACTTGTTGATAACGAGTGCACATTCATACTAGATATACATGAACCATTTATGTCTACATTAACTAGTCTAGATGCTTACGTTAGTGGGTCTAAATGTCTGTTCCAATAGCCTGTCAGCTATGTGTGTTCTAGAGTGCCATAAGTCATGTTGACGCGGAGAAATCAGGAACTTAGACAAATAGAATAGGCACACTTCGTTCAGAACATCACCCGACTCCCATAGGGTTTGAGAAAACAGAGAAGACCCGCTAGATCGAAAAATCTCAAGAATAGATCTAGGCAACATTCAGGGCCAAAGAAAGAAAGCCTGCTAGGTTGGAAACCTGAGAGGGCGACCTAGGCAACAATAAAGGTAGCTCGCTAAGTTGACAACCCGTAGAGTCATCTTAAGCAACAGTTAGAGCAATAAAACACCTCACCCTAGAGGAAATCACAAAAACGTCATCGGAAATTGCAGTCGAACATCTGACAACCTAGAAGCTACACGAACTCTTGATGGTCTCTCACACCCTATCCTCGTCAAAGAACCTCCACAACCCTCGCTTCCGTCATCCAACCTAAATCCTTGCACCCTTTACGAAACCTACCCTACATCTTCAACAAGCCTCACCTCCACCTTCCGTACCCAAACCCTTTCTCTCCTCACAAAAACCATCCATCCATCCCTGAAACACCCACAAAAACCTCGTCTCCTTCATCTAACCCAAAACCTTCACCCACATCCTCCAAAAGAAAAACCATGAACCTACCTTTATAAAACCACCTCACATATAACCAAAACCCTTGGGGTCACCCACTGACACAGGACATACTTCATTTAGGACCAAGAGTCGTTTAAGGTCACCCAGTCACGTGTCCATACACTCACTCATACATACCACGAGTCCTAGGTCGTCCAAATAAAACCCACAAAAATAACACCACACGAGTCATAAGATGAAGTAGTCCCCCTAGTTCGCACACAATCACATGTCCACATGTCTAGTTGCACGCACACATTAGACACCCTAGGTCATTTAGCCGAATCCATCACATGAGTAGGACATCCCCCTGTGCACATACACATTAAGTCACACACACTTTGGGTTTTAGATCGTTATAGGTTGTCATGAGTCCACCTAATAGGGCGTCCCTTCACTTACATCAAAGTCACACACATGCACACCCTATGTTTTAGAAGGCCTAGCTAGAGTCCATATGACGTGAGTTCATATAGTGAAAGAATCCCTTGTCACGTGTCTATGCGCCTAGTCGCATGTATTGTGTGTTAACCAGCCTAAGTTCACAGGTGTGAACCTGCATCCATCCATAAAGTAGGGTATCTCCCTTGATCACATGTAATCATGCAGCATGACCAATCGTCATAAAAATGATTATTTCCCATTGGCCATCTCACCCCGAGAAAGGATGTATGTCTTCGTTTGCGCAGGATCCTCAAAGGAGTCATGAAAACGTAGGAACCTACCCGACGGCCACAAAAGAAGGTATCTGACTCTCGGGGAGCCCGCTCCAAAGGAAACTCACGACGATTCTGACTTGTCGAAGAAGAGTTATCATGCTATGCTAAGAGCATTACCCGACCAGCAGTATACTGGGGCATCACCCGACTGGCGGTAGGCTGGGACACTACCCGGTTTCCAGACAAGTCAGGATTAACCCCGAGGAACTACAGAGGACGTAAGAGCATATCTAACGGCCACCGAAGCAGTGCGATGGGGCATTATCCGGCCACTGGCACACTGGGGCACCACCCAAACTTACCAAAATGTCAGGAAGCTAAGAATCCTCGGGGGCAACACCGAGATGTAGCATGACTCAGATTAAAGAAAGGGTGTTGTTAGGGACCCCGAATCAACTGAGCAGTAGGAGCGAAGGAGGAAAGATATTGGGAGACAGTTGATCAACCTCAGGACGAAACCACCAGCACTAAGATAAGACTGGTAGGACAAAGTGTTAAGCATCATCCGAAGAAGGAGGACAGAGAACTGAACTGAAGAAGTTACTAAATCCTTGGATCAAACTCGAGAAGCTACAAGAAGTTACTAAATCCTCGGATCAAACTCGAGGTGCTATGAGAGGTTACTAAATCCTCGGATCAAACTCGAGGAGCTACAGAAGTTACTAAATCCTCGGATCATGCTCGAGGTGCTATAAGAAGTTACGAAAAATCCTCGGATCAAACTCGAGGTACTACGGAAGCAGTTGATCGGCCTCAGAGTAGTATCATAGAAACACGACGCCGGAGGCCCAGATTGTAGGAGTTACCAAGTCCTCGGATCAAACTCGAGGTACTACGGAAGCAGTTGATCGGCCTCAGAGTAGTATTATAAAAACACGACGCCGGAGGCCCAGACTGTAAGAGTTATCAAGTCCTCGAGTTAAAGCTCGGGGAAGAAAGTTGATTGGCCTCAGAGTAGTATTATAAAAACACGACGCCGGAGGCCCAGACTGCAGGTAAGTTTTCTAAACTCACTTTCGGAAAACACGAGCACACACGCAGTATTTCTCGTTTCGCTTCATTGGGACTGCCCGACGCGTCTTACAAGATGATGTAATCCCCTTAGGCACTCCCAAAGAAGCGAGGGGAAAATTGTAAGAACTGGTTTTCGAACCCGATGATGAAAGCAATTTATGAGCTCCTCATCGCGCCAGCTGCTCAAATACTGATACTCGTCGGAGAACAGATCACGTTTTTAGGGATATAACATCTTCCACCCGCATCTCGGGACCATGAGTGTGGCACCTTCATGCTTATGAGAAAATCCTCGATCACGAAATGACGTACGGTCACAAACACTATTCACTAAGGACCATACGGTCACAAACCATCTGACCGTACGGTCATTGCCACGTGGCAGACAGAATCCAATCCTTATCTGCCACGTGGCTGGGCGGTCCAATAAGAAAGTGACACGTGTACTATATTCCAAATAGGGTTGTCAACGGGTCGGATCGGATTTCGCAAAAACCATACCCGATCCGTCAGATATTCGGATAAACCCGAACCCGATCCGCTGGTAATAACCGAACCCGTCGGATATCCATAAACACGAATAATCAATCTAAAATTCTAAAAAAGTATCCAACCATTATTTCAGGTTTTCCAATTCAAACCAACCCTTTTACCTTGCTTTAGACCTGAACCTTCGCACATGGCTTAATTTTTATGAAAGCCTTTCATTTGCTTCTCTTGGATGGAAGTATTTTTCAACTCCTCCTAGCAACCTGAGTAGCAGATCTGGCTCTACTCTTTGGCTTGGGTTTAAAAAAGTTTGGGAGTCTGCTTTACTGGGTATGTTCAAAGCTGCTTTCTTTAGACACCATGGAAAAGATCACTAAGGTGCTGCGATTGAAAGAAAAAAAAAAGAAAAGAAGCTGAAAAGCGGCTGTGCAGCTACAGGGACAAAAAAAATCACCATTTTAAATAGGGGCTTGGGTATTGGGCTAAAGTTATTATACTCGGGTATAAACGGGTTATCCATTCGGGTTTTATAAACGGGTTTCGCGGGTTGCGGGTTCGGGTGCCCGATCGGGTTTACATAGCTTACCGAACCCGATCCCAACCCGACTGTCGGGTATGAAAAAAAAACCATACCCGATTCGCAGGTATTTTAATCGGGGATTTTTCAACCTTAACGGGTCGGAACCCTACGGGTACGGGTTTGTACCCGACCGATTGACAACCCTAATTCCAAACAACTTTGGCCGAGCCTTGGGTAAAGCCCGTCTCAGATCCAAATTTGGATCTGAGACGGGCAAACAATTGACCGTACGGTCACAAGGTACTCTATAAATACCCCCCCGGATTTCTCATTCAATTCACCAACAAACACTCATTCTCCTCTCTCTCTCTCTCTCTAGCTCGTTCTAAGGCGATTCTTGACCCGATAAAAGTTTCCTCTGATAAAGTTGTCTCTGTTGTTGCCTAAGGTTGCCTCTGATAAAAGAAAAGAATTGCTAGAGTCCGAGCTCGAGAGTATTTTCCTGAAATATTCCCAGAAAAGGTCCTCACGACCACCAAAAATATTCCCCCTATTATCTAAAGTTCCAAATCCTAGGCATCACTCGCAGCCCTGCTAGAGCTGATTAAGTCTTGTTCCTAGATACTATTCGGAGGACGCCCTCCGCAACTCTGGCCCCAAAGTTTCCTCCCTGAAAAGGTCTCCGTTCTTCAACGAGTATCAGTGTAACATCCTTAAAACCTAACTTATAGATTTGTTAGATATATATATATACACTTCTCCATAAGACTACATTCAGATTCATTTCAATTACAAACAAGTTTTACACACAAACGGCGATTAAGGTGCGATTAGTAGGCGATTAGCGATGTGTTAAGCCGTAATGGATGGTTAGTGAGAGTGTGTTGAATTAGTACACATATCAATTGAAGAAACCTGGACCTAATTGGTTGAATTAGAAGTATGGAGGATTGATTGTGAAGTTTGGAAGCAAGCACCTCACTTAACCACGAGGTGTCACCCTTTATAAGACAAATATAACCTCTTTCTTTTATATCCTTTAACTCGTTTTCTTCAGCAACAAAGACACAACAAAAACCTCTCTTAACCTTCCATATTCAGACCCTAAGAACCCCAAACGAAATCTCATTCAATTCCAACCATTTCCAAGGCAAGCAAGTGGAGATAGGTAGCATAGCAAAGGAAAGGCATCAAGTTAAGGTTTGTAAGTTGTTTTAGCATAGTTTCCATGGATTTGAAGTTCTGAAAACCCTAATTATAGTGATGGGATTGATTATAAATGAGTTATGGTGATGTTTGTGGTGGCTTGGTATTGTTTGAATTGGTTATGTGTTGTTTTAGTGAAAGGTATGCATAAGGTGTCATAGGCTGAATTGTAGGCAGTTCTTTTCAGTCACCTTATGGCCTCGTTTTCATCATGATAGAGATCGAATTGGAAAAAACACAAAGAAGCAACCATTTAACCCTATATGTTTTCTACATTCCTGTAAAATATGGGTCTCTAATTCATTGTGTGGAAGACGTTAGGTTGGTGTGAACATGACTGCCTCGAAATGGAATTGTATGTGAGGCAGCAATCTTGTGATGCTCATTTGAGGCTCTTAAGCTCATATTTAGGGAATCCATATTCTTACAAAGTTGTTTATAACATTTGGAAGTATGTCCCTGTCAAAGGTTGTGTGTAGAAAGTGTGTGGTTTGAGAGAACCATTGACATTACCATGTGCGATGGAAAGCTGACTAGTCTGTTTTCTTGCCAGAAATAGAACACAATCGTTTGGCTTGTCATTTATGATCCAGGGATGATATTAATGTGATTTTTGGATATGTTCAAGTTATATATATCTAGTTTCATTAGCAACAAGAATCAGGGTATTTGTGTACGTATTGAGAGAGTTATGGCAGAATCTAGGCACATAGGTCATATGAACAACTAAGACCAAAGAATGAAGTTTAGTCTATAATGTGAAGCTAGTGAGTTGAGAGAATCATATGTCATGCATAAGCATACATTTCCATATAGTTTAATTGAGTCTAATTGTATGATTTTATGTGATATTAGGAGGACAAGGTGCAAGTGAAAGAGCACCCGAGCGTGTTGAATAGATCTCGTCGAGTGAACGGTAAGCATAGTGCTTATATGTGTGTATAAATGTGATGTGATTGGAACTTGTTGAGTATGGAACATGATTGATTCTGATGTGAATACGTGATATATGATATGTATTGGTTTGTGAAATGTTGTGATGGTTATGAAAGTTGTGATGGTTGTGAAATGTGGAGATAGAACTATTGGTGATATCGTGAGTTGATATGCAGTATGTTGAGCTATATGATTGATGTGTGAATTGGATAATGAGTAATGAGAAAGGAATGTGAGCATGCTTAAGTGAATATGTGAAGTGGTCCAGGTTGTTGAGAGTGCTATCCGAAATTTGGAGCCGGAAGCACAGTGTTGAGATATATCCGTAGCGGACTGCGTGAGTTGAGTTTTACTCCTCCACAGGTGATTGTATTCCGATATGTGAGACGGAATACAGAGTGGGCCCACGGACCATTTTACATATGTCATTTAAGTATAGCAGGGCCCTAATTGATTAAATAATGATGAGCATAATAAATGAATCGTGCGTGTGACTGTGTAGTGAGATTTATATGCAATTAAATTGATATTGATGATATAACTCTACTTGTATTCTTTCATGTTATATTTGTATACATATATGGCTATATGTTTATTGAGTAGGCAGCTCACCCCTTGCCACCATTTTTCAGGATAGTGGAGTTCTTTTTGTTAGGATCGCACCGGCAGCGATAGTCCGTTCTCACCTATGCATTTTGGAGCATTTTGAGTGTATTTTGTTTTGTATATTTCATGTATAAACTAATGACTGAAATATGTATTGTAAATGACAAGTGATGTATATAGTTTGATATGTAAAGAATGATGTGTATTTATATGATATTAACTATCTACGTGATTTCTTTTATTAAATATGAGATTAAAATTAAGATTTCAATGGAAATTTGAGATCATTATTTTATATGAAAATGACTGAGACTTGAATGTATACGTGGAATTGTTGTTATGTGACACGTAATGTGATCCCAGTGAGGGGGTTACATTAAGGTGGTATCAGAGCGGGTCTACTTTTCTAGGGATTAGACATTTTTATGATCATTGTTGCATTCCTAGGTCTAGACCATGTGATCAAGTGTTGGTTGTGAAACATTCTGACATTATTATGTTTAATGTAGGATCATGGAACATGGTGAGAATAGACATGCCGGTAGAGTGTCTAGTGAGGAGTCAGTTGGTCAGCCATGTAGGGGTAGAGCCACAGAAGTTGATGCAGGTTTAGGACATGCCAATCCACCCCAGGGTTTTCCACAACTTGTGGAGATGATGGATATGTATTATGCACACCGTCAGGCTCAAGTTCAAGGTCCTGTTGTGCCACCTTTTGATAAAAATTATGATAATATCAGAAAGATGGGAGGCACTGATTTTGAGGGTACTACAGACCCTGAGGTAGCTGATCAGTGGTGGGATATAATAGAAGAAGTGCTTGAAATAATGCAATGTCCTGAGGAATTAAAGGTTAGGTATGTGTCTAATCTTTTCACTGGAGATGCTCTTACATGGTGGAGATCTGTCAGACAAGCGAGGGCAGGCCAAGTTATCACGTGGGAAACGTTAGGAAAGCAGTTCAATGATAGGTATATGCCACAAATTTATAGAGACAGGAAAGAAACTGAGTTTCTGAATTTGAAACAAGGTGATATGTTAGTGATTGAGTATCAGAACAGGTTTATTGCATTGGAAAAATATGCACCTATGGTTGTGGCTACAGAAGCTAATAAATGTCGCAGATTCGAGAAAGGGTTACACCCAGATATCAGGGCAATGGTTCATAAGCAAGCTATAGAGTTCAGTGAGTTAGTAGAGTCTGCACTGAGAGCGGAAGAGATAGTACAAGACAAGAAACAACTTTATGCAGCAAAACGGGCTAGGTTTGATACAGAGGGTCAGTCTAGTAGATCAACGAAGAGAGGAGGATCTCATTTTTCTAGAGGAGGTAGTTTTCAGCAATACAGAGGTAGTGGTAGTAGTTACCATGGTGGAGGTAGATCACGAGGTGGATTTGGGGATGCTCAGAGTAGTGCACCATCTGTTGGTAGTAACAGATTTTCTAGTGGACGATCTGGTAGTGGTTTTTAGAGGAGCTAGGACAGGATCCGCTCCAGCTTGTCAGACTTGTGGACGGACACACGTAGGAGAGTGTTGGGGACCTGCACCTATTTGCGGTAGATGTGGTCGATCTCACTTGGGAGAGTGTTATGGTACATTCCAGAGGGGTACATGTTTTGAGTGTGGAGAGCCAGGACATTATCGTAATGAATGTCCCCGGTTAACTAATACAGGCGAGAGAGTTCCACTTCCAGCTATTAGACAGGGTAATACATCAGGAGGTACGACTGGAGTAGATAGAGGCAGAGGTCGAGGACGAGGAGGAGGGAGAGGCTATAGACATGACGTTCCTATTGGTCAAGCCAGAGTTTACACTATGCCGAGGGAGGAGGCTCGGTCAGCACCAGAAGTTATTTCCGGTACAGTTTCTATCTTTGACACTTTAGCTTTTGTATTGATTGATCCGGGATCTACTCATTCATACATAACACCTGAGTTTTTGATGAAAATAAATGGGAAGATAGAGTCATTAGGATATGATATGAGAGTTATCTTACCAATTGGTAATAATGTTATTGTAAATAAAGTTTTGAGAGAGTGTCCTATAAAAGTGAGGGGGAGTGAGTTTCCTGTAGATTTAGTAGTTCTGGAGTTTAGAGATTTTGACATCATTTTGGGAATGGATTGGTTGTGTAAATATGGGGCTTTAGTAGATTGTTGTGCAAAAGAAGTTGTACTCCGTTCAGATTCAAGCTCATTAGTGTTATTTGTGGGAGAGAGAGAGGTTGTGCCTTCTTGTTTGATATCTGCAGTTCGAGCACTCAAATTGATTCGAGGAGGGAGTGAGGCATATTTAGTTCATGTTGTTGACACCAGAGAAGAGGGGAACAAATTAGAGAATATTCCAGTAGTGAGAGATTTTCCAGATGTTTTCTTGGATGAATTGCCAGGATTACCACCACATAGAGAGATTGATTTTCCAATTGAGACTGTTCCAGGAGTATCTCCGATATCAATGGCTCCATACAGAATGGCTCCGGTAGAATTACAAGAATTGAAGAAACAAATAGAAGAGCTTCTAGAGAAAATTTTCATACGTCCTAGTACTTCACCTTGGGGAGCACCTGTATTGTTTGTGAAGAAGAAAGATGGTAGTATGCGGTTATGTATCGATTACAGACAGCTGAACAGAGTGACAATAAAGAACAAGTACCCATTACCCCGAATTGATGATTTGTTAGATCAACTGAAAGGAGCACGTTATTTTTCAAAGATTGACTTGAGATCAGGCTATTGGCAATTGAGAGTGGCAGAAGCTGACATACCTAAAACTGCTTTTCGTACTAGGTATGGTCATTTTGAGTTTCTTGTGATGCCGTTTGGCTTGACTAATGCCCCTGCAGCTTTTATGGCACTAATGAACAAGATCTTTCAGCCGTATCTAGATATGTTTGTGGTTGTATTCATTGATGATATTTTGGTGTACTCGCGGACTGAGGGTGAGCATGAACAACATTTGAGAATTGTTTTGAAAATTTTGAAGGACAACCAGATGTATGAAAAACTGAGTAAATGTGAGTTCTGGATGGATAAAGTTGCATTCCTTGGTCATGTTGTGTCAGGAGAAGGAGTTCAACCCGACCCTTCTAAGATCAAAGCTATTGTTGAATGGGAGCCACCAAAGAATGTTTCTGAGCTTAGAAGTTTTCTTGGGCTTGCAGGATATTATAGGAGATTTGTTGAAGGTTTCTCTATAATTGCATCGCCTTTGACTAGATTGTTAAGGAAGGGAGTTTTATTTCAGTGGAATGATAAATGTCAGCAAAGTTTTGATGAACTAAAGATGAGGTTGACTTCTACACCAGTGTTAGTGTTACCGTCTGAGGGTGGTGGATTTGTTGTTTATACGGATGCCTCAAGACAAGGTTTAGGATGTGTTTTGATGCAGAATGGGAAAGTCATTGCATATGCTTCTAGACAGTTGAGACCTCATGAGATAAATTACCCCACACACGACTTGGAGTTGGCAGCAGTAGTTCATGCACTCAAGGTATGGAGACATTATCTATATGGGGAGACATTTCAGATTCTTACAGATCACAAAAGTTTGAAGTACATCCTCACACAGAAAGAATTGAACTTAAGGCAGAGAAGATGGATTGAACTATTGAAAGATTATGATTGCACGATTGATTACCATCCTGGAAAAGCCAATGTAGTTGCAGATGCTTTAAGTAGAAAGAGTGTAGATGTTATGGCTAGTATGCGGAGTTATAGTTTGAATTCACTTGTGGATATGCGAGCTATGGATGTGAAGTTAGAGATCGATGAAGTAACAGGTCTTATGGCTACTTTGCGGGTAAAACCAGATTTGAGGGAAAGGATTCGGGAAGCGCAGTTACATGATTCCTATCTACAGAAAATCAAAGATCGTGTACAACATGGGAAAAGACCTGATATTTCCGAGGGTGATGAGGGTACGATGATGATAGGTAGTCGAGTATGTGTTCCAGATGTAGCGGGGTTACAATCTGAAATCCTTGACGAAGCACACAATGCTCCTTATGCTATGCATCCAGGTATGACAAAGATGTACAGAAACTTGAGATCTCTTTACTGGTGGCCAACGATGAAGAAAGATGTAGCTGATTTTGTTTCCAAATGTTTAACTTGTCAACAAGTTAAAGCTGAACATCAAGCTCCTGTTGGGAAATTAAAACCTTTAGCTATTCCAGAGTGGAAATGGGAGCGGATCACGATGGATTTTGTGGTATGGTTACCAAGAACAAGGCGTAGACATGACAGTATATGGGTGATAGTTGATAGACTTACTAAGTCTGCTCATTTTATTCCAGTGCAACAGACAGATACTATGGATAAATTGGCAAGACTTTATGTTTCGGAAATTTTGAAGTTACACGGAGTTCCATTCTCTATTGTTTCAGATCGAGATCCTAGGTTCACATCTAGATTTTGGGGAAGTTTACAACAAGCTTTGGGTACGAAATTGCATTTTAGTACAGCTTTTCATCCCCAGACAGATGGTCAGTCAGAAAGAACCATTCAGACCTTGGAAGATATGATGAGGGCATGTGTTCTTAATTTTCAAGGTGAGTGGGATGTACATTTGCCACTTATGGAGTTTTCTTATAACAACAGCTACCATTCTAGTATAGGCATGGCACCTTATGAGGCATTGTATGGTAGACCTTGTAGAAGTCCTATATGTTGGGATGTTGAAGGAATGAGACAATTAGAAGGGCCTGAGATTGTGCAGGAGACCGTTGAAAAGATCAGTGTAGTTAAGAAGTATTTGAAAGCTGCACAGGAACGTTAGAAAGCTTATGTGGATCAACACCGAAGGGAAATGGAATATGAAATCGGAGATAAAGTGTTTTTGAAGATTTCACCATGGAAAGGAATAGTTCGTTTTGGCAAAAGAGGTAAGTTGAATCCAAGATTCATCGGGCCGTATGAAATCATAGAGAGAGTTGGACCACTTGCTTACAGATTAGCCTTGCCACCAGAGTTGTCCTTAATTCATGATGTATTCCATGTATCAGTGTTGAGGAGATATAGATCAGATCCAAGTCATATGATTCCGGAACCTGAGATTGAGATAGTGAATAAAGACTTGACAATCCGAGAGCAACCATTAGAGATTTTGGGAAGAGAAATGAAACGACTCAGGAACCGTGAAATACCAATGGTGAAAGTTAGATGGAGTCATAATCAAACACTTGATGAGGCTACTTGGGAAGTAGAGGAAAGGATGAGATCACAGTACCCATATCTATTTTATGATTCTGGTAAGTGAATTTCGGGGCCGAAATTTTTTTTAACGGGTGGAGAAATGTAACATCCTTAAAACCTAACTTATAGATTTGTTAGATATATATATACACTTCTCCATAAGACTACATTCAGATTCATTTCAATTACAAACAAGTTTTACACACAAACGGCGATTAAGGTGCGATTAGTAGGCGATTAGCGATGTGTTAAGCCGTAATGGATGGTTAGTGAGAGTGTGTTGAATTAGTACACATATCAATTGAAGAAACCTGGACCTAATTGGTTTAATTAGAAGTATGGAGGATTGATTGTGAAGTTTGGAAGCAAGCACCTCACTTAACCACGAGGTGTCACCCTTTATAAGACAAATATAACCTCTTTCTTTTATATCCTTTAACTCGTTTTCTTCAGCAACAAAGACACAACAAAAACCTCTCTTAACCTTCCATATTCAGACCCTAAGAACCCCAAACGAAATCTCATTCAATTCCAACCATTTCCAAGGCAAGCAAGTGGAGATAGGTAGCATAGCAAAGGAAAGGCATCAAGTTAAGGTTTGTAAGTTGTTTTAGCATAGTTTCCATGGATTTGAAGTTCTGAAAACCCTAATTATAGTGATGGGATTGATTATAAATGAGTTATGGTGATGTTTGTGGTGGCTTGGTATTGTTTGAATTGGTTATGTGTTGTTTTAGTGAAAGGTATGCATAAGGTGTCATAGGCTGAATTGTAGGCAGTTCTTTTCAGTCACCTTATGGCCTCGTTTTCATCATGATAGAGATCGAATTGGAAAAAACACAAAGAAGCAACCATTTAACCCTATATGTTTTCTACATTCCTGTAAAATATGGGTCTCTAATGCATTGTGTGGAAGACGTTAGGTTGGTGTGAACATGACTGCCTCGAAATGGAATTGTATGTGAGGCAGCAATCTTGTGATGCTCATTTGAGGCTCTTAAGCTCATATTTAGGGAATCCATATTCTTACAAAGTTGTTTATAACATTTGGAAGTATGTCCCTGTCAAAGGTTTTGTGTAGAAAGTGTGTGGTTTGAGAGAACCATTGACATTACCATGTGCCATGGAAAGCTGACTAGTCTGTTTTCTTGCCAGAAATAGAACACAATCGTTTGGCTTGTCATTTATGATCCAGGGATGATATTAATGTGATTTTTGGATATGTTCAAGTTATATATATCTAGTTTCATTAGCAACAAGAATCAGGGTATTTGTGTACGTATTGAGAGAGTTATGGCAGAATCTAGGCACATAGGTCATATGAACAACTAAGACCAAAGAATGAAGTTTAGTCTATAATGTGAAGCTAGTGAGTTGAGAGAATCATATGTCATGAATAAGCATACATTTCCATATAGTTTAATTGAGTCTAATTGTATGATTTTATGTGATATTAGGAGGACAAGGTGCAAGTGAAAGAGCACCCGAGCGTGTTGAATAGATCTCGTCGAGTGAACGGTAAGCATAGTGCTTATATGTGTGTATAAATGTGATGTGATTGGAACTTGTTGAGTATGGAACATGATTGATTCTGATGTGAATACGTGATATATGATATGTATTGGTTTGTGAAATGTTGTGATGGTTATGAAAGTTGTGATGGTTGTGAAATGTGGAGATAGAACTATTGGTGATATCGTGAGTTGATATGCAGTATGTTGAGCTATATGATTGATGTGTGAATTGGATAATGAGTAATGAGAAAGGAATGTGAGCATGCTTAAGTGAATATGTGAAGTGGTCCAGGTTGTTGAGAGTGCTATCCGAAATTTGGAGCCGGAAGCACAGTGTTGAGATATATCCGTAGCGGACTGCGTGAGTTGAGTTTTACTCCTCCACAGGTGATTGTATTCCGATATGTGAGACGGAATACAGAGTGGGCCCACGGACCATTTTACATATGTCATTTAAGTATAGCAGGGCCCTAATTGATTAAATAATGATGAGCATAATAAATGAATCGTGCGTGTGACTGTGTAGTGAGATTTATATGCAATTAAATTGATATTGATGATATAACTCTACTTGTATTCTTTCATGTTATATTTGTATACATATATGGCTATATGTTTATTGAGTAGGCAGCTCACCCCTTGCCACCATTTTTCAGGATAGTGGAGTTCTTTTTGTTAGGATCGCACCGGCAGCGATAGTCCGTTCTCACCTATGCATTTTGGAGCATTTTGAGTGTATTTTGTTTTGCATATTTCATGTATAAACTAATGACTGAAATATGTATTGTAAATGACAAGTGATGTATATAGTTTGATATGTAAAGAATGATGTGTATTTATATGATATTAACTATCTACGTGATTTCTTTTATTAAATATGAGATTAAAATTAAGATTTCAATGGAAATTTGAGATCATTATTTTATATGAAAATGACTGAGACTTGAATGTATACGTGGAATTGTTGTTATGTGACACGTAATGTGATCCCAGTGAGGGGGTTACAATCAGTCTGCGAGCAATCACTGGCACGCGACGAGGGTAAGCTTCTGAGGGTTTTGTACCATGTCACCCGGCGGTTTACCGTACAAATGTTTACGTACTTAAATATTTCTGTGTGATAATCATAAATGTCAAGATAATAAACTGTTAGGCTGCATTAAAGATCCTCTGGGCCCTGGAATGTCGAAATTAATAAGTTGTATCCATGAACGTAAATAGAATCTCTGGTTTACAAAACAATCAGTACAAACACCGGTTCATACATTTTCCCGGTCGGCCGGGTTGCGACTCTAGTCAAACAAGGCTAAAGCCGCTATGAGCGACCACTTAAGCTTACAGGGGGATTGGCTTTCGATAGTTTTGGAAATCCCATATTTTATATAGGGAGTTGAGGAAGAAAATAGAACTATTGAAAGACAAGGAAACCGAAATAACAAATTTGGATGAATCAGAATACGAAAGCATGTTTCGAAGTCTCATATTGAGCTTTGAACATGGATTGGAAAACATAGAGATTATGGTGGAAAATGCAAAGCTCTACAATGTCGACTTCAATCCTGCGATATTATTAAAAGACATTCGACTTCAACGTTTGCGAAGAAAAATTGATGTGATACAAAGAGTGATCAACCTCAAAGTCGAAAAACAGTCGCATCTGGTGGACATAATTTTGAATACTCATGAGTTTAACCGGACAGTTGTAGCTAACAGACCACGCCCAATCAGAATTTTTAGTGGTGTTTTATCATCCCCAGATATGCATAGAAAATGTCATGTGATGTGATCTTGCAAGAACAAGAATATCCGGACCAGACTTGGAGATACAAAAAAAGTGGGTCATGGAGGTAAAGAACGATATCGAAATTACCCATTATATACGCAAGGGAAATTAGAGTTTATTTGCATGACTCTGTTGCTCTATTTCATTTTGATCCTCCTGATGCTTTTGATTAAAGTGACTTGAATTGATTGTTCCCGCACGATAAGATATTGAAATTAGAATTAATAGAAATCTAAGGAAATAAAAGCACAATATATATAAACTAGTTTTCTACCATGCAAATGCACGATTATCTTGTTTTTAATTTAGCAGATGCAATTTAAATAAAATTTTACTTCGACTTATATTCTTACGTTATTTTTCTCCATTTTGCAGATATGTTTAGAATTCTAGCCTCCTTGGCTAGATATTCTACGTCTTGAGGGTTTCGAGAAAGAATCCATTTGCCGGTCAAAAGTAAAGCCTCGATATACTAGAATTATTTGTGATGGTTCACATTGCAAATATGAGGGCCACATATGGGGGGATGACTTTCGATAGTTTTGGAAATCATATATTTTTTATAGAAAGTTGAGGAAGAAAATAGAACTATTGAAAGACAAGGAAACCAAAATAACAAATTCGGATGAATCAGGATACGAAAGCATGTTTCGAAGTGTCATATTGAGCTTTGAACATGGATTGGAAAACATAGAGATTATGGTGGACAATGCAAAGCTCTACAATGTCGACTTGAATTCTGAGATATTATTAAAAGACATTCGACTTCAGCTTTTCCAAAGAAAAATTGATGTGATACAAAGAGTGATCAATCTCAAAGTCGAAAAACAGCCGCATCGGGTGGACAGAATTTTGAGTACACATGAGTTTAACCGGACTGTTGTGGCTAACAGACCACGCCCAATCAAGGGAAATTATATGCGATATGATCTTACAAGACCAAGAATATCCAGTCCAGACCTGGAAACACATAAAAAGTGGGTCATGAAGGTAAAGAACGACATGAAAATTACCCTTTATATATGCAAGGGAAATTATAGTTTTTTTGCATGATTGTGTTGCTCTATTTCATTTTGATCCTCGTTATGGTTTTGACTACAATGACTTGATTTGATTGTTCCCCCATGATGAGATATTGAAAATAGAATTAATATAAATCTAAGGAAATAAAAGCAAAATATATATAAACTAGTTTTCTACCGTGAAAATGCATGGTTACCTTGTTTTTAATTAAGCGGATGCAATTTTACTTTGATTTATCTTCTTGCCTTATTTTTCTTCATTTTGCAGATATGTTTAGAATTCTAGCCTCATTGGCTGGATATTCTACGTCTCGAGGGTTCGAGAAAGAGTTCATTCGTCGATCAAAAGTAAAGCCTGAATATACTAGAATTTGTTATAAAAGTTCACATCGCAATGTTGAGGGACACGTGTTGGGGGGATTGGATTTCAATAGTTTTGGAAATCACCTATTTTTTATACGGAGTTGAGGAAGAAAATAGAACTATTGAAAGACAAGGAAACCGAAATAACAAATTCGGATGAATCAAAATTTGAAATCATATTTAGAAGTCTCATATTGAGCTTTAAACATGGATTGGAAAACATAGAGATTATGGTGGACAATGCAAAGCTCTAAAATGTCGAATTAAATCCTGAGATAAAATTAAAAGACATTTTGACTTCATCGTTTGCGAGGAAAAATTGATGTGATACAAGGAGTGATTTACCTCAAAGTCGAAAAACAGTCGTATCGGGTGGACCGAAATTTAAGTACTCATGAGTTTAACCGGAATGTTGTGTCCTAACAGACCACGCCCAATTAGACTTTTTGGAGGTGTTTTATCATCATCCGATAGGCATAGCAAATGTCATGCGAGGTGATCTTGCAAGAAAAAGAATATCTTGTCCAAACCTGGAGATACATAAAAAGTGGGTCATGGAGGTCAAGATCGATATCGAATTTACCCTTTATATATGCAAGGGAACTTATAGTTTATTTGCATGACTCTGTTGCTCTATTTCATTTTGATCCTTCTTATGGTTTTGATTAAAGTGACTTTTGAATTGATTGTTCTCCCACAATGTGATATTGAGTCTAGAATTAATAGAAATATAAGGGAATAAAAACACAATATATATAAACTAGTTTTCTACCGTGCAAATTCACGGTTACCTTGTTTTTAATTAAGCGGATGTAATTTAATTAAAATTTTACTTTGACTTATCTTCTTACCTTATTTTTCTCCATTTTGCAGATATGTTTAGAATTCTAGCCTCCTTGGCTAGATATTCTACGTCTCGAGGGTTCGAGAAAGAGCCCATTCGCCGGTCAAAAAGAAAGCCTGGATATACTAGAATTTGTTGTGAAGGTTCACATTGCATGGTGATGGACACATGGGGGGATTAGATTTCAATAGTTTTGGAAATCCCATATTTTTTTAAAGGGAGTTGAGGAAGAAAATAAAGCTATTGAAAGACAAGGAAACCAAAATAACAAATTCGGATGAATCAGAATTCGAAAGCATGTTTAGAAGTCTCATATTGAGCTTTTAACATGGATTGAAAAACATAGAGATTATGGTGGCCAATGCAAAGCTCTATAATGTCGACTTGAGTCTTGAGATATTATTAAAAGATATTTAACTTCAGCGTTTGCGAAGAAAAATTGATGTGATACATAGAGTGATCAACCTCAAAGTCGAAAAACAGTCGCATCGGGTGGACAAAATTTTGAGTACTCATGGATTTGTTAGATAACAATAATACATATAAATAAACAGAATTGAATCAAAAATTAAAAATAACAAATACTCGTTTTACCGAATGAATTAATCCGAGGCCCTCTCAGTTTCCTTAAGACAATATTCACCCCGTGTTGGTGATAGTCTCCCATGATACAACGGATTTCGTTAGCAAACTCTAGCCGTGTGTACGTCGTTATCAACAAAACAAGAATGATTAACCCAATGAATTAGAAAAGAAAGACTAGACCAAAAGAATTTGATCTCTAACAACAACTTAACAACTGAAAGTCTCTTTGCCAATTCTATGTTTTTTCCAAAAACAAAACATATGCATATATGATCAATGCATTTTAAATGGAAAAAATAAAACGTTCATATGTTATAAAGCCCATTCAAAAAAAACATAAATTGGCCATTAAAAATCATAAACATTTTAAGGTAAACGTTACCAATTAAATTCAATTTTCCACAATCCCGCACATGAATTAAATTGGAAACGAGACGAAGACGACATGGTGATAACTTCCTACAGTTGATATCTGCATAGGATAGGTAGGCGACACCTTTGAACCTTCCCTTGTGAAAGCATATTTACTTTACTGGCTGACTAGTAGACGTGATATCTTTGAACTATTCTGTCGTTTGTGTAAATGATGATATACTTCACACAAATACCAACATAACACGGTTTTATGGTTCTCATGGTTATGTTCGTTATGGTCATGAACATCTCCTGGTTCTGCAAGAGCTTAGGAACACTAGGCACCACTAGTCTCCTATGAAGCGACCCCACTTCACTCTCACATAGGCGATTTCTTTTGCTCTAACACGTAGATGCACAAAGAATCATTAAAAGCTTAAGTTGATACTAAAAATATCATTCTAGCTTAGTTTAGCCTTACACGTTTTTATATCACTGCTTACATCATAGGAATGGACCTAGGGTGACCCCCATAGTGACCTCACAAGGTTTATGCAATTAGGTTGTCCCTTTTGAACCTAGATCTTGAGATCTCCAGTCAACTAGGTTGGGTTTTCCTTCACATAACGCCTAATTTTAATGGGCTTTAGTCTCATTCCTTTCCATGAAAATTCAACCTGATCTATAGTTAACCCTTTTGGTTAGTGGATCCAATGTGTTATCTTTGATCATATCCAATCGAAAGATTCAACACCTATTGAGATCAGTTGTTTAAGGAATTATTTCGATGACACACATGTCCATAATTTCTGTTATACATCATGTTTTGTGTCTCATCAATTGTTGTTTGTTTATCACAATGCACACATAACGCGGACACAAATTTAGGCCATCCTCTAGCTAGATTCAAACTCAACCATGAATCTACTTTAATCGTTTAAGAATTTCTAGGATACTGTTCTTTCTTCTAGAATATACACGTATCTCTTCAGGCCTTTCTATAGCACATTCTATACTCAAAATTGTACCATAGATATTTAAGTATTATCATAGTAATCTTTCAATGGGCATCCCCACGATTACTCGTATACTTGCTTAAACTTCTCATACTAGAAGTAATCTCTCGTCTTGTACAATTTCATGAGATCCAGTAGGATGCGTATAATTCTCATTAACATAGTGCGGTTCGTATTGTCTATAATGTTCCATTATAACCAATTTTCCATGACCAAGTTAATCGTTTCATTTGCTTTCATTTAACGTTTGAAACTCGTTAGAAATAGTAATTTCGTTTCCAAAGATGGAATTTTACCATTTCTCACGTATGATTTTACAGACTGAAACACACTCTTTATAGCCTTTTCTTTCATGAGAACTATCTAGAGAGTTTGGAAACTTTTTAACTTCTTTCTTAGTCGTTAACCTTAACTTCATCTCGTTGAAGTTTCTTATTGTTCTCGTTAACAGTTTATTAAGACTGGTTGAAAGAAGATAAAGTTTCATATCTTAAAGAATTACCATTCTTTCATTCTTTGGTTCCATTTTTCCAAGAAACGATATGTATTCTCATGAAGAGCAATGGAAATATAATCACTTATTTCCACTTACTATGGAGCTATTATTTAGCAAGACACCCCGACATCTTCAAGGTACTATAGAAACGTCTTTTGACCTTTTCCATAATTTATGTGATTTCTTGTCTAAACTATTTTAGGGTACCTTATCACAAGGTAGTTAGCTAATGGGGCAGCTACCCCCCATAATTCTATGGTAAACTAGAATTCCTAATATAACGTTTAAATAAATTGTATTGTACTAACATTTAGAAAGTCACAACTACCACAATACATAAAATCAGACAATTCTGAATTTCCATTTCCATTTTGTGGAACTAAAATCTGATTCATTTGTCTTTGTCTCGACACAAACTTACATTTATGTTTATAATCAAACTGGAATAAAAGGATATTTTGTAGTTAATTAAATTACGCGCGTCTTATAATTAACAAGTCTGTTTCAAGCGTGTCATAACACAATGATATAAAATAAAACAACATTACTTTTATTCATTCGTTACAGTAAATAAATACATATGATATAAATTAATTTACCTCAACTTCCTCATTATAAACTTGTTGCGCATCAGTAATCATCTTCATGTTCTCATTCCATCCAAATCCACGCTTATTTTTAAGTGTAACAATAATCTTCCAATCTGGTCATTCCATATAGAGTTTGCTATAATATTTCTCTTTGTTGTCCACTCCCTATTTTCTTGCGTTTCTTCTCTTTGAGTTGTTGGTTCACTAGCGTTGTTTACTTCCTCTGTGATTCCATCTTCGGAATCAACTCCCATAATGTGATTATGCAAAATGCAACAAGCTATAACAACATCTACTTGTGATTATGCAAAGCACGATCAAATAATATTTTTAATCATTAAAAATATGCCTTAAATGATTATTTAAAGTTTACACCTTCAAGAATCTTAAAATCTTTAGATAAAACATCAGTTAGTACGCGAGAAGTATGTGCACTTCCTTCCCAATCAAATAAAACAAATGTGAACCTCAAGTCAAAGCTAATAGCTTGCTGGTACATGAGTACTATCCATTTCTCCGACACAACCCTAATTATATTCAATGATATATTTAGAAAAAAAAAAACATTGGTACCTGAAAGTATGGATAAAACCCTCGATTATTTGAAATTTGTGTTGAACGTTCAATTTCAAGATCCTTGATAAGCTGCTTGTACAATTTCAGAATTGCATATAATACAACTCTAAAATATCGATGGACAGTCTCTACATATCTAAAAAATCTTGCTCCCACAACTCTAAATCTAGTATTATGCCCAATAACTTGTAGGAACATCATTACTTGTTCCGTAACAGTCATAATTTTTGTTGGTTGTATGAAGTTTTGACTACCGAGAATGTCACAGAGTTGATAAAATATTAGAGGTTGCATACGAAGTTGATCAGTACAATGCCTATCACCTCTATTCAACACACTATTTATATAAAATTCTCTTTCAGAATTTGCCGTTAAACGAGGTTGTCTCTAGTGGCGGAACCAGGATTCTAAGTTTGGGGGGGCTAATTTTAACCTGTCATTTCAGATTTTATTTTATCCATGTATATAAAATCAATTAAAAGTAAACGATATAAATTTTAATTGTTTCAAAAAAGCTAAAAGATAGAGAGTGCTAAAAATTTAATCACACACAAAATTACTGAATAAGTTTATGAGATTGGAAGAATTTTTTTCGATTTTTCACGAAAGAGTTCATATTTAAAAAAAAGATTTGAAGTAATAATTATTTTTTGTTTTGTTATAAACAAGGAATAACAAAGTTGAAAAATTTAAAAATATAGGAGAAGAAGATGGAGAGTGGGTTTAAAAAAAAAAGAAAGGAAAAAGAATAGAAGAACGTAGGAGGAGAAGAAGAAGGGTGAGTTTTAAGAAAAAAAGGAAAAATGATAGAAAAAAAGATAAAGAAAAAAGAATTTGGCAAAGCCCAAGTCGAACACATGGCCTACTCACAATAAATACAACTCCTTTACCATCTACGCCACACCTCAACTATGCATGGTTTTGCATAACAGCATTTAAAGCACATAAATTCAGGGGGGGCTGACTGGAGTTGCATCACACTTCTACATGGGTGGTGCCGAGGATCGGGGGGGCTCGAGCCCACCCGAGCCCTGGGCTAGTTCCGCCCCTAGTTGTTTCAGTATTCTAGTTTTCTTTCTTTTACGAATAATTTTCTTTACAATAATCATCGTTGCCGTAGAAATAGCACTTACCGCCAAATTAATATGCTTTTGATCCATCTACACATAACCAACAAATTACAAACAAATCACCAACAAATCACCGAAACTTGTTAAAACTTGGTCCTTGCATTTGGATTTTTGTTACCTTCTGGACGTGTACAAGTATGATGATCTTGTAACTTCTTCACCATGAATGTTATATTATCTTGTAAACATGCAACATGTATTCTCCATGTGCAATTATCTGCAATACACTTAGCCCTCACTCTCACCTTGTCATTTTTCACCCTCTTCAATCGATGTCCACCATGAACTGCATAGTCCCTTAAAACTTTCCTAAAAGACTCGACATCATCATAGACTCGCCCTACTTCAAACTTGATATTTCCAACTCCAGGATCGACAAAAGGGTTGTCGTACATACCCTTGAATCGATCTTTATACTTCTCTTTTCTCCTACTACGAAATGCATTATCTTCATTAGATTCATCTAAAGAGTAAACATCTTTTTCATTATTGCTAACTTCACTTAAGTCAGACCCATCACTTTCAACGTTATCTTCAAAATTGTCATCATGACTATTCGGAATATCATCTTCAGATTCTTCATCGTCTTCTTCTATATTATTTAAATCAACTTGAAAATCCTCGTCGTCACAATCGGATAGCTCATCACCCTCTCTATCATCTTCAACGAACCTCCCAAGGTCTTGAACCCCCCTTCCCCTTGCTAATTGACCAACAATTCTACCTCGCATTGTGCTTGTACCAATTGTAGGTCGTCATCTTTTTCAACGATTTAATTGAGGCATAGTCGATGACTCGGGAAATATGTCAATGCCTCTAATTTCAAGATTGCTATTACCCACTACATTAGGATTTGATATGTTGATAAGTTGCCTCATAAGTGCATCAACAACTTGGCTCACTGGTTGACTATCCCCTTCCATCTGTATTTAATCAAATACACCATTATTTTTTTGTCATTTCATTCTATAAACCCTTTTAAACTGATTAAGGGAAAGAAATAGTAAAGAATTTGAATATTATTATCATCAAATAAAAACCCCCCAAAATCTGTTACGGTAACCTAATAACCTTCAAAAATGGCACTTGTTAGACAAAGCATACCATGATATACACAAAACATATAAACGATACTCACAGTTTGGAGTCAAATTAGCCTTCCACCTTCAATTTCGAATTGAAAGTGATTTAGTAAGAGATCATCTTGAGTTAGGGTTTTTCGGATTAGAAATCGTCGTCTTGTTTCTATCTTTTTTATTTCTAAGTTGTGTAAAGGAAGACTCATGAAGTTTAAGTACTTTTGAAGAAGGACATTATAGTCATTTCCCATGTCACTAACGGTTGAATTTTCATTAAATAGATGGAAGGACTAAATAGTTTTCGGAGTAAATTGTTAGGGACATATTCGTGTGTTTTTGAAAATGATTGGACTAAACAGTGTGTTTTGTAAAACGTTAGGGACCTTTAATTTATTCACCCAAACGTATTAAATCAATTCTCAATCAAGTACGTAACCTTCATAACACAATTTTATAACACTGTGATATTATTCCACCTCAAATTGACTGGATATTTGGATAGTTTGCACTTGCAAAATTTAATAGGGCTTGATTCTCATCATTACCATATCATGTATGAAACAGAATAGGTTGATTATGTTTGTAAACAAATATATAAAGTAATCTATTAAATTGATTGAAAAAGATAATATATTTGCAATAAAAAAAACAAAAAAGCAAAAGACAAAACATGAACCACAAATATGAAGCACGTGAACAAGAATAAAAGACAAAGCTTTGAATAGTAAATTGATTGCATACAATTTATTTTCTTTTATAACTGCACAAAGAAAACCAATATATTTTTCTTGATTACGTAAAACAAGATTTGCAGAAAGACTGTAAATTTAGTTTGGAATATGTTAGAATGACAGAAACATAAACTAGTATATGAACGTAAAAGATTGATCTTTTGGAGAAGAAACCCTACTTAATTCCGAAACGGAAACGTACCTCAAATTATCAGCAGACTGGTGGCGAGAACGACGTTAACGGAGAATTTTGACTAGCAGGATTAGTGAGGTTGAAGAAGAGATGGAGGCTGATAGGTAGAGACGTAGAAACAGACGCGATATATAGGACGATGTCTTGGAAAAATATTTTACGCGTGTTTTGAATGGAAAAACGTTTTCCCTATTTTATTAAAGATTTATCCTGTTGCGTGCACTTTATTTTCCTTTGATTTATTTCCAAAACAAAACTAACGCTGGAAAATCCAGAGAATATTTTCCTGCAAAATATTTTTTTGTAAACAAACATGACCTTAGAAATCAAATTAGTTTAGTTTAGTAATAAACAACCATATAATGTAAATTTTTTAAAAAATAAAAATAAAAAATGTGCAGTTGCACTCACATTAAATAACAAAGGAAAACATTTATCAAGAAAAAAATGGCAAAGGAAAACCCCTCACCCCTGGTATGGCTCGAACCTATGACCTCTCTGATCATAGGTAGAGTGTTTAATCGCTAGGCTAACAGCTTCTCCATAAACATAATGTAAATTTAATCAATTAGTAGTTTGGTAATCATCAATTTGAAATACTTTGTTAAGTTAAATTTTATTTTTGTATACAAATTGAAATTGTTAGGATTAATTAAGATATGAGTCTAATTAATCCGACCCGTCCGAAATGGAACGGGTCAAACCCATCTGAGAGGAAGAAGTGATTAGGAAGCCCATTAGGTTAGATGGAGAAATTAGGGTTTTCCACCTATAAATAGGCTTAACCCTAATCACCAAATAAAAAAACAATAGAGAGAGACGTCGGAGCTCTGCCTATTCCTCCCCCTATTCGGCCGATCCCCTCTTTCCCCATCTATCTCGTTCTTCGCTCTTAGTCTGTGGATCAATAAGACTTCTCCGGTTAACGTCGTGTGGTCATCTCAATCCCGTGATACAAGATCGTGGTGCTAAGATCCGCTTCCACTACCCCTTCCGCTACTTAGGGAGATTTGCTGGTTCTGCTATATCAGGTACGCCCGAACCCGTTATCTCATGTGGATTAGTATGCCGGGCTAATCCCTTCTTTGGTATCAGAGCCACAGATCTTGTATTCTGTGATTTCTGTATCCATATATGAACAAATCGTGGGATCATTCGAAATAATGATCGATTGTTGTTGTGCTCATATTTTTCTTGATTGTGTTCTTGACTATATGTAATATAAACATGGTTGATGTATTAGGTTTTAAACAAATCTGATAAAAGGTTTCAAATCTCATAAAAGGTTTTTAATCTCATTCAAAGGTTTTATCAAAAAGTGTGTTTTTTATCTTCTGAAAGCGATTGAAACTCGATGGAATCCATTATTTTGTTGTTTTTTGGTATGAAACAGCTCTGATCTGTGTGTTTTGACGATTAGGGTTTACTAAAATTGTACTCTGGATCGCCAAAATTCTTTAATTCACCGAAAACGTTGTTGTAACTGTCTGAAAACTGATTTCGACACGTTTTTTTTGGAAAAACGACTCCACCATCATGCTCAGACACTCCAAAAACCCTAGGTTTGGTATATTTTAATGGTCGAACGGAGGTCGGAAAGGCGACACGTGGGCCCCACGCTCCTCTATTGTCCCCGCGACTCCCCGAACCCCCTAGGGCGCGTGGAGAGGCTTCTGGAGCCCTTTTTCGGCCCAATTTTTGGCAGATCACTTTAAAACAATATTTTGGATTTTTTGGGAATTTTCGGATAGACGGTTTTACGACCTCTTCTCTGTCTCTTATCCTAAACTAGTCTAAAACTGCGAAAATTTGTTTTCTGCTTTTCCAAAATTGAGAAAAATGAGTTTTTCGCTAAAAGGTTTTCGTGATATGGATGCCCCTATCGGTCAACATGAGTTTGATTGTTGGAATTAGTTTGTGTATCAGTACGCTAACTTTTTCCCTCTTTGTTGTATCAGACATCAATGGCAGGGCACCATTTTCGTGGCGATCGTACCTAAGACCCCAGCCTAGAAAACTGCCAGAAAAAGATTCCGCGACAAATTAGATAGTTGCAGGATAGCTCCCACATCTAGATGGGATGATGCTTATGCTATTGTGCGTCACTTGGTTAGAGTCCAAAACCTGATGCAATGCTATAGATGCTACAACGGACTCGAAGACAACGATCTTCTCCGCTTTAGAGCTATGGAAAGATCTTTGATCAGAGTCCCGAGGCTTAGAGAGTTGTATGTAGGATGTTACTGTAGGTCTCAAATGGACTACAAGAGATCCATTCGATTCTTTATGGATGACCTCGACGAGCTAGGCGTTTCCTACCCATTACGGTGTGAGGGAATGACTTTGAGATCTGGAAAAGCGATCCAAGCTCCTAACTATGGGAGATGGCGTGATCACTTGTATAGAACCTTCACCGAACAAATGTGTGATTACGTTTTTATTACTTTTCCCAAAGAGGTTTCAATATTAAACTCCCACTATTTTCAATATTTACACCATCATGATATTCCAAACTTTAGAGTAAACTTAATGCTTTTTTCAACTACATATTATGTTTTCATTAATTTGATAAATATACAGCATTTCCACGAAATTTGCAAATCCATAATAGGATTTAAACAACTTGTATTTTTCTTTTTAATTTTCATAAAGCATAATCCTCACTTCAACTT
Organism: Euphorbia peplus; assembly: GCA_028411795.1. NCBI lineage: Eukaryota > Viridiplantae > Streptophyta > Magnoliopsida > Malpighiales > Euphorbiaceae > Euphorbia > Euphorbia peplus. The sequence goes on from CP110844.1 coordinate 20,209,448, forward strand.
CATCAATCTCAATGTACTTCAATATCAATTTGATGAACCGTACAAGTTAAAGTTAATGATGTAAACCACTCTAAATAATGTCTGATGTTTTTACAATAAGAAAAAATACTTTAAAATAGTTTGACAACCAAACCAGCGTTATATTCTCATATATACTTCCGTTATATTTTTTGGTTTTTCATCTGGTTTCCGAACCACATTGGGCCGACTAATCCGGATTCGGGGTGGGTCCAAGGATTATGGTATTTAAACCCCTCCTGTTATATAATCATCTTTTTATTTATTTTCTATTCAAACAATATTAGAAATTTTTTCATTTGAGACTTATTCTGAAAATTATCAGCCTAAACCATACGCAAATCTCTAAAATTATTTAAAAAGGTCAGGGTTATCAACTTTAGAGACGATCTATTATATCCTTCAACTATAAAAATGAGACCTATTGAGTACATTAACTATCAAATTGTGGACATATTGAGTTCTTATTTGATGACATGACATTAGTTGACAAAAGTGAAATATAGTAATTTTAATGTCAACTCAGTGTCTCGTTATCGAATAAGAACACAATAAATTTACATTTTGATAGCTGAAAGATTATCGTCCTTAAAATTGAGGAACTAAAATGATCTTTTCAAGCAAATTTAAGGATATGCATATAGTGTAAGCCAAAATTATACATAATTTTAACGTCATATTGTGCCACCACCAGCAAGGAATCTAATTAATCGCTTTTGTACTGTGAATTGGGTACGTGGAGACTTCACTTTTTAGAGTCACCAAACCGACTTTATGGCTTTCCTTTCCTCCAATCAATTCCTATAACTTGTCTTTCCCTTTGGTTTTGATCTGCAAAAGCTTCTTTTTTTTACTTCTTTTATTAAGTTTCTCGGACGATGGGGATGAGAATGGGATAATACACTTAAACTCCGTTTTTTATGACTTAATTTTAAGTAAAATTCAGTTTCTCGACATAGATAATCCGAGAGAGATTTCACTTAAGAAAACAAGGTCTCTACTTCGAGATAAGTTTAACAAAGCAAGGATAGATGGTGGGAGTGATGAAATTAAATCAGAGTTAGAAAGGTATTTAAGCGAGGCGGTACAAGATGACCATGAAGACATGAAGATTTTGAAGTGGTGGAAAATAAATTCTGAAAGGTTTACGGTCCTTGCACAAATGGCTAAAGATGTATTGGCATTTCCTATATCCACTGTGGCATCTGAATCCGCATTTAGCTCGGGAGGACGAGTTCTTGGTCCGTTTAGGAGTTCGTGTTGGCCCTAACAAGAACAGAATCACCTAGAGGGGGGGGGTGAATAGGTGTCTAAGTGGAAAACTGATAATTTTAAGTTTTTTTTTAGAAACTTAATTTTTCAGAGTCAAATTTCGTTCTGATTTAGAGGCAAGCTTACAGAAGAAGCCTCTGAGGGAAATTCTGCCTTAAGACAGTTTATGTCCTTTCAGCAACAGAAGCTCTGAGTTAGAGAACTTCTGGACAGTCTTCTGAACAAAGACAATGATAAGAGGAGTAAATCTGTTTCAGCACTAAATATGAGCAAGTACACAGAAGCAAATTAACAAGTATAAGGCAGGGAGAAAGAGATTCAGGAGGTCCTAATGAACAGTTCGATTTATCCAGGTTCGCCACAGAAGTCCTGTGACCACGTCCTGTCCCCTATGGTCGCAGCCGCCAGAGATTTTAAATCCACTATTCAGAACTTTTATGGCAAGTTCAGAAGCCCCTTTACATCAACTGGCTATCTCGGGATGCTTTTAAATGCCACAATTCGATAAGAACTTGGATTCTTAGGATGCCTCTTCCATATTATAGTGCCATTAGAGAGAATGAGGGAGGCAGGAAATATAATTTGGAATAGAGAGCAGATTCGCATGCTGAATTTATTACCACAAGTGCCCTTGTTATCCTCTCGAGTTTATGCTTTTCAAAACAATGAAAAGGTGTGCCCGAAGTTAGAAGTTTTGTTAGGTGAGCGGGGGGTGGTTGTTGTTGTTCATAAAACACAAGAAAGTGGAGCTCGTTTAAGAATTCAGATGTTTTCTTTGTATTTCTTGGGTACCCCAGGGAAATCATATTGAACAATTTCGTAACTAGTTCTACATGCTATCGTGTCAAATTCCCATTGTTATCCCTTTCAGTCTATTCTGTGTATTTGGTCAAATGTCTGCCTTAACAGCTGTTTCTTACTGAAAATGATCAGTTTTACATGTAAAGAGCGTATTTTATAACACCCCAAACAGTGAGTTCTTATTGTGTGAAGTAGGGGTTTGCCTTTTTTTTTTACCTCGTGTTCTTTTTCTCAATCAGAGACTTGATGAATGCATACATTCACTTGGAGGAACGATTGTCACTCATTTTCGTGTGTGATTTGACATTCATAATCTTTATCTACGTGCTAGTGAATGAACGTAATTTATAAACTTGCAGGTGGGATATGCCGAGAAAATCGCAAACGTCTGGTCGAAGGTTGCGGAGGAGACTTGTGCATATGCAAAAGAGAACAAATGATGTATATTCTAATCTGCTCTTGTTTTCTTCCTCGTCTTGTATTTGTTATTGCACAATGCACACCGGTAGGAGATAGTTCCTCATTGATACAAATAAAGGAAAGAAGGGGATTGTAGCTTATTCAATCACTGACACTTCCTCCAAGTTCTTGGTTAGCGACCCAATATTTTAGTTTCATGTTGTAATTTGCTTTACACGACCTTTCGAGTATGGAGTGTATTATGTTGATGATTCTGAAATCAAGTTATTTGATGGTTTCAGGACCTTTTCTTTTTCTTTTTTGTGCTTCAAAATGTTTAGTTTGATTTGTCTTTTAAGCAGTAGAAGTTAGCATCTCATCTTGAGCAATTTGTTTATGTTTGCTATTATAAAAAATTGCAATGCAAAAAAATAATAATTTAATATATATCTAAATTGCAATTTTTTAATAACATATATGTAGTAATAAAGTTACAAATTATGTTATAAAAAAAATGAATTTGCAAACCGGTGTAGTATATATATTCAATAACTAGAAAATAGTCTATTCTCGAGCTTATGAGCCGAGTTTAAAGACGTTCGAGCTCAGGTTTGTTAACATTTGAGCCGTTTTAAATGAGTTTTGACTGAGCTGAGCTCGAATTGCAGGTGCAAGTTGACTCATTTAAATTTGTTCAAATTGTTTTAAGTAATACATCTAAACCTCATCTCTTGATTCATGTGAATCTACTTAATTAATCATGTCATTTCAAAGTTAAGATGGTTAAAGAAAGAGAATTATGGTAAAGCTCAATTCTATCTCACAAAAAAGAAAAAAAAAAACTCAATTCCATAGAATCACAAAACCAGAATAGCAATATATGTTTACATTAACCAGACATGTATTTGTCAAAAAAAAGAAAATCTTTTGTTGGGTCTGACTTTTCTATTGAGCAAAAAACATTAACGGCAAGTGGCGTGATTGTATGAGAAAAGAGAGGGATAGTTTAAGAATATGTTTATTTTGGAGATGGTATTTAGGGAAAGAAAAATCTAAGTGGAGAAGGAAAAAAAATTTTGATAAAAAGTGGAGAAGGACAATTGAAAAGTAGAAATATAAGGTGGTTTTTTTGTATGAGCAGCATTTGAAACCCTAAAACCAATCTCACTAATCTCCTATCCAATCTAATTTATGATGGTTCATATTTTTGTAACAACAGCTTTGTATGGGGTTGTTCTTCTCTGTGACTTGTTTTTGTATTGTAAAATCTTCCTCCATACCCAAAAAAAAAACAGTAAGCAAATGGCTCCCTCATCCTCACCCCCAGCAGGATTTCTTTCGTCCCCCTCACGGTATAGTGAGGCCGAGCAGCAGAAATACATCATATTCTCTCTTGTGCTTGGGGCTGTCATCTTTCTGTTTCTCGTCATTGCGCAGCTTATCTACGAGCAGAAAATTAAGCTTGCGAGAGAAGCTCGTCGTCGTGCTGCTAATACCTAGCTAGGTAATCTTGTTTTCGTGAGTTTTCTTCTATGTGGATTCTGTTTGGTATTTCCATGGCTTCTAAAGTTTAATTAGGTCATCAACTTCTAAAGTCTGAAGTCTTTTCACACATCTTCATACCAAGTTTTTCACAAGATTAAGTAGGCTCAGGCAGAACCATTGTTGCCTTTGATGGATCATAACTATTCACCTTATCTTTTATTAAAGCCTAAATTACAAAAATAACTTATATGGTTTTAAGTTTTTTTTAAGTTATTAGTATTGAAAATGAACAAGTATGTTTAAATTAGAAATTGATTATATTAATTTGTTTGATTTAATTAGGAGTCAAACTGTACAACTTTTAATTAGTACTTGAAGCATTAATTAAAATATGGTTAGCTTAACCCTTGAAATGACTTATAATAATTTGCCTATGTTTTTTTGTAGGTGTTTGCAGAGGGAGGGAAATGAGTCTCTTTGGTACTTAAGATGTGGAGGACGTAATTTGAGGATACAATATGGAAGCTACTGTTTCTTTTTTATTGCTTATAAGTTTAGATAGTGCCATTATAGATAACTTAATTGGCATGTAGTTTTATTTTGAGTCTACAACATTGACCAGTGGATTTTTTTATATCTATTTTGAGGTTGTTAAGTGGCCTTTTTAATATGTTTAGTGACAAACTGATTTGTGATTGTATTTCAGTATGGAATCAATGTTATTTTGTTTAATTGTTTTTTATATACTTGTTTTAATTTATTTATTACTTTAAAAACAGTTCACTTTTTTTCAATTTTGATCACTTTACCCGAAATTTATATTATTTCTGTGTCAAATACAATTCACAAACAATTAAAATATGGTATAAACTAAACTAAACAAATGTTTAAGAACATGAGGATTTGGGTTGATGGTTACTGCCTGCTGCTCTTAAGTCCTTTTTGTGTCCTTCTTGCTTCATTGTTTCCGGGTAAAAATATAGAAGATGAAAATGTTCATAAATATTTCAGTTCATTATACTACAAATAAATCTATTAGATAAGTTACTGATGAATTGATTCCTAGTTGTCAAAAAAATGAAGTGATTCCTTATACCTTGGCATGTTAGAATCTGATGTACTATTCAAGTAAAATAAATAAGAATGTTATATGTAAAAAGCATACCAGGTGGATTCCATTTAAATATTCTTTCATACGAAATTAAGATGAATATTAGAAAGAAAAAAAAGAAAGTAAATAGAGATATTCAAATTTTTTGTTTGGAACAGTACATAAATTTCTCAAATGCTATGGTATAAGTGTTTTTGAATAAATTTGTAAGGAGTAGGATTCGAATCCTTGACTCCCCACTCACGCATTGGTGAGTGTACCAATTAGGCTAAAGCCAATTGGTTATGGTATAAGTGTTTAATAATTCTCCGAAAAAAAAAAGTATTTAATAATTTTGAAATTTCAGGCTAACAGATATAGATTTTTTTTATTCAATGGACGGTACATATATAGAATTAATAAATGATTCGTACACCTAACCCAGTTTCCAATAACACTTTCAAACATCTCAAGTCAAATCAATTACTTGTACCTTACGCTTCCTCTGCTTTTTGTTGAATATTTTTTATTATATAATATGTTAGGGTAAATTTTTTAAAAAATTTGGTAGTTTTCAATAAAAAATTTATAAATTATTTTTTGTAAAAATAAAGATTAAAGCCACACTTATTTTTAAAATCACAAAACTCTATATTAATGACTCAAAAAAATGAAAATTTATAAAAATTAAAGTTCTTTGATATCTTATTTATCATAAAATTATATTTATAGTTTTCGAAGAATTATCATTTTTAAATTTTTCTCTCTCGTCAAACATCATAATAAAAAACTTGAAAAATTAAATTCTTAAGACATAGTTATTTACTGCGTCAATTTTAAAATAATCAATAGTAATTATTAGGCATAACCTTTTTGTAGATGTTGGCCCTATCAAGAACAGAATCACCTAGAGGGGGGTGAATAGGTGTCAAAGTTGAAAACTGAAATTTTCTAAGTTTTTCAAGAAACTTATATTTCAGAGTCAAATTTCCTCAGAGTCAGAAGCCAGCTAACTGAAGTTGCTTCTGAGGGAAATTCTGCCTAAACACAGTTAGACTGTTTTCAGCAACAGAAGTTCTGACTTAAGAACTTCTGGACAGTCTTCTGAACAAAGACAATGATACTTTAGAGAAAATCTGTTTCAGCACTAAATATAAGCAAGTACACAGAAGCAAAAATAACAAGTATAAGAGGGAGAAAGAAGTTCAGGAGATCCTGATTGAACAATTCGATTTATCCAAGTTCGCCACAGAAGTCATGTGACTACGTCTTGTCCCCTGAGGTCGCAGCCTACAGAGATTTTATAAATCCACTATTCAGAACTTTTATGGCAAGTTCAGAAGCTCCTTTACATCAACAGAACTTAAGCTAATTTCTCACTTAGTTCTGACTAGCCTAAAAAGAGTTAAAGGATTTCCACCAGAACAAACAATACTCTGTTTTCTGGATTTCTCACCCAACTCTAATCTCAACTAGATTTCTCTCTTTAAATCTAACTGAAGATCACAAACGATCTCAGTTTACAAGATTCCTATTATGAACTTGTTTTTCCTTCACTCTCTCACTTTAACTAAGACTATGCTAAAAAAGATTGAGAATGGAAAAAGTTGCTCTGTTTTTCTTGTTAAAACAGTGCGTTGAGATTTTGCTCGATGATCACTCGTATGTTGATGCTTTGGAGCTTGGCTACTATTTATAGTGAATGAAGATGACCGTTGGTGAGTTTGAATCTTCGAAGGAGATGACATCAGTTGTTGTAGCCGTTAATTTGTCAAGTCTTCAAACGGTCTTCAAACACTTTGATTCCGTTATCCTTGTTCTTTAACTCAATCCGGTAAGTGATTTGAAATCAAAGAAAGGTTGACTGGAATCATTCTTCAATTGGATCAACAAAGGGTAGACAAGGAAATTCTGGTTTCTTTTGAACAGACAGGCGCGCTTCAACAAAACAGCTTTTTGAACTTTTGGCGCCTTGCATTGAATGCAAGTGTCAGAGCATTAAATGCTCAAACAGAACCCGTGACTAAGCTTTCAGAAGCTGATTTCCAGTTGTCTATACTTCTGATCAAATTGGTAAAAGATCTTCTGATTGCAAAGAACTTCTGAGGAGAGCTTTAGCAGACTTCAGCTTCAGAGCGGAGCATCCAGCTTCTGAATTATTGAAACTCTAACTTCAGCAAACATATCTTCTGAGCCCTTTAAGCAATCAAGAAATGATTCATTCAGCACCTGCTGAGTAACTTACACATAGACTAAGTAAACAAAAATATTAGTCAACAGAAAGACTATATGTAAGGGAGTATTGAGTTTTCATCTTCTGAAACGTTTGGACATAATCAAAACACATAGGGTTCATCATTCTCCCCCATTTTGGTTATGGACAAACCGTGGTCAGAAGGTAACAGAAAAATATGAGGGTTAGAAAATGACTTCCTGATACATATGTTTCATAACTTCTGAGTAAATTAACTCCCCCATTTTAGTGTAAATGGTGGACTTCAGCAATCTGTATAAACTTAGAAATGACTTAAGATCAAGTTGTTAGATTTAATGAAGTATAATTTACTAAGTCATAAAGAAACATAAGCAAAAGATTAAGAAGTCAGAGACACAAGAGAGTATAAGAAAGATTCTGTGTATATAAGTTCATCAGAAGACAACATAAGAAAAAAAATAATCAGAAGAGCAGAAAAAGTCCTAAGACAAAGACTACCCAACCCATAACCTAGCTAAGAAGCTTAAGTCCTAAAAGATTACAAGTTCCTAGGTTTCTTCTGAGGAGGAGGAACACCACTAGAACCTTCAGCAGCACTTGATCTCTTCTGACCAGACTTCTCCCCCGTTTGACCAGAACCAAGAGCAACACCCAGAGCACCCTGAGATTTCAATTTTTGCTGAACATTCAGTGCAGTCTGATATTGCTGAGGAGTTGGCCTCACAGTGTTTATCATATCCATTCTTCTTCTGAAGTCATCATCAATGGTCTTCATATGATCAAAGGTCTGACCAGACATAGGTCGCTGTCTCTGAACGTCTTCCAGAAGGAGCTTGATCAACCGATTGTTAGCATACACAGCAGCAGTAAGATGCTCATTCTGAATATAAGTCTGTCCTCGAACAAACCTATAGCAATTATGAAGAGTCTTTTCTTGTTCACGTGCTTGAGTGTGCATAACCTTCAGAAGTTCAGTAAGCTCAGCAATCTGTGCGTTCTGAGCAGATACAGCAGACTCAATGTTGGAGAGTCGATTGCTGAGATCAGGAGTGATGTCATATACAATCTTAGCAGCCCCGAAAGATGATGAACCTTGAGCAGAAGATTTCACTTCTCTCAGAATGTGATTGGCAGCACTTTGCAGGTCATCAATCTTACTTGGGAGCATCTTCTCATGAGCCTCATAATGCTCGTTTGCTTCCTTGACTTCTTCTGTCAATATCTCCAAATTCTCATTGACCTTCAGAGAAGAAGCAAGAGCAATGTTGTCCAATGAAGGAAGAGTCGGAGCTAATTCTCTTAACTTGTACAGCTCTTCATAGGTAGCTAGATGAAGTGTAGAAAGATTGCGTATGTAGACAGAAGGGTCCTGCATTTGAAGCATAGTCATGAGCTGCAGGTTCTGAGCTTTCAAGGAGTGTAATTCTTGCAGCACAATGCCCTGAGCATACATGTCAGCAGCAGAAGTCCTTTGCCCCATACCAGCAAATCTATTCAGCAACTCATCAGAGCCACTCTGACTCATTCTTCTCAACTCCTCAACACTGGGAGCACCACCAGCTTCGGATACACCAGAAGCTCTGCCCATGAAGCCAAAACTACCAAACCTGGTGTCCAGATCATCTCGATTCATGTGTTTGTGTAGGAAGTCATAGTTGGATGACAACCCAGCAAAACAAGAAGTAGTGGAGGAGGTAGTTAAGGGATCACACACAGGAGGTGCGTGTCCAGAGGTTGAGAGTGGAGGAATTGAAGTGGTTGAGGAAGGGATTGTATGTGAGGTTGAGATGGGAGGAAGTGTGGATGGTAGTGAGAAAGATGGAGCAGTAAATCCAATTGATGGACTTACAGAGGAAGTATGAATGGAGGAGGTAGTGGATGTGGCTATGGAGTCTGTGAAAATTGGAGCAGTGTTTAGGTTCACTTTTGAAAAGGATCCAGAAGGAGGAATAATTGGAGGAGGTACAACCTCAGAAGTTGAAGTTGTAGGAGGAATGGAAGTATGAGATTCACTCACTTCTGTGACAGAAGGTAGTGAAGGAGATGGATGGGAAGTGAGAGTGGGAGATGAGATAACCTGTTCAGAGGCGTTTGGATCAAACATAGAAATGGGCTCAGCAAAGATATGAGCCATTCTGATCAGCGTTTCAGAGGCATCCCTATCACCAGGGTTTCTTCCTTGATTCAGAAGAATGTTGTCAATGAAATTTTCATCATCAACATTCTCAACAAACTGTTTAGCACCCTGAAGAACCTCTTCATCTTCTGGTTCACTCTCTTCTGATAGCTCTTCAAACAGAGGAGCATCAACATCTTCTTCAGCAGACATCTCCAACATGTCTTCATCAGAAGCTTCTGGTTCCTGAACAACAGGATCCTCTAATTCAGCACTGGGGGCAACAACGAAGTCCTTTTTCCTCAGCGACCTTCGTTTTGCAACAGCCTTCTTTCCAATTCTGGTGGAGAGAGAGATATTCTCAAGTATCCTAGAGGACAGAGAGACATTCTCAAGTTTCTCTCCTTCTTCTGAAGCCTCAACTTCCTTTGAGAACTCCGCATCCTGAAGTTCAGCAGCACATGCTATAAGTCTTGCATCGGCCTTAGCCTTTGCAGCAATTTCCCTTTCAGCAGCTAACTTGTCTTCTGCTTCCTTCTGCTTTCTTTTCTTATCAGCAAGAGCCACAACCCTTGCAACCTTCTCAGCTTCAGCAGCCTTCTCTTTTTCAGCAAGGCGTGCGTCCTCAGCATCCTGAGCTTCCTTCTCAGGAACATCCTTAGGTTTCTCAGCAACGACCTTGCCAGAGGGTTCAACACTGATTGTTGTTTGAACCATCGTGGGAAGAGGTTCTGAGACAACCACCTTCTCAACAGTCAGGACCAACTTACTTGATCCCTTCTTTCCCTTGCCCTTCTTGGCAGCATTCTTTCCTTTCTGTACAGCAGCCTCAATAATTTCCTTCTGAGCAATACTCACAGAGGAGCCCTTCTCATTCTTCTTCGGAGTCACACCAAAGTTGAGGTTCCTGAAGGTATGCATCTTCAGAACCGTACTCCTACTTGTAACACCTTCTCCTGAAACCACAACAGAGGCTGCCTCAAACAACCTAGTCAGGAGTGAGCCATATGTTAATGCACTCACGGTAGTTACATTCTTCATCTGCCTTATCAGCATGGCAGGTAAGTTGATCTTCTTCTGGTTGACCAGATGCCACATAAACACTCTTTCCCTGTTGGAAACACCATTAACCCCTCCAGCCTTCGGAAGGAAAACATTGGTTGTCAAATAGTGTGCCCACCTCTGGTGCTGAGTGAGCCAGGTGGCATAAGTTTCCTTGGCACTTAGATCTGGTCTAGCCCAGTTGGCTTCTGTAAAACCATCTGCTGAACCATCATCACCAATGATGATTCCTTCATCATCAATACCGATCACTTGAGAGATAGAAGCCCTGATGACCTCAATCTCAATTTCCCCGACTTCTGAGTGTAGAACATCCTCCTCATTAGAAAAGAAATGGAGGTTCTGATAGAATTCGGTGACTAACTTGGGATAAATGAATTCATCGAGAGAAACGAAAGAATTCCAGTTTTGAGCGCTAAGCCATTTTGAAATAGGTTCAGTGGATTTTACTTCATCATCTAGGAACCTAGAGGTGAATACCCTAGATTCGCTAACTTTCTTCTTTGATTCAGTGGAGAAGATGTGAGTGACAGTGATTTCTTGAGCCATTTTTGAAAATATAAGAAATTAGGTTAAGAATCTAGAGAGAAGAAAACACAGGAAATCTATGGAAATTCTAATCGCAATGAAAATGAGAGTAAAAACTTCTAAGTATGGAAAACCCCTATTTATACCCAAACAAGGAAACCGTTCCAATTCAAAAAGCAAATACACACCGTTTGAAAGGGAACAGATAACCGTTAACCACAGAACAGCGCCGTAAAATGCAGTAGATAACGCATGCTTAAATGTCAAATCATGATTAGAATTAATTATCACTTAATTATCTTAAACGATTAATCACTTAAGACACACAGAAATAATTAAGCTAAGTTATTGAAGTGGATAAGTCATACCAATGCCTTCTCGCAAGTTGCTGAAAGAATTACCATCCAGAGGCTTAGTAAACATGTCAGCAAGATTCTCTTCAGAGGGAACATGAGTAATGATAATATCCTTCTTCAGAACATGATCTCTCAGAAAGTGATGCCTAATATGAACATGCTTCATCCTGCTGTGCTGAATAGGATTCTTTGAAAGATCAATTGCACTCTTGTTGTCACAGTAGATTGTAATTGTTCCAGGGATGACTCCATAGTCAGCAATTTGTTGCTTGATCCAGAGCATCTGAGAAACACAACTTCCAGCAGCAACATACTCAGCTTCAGCAGTTGAGAGAGCCACAGAGGTTTGCTTCTTGCTATGCCAGGAGACTAGGCACTCCCCCAGAAAATAACAACCACCAGAAGTGCTGACCCTTTTCAATTTATCTCTACCATAGTCAGATCTGTGTATCCTATAGGAGTGAAATCAAAACTACAGGGATACCACAAACCAGCTTCTGGTGTGCCTTTAAGATATCTGAGAATTCTTTTGACAGCAACATCATGAATTTCTCTTGGCTTTGATTGATATCTAGCACAAAAACACACAGCAAAATGTATATCTAGCCTGCTGGCTGTTAGGTATAAGAGAGAACCAATCATACCTCTGTAGGTTTTTATATCTACAGGTTTACCAGCTTTCTCTTCATCATCAATGTCTTTGCTAACATCCATTGGAATATCAACAGCATTAGAGTCCATCATGCCAAATTTCTTCAGCACTTCTCTAGTGTACTTGGCTTGATTGATAAACACACCATCATTACTTTGCTTGATCTGAAGTCCTAAGAAGAAGGTTAATTCTCCCATCATAGACATCTCAAACTCAGCCTTCATGTGGTCACTGAACCTTTTGGCGCCTTGCATTGAATGCAAGTGTCAGAGCATTAAATGCTCAAACAGAACCCGTGACTAAGCTTTCAGAAGCTGATTTCCAGTTGTCTATACTTCTGATCAAATTGGTAAAAGATCTTCTGATTGCAAAGAACTTCTGAGGAGAGCTTTAGCAGACTTCAGCTTCAGAGCGGAGCATCCAGCTTCTGAATTATTGAAACTCTAACTTCAGCAAACATATCTTCTGAGCCCTTTAAGCAATCAAGAAATGATTCATTCAGCACCTGCTGAGTAACTTACACATAGACTAAGTAAACAAAAATATTAGTCAACAGAAAGACTATATGTAAGGGAGTATTGAGTTTTCATCTTCTGAAACGTTTGGACATAATCAAAACACATAGGGTTCATCAGTAGACTCTTAAAGTTGACGACGTTTTTACATCTTAAAACATACTAAAGCCGAGAAAAAGCTATGCTAAAATGCTACCACCTAAGCTTAAAATCTGATTTGTCAAAAATCTAAGGAATTCTATTTTTGCTTTTTTCATTAGTTCCTCTCTAACTCTTATTAATTAGTAGTAATTTAATACTAAAACGTTTTTGGTGTTCATTTTTTCCTGAAAATAAAAACGTCTCTTTTATTTGAGACTCTCCCAGTCTCTTTTCCTATTCAACAGTGATAGTTTATAAATCCCTGAAACAGATTCTTGATGAAATTAACATCAAATTTGGTGCACTGCTGATGGCGTGGTGTTTGCATGTTATAGTAAGTTTGAATAATATCTAATTTAATAAGCTTCTCTTTTCTTTTAATTGTTGATTTATGTTTGTGTTTTGTGTGTTTATAATTGTTTCGTTACACTTCAAATTACTTCTTTGAATGGATTTTTAGCTTGATATTTATAAGTAAATAAAAGAGCATTCTGTTTGTGTTTTTTTATTTTCAATTTTTTTTTATAGTTCAAACTGCTTTTTTTACTGATGATAATATTCTTGAAGGATTGTTAGCCTATTGGTAAGAATGAGTAGATAAAAGGTCATTATGTTTTGGCAAAACAGATCATGCCTTCCCTTCGTATGTACATATATCATGTTTCGTTTTTTATTTTAATGTTCTAATCAATCTATCATTTTGTGTTCCATGTCAGTTGTGAATGAACATTTTTGAAGCTTCGTTTTAGAAAATCCGCAAGTTTACAAGGTATGTTGTGGCCGTTTCATTTTCATTGTTTTGAAAATTCCACTTTCATTTTTAATTCATGTAGACGGTGATCTCCTTATTTTATGGTATTAATTTGCTTCCTCCTATTTTCATATAAGTGAACGTTCTAAAGATAGTGTTTGCCTTAATTATAAAAATGAAAGGATGCAACAACATTTCAGCATGGGAGGTGTAAATGCTAATATTTGGTTGTATAGTTTCTATTTTATATGTGTTTTTTTCAGGATGTCTTTGGATCAAATAGAGTATATGATATAGGTAATTGATTGGAGGCTCATAAGATCAAGATATTTTAAACCTTATTGACAAGGTTTGTTATAACTTTATCTCTTGAAAGGCCAAATTCATGAGCTCATTTTCATGATATATATGCTCCTATATTAAGTTCATCAATTACCAATAGATACATAGAACCATAAGCAACTACTTTTTGTGTTTGTATCTGTTTGTATACAGGAGTATTAGGAGAAGAGAGAATTAGGAAAAGAAGGAAAACTATAGGTAGTGGAGCAGTAGTTATGAAATATATGAATTAGTGAAAATTGACATGACAAACATTTTCTTTTGTTTGATTTCAGACGATGTTATGTTGAGATGTCGTTTTCCTTTTTCTGAGAAATAAGTTTTTGTGTAATTAATGGCAAACAAGTCTATTTTGGTTCGACTTAATGTAGTATCATTTGTTTTTGTTCAGAGATATTATATGAGGTAGATAGGCATGTATTAAGCCAATTACAAACTAATGTAATCGCTAAAAGTCTTCATCTCCTAATTACTCCTATTAATTCTCCACCGATAATGGCAGTTACACTGTGAGTATTCATAAGAGCCTCAACATCAAGCTAACATCTTTAAATACCTAAAAGCTGAGAAAAGCTTTTGCTAGAATGCTGACAAGTCAGCATATTTGCTGAGATGTCAAACTAAGAAAAATTCTATTTTAAACCTATTTTAGTTGAGAAATTTGTTGGCTAGAAAACTGCCACCTTACGATCTCCTTTCGATTTATGGTATGATGCTGGTGCTAACGGATTAATGTTATTTATTACTCTTTAAAGCCATTTATTCACGAAATCAACTTATTGGATTATGAACCTAGGAATCTGTGGCGTTAGGAATCATAGCTTATTGAATTTGATTTCTAAACTATTGCGCCAACGGCTATTTCACTATTGTTCTCTACGGTGGTTCTCTCATCAAATCACTCAGGAATTTTTGTAGTTGGAATTGAAATGGATGAGTTCATTTGGGGATTTTTGTGAGGTTTGCAGTCAGAGTCGATCGGGAAAGAAAATAAGCTTTTTCTCTAGCTTTTAACTAAGCTCTTAATGAATTGAGTCTTTTGTATCTCGGGTTAGATATTGATGTTAATCATATAGAAATAATTTGCATAATGTTTTCCTGCATGAAGATGGTGTTTATGATGAAGATTTTACGATTAGGTGAGGTAAATTAAGTCACTGATTAATCACAGTACTGCAAAGTTTGAAATTTTGATCATAGGTTTTGATTGCATTGGTTAGGTTGAAATTTAGGAAAATGGGAGATTTGATGTTAGTGTTGTTTTTGTTTTTATTGCTATTGAATGATAGAACAAGTTGGTTCTGATATGGTTTTTGTGTAGGAAGATTTTGAGAACTTCTTACTCAATGCCCTTGGGAAGAACACTTGAAGTATGCCAAAGCTATTTGAGAACACGTTAATTCTTCTATGGTTATTTTAAAATCCATATATATGTTAGTGTCTTATTGGATTTGTACGAGAACTTATGTGTATATGTCTTTTGTCTTAATAATGATGGGAATTTCTTTTATAGCTCTTCATTATATGGTCATACAGATTTTACTAAAATAAAATGAGATTGAATTTCAAGTGATGTGTCATTAGAAGACACTTAACAAATGAATATTGGAAAATGAGGTATGTTGTTGTTTTCCTCTTCATGGCATTTGCTTGATCATGTGTTTCCTTGCCAGGTTTTTGTCTAAGTTGTAATCTATATTACACGGAAGCTGATATGAATCTCAAATTGAAATGGAAACCTGGAAGCCTAGAAAATATATTTGTAAAAGATGTAGGAAATAGGAATATGTGAATAACATTGATCCACTTCTGAATACATATTGAATTCTAGGAAACGAGCTTCTAATTCTGATTAACAAATTTCTTATTTTTTTCCCAGTTTAAGTTATGAAAAACGATCTTACATGTTGCGTTTAAGTTTTTGAGAGTGTCAGTTTGCAAAACAAATGTATAAACGTGAAACGCTTTAACATGAACATTTCCATGCAACATAGGTTGTGACTGGGTGTCTTGAGTGAAGGCAATTTATTTGGTCAAATGATATCATGAAAATTACTGTGTATTATTTCAGGTTTCTTACATTATGGAAGAGTATCGGTGCGGTAGTACTTCCAACCCAGATGTTCTTTGCAATACAAGAATTAAGTTCGGTTAGTATCATCTAAACCTAAACTTTGATTTATCCATTTATATTCCTATTTTAGTGTTTTGCTCTTTTAAGCTTTGTATACTTGCAAGCACATTCATGGATGCCGTCAACAATGTGGAATTTGATTATGTTGCTTCCGAACAATATGCCACTGTTATTCAACCATCATTGGGTCAAATAAATGAGCCTTTTATCTTGGAACTTTGGAACTTGCGGTGATATGCTCTTGCTATAAAACCAATTACTTGAATGGCTCTTTGTTTTGAGTGGGAAACAATATGATCATGGCTATAGAGGTCCACCTCAGGCCAATAGTTGGTTGGGCATGTCGTTTGATAAGCAAAAAAAGGCGGCTATATGTACAAGAGTCGTGCACTTGAGTGCGCCTTCTTTGGTCTACTGGTCGTGCACTTGAGTGCGCCTTCTTTGGCCTACTGGTCGTGCATAGACGCGAATTTAGAAGCTACACAATGTCTTTTAAGGTTCCAAGTTAAAATAATAGGATGCTTTATTCTCAATGCTTCCCTGTTTATAGATCTATGACTCAAATTAGATTAAAATAAAAGGAAGTATGCAAAGAGCGGAAGATAAAACTGCAGATGTACTACTATCGTCTACAATTATCATAACTCCGTTTCAAATTTCCTCATGTATAATATTATATCAATGATTTGTGACTTTAAGGAGCCAGACCAATGCTAAAGGAATATTAATATGGATATTGTGCAGATCATACAAGGCTTTTCTCTACCATATTGATAAGGTAGATGCAATTTCCAACAATTGTGTACCAAGTGCTTCAACCATTCAGCCATTCAGCCGTACTTTGTTTGTGTTCTTGGCATGAGTATGATGATTACCTATTTCTATATTATTGTTTTCATATAGCCCATGTTTTGTTACATAAGTTTTGATTTATTATCCTATTGGATATTTTTTTCATGCATTGCCCTCACAAAGTTTTGTGTATTATCAATATATTTGTAAGAAAATCTTTTATTTTTTTTGTTTGTTTATCAAGAAATAGCTATTAAATTTCTGGATATGAAGAACATTGTATTCATCCTTCAGCAATACTTTATCACAATTTAAACTTCAAAATATCATGATAGGTATAGAGAATGTTTAAATAAATCGTAACAATAATGAATATTAACTCAGACATTTTATAATGTGAACGATTTGTAACCGAATATAGATATGTCTAACAATATAATGAAAATTCCAAAAACAAAAAACAATATCAAAAGTTTAGAATTTTCTATATCAATTACCATTAAGGAATATAATGGTGCTAATTATTGTCAATAAAACTAAAAACTAGAAGTATTGTAATTCAAGCATAAATTTAAACTATTAGTCATAAATTTTGTTAAATTTAGTAACATGCCTGCACAACGCGCAGGTTTTCAACTAGTTTTTCTAATATCTTGCACTCAGCTATAAGATTTGCGCTTTATCTCATATTATTTGTGCTTTTAGATACCGTGAAGAGGAAGACAGTCATTGCCAGAATGAACGCCCTAAAAGAGTTTGCTAAGGATGATTGATGGCAAACCAATATAATTTTTAGTCACTATTATATCAAGTCTGCAGTTGCAGTGTTTACATGTTTGTAGCCTACCAAGATGGCATATCCAGATTTCTAGGTTTCGGCATAATTTCTCTGGTGAACTTTGGTTAACTTAATTTGGCTTGAGGCTAATAGTGAAATTGGGTTGGATACTAGAGCATTGAAGTTCATCAAATTCTCTAAATATCATCTAGAATAATTTTCTGTTTTTTTGTCCTCATTTTGCAAATATGTAACAACCTATAAAATTTAATTCACATCACAATTAAGAGTGCATTAGTCATATTACTGTCAATATGTTAATAACTTCATCTTCTTTTAAATTATGAATTCATTTTATTATTATTATTATTATTATTATTATTTTACTATACTTTTTTTTATAAACATTGTTGGACTATATTTTAATCTCTCATATCTGCTAAATTATGTCCATGTAATACTGGTATTTAAAAGTTTACTTTAAAAGACTCATTTTAGCAACGCGAAATGTTTGTTATGAGGATTCTTAAGAATCCATGTGATAACCATTTTAATTTATGCTTTAAAAATTCTAAATAGCTTCGAAAATGACACGTGGCGAATTGTCTAATATTGCGCCAAGTGTCATTTTCGAGCTTCTTTTAATAATAGTATAGATATAGATATATAGATAATTTTGACTTTTTTAATTATTTAATTTTGATTTAAGAAGAAAATGACATATAAGTCTATTGCTACAATGTTGTGTCAAGTCATCCCTTAAATTTCTCTTTGTTTGCCAAGTGGCATCTTTTGCTTCTCATTTTATTATACATATAGAATATATATATAAAATAATATAAAAGGCATGGATTCATTTGAAATCTGGTCTTTTACGATTTTGCCCCCCATATCCTTCTCAATTTAAGGGTACATGGGTCTTTTGAAGTTGCTCAAAAACCTCACCGGCTCAAATACTGATATATATTCTCCCTTTCTCTCTCTTAGTCTCAATTGTTACATTTCTATTTCTCTCTCTACTCTTCTCTCTCTCTTAACCCTAGCCGCCTCTCTCCTTTTATGTTTGTTATTTCTTTTTGTATTATCTCAATCTAACCCTAGCCTCCACATAACCAACCTCCTCTAAGCAGCGCTTTTCATCTCCGGTGAGTAACGCGGCCTCCTTCATTCTCTATTCTGCCATTTTGTTTCTGTTCATTTTAACATTACACTCTAAAAGCTTTGATTTTTTCTCGAATTTTCTTCCAGGAATGGGTTGCATGTGTTACATCTTAAGTTTGTTTTTGTTGATTATACAAAATTCTTTCAGGCTTTGTGCTTTTCACCAGACACCTATGCCCAATTTTATTCAGATGTTCTCTATGTTCTTCTCTAACTGATATTATTCTGATTGATTTGAACAGATATTACCAACCTGTTGAAAAAATAGAGTTTGGGATAATTGGTAAGATTTTCTTTCTAATCTGTTTCTTTTCAGCTTTTGGTACCTTTTTGTTTTTCCTTATGTGATATTTTCTTATTTCTCATCATTCATCTTTCTTAGTTAGTCGTATTTTCTAACTCGTTTTAGTTGGGTTTCTTTTACCTGCTATTTTTATTTTTGTGAATTGAAATATCGTTTGGTATGTATTTATGTGATAGTTGTTGTATAGTTCAGTAATTTTAAGATGGTCTTTTGCTGGATTTTGATAATTCTTATTTTTCAAAATTGATGATTGGGTGGATTTCATACTTAATGGCTTCGCTCTATTTTCTTTAGTATCATGAATCTACACTAAATTATTGGCTTCATTACATTGATCTGGGGTACATATGGTTTTAACCCGAAGGATTTTGAGTAGTTTTCTTCTGGTTTTATGGGGTTGTGTTTTGAAACTACTTCTTTTGTTTTTGGAATTCCAGAGTTTCATGTGATAACTTCTTAAGTTATATTTTTGTTTCATCACTTTCAGAATAAGTAGCTCGTTTTTTGACTTGTGGATTCAATTTTTAATTGAATGACAATTTTGGTTATTTCATTGAATGGTTTTTTATTAGTTGGTTCAACGAGCTGCTTAATTGAATTTATGTTTTCAATTACTTATGTATGCCTTTCTATATCATGATGAACCTAGTAGTAGGACTAGCCTGAAAAGAAAGTACAATGAACTCAAAGTCATCAAAATTCCATGATAACCACCTTTTGTAAAACGTTACAATATCATGATGAACCTAGTAGTAGGACTAGCCTGAAAAGAAAGCACAATGAACTCAAAGTCATCAAAATCCCATGATGACCACCTTTTGTAAAACGTTACAATATCTTGTTATGCGACGTAACATAAAATTCTCTAAGCATAAATATCTACCTAATAAGCTTACCATTAAAGTGTAAATGATAATTTGAGCCATTCCTATATGGTCTCATTTTCGATTTGAAATTTAATATTAACCTTTTTAGAAAGATATATGTTGCTAAGAGAATACATCGCGTGTATTGAACCTTTAAACTTCTTAATAAGACGTGCAATTTCATTGTAGTTTTCCTGTCAACAATGGCTACAACTAGAAAGTCGATCGCAGCGGAACTTAACAAAGACCTGAAACTAAATGGGGACGACTATGATGTATGGGGAATTAAGATTAAGTATGTGATGGAAGAACAAGAGGTTCTAGACACCTTGGAAACAGTCATGGATGTGCCCAAGGAAGGCGTTACTGCTCAACATCGAAGAGATAGAGAAGCTTACGTGGCATGGAAGAAGAGAGATTATACTACCCACATCATTCTCTTAAGTTCGATACATGATGACTTCACTCGACAGTTCTGTAAGTTAGAGAATGCAAATGCCCTGTGGGATTCCTTGCAGGAGAAGTTCAGAGGTGTGTCTCTAACTAGGCTCCGCTCTTTTACTATCAAATTTGATACTTACAAGAAGCGACATGATCACATAATGAAAAAGCATTTGAGAGAAATGCAGAACATGATCAATGAACTCAGTGAAGCAGGTTATGTACTGACCAAGGAGCATAAAGTTCAAGCTGTTATCCGTTCTTTACCGAATAGTTGGGAGCATATGAAGATGCACCTGACACACACCGAAGGTGTTACCACCTTCGATGATGTTGTTCGCCACCTCGAACTCGAGGAGGATCGCCTCACATCGGTCAAGGTCGATGCTGAAGCTTACCATGTGGGTTCCAACTCCAGTGGGAGGTGTCCAAGGGCTCAAGGCTAGAACCGTAAGCGCTCAAATGGCAGGGGTAAAGAACCGGTGAGAGAGCAAAATAATGCAGAAAAAGCGCCAGAACAAAAGGAAGACAAACGTTTCTCGCGTGAAATATTTCAATTGTCAACTCAAGGGGCAGTATGCAAGCGAGTGCACTGCTCCCAAGGTACGTTCTAACTCATGTGTGAGTGAACTTTACGTATCAAGTATTGTTCTTATGACTGAGCATGATCCTTTGTGGGTCGTTTCTTCAGGTGCAACAGACCACGTGATGAAAGATATAGATGCTTTTGTCGAGTTCCGACGGATTCCAGTCGGATTAAGGTGGATCTATTTAGGCGACAACTCAAGAGTTGAAGTCCTAGGAATCGACACATGTGAATTACGTTTGCGTGAAGGCCAAACCCTAGTCCTACATGATGTTCTCTTTGCTCCCAAGATTCGGAGTAATTTAATTTTTTTCACTTCTTTATTAAGGATTGGTTTCAATTTCCTTTTTGCTCAAAACAGTTTAAGAATTTGTTTGGATGATTAATTTTATGGTCAAGGATATGTGTTGAATGGTTTAACAATTTTGGATATTGAAGAATGCAATAAATCTTTTTCCTATTCTACTACTTATGGCATGCTAGGTTAAATCACATCGGTCAAGACCGAATGAAACGTCTAGCTAAAGAAGGTTTACTAGGTAGTATACGAAATGTTGAATTACCACCTTGTGAACCTTGCCTAAAAGGAAAAATGCATAGAAAACCATTTGGTAAAGGTACTAGGACAGAATTTCCATTACAATTAATATATTCTGATGTATGTGTGATGAACCCTAAGTGTTTTGATTATGTCCAAACGTTTCAGAAGATGAAAACTTAACATTCTCTTACATATAGTTTACTGAGGACTAATATTTTTCTACTTAGTCTATGTGTAAGTTACTCAGCAGGTGCTGAATGAAGAATTTCCTGATTGCCTAAAGAACTTCGAAGTCTTGATTGCTGAAGACAGAGTTTCATTTTCAGAAGCTGGATGGTCCGCTCTGAAGCTAGTAAAGTCTGTTAAAGCTCTCCTCAGAGGTCCTTTGCAATCAGAAGCTTATTTACCAATTTGATCAGAAGCTTAGTCACGGGTTCTGGATAAGCATTTATTGCTCTGACAAGTGCATTTAATGCAAGGCGCCAAAAGTTCAAAAAGCTGTTTTGATGGAGCGCGCGTGTCTACTCAAAGTGAAACCAGAATTTCCCTGTCTACCCTTTGTTGATCTTATTGAGGAATGGTTCCAGTCAACCTTATCTTCAATTTCAAATCACTTACCGGATTTGGTTAAAGAACAAGGATAACGGAATCAAAGTGTTTGAAGACCGTTTGAAGACTTGACAAATTAACGGCTACAACAACTGATGTCATCTCTGTTGAAGATTCAAATTCACCAATGGTCATCCTCATTCACTATAAATAGTAGCCAAGCTCCAATGCATCAACTACGCGTGATCATCGAGCAAAATCTCAACACACTGTTTTAAACAAGAAAAACAGAGCATCCTTTTCCATTCTCAATCTTTCTTAGCATAGCTTAAGTTCAAGTGAGAGAGTGAAGAAAAACAAGTTCATAATAGGAATCTTGTAAACTGATATCGTTTGTGATATTCAGTTAGATTTAAAGAGAGAAATCTAGTTGAGATTAGAGTTGGGTGAGAAATCCAGAAAACAGAGTTGTTGTTGTTCTGGTGGAAATCCTTTAACTCTTTTTAGGCTAGTCAGAACTAAGTGAGAAATTAGCTTAAGTTCTGTTGATGTAAAGGAGCTTCTGAACTTGCCAGAAAAGTTCTGAATGGTGGATTTATAAAATCTCTGTAGGCTGCGACCTCAGGGGACAAGACGTAGTCACAGGACTTCTGTGGCGAACTTGGATAAATCGAATTGTTCAATCAGGATCTCCTGAACTTCTTTCTCCCTCTTATACTTGTTATTTTTGCTTCTGTGTACTTGCTTATATTTAGTGCTGAAACAGATTTTCTCTAAGTATCATTATCTTTGTTCAGAAGACTGTCCAGAAGTTCTCAAATCAGAACTTCTGTTGCTGAAAACAATCTAATTGTACTTAGGCAGAATTTCCCTCAGAAGCAACTTCTGTAAGCTTGCTTCTGACTTTGAGGAAATTTGACTCTGAAAATTAAGTTTCCCGAAAAACTTAGAAATTTTCAGTTTTCAACTTTGACACCTATTCACCCCCCTCTAGGTGATTCTGTTCTTGATAGGGCCAACAATGTGGTCCAATGAACGTGAGGGCAAGGCATGGCGCCTAGTACTTCATCACTTTCATACATGATTGTATTAGGTATGGTCAAATCTACTTGATGGCTCACAAGTCTGAGGCACTAGATTGCTTTAGAAAGTTTATGAACCTTGTTGAGAACTAACTAGACAGAAAGATCAAAGTTCTAAGACCTGACAGAGGTCGGGAGTACCTCTCTAAGGAATTCAAGACTTTGTGCGATGAAAAGGGAATTAAACATCAGTTTTCCATTCCATATACTCCGCAGCAAAATGGTGTTGCCGAGAGGAGAAACAGAACTCTTCTCGATATGGTCAGGTTTATGATGACTCAAGCAAGTTAACCCATTTCCCATTAGTTGCTAACATCCACATACGTACTTAACCAAGTACCCTCTAAGACTGTCACTTCCACTCCTTATGAGTTGTGCACCGGCTGCAAACTCGACCTAAGTATGCTTAGGCCATGGGGTTGCACTGTTTTCGCGCATGATACTTCAAGCAAATTTGGGAAATTAGGCCCAAATGGCAAGAAGTGTGTCTTTATAAGATACCCTGAAGTATTCAAAGGATATGTCATAATGGGAGAAAACGCAGAAGGCCGCGTGACTGAAATCGAATCCCGAGATGTAGTATTCTTGGAAAACGAATTTCCTACCATTGGACAAGTGGACAAAGATCAATCCTTGTTCGAGGAACTTGATTCAAACGGACCTCTCCATTCGAGTGCGAGGAATGTTGAGGAAAATCTAATTGATCTTGACAATGGTCTAGATCAAGATCCTATTCTTAATTATGATAGAGAAATGGATTATATCCCTCAGAACGTTTCGAATGCGACAGATCCTAATGCAAGTGGGAGCGAGTTTCCTAACTCAAATGAGAATACGGAACTTAGCATAAGAGATAAGATTCCAGGTTATCATGAATATATGAGACATGTTTATCAAGACCGAGAGGAATCGCGTCAAACAAAACGACAAAGGGCCAAGCGCCGTCAATTCAGTATCGAAGGCGAAGCTCTCCTTATCACCCCAAGTGATGAAGCTGAGCCTAAAAATGTTAGTGACGCTCTCTCTTGTCCCGAAAAAGATAAATGGCAGAAAGCAATGGAAGAAGAAATGGATTCCATGAAAGTTAACCAAGTTTGGGAACTGGTTGATCTGCCTAAGGGAAGAAAAGTTGTTAAGAGCAAGTGGGTTCTTAAAGAAAAGCGAAGGGCTGACAACAGTATCGAAAGATACAAAGCTCACATGTTGCTAAAGGCTTCACACAACAGGAAGGGATAGACTATGAGGAGACCTTCTCACATGTTGTGAGGTTTACATCTATCAGGCTAATACTGGCAATCGTTGCAAGTTTAGACCTAGAGCTTCATCAAATGGATGTGAAGACTGCTTCTCTCAAAATCAATCTATGACCTGAAATAGTCCTCACGGCAATGGTATATTCGATTTCATGATCAGATGATCTCGAATGAATTCAAGATACTTGAAGAGGACCATTGCGTATATATAAAACGCTCAGGTAGAAAATTTGTCATTCTGTCTCTATATGTAGATGACATCCTCATAGCAGGAAATGACATTGCTTTTGTAAACCAAATCAAATCTTGGTTAAGCTCAAGTTTTGAGATGAAAGATATGGGTGAAGCTGCATATATTCTTGGAGTTCAGATTACAAGAAATCGTTCAAAGAAGTTGTTGGCATTGTTTCAAGAGACTTATATCAACAAAATAATTGAACGCTTTGGTATGGCAGGCTGTAAACCCGTAGACTACCCAATGACTAAAGATGTCACCCTAAGTACTGAAATATGTCCCCAAACACAAAAG
The DNA here is from genome assembly GCA_028411795.1 of Euphorbia peplus. Lineage (NCBI taxonomy): Eukaryota > Viridiplantae > Streptophyta > Magnoliopsida > Malpighiales > Euphorbiaceae > Euphorbia > Euphorbia peplus. The sequence goes on from CP110844.1 coordinate 20,234,207, forward strand.
GAAAAGGAACGAATGAAAACAGTTCTTTATGCAAGCGCCATAGGTAGTCTCATGTATGCAATGTTGTGTACTAGACCCGATATTTGTCATGTCATTGGGATGGTGAGCAGATATCAGTCTAATCCTAGACAAGCACATTGGATCGGAGTTAAAAGGATATTGAGATATTTCAGAGGTACTGCGGATTATTCTCTATGCCATCAGTCATAGTTAACAATGATAGTCAATCTGCAATTGCTTTCACTAAGGATGAAAGGTTCCATAACAATGCCAAGCATATAGAGATAAGGTATCACTTCATCAGGGACTTAGTTGCACAGCAAAGAAGTCAATGTGAAGTACATTTCCACTCATGACATGGTTGATGATCCCCTTACCAAACATGTCAAGAGAGATGTTTATGTCAAACATATTAGATCCCATGGTTTGAGAAGGATCTAAGTTGTACTTCTATCTTTTCAATGTTAAATGAACTTGAATTATCAATAAAGGTTTTGAGAATTGTTTCCAATACACAAGTGCGAATGTTTATTTGTTTAACATTTGTTGTTATTGAAAAAAAATGCATGTTAGACAGAGAAGTAGCTCACTCACACGAGTGTTTACCCTTGTTTTGTCATATGTGACTGATAGAAGGATGAGGCCGCTTTTGAACATATGAGAGCATGTTCCAATAGCAGTAGAGGCCGACTTGTAGAGAGGATGAGAGAAATTTCATCACGGTACAAGAAAACCACATATACCTCGAGTATATGTAACAGATTAAGATGTAAACTGATATGCAAGTTTGTGATTACTTAATGCCTTCTGTCTTTACAGCCAGGAGCGATCATTACAAGTAATGAACTAAAGTAAGATGTTTTTGCACATCTGGACCTATGCTTCTGTATGGTGTTAGAATTAAGGTACATGCTCTTCCATAAGTGGAATTGAACACCATGGCACATGTATATGACACTGTGTGGTTAGCGACCACAAGATGGAAAACCGCAGATCTCGCCTTTTCCTAGTGTGAGACTTACATCTCGGAATTATGATTTCTTGAGAATAATTATCCTTATGACTTTTGGTTTATTCCAAGAAGTATATTCTGATGTAGCTACCTTGGAAAGGGTAATCCTGAGGTTGATGTGATAATTCCAACCAAAAGGAGCCAAACTGGATAAACGAATCAGACTATGATGGAAGGAATACAACTAAAAGGAAAGATATCCATGGAGTTCACATATTGAGATATTCTGACTTTCACCGTCCAGACACTTGTGCTTATGAGCATATTTGTGAAATCAGATGAACTGTTAAGATCAAAGTTATGACAGTGGATGTGAAAAGTGATGAACCCTAAGTATTTTGATTATGTCCAAACGTTTCAGAAGATGAAAATGAAAATTAACTTTTGTACTTTTCAAAGTTGACTAACAATTTTTGTTAAGTATTGTATAAGTTTTTCTCAGCAGATGCTGAATGAAGAATTCCTGCTTGCCTATTGAACTCAGAAGATTAAGGAAGCTGAAGACAGAAATACTTTTTCAGAAGCTGGATCAACCGCTCTGAAGTTTTGATTGTCTGCCTAAAGCTTTTGTCAGAAGTTCTCTTTTGCAAACAGAAGACTAAGGTTGTTTGGATCAGAAGCGCTAAGAGGGAATGCGAACATCAGAAGTTCGTTATCACGGGTTTAGTTAAGCATTTAATGCTTTGTCAGTTGCATTTAATGCGAGGCGCCAAAAGTTCAAAAAGCTGTTTGAAGGACGCGCCTGTTCACTACAAACAAAACCTGTTTCCTTTATCGTTTCTCTCTAATCTAAATCGATCTTCAAATTCAGTCAACTCCATCATCTTTATTTTAATCCCATACCGGATTAGGTTAAAGTACAAAGTTGACAGGATTGAGTGTTTTAAGACCGTTCGAAGAAGCTGACAAGATTAACGGCTACTTTCATCTTTGTCATCCTTGAAGATTCAAAACTCCTCAACGGTCATCTACTCAACACTATAAATAGTAGCAAAGCTCCACTGCATCAACTACGTGTGTGATCATAGAGCAAAAATCTCAACGCACTGTTATACTCAAGAAAACAGAGCACACTTTCCATTCTCAATCTTTTCTTAGCATAGCTATTGTAACTGTGAGAGAGTGAAGAAAAACAAGTTCATAATAGAAATCTTGTAAACTGAGATCGTTTGTGATCTTCAGTTAGATTTAAAAGAGAGAAATCTAGTTGAGATTTGAGTTGGGTGAGAAATCCAGAAAACAGAGTATTGTTGTTCTGGTGAAAATCCTTTAACTCATTTTAGGCTAGTCAGAACTAAGTGAGAAATTAGCTTAAGTTCTGTTGATGTAAAGGAGCTTCTGAACTTGCCATAAAAGTTCTGAATAGTGGATTTATAAAATCTCTGGAGGCTGCGACCTCAGAGGACAAGACGTAGTCACAGGACTTCTGTGGCGAACTTGGATAAATTGAACTGTTCATCAGGATCCCCTGAATCTCTTTCTCCCTTCCTTATACTTGTTAACTGCCTCTGTGTACTTGTATCATATTTAGTGCTGAAACAGATTTTCCCCTCAAAGTCACAAGTCTGTGTTCAGAAGACTGTCCAGAAGCTCTTAACTCAGAACTTCTGTTGCTGAAAAGACAGAACCTGTCTTAAGGCAGATTATCCCTCAGAGGCTACTTCAATAAACTTGCTTCTGACTCTGAGGATTATTGACTCTGAAAAATTGAGTTTCATTAAAAACTCGAAAATATCAGTTTTCTATTGAAACACCTATTCACCCCCCTCTAGGTGATTCTGTTCTTGTTAGGGCCAACAAGTGGTATCAGAGCGAAGGTCACTTCGTATATTTACTAAAGATCTAACAATCTAAGTGTAAGATCCTATCAGAATCAATAGAGATGGCTAGTAGACACCAGCCTGAGAATTCTTCTCACTTCATTGTCCCAGAGGGATCCTCTACAACTAGACCTCCATTATTCAATGGTGACAATTATTCCTACTGGAAAAAGAGAATGATGTACTTCATTCAAGCTCAGAACATGAGTGCTTGGTTTGTCATTACAGATGGAGATTTCATTCCTACCAGAATGGAACCAGGTCTAGGGAATGTCATTATCCCTCAGAGAGAATATTCAGATGAAATTCTGAAAAAGCTCCAAACAAACGCTTCAGCAATAAATATGTTGCATTGTGCACTTACAGCCACTGAATATAACAAAGTTTCTTCTTGTGAAACTGCACAGGATATATGGAACAAGCTGGAAGTCACATATGAAGGAACAGGAAAAGTGAAGCAGTCCAAAGTCAACCAACTCATGAGAGAATATGAGTTATTTGAAATGCTTGACAAAGAATCTATTTCAGAAATGAATTCTAGATTCACCAAGATAGTCAATGACTTAAAGAGTTTGGGCAGAGACATTGAAGAGTCTGAAAGAGTAAAGAAGATTGTCAGAAGCTTACCAAGGTCTTGGCAAGCCAAGAAGACTGCCATTGAAGAAGTTCAGGACTTGAGCTTTTACTTGTATGATGAACTCATTGGGTCCCTAATCACCCATGAGATGTCACTAAAAAATCATGACCTAAGAGAAAGGTCAGAAGGAAAGAGACAAGTAGTTCTGAGGGCAGAGTCTTCTGAAGAATCATCAGAAGATGAAGAATTGGCCATGCTGACCAGGAAGTTCAAAAGAGCCTTTAGAAAAGGCAAAGGTGGAAACTACAAGAAGCCATTCAGAAGTTTTGAGAAGAAGACTTCTGACTTCGGTGATAAAACCAAGAGAGATCCAAACAAGCCCATTGTGTGCTATGGATGTCAGCAACCTGGGCACATTAAGCCTAACTGCCCAGAGCTGAAGAAAGATAAGAAAAAGTTCAAGAAAGCTATGCTGGCTGCTTGGTCAGACTCTGAGACCAGCAGTGATCCTGAAGAGAAGGAAGAGCAAGCCCAGATATGTTTCATGGCTATTGATGAGCCATCCTCTGAAGATGTCACAGGAGAAACTTCCGCACCTCCTGAAGCAAACTATGACTCCGAGGTAAACATATCCTCTGAACAAAATATCTTTGATTCTCTTGAAGAATTATATAGCATGTTCAAGTACCTAAAGAGGAAGTTGGACAAAAGCGAGGCTGACAAATTTCTTAGGTTTACTCAAGTTTATGCTGATATGAAAATATTGGAAGATAAACTAAGTAAACAATTCAGCTCTTCCTCCGATGACTCAAAAGTCAAAGGTAAGGAAAAACTGCCTCTGAGGAATGATAAACCTCAGAAGAAGAAATCCGTCACTTCCTCTCTTCTGAAAGAGATCTCTTCTCCTCCTGAAGTGGGAACCTCAGAAGTAATACCTTCCCAGAAGAAGAAGAATGCTCCTAAGAAGCAAAGGGAAAGATCCAAGAACCCTCCTTCTTGCAAGTTGTGTAAGAAAGAAGGACATTGGTTGAAAGATTGCAAGTACCACATTAAGAACCTCTTGCAATCTGAAATATCAGAAAAACCTGTAGAAGCTGAATCTAACTCTGAAGGACCCAATAAGGATTGGGTACCTGTCACTAATTGATTGTGCTGCAGGTTGCTCTGAGTGCTCCATCAATGTCAAAGCTGTGGTACATTGACAGTGGGTGCTCAAGGCATATGACAGGTGATGAAAAAGCATTCATCACATTTGTACCTAAAAGAGGTGGTAAAGTCAGCTTTGGAGATGCTCAGAAAGGAAGAATCCTTGGTTCTGGATCCATTGGAACCAATCCTCCGATCGAAGATGTCTCCCTAGTCAGAGGTCTGAAGTTCAATCTCCTGAGTGTTGCACAACTGTGTGATAAAGGCAGAGATGTAATCTTCAGCACCTCTGGATGTAAAATCTTGGACAGTAAGTCAAGGGAAGTTATTCTAACTGCTCCTAGAGTAGAAAATGTTTTCATGCTGAACCTTGAGAATCTTTGCAAAAATATATGCTTGATGTCCAAAGAGGATACCTCCTGGCTCTGGCATAGAAGACTTGCTCATGTTAGCATGGATCTTCTGACCAAAGTAGCTAGATATCAATTGGTTGAGGGTCTGCCTGAAATAAGTTTTAAAAAGGACCATTTATGTACTGCGTGTCAATCTGGTAAACAATCCAGAAGTTCTTTTAAAACTAAGAAAGTCATTTCAACTAAAAGACCTTTAGAATTACTTCATATGGATCTTTTTGGCCCTGTTCAACCAATGAGCATGGGTGGAAAGAAGTATGCCTTAGTCATAGTAGATGACTATTCAAGATTCACTTGGGTCATCTTGCTCTCTAGCAAAGATGAATCACTTGGATGCCTCTCAGTTCTGATTAAGAAACTTGAGAATGAAAGGAATGAAAAGGTAGTCCATATCAGAAGTGATAATGGTGGAGAATTCAAGAATTTTAAGTTTGAAGAATTCTGTGAAATCAAAGGCATTGATCATAACTTCTCTGCTCCCAGAACTCCTCAACAAAATGGGGTAGTTGAAAGGAAGAATAGAACTCTGGTGGAAATAGCCAGAACCATGATCAATGAAAGAAGGCTTCCAAAGTACTTCTGGGGAGAAGCTGTTAACACAGCTTGTTATGTTGTGAATAGAGTTCTCATCAGAAGTATCTTGAACAAAACTCCCTATGAACTCTGGAAAGGAAGAAAGCCTAAGATAGGTTATTTCAGAACCTTTGGTTGTAAATGTTATGTTCTGAATACAAAAGAACATCTTTCAAAATTTGACTCTAAGGCAGATGAAGCTATTTTTCTTGGCTACTCAACACATAGTAAAGCATATAGGGTTTTTAATAAGAGGACTCAAACTTTAGATGAATCCATTCATGTAAAGTTTGATGAGACTAACCCTGCAGATAGTAAAGCCTCTGAAGAAGATGAAGTTCAAGCTCCTGAAATATCATCTCCTCATGTTGAAGATGTTATTCCTAAAGCTGCTGAAGTTGATTCTCCTGCTGAACATGTTTCAGAAGAACATCCAACTACAGAAGTTAACTTTCTTCCAGAAGATGCTCCTATATATGATTCAACAAATGATGAACAAGTTTCAGAAGATACATTGGATATACCAAGAGAAGTTAGAGCTCCTAGGAATCACCCCTTGGAGAATGTAATTGACTCTGTTCATAATCCTGTCATGACCAGAGCTCAGCTCAGAAGATATATGGGGAATGTAGCCTTTGTGTCACTTCTTGAACCCAAGGACTTCTATGAGGCTGAGGAAGATGAATCCTGGTTAATGGCAATGCAAGATGAACTTGATCAGTTCAGAAGGTCAGAAGTTTGGATTTTAGTCCCCAGACCTAACAATAAGAAGGTTGTTGGTACAAGATGGGTTCTGAAAAACAAGCTTGATGAATTTGGAAATGTTGTGAGAAACAAGGCAAGACTTGTTGCTCAAGGTTACAGTCAGCAAGAAGGCATAGATTATGGTGAAACCTTTGCTCCTGTTGCAAGGTTGGAAGCCATTAGAATCTTATGTGCTTTTGCATCATACAAAGGTTTCAAGCTCTTTCAAATGGATGTGAAAAGTGCATTCTTGAATGGTTACATTGATGAAGAAGTTTATGTGTCTCAACCTCCCGGTTTTGAAGATCCTAAGTTCCCAAATCATGTGTACAAGCTGAAGAAGGCCTTGTATGGACTGAAACAAGCTCCCAGAGCTTGGTATGAAAGATTGACAAAGTTCCTTATCTCTAAAGGATTTGTCAGAGGCTGTGTTGACACAACTCTGTTCACTCTGAAGAAAAACAAAGATATCCTCTTAGCTCAGGTATATGTTGATGATATTATATTTGGTGCTACTAATGAATCTTTGTGCAGAGAGTTCAGCAATCACATGAAAGCTGAGTTTGAGATGTCTATGATGGGAGAGTTAACCTTCTTCCTAGGACTTCAAATCAAGCAAAGTAATGATGGTGTGTTTATCAATCAAGCCAAGTATACTAGAGAAGTGCTAAAGAAGTTTGGCATGTTGGAATCTAATGCTGTTGATATCCCCATGGATGTCAGCAAAGACTTTGATGATGAAGAGAAAGCTGGTAAACCTGTAGATATTAAAACCTACAGAGGTATGATTGGCTCACTCCTATATCTAACAGCCAGCAGGCCAGATATACATTTTGCTGTGTGCTTTTGTGCTAGGTATCAAGCTAATCCAAAGGAGATTCATGACATTGCTGTCAAAAGAATTCTCAGATATCTCAAGGGCACTTCAGAAGCTGGTTTGTGGTATCCTTGTAGTACTAACTTTACTCCTGTAGGATACATAGACTCTGACTATGGTAGAGACAAGTTGAAAAGAGTCAGCACCTCTGGTGGATGTCACTTTCTGGGGGAATGTCTTGTCTCCTGGCATAGTAAGAAGCAAACATCTGTGGCTCTCTCAACTGCTGAAGCTGAGTATGTTGCTGCTGGAAGTTGTGTTTCTCAGATGCTCTGGATAAAGCAACAAATTGCTGACTATGGAATCACTCCTGGAACAATGACTATCTTCTGTGACAACAAGAGTGCAATTGACCTTTCCAAAAATCCCATACAACACAGCAGAATGAAGCATGTTCATATTAGACATCATTTTCTGAGAGATCATGTTCTGAAGAAAGATATACTCATCACTCATGTCTCCTCTGAAGATAACCTTGCTGACATGTTTACTAAGCCTCTGGCTTATAATCCTTTCAGAAGTCTACGAGAAGGCATTGGTATGACTTATCAACTTCAATAACTTATCTTTAACTGCCCTATTAATTCTTAACTGCCATGTGTTTGAATTAATTAAGCATGTTTAAGGATAATCATGATTTTGAATTAAAGTTGTCTATATTTAATGCTATTACTGCGTCGTTCTGTTGTTAACGGTAACTGGTTCCTTTTTAAACGGTAGTTAGTTACTTTTTGAATAGGAAGCGATCACTGTTTGGATATAAATAAGGGGTTTCCATACTTAGTTTCTTTTCACTCGAAAATCTTTTGCTCTCCAGATTTCATAGCTAGAATTTTCTTTGCAATTTTCTGCAATCTTTCTACTTAACCTACATTTCTCACTTTCTTTCTCTAAAATGGCTCAAGAAAATGTTCCTCAAGTCACTATCACACACATCTTAGCTGATGATGAGATTCTTAGCGAATCTAGGGTTTTCACCTCTAGGTTCTTAGATGATGAAGTCAAATCCACCGTACCCATATCTAAATGGATAAGTTCGCAAAACTGGAACTCATTTGTTTCCTTGAATGATTTCTTCTATCCCAAGATGGTAACTGAGTTCTATCAGAACCTCCACTTTAGATCTGATGAGGAGGATGTTGTACACTCTGTGATAGATGGTGTTGATTTTGAGGTCAGCAGGGCTTCTATCTCCCAAGCCATTAGCATTGATGATGAGGGAATTATCATTGGGGATGATGGGTCTGCTGAAGGATTTTCAGAAGTGAACTGGGCTAAGCCAGTTCAGAGCGCAAAAGAAACCTATGCCACCTGGTTGACACAGCATCAGAGGTGGGCACACTACTTAACCACAAATGTGTTCCTTCCTAAATCTGGGGCTGTTAATGGAGTTTCTAACAGAGAGAGAGTGTTCATGTACCACTTAATGAACGAAAAGAAGATCAACCTTCCTGCCATGATTATAAGGCAGATGAAGAATGTGAAGGTTGGTAGTGCTTTGGCCTATGGTTCTCTTCTGACCAGGCTTTTTGAATATGCTGGAATAGAGATTTCTGGTGAAGGGGTTACCAGCAAAAGCACTCCCATCAAACTTATCCCTCTGACTAAATTACAACACAGTATTGTGCCTAAGAAGCCAGAAGGTGCTGGTTCCTCTGTGGTTGTAAGTCAGAAGGAAAATGTGAAGGTTGTTGAGCAGAAGGGAAAGACTGTTGCCAAAGGGGGCAAAGGAAAGAAGAAGCCAAGTAAGTTGGTTGTTACTGTGGAGAAGGTTGTCACTTCAGAACCTCCTCCCTCTATGGTTCAAGCTACCATCAATGTTGAACCTTCTGGTAAGGTGGTTGCTGAAAAACCAAGTGAAGCTGCAAAGAAAGCAGCAGAGGAAGCTGAGAAGAGCAGACTTGCTGAACTAGCAAGGGCTGCTGAAGCTGAAAAAGAACAGGAAAGAATTGTCTCTCTGGCTGAGTTAACCAGAAGAGAAAAGGAAGCTGCTGAGGTTGCTGAGAAATTGGCAGAAGAAAGATTAGCTCTGGCAAAAGCTAAGGAAGATGCCAGACTGGAAGAAGCTGCTGCCCTTTTGGACAGTGATGTTGTTCTTTCAGAAGTTGCTGAAGAGGTTAATGATGAGAGGGAAATTCCACTCTCACAAGGCATGAGAAGGAAGAAAGCTGCACATAGAAGGGTCCTGAACAAGAAGGACTTATTTGTTGAGTGTGCTGAGCTGGAAGATGCTATTCCTTCTGAAGAGGAATTTCTTGATGAAGATATGCTGGATGCATCAGAAGGAGATTTTGGTGCTCCCACTATTCAAGAACTCTCAGAGGATAGTGATGAAGAAGTGATTCCTCCTGAAATCGTCCTTAAAAATGCTAAGGAGTTTGCTGAAACTGTTGATAACGACGATTTCATGGACAATGTCCTTCTGGGTCAAGGCAGGAATCCTGGTGAAAGGGATGCTAGGATCACTATTGAAAAGATGGCTCATCTTGATGCCAACCCTATTAGCTCCTTTGACCCAAATGTTCCTGAAGGTCAGAACACTTCTGATCAAGCTTTACCATCTCCATCTCATACTCCTGCTCCATCTCCTATTCATTCTTCCCAACCATCCTCTGTACCTACTTCTGTCTCAGAGGTAAGTGCATCTACGTTTCAAATTCCTCCCATACCCTCAACATCTGAGGATATGCTTTTCAGAACCATTCTTTCCTCTGGATCCTATTCAGAGGTAAATATTAACACAGCTCCCTTATTTTCTGATTCTGTTATTATGTCATCTTCCCAATCACTTCCATCAGAGGTTGTGCTTCCATCTTTTGGACTTACAACTTCAATCTCCACTCCTCCATCTTCTATACCAACTACCATACTCTCCTCTCTCCCTCCTCTGACTACTCAGAATGCTCCTTCCTCCACATCTACAATGCCTCCACTCTCATCCTCTGGACATACACCTCCTGTGTGTGATCCCTTAACAACTTCCAATACATCCACTCCTCCTATCTATGCTGGTATTCGTACCAACTATGAATATATGTTCAATCACCTGAATCGAGATGAGATGGCTGCAAATTTTGGTAGTTTTGGGATTCCTCATAGAGCTCCTGCTGTTTCAGCAGCTGGTGGTGTCCCATCTTTTGAGGATTTGAGAAGAATGAGCCAAAGTGGCTCTGATGGATTGTTGCACAATTTAGCTAATCTTGGGCAAAGGACTCCTGCTGCTGACTTATATGCACAGGGTATGGTGCTCCAAGAAATTCAAGCTCTGAAGGCACAGAATCTACAGTTGATGACAATGCTTCAAATGCAAAATCCCTCTGTGTTCATTCAGAATTTGTCAACACTTCACCTAGCTGCTTATGATGAGTTTTATAAGCTAAGGCAGTTGGCTCTGACCCTTCCTACACTTGAGAATATTGCTCATGCCTCTGCTAGCAATGTGAATGAACATCTCAGCATTCTCCAGCAAGAGGTTAGAGAAGCTAATGAACATTTTGAATCTCAAGAGAAGGTTCTCCCGGCGAAGATTGATGACCTACAAAGTACAATTAATCATGTTCTGAGAGAAGTGAAATCTTCTGCTCAAGGTCCATCTTCTTCTGGGGCTGCCAAAGTAGTGGAAGATTTTTCTCCTGATCTCAATAACCGTCTCCAGAGCATAGAATCTCTTGTACATGCTCAGAATGCACAAATTGCTGAACTCACTGAATTCATGAAGGTTCTGCATTCTCAGTCCAAAGAGCATGAGAAGATTCTGCACAACAATTATCGGTTTGTTCGTGGGCAGACTTATCTTCAAAATGAATATCTGACTGCTGCTGTCTATTTGAACAACCAAGCTATAAAGTTGCTCCTGGAAGATGCTCAGAAGCAAAGACCTCAGACTGGACCGTCTCTTCCTGAAATGAAAAAGCTTGAGGCTGAATTCAAACAGAAAATAGATCAACTCAATGCTTTAAGGCCAACTAAACATCAGCTCGACACTGCTCTTCAAGTTCAACAGAAGTTAATGTCTCAAGGAGCTCTGGGAAGGCCTGTTGTTTATGGTCAAATGGGGGAGAAACCTGCTCAGCAGGGTGGTGGTCCAAGTTCTGGTTCTGGTTTAAAGAGATCTGGTGCTAATGTCAGTTCAAGTGGTGGAGTTCCTCCTTTTCAGAAGAAGCCTAGAAACACATAGTCAAATTCATAGAGCTTAAGAATCTTAGTCATAGGTTCTGGGTTGGGTAGCTTCTTGTTAAGTTATTCACTTTTATGCTTCTGACATGTTTCTTCTTTGTTCCTCTGATTATTTATACTACTTGAACTTTCTACACATTCTGTCTACTTATATATTACTGCTTGCTTATGTGTTTTTCTAACTTAGTAACTTACTTCACAATCTTTAAATAACTTGATCTTAAGTTTTCTAAGTTCCAGATTTGCTGAAGTTCACCATTTACACTAAAATGGGGGAGTTAAGTTGCTCAGAAGTTATAAAAACTATAACCAACAGGAAGTTACTTTCTAAACTTTTAAGTTTTCTAAGTAATCTTTACCTTCTGGACCACTGTTTGTCCATAACCAAAATGGGGGAGAATGATGAACCCTAAGTATTTTGATTATGTCCAAACGTTTCAGAAGATGAAAATGAAAATTAACTTATGTACTTTTCAAAGTTGACTAACAATTTTTGTTAAGTATTGTATAAGTTTTTCTCAGCAGATGCTGAATGAAGAATTCCTGCTTGCCTATTGAACTCAGAAGATTAAGGAAGCTGAAGACAGAAATACTTTTTCAGAAGCTGGATCAACCGCTCTGAAGTTTTGATTGTCTGCCTAAAGCTTTTGTCAGAAGTTCTCTTTTGCAAACAGAAGACTAAGGTTGTTTGGATCAGAAGCGCTAAGAGGGAATGCGAACATCAGAAGTTCGTTATCACGGGTTTAGTTAAGCATTTAATGCTTTGTCAGTTGCATTTAATGCGAGGCGCCAAAAGTTCAAAAAGCTGTTTGAAGGACGCGCCTGTTCACTACAAACAAAACCTGTTTCCTTTATCGTTTCTCTCTAATCTAAATCAATCTTCAAATTCAGTCAACTCCATCATCTTTATTTTAATCCCATACCGGATTAGGTTAAAGTACAAAGTTGACAGGATTGAGTGTTTTAAGACCGTTCGAAGAAGCTGACAAGATTAACGGCTACTTTCATCTTTGTCATCCTTGAAGATTCAAAACTCCTCAACGGTCATCTACTCAACACTATAAATAGTAGCAAAGCTCCACTGCATCAACTACGTGTGTGATCATAGAGCAAAAATCTCAACGCACTGTTATACTCAAGAAAACAGAGCACACTTTCCATTCTCAATCTTTTCTTAGCATAGCTATTGTAACTGTGAGAGAGTGAAGAAAAACAAGTTCATAATAGAAATCTTGTAAACTGAGATCGTTTGTGATCTTCAGTTAGATTTAAAAGAGAGAAATCTAGTTGAGATTTGAGTTGGGTGAGAAATCCAGAAAACAGAGTATTGTTGTTCTGGTGAAAATCCTTTAACTCATTTTAGGCTAGTCAGAACTAAGTGAGAAATTAGCTTAAGTTCTGTTGATGTAAAGGAGCTTCTGAACTTGCCATAAAAGTTCTGAATAGTGGATTTATAAAATCTCTGGAGGCTGCGACCTCAGAGGACAAGACGTAGTCACAGGACTTCTGTGGCGAACTTGGATAAATTGAACTGTTCATCAGGATCCCCTGAATCTCTTTCTCCCTTCCTTATACTTGTTAACTGCCTCTGTGTACTTGTATCATATTTAGTGCTGAAACAGATTTTCCCCTCAAAGTCACAAGTCTGTGTTCAGAAGACTGTCCAGAAGCTCTTAACTCAGAACTTCTGTTGCTGAAAAGACAGAACCTGTCTTAAGGCAGATTATCCCTCAGAGGCTACTTCAATAAACTTGCTTCTGACTCTGAGGATTATTGACTCTGAAAAATTGAGTTTCATTAAAAACTCGAAAATATCAGTTTTCTATTGAAACACCTATTCACCCCCCTCTAGGTGATTCTGTTCTTGTTAGGGCCAACAAAAAGGAATATGTGATAATGCATACACCATAGACGATCCATGTTCAAGTCTAAAGGCTACATATCTCCAACGAATATATAATCCTAAGCTTGTAACATGGACATCGAGCAGTTATATATCTCCAACGAGTATATGGCACTTGAGCTCTCGATAGTATGCCGGTTGCACAGACTATTTGCAACAGAAGATCTGAGATTGAGAAAATATATTTTGGAATTGGTTCCATTGCGTACGAGTGGGAGATGTTAGGATTAATTAAGATATGGGTCTAATTAATCCAACCCGTCCGAAATGGAATGGGTCAAGACCATCTGAGAGGAAGAAGTGATTAGGAAGCCTATTAGGTTAGATGGAGAAATTAGAGTTTCTCCACCTATAAATATGCTTAACCCCTATCACCAAATAAGAAGACTATAGAGAGAGAGACGTTGGAGGTCTGCCTATTCCTCCCCCTATTCGGTCGACCCTCTCTTTCCCTATCTCTTTCGTTCTTCGCTCTTAGTCTGTGGATCAATAAGACTTCTCTGGTTAATGCCGTGTGGTCGTCTCAATCCGGTGATACAAGATCGTGGTGCTAAGATCCGCTTCCGCTACTCTGAGAGATTTGTTGGTTCTGATATATCAGGTACGCCTGAACCCGTTATCTCATATGGATTAGTATGTCAGGCTAATCCCTTCAGAAATTAACGATTTAAAAGTGACATATTTACAAAATACAAAGTGAAAATATTATATTATTTTTACAACCTATTATATTATTGACTTAATTTAATTTATTTATTTTTCCTCTTTTTTCAAAGAAATTTATTTCCTTATTTAATATTACTAATATGTAAATTTTATCTATCAATATTGTTATTTAGTGGAAAAAAAAATCTGTTATCCCCTTTATTGTATCCCATAACTTGTCTCCCACTCGTATTAAGCCATGTGGCATATTAGTCCTAATCAGATTTAACCTAAATTATAACCGTTAACTCCTAATTTTTATAAATTGCGATCGTTTCTTCTTTTTCTCCACCAGCATCAACGACGTTCTTCCGATCATCTTCTTCCGATCGTTTCTCATCTTTTTCTCCACCAGCATCAACGACGTTCTTCCGATCATCACTCATCTTCTTTCATCATCGCCTCTTTCAATTCTTCCAGAAAAATTCGAGTTTAGGGTTAACGGTGCCGGAATCCATGTGGTACGTCTTTACTTTTATGCTTTCAATTCACCTTATTACAACCTTTCCCAGGTTCATTCGATTCTGAATTTTTGTTCTTGCAAAATTTTACTTGGAACAATACGAAACCCCCAAATTGTATGTCAGGATTCCTATTCAACTATTTTTAGCATTTCTAAAAGACTCTATTTGAATAATTTAAAAATGAGGTTTGATATCATGTGCTGGGGCAGCTGGGTAAGTCCCCAAGTTTTTACTTGTCTGCACATTCTTTTCTCTATTATCTGGAATTAATAAGAAATTGGGGCCTTGCATTTCCCTAACTTTATTTGGATGTTATTCTTTTGGTTTGCTACAAACATTCCATTTCTTTATCACCGCATGATCAGGGTTCATATAGTTCATTCTTAGGAGAAAAAGAAAGACAAAAAGTCACGGTTGATGAGGAAGCTTGGGCGTAGTAGAAGTGAGAATGTCGTGCAGTCAGAACGTGTACTTAGATTGAATGGTTTGTTAGAGACCATGCCTGCACATATGGAGGTATTTGAGAAGTTCATCTCAATACTTCGAAACTTTAATAAGCTTTGTCTATTTGTTTCTCCTTTACATGATTCTTCCTAAAGGATGAAGTAACTATTTGTAAATAATAATATCAAAGTCTAAAATATATAATTTTGTACATACAATGATCATAATGAAATAAGCATACATATTTGAGATGGGAGGATATGTGGTTGCACCTAAAGCAATTTGGTTATTTGTTCCATATTAGATAGTATATAGAGTGTGATGAAATTGAGCTACTAGATACTCTAGATATTCATATTATCTTTCTTTGTAGATCAGTTTTTCTTATCAACTGAGAAGACGTTATCTATTGTTGATCGAGCAAAACGTTTAATTGAAGATTGGAAAGCTGCCAAATCTATTGAGCAGAGCTCTGAGACTCAAACTGAGGAGGTTTCGAAGTGGAGAGCACCACCAATGGTGTGAGCGCGCGTCCCCGTAATCGACATTCTTAACTTTTAAAATATCGACTAGGGCATTTTATTTCATGTTTTACCAATTTTAGCAGTATTGTGCCCGCGAAGGGCGTGGAAAATCTCAGCTGCTTAAACTTCGATTTTTATGAATTTTTAGAGAGTCGCCACCCAATCCGCAGACTGAGAAAATTTGGTACAATGAGTAGAGCGCTCAACCCCACTGTATCATTCAGAGACAGGTTCGTGAATAATATTTACTTATCTTTAATACTCAAACTTGCTTTATTTTGTACTTGTTTTGTTTTTACTGACTCTTATTTTATTATTTTCACACACAGTATTAATTTAGAACATAACAGAACTTATTTACCTGCAAAATGAGAGTAAATATGCATTGGTTTCATAAACATAATATATATAATATTTTTATGGATTTTATTTATTTATTTTTCTTTTTGTTTATCATTATTACATTATTATTATTATTATTATTTATATATTTATTATTTCACACGTGTTTAGCGTTTTTTAGGAGGCATAGCCTTCCATGGAAAACATGTACCAGTTAATTTTCATATGTAAAATAAATATTTACGTACGGTAAAAAAGTAAAATCGCGTACCCGGCTTCACCGGTTCCACGGTAAAAAAAGTAAATAATAAAAATGCAATAATATGTAAATCATGTGTCTGATATCAACGTGTGATTGAACCTCTCCACGGTAAAATACCCGACTCCACGGTAAAAATAAATAAATGATGGTGAATAGTAAAATTGCAGTAAAGTAAATACTGTAAAGTAAAGATCGCGTGTCCTGTATTCACGGGCGACTAAGCGTCACCACAGTAAAATACCCGACTCCACGGTAAAAAGTATGTTGGCCCTAACAAGAACAGAATCACCTAGAGGGGGGTGAATAGGTGTCTAAGTTGAAAACTGAAAATTTCTAAGTTTTTAAAGAAACTTAAATTTCAGAGTCAAACTTTCCAGAGTCAGAAGCAAGTTTATAGAATTTGCTTCTGAGGAAAATTCTGCCTATACACAGTTAGCCTGCTTTCAGCAACAGAAGTTCGGTAAGAGAACTTCTGGACAGTCTTCTGAACAAAGACAATGATACTTACAGAAAATCTGTTTCAGCACTAAATATAAGCAAGTACACAGAAGCAATAATAACAAGTATAAGAGGGAGAAAGAAGTTCAGGAGGTCCTGATTGAACAATTCGATTTATCCAAGTTCGCCACAGAAGTCCTGTGACTACGTCTTGTCCCCTGAGGTCGCAGCCTTCAGAGATTTTATAAATCCACTATTCAGAACTTTTATGGCAAGTTCAGAAGCTCCTTTACATCAACAGAACTTAAGCTAATTTCTCACTTAGTTCTGACTAGTCTAAAAAGAGTTAAAGGATTTCCACCAGAACAAAACAATACTCTGTTTTCTGGATTTCTCACCCAACTCTAATCTCAACTAGATTTCTCTCTTTAAATCTAACTGAAGATCACACCCGATCTCAGTTTACAAGATTCTTATTATGAACTTGTTTTTCTTCACTCTCTCACTTTACTAAGACTATGCTAAGAAAGATTGAGAATGGAAAAGTTGCTCTGTTTTCTTGTTTAAAACAGTGCGTTAAGATTTTGCTCGATGATCATGCGTGTGTTGATGCATTGGAGCTTGGCTACTATTTATAGTGATTGAAGATGACCGTTGTGGAGTTTGAAACTTCAAAGGAGATGACATCAGTTGTTGTAGCCGTTAATTTGTCAAGTCTTCAAACGGTCTTCAAACACTTTGATTCCGTTATCCTTGTTCTTTAACTAAATCCGGTAAGTGATTTGAAATCAAGGATGAGGATGACAGAATCATTCTTCAATTAGATCAACAAAGGGTAGACAAGGAAATTCCGGTTTCTCTTGAACAGACAAGCGCGCTCCATCAAAACAGCTTTTTGAACTTTTGGCGCCTTGCATTGAATGCAAGTGTCAGAGCATTAAATGCTCAAACAAATCCGTGACTAAGCTTTCAGAAGCTTATTTCCAGTTGTCTAGACTTCTGATCAAATTGGCATAACTTCTGATTGCAAGGAACTTCTGAGGAGAGCTTTAGCAGACTTAGGCTTCAGAGCGGAGGAGTTCCAGCTTCTGAATCGTTGAAACTCTGACTTCAGCAAACAAAACTCCTGAGTCCTTTAGGCAATCCGAAAATGATTCATTCAGCACCTGCTGAGTAACTTACACATAGACTAAAACAAAAATATTAGTCAACAATAATCTATATGTGAGATAGAATTAAGTTTTCATCTTCTGAAACGTTTGGACATAATCAAAACACTTAGGGTTCATCAAAGTAAATTGCGGTAAAAAGTAAAAGTGCGGTAAAGTAAATACTATAAAGTAAATACTGTAAAGTAAAGCTCGTGTGTCCTGTATCCACGGGCGACTAAGCGTCACCACAGTAAAATACCCGACTCCACGGTAAAAAGTAAAAGTGCGGAAAAGTAAATAATATAAAGTAAAGCTCGTGTGTCCTGTATCCACGGGCGACTAAGCGTCACCACAGTAAAATACCCGACTCCACGGTAAAAAGTAAATTGCGGTAAAAAGTAAAAGTGCGGAAAAGTAAATAATATAAAGTAAAGCTCGTGTGTCCTGTATCCACGGACGACTAAGCGTCACCACAGTAAAATACCCGACTCCACGGTAAAAGTAAATTGCGATAAAAAGTAAAAGTGTGGAAAAGTAAATAATATAAAGTAAAGCTCGTGTGTCCTGTATTCACGGGCGACTAAGCGTCACCACAGTAAAATACCCGACTCCACGGTAAAAAGTAAATTGCGGTAAAAAGTAAAAGTGCGGAAAAGTAAATAATATAAAGTAAAGCTCGTGTGTCCTGTATCCACGGGCGACTAAGCGTCACCACAGTAAAATACCCGACTCCACGGTAAAAAGTAAATTGCGGTAAAAAGTAAAAAGTAAAAAAGTAATAAAATAAGGCATGGATCGGGCGTCCCCTAGTCGGTAATCCTCCTTAGGTAGACATAAACCCACAGCAAATAAACAAAAAGGAAAATCATGGACCGGACGTCCCCAGGCGGTAGTCCTCCTTAGGGAGTCATAAATTCACGGTAAAAAAGTATAAAATGAAGTAATACAAATGGACCGAGCATCCCCGGGCGGTAGTCCGTCATAGAGAGCGTTAAATCCACGTTGTAATAATATATAATTAACCAACGTGCCGTTTTCACACGTCAATTCTTAATTAGGCAAAAAACAAAACTAATCATTACATGATTAAAGTTGTTTTTTACCTTTTAAATGAAACAAAACATGATTTTACTTTAGGATTAAACATGTTTTTATTTTAATAAAGTTATGTTTTAATGAAACAAAACATGATTTAAACTTAAGACATGATGTTTGATTAAGATTTCCATGGATGTAAGTTTAAAGTCTTCATTTTTGTGTTTATGGTTTCATAGTTTCATGGTTTTTTTGCCCGGTTTCACCATTAATCTACACGTGATTCTTGTACCTCTCAGTGTGTTTCCATTAATTCATGATACTAGAACATCATAGTGACATAATAGAGAGTTTACTTAAGAGATAAACCATTGAGATAAACCAGATTTAGAAATAAAAACCAGAATTAAATTTTTACATTCAACTTAAGGGGCGTTTGGTTTAAATTCCGGAATTGGAATCGGAATGTAGTGGAATCGGAATAGGAATGAATTATTATTGTTTCTGTTTGGTATAATCCGGAAATAGAATCTAATTTGTTTGATATTATATTTGGTAAAAACATAAATAAAATAATTATTTAACTCAATTAAAGAGTATATTTTATGGAGAAGAATACCTCATCACTCATATCGCAATTAAAATCCATATTTTAAAGCATAAGCAAAAGGATAAAGGATTTGCTAGCCAATATAATTTTGTTTCTCCACCACATTATAGGGGTGAGCATGGTCCAGTTCGGATAAAAAACCGAACCGAACCGAATTGATCATAACCTAACAAGGAGATATTTTATTATCCTAACCAATCCAAATTTATTTCGGTTCGGATCGAATTTGAACCGAAATAATTCGGATTGGTTCGGTTAGGTTCGGATAAAAACCAAATTGAAAATTTATTAGTTTTTATTTCTATTTTTTTATGACTAATAAAAGGTTTAATACTAAATTATGTTAATTCTAAGTCAATAGTATTTAAATTTGTATTATATTATGGTTAATAGATATTGTTGGGTTATTACACAAAACAAAACAAACAAAAGATATTAAAAAAAATTTAATATATCATATAAAATACTAAAACTCAATAATATTATATGTAGTTCAGTTTGTTCGGTTTTCATCCGAACCAAACCGATCCAAACCGAAAACTGAATTACTCCAAAAATGAAATCCTAACCTAACCAAACAAAATATGGTTCGGATTGGTTCGGATCGGTTTTTTCGGATTTCGGTTTACGGTTCAGATTTGCTCACCCCTACCACATTAAGTTTGTGATGAAGAATTGAAGTTGTTTGTGAAGAAATTGAACCCTCCTTCAATTAGACAAATCACTTATTAACAGTTTAATTTTGGAGTGCTCCATTTTTCCATTGCCATGAATGGATATTAGACGATGATTGACATGATAATTAGTTAATTATCCTAATAATAATAACAATAATATTAATAGTTAGTGGGGTAGGAGGTGAGAATCAATATTCCTGCAGGAATGGGAATGAGATTCCGATTCAGTGTTGTTTTTAGGTACTAAAGTGGGTCAAATGATTTTAGGTACTAAAGTGGGTCAAATGATTTTAGGTACTAAAGTGGGTCAAATGATGGAAGAGAAGTGTTTATGGGATGATATTTAGTGTGTTTGTAACAAGAAACAACTTGGAATTGCTCCAGAAACAAGGATTGAAGTCACTTTTTGGATGTGTTCTTCACTTTCTTCACTTTTTACTAACTAACTTTTTATGGATTTTTGGGTGTTTGATCTTGCAAAATGAAGTGTTTGGGAGGTTTTGGGGTATTTAAGGTGTCTAAAACTGAAGGGGTGAGTGAGGGTCTTACTTATAGGAAAATTGTCCCTAAAGCATCCAAAAGAGCAATAGTGTCTCGAATAGTGAAAACACTATTTCCCGGACTCAAACCCAGCCAAACTCGGCCGAGTTTGATCATGTGGGAGACAAACTCGGCCGAGTTTGACCAAGCTCGGCCGAGCTTGTACAAGCTGGGCCGAGTTTGGTCCCTCCGGTGGCGGCAAAACGCCCGTTTCGACCCCGTTCTTCGCCGTTAAGGGTCCCGGAAGCTCCCGACTGTACACTGACTCAACTAATAACTTCTCTAGTGATTATAATACAAGAAATGAAGTGTTTTTGTGAAGAAACAAACAAGCTTGGACGAGCTTGTACAAGTCCGGCCGAGTTTAGTCCCCCTGATGGTGGAAAACAGCCGTTTAGGCCCCGTTCGACACCCTTAAGGCTCTTGGAAGCTCTTGACTGTATATTAAGTCAACTGATAGCTTCTCTAGTGAACCTAAGATAAGAATTGAGGTGTTTAGATCAAGAATTAACAAGAAAACAATCCGGGAACGAGAATCAGGGCTCATTCCGGAGCTGTTTCGGCTCGATTCGCGCAGAAGAATCTACTGACTCTTTGAGCTTTGATCTTGTGGAATGGGTGTTTCTAAGAGTTTTAGAGATGTTTATGAGCGTTTATTATGAAGGGAGAATGTCCTATTCATAGGTAAAACCCCCGGGAAAGTCCGAAAAACGCATAAGTCACCCGAAAACGTCGTTTTCGGGCCTGTTTTCAAGCTAAGCTTAGCCGAGGTTGTCTAAACCTGGCCGAGTTTAGCCCTCTAGCAAAGGGGAGATGGCCGTTTCGAACCCGAAAAATGTATACGTGACCCAAAATAGCCGAAAAACGTCGTTTTCGGACCTGTTTGCATGTAAACTTGGCTGAATTTGTTCTTGAAGGACTAAACTTGACCAATTATGGGTTAAACTTGATTCAGATTGTCTAAACTCGACCGAGGTTGTCTAAACCTGACCGAGTTCAGCCTAGTGATGATGGAAAAATTGCTCATTTCGGCTCCGTTTGTCACTTCCGAGGCCCCGCGGGACTTTCTAGCACACAGTAGGTTAAGCAATAACTTCTCTAAATGTATAATCATGAGGTAAACACACTATCATCATCGAGATCGGAAAAATCCGTGCTCACAAATGGGCTGCTATAAACTGAACATTGATGCAACTTTTGGAGATAAAGGTAATCTATGTGGTGCTATAGGTGTTATTCATGACCATAATGGGCAGGTTTTTTTGACAATTGGTGCGCCAATCGGACCTTTCTTGTCGCCAGAAGTAGCTGAGGCTGTGGCTGCTACAGAATGTGTGAAGGTGGCTCTGGAAGCAGGTTTTAAACATCTAATGGTTGAGATGGATGCTAGAAACATAGTCAATGCATTTAAGGGTTTGTGTCCTCCATTTGCAGATGATATGCTAGTGCTTGCTGATATCATGGTTTTTGTCCCAAACTTCATTCAAATTTGTTTTGTCCATGTAAAGAGAAATTGTAATAAAGTAGCACATGAGTTGGCTAGATGGGGAGCTAAGCTTATAGAAAGTGATGTAAGGTTAGAAGAAGCTCCTAATTGCATTAAAAGTTAATTTGTTTGTTGTGTTGTTGACAGAATGATGTATACCTTTGGTAGTCACTTGTATTTTATTATGTGCTATTGATACAAAAGCCATGTTTCTGCTATGCAAATTCAAGTTTTACTTAGCAAATTTAAGAAAAAAAATGGAAACAAGTTTCACTTGAGCACTTGATTAATAAAAAGTTGAAATAACATAAGAACAAATCCTACAACAAAAATATGAAAGCTTGAGCACTTAGTTAACAAAAAGTAGAAATAACATAAGAACAAATCCTATAATAAAAATATGAAAACTCTAATATGAGGTCTTTGTTGGATGATAAGACAAACATTGGTCTTATTGATCATTCTTTGTTTGTTCATCTTGGGTTTTGTTCATGAGGTCACGCCCTTCATTAGAATTTGAAGCTGCAATCAATAAATTATAATTCATGAAATTCTATTACATTTACACAGTAAACATTAGGCCTATTATTGTCTTACAAATACATTGGCATACATACTTGTAGACGGAAATCTGCTCAAATTTTGGACATGAGCCTGATGATAAGTCATGCCTTGCTGGTAAGATACACCAAAATTGAAGCTTCCTAAAAACTATAAAATATTGCATAAAAAAGATATATAAGCCTAATAATTCATATAATTCATTCAATATCAGACCATGAACTTATCAAATAGGAAGTATGTGAATAAACCTAAACATGTTGATATGGTGACGTGAACTGCATGTTCTGATGCAAAATAGGAGATGCAAATTGCATTCGGGGAGGAAAAGGAACAAAATTGAATTGCGGATGAAGAGGTAAACCATTTGACATTGAAATTCCAAACCGCGGTGCATAACGAGGCATCTATTTAATAATAATAGCATAGATGTTTAAACAAGTTAATTAAGCAAGTTTTAATAACATAAATAAAAATATTTTAGACCAAAAAAAATACATATAGTAACGAATGAAAAAAAATGTGATACATGTTCATTCATTCGATTTTGTGAAGGATTGGAACAATTCATATATGGTTCCCTTTGTTGATTTAGAGAATCATTTGCATCTTTCTTAGATCTCTTGCTCTTGACAAGTTTTTCCAGAGCATTTTTCGGTCTGATAGATGTTGGTGTGCCCTAGTTCTTAGGCATACTTATCTGTCATTGTACTGTACTTTTGTTTATTGTACTGGATACTTTGATTTATGGAATGAAGGCATTAATTCATTCAGTTGATGTATCTTGTAATATATGCACTGTTTGAAGTATCCGTTGATTGTATATCATAAACTACCAGATGCTAGTTCTACTCATGGGAATGAATAGAACGTAAGGCTTTTACAAACAGGATATGTACACGTGTACAAGATATGTTTGTAGGTACGTATAACCAATACGGGACTTGGTCGATCCGCTTTAGAAGGCACATGGTGGGAGTGTCATTGCCTTTCTATTAATGTAGATCTCTTTTATCTGTCGACCTGATTTCATTATAGTATTGAATGATGAATCTGATTAGATTTGACATACGCCTAACATGTCTGTAAAAGGATGCCAAATACGGGTATGATTGGTTTAATCGGTGAACTCATTCATACGGATAGTTGAAGTGAAGGGATTACCACTGTATTAGTGAGATGAATATCACTAGACCACTCGATGGGTTGAACAGAGAAATGTGTGGCCACACTCAGATAAGTTGGTTACTTGTTTGTTCTTCAGTTTAACTCAAGATTGAGAAACATGTCAAGCTGTAGAGGATGACTTCCACCGTGCCTCATGCTTGATATATAGATATGCATGGTAAGAGATATCTGAGACATCTACTGGGAAACTGTCTGTATGAGATAGCTTTATATTGTGATCAATTAGTGACTGATATGGTCTAGATAACTCTCTATCAGTCGTACAGCTTATTGATTATAGCCCATAGGATCGTGCACACTAGACATTGAGATTAGCAATCGGAGAAGAACTTATTATTAGTTGTTAACTAATGATGTTGATTGATTATTTGTTTTGAAAGAAACAAGTTAATTAATCGTGTAGAGGGATTAATTATTCGATCGGGTTAATTGATTAGGCGATTGATTAATTATATTTTCTTTAGGGGTTAGTGAGTAATTAATTATTACCTAATTGATGTTAATTGAATTAATTGTATTCTATTGGGGTACAATTAGATTAATTAAATTAATACAGGTACTGAGAAAGTAATTAATTGACACACTATAAATTAATCTCGGATTAATGAAACCCTAGACTTTCTGACACAGAAAAAGTGAAAACCCTAATTCCTCTACCCCCTGGCCAATCGTGATGAACCCTAAGTGTTTTGATTATGTCCAAACGTTTCAGAAGATGAAAATAAAAATTAACTTGTATACTTTTCAATGTTGACTAACAATTTTTGTTAAGTTATTATGAGTTTTCTCAGCAGATGCTGAATGAAGAATTCCTGCTTGCCTATTGAACTCAGAAGATTAAAAAGCTGAAGACTGAAGCACTTTTTCAGAAGCTGGATAAACCGCTCTGAAGTCTTGATTGTCTGCCTAAAGCTTTTATCAGAAGTTCTCTTTTGCAAACAGAAGACTAAGGTTGTTTTAGTTCAGAAGCGCTAAGAAGGAAAACGGACATCAGAAGTTCGTTATCACGGGTTTGGTTAAGCATTTAATGCTTTGTCAGTTGCATTTAATGCAAGGCGCCAAAAGTTCAAAAAGCTGTTTGAAGGACGCGCCTGTTCACAACAAACAAAACCTGCTTTCTTATCGTTTCCCTCTAAATCAATCTCCAAGTTCAGTCAACTCCATCACCTTTATCTTAAATCCCATACCGGATTAGGTTAAAGTACAAAGTTGACAGAGTTGAGTGTTTTGAGACCGTTTGAAGAAGTTGACAAGATTAACGGCTACTTTCATCCTTGTCATTCTTGAAGTTTCAAATATCCTCAACGGTTATCTACTCAACACTATAAATAGTAGCAAAGCTCCACTGCATCAACTACGTGTGTGATCATAGAGCAAAAATCTCAACGCACTGTTATATCAAGAAAACAGAGCACACTTTCCATTCTCAATCCTTTCTTAGCTTAGCTATTGTAATTGTGAGAGAGTGAAGAAAAACAAGTTCATAATAGAAATCTTGTAAACTGAGATCGGTTGTGATCTTCAGTTAGATTTAAAAGAGAGAAATCTAGTTGAGATTTGAGTTGGGTGAGAAATCCAGAAAACAGAGTATTGTTGCTCTGGTGAAAATCCTTTAACTCATTTTAGGCTAGTCAGAACTAAGTGAGAAATTAGCTTAAGTTCTGTTGATGTAAAGGAGCTTCTGAACTTGCCATAAAAGTTCTGAATAGTGGATTTATAAAATCTCTGGAGGCTGCGACCTCAGAGGACAAGACGTAGTCACAGGAATTCTGTGGCGAACTTGGATAAATTGAACTGTTCATCAGGACCTCCTGAATCTCTTTCTCCCTTCTTTATACTTGTTAATTGCTTCTGTGTACTTGTATCATATTTAGTGCTGAAACAGATTTCCTCTTAAAAATCACAAGTCTGTGTTCAGAAGACTGTCCAGAAGTTCCTTACTCAGAACTTCTGTTGCTGAAAAGACAGAACCTGTCTTAAAGCAGATTATCCCTCAGAGGCTACTTCAATAAGCTTGCCTCTGACTCTGAGGATTATTGACTCTGAAAATTGAGTTTTCATTAAAAGTCTGAAAATATCAGTTTTCGTTTGAAACACCTATTCACCCCCCTCTAGGTGATTCTGATCTTGTTAGGGCCAACAAGTGGTATCAGAGCGAAGGTCACTTCGTATATTTACTAAAAAGATCTAACAATCTAAGTGTAAGATCCTATCAGAATCAATAGAGATGGCTAGTAGACACCAGCCTGAGAATTCTTCTCACTTCATTGTCCCAGAGGGATCCTCTACAACTAGACCTCCATTATTCAATGGTGACAATTACTCCTACTGGAAAAAGAGAATGATGTACTTCATTCAAGCTCAGAACATGAGTGCTTGGTTTGTCATCACAGATGGAGATTTCATTCCTACCAGAATGGAACCAGGTCTAGGGAATGTCATTATCCCTCAGAGAGAATATTCAGATGAAATTCTGAAAAAGCTCCAAACAAATGCTTCAGCAATAAATATGTTGCATTGTGCACTTACAGCCACTGAATATAACAAAGTTTCTTCTTGTGAAACTGCACAGGATATATGGAACAAGCTGGAAGTCACATATGAAGGAACAGGAAAAGTGAAGCAGTCCAAAGTCAACCAACTCATGAGAGAATATGAGTTATTTGAAATGCTTGACAAAGAATCTATTTCAGAAATGAATTCTAGATTCACCAAGATAGTCAATGACTTAAAGAGTTTGGGCAGAGACATTGAAGAGTCTGAAAGAGTAAAGAAGATTGTCAGAAGCTTACCAAGGTCTTGGCAAGCCAAGAAGACTGCCATTGAAGAAGTTCAGGACTTGAGCTTTTACCTGTATGATGAACTCATTGGGTCCCTAATCACCCATGAGATGTCACTAAAAAATCATGACCTAAGAGAAAGGTCAGAAGGAAAGAGACAAGTAGTCCTGAAGGCAGAGTCTTCTGAAGAATCATCAGAAGATGAAGAATTGGCCATGCTGACCAGGAAGTTCAAAAGAGCCTTTAGAAAAGGCAAAGGTGGAAACTACAAGAAGCCATTCAGAAGTTTTGAAAAGAAAACTCCTGATTCTGGTGAAAAGTTCAAGAGAGATCCAAACAAGCCCATTGTGTGCTATGGATGTCAGCAACCTGGGCACATTAAGCCTAACTGCCCAGAGCTGAAGAAAGATAAGAAAAAGTTCAAGAAAGCTATGCTGGCTGCTTGGTCAGACTCTGAGACTAGCAGTGATCCTGAAGAGAAGGAAGAGCAAGCACAGATATGTTTTATGGCTATTGATGAGCCATCCTCTGAAGATATCACAGGAGAAACTTCCGCACCTCCTGAAGCAAACTATGACTCCGAGGTAAACATATCCTCTGAACAAAATATCTTTGATTCTCTTGAAGAATTGTACAGCATGTTCAAGTACCTAAAAAGGAAGTTGGACAAAAGCGAGGCTGACAAATTTCTTAGGTTTACTCAAGTTTATGCTGATATGAAAATATTGGAAGATAAACTAAGTAAACAATTCAGTTCTTCCTCCAATGACTCAAAAGTCAAAGGTAAAGAAAAACTGCCTCTGAGGAATGATAAACCTCAGAAGAAGAAATCTGTCACTCCCTCTCTTCTGAAAGAGATCTCTTCTCCTCCTGAAGTGGGAACCTCTAAGAGTGCTAATGCCTCTGAAGAAGTAGTACCTTCCCAGAAGAAGAAGAATGCTCCTAAGAAGCAAAGGGAAAGATTCAAGAATCCTCCTTCTTGCAAGTTGTGTAAGAAAGATGGACATTGGTTGAAAGATTGCAAGTATCACATTAAGAACCTCTTGCAATCTGAAATATCGGAAAAACCTGTAGAAGCTAAATCTAACTCTGAAGGACCCAATAAGGATTGGGTACCTGTCACTAATTGATTGTGTTGCAGGTTGCTCTGAGTGCTCCATCAATGTCAAAGCTGTGGTACATTGACAGTGGGTGCTCAAGGCATATGACAGGTGATGAAAAGGCATTCATCACATTTGTACCTAAAAGAGGTGGAAAAGTCAGCTTTGGAGATGCTCAGAAAGGAAGAATTCTTGGTTCTGGATCCATTGGAACCAATCCTCCGATCGAAGATGTCTCCCTAGTCAGAGGTCTGAAGTTCAATCTCCTGAGTGTTGCACAACTGTGTGATAAAGGTAGAAATGTTGTTTTCAGCTCCTCTGGATGTAAAATCTTGGACAGTAAGTCAAGGGAAGTTATTCTAACTGCTCCTAGAGTTGAAAATGTTTTCATGCTGAATCTTGAGAATCTTTGCAAAAATATATGCTTAATGTCCAAAGAGGATACCTCCTGGCTCTGGCATAGAAGACTTGCTCATGTTAGCATGGATCTTCTGGCCAAAGTAGCTAGATATCAATTGGTTGAGGGTCTGCCTGAAATTAGTTTTAAAAGGAACCATTTATGCAATGCTTGCCAATCTGGTAAACAATCCAGAAGCTCTTTTAAAACTAAGAAAGTCATTTCAACTAAAAGACCTTTGGAATTACTTCATATGGATCTTTTTGGTCCTGTTCAACCAATGAGCATGGGTGGAAAGAAGTATGCCTTTGTCATAGTAGACGACTATTCAAGATTCACCTGGGTCATCTTGCTCTCTAGCAAAGATGAATCACTTGGATGTTTCTCAGTTCTGATTAAGAAACTTGAGAATGAAAGGAATGAAAAGGTAGTCCATATCAGAAGTGATAATGGTGGAGAATTCAAGAATTTTAAGTTTGAAGAATTCTGTGAAATCAAGGGAATTGATCATAACTTTTCTGCTCCCAGAACTCCTCAACAAAATGGGGTGGTTGAAAGGAAGAATAGAACTCTGGTTGAAATAGCCAGAACCATGATCAATGAAAGAAGGCTTCCAAAGTATTTTTGGGGAGAAGCTGTGAACACAGCTTGCTATGCTCTGAATAGAGTGCTAATCAGAAGCATTCTGAACAAGACTCCTTATGAACTCTGGAAAGGTCGAAAGCCTAAAATAGGTTACTTCAGAACCTTTGGTTGTAAATGTTATGTTTTGAATACAAAAGAATATCTTTCAAAGTTTGATTCAAAGGCAGATGAGGCCATTTTTCTTGGCTACTCAACACATAGTAAAGCATATAGGGTTTTTAATAAGAGGACTCAAACTTTAGATGAATCCATTCATGTAAAGTTTGATGAGACTAACCCTGCAGATAGTAAAGCCTCTGAAGAAGATAAAGTTCAAGCTCCTGAAATATCATCTCCTTCTGTTGAAGATGTTATTCCTAAAGCTGCTGAAGTTGATTCTCCTGTTGAACATGTTCCAGAAGAACATCCAGCTACAGAAGATAACTCTCTTCCAGAAGATGCTCCTATATATGATTCAACAAATGATGAACAGGTTTCAGAAGACTCATTGGATTTACCAAGAGAAGTTAGAGCTCATAGGAATCATTCCTTAGAGAACATCATTGACTCTGTTCATAATCCTGTCATGACCAGAGCTCAGCTCAGAAGATATATGGGGAATGTGGCTTTTGTGTCACTTCTGGAACCCAAGGACTTCTATGAAGCAGCTGATGATGACTCCTGGTTAATGGCAATGCAAGAAGAACTTGACCAGTTTAAAAGGTCAGAAGTTTGGATTTTAGTTCCCAGACCTAACAACAAGAAGGTTGTTGGTACAAGATGGGTTCTGAAAAACAAGCTTGATGAATTTGGAAATGTTGTGAGGAACAAGGCTAGACTTGTTGCTCAAGGTTACAGTCAGCAAGAAGGCATAGATTATGGTGAAACTTTTGCTCCTGTTGCAAGATTAGAAGCCATCAGAATCTTATGTGCTTTTGCATCATACAAAGGTTTCAAGCTCTTTCAAATGGATGTGAAAAGTGCATTCTTGAATGGTTACATTGATGAGGAAGTCTATGTGTCTCAACCTCCTGGTTTTGAAGATCCTAAGTTTCCTGATCATGTGTACAAGCTAAAGAAAGCCTTGTATGGACTGAAACAAGCTCCCAGAGCTTGGTATGAGAGACTGACAAAGTTCCTTCTGTCTAAAGGATTTGTCAGAGGCTGTGTTGATACAACTCTGTTCACTCTGAAGAAGAACAAGGATATCCTTATAGCTCAGGTATATGTTGATGATATTATATTTGGTGCTACTAATGAATCTTTGTGCAGAGAGTTCAGTAACCACATGAAGGCT
Source organism: Euphorbia peplus (assembly GCA_028411795.1). Lineage (NCBI taxonomy): Eukaryota > Viridiplantae > Streptophyta > Magnoliopsida > Malpighiales > Euphorbiaceae > Euphorbia > Euphorbia peplus. The sequence goes on from CP110844.1 coordinate 20,264,073, forward strand.
GAGTTTGAAATGTCTATGATGGGAGAATTAACCTTCTTCTTAGGACTTCAGATCAAGCAAAGTAATGATGGTGTGTTTATCAATCAAGCCAAGTACACTAGAGAAGTGCTGAAGAAATTTGGCATGATGGACTCTAATGCTGTTGATATTCCAATGGATGTCAGCAAAGACATTGATGATGAAGAGAAAGCTGGTAAATCTGTAGATATAAAAACCTACAGAGGTATGATTGGTTCTCTTTTATACCTAACAGCCAGCAGGCCAGATATACATTTTGCTGTGTGTTTTTGTGCTAGATATCAGTCTAAACCAAGAGAAATTCATGATGTTGCTGTCAAAAGAATTCTCAGATATCTTAAAGGCACACCAGAAGCTGGTTTGTGGTATCCATGTAGTTCTGATTTCACTCCTATAGGATACACAGATTCTGACTATGGTAGAGATAAATTGAAAAGGGTCAGCACTTCTGGTGGTTGTCATTTTCTGGGGGAGTGCCTAGTCTCCTGGCATAGCAAGAAGCAAACCTCTGTGGCCCTCTCAACTGCTGAAGCTGAGTATGTTGCTGCTGGAAGTTGTGTTTCTCAGATGCTCTGGATAAAGCAACAAATTGCTGACTATGGAGTCATCCCTGGAACAATTACAATCTACTGTGATAACAAGAGTGCCATTGATCTTTCAAAGAATCCTATTCAGCACAGCAGGATGAAGCATGTTCATATTAGACATCACTTTCTGAGAGATCATGTTCTGAAGAAGGATATTATCATTACTCATGTTTCCTCTGAAGAAAACCTTGCTGACATGTTTACTAAGCCTCTGGCTGGTATGGCTTTCAGCAACTTACGAGAAGGCATTGGTATGACTTATCCTCTTCAATAACTTAGAATTATTGTCTCTGAGTATCTTAAGTGTTTGATCGTTTAAGATAATTTAGTTACAATAAATTCTAATCATGATTTGACTTGAAAGCATGCGTTATTTACTGCTTATTACGGCGCTGTTCTGTGGTTAACGGTTATCTGTTCCCTTTTGAACGGTGTGAAGTTACTTTTTGAATTGGAACGGTTTCTGTGTTTGGGTATAAATAAGGGATTTCCATACTTAGAACTTTTTACTCTCATTTTCTTTGCCATTAGAATTTTCATAGCTTTTTCTGTGTTATCATCTCTCTTAGAAATCTTAACCTAATTTCTCATTTCCTCAAATGGCTCAAGAAATCACTGTCACTCACATCTTTTCCGATGATTCACGAAAGAAAGTTAGTCAATCTAGGGTTTTTACCTCTAGATTTTTAGATGATGAAGTCAAATCAACTGAACCTATCTCTCTTTGGCTTAGTGCTCAAAACTGGAATTCTTTCGTCTCTCTCGAAGAATTCATCTACCCTAACTTAGTTACAGAATTTTATAAGAACCTCCATTTCTTTTCTAATGAGGAGGATGTGCTTCATTCTGTGGTCGGGGATGTTGAAATCGAAGTCAGCAGGGCTTCCATTTCTCAAGTGATAGGAATTGATGATGAAGGAATCATCATTGGAGATGATGGTTCAGCAGAAGGGTTTTCAGAAGCCAACTGGGCTAGGCCAGATCTAAGTGCCAAGGAAACTTATGCCACCTGGTTGAGTCAGCACCAGAGGTGGGCACATTATTTGACTACGAATGTCTTTCTTCCGAAGGCTGGAGGAGTCAACTGTGTTTCCAACAGAGAAAGGGTTTTTATGTGGCATCTGGTCAACCAGAAGAAGATAAATTTGCCTGCCATGCTGATAAGGCAGATGAAGAATGTAACTACTGTGAGTGCATTAGCTTATGGCTCACTCCTGACAAGGTTGTTTGAGGCAGCCTCTGTTGTTATGTCAGGAGAAGGTGTTACTAGTAGGAGTACGGTTCTGAAGATGCATACCTTCAGAAACCTCAGTTTTGATGTTACTCCAAAGAAGAATGAGAAGGGCTCCTCTGTGAGTATTGCTCAGAAGGAGATTATGGATGCAACAGTTCAGAAAGGAAAGAATGCTGCCAAGAAGGGCAAGGGAAAGAAAGGATCAAGCAAGTTGGTCCTGAATGTTGAGAAGGTTGCTGTCTCAGAACCTCTTCCCACGTTGGTTCAAACAAAAATCAATGTTGAACCTTCTGGCAAGATTGTTGCTGAGAAGCCAAAGGATGTCCTTGAGAAAGAAGCTCAGGATGCTGAGGAAGCACGCCTTGCTGAGAAAGAGAAGGCTGCTGAAGCTGAAAAAGTTGCAAGAGTTGTGGCTCTTGCTGAAGAGAAAAGGAAGAAGAAAGAAGCTGAAGATAAGTTAGCTGCTGAGCGTGAAATCGCTGCAAAGGCTAAGGCCGATGCCAAACTTTTAGAAAGTGCTGCTAATCTTGAGGGTGCTGAGTTCTCCAAGGTAGGTGAGACTTCAGAGGAAGAGGATAATGTTGCTCTATCCTCTCGAATTGCTGAGACTGTCACTCTCACTACCAGAATTGGGAAGAAGGCTGTGGCAAAACGAAGGGTTCTGAGAAAGAAGGACTTCGTTATTGCTCCGAGTGCTGAATTGGAGGATCCTGCTGCTCAGGAACCAGAAACTGCTGATAAAGAGCTGTCAGAGATTTCTGATAAAGAGGATGTTGAAGCTCCTCTGATTGAAGAGCTATCTGAGGTTAGTGAACCAGAAGATGAAGAGGTTCTTGAAGAAGCTAAACAATTCGTTGAGAATGTTGACAATGAGAACTTCATTGACAATGTTCTTCTGAATCAAGGAAGAAACCCTGGTGAAAGGGATGCCTCAGAAACGCTGTTCAGGATGGCTCATTTATATGCTGAGCCGATCTCATCTTTTGATCCAAATGCCTCTGAACAGGTTATCTCATCTCCTGTTTTTACTCCTCATCCATCTCCTTCACTTCCTTCTGTCACAGAAGTAAGTGAATCTCAGAATTCCATTCCTCTGACAACTTCAACATCTGAGGTTGTCCCTCCTCCATCTACTCTTCCTTCTGGATCCTATTCAGAAGTGAATCTGTCCTCTGGACCAATTTTCACAGACTCCATTTCTACTTCCACTACTTCTTCTTTATCATCTTTTGCTGTTTTTCCATCAATTGGAATTACTGCTCCTTCTCCTTCCATACCTTTGTCTATACCTTTTTCAATTCCTTCAACTTTACCTTCCTGTACAACTTCTTTTTCCTCCTCCTCTCCACAAATTTTCTCCTCTCCTCAAACTTCTGTCCCTCCTCTTTCAACCTCTGGACATACACCTCCTGTGTGTGATCCCTTAACTACCTCCTCCACTCCTTCAGGTTTTGCTGGATTGTCATCCAATTATGACTTTCTACGCAAACACTTGAATCGTGAAGATCTGGATAACAGATTTGGAAGTTTTGGCTTCATGGGCAGAGCTTCTGGTGTTTCCGAAGCTGGAGGTGCCCCAAGTGTTGAAGAGTTGAGAAGAATGGGTCAGAGTGGCTCAGATGACCTGCTGAATAGGTTTGCTGGTATAGGACAAAGAAGTTCTGCTGCTGACATGTATGCTCAGGGCATTGTGCTGCAAGAATTACACTCTCTGAAAGCTCAGAACCTGCAGCTCATGACCATGCTCCAAATGCAGGATCCTTCTGTGTATATACGCAACCTTTCTACCCTTCATCTAGCCACTTATGATGAGCTGTATAAATTGAGGGAATTAGCTCTGATCCTTCCCTCTCTGGATAATATTGCTCTTGCTTCTTCTCTGAAGGTCAATGAAAATTTGGAAATATTGACAGAAGAAGTCAAGGAAGCAAACGAGCATTATGAGGCTCATGAGAAGATGCTTCCTAGTAAGATTGAAGACCTGCAAAGTACTGCAAATCACATTCTGAGAGAAGTGAAATCTTCTGCTCAAGGTTCTTCATCTTCAGGAGCTGCCAAGATTGTATATGACATCACTCCTGATCTCAACAACCGACTCTCCAACATTGAGTCTGCTGTATCTGCTCAGAATGCACAGATTGCTGAGCTCACTGAACTCCTGAAAGTTATGCATAATCAAGCTCGTGAACAAGAGAAGACTCTTCACAATTGTTATAGGTTTGTCCGAGGACAAACTTATCTTCAGAATGAGCATCTCACGGCTGCTGTGTATGCTAACAACAGGCTGATCAAGCTCCTTCTGGAAGATGTTCAGAAACAGAGACCTATGTCTGGTCAGACCTTTGATCATATGAAGACCATTGATGATGACTTCAGAAGACGAATGGATTTGATCAATTCTGTGCGACCAACTCCTGTGCAATATCAGACTGCTCTGAATGTTCAACAAAAATTGAAGTCTCAGGGAGCTCTTGGTGTTGCTATTGGTTCTGGTCAAACGGGGGAGAAGTCTGGTCAGAAGAGATCAAGTGCTGCTGGAGGTTCCAGTGTTGTTCCTCCTCCTCAGAAGAAATCTAGGAACTTGTAATCGTTTAGGACTTAAGCTTCTTAGCTAGGTTCTGGGTTGGGTAGTCTATGTCTTAGGACCTTTTCTGCTCCTCTGATTATCTTGTTTCCTATGTTATCTTCTGAATGATCATATATACACTGAATCTTTTCTATACTGTCTTGCATATCTGACTTCTTAATGTTTGCTTATGTTTCTTTTTATCTCAGTAAATTACACTTCATTATATCTAACAACTTGATCTTAAGTCTTATTAAGTTTATACAGATTGCTGAAGTTCACCATTTATACTAAAATGGGGGAGTTAATTTACTCAGAAGTATCTTTTACCTTCTGACCACGGTTTGTCCATAACCAAAATGGGGGAGAATGATGAACCCTAAGTGTTTTGATTATGTCCAAACGTTTCAGAAGATGAAAATAAAAATTAACTTGTATACTTTTCAATGTTGACTAACAATTTTTGTTAAGTTATTATGAGTTTTCTCAGCAGATGCTGAATGAAGAATTCCTGCTTGCCTATTGAACTCAGAAGATTAAAAAGCTGAAGACTGAAGCACTTTTTCAGAAGCTGGATAAACCGCTCTGAAGTCTTGATTGTCTGCCTAAAGCTTTTATCAGAAGTTCTCTTTTGCAAACAGAAGACTAAGGTTGTTTTAGTTCAGAAGCGCTAAGAAGGAAAACGGACATCAGAAGTTCGTTATCACGGGTTTGGTTAAGCATTTAATGCTTTGTCAGTTGCATTTAATGCAAGGCGCCAAAAGTTCAAAAAGCTGTTTGAAGGACGCGCCTGTTCACAACAAACAAAACCTGCTTTCTTATCGTTTCCCTCTAAATCAATCTCCAAGTTCAGTCAACTCCATCACCTTTATCTTAAATCCCATACCGGATTAGGTTAAAGTACAAAGTTGACAGAGTTGAGTGTTTTGAGACCGTTTGAAGAAGTTGACAAGATTAACGGCTACTTTCATCCTTGTCATTCTTGAAGTTTCAAATATCCTCAACGGTTATCTACTCAACACTATAAATAGTAGCAAAGCTCCACTGCATCAACTACGTGTGTGATCATAGAGCAAAAATCTCAACGCACTGTTATATCAAGAAAACAGAGCACACTTTCCATTCTCAATCCTTTCTTAGCTTAGCTATTGTAATTGTGAGAGAGTGAAGAAAAACAAGTTCATAATAGAAATCTTGTAAACTGAGATCGGTTGTGATCTTCAGTTAGATTTAAAAGAGAGAAATCTAGTTGAGATTTGAGTTGGGTGAGAAATCCAGAAAACAGAGTATTGTTGCTCTGGTGAAAATCCTTTAACTCATTTTAGGCTAGTCAGAACTAAGTGAGAAATTAGCTTAAGTTCTGTTGATGTAAAGGAGCTTCTGAACTTGCCATAAAAGTTCTGAATAGTGGATTTATAAAATCTCTGGAGGCTGCGACCTCAGAGGACAAGACGTAGTCACAGGAATTCTGTGGCGAACTTGGATAAATTGAACTGTTCATCAGGACCTCCTGAATCTCTTTCTCCCTTCTTTATACTTGTTAATTGCTTCTGTGTACTTGTATCATATTTAGTGCTGAAACAGATTTCCTCTTAAAAATCACAAGTCTGTGTTCAGAAGACTGTCCAGAAGTTCCTTACTCAGAACTTCTGTTGCTGAAAAGACAGAACCTGTCTTAAAGCAGATTATCCCTCAGAGGCTACTTCAATAAGCTTGCCTCTGACTCTGAGGATTATTGACTCTGAAAATTGAGTTTTCATTAAAAGTCTGAAAATATCAGTTTTCGTTTGAAACACCTATTCACCCCCCTCTAGGTGATTCTGATCTTGTTAGGGCCAACAAATCGAACCCCTCTAGAAGGATTCTGGAGGTCTTCGTTCATCGTTCTTCGTGCCTGACTCGAGTACTTGTGGTTTGGAGGCGTCATGCACGTGATTTTGGAGGAACCTCCGATCGTGCGGTTCGTCTATCTCTCATAGAGGGATTCCATGTGAGTGGTTTATTAGTTTTATCACAATAATAAATATGTTGAGGTTTTGATCAAGATCAGTCTTCTGATCAACGAACTAAATGATTTTCCGCTTCCGCTGCACGTCTCTAATCGTTCATCAGACTCTAACAATAGAATCCTCTATACGAAGAATTCTTTCTTTAATCTTGATTCCCTTTACTGTATGCTCACCAAACTCATCAGTAACAACCCTATGTGTATGATTAATGATCACTAAGACATCTTCATGAGCTTTTTTACGGGTCCTTAATGATGTCTTTACATCAGCTAATAACTTATCAAGGCCATTTGAAGCAAGTTCATAAGCCTCATCAGATTCAGCAGCAATTGTTGCTAATTCAGTGTTTACCCGGGCCAAGTCTCTTTAACGCCTAGCTATTTTTCCCTTCAGATCATTATCGTCATTCACATTTTTATGAGACACCTTCCTTGCTTGATCTTTAATATCTTTCCTCCATTTCTTTAAAATGTATTGACTTGGAACGGTCATCACATCATTAGATGAAAGAATTTTTAAAGCATGTGAACACAGAATTCCAGCAAATTCGTATTTCTTGCAATTACACGTGATTGACTTGTCACTTGAATCAAATGTTACGATGTGAGGAAAGCTTTTTCGGTTATTAGTTACTTCATAGATCCTTACAGTGCCAATGTCGATAGACAACTTAAAGGTGGAATCATAACCTTTAAATAACTCAGCTTCAAACCATTTAAATACGGCTAGTGTGTATACCTTTGCAGCATCCATTAATATATTGACACAGAATGATAATGCAGCCTTCGTATGTTTTTCTTTAAAATCAGCCTCTAACTCTTTATAACAACGATCATCAACTAATCTCTGAAAGTGACGGAAAAATCGTAGCACATCATGCTTGTAGCTAACATACTTCTTGATAGCATTTCATACTTTCACTACGTTGAGTAGTAGTAATGTCAGCACTGAATGTTTGACGCCCGAATACTAAAGCCCATTTCTCCTTCACAGAAAATAATCGGCTTAACCATTCATTTTCTTGAAGGTTGTACTTTTCAAGCATCTTCTGCCAAGCTATTACGAATTCACGAACATCTTCGTAATCATATATAAGACTGCTAAAGTCTTTTGCAAAATCCTTAAACTTCTCAAACACACATGTAAGATGCTTAGCAACATTTTGATATATGTGCCAAATGCATAACCAATGGTTTGAATCTGGCCATCGAGAAGCTAAAGTCTTACCCATTGCAAGATCTTGGTTAGTCAATATGGTTTTTGGTTTCTTCCCCGACATTGTATTCGCAAAAGTGTCAAACAACCACTTAAAAGTTTCATCAGTCTCATCGTATAGCAATGCAGCTCCAAAAATGGAAAAATCTATATTATATATATTAATTAAATAATTCAAAAAATTGAAAAAATGACACCTAAGCAATTATATGAGTGAAAAAATGAGAGCTCGACACCTCATCCTTATTGTTACTCTTTTATAATATACTAGTCTTTGGCATGTGCTATGCACAAATTGTGAAAAAATATTTTTTTGAAGTATTATTTTAAATTTATAAGAAATTTTGTTACGGTTTTGGTCCAGTTGACTCGACCAATAGACATATATCACTTGAACATTTTTTTTTATTATACCAAGCATCTTCCAATGAGATGATATATTTCTCTAATGTCATTTGATTGAATTTATTACATCTAGTAAATATTAGAATTTCTTCAAATTTATTACTTCTTTTTATAGAGACCACATTTATTACCTAAATACCATATTGTGGACAAAATAAAACAAATTCAAAATGCATATATAATACATAAATATTATTCATAGTTTACAAAATTTATAATGTCAATTATTTTGCACCAGTTCTTGTTATTCTATAAAATCTTTTCTAGTGGTTTTAGATAAATATAATATAAAATTATATTTTATATTTCTTTTCAAGTGGATGTTATGAATTTCTTTATTTAAATTACAACATAAAAATTGATATTTTAATAGACATTAACAAAATCATAGTCATTAATGTTGGCCCAAATATGACTATATAAAGACTAGATGGGGGTGAATAGGATTATTTGCTTTTAAAAACAATTGATATACTCTTAAAATATTTGCCTATTTGAATAAACAACAGTTCAAAAAGTTTTGCGGAAGAAACAGTTGTTTATAGAAAATAAGAGTATAAAAGATTTAAGCACGATTAATCACAAACAGTTTATAATAAATAAATAAATGCAGAGCAAGTGATTAAATAGCAATAATAAAGAGAGTAGGGATAGAAGGATTTGACACAGAGAATTTATCCAGGTTCGGTCTCCTTGTTGAAGGAAATATTAACTAAAGCTTTAGCAAATCTCTCGTATGATATCTTTAATTCTCGTTGTTTTTCCTTACTTCAACTGTTAAGCTTCCTGGGCTATTTATAGTCCATTTTAGAGTCGTTGGTGTTCGAATTTGAACAACAAACTTCAATCTAGCCGTTGGAAGCAATGTCATATCCAATGACAACTTTATTCCATCAAACATCACCTTTATGTCAAGTTGTAAGTGTACTTTCTTTACTTGTTGACCAAGACTCCTTCTTTGCATGCATGCTTCGGTTCTTGTGCCGAAATGAGAGGTTGAGAAGTCTTTAACAAGTACATGGTGAGTTGTCTTGATGGGATTGCAAACTTGAAGAGCAAGCTTGAATCAAGGCCGTAGGATGAAGATCGAGTATGGAATCGGATGGTGTTGATTAATCCTTGAGATGATCATAGATTTGTAGATTTAATCACCATAGAGAAATACCATACATACATATATACATATTATCACCAAAGAATATAACTGGTGTTGACCAGGCGCTTTATGAGTTCATACAATGCTTCAGGATCAAGTTCCTCTAGGTCTCCATTTGCTACGGACTCCAACTGAATTTTGTAGACATTCTATCACCAAACAATTATGTTAATCTTGTTAAACTATGAATGACAATCATGTATTGATCTTACATCATGGCAAGTATGTATGAACCGAAAATGTTGATGAATTTAGAGATGTCGTAGTAATTATGAACTCCGTAAAATAATCATGGCATGTGTATGATTCTTCATTTAAGATCATGACATGATTAAGAAGTCCATAATATATCTCATATTCATACAATTAAAGTTATGTTCATGGCATACATACATCATATAAACTTTTGATCACATAGAATATGGCATAAATTTAGGCACGTATGATCGACAGTAAAATCATATACTTTCTCGAGATAACTCTAGATATTTCTTTTAAAGCTTGTTTGAAATATCTTTAATATAATCTAGAGTTATATAAAACATTTAAAGTATAGTATATGATTAAAATCATTTTGTCACATATGGAGCATAAATATATATAAAAACCTATTAATAAATTAAGTCATCAAAATAAGATGTTAATTAACAATTAACAACTTTACAATTTTTTAAAAAAAACTTGAAACATGATTAGCATCAATTTGCATATTGCTTTATAAATATATATATATATATATATATATATATATATATATATATATATATATATATATAACAATTAGATTTTTATATACTCAAATTTAAATTAAATTACTACTTTCAACATTGTTTAATAGCTTAAATCATAAGGTAAGGAAAAAAATTCTCAAAAACGAACAAATATCTTACCCAAATTTAACGATACATTTTTGCAAAATTAAGAGCAAAGAAACTGTAGAGAAAAAGAATCAAAATCTTCATTTCAGAATACAAATCAAATACCCCCGTTAACTACTGTTGGGTGTGATTTGTGCCTATAAAATCAAGGGTTTTCCTTAGTATTTTCGTGCCAAAACTGTGTTTCGAACAGCCTGAGATTGTTCTTTAAGGCACAAGTTCAGCCTGTGCTTAGTTGAGTCTGAACAGCTTGAATTTATGGTTGAATCTGCAGAAAATCAAGTCAAAAGATACTCTCTCCTCACATGTTCTCGGTTTTGTGATGTGGGGAAGAGAAAAAGCAAGGTTTTGGAGGTTTGTGAAGCCATTGGGATGTGAAGTTGTCTTCTTGTGCATTTGTCTCTTTCTGCAGGTTGATTTGTCCTATTATGCAGTTGTCTTCTTCTGCTGGAGAACAACCTGCCCAAGAACAGCCAGATTTCGAGAAGCATCTTCACTTTGTTTATTTCTTTTCTTTCTTGTATAAATACTCCTGCGAGAGTATTGTTTTTCATATCTCATATTATCAGTCGTTAGTAGCTTTCAATTTCGGTAACTTAGCTTTAGTTGTAGTCGTTTCTGTGGAAGTCTCATTCGAGGCCAAGCAGAACCTGTTCTTAGTTTTCCATTCCTTCAAACGCTGTAAACATGACAATGAGTGAGTAGTCACTCAAGGTGGAAAGCCAGCCTTCTGGCTGGTGGTTTGTAAGCGTCACTTTCCTTTTATTAATGAAATCATGTTTATTCAGCTTGTTCAATAGAATCCTCATTCATATATAAGTCTAGCTAACTTTTATTTTCAGTTGTTTGATGTTGTAGGGACCAACTCGGATCAAGAAATAGATAAACTGATTGAACACATATGTTTTATACCAGGACCAATAAGGATAAAATGTGTGCTAAGGGTTCTTATTTATAAGATGCTTCCTGTGCTTAACGCTTGTGCTTGTGTAATCTAATGGAAACTAATTTTGCATAAGTATAAAGAATCTTGGGAACATGTGACCATCTGACTTGAGTGATTACAGTGAAGATTCCTTAGACTTATAATAAACATAGTGGATTTATATAAAGGGAATGTGTGCTTGTTTACCATCAGTTCTGGCTGTGCTTTACACCTGCTTTCTTATTATTGATATCTCTTAACTTATTATTGCATGATGAGTGACAACCTTATATTAATAGTAGACTTAGTTAGATTAAATTCAATCAATCAATCTAGACCAATCACCCGACTGTTCTGTTTCAGTAAAGAGACTAGCTTGAAACTGTTCTATCCCTGTGGAAACGATAACTTATCACTTTATTAATTGTCTAGTGCACTTGCTAGTGTCATCCACTCATTTTTACACAACAACTACTACAAATCAAAATAAGTTAGAATCGGTGATGAGAAAATCGGAGTTCGGAAAACTCGGAAACATGATTTTGAATAAAAAAAAGTTAAATTTTTACTCATCAACAACACATTCTCTCTCATTATCTCATACGCAACATAATAAAAAGGGACAAATTTCCCTATTGGTCCTCTTTTATTATTAAAACTACGTAGTTTTGAAAATGTTCTCATATATAAAAGTGATCTCGCATATTAGAGTGTTCTCACCTGATTTTTAAGATGTGACAATGAGGGATAATTTAGTAATTAAATAGGGGAAGATGTCAAACTTGTAAATAAAGAGAAAAACATGTTTGGTATGAAATGAAATGAAGGATGAGGAGGGTGATGTCATCGCATGAGAGAGAAAAAAGTTTTAATTCTTTTCTTTAAAATACATTTCTCGATGTTCCAGAACTCATTTTTCGAAAAAAATTTATACCGTTGGACTCGTATTAATTAAGCGGTTATTAATATATCCATTGTTGTCAAATAAAAACGATTTTTTAAAAATTTCTTTATTTTTTATCAATTTAACCACTTTCATAATTTATTGTGACGTGTGAAATTTAGATTTACCCCAAGAATTAAAGTGTTTTAGAATTACGATATACATCTCCTGAAATTTTTCCATAATTTTCTGGGCTATTTTTTTTTTTAATATTTATCCATTTATCCAATTTCATAATTTAGTGGAACTAAACCGTGCAGAATTTGGCTTTAAACTAATAATTAAAGTTTCATAATTTATTGTGAACTCTAAATGCTAATCTATATAATGTGTTCTTAAGTTATTGATCTCACATACAAATGACATGGTACATCAAGTGTATTCTAAAATTTCGCTAAACACATATTAAGATAAAAATTATTTTTGACCGAATTGTTTTTGAATAGTTTTTTTTTTGTTAGAGCCTTAATTGAGAGTTTATTGGAAGCACTGGTTTTCGAACCCAATGAGGAAAGCAATCTACGAGCTCCTCGTCCCGCCAGCTGCTCAAATATTGATACTCGTCGGAAAACGGATCACCTTTCTAGGGCCATAACTTCTTCCACCCGCGTCTCGAGACCATGAGTGTGGCACCTTCATTCTTATGAGAAAATCCTCTTTTACAAAATGATGTACGGTCAAAAACACTATTTACCATTGACCGTACGGTCACTGCCACATGGCAGACATCAATCCAATCCTTATCTGCCACGTGGCAAAGCGGTCCAATAAGAAGTCGCCACGTGTACTAGTGGACAAACAACTTTGGTCGGGCCTTGTAAGGCCCGACCGGGCTTGGGCGAAGCCCGTCTCAAATCCAAATTTGGATCTGAGACGGACGTTCAGGCGACCGTACGGTCACAACCTAGCCTATAAATACCCCCCGGATTTCTCATAATTTTCACCAACAAACACTCATTCTCCTCCCTCTTTAACTCGTTCTAAAGCGATTCTTGATCCGATAAAAGTTGTCTCTGATAAAGTTGCCTCTTGTTGCCTAAAGTCGCCTCTGATTAAGAAAAGAATCGCTCGAGTCCGAGTTTTGAGAGTATTTTTCCAAAATATTCCCAAAAAAGGTCCTCACGACCACTAAAAATATTTCCCCCAATTAATAAAAGTTCCAGATCCATGCATCACTCGCAGCCCCGCTAGAGCTGACTAAGTCCTTTTCCAAAACTATTCGAAGTACGCCCTACGCAACTCCGGCCCCCAAAGTTCCTCCCTAAAAGGTCTCCGTTCTTCAATGAGTATCAGTCCGCGAGCAATCACTGACACGCGGCGAGGGTAAGCTTCTGAGGGTTTTGTACCGTGTCACCCGACGGTTTACTGTACAAATGTTTGCATATTTAAATATTTTTGTGTGATAACAATAAAAGTCAAGATAATAAATCATTAGGCTGCATTAAATATCATCTAGGGCCTGGAATGTCGAAATTAATAGGTTGTATCCACGAACGTAAATAAGAATCTCTGGTTTACAAAACAATCGATACATACACCGGTTCGTACATTTTCCCGGTCGGCCGAGTGACAACTCTAGTCAAAAAATGCTAAAGCCGCTATGAGCGACCACTTACGCTCACAGTTATATTCTTGTTAAACACCCCTAACCATAATAATGATGCAATGATTCTTTAAAAAAAGAAAAAAAAACAATGATTGAATACACATAAGAGCAACTCTAGTGGTGGATTGGTCTCTTAACAAATTTACTCCTCCACATCATATAAATTTACTATTCAAAACCACTCTTCTCATATCATTTTTATCAAACAAAAATTTACTCTAGTAGTTCACTAATTTAATTGACCCACATATCACACAAAATTTTATTATATTAATTTATATCCATCAATCTTATAAAAAACCTTTTATTATATTATAATTTTTTTAAAACAAATATTATAATAATTAAAATAAGTGTAAGGGGCTCACAAAAACACTCACCCATATGAGACAACAATTCATTTGGATCGGTTGTTTTTTATCTTCTCTAGTGGTGGATTGCCCATTTAACATATTTTTACAATTTGCTAGTTGGTCCTTTTTCAAACCACTATAGATGCTCTGCATCTCTAGTTGTTCAATAGAGAGACTATTCAGCAATTGAATAAAGTGTAAGATTGCTGAATAGTCCTTCCATGAACTAGGAGAATGCTCAAATATGAGTAACGTTCATTTTTGCCACATGTTTTTTTTTTAATTGGGGTGTGACATACAAAAAGAAAAAATGAAGAGTGACATCAAATAAATTATTATTTGTACTTAATCTAATGAGACCCATCACCATAATTGAATATAAAAAATACAATGACTTAATTAATATAATTTTTTTAATAAAGAAAATGGTGAAACTATCCAACCATTAGAGTGTTTAATTGTGAGAGAGTTTTGTAATAATGATAAATGATGATATGATAATGGTGAAAATATCCAACAATTAATGTTTTCAACATTACCTAAAAATAACTTAATTTCTTTAAATTCATGGAAAAGATAAAATATAAAGATAATAGCAATATTTCTTTTCTTTATTATCCTAGCTAAAACCCAAAAAACACAATCAACACTCACTCCTATACTAGTAAATTTACACATTAGTGCACCCAATCGAAACCAAGAAGAAAAGAAAAGTAGTAAGAAAGCGCGTCTGCTTCTGCGTATCTTCGCGTGCAACGGCCTTATAAGTTCGCTCAAACTCCACCACTCGCACTATATTTTAATTTTAATTATTTTTATTTTTTGTATTTCTTTTATTTTTTGCTTGTTCAACAATCCAGACCTCCTGAAACTAAAAATCTCTCTCGTAATATTCATTCATATCATGTAGATTATCCCTTTGGTTAGATCCAAAAAATTAGGGTTTGATTTCTTGATTTAGGGTTAGGGTTTAATTTTTTGAGAGAGAAGAGTGATCATCATCGATGAAGGTGAGTCCGGCAGTGGATGATAAGTGGCCGCCAGGGTTTAGGTTCCATCCTACAGATGAAGAGCTCATTCTTTATTATTTGAAGAGGAAAATCTGTAAGAAACGACTCCGTCTTGATATTATTAGGGTTCTTGATGTCTATAAATGGGATCCTGAAGAATTACCTGGTACGTTGACTTGCATTCTTAATTCTTTCTTTTTATTTTCTTGTTTCGGTTTGTTGTTCGTATCGTTATTGAGAATCGAGTATCGGTTAATAAATTGTGCGTTTTATATGATGATTAAAATCTAGTATTGTATTACTGTGATGATATATTATTTGCATTGTTCAGTTTGTGATGATATTATTTGCATTCTTTTGAAATCTTTGCTTGTATTTAATTACAAAACAAGTTTTGTTTGTTACTTTACCGTTTCGTGCACGGAATAGAATGGAATAGGTATTCTATGGAATTAAATAGAAATTGATAAAATGGTTATTCGTTAGAAATATCTATTCCCATGTTTGAAATAACTACTCCTAGCTTCAATTAAGGACTAACTATTCCTCCACTCTTGGAATGGCTATTCCGTGGAATAACTACGTATTTGAAAAATCCATCCAAAGCTATGTATTGGAATAGCCAAGGAATAGAAAGGAATAGATATTCCGCGAACCAAATGGCTATGTAGACATCTTCTGGTTTGATGCATGTTCTTTTCAGAATATGTGCACTTAAGTAGAATTGATAATCATCATGGAACGGCTATTTGTTATCTAATATTGTTTTGGAGTCGCTTGATAACTGATATATTGTCTTCGATGATCCTATTCATCTTTCGTATATGCAAGAATTTGTAGATACAAAATTGGTTTTCTAATGTTT
This sequence comes from Euphorbia peplus, assembly GCA_028411795.1. Taxonomy (NCBI): domain Eukaryota; kingdom Viridiplantae; phylum Streptophyta; class Magnoliopsida; order Malpighiales; family Euphorbiaceae; genus Euphorbia; species Euphorbia peplus. The sequence goes on from CP110844.1 coordinate 20,279,843, forward strand.
TCAGTAGTTGTTCTGTTTCTCTTACTTGCGAAGGATTTTGACTTTCAGGGCAATCCATACTGAAGACTGGAGATAGGCAGTATTTCTTTTTTTGTCCGAGGGATAGGAGGTATCCAAATGCAGGAAGGTCTAATAGGGCAACTAGACATGGGTATTGGAAAGCCACAGGCAAGGATCGTAACATAGCATGCAATTCTCGGATGGTAGGAACGAAGAAGACCCTAGTTTTCTATTTAGGCCGAGCTCCCAATGGTGAGAGAACTGACTGGGTAATGCATGAGTACACTCTAGATGAAGAGGAGCTCAAGAGATGCTTAAATCCACAGGTATACATCTGGTTCTGGATATGAAGTATTGCCTCTGTTCATTAACAGCAACCATCTTACTGGTTTGATCTTTGTTTATATGGCAGGATTATTATGCCCTTTGCAAGGTCTACAAGAAAAGTGGACCCGGTCCGAAGAATGGTGAGCAATATGGTGCACCTTTTAATGAAGAAGAATGGGCTGATGATGAATGTGCTGGTGTTGTTAACTCTGTTGCTCCTGCTAAGCAGCTGAATGTAGCTGCGCCACCTACTGATAATGCTAAGGCTATTGCTCAAGTGCAGTTACCATCAACTGATCTTGAGACTTTCATGAAAGAAATCTCCAGTGAAGATCCGTTTGATCTGCCAGAAATCAATAATTATGCCAATGGGTTGCCTCAGGTCAGTTGCCTATATAGATGCATCTTGTAAACCCTCTTCAATTTTATCTGTTGCATTGCAAACCTGAACTTGGATTTCTTTAGTTATTGCGTCTTGCTTGTGTATCCCTGCACTGACACTTGAACTATACAAAATTTGCCAGACCTATTTCTTTTATGCTGTTGATTAATCTCTTATTGTTTTGCGTAATATTTGACAGATTGCTAGTGAAGGAGAAACCCAAAGTACGTTGGTGGATCCCTCCTGCAGAGAAGTTATCTGTATTAAAACCGTCTCAATTTTGCCCAGAAGTGACCAGCAGTGTGCAAAGGAGGTCAGCTTGGATTTCAATCAGTCGGCTACCTCAAAAATGCAACTTCATGATGCAGCTGAAGTTACATCAGTTCCTAATAGCATGGGAACACCGGTGATATGCGAAGATGATTTTCTAGAAATTGATGATCTCTTGGGTCCTGAACCTATTTTCCTTAACCCTGATACGCCTGTAAAGGACTTTCAGTTCGATGGTTTTGATGGACCCGGTGAGTTTGATGTTTACCATGATGCTGGTTTGTTTTGGAATGATTTGGGGCCTGTTGGCCAGGAGACAGTCTCACATGTGAGTTCAGGTTGCTCCGAGTTGCAGTCCCCTCTGTTTCTTCCAAGTCAGGTTGACTACCAGTTGCAACCTCATTCAAATTTAAATCAGCTGGACTGTGAGTTCCAGCCACCTGTTAATGGTACGGACTACTTGCAGCCTCATTTTACTGTAAATGAAGGAGACTACTTGCAGTCATCAACATTCGTTGCAGATCAACTATGGGATCCTTATCAGAGTAGTGATGCATTTGCTGGTACAGAATTACTTCAGGATACTCTTACCGAACCAACTCCAGGTATGAATGAGACTGAACATCATTGTCAAAAAATTCCTTCTCATCTTTTGCGCCTTTCACTAAGTTACAGTTTTGTTCTCTGACACAGTTGTTGTCATGGTAGCCCTGCCAAACAGAGCTCTTGATGAAATTGATGGTCCTCAAGGCATATAGCCTGTGTGAAAGTGGGGACTTTCAGCCAAATCCAAGAGCTCTTCTAGTACAAATATTTCCTTTTTTATGATATTAAGCTAAACGATATCGGGCCATTTGTGGTCATGTTCAGGTGTAATTCGTGAATCTACCAATAACCTGGTTGGAGCTAACCAAAATCAAAGCGGTGAGGAGGATGCTGGTTCCTCAGGTTGGCTCTCTTCTACCTTGTGGGCTTTTGTCGAGTCAATTCCTACTACCCCTGCATCTGCTGCAGAGAATCCGTTGGTGAATAAGGCGTTTGAGCGAATGTCTAGTTTCAGCCGAATCAGAATGAATGTTAAGAACATGAATATTGTCAATGGTGAGAATGTGAATGCCCCGAACCCTGCTGCAAATGCAAGGAAGAGTAGTGGAAGTAGGGGTTTATTTTTGTTGGCTATTTTTGGAGCGTTATGCGCTATTTTATGGGTTTTGGTAGGAGCAGTAAGAGTAGTAGGAAGAAGCATGTCATTCTCTTCCTGAAGTTATGTAAATTGAAACAGGATTTTTCTGGGGCATTTAGGTAAAGGATAGTGGAGTCCATTGTTTAGTTCGTATGTATTCCGATATTCAAAATGTGAATTTGCTGAATGTTTTTGGTAGTTAGGGGGGAAAAGGTGCCTCAGAACAGCCGGATGCGGCTAACCTATATAAAATAAGTAAATAGTCTGACTAGATCATTTTCTGCTTATTGAAAAAAAAAATTAGTTTGAATGTACAGCTGCTTTTGGTTCTACTCAAAACGATTAGATTCTTGGCTGGTATGATTGTAAAGTAAATATGTTAGGTCCATATTATTCATTACAAAGTTTGTTTCATAATATCAGATTTTAAAGTGACGTTTTTACCATTTTATGTATGTAGAGTGGTTTAATTTAATTGATGTCTGCGAAATATAAGAATTATTTATTGTGAGAAATAGAATAGTGTATATATATAATGCAAATTAATGAATTTCTTAATCGGTGAGATTTGGTAAATTGTGATAAATGTTATGAATAGTGGTATAATCGTTTTTCATTCTGTTCTTAGCCCTTGTTTGGAAAGGCAAACAAAGGTTAACGGGAGTAATGAAATGTAAACTTTCTAATTAACCTAACCTTATTTATGACCTTTTTAAAAGTTTAAATGAAGGTTAATAAAAATTAATGTTTTAATTCCATTAATCTCGAAACTTTAACCTCCAAATTAGGGATTAATGAGAGTAACTTAAATATTTTAACTAATTTACATCTATTAACCTTCTATTTAATTTCACCGACTTTTAAACAAGGTTAACATTTAACTTTCATTTCTGTCACTTTCCTTTCCGTTCCATTAATCCCATTAACTTCTTCCAACTCTCACATTCATTAACCTCTCAACTCCTAAACAAAGACTTAGGCAAACGAACGATTTGAAGACTAATGTTATTTAATTAGCTTAATAAGTTGGGTGATTGTTTATCATTTTCCTTTAAAAGGGGATCTATGGTGTATTAATCAAATTGATCATAAAAGTTGATTACATTTTTTTCTGATTAATATGAATATCTGTTAGAAGCTTGCAGCTTGTTCGCATTTAAAATGTGAGTATTCTAGTTGAATTTTTAAGGTTTTTACTGTTGAAGTGGAAGATAAGTTAATGTTTTTTTTATTTAATCTCAACATATTTCAATTTAATACCGTTCAATTCAGTTCAATTCAATTCAATTTAATTCAATTCAACAGTTTTAAATGATTCAATTCAGTTCAGTAAATTCCATAAATATATTCAATTTAGTAACATTTAATAAATTCAGTTCAATTCAATTCAATTCAGTTCAATTCAATTCAATTCAATTCAATAGCATTCAGTTCAGTTCAATTCAATTCAATTCAATCAAAAAAAACAGGACCTAAATATGATAGTGTCGTTTTCGAAAACTATGATAGTGTTGTTTGGAGTTTAAAGAATTTGAAGAAATAACTTGGAGAGGTATAATAGGAAAGTTCATAACACTTGATATTCTAAATTTAGCCATGATGTAAGATATCTAATCAATGATGGATTTCCATTCAAAAAAAAAAAAAAAGTTTAATACATACTTTGTCACTAAATTTTATTCTTTTCGCCAGTTTACACCTTTATTTTTTGGTTCTATTTGCCCCTGAACTAATTTAAAGTGAAACTATTTCTCCTTTAACGTTGAGGTGGCAGCTTACGTGGAAGCGAGAGAAAATTGAGAGAGTAGGAGACAAGAAAGTTACATTTTAGTTCTTTTTGAATTTTCATTATAGTCCTTATACTTATTTTTTTTCTCAAAAATACCATCTTCTCCAATCTTTCAACTCTTCAACTAAAAAATATTTCTAACGAATTTTCAATTCAATAATACATACATTTAATCCATCACCAAAATTGATTAAACTATAAACTTAGCAAATCAAACAAACACCATATCATCCCAAACTCATCAAACACACAAAATTAGAACTCAAAATTGTATAAAAAAAAGCTTAATTAGTGAGATAGTCCCTCAAACTTGTCCCCAATTAACAAGTGACACCCTGAACTTTTAAACGTTACAAAAATCCCCCTAAACTTGCTTAATTGTATGAACTAACCCCGTAAAAACTATCAATCGTAACAATTAACCCCCATATCCGGCATTGTATAGTTGCAGCCAAAATATGGACTACACTCGCGACACGTGGCAACATGTCATCATTGGTTGTTAAAAAGTCAAATGACACATGTAAAAAAAAAAATTTTAAAAAAGAATTAAACAAAAATTAATTTTTTTCTTCTTCTTCTTATGTTCTTGTTCTTCATTTTCATTTTCATTTTTTTTTCTTCATTTTGATTCTTTCTTTTTCTTTTTTTTCTTCTTTTTCTTTTTCTATATCCATTAAAATTGCTTTACTTTTCTTTCTTTTTTTCTTCTTCTTTTTCTTTCCCTTTTCTTTAATTCGGAAATCTGGAAACATTCCAGATTTCCGACGGAATCTGGAAAATTCTAGATTTCCGTGGAAATTCCGTCGGAAATCTGGAAATTTTCCAGATTTCCGAATCTAGAAACAAAGAAAAAGGAAAAGAAAAGAAGAAGAAGAAGAAGAAGAAGAAGAAGAAGAAGAAGAAGAAGAAGAAAAAGAAAAAGAAGGAAAGGAAGAAGAAAAAAAAGAAAAAGAAATAATAAAAATGAAAAACAAGATGAAAATGAAAACATGAGAAAAAAAATGAAGAGTTAATTGTTTTTTAATTTTTTATGTTTTTTTAATTGTTTTTTTTTTGTTTTTTAACTCGTCACTAAGAGTTTGAATTTCACTCTTCCTGCCATGTCAGCAATTTGAGGTTAGTTCATACAATTAAGCAAGTTTAGGAGAATTTTTGTAACGTTTCAAAGTTGGGGGTGTCACTTGTTAATTTGAGACAAGTTCAGGGGGTAATACACTATTAAGCCTAAAAAAACAATTTAAACTCAACACAATCACTCGCCAAACAAACCGATATTCATATACAAAATCAATAGAGCGAATGCAAAATTGTATATGAATAAGTACACAACTTAAAATCAAGAATACAATTTAAAAAATAAACATCTAAAAACCTCAAATCTCATTCCTAATTTATGCTAAAAGATTAATTATCAAATCTCAAAATGTATATATCAAATTTATGAAAACCCCAACATAAGTAGCCACCTTTTACCTAGAAAATGGGATTGCAGAATGCAATTAAGATGAAAAGAAAAATGCACAGAAATTCGTGTTATATTGATAAATGTGAGAGCATCTCCAATAAAGGAGAAATCAAATGGTGTTGTGGAGTCCGTGTACCATAAGTCCTTTAAATTAAATAAGCAAAACTGTTACAAATTCATATAAATAACCTAAAACAATTAAATAACTATTATAATAAGAAAAAAAAGAGAGATGTAGACTTATTTTATATATTATAATAGGAAAGAGATGAGAGAGCTGAAGTCCATCAAATGACGAACTCTTTAACGAACTCTTTTTTTGGACTATTTGCTCCTCTATGATGGTGCACTTGTTTTTTTTTTTCCATACACTTTGAAGCACCACTTTTTTTTTTTTTTATCAATCAAAATAAGCAAACAACTTATAAAAAAAAATTCAAGAAACCTCAATAAAAGCAAGTCCGAAAAATACAAATAAACCCCCAAACCTTCCTATATACAACAAAACAATCTCAAAACTTACTACTATTGTAGATGCTTTGATATAATTCAACCACAATTTAAATAAAAAATGAAAATTCATGTCATTTCGTATAATGATTGACATTAGAAATACATACTACTAGTAGTAATTAATATTTGGATTGATATGTTTTCTTGTCAAAATATTGAAGTCTCAAGTGTGTAACAAATAAATTGAACAAGAGAGAAAGAGAGAGATACATAATTGTCTCATCATATGGTTTTTGTGGTAGCTTGGATGGTGACATGGCCTAAAAGGAAGGTGTTTGTGGCTGTGATGATGCTGACATGGCAGCGGTGGTAGGTAGGGTGAGGAGACGGGGTTGGTGAGTTTTCACTTTGTGTTAGTGTTAAAAGATAACAGCTCTATCTATCTTTCTCTGACTTTCTACTAACAAAAATTTCAAAATATAAATATTTCTCACATTTTAAGTATAATTTCTCTAACTTTTTTCCATATAGCCGTTGTAATAAATGTTAAAATATGTCTAGCATTTATTGCAAATTTAAGTTTCCAACATATTTATCCACAAAATCAAAGGTTAAATCAATAATTTAATTATATAATAAATGTATTTCTTAATATGTGTGAAAAACTCTAAAAGTGTTTTATATTTTGAGATGAAAAGAGTATTATTTATCCATTTTGATACACTTACTTTTTTCCTAGTTTATACATAATCTCTAAGAAAAAAAAGAGATTCCTAATAAATTGAAAACTCAGATTATTGTTAAGGGTTTGATCATTCTAGTTATGTAATGATAGGCCTAGTAAGATAATGTAGAAAATAAGCATATTTGATGAATGTAGATATATTTTTAAGGGTAAAGTTAAAAAAAATCTATGTGGTTTCGCTTATTTTTAGAGAGAAAGAATTGTTGTTTTTTTTGTTAAAATAAGGATTGAGGTTTCAAATTTTTGCAAAATGATGACTTTTTTTTATTAGCGCTCTTAAACTCATCGTTTACAACTTAAAAAATGACATATTTCAATAAATATTGATAGTGTAAGAAACTTTAATTCGTTGATTTTTTTATTTTGTGATCATTTAAATGAAATTTAGTGAAAAGATATAAAATCAACGTTCAGAGAGAGAAAGTTTAAAAAACGATGATTTTCAAAAACTGAGAAATGTGGTTCCATGAAAATTATGATATTAAACAACTTTAATTCTTGAAATTTAATGTCTTTTTTTCTCGATATCATTTTGATAAAAAGTAAAGCAAATAAGTAAAACCACTTTTTTTGTTTCTAACTTTATCCTATTTATTTAATTCGTTGAGCATAAAATGTAAGGTTTAGTAATTGAGTTTGGTTTGATGAGTATTTGATTGAGAATATAATAGAATAGAATAAGAGAGATATTTTGTTTGAAAGTGAAAGAAAGAAAGAAACCAAATAAATTGAAAAGAAAAGCACTTTCCCTCTTCTTCTTGCTCTTGTTCTTGTTCTGCACTGCTCATCATCATCTCCATTGGTAGGAACTGTGTTGCCATATTTTTCTTCCTTTTTACTTTCTTTCCATCTTTACATTGCATTTACAAAATGGTTGTTTGTTGCAGCAAGAGTTTTTAAATATCTCACTTCAAAACCAAGCCATGGACTCAACATACACTTGTCTTCTACATTTCCCTTCCCCCATACCCAATACTTTTTTTCACTCTAATACCAGATGCACCACACAACTTACAATTCCTAACTTCCAAACTAAGAGGCTGTCTTTCCAGCAAAGACGGATTCCAAATGCTTGTAAAGATATTCTTGGTGAGCAATATTGTTTTTCTTGCTTTCAATATCTTAATTGTTCACCCTGTTGATGTCCCCAACAGTCCCGGCATTGCATTGCATTTTATGGAACATGTGAATTTAAATTTGGAACATGTGATTCTTGCATTCTTCAGTCTTTCTTTAACTACTGTTCGTTCCTATAATCTTCTCGTAGTTACTCCCCTGCCATCAGAAAACATTTGTGCCTCTTCTGATGGAAATTGGTTGCTAAAGGTACCGGATATTCTACAGCCCTTAGTCTACTTACTCGTTGATTTGTACACTTGATCCGTATTTTCTATTTTAATTCTTCTTTCAGGAAAAGGGGAAAGAGGTCAGCTTGTGCTTAAACGGGTGTTGTATATTTCTTGTTGGTTCGTTTGTTCATTCTCTGAATATGTACAAGGAACATTTTCTCTTTTTCTTTTTATTTTGCTATCCTGTGAAGCTATGATTGAAGTTTATAAACTGCAAAATTCAGGAATGATGGGCTCTGGAAAATCCACAGTGGGAAAGATTTTGTCTGAATCGCTAAATTATGCTTTTGTTGACAGGTTAGTTCTATGACATTTTACGTTTTCATTGGATAGTTTACAAATATTTAAAGTGGCTTCGGATAGAAAGAGGATGCAGGAAATATGATCTATTACTGTCTGGACTTGATATAACACTTTCGTGCAATATTTCCGAGACTGCTATGCATCTACTGTTCTCCCTCCTTGAATGATTCTTACTTTGTGTTTGCGTGCTATGATTTTGAACTTTTATCATTATTTTTGGTACTATTTTTCATTGGGCAAGTTTTTTGCTATCTAATTTTTCAGATTTGCACAAATCATATTGACCCGAACCGAAACACATTTTTTTTATACAGTGACAAATATATTGAGCAAGATGTTGGTGGTGTTTCTGTGGCTCAGATATTTCAGCAGTATGGCGAGAATTTCTTCAGGGATACCGAGGTTCGTTGTTGGTAAAGCAAATTTGTTTGAGTCGGCATATGTATCTTACACCAACTTCTTGTGTCTTGCTACTTTCCTGTTCCTTTTCCAGTGAAATTTTATTGCACCCATGATCTTTTTACGTATTTCCTTGATCAAATTTAGCTCAATTTTGGAGGGCTGGAGGTCACAGCTATATGATGTATCATAAACTTGAAATGAAACTAACGTAAAATTTCTTTTGCATGTTATTCTTTTCCTTGGAAAATGCAAACACTTGTCTATGCAATATTCTTCTATAGATCATTTAGGGAATAATTTTGCAACATACTTCTAGTTCACTGCTTCACAACAGGAGATTCAGAATTTGTGCAATAGGCAGGCTACTAAAATGAATGTAGAGATGTATACTATACACGCATGTTTGTGGCTTATCTTCATTGACATAACTTTAACCTGTCAGAGGTTCTTACTACCTTTCTGTTCTTTATGTGGTTCATATTATTTTGATCCAAGCAATTGTTTGGTTGTTCTTGACAGAGCGAGGCATTGCAGAGATTGTCTTTACAGCCTCAGCTTGTTGTTGCTACAGGTGGTGGTGCAGTTGTCCGTCCGACCAACTGGTAAATAGAGATATTTGATGCAATAAAATTCTGTTACAGCTGTTGTTTGATTTTTCAAATGGGTTCTACCAAATTTGAAGGAAATACATGAAACAAGGAATCAGTGTTTTCATAGATGTACCGTTGGACGCACTAGCAAGGAGAATAGGTGCTGTAGGGACAGGTTCTCGACCTCTACTACACTTCGATTCCGGGGATCCTTACACAAAGGTGACTTTGCCTTTTAAGAATTCATATGGTACTACTGTTTAGAAACTACGATTAGTAGCTCATATCATATGTGAATATCATATCCTTTCAGGCTTTTATGAGACTCTTTACTCTTTCCAAAAAAAGAGTAGAGGCATATTTGGATGCTGATCTTACCATTTCCCTTTTAGGTACGTTTTCTATCTGCACAATTTCATAATTCGAGATCTGCATTCGATAAAAAAAATTTTTTTTAGTCTACTTCATCCTGTTTTCACAATTTATAACTCAAGTTCTTCTAACTTTACTCAATATTTGGAGGACATAATGTTTTTGGGCAAGTGCAGTTATATCTTTTACGTAAGAACTGATAAAAATTTATTGTCAGCATTTTCTACGTATAATGATTTTCGACCCAGACTGTGTCGGACTCAACATTTAACTGCTTTGGCTTAAACATTCGTTTTTCTGCACTCATGATAATTTGATGCGAGTTTGACGATGAGTTCAGGGAAAATAGAAATATGCACAACATTTCATCTACTGGGAGTACAAAAAACACTTTGAAATGTAAAAGATGAATGTAGAACCAAAATCCTATAAGGAGTGGTTCCAATGGTTGGCGATGTGTTGACACCCTCGTGCCCCTGTATATCCATTAGTGGGTCCAAATACGATTATCCTTTTATGAATTATGTTACCCGAGTCTAAAATTGCTCCAAGTTGAAAATGTGAAGCACAAAATTCTATTAGTCTTACTTTAGAGGTATAATTTATACTATTTATAACTAAATTTTGGATCCGCTAGCGGAAACATTTTTCGAGGTTATAGCATATGTTCATTTTACGGCGTTTGATTTGTTTAATGTAATAAGTCAATGGATAACATTTTACCGGTCAACTAACAATATGTTGAGAAAATGAGAAAAAATTTCTCTACCGAAAAGAGAAACATTTTCCACAACTTAGCCAGTTACCGACATCCAACACTAGTCAATAGTTGCCAATCGACACCATAAATTCCAAGTTAAAGACCGAAAAATATTTAGAATTTTCCATTCTTGATGTTTACAGACATTGCTAATGAGATGGGAGTTGATGATGTTTCTGATATTGGAGCCTCTACCATAGCACTGCAGGTCCGCCTTTGAATATGCATGATTTATTTATTTTTCTATTAATTATCAATATTAATTTTTAACTCTTTGTTTGTTTTTAATTTCGGTAGGTGCTAGTAAAAATTCACAGTTATGTACAAGCTGGCGGAAGCAGATCCATGCGAAGCTTCTCTTAATCTTTCTAATCTGTTTTTTTTTTTAACTATATTCTTCAAATTTGTTTATATGCAAATCATTAATAAAGACTACTTCAGTAAGTAAAATGTAAAGAGAATAAGAGCCTTGAAAAATTTAAGTTGATAGAAGCAACATAAACTTATTCACAACAACAGCAGTCACTGAAAATTTTATGTACAAGGTCTTCAAGAATTCATACATCTTTTTGTAGTGAAATTGATAGTGTTACCTGGATTATTATTATTATTATTATTATTAAAGATTAATTCAAGGGCTTTTTTTTTGTGAGTTTAATATAAGAAGATGACCAAAAAAAAGAAGTAAAATAAACCAAAAAAAAGTTTTGGATTGCAGGACCCTAAACAGGAGGCCTTAGTTTGCTTCAATAATATACAAAATTTATCCTACAAAGTAAAATGGATCATCCATACAGTGTACTGATTATGTCGTAAATCCACAAATTTAACACAAAAACAAAATACACAAACATAAAACGTAAATCAAAGCAAAACAAAATAAAGTCTGACCCTAGTTTCATACAGAAATACAAGGCAAAAACAAGTTCTGAAGAAATTCCCAACTTTTTCAAAAAAGTTGCATGTAGTTTTAGGGAAAATGGACGCTTTGCTTGCTCACATTGTAAAAAGAAAAAAAATAATGTAAAAAAACGATAATTTGACGAAAATAAGGGCATTTTATATTTTGGAAAGCGGTTTTACATTTTGTTGGCCTTTTGCTAAAAGATTCATACTTAGCTGGTGCTAACAACCAAAATGGCATGAAAAATGTATATATGCCAGAATCTTGCTATTTTTACGTAAACTATATTCTTCTTTCTTCTCATAACAGGGTGATTATCAACTATGTGGTTTCACCTCCAATCAACAGAATGCTTACCTTTAAGATCATCATAGAAATATCCTCCTGATTGTCCTAGCCGTGGCTCGGGAAATTAATCTCCCAGCCAGATCAGCTGGCATAAGAAGGAACTGCTGTTGGATTTCCGGGGGAAGCTGCCATATGTTCATAAATCATAGTTAGTCAGCAAAATTATCATTTGGGAGATGATTTGGCAAGTAAAAGACTCCTTTGCAGAAACTTCAAAAATATGAATGGGAACTGGAGAGACCAGCACTGGAGGCTTATTATCACATCGGAGAAACTAAAGCTAGAAGATTGTGTATTTCATGTAGTATAACTATCTCTTATGAAGGGATGCTGCTTAGTATTGCTTTGGATTTCAGATGAAGGGTCATTTTGGGTCTTAAACTTGGCTCCGGCAATCAATTTGTCCAAAATGAACTTTGTAACTTGACAGCTTATTATTTCAACTTATGATTCATCGCTGCTCCTCTTCTGATGCTGATACATATCATTTTGGACTAATATTGACTAAATATGTTCAAACATGCACAAATCGACCTCTTATGACCCTTTTATCCTTTGGATTTCCATCACTTTTATGACAGGTTTCTATTCCTTGATATAAGTATCTATGGAAACAATTTCCTAATAGATCACAAAGAACAAGTGGAGCCCAAATTTGCAATGTAGTATATAAATGCAAGTTATAATGCCACACGAACTTACCTCAGGGATAATAGAAATAATGGGAAGAATCTCTCTAACCGATGAAAGCTGATTAAAACCAGGCAATACTGCTTCCAGATAAGTATTCTGATTATTGTTCTCTTTAATTTCCTACATAATCAAGGGTTCAAACATTACGATGATTAGATAATAACTAACGATATAAATAGCAGATCATTAGAGGAAGATTCTCATTTGGCATAAAGGCAGGAATTAATAAACAATTGAAATGTGCAGGAATCAAGGAAGAAAACAAGTTATCCTTCATGTGATCATTTCACATTATTGTTTCAGCTGATACTTTATTCCAAATGAATTTGCCATGAAGAATCATGGAAGAATAGAAGTTACCCTTCAGGTTACCGTAAAAACTATTTTAAGTTCGACGTTATTTTTACTATCTTAAGTAAATTTTTTGTCTAGCCACCCATATCACTAAAATCTGAAATTTAACAGTATGTTTAAAGAATGAGTTTCTGAAAGGCTTCAGTGTTTCTTTTCTATGCATTATGAAAAAAGAAACAGAGCCTCTGCACCCATTTCTTTTCTGGGTAAATAATTTATTAGTCACACACTGTTTAGTCCTTATGTTTTTCGAAATACACTACTACATCCCTGAGTTTTTCCAAAATCTACACTTCAGTCCCTCCCGTTAAATTCTTTTGGAGAATTTATTAGTCAAACTTCAAATTGAGTCGATTGTACTTATAATAAATAATTTCGTGATTGCCCTTGCCATATTTAAAAAGTTTGACTAATAGATTCTCCAAAAAAATTTAACGGGAGGGACTAATGTGTAGATTTTGGCAAAACTCGGGGATATAATAGTGTATTTTGAAAAATATAGGGACTAAACAGTGCGTTTCGTCAAAACTTAGGGACTAATAAATTATTCACCCTTCTTTTCTTTGGCACATTAAGTAGTCAGTCACTAATTTTATGCAATGCTTAGTTTAGTTGTAATGAAATCAAAAAGTAAAAGCTCTTGCCACATCCAAACTAGCATTCTTTTGTGATCCTGACAACAGTAGCGTAAGGCGACGCAAAGTTCTCAAGTTTATTATGTCTTCCTCAGTCATTATAGAAGAATCAATTGTTGCTACTGCAAGTGCATCCAGACCCTGTCAAGATTCCCGGAAAAGCAGTCAGAGAAATTAAAGCCGTCTATTCTCACATATAAATAGATCGAAATGTTGGCATCTATAACATTTCTGCTACTGCTACAATCCTTCTCTCCAATAAAAGGGGTCGAAGGAAAAGGTTAATCAACAAGCAAGAGACCATATAGATACAATACCATTTTTTAACATATACCTGCCTGTGTAACACAGCCATGGCAGGGATAACATGGCTTTTCTGTTTCAATAGTAGTCTCTATGAATTTCAACTACTTGGCCCTATCCTTTGTAATCCATAAGCATGCTGTCAAACAAACATGTATGCAAATACATGTCCAGAAAAAATTCATGCCGAAAATTCTTCTCATACATATGGCCTTGAAGAAAATTAACAGGTCCATAGCTCTCATAGTTATCAGATGAACTGTGTGGTCCAAGTGGTTACATCGAAACTACGCAAGGCATTTTTTTCCCTACCCTACTGATAACTAACTTAAGTTTTGGCAAAAACACCCCATATGATATCTAACAAACAATTCCATCATAAATATCACCATAGCCGAGATTTACGATCATCGTCTTTGTAGCCTAGTATGTCAGCAGGCTAACTGACCCGGAAGAAGTCGATAAAATTGTGACACATGTGTGAAAGAGTGACTTAAGTTGTCACTTATGTGTGAAAAGGTTGACTTAAGTTGTTAGTTATTTTGGATTCAAGTGATCTTGTTAGACAACTAGACAGCTGTTCTAGCTACTTCTGTCTCCCTCTTTCTATTTATGGGTTACTTATTGTATTGAATATCTTATCAAATGAATTATTAACAAATTATCTTATCCTTTGTATTTCTCAATTCTATTCTCTCTTCTATTCTCCTCTGCTATTTCTTCCCTAATCTATGATTCTCTCTTCTATCCTATCCTTCCTTACTCTTAATTCTCTTTATACCCTAAACTTCTACTCTCAAATATCATAATCGTTACAAAAATGCTTAACAATGTTTGCAGATCAGAGTTGATATATGGAGATGAAATCAGCACGCTTTTTCTGTTTGTGCTCTTGGTTTAAGAAAAAAAAATAAAAAATAGAGATGACACAAGTGTGAAGCTTCAAGTCTTACCTTAGCAATTTCTTGAAGAAGTATTTCTCTGATAAATGCACCCTATAAATATAAGCCAGATCGGATAAATCACAAAATTATAGAAAACACACCATCATTCAAAGATAAGTTAAAGGAAAAAACCTTCTCAGTTAATGTGAAAGAAAGGACTTGCTTTATAGCCACTTTTGAATCATCCTCTTCTGTTTGTCTTTTAACCAAGGCCCGCTCAGTGCTAGCACGAAGGGACTACAACCAAAGCAGTCAAACATTATGATGTATTACTTTGACAGAACTTACATACATACACACATATGCGGACACAGAGATAAGCACCATGAAATGGCATTAGTACAAGGGTGTACAAGAAATTGAATAATGATGACACGACCTTCACAGAGAAACTAATAAAATATTATCCTTTTCTCTTTACAATTTGTTTGAATGGAGGAATAGGAGATGAAAGATACGACATCACATTTAATCCTTGTTTTGGAGTTAAGTTCCGATGCAAATAAGAATATGAGGATAAGTTATCCCTTCAGAGCCCTTTATTTACCCCCTCAAAATTGAAAGGAATAAACTTTTATCTTCTATTTACCATTAATATTTCAATTTTTCCTAAAACATTTTAAACACAGAAATACAGGCAATTGATTAACCCTTCATTTTTTTTCTTTCCTATTCATGTGTTAATCACTATCCAGTCCGTTCATATTTTATATTTAACAAAAAGTTCTTAACAGCTAGAAGCTAGCATAAGAGTATAAGACTGGCCAGAGTAGGTCTAAAGAAACAAAATTATTTGGCTTGTCTGGTATGGTTTCTGATTTGGGTTTTTGTTTCAATAATTTAAAACAAATTTCAATCAAAATGTGCTTGTTTCAGTTATTTAATGAATTGAAACTGAAAACAGGGTAGCTAAAGTAGAGCAGAGAACCACAAAAAAATGGATTCTCTACAGAAAACATAGGAAAAATAATAATATATAATATGCATATATCCATTGAAAGCTAAATTCAAACCCTGACCATTTGCAGTCTAACATGTATGCATGTCTTTTTCAAGTTTCACATGGACTGGGATCGAAAAAGAATAAAGAAAATATCATTCCAAGCCCGACCAAAATACTAGCAGGTCAGGCATAGAGCAAAATCCCCTTGTCCAAGCTTCCTTTTCTGTGGGTTGGGTGATCAGCGCTACTAACAGCTACGATTAGAGACATAACGAAATGGATCAAGTTTAATCGTTTTTGGTAAGAATCTGAAAAATTACAAACGATGGATGATATTTATTATATGATTATAAAGCCCTCGAACATACAGAACCAAGACAACTATCAAATCATATGATAATTGTTAGGTTCAAGAATTGCAGCCTCCATTCATATATTACTCCGTTTGACAGAATTTAATCATACTTTGACAGAATACATCAAGAATTATATTCATAACTACTAAAACATATTCACAGGGAATCATGTTGATCCGGTACTAAAATAACTTCTTTCATTAAAGAAACATTAGTAGCCATTTAATTTGATCAAAAAAATTGTTAGGTCCAAGAATAGCTTTTATATGTTATCGACACACAGAAAATGTCCCAAGGGAAGCGTGTATGACATAGGCCTACACTACCTTATGTTGGAGTTAATCAACAAATGAGGCTATCAGAATCTAAACCCTTGACCTCTTGGTCTAAGAGCCTTTTAATACCATGTCATGGAACCAATTGATTTAGTTGACTAAAAGCTTAAGCTAGTAGCTAAGATCTAAAAATAGCTTTTATATGTTAGCTCTGACAAAAATCAAGTTGGAGAAAAGGGACAACAAAAACTAAGGGAAGGGACCATAGAAAATCTCACCTCTGAAACTAGAGATTCTAGACGATCAATTCTGAAAGAACCTCCCTGATAAAGAAATCATAATTTGACAAGCTTTAGTCCATGATCTTACAATGATACTTCCAATCAGAGACATTTATGTTTGTTTTTGGATTTGCCTTATAAAGAAGATTTCGCAGAGAAGACTTCAGCTTCGGTGAGCTATCAGTTAGCACTTTCCTAGCAATCCATGGGTATGTACTACCTAAAACTTTGTAATTTGGGTCAAAACTGATAGCAATCCCCTCCAAGACTGCAAGACTAAGATTCAGGAAGAAGAATATGAATTTTGGTTAGGGAACATTAGCATTTGTAAAAATTCAAAAAGAGAAGGTAGGCATATAAAACTGAGGAACATTGACAACTCTGAGGAAATAGCAATCTTAAGACACAGAAACAGCATGAGTACCTCCGAATGACTAGAAAAAAGTAAGAAGGGATTTGAAATTTGAACTTGTACCTGTAAAAAAAATAAATATACACTTGTCTCATTTCAGAATAATAATCAACATCTAAAAAAATTCCTCCGACTAATCCTATTTGATGTGTTCAGCCTGGGGTCCAACATTTTCCCCTAGCTTTCAAACACAAATTAAGGTAAATCTAGAGCGAAAATATTAGGCGTAGCAAATAGAGAAAAAAAAAATAAAATAAAGTTGAAGATTATGCTTAGCCTTAAGAATGAGTTCAAGCAGAAATACAGAACCCAATACTCCGCCAGGAAAAAAGCACAAACAGCCTTAATTTAAACTTCCCCAAATACATTGGAGGAAGTTTTGACCTTTATCCCATAGATTAAAGTTATAAGGTTATGATGAGCATATCAATAAAAACTCAAGCCATATTATCAACCTATGGGGCAGAACTATTTCCAGTTGAGATGATGCAATTCTATGTATGATCTACTGGGCAAGTTCCCATTCTCATGTACAAGCTTTAGGCTGAATACTTGGTAGTTCATATACAGTGAACTTATGGACTCCTAAATTAATGAGGAAATGCGAGCTACCATCTTGTTATTGCAACCAAATGCTCCTTTGAAAGTGCTACTTTGATGAATAGGATTTCCTTTTTAAGTTTTTTTCTCCTTTAAGTGTGCAGGGTGTTACTAAGAAATTCTTGGTTCCAGTAAGCAATTAATTTTTCCTGGTATATTTATCCACCAATTTGATGTCTTACTCCAAAGTTTCGTCTTTTATGACTGGTATGCCTTAAGAATATGTGTCCGCACGGTATAATCAATTCCATGAGTTTTCTCCTAAAGCTACTGAATGTTAGTGAAAGGAGAAATAAACTTATCAATGTTAACGTAGAAAAGAGAACTTTACATGGCAGTTCCCAAGTTTCCCAGAAGATCCCCAAAACTTATATTACGGATTCCTTTTGCCACAGAATTTTGGAGGACATCTGCAAACAATTAATTTACATCATATAAAAAAAATGTAATCCAACAAATGCAATAGACTAATCCCTCATTTTCCACATACAAATTGCAAGGAGAAACAAAGAAAAAAACCTGTTAAAGTTCTTGTAACAGCATCCTTGTCTGCAGTTGATGGAATGAACCTATGAGCAAACATGTCATTAAGTTTAGTGAACACTCATTCCAATGAGAATAATTTCTTTAGAGGATAAGATAGAAGCATGCACAAATACCCAAGAGTAACAAAGTCTTTAGCCAACGCATCAAAATCACGATTTACAAGATGGAGACAAGCTTCAATGAATGCATCCCGGAGTTCTTGTTTAAATTCACCCATCATTCCGAAATCTGAAGGTGAAAGAGGCTAAAAGTTAAAGTTGCAGTGAATACCTTATTTCATCACATCATGCTAGTTACATAGTGTAATTCCAATATGCAGGTGAAAAATTATGAATACACAAAAATTAAATCCTAGCGCTGTTTCACCCAGAATAACTTGCTTTTTTCAATTCGGATGGCAAGTTCTGACAAACAAGCTGTATAAAAATCAGCAAGAGGCCAAGAGAAGTCCCCAGAAGTATTGCGAGTGATATCTCTTTGACTTCCAAGTTGTTTTCTCAAAAAATCTATGGAAAAAGTCATGTACTTGTTCAACTCACTGACATTTCCTGGCAGTTTCTATGTAAGAATTTTTTTTTCCAGTAGTAACTGATATATTCAGTTTTCAGAAGTAATAAAGCATTCATTACCAGCTTTTAACAACAATAAAAAATTAAGATGATCACAAACTTAAGGAGATATTGACCTGCTCATACTAATCCAGAGTGGAACTCAATGGATTCAGGTCTTAAATGAATTTTTGTATCTTTCCCTAGTTCTACTTCTACTACTAAAATATATTTAGCACTATAGATTGTGGTAAAAGATGAAGAAAAGTCATAAAGCTAGTCCGACAGAAAGATTAAGGTTTTAAAATTTATTCCTCAAAACTTAACCCTCCAGCATTACTAATCCACCCCTAAAAAGATCCTTTACACACATAATACACTCCCATACAATGAATCTAGCACATAACTAATTCTAAAATACTATAGAACCAAGAAAATGATACAAATGAGAAAGGTATTGCCTTGGGATAATTTATGTGGCAAGTACTCATTACCTGTATAGCATTGCGCAAGATGTAGTTGGTTTCAAATTGGCAAAATATAAAGGAAAGATGAGTTTTTTTCCTTGAATTGAGATGGAACAAGAAGGGGGCTGCTGAGACGTTGATAATAATATAGCAACACCAGAACCTATGATACTTTTCAAATGCATTGCTGTATGGGCTATTTGACAAATCCTGTTTTCATGGACTCTACAAATCATTATGAAATGAAAGATTTTATTCTATTGGAACAAAAAAGAGGTATCTTTCAGTGCCAAGTTAAATTTTCCTTGGATAAATTCAAATTACAATTCTTTTTAGCGTAGATTCAGTTCGCACCAGAATATTTAAGAAATCACAATGAGATAGGAAAAAGAAGTTTTGTTCCTTTTCTGTTTTTGTTGTTCTGCCATTTCATATTCATATTGATAAACAAAAGAACTTAGCACTACCCATAATTGTTTATATGCCTGCACAACATGCACAATGATCTTTACAATACAGAACAAGCCAATTCAATTGTGAAAAAAATAAAATAAAGCAAAAATCATATGAAAAATGCTCTACAAAACAAGCCAATTCAATTGTGAAAACATAAAATAAAGCAAAAATCATTTGAAAAATGCTCTACAAAATAAAAAACCTTTAAAGTATTAGTTAGAATTAATATCTAAAGTAAATAATTTGATAAGAAAAAAGATAGTGTTACATAGTTTTACTTTTTTTGAAAATCGGCTTTCAGATTGTATTGTAAACTGGGTGGAGAAGCGGAAAAAGATTTGTCTCAACTAGTTTCAGAGTAAATCTCAATTGGTGCAACCTCTGTACCATTGAGTTTCCTAGTCCAAACAGAAATAAAAATAACATGTAACTGGAGCAATTGCAAGGAATTTGGTGAACATAATGATATTCAAAGAGGGAAATAGAAGCCTAATTTACATGCCAAGTACTCGATATTTTGAAAAGTATACCTATATATGCCAGTTTCCCATCATCTGTACGAATAAAGTTTCCAGGGTGTGGATCAGCATGATAGAATCCATACTCCAATAATTGATTAAATGAGCAGTAAACTCCAATCTAGAAGGCCCACAAAGAGAACAATCCAATTCAACCACATTACCCAAAGTGGGTGTGTGTGTATCACTAAAATAACTACAGGATAACAGTTAGTTTCAACAATACCTCAACCAAGTATATATCCTTCACTTCTGACAACTTCTGCCCCTGAAAGAATCTCAAAACATTTAAGAACAACTATAAACACATGGTAAATCTTTTAGGGTACATGGAGATATGAATGGGTTCATGATATTTCCTTTTCTTGTTCTTTCTATTTAGGTGGCTGGTGGAAAGTGATTCTTATAAAGGTGATTTACATCCCAAACGCCTACTACAGTTCTGTCCTGTGGTCAATGATTTATTCGAATCCCTCATTCTAAAGTTTGGTTTAATTTTCATGCTAAGATCTACATAACAATGTTGGGGAGGGGCTAAGGCTACCCACATAACTTATATATTGTTAAGTTTAAAATATATTTATCATGATGCTTTTGCCCATGGCTTATCTAACGACAATGCCAAAAAAAAGTTCACAACAGAATCTTTTAGCCAGTGCATGGAGAACAGAGGCTTGATGCCAAAAAGCAGCACCTAACGTGGGAGTGATAGGAACTAAATCCATCTTATAAATTCCCTATTTGAATTTTGTGATTGCTAAGGGTGGAAGTGATGGAATAAAAGGATGATACTCTGACAGGAGAGTAAAAATTTAGCAGCAGTAATAAAATACTTTCTAATACTGGAAACAACCAATTGATTTGCTTTTCTTATGTAACAATGCATGCCTCGCGTCCTCCATGAGATCCGGTTAGTTGATGTTTCTTGAGAGCAAGGGGCAACAATCTGTGATCGACTGACTGTAAGGGACAATCATTTTCTAGAGGATTGGTTTACCCCTTTTTGCATGGCATGTTCGATTTCAGAGAAGTCCAAATATAATTTGCTGGACTACATGTTCTAGGATATGTAGAGATGGCTACATAGAGGGAGTCCATAAAGATTGTTTTGAATGTGAAATCCTATTGTCAATTGATTTTTAAAGAGGCCAAGATCTTCCAAATTTTCTTTTCACTTGAAAAGTTCAGTAAAGAGGACTTTGCATGTTGAAAGTCTCTGAAATGGTACAATGTTGAAAACCAAAAAATCAGAGTAGTTCAGTTACACCCTTCCTATTAGTTATTTATATTCACTAAGCCAGACAGACATACCAATTTCAAAAACAAGAAGATAGCAGCAAATACCTCAATCCAGTCCATTACAAGGACCTTACGAGTTGTGTGCTCAATATACATTTCTGGAACTGAAACATCTTTTATACCACCATAGAGCTTCCTGTGTTCACAACATGCATAGTACCAAAATAAAATAAAATTACATAGTTATATGGTAATTTACATGCACATGGATCCCTATGCCTGTAAAGTTATGCAAGAAACCTAGATAAAGCCAGGATGCTCCACTGGCTAGAATGATTGCATAAAGGGATATTGACAATACATGTGAAACTTAAGCTACATAGTATATCCAAGTTATTTGCAATATGCAAACTGCAGCGACACATCTAATGAGGATTGACCAAGCTTACATAATGGGAGAAAAACAAATAAGATACAGATAAGTTGGAAATCTTGATTAAAACACACTAAAAAAATGATTGTCTATCAATGAGAAACAAAAATTCAACATAGAAGCTAGAGATGTTTATTTGGGTGAAAACGAGTAGAAAGTAATTTAGGGTCCTATAATGGCAACATAGTTCTTATTCTTAAGAGAGAGAGAATGAGATCAATTGAAACCGTTTTCCGAAGGCATCTCCATTTAATATATATGGTTGTTTTTGCACTGATGTTTTTCTCCTTTTTTTTTATTTCTAATCACCCATTCCTCTTTTCATGTTTAGTTAGAGCTTACGCAAACAACCAACAGACATGAGCTGGCTCAGTGCACAAAAGTAAAGAGCTCCTTTTTAAGTTATTGGGTACTGTTGGAGATAATAAATTATTAGGCCTTAACTATCCGCTTAAGCTTTTAGATCAATTGATTTCATGACATGGTCCCAAGGCCTCTTAGACCAAGCGGTGGGGGTTTAAATTCTGGCAGCACCATCTATTGTTGAGTTCCAACACAATGTACAGTGGACTTGTGTTGTACACCTTCAAGCCAAGGGACATCTGTATGGCTTTACCTATCAGCTTAAGCTTTTAGGTCTGTAGACAACCAATTTGAGATAAATTGATAACTCTATACATTATAGTTGGTATAACATCTTAACTATATACATCTAGGAATCTATACAAGGAAATACTATCGATTAACATTAATGCTAAATATCCTATTCTAGCATACAACTCAATTAATAGGTCAAATGGTTCCATTATAATAAATTATGTTTTTAAAATCTCATGACCTTACACATCAGAATCACCAAGCAAACCTACGGTTTTGTAGCTCCCTATCAGCATAAGCTTTTTGATAAATTGGTTCCATGATAGGTACCAGACTCTAAGAAATTCTGTTTTTGAAAATAGCATGACCTGCTTTTGCACATCACAATCACCAAGGAAAATGATGGCTCTCTAGCTCCCTAAAAAGAGATGTGTTTAGCACATGATATCTTGTTACATGCAATATTTTCCTTACCACAACAATACTTTAGATACAAGATCAACTAGGAAGTAGAACAAGTAAATCATACTCGTAATAGACAGATAATTTGAGTAAAAGTTGAAAGTCCAGATTTGTTTGTTACTGCTCTTACCTAAACTTGATTCCATTATTTGCTTCTTTCACATAGTCCATCTCCTGCATTCAATGTGATTTACCTGTATTCAATATGAAGCTCTAAGCATATTCCTCAAAATCAGCTAAAAGCCTAAAAGTAATAAACACTAACAGAATTTATTTAATTTTCTAATTAAAAATTAGAAATGCCTAATTCAACTGGTCAGAACAGAATGAAAAAACAAACAATGTTTCACAGGATAAAGACTACCCACTTTGTATGCAAGAATAATAATAAAAAAACTGAGCTACAATGAGGTCTACTCTCTCTGACTCATTCGCCAAATAACTTTTCATACTCAATTCGATTTATTTTCTGGTAGCATAACCATTTTGATTGTTTGATAAAAAGAAGATAATGAAATAAAAAGTTTATATTCCACTTCCTCCCATCCAATATTAATGATGTCAACGTTTTATATTGATGAAAGCTTACTCTTATTTTAGCATAGCCATAGGTCTCAATCTCTTACATACAGCATTTGCTTATTCATTCAGCCTTTGATTACGGCCATATGCAAATTTCACAGTCAAAACCCCCAATCATGGAAAAAGAAGAAAGAAAACAGAATGCATGATGAACATAATTTTGAGGCAAGCAAAATCCTTCTGTTGAATGAATATAAATGAACTATACATGATTATGCACAGAAATACATGTCAACCGTATACAAACAAGTAGATTTTCTGCGAGAAAAAAGGGTCACATTGTATCACAACCACACAAAACCCTGAAAAAAAATATATTGAGGCATCCCTTAAGATGTATGTAAAAAAATATCCTGGTCAAAATAGGACAACATCATATGACAATTACTGGATTAAAAGCAGATTTACGTATATATCTTGTTTTTTTTTGGAAAAAGGAATATTGAAGAGGAAAACAATTTGCAGTTTTCAGTTAGAAAGAAAACAAATCCTTATCTGTGATTTATAAGTAACATTTTAGCAATATGCAAATAAATTACAAGTGGCCTAAAGTTACAAGGCATGTTTGACTACATGTACAAATCACCAAGCAAATGATACCAAGAGAAACTATAGAACAGGTAAATAGTACTCAGGGAATAATGAGTTTTTAATTAATGCACAAAGAGATAAATATCTACCCGGAAAAGGCTTGAGGCCCATTCATCAACAACTGCCTGCATATAGAAACACAATTCTTAGTCACTAAAAGCAAAAGACAAACACCCATATGTCAGGTTCTTCATTCCAAGTGTTCAAAGTAGTACTTGGAGATCAGAGTTAAATTTGCCAATTCGTTTCACAACTCCTGCCATATAACGCAAGATTAATATGTCGAGCGCGATAGCAGCCTGGACACCTGGCCTCTGAACTTTAACAGCAACAAGCTTTTCACTCTGACGAAGCCTTGCTTGATAGACCTGTTTCAACATGTGCAAAGAGAGAGAGAGAGAGAGAGAGAGAGAGAGAGAGAGATAAGTAGTTGTATTCAACAGGATAACCAAAAAAACTCACACATGCATGCATTCAGTATGTACCAGTACTACAGTAATCCAAACATCTTGCGAAAGTAAAACCATGAGTGAATTTTTTTTACATGATGAGTATTCATACATTAACTAAGTACAAACCTGGCCAAGGGATGCTGCAGCGATAGGCTCTGGTGAAATCTCTGAGAAAAGTTCATCTATTGGTACTCCGAGCTCCTTTTCTATTGTATTTAAAGCAAGTTTTGAGGAAAATGGAGCTATTCGATCTTGCAAAAGTGAAAGTTCATCAAGGTATGATGGTGGTATCAAATCCTATTGAAAAATATAACCATATTAGCCTGCCTTTTTGCTTTAGTATTGAAAGCAATTTTTCACTATTAAACAGTAAGATTTGGAAACCACATTTTGAGCAGGTATTATTGCTGAAAATAAAAAGGCAACTTGCACAAGGGTTTCTATTTTTGTTAGGCAAGATGCAATTCAATAGAAAAGACAAAGGATGCAAATCGAGAGTTAATTTGTTCATAACAAAATCACACATAGTTATGATTAGGTTCATCATTTTCATGGTCCAATAAATGAATTTGAATTGGTTAGACAATTTGGTTTTGTCTATCCCATTCTTCTCTCTTCTTTTGTCTATCTTAGCTTCTTTCCTTATCCTGGTTTTTGGAAGCTGACACAAGTGTAACTTGTAATTTTGAAGATATTATGAAGAACAAAACGACATTATAGATTGTTGAACTAGTCAACTAGCAGTTTATTAGATAAGAAAAACTCCAAAAAGTGAGTATAAGAATCTTATATATCTCTTTCTTTAAAGTCATGTGATGTGAATACGTATTTATTTAGTTCCTAAATAGCTGTCCACTAAATTTAACTTCTATATTCATTTTATTTTATTTTATATCAGGAAATTTTAGTTTCTAAACTATATGATATTCCTGGCTATTTATATCAAACTTTCCTTTTCAAAGGACAGCAGAATGACTAAAATGGAAGCCAAATTTTATATTTACCCTAGAGATTGGAGCTCTCTCTTAATGAGTTCCAAGGCTTCAGTCAGTCCCCTTTTAACCAGCTGAAGATTATTGAAACCAGGTGGACCACAGAATAACAATAATAATAATAATAATAATAATAATAAAGAGAAAAGCTAAGCTATTAGAGCTAGACTTTCCAGTTAATCGCGCTGTGACAAGATCTGTGCCTAAAGGACATAACAAATTCATATAAGAGCCGAACACCATGGGAGACTCTCAAACAGAAAACCGATTGGAAATCCAGGCACCACTAGGTTTAGCTTATTCCATGAATTTAGCTAGAGCCTTCGATGCAAAAGGAAATTAAGGCACTAGGGGAACTGACATAAAATAAGTAGAACCATATAGAAGAACAGATGAGGCTTCACTCCCTCCTTCACATCACAATACACTAGCTCATTTAACATCATAACAGTAACATTATAAGAATCTATAGCAAAACTGCAAGCTCTTCTATCCTACGTTAAGCCACTGAGAAGAACTCGGATGGCAGATACAAGGGCCTGACAGCTTTGTTACAATAGTGAAGCATCAATGTGAAAAGTTCTTTTGGCTGGAGTGCATGAAAAAGCCAATGCATGAGGCAGGTGATTCTAACACTGGCAGATATACTTCTGAGCTTGAGGGGGAAGGTGACAGTTACATATTTATTTAGTTCCTAATGAGTTAAATACTTATTTTATTTCTATTAACTTTACTTTATTCCTATATTGGGATATCCTAAAACATAACTTTCCTATTGTATTAAACTCGTCCTATTTAATGGATACCACAATGAATAAATGGAAGCATAACATTACTGTTAACCTAGAGATTCTCTTAACAAGTGCCAAGCTGCAAATCACCCTTTAAAGAGCTGAAAATTATTCAACACAGGTTAACTAAACAATATTTGTAACAGGATTTTTGGCTAAGTAACATAATAAGGAAACATACATCTTATGTATAGTTTTTTTTTTTTTTTTTGAGGGATCTTATGTATAGTTTAATCAACAAACATCTATATACACCACCTATGTTACCAGCAAGTAAAAACTTTGATTGAAGAAGTTTTTTTTAATCAATGTTTGTTGACCTTATTCATTTTTTACAATTTATCTTGTATTGTATGACTAGACGTACCACTTCTAAGTGGTTATCAAAATTTGTAACAAAAATCAGAAGTCATTTATGGATTCAGAATTTACAAGTCAGGATTTTTGATTCACACTAATCTTGAGCTCACATTAGTATTAAGAAGACAATTCTCACAGCATAAACAAAAACTGTCAGCATAAACTAATACACATAATATGAGTAAGAATAGAAACAACAAATTGGCTGCTTAAGAGATATGGAAACTTACAGATCGAGAAGAAACAGCCTGCGCAATTTTGACAAAGGCCTGAAAATGAAAAAGATGCACCAGCTTAGCTAAAGATGATCAAAAGTAATGAATATAGATACATTATTCTTGTCCATGGAAACCTCAAACACGGAAAGAGAACAATTATAGGATTACATACAACTTAGAGAGAGAAATAAGAGAACATACCGGACCAAGTTCGACCAATATTTGCCGAAGTTGTGCAGCTCTAACCTGCAATAGAAAGATTAACATATAGTTAAACATGATTCTAAGTTGCACAAACAAATTCTCTGTTATATCTTCTATTTTAGTGAGTGGTGCTCAGCTAGTCCATAATTGACCAAATAAATGATGATTAAATTTTAAGGGGATTAAAACCTAATGAAATCACCTATTTTAGATAGTGTTTTTTATTTTTTTAGTATAGCCCTGCAACCCGTCGTCTTATAATATCATAATCTAATGGTTATTGACCAAATAATAACCAAATTATATTTGGTCGGTTATTGACTAGGTGAACACAACCGCTATTTTAGTATAATTCGTTTCAACAAAAAGAATTCAGGTGTTGTTTGGTTAGCAGAATAGCAAGAAATATGCCTGTTGCTATTCCTAGCAGTTTTAATTGGATTTTTCAAACACATAATAGTTATTTCGTAATAGTTATTTCAAAATATTTCTAACTATAGCTATTCCACTCCATTCTATTCGGTGAGTAAATTAAAGATTGAAATTACGAAACCTTGAACATGATATCAGATTTGTCAGCGAGGCTATCATAATATCGAAGCGCAAACCACGTGCCAAACGACGTCCCAATCTGAAACAATCTGCGAATCAAAATCAAAGGCTTCCTCCTATAAATAGCAGAGATTCTTCGAATATCGTAATCATTTAGAGTATCGGCTTCAGTGATACTCAGCTCGAACATATAACCAGACTTGAGCGTAAAAGCATCGACGTCCTCATTGCGACGGCTGACGGCTCGCACAGGCTGAGGAAACGTCCTGTGCGGCGCTACTTTACGATTCCCGGCGTTCAGAGCGGCCGGAAAAGAAGGCGGAGAAAGGAGTAGTAGTGACATTTTTTTAGAAAATGCAAAACAGATGATGGAAAGTATATATTATTATATTTTGGGGAGTTTCGAGTTTTGAGTTTTGGGGAACGTGATTATTGTGATCCATTTATCAATTATCCCCGCCATTCCTATTTTATTTGATTATTTAATTTAGGTTATGTTCTTTTTAACTAAAAAAATAAAAAAAAATTGTTCTAAATTGAAATGAACTAAACTTAAACTTAGGCCTCGTTTGGTAAAGCGTTTCGTGGGAGCATATAGCGTTTCGTAGGAGCATATTGCATTTTTGTTCCAATATGCTCACAAATAGGTGTTTGGTTATATTTTTGGAACTACAGCATTTAGAGTTTTGGAACCAAAACGGAGCGTTTCGTGAAAAGCTCCAATTTGGAGCTTTTCGTGAAACGCTAGTTTGTATTTTAAACCACAAGTAGACTTTGACAAAACTACCCCAACTTATTTTTTTAATTTATATTATTATTAATTTATATTGGTAAATAGTATACCCGTATAAGTCTTTTCACATGTCAACAGCAACTGTTTTTATAATTCTTCCAAACACTAATTATCCAACAACTATTAGCAAACAGCAACAACAAACAGCAACAGCTAACCGCAACAGCTAACCGCAACGTCTAACCGCAACAGCTAACAGCAACCGCAACACCAAACGGAGCCTTAATCTTTTTAAACTGAATTGAACTGAACTTAATTTTGCTGAACTGAACTTAATTAAAAAATAAATACTAAAACTAAATTTAACAAAAAATAATAATATTTCATTATAAATAATAATTATAGTAACAAATTAAAATTAAGATGATAATAATAATAATAATAATAATAATAATAATAATAATAATAATAATAATAATAATAATAATAATAATAATAATAAAATTAAAATCACGTCATGCAATATGTTTGCCCTAACAAGAACAAAATCACCTAGAGGGGGTGAATAAGTGTCTAAGTTGTAAACTGAGAATTTCTAAGTTTTTAAAGAAACTTAAATTTTCAGAGTCAAATTTCCTCAGAATCAGAGGCTGGCTTACAGAAGCAGCTTCTGAGGAAAATTTTGCCTAAACACAGTTAGACTGTTTTCAGCAACAGAAGTTCTGAGTTTGAGAACTTCTGGACAGTCTTCTGAACAAAGACAATGATATAAAGAGAAAATCTGTTTCAGCACTAAATATAAGCGAGTACACAGAAGCAAAAATAACAAGTATAAGAGGGAGAAAGAGGTTCAGGAGATCCTGATGAACAAGTCGATTTATCCAAGTTCGCCACAAAAGTCTTGTGACTACGTCTTGTTTCCTGAGGTCGCGGCCACCAGAGATTTTAAATCTACTATTCAGAACTTTTATGGCAAGTTCAGAAGCTCCTTTACATCAACAGAACATAAGCTAATTTCTCACTTAGTTCTGACTAGCCTAAAAAGAGTTAAAGGATTTCCACCAGAACAACAACAACTCTGTTTTCTGGATTTCTCACCCAACTCTAATCTCAACTAGATTTCTCTCTAAATCTAACTGAATATCACAAACGATATCAGTTTACAAGATTCCTTATTATGAACTTGTTTTTCTTCACTCTCTCACTTTAACTAAAGTTATGCTAAGAAAGATTGAGAATGGTAAATGTGCTCTGTTTTTCTTGTTCAAACAGTGCATTGAGATTTTGCTCGATTATCACGCGTAGATGATGCAGTGGAGCTTGGCTACTATTTATAGTGAATGAAGATGACCGTTGGTGAATTTGAATCTTCAAATAGATGACATCAGTTGTTGTAGCCGTTAATCTGTCAAGTCTTCAAACGGTCTTCACACACTTTGATTCCGTTAACCTTATTCTTTAACTAAATCCGGTAAGTGATTTGAAGTTGAAGATAAGGTTGACTGGAAACATTCTTCAATTGGATCAACAAAGGGTAGACAAGGAAATTCTGGTTTCGTTTTGAGTAGACAAGCGCGCTCCTTCAAAACAGCTTTTTGAACTTTTGGCGCCTTGCATTAAATGCAATTGTCAGAGCAATAAATGCTTAACAGAACCCGTGACTTAGCTTCTGAAAGCTAATTCCATTTGTCTAAGCTTCTGATCGAATTGGTAGAGTTTATCTTCTGATTGCAATGGACCTCTGAGGAGAGCTTTAACAGACTTCGATAACACCAGAGCGGAGCATCCAGCTTCTGAACAATAAGAACACTGTCTTCAGCTTTCTCGATTCTTCTGAGTCTTCAAGGCAATCCAGACATTCTTCATTCAACACATGCTGAGTAACTTACATACAAACTTAACAAAGAAAAATGTTAGTCAACATTAAACCGTATGTAAGAGAATATAAACTTTCATCTTCTGAAACGTTTGGACATAATCAAAACACTTAGGGTTCATCATTCTCCCCCATTTTGGTTATGGACAAACCGTGGTCAGAAGGTAGAATAACTTAAGTAAACACAAGGTTTAGAAAGTAACTTCCTGAGACAAATGTTTTTTTTTAGAAAAAAAAACTTCTGAGTAACTTAACTCCCCCATTTTAGTGTAAATGGTGAACTTCAGCAATCTGTATAAACTTAAGATAGTCTTGAGATCAAGTTGTTAGATTTTTAGCGAAGTGAAAGTTACTAAGTTAAAAAGAAACATAAGCAGTAAGAAATTAATCAGAGACAAGTAATATGTATAAGAAAAGTTCAGTGTGTATATAATAGTCAGAAGAAGCAAACACAATAATCAGAAGGGAACATAAAGTCCTAAGACAAAACTACCCAACCCAGAACCTAGCTAAGAAGCTTAAGTCCTAAAAGGATTATATGTTTCTGAGGAGGAGGAACACCACTAAAACCTTCACCAACATTCTGTCTCTTCATCCCAGCAGACTTGAGACCACCCTGCTGAGCAGTCTTCTCCCCCGTTTGGCCAGAACCAACAGGAATACCCAGAGCTCCTTGAGAGTCCAATTTCTGCTGAACATTCAGAGCAGTCTGATATTGCTGAGGTGTAGGCCTTACAGAGTTGATCATATCCATTCTTCGCTTGAAGTCAGCATCAATGGTTCTCATATGATCAAAAGTCTGTCCAGACAAACGACACTGTTTTTGAACATCTTCCAGAAGGAGCTTGATCAACCGATTGTTAGCATACACAACAACAGTGAGATGCTCATTCTGAATATAATTCTGTCCGCGAACAAACCTATAGCAATTATGAAGAACCTTCTCTTGTTCTCGTGCTTGAGTGTGCATAACCTTCAGAAGTTCAGTAAGCTCATCAATCTGGGCGCTCTGAGCAGTCACAGCAGACTCAATGCTCTGAAGATGATTGTTGAGATCAGGAGTGATGTCATACACAATCTTAGCAGCCCTTGAAGATGATGATCCTTGAGCATAAGATTTCACTTCTCTCAGAATATGATTAGCAGTACTTTGCAGATCATCAATCTTACTTGGAAGAATCTTCTCATGAGCCTCATAATGCTCGTTTGCTTCCTTAACTTCTTCTGTCAAAATCTCCAGATTCTCATTAACTTTCAGAGAAGAAGCAAGAGCAATATTTTCGAGAGTTGGAAGAGTCAGAGCCAATTCTCTCAACTTGTAAATTTCATCATAAGTAGCCAGATGAAGTGTAGAAAGATTGCGAGTGTAGACAGTAGGATTCTGCATTTGAAGCATAGTCATGAGCTGCAGGTTCTGAGCTTTCAAGGATTGAATTTCTTGCAACACAATGCCCTGAGCATACATGTCAGCAGCAGAAGTCCGTTGCCCTAAACCAGCAAATCTATTCAGCAGTTCATCAGAGCCACTCTGACTCATTCTTCTCAACTCTTCAACAGATGGAGCACCACCAGCTTCAGATACAGCAGAAGCTCTGCCCATGAAACCAAAACTACCAAATGTTCTCTCCAAATCATCACGATTCATTGAATTGTGTAGGAAGTCATAGTTGGATGACAACCCAACAAAAAAGGATGTGGAGGAGGAAGTAGTTAAGGGATCACACACAGGAGGTGCATGTCCAGAAGTTGAAGGATGAGGAATATGTGTGGTTGAGGAAGGGATTGTATGAGTGGTAGAGGAAGAGAGAGTAGGGGAAATGGATGGTAGTGTGGATGGGAGTGAGAAGGATGGAGCAGTAAATCCTATTGAAGGAATTACAGAGGAAAAAGATAGAGAGGAAGTAATGGAAGTTGATATGGAATCTGTGAAAATAGGACCAGAAGATAAATTCACTTCTGAATAAGATCCAGAAGGAGGAGCAGTTTTAGGAGGTACAACTTCAGAGGTTGAAGTTGTAGGAGGAATGGAAGTTTGAGAATCACTTACTTCTGTGACAGAAGGAAGTGAAGGAGATGGATGAGGAGTACGAGGAAAGGATGGATGTGAAGTACGAAGGGGAGATGGGATAACCTGTTCAGAGACATTTGGATCAAACATTGAGATTGGTTCAGCAAACACATGAGCCATTCTGAACAGCGTTTCAGAAGCATCCCTATCACCAGGGTTTCTGCCTTGACCCAGAAGAACATTATCTAAGAAATCATCAGTGTTAATGTCTTCAGCAAACCTTATTGCATCCTTAATGATAGTGTCAGGTTCTTGACCACTATCCTCTGATAGTTCTTCAATAATAGGAGCATCAACATCCTCTTCAGCAGACATTTCCATCATGTCTTCGGCATCAACAACTTCCTCTTCTTCAGGAGTTGTATCATCCAATTTAGTACTAGGAGCAATATAGAAGTCCTTTTTGTTCAGAGACCTTCTATTTGAAGAGACCTTCTTCCTGTTACGTTTGGAGAGAGGAATATCTTCAGAATCCTCATCTTCTCCAGTAGCCTCAACATTTCCGGAGAACTCCACATTCTCTACTTCAGCAGCGCACTTAGCAATTCTAGCATCAGCCTTAGCCTTTGCTGCAATTTCTCGCTATGCTGCTAACTTATCTTCAGCTTCCTTTCTCTTTCTTTTCTCTTCAGCAAGAGCCACAACTCTTGCAATTTTCTCAGCCTCAGCAGCCTTCTCCTTTTCATCAAGGCGTGCATCCTCAGCTTCTTGAGCTGCTTTCTCAGCAGCATCCCTGGGCTTCTCAGCAACAATCTTGCCAGAAGGTTCAACACTGATAGTTATTTGAACCAGAGCTGGAAGAGGTTCTGAGACAGCCACCTTCTCTACTTGTAGGACCACCTTACTTGATCCTTTCTTTCCTTTGCCCTTCTTGGCAGCCTTCTTTCCTTTCTGCACAGTTGCCTCAACAATTTCTTTCTGAGCAATGCTTTCAGAGGAGGCATTCTCAGTCTTCTTTGGTACCACACCAAAGGAATGATGCCTAAGAGTTTGCATCTTGAGGACAGTACTCTTGCTGGTTACACCTTCTCCTGAAATCACCACAGAGGCAGCTTCAAACACCCTCGTCAGGAGAGAACCATAAGCAAGGGCACTAACAACCTTCACATTTTTCATCTGCCTTATAATCATGGCAGGAAGGTTGATCTTCTTCCTGGTTTATCAGATGCCACATGAAAACCCTTTCCCGGTTGGAAACACCATTAACTCCTCCAGCCTTCAGAAGGAACACATTTGTTGTTAAGTAGTGTGCCCACCTCTGGTGCTGAGTGAGCCAAGTGGCATAGGTTTCCTTAGCACTCAGATCTGGTCTAGCCCAGTTTGCTTCACTAAACCCTTCAGCATAACCATCATCTCCAATGATGATTCCTTCATCATCAATTCCAATAACCTGAGAAATAGAAGCCCTGCTGACCTCGATCTCGACTTCTCCAACCGAAGAGTGAACAACATCCTCCTCATTAGATAGGTAGTGGAGATTCTGATAGAACTCAGTGACTAACTTAGGATAGATGAACTCATCCAAAGAAACGAACGAGTTCCAATTTTGAGCACTTAGCCATTTAGAGATGGGTTCAGTGGATTTAACTTCATCGTCTAGGAACCTAGATGTGAAAACCCTAGATTCACTAACCTTTTTCTTAGACTCAGAATCGAAAATGTGAGTGGCAGTGACGAGTTCAATGGGACGATCTTGAGCCATTGAAAGAATTTTAGGGAATTAGGTTAAGTGTTTGAGAGAAAGAAAACACAGAGAGATTATCTATGGAAAGACTAATTTCAAAGAGAATGAGAATGAAAAACTTCTAAGTATGAAAAACCCTTACTTATACCCAAACAAAAACGGTTCCAATTCAAAAAGTAACTAAACACCGTTTAAAAGGGAACCAGTTACCATTAAAACCAGTAACAGCGCCGAAATAGCAATAAATATAGGCATGCTTAAATAAAAATCGTGATTAGCATTAATCATACTTAATTATCTTAAACGGCTAACACTTAAGATAAGAGAAATATAATTAAACTAAATTACTGAAGTGGATAAGTCATACCAATGCCTTCTCGCAAGCTGCTGAAAGGAGTACCAGCCAAAGGCTTAGTAAACATGTCAGCAAGATTTTCTTCAGAGGGAACATGGGTGATGATGATATCCTTCTTCAGAACATGATCTCTCAGAAAGTGATGCCTAATATGAACATGCTTCATCCTGCTGTGCTGAATAGGATTCTTTGAAAGATCAATTGCACTCTTGTTATCACAATAGATTGTAATTGTTCCAGGGATGACTCCATAGTCAGCAATTTGTTGCTTAATCCAGAGCATCTGAGAAACACAACTTCCAGCAGCAACATACTCAGCTTCAGCAGTTGAGAGAGCCACAGTGGTTTGTTTCTTGCTATGCCAGGAGACTAGGCACTCCCCCAGAAAATGACAACCACCAGAAGTGCCGACTCTCTTCAATTTATCCCTACCATAGTCAGAGTCTGTGTATCCTATTGGAGTAAAATCAAAACTACAAGGATACCACAAACCAACTTCTGGTGTGCCTTTAAGATATCTGAGAATTCTTTTGACAGCAACATCATGAATCTCTCTTGGTTTAGACTGATATCTAGCACAAAAACACACAGCAAAATGTATATCTGGCCTGCTGGCGGTTAGGTATAAAAGAGAACCAATCATACCTCTGTAGGTTTTTATATCTACAGGTTTACCAGCTTTCTCTTCATCATCAATGTCTTTGCTGACATCCATTGGAATATCAACAGCATTAGAGTCCATCATGCCAAATTTCTTCAGCACTTCTCTAGTGTACTTGGCTTGATTGATAAACACACCATCATTACTTTGCTTGATCTGAAGTCCTAAGAAGAAGGTTAATTCTCCCATCATAGACATTTCAAACTCAGCCTTCATGTGGTCACTGAACTCTCTGCACAAAGATTCATTAGTAGCACCAAATATAATATCATCAACATATACCTGAGCTATAAGGATATCCTTGTTCTTCTTCAGAGTGAACAGAGTTGTATCAACACAGCCTCTGACAAATCCCTTAGACAGAAGGAACTTTGTCAGTCTCTCATACCAAGCTCTGGGAGCTTGTTTCAGTCCATACAAGGCTTTCTTCAGCTTGTACACATGATCAGGAAACTTAGGATCTTCAAAACCAGGAGGTTGAGACACATAAACTTCTTCATCAATGTAACCATTCAAGAATACACTTTTCACATCCATTTGAAAGAGCTTAAAACCTTTGTATGATGCAAAAGCACAAAAGATTCTAATGGCTTCTAATCTTGCAACAGGAGCAAAAGTTTCACCATAACCTATGCCTTCTTGCTGACTGTAACCTTGAGCAACAAGTCTTGCCTTGTTTCTCACAACATTTCCAAACTCATCAAGCTTGTTTTTCAGAACCCATCTAGGAAGAATAGAACTCTGGTTGAGATTGCCAGAACTATGATCAATGAAAGAAGGCTTCCTAAGTACTTTTGGGGAGAAGCTGTGAACACAGCTTGCTATGTTCTGAATAGAGTGCTAATCAGAAGCATTCTGAACAAGACCCCTTATGAACTCTGGAAAGGTCGAAAGCCTAAAATAGGCTATTTCAGAACCTTTGGTTGTAAGTGTTATGTTTTGAATACAAAAGAATATCTTTCAAAGTTTGATTCAAAGGCAGATGAGGCCATTTTTCTTGGTTACTCAACACATAGTAAAGCATATAGGGTTTTTAATAAGAGGACTCAAACTTTAGATGAATCTGTTCATGTACAGTTTGATGAGACTAACCCTGCAGATAGTAGAGCTCCTGATGAAGATGTAGTTCAAGCTCCTGAAGTTACATCTCCTGATGTAGGAGAAGATGTTTCTCCCAGAGCTACTGAAGTAGTTCCTCCTGTTGATGAACAAGCTCAAGAAGAGAATTCTACTCCAGAAGTCAACTTCCTTCCAAAAGATGCTCCTATATATGATTCAACAAATGATGAACAAGTTTCAGAAGACTCATTGGATGTACCAAGAGAAGTTAGAGCTCATAGGAATCATTCCTTAGAGAACATAATTGACTCTGTTCATAATCCTGTCATGACCAGAGCTCAGCTCAGAAGATACATGGGGAATGTGGCTTTTGTGTCACTTCTGGAACCCAAGGACTTCTATGAAGCTGCTGATGATGACTCCTGGTTAATGGCAATGCAAGAAGAACTTGACCAGTTCAAAAAGTCAGAAGTTTGGACTTTGGTTCCCAGACCTAACAACATAAAGGTTGTTGGAACTAGATGGGTTCTGAAGAACAAGCTTGATGAATTTGGAAATGTTGTGAGGAACAAGGCAAGACTTGTTGCTCAAGGTTACAGTCAGCAAGAAGGCATATATTATGGTGAAACTTTTGCTCCTGTTGCAAGATTAGAAGCCATTAGAATCTTGTGTGCTTTTGCATCATACAAAGGTTTTAAGCTCTTTCAAATGGATGTGAAAAGTGTATTCTTGAATGGTTACATTGATGAAGAAGTTTATGTGTCTCAACCTCCTGGTTTTGAAGATCCTAAGTTTCCTGATCATGTGTACAAGCTGAAGAAAGCCTTGTATGGACTGAAACAAGCTCCCAGAGCTTGGTATGAGAGACTGACAAAGTTCCTTCTGTCTAAGGGATTTGTCAGAGGCTGTGTTGATACAACTCTGTTCACTCTGAAGAAGAACAAGGATATCCTTATAGCTCAGGTATATGTTGATGATATTATATTTGGTGCTACTAATGAATCTTTGTGCAGAGAGTTCAGTGACCACATGAAGGCTGAGTTTGAAATGTCTATGATGGGAGAATTAACCTTCTTCTTAGGACTTCAGATCAAGCAAAGTAATGATGGTGTGTTTATCAATCAAGCCAAGTACACTAGAGAAGTGCTGAAGAAATTTGGCATGATGGACTCTAATGCTGTTGATATTCCAATGGATGTCAGCAAAGACATTGATGATGAAGAGAAAGCTGGTAAACCTGTAGATATAAAAACCTACAGAGGTATGATTGGTTCTCTTTTATACCTAACAGCCAGCAGGCCAGATATACATTTTGCTGTGTGTTTTTGTGCTAGATATCAGTCTAAACCTAGAGAGATTCATGATGTTGCTATCAAAAGAATTCTCAGATATCTTAAAGGCACACCAGAAGCTGGTTTGTGGTATCCATGTAGTTCTGATTTCACTCCTATAGGATACACAAACTCTGACTATGGTAGAGATAAATTGAAGAGGGTCAGCACTTCTGGTGGTTGTCATTTTCTGGGGGAGTGCTTAGTCTCCTGGCATAGTAAGAAGCAAACCTCTGTGGCTCTCTCAACTGCTGAAGCTGAGTATGTTGCTGCTGGAAGTTGTGTTTCTCAGATGCTCTGGATCAAGCAACAAATTGCTGACTATGGAGTCATCCCTGGAACAATTACAATCTACTGTGATAACAAAAGTGCTATTGATCTTTCAAAGAATCCTATTCAGCACAGCAGGATGAAGCATGTTCATATTAGGCATCACTTTCTGAGAGATCATGTTCTGAAGAAGGATATTATCATTACTCATGTTCCCTCTGAAGAGAATCTTGCTGACATGTTTACTAAGCCTCTGGCTGGTAATTCCTTCAGCAACTTACGAGAAGGCATTGGTATGACTTATCCACTTCAGTAACTTAGCTTAATTATTTCTATGTGTCTTAAGTGATTAATCGTTTAAGATAATTAAGTGATAATTAATTCTAATCATGATTTGACATCTAAGCATGCGTTATCTACTGCATTTTACGGCGCTGTTCTGTGGTTAACGGTTATCTGTTCCCTTTTAAACGGTGTATATTTACTTTTTGAATTGGAACGGTTTCCTTGTTTGGGTATAAATAGGGGTTTTCCATACTTAGAAGTTTTTACTCTCATTTTCTTTGATATTAGATTTTCATTTCTCTCTGTGTTTTCTTCTTCTCAAAACTTAACCTAATTTCCCAAAATCTTTCTACAATGACTCAAGAAATCACTGTTACTCACATCTTTACCACTGAATCTAAGAAGAAAGTTAGCGAATCTAGGGTATTCACTTCTAGGTTCCTAGATGATGAAGTTAAATCCACTGAACCCATCTCCAAATGGCTTAGCGCTCAAAACTGGAATTCTTTCGTTTCTCTCGATGAATTCATATACCCTAAGTTAGTCACCGAATTCTATCAGAACCTCCATTTCTTTTCCAATGAGGAGGATGTTCTACACTCAGAGGTCGCTGAAATTGAGATTGAGGTCAACAGGGCTTCTATTTCTCAAGTGATCGGTATTGATGATGAAGGAATCATCATAGGTGATGATGGAATCATCATAGGTGATGATGGTTCAGCAGATGGCTTTACAGAAGCAAACTGGGCTAGACCAGATCTCTGTGCCAAGGAAACTTATGCCACTTGGCTCACTCAGCACCAGAGGTGGGCACACTATCTTACAACTAACGTGTTCCTTCCGAAGGCTGGAGGGGTTAATGGAGTTTCCAACAGGGAAAGAGTTTTTATGTGGCATCTGGTCAATCAGAAGAAGATCAATCTCCCTGCCATGCTGATAAGGCAGATGAAGAATGTGACTACCGTGAGTGCATTAGCTTATGGCTCACTCCTGACTAGGTTGTTTGAGGCAGCCTCTGTTGTGGTTTCAGGAGAAGGTGTTACAAGTAGGAGTACGGTTCTGAAGATGCATACCTTCAGGAACCTTAACTTTGGTGTGACTCCGAAGAAGAATGAGAAGGGCTCCTCTGTGAGTATTGCTCAGAAGGAGATTGTAGCTGACACTGCTCAGAAAGGAAAGAAAGCTGCCAAGAAGGGCAAGGGAAAGAAAGGATCAAGCAAGTTGGTCCTAACTGTTGAGAAAGTGGTTGTCTCAGAACCTCTTCCCACTATGGTTCAAACAACAATCAGTGTTGAACCTTCTGGCAAGATCGTTGCTGAGAAACCGAAGGATGTTTCTGAGAAGGAAGCTCAGGATGCTGAGGACGCACGCCTTGCTGAAAGAGAGAAGGCTGCTGAAGCTGAGAAAGTTGCAAGAGTTGTGGCTCTTGCTGATGAGAAAAGAAAGCAGAAGGAAGCTGAGGATAAGTTAGCAGCTGAAAGAGAAATTGCTGCAAAGGCTAAGGCCGATGCAAGACTTATAGCATGTGCTGCTGAACTTAAGAATGCGGAGTTCTCAAAGGAAGTTGAGGCTTCAGAAGAAGGTGAGAAACTTGAGAATATCTCTCTGTCCTCTCGGATACTTGAGAATATCTCTCTCTCCACCAGGATTGGAAAGAAGGCTGTTGCAAAACGAAGGTCGCTGAGGAAAAAGGACTTCGTTCTTGCCCCCAGTGCT
The DNA here is from genome assembly GCA_028411795.1 of Euphorbia peplus. NCBI lineage: Eukaryota > Viridiplantae > Streptophyta > Magnoliopsida > Malpighiales > Euphorbiaceae > Euphorbia > Euphorbia peplus. Next base: position 20,319,330 of record CP110844.1, read on the forward strand.
GAATTAGAGGATCCTATTGTTGAGGAACCGGAAGCTGCTGATGAAGACATGTTGGAGATGTCTGCTGAAGAGGATGTTGATGCTCCTCTGATTGAAGAGCTGTCAGAAGTGAGTGAACCAGAAGATGAAGAGGTTCTTCAGGGTGCAAAACAGTTTGTTGAGAATGTTGATGATGAAAACTTCATTGACAACATTCTTCTGAATCAAGGAAGAAACCCTGGTGATAGGGATGCCTCTGAAACACTGATCAGAATGGCTCATATCTTTGCTGAGCCCATTTCTATGTTTAACCCAAACTCCTCTGAACAGGTTATCTCATCTCCCACTCTCACTCCTCATCCATCTCCTTCACTACCTTCTGTCACAGAAGTTGGTGATTCTCACACTTCCATTCCTCCTACAACTTCAACTTCTGAAGTTGTACCTCCTCCAATTATTCCTCCTTCTGGATCCTTTTCAGAAGTGAATCTAAACACTGCTCCCATTTTCACAGACTCCATATCCACATCCACTACCTCCTCCATTCATACTTCCTCTGTAAGTCCATCAATTGGATTTACTGCTCCATCTTTCTCACTACCATCCATACTACCATCCATCTCAACTACCATTTCTTCCTCAACCACACATACAATCCCTTCCTCCATCACTCAAATTCCTCCACTCTCAACTTCTGGACATGCACCTCCTGTGTGTGATCCCTTAACTACCTCCTCCTCTACTTCCTGCTTTGCTGGGTTGTCATCAAATTATGAATTCCTACGCAAGCACATGAATCGAGATGATCTGGATAACAGATTCGGTAGTTTTGGTTTCATGGGCAGAGCTTCTGGTATATCCGAAGCTGGTGGTGCTCCCAGTTTTGAGGAGTTGAGAAGAATGAGTTAGAGTGGCTCTGATGAATTGCTGAACAGATTTGCTGGTATGGGGCAAAGGACTTCTGCTGCTGACATGTATGCTCAGGGCATTGTGCTGCAAGAACTACAATCCTTGAAAGCTCAGAACCTGCAGCTCATGACTATGCTTCAAATGCAGGATCCTTCTGTCTACATACGCAATCTTTCTACACTTCATCTAGCTACCTATGAAGAGCTGTACAAATTAAGAGAATTAGCTCTGACTCTTCCTTCATTGGACAACATTGCTCTTGCTTCTTCTCTGAAGGTCAATGAGAATTTGGAGATATTGACAGAAGAAGTCAAGGAAGCAAACGAGCATTATGAGGCTCATGAGAAGATGCTCCCAAGTAAGATTGATGACCTGCAAAGTACTGCCAATCACATTTTGAGAGAAGTGAAATCTTCTGCTCAAGGTTCATCATCTTCCGGGGCTGCAAAGATTGTATATGACATCACTCCTGATCTCAACAATCGACTCTCCAACATCGAGTCTGCTGTATCTGCTCTGAACGCACAGATTGCTGAGCTTACTGAACTTCTGAAGGTTATGCACACTCAAGCACGTGAACAAGAGAAGACTCTTCACAATTGCTATAGGTTTGTTCGAGGACATACTTATATTCAGAATGAGCATCTCACTGCTGCTGTGTATGCTAACAATCGGTTGATCAAGCTCCTTATGGAAGACGTTCAGAGACAGCGACCTATGTCTGGTCAGACTTTTGATCATATGAAGACCATTGATGCTGATTTCAGAAGAAGAATGGATATGATCAACACTGTGAGGCCAACTCCTCAGCAATATTCTACTGCAATGAAAGTTCAACAAAAATTGGACTCTCAAGGTGCTTTGGGTATTCCTGTTGGTTCTGGTCAAACGGGGGAGAAGTCTGCTCAGCAGAGTGGTCTCAATACTGGTGTTAAGAGACAGAGTGTTGCTGAAGGATCCAGTGGTGTTCCTCCTCCTCAGAAGAAACCTAGGAACTTGTAATCTTATTAGGACTTAAGCTTCTTAGCTAGGTTCTGGGTTGGGTAGCTTCTGTCTTAGGACTTTTTCTGCTCTTCTGATTATCTTGTTTCATATGTTGTCTTCTGATGATTTTATATACACTGAATCTTTCTTATACTTTCTTGTGTCTCTGACTACTTACTTTTTGCTTATGTTTCTTTGTGACTTAGTAAATTATACTTCACTAAATCTAACAACTTGATCTTAAGTCATTTCTAAGTTTATACAGATTGCTGAAGTTCACCATTTACACTAAAATGGGGGAGTTAATTTACTCAGAAGTTATGAAACATATGTATCAGGAAGTCTTTTTCTAAACCTCATGTTTTCTGTTACCTTCTGACCACGGTTTGTCCATAACCAAAATGGGGGAGAATGATGAACCTTATGTGTTTTGATTATGTCCAAACGTTTCAGAAGATGAAAACTTAATACTCTCTTACATATAGTTTACTGTTGACTAATATTTTTTGTTTGCTTAGTCTATGTGTAAGCTACTCAGCAGGTGCTGAATGAATCATTTCTGGATTGCCTAAAGGACTCAGAAGATCCGTTTGCTGAAATCAGAGTTTCAATAATTCAGAAGCTGGATGCTCCGCTCTGAAGCCGAAGTCTGCTAAAGCTCTCCTCAGATGTTCTTTGCAATCAGAAGTTCTTTTGCCAATTTGATCAGAAGTCTAGACAACTGGAAATTAGCTTCTGAAAGCTTAGTCATGGGTTATGTTTGAGCATTTAATGCTCTGACAAGTGCATTTAATGCAAGGCGCCAAAAGTTCAAAAAGCTGTTTTGTTGAAGCGCGCTTGTCTGTTCAAAAGAAACCAGAATTTCCTTGTCTACCATTTGTTGATCCAATTGAAGAATGATTCCAGTCAACCTCATCCTTGATTTCAAATCACTTACCGGATTTAGTTAAAGAACAAGGATAACGGAATCAAAGTGTTTTGAAGACCGTTTGAAGACTTGACAAATTAACGGCTACAACAACTGATGTCATCTCTATTGAAGATTCAAATTCACCAACGGTCATCCTCATTCACTATAAATAGTAGCCAAGCTCCATTGCATCCACATACGTGATCATCGAGCAAAATCTCAACGCACTGTTTTAACAAGAAAAACAGAGCATCATTTTCCATTCTCAATCTTTCTTAGCATAGTCTTAGTTAAAGTGAGAGAGTGAAGAAAAACAAGTTCATAATAGGAATCTTGTAAACTGATATCATTTGTGATATTCAGTTAGATTTAAAGAGAGAAATCTAGTTGAGATTAGAGTTGGGTGAGAAATCCAGAAAACAGAGTTGTTGTTGTTCTGGTGGAAATCCTTTAACTCTTTTTAGGCTAGTCAGAACTAAGTGAGAAATTAGCTTAAGTTCTGTTGATGTAAAGGAGCTTCTGAACTTGCCATAAAAGTTTTGAATAGTGGATTATTAAATCTCTGTAGGCTGCGACCTCAGGGGACAAGACGTAGTCACAGGACTTCTGTGGCGAACTTGGATAAATCGAATTGTTCAATCAGGATCTCCTGAACTTCCTTCTCCCTCTTATACTTGTTATTTTTGCTTCTGTGTACTTGCTTATATTTAGTGCTGAAACAGATTTTCTCTAAAGTATCATTGTCTTTGTTCAGAAGACCGTCCAGAAGTTCTCAAATCAGAACTTCTGTTGCTGAAAACAGTCTAACTGTGTTTAGGCAGAATTTCCCTCAGAAGCAACTTCTGTAAGCTAGCTTCTGACTCTGTGGAAATTTGACTCTGAAAAATAAGTTTCCCAAAAAACTTAGAATTTTTCAGTTTTCAACTTTGACACCTATTCACCCCCCTCTAGGTGATTCTGTTCTTGTTAGGGCCAACATAGAGTTCTTCAAGAGAATCAAAGATATCTAGTTCGTGAGAATTGTTTACCTCAGAGTCATATGTAGCTTCAGGAGGTGCGGAAGTTTCTCCTGTGACATCTTCAGAAGTTGGCTCTTCAATAGCCATGAAACAAATCTGAGCTTGCTCTTCCTTTTCTTCAGGATCACTGCTGGTCTCAGAGTCTGACCAAGCAGCCAGCATAGCTTTCTTGAACTTCATCTTATCTTTCTTCAGCTCCGGGCAGTTAGGCTTAATGTGCCCTGGTTGCTGACATCCATAGCACACAATAGGCTTGTTTGGATCTCTCTTGAACTTTTCACTAGAATCAGGAGTTTTCTTGTCAAAGCTCCTAAAAGGCTTCTTGTAGTTTCCACCTCTGCCTTTTCTAAAGGCCTTCTTGAACTTCCTGATCAGCATAGCCAGTTCCTCATCTTCAGAGGATTCTTCAGAAGATTCTGCTTTCAGGACTACTCCTCTTTTTCCTTCTGACCTTTCTCTTAGGTCATGATTCTTCATGGACATCTCATGAGTAATTAGTGAGCCAATGAGTTCATCATACTCATAATAGCTCAAGTCCTGAACTTCTTCAATAGCAGTCTTCTTGGCTTGCCAAGACCTTGGTAAGCTTCTGAGAATCTTCTTCACTTTCTCGGATTCTTCAATATCCTTTCCCAAACTCTTCAAGTCATTGACAATCTTGGTGAATCTAGAATTCATACTTGAAATAGATTCTTTGTCAAGCATTTCAAATAACTCATAGTCTCTCATGAGTTGATTGACTTTAGACTGCTTCACTTTTCCAGTTCCTTCATAAGTGACTTCCAGCTTGTTCCAGATCTCCTGTGCTGTTTCACAAGAGGAAACTTTGTTATACTCAGTAGCAGAAAGTGCACAATGCAGCATATTCATTGCTGAAGCATTGGTTTGGAGTTTTTTAAGAATATCATCAGTGTATTCTCTCTGAGGAATTACAACATTCCCTAAACCAACTTCCATCCTTGTTGGGACGAAGTCACCATCAGTGATAACGTTCCAGGCGCTCATATTCTGAGCTTGGATGAAACACATCATCATGTTTTTCCAATAAGAGTAGTTATCACCATTGAATAGTGGAGGTCTAGTTGTGGAAGAGCCCTCGGGGATAATAAAGTGAGAGGGGTTCTCAAGCTGGTGTCTCCAAGCCATCTCTATTGATACTGATAGGATCTTACACTTAGATTGTTAGATCTTTAGTAAATATACGAAGTAACCTGGCTCTGATACCACTTGTTGGCCCTAACAAGAACAGAATCACCTAGAGGGGGGTGAATAGGTGTCTAAGTTGTAAACTGAGAATTTCTAAGTTTTTAAAGAAACTTAAATTTTCAGAGTCAAATTTCCTCAGAATCAGAGGCTGGCTTACAGAAGCAGCTTCTGAGGGAAATTCTGCCTAAACATAGTTAAACTGTTTTCAGCAACAGAAGTTCTGAGTTTGAGAACTTCTGGACAGTCTTCTGAACAAAGACAATGATATAAAGAGAAAATCTGTTTCAGCACCAAATATAAGCGAGTACACAGAAGCAAAAATAACAAGTATAAGAGGGAGAAAGAGGTTCAGGAGATCCTGATGAACAAGTCGATTTATCCAAGTTCGCCACAGAAGTCCTGTGACTACGTCTTGTCCCCTGAGGTCGCAACCACTAGAGATTTTAAATCTACTATTCAGAACTTTTATGGCAAGTTCAGAAGCTCCTTTACATCAACAGAACATAAGCTAATTTCTCACTTAGTTTTGACTAGTCTAAAAAGAGTTAAAGGATTTCCACCAGAACAACAAGAACTCTGTTTTCTGGATTTCTCACCTAACTCTAATCTCAACTAGATTTCTCTCTAAATCTAACTGAATATCACAAACGATATCAGTTTACAAGATTCCTATTATGAACTTGTTTTTCTTCACTCTCTCACTTTAACTAAAGCTATGCTAAGAAAGATTGAGAATGGTAAATGTGCTCTGTTTTTCTTGTTTAAACAGTGCGTTGAGATTTTGCTCGATTATCACGCGTAGATGATGCAGTGGAGCTTGGCTACTATTTATAGTGAATGAAGATGACCGTTGGTGAATTTGAATCTTCAAAGAGATGACATCAGTTGTTGTAGCCGTTAATCTGTCAAGTCTTCAAACGGTCTTCACACACTTTGATTCCGTTAACCTTGTTCTTTAACTAAATCCGGTAAGTGATTTGAAGTTGAAGATAAGGTTGAATGGAAACATTCTTCAATTGGATCAACAAAGGGTAGACAAGGAAATTCTGGTTTCGTTTTGAGTAGACAAGCGCGCTCCTTCAAAACAGCTTTTTGAACTTTTGGCGCCTTGCATTAAATGCAATTGTCAGAGCAATAAATGCTTAACAGAACCCGTGACTTAGCTTCTGAAAGCTAATTCCATTTGTCTAAGCTTCTGATCGAATTGGTAGAGTTTATCTTCTGATTGCAATGGACCTCTGAGGAGAGCTTTAACAGACTTCGATAACACCAGAGCGGAGCATCCAGCTTCTGAACAATAAGAACACTGTCTTCAGCTTTCTCGATTCTTCTGAGTCTTCAAGGCAATCTAGACATTCTTCATTCAGCACCTGCTGAGTAACTTACATACAAACTTAACAAAGAAAAATGTTAGTCAACATTAAACCGTATGTAATAGAATATTAACTTTCATCTTCTGAAACGTTTGGACATAATCAAAACACTTAGGGTTCATCACAATAGCCGCCTCAAATACTCTTGTATATTTGTTATCAATTAGGGAACATGGAATTAGATGTCATATGTCAGAGTTTAGATGTGAAAAACGTAGGGGAATGGAAAAACATTACAATTATTTACATTCATCATTGAGAATGAATGTAGAAATGACGTTTGAATAGTTAAAAAAAGATGGAGAGTGCTCTACAATATGCTTTAAGTGTCACAAAAGTATCAAATGTCGATTAGTATTTCTACTTTCACGTTTTATGCACGCTTGGAATACCAATTATACAATATAGTCTTAATGTTAATGGAAATGTAGATTCAAATATGTTTAATACAGATCATAAAACCGCCATGTTTGCAGTGCAAAATGTTATATCACAATAAATTTAGGAATTACATGGTGCGAATTTATGATGATAAGGATGATGAGATCATGTATCATATGAAAGAAAACGATTAGAAAAATAAAATGTATTAGAATTATGAAGTTGGTAGAAATAATAATATTTTTATATATTTTATGTAAAAAAATTGGAACAAATAATTATAATTATAATAAATATTAATAGATTATATATAAATAATAAATATTTATTAATAATTTATTGTAAAAAGTAGCAATAATAATAATAAATTAAATTTGAATTTAATTGAATTGAACTGAATACTGTTGAACTGAACTGAACTTAATATTGTTGAACTGAACTGAACTTACTGTTGTTGAACTGAACTGAACTTAACTTAACGTTGCTGAAAATAAGTGCTGATAAGTTCAAAACAACAGGCCTTACTATCTTATGCTACATTTAAGCGTTTCAATTGTTTTGATTTAATCTTATTAAGAGTACATATATATATATATATATATATATATATATATATATATATATATATATATATATATATTAGTCTTTGCTCCGTGTATCCGGATTAGCTTAAATATATAATATATTAAAATCTTATTAAAATTAATAATATATAAGTATTTTAGAATTAAGTTTTATTAATTTACATTTGTGCTGAAAATTTTAACTTCGGTGATTAAAGATAAAAGCCTGAGAAAATTGCAATATTAATTGAAATGAGATGAGGAAAATGCAAAAAAATTGATAAAATATTTTACCATTTTGAATTATAGAAATGAGATGAACGTAATCAATGCAAATAAGAAAGTAGGAAATCAAAAAATATTTAGATGCAATTATAACAAAAAAGTATAGAAAGATAGAAAAACATGCAGATAAATGATAATTTGAATTACGTAGGAATACTAAGAATCATTTAAGTAAAAAACCAAAATTATAGAAATGAATCTCTTATAAACATAGAGAAAATTCAAAGAGATTAGAAAATAAGTAATATTCAAAACATTAATATACATTAAAAAAACATGGCTACGGAAAGATAAATATTAAGGAGATTGCAAAATTAGATTATTTATAATGCAAAATAACATAATAACAAGTAAAACATAGTGGAAAAAAATTATATCGATTAAAAAAATTAGTAAATGATGGTGATAATTATTTGTGTAAAGGATGTAGGATAAAAGAAACAAAATGCTGTAAATATAAAAAAATATTATATTTTACTTATTTTTCATTGTAAAAAAGATGAGACAAATGGAATTACTTGAACAAAAACAATAAATATAACATGATTGTTATGAGTTCATAGGAAAAAGAAAATAAAACAAAATTTTTAATAGTATTTTATATATAGTAAAAATATCAAATGAAACATATTAATAATGTTTAAAAAAAACATATTAAAGAAAAAATGAATTTAAAAAGAGAAAAGAACGAATAAATTTATAAATTCATTACTATAAAATTAAATATTATTATTGGTAATGATTTTATGTATAGTAACTACATTGGATGAAATTTAAAGGTTTATACATTCATGGCCCTTTAAACTTGTCCATTTTTTTCACTTAACCCAATCAACTTAAGGGACAACTTATTAGCCACTTAAATTTGTAATATGTTTCCACTCAGCCTCTCAACTTGTAATTTTTTTCCACTTGGCCTCCTCAACTTGTCCATTGTGACATATTTGCCCCTTTTATGCTGACGTGGCATAAACTTTTTATAACCACTTATATTATGTCACGTCAGCACAAAAGGACAAAAATGGTCATATTTGACAAGTTGAGGAGACAAAGTGGAACAAAATTATAAGTTCAAGTAGTTAATAGGTTGTCATCTAAGTTGGCGTGGCAAAGTGAAAAAATGGACAAGTTTAAAAGGCCTCATAGGTATTATATTAAGCCAAATTTAAAAAGAGAAAATGACTAACAAATTTAAAGTTCTATTAATATAAATATTATTATTTTTTAATTACTAAAAAGAAAATATTTAAAGAAAAAGAAGTAAAAAATAAAAGATAAATATTTTAATAAAAATAAAATAAAGAAAGACGTTTAAAATAAAAGTAGAAATTGACACATCATAAAAATATCCTTGAAAAAAATGAGAGAGTGACATATTATATTTAATTTATTTAAAAAATGTTTATTGTTACTGTTTTAGTATATATGCTCTAGTAAGCTTTGCTGATGTGGCTTTCTATATTATCTTTAAACCATTTTGGAATTTTCTTTTTTTTTTTCGCATTTAATTTTGGTGTTTTCTCCTTGTTTTTGCATTTAATCTTGAAATTTTCTCCTTTTTTTGCATTTAATTGGAAAAATATTATTTTCTCTCTCCAGTTTCAATTGCTACGGTAGAGCCTCTATATAGAAATACTCTATATAAGAATAACCTCTATTTTATTATAAAAAAGTTCAGTCCCAACTTGGACCGGTTATAAATAAGAATAACCTAAAAATGTTAATTGTTATACATTTTTCAAGTCTTATATTTAGAAACCATACCTTTATATAGGAATAATTGTATCTATAATGTATATATATTGAGGATTTAAACATAATTTATAAGATGTTATAAAAATTATTGAAATTTGTTAAATCACAAAGATTGTGATGACTTGATACATATTTCTCAAATGGTCCTTTAATTGGTTATCTCTGCATTCCCTCTATAAAATCGTTTATGTATATGCTCGTAACTAATTTTGATGAACTCACTGTATGAAAATGAGAAAGTAAGGAATTCGTCAAAAACACAATTTAAAATATATCTCTAAAGCATAAGCTCTAAAATTACGTTTGAGATATATACGCTACTCTATTGCTCTTAATAATTATGTATATGCTCGTGATTATTTTTGATGAACTCACTGTATGAAAATGAGAAATTAAGGTGTTCATCGAAAGAACAGTTTATTTGATGCAGGTACCTAAAATGATATTTTCCATGGCTTTTAAATATAAGCAGAATTGTATATTCTGCATGTCTATCTTGATGAAATAAAATGATGATATGTCCAGTGATGATTGTCAGCCATACATTCTATATATATATATATATATATATATATATATATATATATATATATATATATATATATATATATATCATTTTAAACCTTTAAAAGTGGCACACTTGAATAGTGAAATTGGGTAAAAAACCCTATTTTTTCTAATTTTGTCCCTGGCTCCTTCTTTGCCAAAAAAACTTTGGAGGGCATTTATGTCCCTTTTTTGCCCTCTTTAGTCATTTCCATATACCCATGCTCCATTCACGTGCAGGCCTCTTATTATCCGGTGCATCCAGTTGTATGTGATCTCAAGGATTTTGTAGACTTTTTAGGTCAGCCGTCCACACAATCTCATCCACGTACCCCGACCAGCTAAACGGCGCCGGATTGAACACGGCCTTTGGTAATTTGACAGGGTCTGTAGGGTTTCATACGCAAGCTGCCCCTTGCCTTCTCATTTCCTCCGCCGTTCCCTTCCATTTCATGCGCTTCCAAAGAGCCGGTGCCCTTTCGTCGTTTGTCTTTTCTCTACATCCCTTCCGCATCTGCACTCCCTTCTCTGCGATTCGCGGTCGTTGCAAAGTGGATGGGTCTGCGGGTTAAAGAGTTTCATACTGATTTCTGCATCAGGTTTGTACTTATTTGACTTTTTGCTTTTCAGTTGATGGATTTTGTGGTTTCTGACATCTATTTCTCATGAACTCATACTCATTTCGTTGTAGATCTGTTACTTGATCCTATAACACCATCAACCGGTATTGGATGTGGTTAATTCTTTCATGATTTCATGTAATTTAGGTTAGTCTCATATGTTTTTCGTCTTTTTATATGTTTTTAGTAATCTCCCATTTGTAACTTTTCTTTATTCTTTTCATTTTATCTTGACACGGACATTGTGTTCTTCCTCTTCAAGGATCGGTTCACTTGTAATCTCCCATTTGGATCTGGTATTTCGACAGTAGTTTAGAAAAAGGTTCGATCTTAATTTTTTTAAAGTTTTTCAATTACTGCATATTGGTGTTTGTCCGTAGATCTTTCAGATTCGTTCCGTTTGTTGGATGCAGGAGAGGAATTGTAACAGGCCTTGACAAGGGAAGCAAAACCGCGGTATGAAAAGGCAACATTTAAGGTTAGTGATATGATAATTTTCATTTTTCTACTTTGTAAATTGTGTAATTGGTTCACCGTGTGGGTGTGTATTTAAGATTTGTACATTTTGATGTTAAATTTTGAATGTCTGAGTCTTGCTACGATGATTTTGCAATTGATGATGATAAGTATGAGCAAAAAAGGCTCCCTTGATCTTGATGAGTTCGTTATTGAATTTTTTTTCACTCCAAGGCATGTAGATGTGGATGTCTAGGTACTTTATTTTCTCTAACAATAGTATAGCCATATGATCAAACTCCCTGTTCGTTTGCCCTTTTACTGGCAATTTTTGTTTCATTTTTCTCACATCATTGTTGCATGTAATCTTTACACTCTAGAAATATTCTCTAGCTGTTTCTTTGGTTTGCTTTTATATTGCTTTTTAAATGCTTAACATTATTAACTGGTCTGTTTTCAATTTGAGAGTTCTATCATGTTAATACATGTAAATCTTTTCTAAGGTTTGCTTGCCATTATCCAAGAACACTGAAGCATATATTTTCAAGAAACAATAAGTTGTTTTCTTGAATCCATTTTTAGCACTTTCTTTGTCCTTGCAGAACCATAACACTCATGAGGAATCCAAATAATCGATTATCTTCCGCCGCCTCCTGTAATTACTTATCCTAGCAGTGAGTTTCTAATTTTACTCTACATGGATTGGTGTTAAATCTCTTTAAATTGTATTTCTCGCTGGTGTTCTTGCTATTTCTTTGTTCTTAAATGAATTAAGGTCTTCATACGCTTAAGTATCATACCTTCTCTTTTCCTTTGTCAACAATGTTATGGTTGTTTGGAAACTCAGTAAACCAGTGCTTAATTGATATATATACATTTATAGCTAAGAATATATTTGGATGTGTCAACTATATGTTCTCATCAAGCAGTAGCTGTTTTATATATATATATTTTTGGGTTTCCTGAATCTCCAATAATTAAAATCACAGTGACATTTCTTAACTATTTTGAGTTAGTTTGCCTTCTTTTTAGCATACGTTAACTTTGTTATTAAATATGATAAATTTTAATGCTAATTTATATTTAGTGTGCTTTGATGCGGACAATTTCAATTTCAACTGCTTGCAAATTTGAGTTTGTTTCTTTGGTCACCAACAAAATGTGTTAATGTTGTGTTTTAATTTTGTATCTATGATTCTAAATTTGAGCGATGTGTTTGTTGGGTTGAATACACAGTTCTCATTTAGTTTGATTCGCTGAAAATTGTAAACGATTCAATACGCCTTTTGGTTCATGCTCAGTTTTGATTTAGTTTGATTTGGCTAAAATTGTAAACAACAGTTTGATTTGGTTTGTTACAGTGATGTGTTTCTTTGGTGATGAGAAGGAAATCGTCATTACAATATAGCTTTCGCTGGCCCCCGCATACCTTTTTCCCTGCAATCAGGTTCGGATTCAATTTCTGCATTACTAAATGCCTGATCTACCTTCTGCTGAGCTATCCCCATCCAAATGACAGCTTTTCAGACATTTTATCTTTGCTGTGAAGTCGTTCGACCTCTTCGCGAATGTCGTTTATTTGTTTTGAAATTCCTGAGTTCCTTTTTGTATTATGGTTATAAGACGGTGTTCTATTTTTATAGGTTTCGAGCCTTCTAATTTCGAAATGTGACGATGTTCCGGTGGTATTTCAAATTACATGATGCCCCGTTGTAACCTGTTGCTATATCGGCGACCTACCCTACATCCATGTAGTTTGCGAAATCAGATGTGCTAAGTTCAGTCCCCAGGTAAAGTTTTTGTGTAGTTGAAATTCTTTATTTTTACTTATGAAGTGTCCGGTGGTCGTGCCCAAACTTTCTGACCGTGTGCATTGTTCCCTTCTTCGCTAATTGTCTTATTTATTGGATCCCAAATGCGGATTATTTTTGAAGATCATGTTTATGTTTTTTTTGCAGCTCTATTTCTGCGGTTCAAGCAAAACGCGAAAGAAACAAGTCGTACCACTCTGCTGGCTGTGTATGGGAAGCCAAGGCAAGGTGGAGCATTTTCATGATCATGTAAGCCAATTAAAGTTTATCTTATTTGAGCAAATGAGTTTATTTTAGGCACGCTTAATTGTGTTAACATGCTTACAAATGATATCATGTTGTTTGTTCTCTATTTGAACGTCAATTTGCACATTATATATTAGGGGTATTTAATCTGTAATTGAAAGACATGATGTGCAAAAAAAATGTTATCTTTGTTGTCGGTTTCCTCTTTATATTATTGACTAAACACGAGCTAAATCTTCCTTTGGCATGACTGATAATCGTTAGATGTTCTTTCAGCTTCCGTACATGCGTGTTCATGAAGTAGGTATTATTTGTATTGTATTTGATTTTTAGTGTGCATTGCTGCTTGATTCCATGATGCTTTCTTCTTTAGAGTTTAAGGCCATTCAACTGAATGTTATCTGCAACAATAAACTATTTGCAATACCTGGTTGTGAATTTGTGTTCGTTACATTGGCATTTCTTAGCTATTTTTAGTTAATCTGTGTTTTTTTTGTGTCTTGGTTAACTTTGTCATTAGATATGATAAATTTTAATCCTAACTTTTATTTAGTGTGCTTTTGGAGGTGTATCTGACTAACATGTTTCTTTTCCAATGCTTCTCCTTATTAGATGAAACAACAAGCAGTTGAGTTATGATCTCCAATAATTAATATTACATTGACATTTCTTAGCTATTTTTAGTTAGTCTGGTTTTTTTTGGGTCTTGGTTAACTTTGTCGTTAGATATGCTAAATTTTAATGCTAATTTATATTTAGTGTGCTTTTCGAGGTGTATCTGACTAACGGTTTCTTTTCCAATGCTTCTCCTTATATTAGATGAAACAACAAGCAACTGAGTTTTGATTTATGATTGATAGGTGGGACTTCTTCAAGCTAACAAGTGCTATTAACTTCAAAGGTAACCATGTATAGTCACTACTCAAGTTTATTTTTATTAATTCCTACTAATACACCTATTTAAACATTTTAAACTAATTTCATAAAGGCTGTCAGACCTCTACTTTTCCACTGATCAATGTTTCAGCCTCCTTCCCTCCATACCAGTCACTTCAGCCCATACTTTCTGAACCATAGGTTAGTACTTAAACACCTTTATCTCTGCTTTAATTAAAGACTTTTAACTTAATTTAAATTAATTTATTAAAATAAAAAAATTTAATTAAAGTGAAATATATTCCATTCAGTTCTGGTTACTGCCTGCTAGCTATTAACCTCAGTTCTGTTACATTGTTTACAATTCCCAAAAAGCCCTTCTCCTAATCCATAAATACCATGCCCCCTAAACACTTAATACACCTCAGTTAGCAACCAAAATACAGAATTTTACTAACCTGCTAAGTTCAGAAGAAGGTAACTTTAGAGTTATGCTGCTTCATTTTTATTCTTGGCTGTTAACATGTATTTATTGCTACTTTCCCTTTTAAAAAAATTAACTTGCTTCCCTCATCATCTCTGAACATGTATTTATTGTTACATTCCCTTATATTTATTGATGTTCGTTTCATGTCTTTGGTGTATTTATGATGACAACCCTCTCACTGTTGTGGCTTTATTTATTGTAGATGTTTACCCTCCTCATTCCCGTTGCTGAGTTCCTTCCAACCATTTTGAAGCAGCTGGACTTACCTGAAGTTATGTATCGGCAATCAATTGACACCGCTTCTCAGCTGAACATATGCACGGCTTCCGTGCACTTCTCGAAGAACCACACCCAGCTTCGCCTGTTCACTGCCAGCAGCCCTGATGGTCCCGTGAGTGCCAAGCATCTTGCAGCGACTGCTGCAATTCACCAGCTCAAGCAAGCTTTCCAGTTTATTATCGTGGATCTCAACCACAAGGAACTTTTCGAATTAAAAGGCATCAGCAGCAACCCGTCGCCGTTGCACGTGTCCCAAGTTTCTCCTCCGCTTGATGATGTCTTTGATCCCGAGAGTTTTATGGATTTTACAGTTGCTGAGAAAATTGCATTTGGAATTTCTGCGGAGTTCGATGTGCCTCAGGAGGATCTTGCTGTTGCAGCTTCGCTGATTCTTGAAGCTGGCCGTCTTGAAAATTCCATTGCGCCAAACATGCTTCCTTTGGTAGGAAAAACTGCAACAGAGGTGCCGGCAGCCAAGAAGTTCAAGCAGGACAAGAAACCAGACACGACAGCAACAAATGTTGCTGGCAACAACACCCAACTTGACTGTTTCCAGGAGCTGAAGTCCCTAAGAAAGAGGTTTGAGGAGCTGCAACGTGAGAATGCAAGACTTCAAGCAGAATCTCTTGATAACAAGTTGAGGGCTATGCATTACATGCATAGCAAGTCCAGATATATGCGTCTTACGCGCAATTACTTTGAGACTTTCAAGAGGATTGAAGCATCTGATGCGATTTACAGGCAGGCGTATGGACTCTAACCCTTCCATTCGTGATTTTTTTTAACCCATCGGAAAAGCTAAGTGTTTGTGTTTGCTTTTTTAAATTGACAGCGGCGCGGGCGGTTCTGAGGAAGCTGCCCTTGCAGCCAACCAGTAGTCGGCATTATTGGGTATGTTTTTATTTTGTATCCGTGTGATTCGTGGCTCTTACGTATAATCTACATATTAAAATGCTCTCTTTGCTGTTTTACTCGCAGAGCACCCAGTGAGCAGTTCCGGCAAGCGGCGTAATCGTGGATGTGGTCGTATTAGAAGTTATGCACTTTTTGGAAGTAGAAGCGAAGATGGTTGGATTAGATATTGTGTACTTTTGCGTAGTTTGTGGTTTAATATGTATTCCCTTTTAGTCGCTTGCGAACTGGTCATTTGTATTTCTTAGCTCAAGTAGTTGAAATGTAGAAAAGCTTTATTGTAATCGTGTTTATGAAATAGATGTGTGTTTTGTGGGAAAGTTATGTCTCTATTGTGTCAATTGCTTTGAATTTTTTTGTGTTCTTTTTTTCACAACTATATCGCTTTTCTGTTAAAGGTCTTTTTACAAAGGAATGCTTGGAAATGGCATTTTGCCTTTCTGCAAAAAATCCCACAAAACATGCATCGAGAGCAAATATAAGCACATGAAAAAAATATGTTGCCAACAAACTGTGCATTCTGAACACGAACATAACTTTACAAATCTAATGATTCTTCATTTCCCTTTGCAGGGGTGAAGAAATTATCTGTTGCATTTTTTGGCCTACGTGAACAAATTCCTTGCCAATGCAATCTTCTTTTCGACCTTAGGTACGTCCAACACTTTTAATGTGAATAAAAAATCGGCTCCTAAATATTATGTTCCTCTGCCTATTCAGTTGTGCTATAATTTTAAGTCCGGGATTTTTAGCCTTGCGAAGTTACGCATACCAAAAATAAGAACTAAATAACCACTGTTCTCAACTGCGACTGTTGAGAAGCAAAACAGAAAGTGCAAAAAAATGAACAGTCAAATGAGACAGACCTATAATTTGTACCCGTGTTTCGCCTTAAAAAAAACTCGAAACACACATCGTATTCGACCTTTCAATTGTTTGGGTGTTTAAGCAAACTTACCGAGATAACCGATATAATGCTTTCTTAATTGATCCTTAGAACTTTTCACACAAGTCCTGTAACTCAACTGACCATTAGAACTTTTCACACAAGTTATGAAACTCAGTGCAACTCAAGATAATGTTTTTTTAACTGATCTTTAGAACTTTTCACACAATTTATGTAACTCAGAGTAATGTTTTCTTAATTGATCCTTATAACTTTTCACACAAGTTCTGTAATTGTTTCTTGGTTTATCATTTTGCAAACAACTTATTTGTCTTTGGGCATTCTGTGACAACCTTTTCAGTAATTTTTGGTTGAGCAAAAGGACTTTGGAACTTTCATCCATGGCCTTTACGCACAATATTGGCAACTACTGGTTTATTTGTACTTTGCACACAACTTTTCAATGTGTAGGCAAAATTGGACAAACTTTACAATAGATCTTTGTCCAACAAAAGGACTTTGAACCTTTCCCTCATGAACTCTACTTTTTAATTGATAATTGCACAAGTGCCCCCTACATCATTCTGCTATAAATACAACCACATGCCTCTTCTTTCTTACACTCACAGCTTCTATCTTTCTTCCATTTGGTCTGCTCCCTCTTTGCTTCCTCACTTTGTCCTTTTTGTTTCTTTATACGTTATTTATATGTGTGGATTAACGCTTATGTTTCTGTTTTTATTTCGATTCAGGAATCCAGCTACTTCTTGCAGTATTTTCCCAAGGTAGAATCTGTTCTCCAATTTATTGATGTATTGTTGGTGAATTTACCGGTAAAACCAGATTGTTGATGTTATGTAACCCTGTTTGGTGCAGGGAACGTGCGGCTGTAATCATCATCTTACGAGGTACACAAATGAATTAATCTAAAATGATATTGTACACGTTTTGTCTTACATTCAGTGCATGCTCTTTTCTTGATTTGGATGCTTTTTATGAAAATGTTAGAGAAGTATAAATGCTTCGTAACAAGCCGTCTCACTTGAAGTTAATTTAAATTTGTCTCGATGTATGAACCCAGATGGTAGTGGTGGAAGTTCCTACCATCGAGCTTCTACAAGAACTATTTACTGTAATGGAATTTCCTCCATTCACTAAAACGCTCAGAATCGAAAACTGTCGTGAGCAGTACTGCTGCTTGCTCCATTTACCTGCCCTTCAGAATGGCAGCTCTACCTACCCTCCAATAGACTTTCAGGGTCACAGCCCTGTCGACTACTTGACATCCGCAAATCTAGCTGCCTCGGGCGCCCTGGCACACCTAGGTTCCATTTTGAAGGTTAACATTACCGATTTCAGCTCTGCTCAGGTTGCAGAGATTGAAATGCAGAAACAACTCATCAATGCTGCTAAAACAACAGGATATGCAGCAATGGAAATGCTTAACGTAAAATACGCACATCTGAAGGACATATACGATGCGGTGGTTCGTACATTCGATAGCATTAGCATAGTGTTAACTGGGAGAGACGTGCCCAGACTTATAGGTGACCCTTGAAGTTGGTGTCGTCGTTTTATTTTCTCTTTTGCTTTTAAGACCCATTTCCATGGCTTACATAGCCACAAGTGTACTTTCTTTCAAATTTCTTCATTCCTCCAATGTTATATTAAGTTTCATTCTAGCAGCGCTATTTCAAATCGTAGTCCATCGTGTGTTGTAATCGTACTCATTGCGAAGTTAATTACTTTGTTTGTTGCTAATCCTAAGATACACCTACAAATTGACGTTACCAATAACATCCTTCCCCATTTTCCGATTAACTTGGTTTTATTTCCAGATGTCAACATTTGCTGTTTCTTTCGAAGCCATTCTACGCCATGCTCTTACTGAACTAGGTTTACCTGACCCAACATTCCAGTACGAAACACGCCAGGATCGCATATACACCTGTAAAGTTTTTTACATAGTTCACGACCAATATGGCCGTGAATTTCCGTATGATATCTGTGCCACGAGCCCGGTTAGTCATCCCGAGTGTAGAAAGCACGCCTGCTATGCTGCCTTGAAGTCCCTTCAACGCATGCACGGGCTTATCATTGTGGACTACAACTACTCACGCCTCCAAGTGGCACAGGCAGAGTACTTATCCTGCTTGGCTGCATACAAAGACAACATTCTGATCCCATATACAAACCTGCTTGAGGGTTATACTCTCTTGAAGAGGAAAATAGCTGCTGCATCTGACAATATTTCTCGCCTCCAACCTATAGTTGATAGGATTCATTGTCTGTTTTCTTGAATCATATTTGCACTCTTAGCTTTTACTTTATTATTGCCGCATCAAACGGCCCCCCTATTTTACCGTGTTGATTATAGCCGGTGACAAATATGTTGTTAAAGGAATCATTCTGAACAAATAACATATTGTTTTCCCTATTTCAGACATAACAAAAAAAAAATGCCTATATTCCGGCAGTAATGGCCTCTTTTCCGACTCCTACCATAAGTTTGGAAAATCTAATCGATATCCCTGTTGAAGTTGACTTTGGTACGTCTGCTCTGTGCAAATGACATACTTTTGAAACAAATCGTGTTTTCTTAATAACCGGCTGCCAAAACAGATGACCCACCGACACGCAAACGAAAGCTCGGTGCCAGCACTCAGGCCACAAATCACCAGCAAAGCTACCGCATTGGGGAAGCTGAGCATACAAATGACTTAACTTCCGTTCCAATTTCCCTAGACGCTTCCATAAGAACTTTATACTTGACCACTGACTACGTAAACCGTTAGTACCCCTCCTTCCTCGCCACACTTTTGCACGCGTACGATAACAAGTTGACTAAACTATTTTACTTCTCTCAGATATCGAAATTTCCGATATGGGCAACCCTTCTATGGTATGCCCTTTCTGTGGTGCTCCTTATTGGCGCGAAGAAGCAATTAAACGCACCGCTAGGCGGGCTGCTCCAGAGTTTAATCGATGTTGCAACAAAGGGCTTATCAAATTATATAAACCAATCCCGACTCCGCCATACCTCTCATCCCTGCTGAATCGCAGCTTGAACCCAAAATACACAAACTTCATGGAAAATGTTCGAGCATACAATTCCATGTTCTCTTTCACTTCAATGGGTGCAAAGGTAGATAGCAGTATAAACAAAAACAAAGGGCCTTTCGTTTTTAAGATATCGGGGCAAAATCACCATGTAATGGGATCTTTACTTCCCCCCCCAAATGAAACACCCAAGTTTGCCCAGCTGTACGTTGTCGACACTCAAAATGAAAAAACAAATAGACTTTCACATTTTAACTCAGAAAATTCAAAAAACTCACTTGACCCTGATGTTGTAGAGAACCTGATGAAGATGTTTGACGAACATAACGCCCTTACCAAAAGCTTTAGGATGGCAAGAGACAGACTTAATGGAACAAATGTCCCTCAACTAAAGCTACGTTTGCTCGGTAGAAGAGAAGTGGATGCTAAACAGTATGAGACACCCTCTACAAACGAGATTGCATCCCTAATCGTTGGAGACTTTGATCACTATGACATTACCAGAGATCTTATTATCGAAACTAATGACAAAACTATGAAAAGGATACACATCCTACACCCGAGTTTGATGGCACTGCAATATCCACTTCTCTTCCCATATGGTGAGGATGGATACACGGAAAATATGCCGTACTCTCCGTCCCCACTCCAAAAAACTCTAAAAAGAAAACATATAACTATGCGCGAATATTATGCCTTCCAACTATACTGTACAAATACGCAGAAAATCTCCATCCATTTAACGGGCAGACTCTTCCAACAGTACATAGTAGATGCATATTCCTGTGTTGAACAAGCCCGTCTTGATTATCTACGACGAAACCAGACATCCCTTAGATCGGAGATTTATTCGGGCTTGAGAGACGCATTTTTCCACGGAGACCACGATGGTGCACAACTTGGCAAGAAAATAATTCTTCCCTCGACATACACGGGCGGTCCTAGATACATGCTAGAGCACTATCAAGATGCAATGGCCATATGTCGATTCTTTGGAAACCCAACTTTCTTCATAACGTTCACGTGTAATCCTCTATGGCCAGAAATTCGCAACACAATGTCGACATTCTCTGATGGTAAACATGAAAACAGACCTGACATTGTTGCCAGAGTTTTCAAAATGAAAGTTGAGAGCCTTATGAATGACTTAAAGAACAAAGAAATCCTTGGGAAAATTAGCGCTTTGCTTTACACTGTCGAGTTCCAAAAACGTGGGCTGCCTCATATTCATTGCCTGGTATGGCTACATCGAGAACACAAAAAAATGACTCCCGCTGAAATTGATGGTGTAATTACTGCAGAATTACCTGACCCTAGACGTGATCCCATTGGATTCAAAGCTGTAACGCGATACATGATCCACGGACCGTGCGGTCCTCTAAATCCTAAATGCGTGTGTATGAAAAATAATAAATGCTCGAAGTTCTTTCCAAAAAAACACGAACCATCCACGACAATTGACGAGCATGGTTTTGTAACCTACAAACGCCATGCGGACAGCTTTTTCTTTGAAAAGAACGGCATCCGCATAGATAATAGGTTTGTTGTTCCTCACAACCGGAACTTAATAGTGCGCTATCAAGCTCACTTGAACATTGATGCGTGCTGCTACTCTACTATGGTCAAGTATCTATTCAAGTATATCACAAAAGGAAGCGATCGCGTCCGTGCAGTCATCGAACAAGAACAACCAGCATTATCCACCGAGCATGGCGAACCACGTGTTGCGAAAGACGAAATTAAAGAGTACTTGGATTGCCGGTACATATCACCCCCCGAAGCATGTTGGCGGTTGTTTGAGTTCCCAATCCACCATAGGGAACCGTCCGTTGATCGTCTACCAGTCCATCTTCCCTTTCAAAATGCGGTTTTATACCCGGAACATCGCTCTTTAAATAGTGTCATTAACTTTTCAAATGCGCACAAAACAATGTTGACTGAGTGGATGACCATTAACATCAACCACGTTGAAGCGCGCTCATTGACTTATGTTCAGTTCCCTATGCACTGGGTATGGGACCCTAAGAATAAGACATGGCTATCCAGAAAAAAAGGCACTGCTTTGGGCCGCATTTCATACGTGCACCCGAGCTGTGGGGAATTATATTACCTCCGCATGCTGCTTAACTTCATCAAAGGCGCAACTGATTTTAAGGAAATTAGAACACGTTCAGGGGTTGTGCATCCAACTTTCCAAAGTGTCTGTGAAGCATATGGATTATTAGGTAACGACAACGAATGGCATGATGCCCTTACAGAGGCAAGTTTCACGGGTTCAGCAAAACAATTGAGGCATCTATTTGTTGTTATAGTTATTTTTTGTGCTGTTGCTGATCCGTTGAAATTATTTGACAAATTCTATGGGAATTTCACCGAAGATATCGAGTATGAAATTCGTCAGCAGCTCACACTCCCACCGAATTTCGATATGTCCATGCACATTAAGAACTATGTTCTAAAGGATCTTGAAACCTATTTCAACCGCAACGGCCATTCATTATCTGATTTCCATCTACCTACGCCTTCCTTGGCACCCAGCAATTTGACTACCAATCGTTTGATACATGAAGAACAGGCGTACGACATAATAGACCTTCATTCAAAGCACACCAGGATGCTCGCTACTCTTAATGAAGAACAGTTGGCTTTTTACACCACCGTTGTTAATTCTTTAAATACTGATGGTCCGAAATTATTTTTCCTGTACGGTCACGGTGGTACTGGCAAGACTTACCTGTATGAAACGATAATAGCTAAGCTTCGATCAGAGTGCAAGATTGTTTTAGTCGTTGCTTCCTCCGGTATTGCAGCTCTACTTCTCCCAGGCGGTAGGACAGCTCATTCGCGCTTTAAGATTCCTTTAGAGGTTACATCAGTTTCCACTTGCAATATCAAGAAAGGGACAAACCTTGCCAAACTCATACAAGAAACCAGCCTTATTATATGGGACGAGGCCCCTATGTGTCATCGCTTCTGTTTTGAATCTCTGGATCGTTCAATACGAGACATACTAAGTGACACTGACCCAGAAGCAAAAGACGTCCCATTCGGCAAGAAACCTATAATTTTAGGTGGCGACTTTCGCCAAATTTTACCTGTAATTCCTAATGGATCTAAAGAGGACATTCTCGATGCTTCACTGACCAAATCATATTTGTGGCCACATTTTAAAGTACATGCATTGAAAACGAACATGCGATTGTCGGAGACACAAAACAGTTTCCTTCATGCAGAGTACTCATCTTTCGCTCAATGGCTTTTGTCTGTCGGCGATGGGAAAGTTATCGGTGGTCCATATCAGTCCGTTGACAACGAACAAAATTGGATTACTTTACCAGTTCAACTAACAACTGCCCCCTCAGATGACCCTATTTCCACCATTGTAAGAGAGACATACCCAGGTCTACTCTCAAACTACATGAACACCCTGTACTTGCAAGAACGTGCTATTGTAACACCCCGAAATGAAACTGCAAAACGAATCAACGACCATATACTTAACTTAATCCCCGGTACGGAACGTACATATTACAACAGCGACTCCATATGTAAAACCACCACAAATTATGAAGATTTCCAAACCTTATACCCGGTGGAATTTCTCAACTCGATCAACCCATACGGTATACCCAGCCACGAGATCCTCTTAAAACTGAACACACCTATAATGTTAATGCGCAATATCAACCCGTCTATTGGTTTATGTAATGGCACCCGATTAGTTATACTTCAGTTGGGCGATAGGGTAATCGAAGCAAGTATCTTAACTGGTTCTTTTGTAGGCAACCGTGTTTTTATACCCAGAATCATGTTGAATTATAGCGACAAGAAACTCCCATTTGTCTTGCAAAGGCGCCAATTTCCAGTTAAAATATGCTATTGTATGACAATTAATAAGAGCCAGGGACAGACCTTGAAACAGGTCGGGCTTTTCTTGAACGAGCCCGTGTTTACGCACGGCCAGCTTTACGTGGCCCTGTCTCGCGTGACAAATTCTTCAAATATTCAAATAACAATCGATCATGCTGCTACTGAAAGTGGGGCCAGCATGGATGCAACGGAGCGCGAGAAACTACCGTACCTGACAAAGAATGTTGTGTACACAGAAATTTTTGATAGTCTCTAGGAAACTGCACTAAAATATGAGTCATTCCTAACAACTAACACTTAATTTATATCGTGAACTTGCATTTTGTATTATGCTGCAATATTTGTTGACTTCAATCTCACTAACTTCTTTCCCCTTTTCAATCATGCAGTTTAGCCATGGACTTCACTGCCCTATCGCTCATTAATGCGGACAGCAAGAATGTTCGCATTCGAGTTCGTGTTGCCAGGTGCTGGGATTTCATCAACCCACGGAACATCAACCAGATTTACAGTTACGATCTGCTGCTAATTGACAACCAGGTATGTTGTTTAACACTTGTAAAGCAAAAAAGAAATAAAATGTTATTTCTGTAACTTTTAAAATTGATCTTAGGGTGACACTATACATGCAATCATATCGATTGACGTTGCTGACAAACTAAGGGACGTCCTCTTGGAGGGAAATGTCTATTACATCTCCGGCTTTAGCGTTTCTGCTGCACAGGCTAATTACCGTGTGTCAACCCACCTGTTCCGCATCAGAATTCCCATCAATGCGTACATCAAGAAGATAGAAGAGGACTCACCTGATATTCCATTTGATACCTTCAATTTCTTGACTTTTGAGGAGGCAAAAGAGCGGGTTGGGATGGTTGACTATGTTATAGGTATGTGCAATACTCAACTACCCTTTAAACTATTTACCAAGTACCTTACTAAATATGGAAGCAAACTCTTATGCCTTTATTTAATCTAATTTTTCGATTGCTCTTTATTGGAAACAACGTATTTATTTATTATTGGTGCATTTGCATTGAGTAAACATCCTAATGTAGCACTGTTTCTTTTATAACCAGCAACTGGCCATGATGTGTTTTGTATAGCTACCTCTGATATTAACATTTATGAGTTTTTTAAAAATTTGCAAGATACGTATGGCTTGGTGACACGCTTGGGCAACCTCGAACGGGTTCGAGCCCTTGACCAAATGAAACACAGACGCAGCATCTTCATTGAAGATTTAAGGTGGTGCATTGACAACCATTTGTATTGGGCCTTAGCTACTTTAATGTTTGTACATTGGTTTAATTGGAATAAATGTTTGTAGTGGGACTGAAATTGAAATCACGCTATGGGACAACATAGCACTTGCCTTTCCTGAGCCTCATGTCGTATCATGTTCGGAGGACAAACCAGTGGCTCTAGCTATTGTCGCTGTAGTAGCTAGGCCTTTCAATAGTATTTCAGTTTCAGTAGTTCTTGCACTTAGTTTAGGATTTTTTTGCCCCGTCTCATTTTGTTTGTTTTATCTTTTTTGGTTGCCGTACAGATGGATTCACCCTTGCTAGCACAGCTGGCACAAAAATGTTTGTGAACCCTGCAATCCCTGAAATCACCAGCTTCCTTGGCGGGTAAGCTTGAAGCCCATTGGCAAGAGCGAATCAATTTGGTATACTCGAAATTTGACTAAAACAATTTGGTAATGTATGCTCGAATGACATGACAGGGTCACCAAACCATACCCATTTCTGCACATGACTGCTCCGCTCTTGGACGATAACACTAATATTGAAGATGAAAGGAACACCAACAGGAAAAGCGTTGTTGAGCTCTTGCAGGTTGATATTCATACTGACAAGGTGAGTTCGGAAAAAAGTTCTTAGCACACAGTTTACGCCTTTAGAAAAGTAACATTCCCTTTAAATGTTTGTGTGGTGTCATTGAATACACCGATAATTCTGAGTTTGTTGCATTGAGAAAGAAGAAAAATAGAAAACAATTTAGGTGTTCAGAAAACTGATGTTCGCTGCTACTGTTGCAGGAAATAAAATTCACGTGCAAAGGTAAAATAAAGGCCATTGACTGCGAAGAAGGATGGTGGTACCGTGCCTGCCCCCGCTGCAAAAGCAGCATTCAAAACTTAGATGACAAACTATGGTGCAAGAATTGCCGCTTCATTGAAGCCTTGCCTATCGCATGGTATTACTCTCATCGTCCAAGTTTTTCCCTTTCTCAGACTTATCAGTAACTCAGAAACTATAAAAGAAAAAAAAAATGCAGCATTTGACCCCCCTTCTAAACTGCAGGTACCGACTCCGTTTGATTGTGGAAGATAAGACGGGTTCTGCTACTTTTGTTCTTTTTGGCCGTATGGCAGCTGACCTCATTGGCGTCCCTGCGCACACCCTCGCTGCTAGCTTCAAAGACAGGTACGACACGCCGCCTATGTTGGCTAAGCTTCACGGCATGGAAAAAACATTCCAAGTTCAACTTGGCAACTCGGTTGAGGACCCGACAAAATTTGCTTTCAAAGTTATCTACATTTTCAAGGACGATACACCGACTCCAAAGAAAGAAATTCCAAGCCCACTTTCAGCCCGCTCGACCCACTTAACCTCGCCTCTCTCAAAGGGCGCCTGCCAACCAACAGTCAAAAGAACCCTGCAGTTCCAGACTGATGAAGACCCGGCAAAAGAACAAGCACTTGAACCAGCCAACAAGAAACGTCGCAAAGAGTAAGTCATTTACACATGATTGTATAGAACCTGTTTGTTTACCGGTACCCTATTTTAACATCCTACATTTTCTGGAACAGTAAAGCTACAGCTTCTTCGAGCAAGTGATTTCCCACTTTTCAACCATGTAAGTCATTACTCTTACTTTGCCTGCTCCTTGCCCCCTTCATTGCCGTATGCGATTTAATGTATTTCCGTTTCTACATACACAGGTTTAAAGAAAGCAGCGCCGTGGAAGCGGCCCCAACTATCTGCTCCTTCAATATTTGTTTTATTTTTCAATCGTGTTTAATTTTCTTCAACAATGTGTTTGTTCACAAACATTTTCCGTTTTCATTTATGCAAAGTCTGAACCTAGACAATTCGTCGCTTTAATGATTTCGTGTATTCAATATTTAGTCACATCTAATATTACGCGCTTTATTATTTAATTTGGTCGTTTAAAAACCGCCCGAAGCGGAGCGAGGGTTCCTATCTAGTATATATATAAGATTAATGATATTATAAGTTACCTTTTATATATACAGCATAAACATGATTATTTTGTCTTTATTCAAAATGAAAATCATCCATGTGTTTGTATGATTAAATTAAAACACAATACATGCCTTGCAAATTATGATACATGCAGAAAAGGTAAAAGCATTATTATGATATTTGTAGTAGATGGTATTAAAAAGGCTTATATACAACATCATACATTTTTGTTGCTTGATATCATACATACGGTTTACTGTTATCAACTTGCCAACCAAGTTTGTAAGATGACAACTCATCACTAACTACATATTATTTTGACAGCTAGCCTATCTCAACTCTATGATCTCTGATCAATTCTTTTTCGCATATCTTGCAAGAATAATATGCAAGCTGGAAGCAAACATCTATCCCTCCAAAATCAAATTCAAATTTTGAATACACACCAAACGACCACTTTCTACAACTATAAATGAGGAGGAGATGTGCAGTTGAAGGTTAAGGAAATTATTTGAGAAAAGATTAAAGCATACAATCAAGAGTTATAGTTCAAAAGCTTTAGTTACTTATATTCGAGTGTTGAGTGTTTAAATTAATTAATTCAAAAATATCTTTGTAAAGATTAAGCATTGAGGCTTAATCGGGGTTTATCACTACAGCCTTAGAAAAAGTGTAATAGGTTTACAGTTAGCCTTGAAAATTGTAATAGGTTCTTAAGCACCTGTAAGCTTGGTAAAAACTGATGGGGAGTTGCTCAAACACTTGGAAGTTTGAAAGAGTAAATACTGGGAGAGGTATTTACTAGACAGTGTCTCGGATTGCGAGAATTGTCTCCACAGGCTTGGTTTCTGCCCTTAAAGAAATCACATAGTTGAAAATCTCAAGAGGTTCTCTTGGGTACAGGACTAGGCTCACAAGGAGACCGAACCTGGATAAATGCTCTGCGTTTAATCCTTCTATATCCATACTCTCTTTACTTTACTGTTATTTAATTATCTGCAAATATTTCAACTGTCTGCTTTAGTATTTGCTTGCTTAAATAAATTGACTCTAAACTGTTTTATTCTTATAACAAATAAACAACTATATCTTCCGCAATATATTTTATACTGTTGTTTATTAAATAGGCAAAAGTTTTTATAAGAATAACTGTATTTTAAAAGAGGCAATAAATCATATTCACCCCCCTCTAGTATTTATATAGTCATATTTGAGCCAACAATTGGTATCAGAGCCAATCTTTTTGCATATTAAAGTTTAACGACTTTCGAGAGATTCGTTTTGACTAACAGGAGTGTTAATTTTTCTGGAAATATGACCACACAGTTAATACCTGAAGGACAGTCTATTGTTAGACCACCTTTATTTTATGGAGCTAATTACTCTTTCTGGAAAAATAGGATGAGAAATTTTATTCAATCTAGTGATATTTTTGTTTGGAAAAATATTAGAGATGGATCTTTTACTCCAACAAAAATAGTTCATAATGTTAAAATTGAAAAGATTGAATCTGAGTACACTAATGATGATTGGAAACAGTTACAATTAAATGCTAAAGCTTTTAATATTTTACACTGTGCTTTAGATATTAATGAATATCATCGTGTTTCAGGATGCTCAAGTGCCAAGGAGATATGGGACAAACTCGAAGTCACTTATGAAGGGACACAGAAGCAAAAGGATCTAAGGGTAAATTTATATATGCGAGAGTTTTAATTATTTAAGATTGAGGTAAACGAAACTGTTTCAGAAATGAACACAAGGTTCACCACCATAATAAATAATCTAAAAACCCTT
Organism: Euphorbia peplus; assembly: GCA_028411795.1. Taxonomy (NCBI): domain Eukaryota; kingdom Viridiplantae; phylum Streptophyta; class Magnoliopsida; order Malpighiales; family Euphorbiaceae; genus Euphorbia; species Euphorbia peplus. The sequence continues at coordinate 20,347,752 of CP110844.1, forward strand.
GGAAAAGCCTTTAAAGATGAGGAGCTAATTAAAAACTTAATGAGAACAATACCCTTAGTCTGGGATCCTAAATTGACAGCCATTGATGAGGCTAGAGATCTGTCCACTTACTCTTACGATGAGTTTATTAGATCTCTGCTGACTCATGAGATAAAATGACATCTGTCAATGATAAAGAGCCCGAGATAAGAAAATTGAAGTCAACTGGATTAAAAGCTAAAATTATGAATGAAAGTTCGAGTGAAGAATCTAAAGAAGAAATTGCTTTGCTAACTCGAAAATTTAACAAATTTCTGAAAAAGAAAAACTTTAAAAAGTTTCCGAAAAAGAACTTTCATAAAGAATCCAGAACTTCTGATAAGTTTAAAAAGGACTCCTCCCAAGATGTTATTTGTTTTGAATGTGAAAAATCGGGACATATTAAACCGAACTGTCCAAATCTGAAAAATCAAAACAAAAAGAAAGGGAAACAAGCTATGGTTGCAACTTGGAGTGATTGTGATGAATCTTCGTCAAGTGATGAAGAAGATGATGTAGTTGCAAATATCTGTTTCATGGCAAAGGAAGAAACAACTGAAAATTCATCAGATGACTGTGAGGAAGACTCACCTGAGGTAACTTTTAGTCTTATGTCCAAAGATGAATTAATTTCTGTTTGCTGTGATTTGTATGATACCTCTCTTGAGACTCTATCAAAATTTAAAAATTGCAAGAAAGAAAATAAGAGTCTTAAAAAGGAGAATTTAGAACTACTAGATAAAGTGAAATTTCTCGAAACTAGTAATTCTGAAATTCTTGTTGAGGTACAGTCTCTGAAAAACCAGAAAATAAAAAATGATAAAATTATGAGTGGTTTTTCAAAAGGAAAAGAAATTCTTCATGATATTATTAAATCCCAAAGACACTGTGATGACAGATCCGGGATTGGATGTTCAAATAGTTATCATGAGAATTTCAATAGAGATAAACTAAATAAAAATAAATGTTATTATTGTAGTCATAATGACCATGTAATTAAAATTTGCAAATTTAAAAATGGTCAACATAAAGGAAAGTTTATCTGGATTGAAAAAGCGTCGAGATTGTCTACTGCTAACTTCTCAGGACCCAAGATTCATTGGGTACCTAAATCTAATTGATTAATTCCAGGGATACTTGAAAGGCACACAGAGGTCAAAAAGCTGGTATATTGACAGTGCCTATTCAAGACACATGACTGGTGATAAAAATGCGTTTACCTCTATTATTTTTTTTTAACGGAGGAAGTGTCAGTTTTGGAGATAAACGAAAAGGACAAGTAATCGGAAAAGGTCAAGTAGGTGTACAACCAAATATTGAAGATGTATCTTTAGTCGATGGACTAAAATATAATCTTCTGAGCGTAAGTCATCTATGTGATAAACGCATGAAAGTAGTTTTCAACTCTAAAAATTGTGAAGTTATTGATGCAAAAACTGACAAAGTTTTATTTACAGTACCAAGAGTTGAAAATGTCTAGATGCTTAATCTTGATAAAATATCTTATGATAAATGTCTTGTTTCACATAATGATGAAAGTTGGTTATGACACAAAAGATTAGGACATGCTAGTATGCACTTAATTTCAAAGTTATTTAAGAAAGAACTTGTAAAAGGTCTTCCTAAGATAAATTTTAATAAAGACCATATATGTGATGCATGTCAAAAAGGTAAACAGACTAGAAGTTCTTTCAGTTTGAAAGGAGTTGTATCAACAAATAGACCACTTGAATTACTTCACCTAGATTTATTTGGACCAATTCAACCATCTAGTTTAGGAGGAAAGAAGTATGCTTTTGTAATTGTTGATGATTATTCTAGATTTACCTGGACCTTATTTCTGACCTCAAAAGATGAAACCTTTGATCAGTTTGTCAATCTTGTCAAGAAACTCCAAAATGACAAAAATGTGAAATTATCCTCTATTAGAAGTGATAATGGTGGTGAGTTCAAAAATTAGTCATTTGAATTGTTTTGTAATGAGTCTGGTATTAATCATATGTTTTCTGCCCCCAGAACTCCTCAACAAAATGGAGTTGTAGAACGTAAAAATAGGACGTTGGAAGAAATGGCTAGAACTATGATAAGTGAAAGTAATCTTCCTAAATATTTCTGGGCTGAAGCTACTAACACAGCTTGCTATATATTAAATAGAGCATTAATCAGACCCATTTTGAAAAAGACTCCCTACGAGTTATGGAAAGGAAGAAAATCGAATATTAGTTACTTTCACATATTTGGTTCTAGATGTTTTGTCCATAACAATAACAAAGACCAACTAGGTAAGTTCGATGAAAAGTCTGATGAAGGAATCTTTCTAGGATATTCCTTGACTAGTAAAGCTTATCGTGTTTTTAATAAAAGAAACCTAGTTGTAGAAGAGTCTATTCATGTTGTTTTTGATGAAAATAATTTAACTGTGGAAAAGATAAATGATGATTTATTATCAGTTGAAAATCCTCAGCTAAATGCATCTTCATCAGAACAGTCAGTACCTAGAGAAGAGAAAATTGAAAATACTGATCTTTCCAAGGAAATTCGAGTTCCGAGAAATCACTCTCAGGAAAATATTATTGATGACCCCTCTGAAAAAGTAATGACTAGAACATAGTTCAGAAAGTACTTCGGTAATATTGCCTTTGTATCTGAACTTGAACCAAAAAGCTTCAAAGAAGCTGAAGATGATGAAAATTGTATTCTTGCTATGCAAGAAGAACTAAACCAATTCAAAATAAATAATGTTTGGAAATTAGTTCCACGACCAAAAGATAAGACTATCATCGGAACTAAATGGGTCTTTAGGAATAAATTAGATGAATCCGGATGTGTCACTAGAAATAAAGCTAGATTGGTTGCTCAGGGTTACAACCAACAAGACGGTATTGATTTTGATGAAACTTATGCTCCAGTTGCTAGATTAGAATCTATTCGTATGCTTTGTGCTTTTGCTTGCTATAAAGATTTTAAACTCTATCAAATGGATGTTAAAAGTGCATTTTTAAATGGTTTTATTTCTGAGGAAGTTTATGTTAAACAACCTCATGTTTTTGAAGATTCAGTTTATCCGGATCATGTTTTCAAACTTTCAAAAGCTTTATATGGTTTGAAACAAGCTCCAAGACCTTGGTATGATAGATTAAGTTCTTTTCTGATTAAAAAGAATTTTCAAAGAGGAAAAGTTGATATTACCCTGTTTATTAAATATGAAAAAGGTCATCTATTGATTGTGCAAATATATGTTGACGATATTATTTTTGGATCAACTGATGAATCTCTTTGTGAAACCTTTGCAAAAGAAATGAGCAATGAATTTGAGATGTCCATGATGGGCGAATCAAATTTCTTTTTAGGTTTGCAGATTAAACAGGGAAAACGAGGTATTTTCATTAATCAGGGAGTCAGAGAACTTTTGAAAAAGTTTGAAATGAATGACTGCAATGAAGAAGTTACTCCAATGAGTACTGTTGTAAAAATTAAGAAAGATGAGAAAGGAAAAAGTGTCGACATAAAGAAATACAGGGGAATGATAGGGTCACTACTGTATCTTACAGCTAGTAGACCTGACATTCAGTTTAGTGTATGTTTTTGTGTTAGATATCGATCTAACCCGAAAGAATCTCATTATGTTGTAGTTAAAAGAATTTTCAGGTACTTAAAAGGAACTCAAAATATTGGGTTACGGTATCCAAAATGCAAGGAAATGGATCTTGTTGGATACAGTGATGTTTACTATGCAGGTTGCAGGTTAGAGAGAAAAAGTACGTCAGGTACGTGTCACTTTTTAGGAAATGCACTAGTCTCATGGTCCACTAAAAAGCAAAACTCTGTAGCACTGTCTACCACTGAAGAGGAATATATTTCTGCTGGTAACTGTGTTGCTCAGAATTTATGGATGAGACAACATTTAAAAGATTACGGTTTAACTTTTGAATATGTTCCCGTTAAATGTGATAATACAAGTGCTATTAATTTGGGTAAAAATCCCAGTCAGCATTCAAGAGCTAAGCACATTGATATTAAACACCATTTTATACGTGACCATATTCAGAAAGGAGACATTAGGGTTAGGTCCGAGCGGTTTTCTATTCTTAGAAGCGAATTGAGAATGACAAACTCCATTTTTGATTAAAATAGTGCTTAACAAAAATTCAATTTACAAAAAGCATTTTAATCAAAAATTAATTTGTTATAGCCACATAATTTAGTTAACAATATTCTAAAATTCTGTTCTGACATGTTTTGGCTATGTGAGCTGTATTACTCAAAATTACCTTGCTTCCTTTGTGTTCTTCATGTTTACGAAACAGGCCCATTAACTTTGTTACAACTGTTTAATAAGGCCTAAATCAGAAATGTTAAGGCTTAATAAAGCCTGCTTTACAAGTTTGAAAAATAAACAGGGACCAACTATGAATTTTTTCCCTCTAAAAATACAAAGAGTCATCTTCGTTCATGCACTGTAGACTCATTGGAAAAAAAAGGGAAGAAAAAATCTTGCCAAAGATCACCGCCCAAGCTATGTCTGATCATTCTCTGAACCTACAAAATACCTTGTTTATCATCTTTCATCTTACAAGCCTTTTATCTTTAAAAAGGAAAAAGAAAACCTTTTGTCTCCCATAAACATGAATCCCAAAGCAAGAACCAACCCACTTAAAGCCTCTGCACTCAGGAATCGTTCTTTTGGCATAAAGATCAATGAAGGATCTATCATAGAAATCATGTCAAGGAATGATCGCCTCAAAGATGTCATTGAAAACTCCTTAAATCCAAACACTGATCGTGAGGTAACTCTGAACCCTTGTGAAACCCATATGAGACCTATTTATGCTAATATTCACTCTAGGGATCTATTACCTTCTATGCATATTGATTTGAAATATCTGGAAACCCTAAACTTACAGCTGAAAACTTGGTTTAACATTCAAAACTGGTCTTCTCTTTTGAGTCGGAAAGATTACATCTATCCATCTCTTGTTTATGAGTTTTATGAAAATCTGTCATAAATATCTTTTGGAACTTATTGTACTTCTGTTAAGGGAAAAGAATTTATTCTTGATGACATTGTTCTTGGCAGAATTTTGAAAATCCCTTTTCAAGGAAAACAGATTTCAAAAAAATGCTCAATTGACTAGTTTTGAAAACTATGACTTTTGCACCTTTGCAAGAAAAGCCTGTAAAACTTTGAATAATCAACCTATTCCAGATGTTCTGAGGAGAAGTATGCTTGAACCAAGTCTAGAGATATTACATTATCTCGTTACAAGGGTTCTGATTCCCGTTAGGAGTAACCTAGGAACTGTAAGCTATCTAGACTTGTACATCATGTGGAATATCATGCATAACATATCTGTAAACTTGCATTTTTTCATGTTAGAGCATATGTCAAAACTGAGAATTCAAGATAGTTTACCTTATGCCATGCTTTTGACATATGTTTTCAAGTATTTTGACATCAGTTTTGAAAATGAATTTGAACAAAACTTCTCTAGATGTCTTTCAAGAACTGAGTTTCTTAAAATGCTTTTCAGAAATAAAAGTAAAGAGGAAAGAAAAAGCCTATTAAGAGATATCAGTTGTACCTCCTCAAAGCTCACATCTAAAGACCACTTACCTTTTGATTATACCTCATGTTCTGAAACAATAAATCATGTTGAAGGAGAAGTATCTCCCACTCTAAGTATCAACTCTATATATATTAATGAGATGCTCTTGCAAAAAAAAGAAGGCTCCAATGAGTGAACTGGATTCTGAGAATGCTCCTCCAATGAATCAAGAAGAGTTGCACTATTTCAACTCTTTGTCTGAAAACTACAATGAAGCCTCTTCTCAGCCATCCACTTTTACTCTACCATCAAACCCCATGTATGTTGATGTCAAGACATACAACCCAACAAACAAAGAACACACCCCTTTGTTTCTCTCTCACTTCAACCTATAGTCTGGTTTACTTGAAGGAAAGAAACCCAACCTCAATATTCCTATTTGGAAACTCCAATACCTGACCAGTTCTCCAAACTCTTGACCCACTTGAAGGAGATGTATGGCTATGTTAACTCCACTGTTCACAAGCTTGACTCCCACTCTCAACATCTTGCAAGCTCAATGAGTCAAGCTGATATCATGACTCAAAGAGTTTCAGGACAATTTTATGACATGGAAGGAGCAATGAACAATCTAACTGCAAAAATGGATGCCTTGTGTAATTATGTGCAGGAAAAGACTAGGAAGCAAGATCAAGTTCTTCAGAATATCAACACCAAGTTAGATGACCAGCATGGGAGGATATTTGCTCTTTAGAAACATCATCAATATCTTCTAGGGAAGCATGAAACCTTGGATGTTGAAATCCAATCTCTCAAAGCTGGAACTATGGACTTGACTGCTGCAATTCACAGCATTTCTGGAGTCAATCCAGCAGCTGGACATCTAGAAGAGAATGCGAATGAAGAAGTTCCACTCCATGAGTTCATCAATGCTGCAACACCTCAGCAGTACAAAGACACACTGAGCAATGCTTCATAAAGCTCACTTCTATCCTATATCTAAAACTACTTCATATATATATATATATGTGTGTGTGTGTGTGTGTGTGTGTGAATGTATGATATAACTTAGTGCTCCTTAAAAAGCCTTTTGTCTGTATTAAATAGTGATGTGCACACCAAACATTGCAGGTACCTTTTTGTATGAATATTGATATCCATAGCATCTATTATAATATCTAAAGTAGCTTGTTTATATTCTGTTTTGATTCATATTGCAGGTGCTTCACAAAATAACTAAAGGTTATTTTTCAGTCAACTTTCTGCAATGATTGACCTACCCTTTTTTATTGTCTTTCAAAGGGGGAGTAATGTTATGTGATGGTTCTGGTTTAAACTTATGTGATTAGATGATATAGTACTGTTGGATTATTTTTGCTGCAAATTCTGGATTATTTGCTGCAGATGCTGGACTATTGCTTGATTAAAATCCAACAGATGTTTCAAAAATTAATCATGATGTTGTACCTTGTTTTACTTGGTGGAATAATATGTTTGTTAAAATCATATCATGCTATTGAAATGTGTTTATGTGATTGAAATCATATCATGCTATCTTATCTTGTCATGTTGTGTACTTTGCTGATATGATTAAAGTCTAGGCTATCATCTACTCATTTTTTTGTTCTGTGTTTTGTTGCTAGACTCAAATTAACCACATACACAGGGGAGCATATATAGTGATAGTAAAGAACAATTTGTTTCTCAAGACATCACAAAGGGGGAGAATATTAAATCACAAAGATTGTGATGACTTGATACATATTTCTCAAATGGTCCTTTAATTGGTTATCTCTACATAAAAATGCTCAAAATGTCTTCCCTCCATAAAATCGTTTATGTATATGCTCGTAACTAATTTTGATGAACTCACTATATGAAAATGAGAAATTAAGGAGTTCGTCAAAAACACAGTTTAAAATATATCTCTAAAGCATAAGCTTTAAAATTACGTTTGAGATATATAAGATACTCTATTGCTCTTAATAATTATGTATATGCTCGTGATTATTTTTAATGAACTCACTGTATGAAAATGAGAAATTAAGGAATTTGTCGAAAGAACAATTTGTTTGATGCAGATACCTAAAATGATATTTTTCATGGCTTTTAAATATAAGCAGAATTGTATATTCTGCATGTCTATCTTGATGAAATAAAATCATGATATGTCAAGTGATGGTTGTTGACATAGTATAAGCCATACATTCTCTATATATACATAAGATTAATGATATTATAAGTTACCTTTTATATATCCAGCATAAACATGATTATTTTGTCTTTATTCAAAATAAAAATCATCCATGTATGATTAAATTAAAAAACAATACATGCCTTGCAAACTATGATACATGCAGAAAAGGTAAAAGCATTATTATGATATTTGTAGTTGATGGTATTAAAAGAGCTTCTATACAACATCATACATCTTTGTTGCTTGATATCATACATACGGTTTACTGTTATCAACTTGCCAACCAAGTTTGTAAGATGACAACTCATCACTAACTACATATTATTTTGACAGCTAGCCTATCTCAACTCTATGATCTCTGATCAAATCTTTTTCGCATATCTTGCAAGAATAATATGCAAGCTGGAAACAAACATCTATCCCTCCAAAATCAAATTCAAATTTTGAATACACACCAAACGGCCACTTTCTACAACTATAAAAGAGGAGGAGATATGCAGTTGAAGGGTAAGGAAATTTTTTGAGAAAAGATTAAAGCATACAATCAAGAGTTATAGTTCAAAAGCTTTAGTTACTTATTTCCTTCAATTGCAATATTCGAGTGTTGAGTGTTTAAATTAATTCATTCAAAAATATCTTTGTAAAGATTAAGCATTGGGGCTTAATCGGGGTTTATCACTGCAGCCTTAGAAAAAGTGTAATAGGTTTAAATTTAGCCTTGAAAATTGTAATAGGTTCTTAAGCACCCGTAAGCTTAGGAAAGGTTAACACTTAGCCTTGAAAAGTGTGGGAAAGTTTCTCAGTTGCGCTTGGTAAAAACTGAGGGGGAGTTGCTTAAACACATGGAAGTTTGAAAGAGTAAATACTGGGAGAGGTATTTACTAGACAGTGTCTCAGATTGTGAGAACTGTCTCCACAGGCTTGGTTTCTGCCCTTAAAGAAATCACATAGTTGAAAATCTCAAGAGGTTCTCTTGGGGACAGGACTAGGCTCACAAGGACACCGAACCTGGATAAATGCTCTGCGTCTAATCCTTCTATATCCCTACTCTCTTTACTTTTCTGTTATTTAATTATCTGCAAATATTTCAACTGTCTGCTTTAATATTTGCTTGCTTAATTAAATTGACTCTAAACTGTTTTATTCTTATAACAAATAAACAGCTGTATCTTCCGCAATATATTTTATACTGTTGTTTATTAAATATGCAAAAGTTTTTATAAAAATAACTGTATTTTAAAAGAGGCAATAAATCCTATTCACCCCCCTCTAGTATTTATGTAGTCATATTTGGGCCAACAAATTTATGTATGAGTTAGAACACAAAGTCGATTTTGTAACTATGCTTTAAGTGAGTACCAAATCACATATGCTTTAAGTGAATAAGAACATGTTGTATCTTATGGATGATGATAATGTAGAAATAGAAACGTTTTATGTCAAGAAGCTTTGAATATGCTTGAAAACTTAGAAGCATTCTGAATTGAACAATAAAGTGTTCAAACGAGTGAGTTATGAGTACTCACAAACTTAAAGATGTAATAGCAAATATAAGAACTAAATCAATGAATCAAACAACTTTGTATAAATATTTTTTAGGTAATAATAATTAGACAATCTTATTATTGTTTAAAATATAAACCTTGAGTGCAATTTTTTTTTCAGGGTTGCTATTTACAACCCATTTTTTCCAAACTACGGCCTAATTATGCCCAAAATACCCCTCCCATTATTTCCTTCTTAATATTGATGTTTAAAACCTCCTAACAACCTATTTTTCAAGATTAAACTTTTTAACTTCAAAATCATAGTTTTTGCTCTCAATCATGGACAAAAACACGAAGAAGGTACGAATACAAACTCAATAACAGTAAATTTGATCAAAAATTTCAAAAAGTGGATTGTTTAGGGTTTGGAGGCCGCATTTATGAAGAAACGGCCATGGCCATTTCTCCTTATGGAGAAACAACCAGTCTTTCCCCAAACGACGAGACCGAAAAAAAAACTCCATAGCCGTTTAGGATTTCAAGTTTTGTTTTGCGGATTAACGTGTTTGATTAATATACTAATAGAGTTAATTTTGTGATTGGTAATCCATTATGTTCAGGATGATCGTCGGGCAAAAAAAGGAGGGGGGAAAAGTTTGTCCGTTTTAAAACAAAGTTTGGGTGTGCGGATCGGCTCGAAGGGAAAAGGACAAGAGTCGTGTGCGCAGTAGCATGCACGAGGAGGTTGATGTGCATGAGGACACTGTTGATGAGGGAACATAATTTCAAGATGATCATGATACGCATATGACGGATACACAAGACATTCAGAGTGATGATAATGTGCTTTCTAGTGTGTCTCATGTACGTAGGACACATAATGTTGCCATAAATCATGGAAGGGATGGCCGGTTCAAGCCTAGTGGAGAGTCATCAGGTAAAAATCAACATTGTAATTACTCGAATTAGATGATTTTGAATTATACAATTTATAGTTTAAATTATTTTTATCAAATATAGGAGCATCTAAACAGAATGTTGATGAAAACTGGTTAGTGAATGAGTCTGTGGCCGGAGGGCCAACAGACGATAGTATGATACCGAGTTTTCTTGGACACAAAGGTTTTATTATATGGCAGGGAGATGATGATAAAGTTATAGAAACAATTTTGAAAGTCCATAGTAGAGTTCAAGCTTGTGAGAAGCTTGGAGATTGGTACGACAAGATGCCGGATGAGGTGAGTTATCTTATTTATATCATTTATGATTAGTAATACATACATATATATATATATATATATATATGAACTGTTTTATTGAATTTGTGTAGGTGCAAAAAAAGCTTGATGGGACTGGGTTAGTGCACTTGCAGGATATCATGCTCAGTCCTCTGGATTGCTTACAACATTCACAGAGCGGTGGCAGCCGAATACTAACTCATTTCACATGCCGTTCAGTGAGATGACCATTATGATGCACGATGTTGCTCATATTCTTGGTCTTCGGGTCGAGAGACTCATGGTTTCGAAAGATGCTAGTTCCGAGATTTGAAGAGTGCGATTAAGATTTTATTCGACATGACGGAGGAAGACATGACGGGCAACGAGAAGTGTTGGCATAATGGAGGAGTATCGATTGACACCATATATTGCGGAGTGTGAAAATAGTTCTGCTGATACACATGCCATTGCCTGGATGTGGTTGTTGCTAGGTTGCACTATTTTTATTAACAAGAGTGGTTGTCAGATCAAACCGTCATGCCTACTTGAGATTAAGGACATACTAGATGGTGTGGAGAAATACTCATTGGGCTCTGCAAATTTAGCTCTATATCGTCAGTTGGGAGTGGCATCTGTTGGCCCTAACAAGATCAGAATCACCTAGAGGGGGGGGGGGGGGGTGAATATATGTCTAAGCGGAAAACTGATAATTTCAAGTTTTTAGGGAAACTTAATTTCTCAGAGTCAAATTTCCTCAGAGTCAGAGGCTAGTTTAATGAAACAGCTTCTGAGGGAAATTCTGCCTTTTCACAGTTTAACTGCTTTCAGCAACAGAAGTTCTGAGTTAGAGAACTTCTGGACAATCTTCTGAATAAAGACAAAGATATAAAGAGTAAATCTGTTTCAGCACTAAACAAAAGCAAGTACACAGAAGAAAAATAACAAGTATAAGGAAGGGAGAAAGAGATTCAGGAGGTCCTGATGAACAGTTCATTTATCCAGGTTCACCACAAAAGTCCTGTGACTACGTCCTGTCCTCTGTAATCGCAGTCACCAGAGATTTTAAATCCACTATTCAGAACTTTTATGGCAAGTTCAGAAGCACCTTTACATCAACAGAACTTAAGCTAATTTCTCACTTTGTTCTGACTAGCCTAGAATGAGTTAAAAGATTTCCACCAGAACAACAACAATCCTGTTGTTTGGAATTCTCACCCAACTCAAACCTTAACTAGATTTCTCTCAAAATCTAACTGAGTATCACAAACGATACCAGTTTACAAGATTCCTATTATGAACTTGTGTTTCTTCACTCTCTCACTATTACAAAGCCTAAACTATGAAAGATTGAGAATGGAAAAGATTGCTCTGTTTCGCTTGTTAAAACAATGCGTTAAAATTTTAGCTCGATAATCGTGTGTATGATGCAATGGAGCTTGGTTACTATTTATAGTGCTTTGTGGATGACCGTTGCTTGAATTTGAATCTTCAACAAATGACATCAGTTTGTTGTAGCCGTTAAATTGTCATTTCTTCAAACGGTCTTCAAACACTTTGATTCCATTAACCTTGTTCTTTAACTTAATCCGGTAAGAGATTTGAAATCAAGGATAAGGTTGACTGGAATTTTACTTCATTTAGATCGGCAAAGGGTAGACAAGGAAATGCTGGTCTTGTTTGAAGCAGACATGCGCGCTCCATCACAACAGCTTTTTGAACTTTTGGCGCCTTGCATTAAATGCAGAAGTAAGAGCATTAAATGCTAAGTAAGACTCGTGACTAGCGCTTCTGAGTTCTTTAATCTTTTGTCTAAGCTTCTGATCGAAATGGAATTTCTTCTGATTGCTTCTAAACTTCTGAGGAGAGCTTTAATAGTCTTCAGAAAATCTTCAGAGCGGAGTATCCAGCTTCTGAGCTTTAAACTTCTATCTTCAGTTATTCTTCTCTTCGGAGTCTTCAAGGCAATCCAGAGTTTCTTCATTCAGCACCTGCTGAGAAACTTATACAATACTTAACAAAAATTGTTAGTCAACATTGAAAAGTATATAAGTAAAAATAGAATTTCAACTTTTGAAACGTTTGGACATAATCAAAACTCTTAGGGTTCATCAGCATCTAGGACAAATGGTTCACAGTTGACTAGATGTCTGAGCCTACTACAGGCGTGGATATATGAGTACTTTCCCTGCTTCCGACACCCGTAATTTAGAAGTAAAAATAATGATAGCATGGTCCGAAGTCAGATGTGGGATGTTCCTAATATGGAGTGGGCGGACACCAAGCGACTGAAATCCTTGCGGTTGCGTCTTGATCGATTGACTGCAGCAGAGGTAAATTATAATATATAGTTTATCGTAATTAATTTAAATTTAATTCACATGATAAATTTGTACTTTTTTGTGTATTTAGGTGATATGGATGCCATACAGTCCTGACCCGGCATTGAAGGTTCCAAGGACCATATATAGTGGTTGGATTCAATATCGGGATATCATTGAGCCGTATATGCCCATTCGATCATTGTGTCAACTCGGTTGTGTTCAACGTAAACCGCCTCCAATTACCCGACATGTGAAGGTCATACGTCCTGCGAACGCAAACAAGTACAAGGTTGAGGTACCCGATACATTAGTGCATGACTGTTGGTCTCAGCTTCCAAGTCAGTCCATTGTTAATCTTGGCATGTACAAGAAAACTTCGATTGATCGATCCATATGTGATCCAGACTACTTGAGTTGGTACTTCCTCCATTCGCATCCGTTTATACTGAGTGAGTTAAGTGTTACGTTTAACGCACAGTCACGGAGCAACAGTGAATACGTAAGTATTTTTCTATCTTATGTTAATTTATATCAACTTAAAGTTATTATATGAACTTGGTAACATGTATTGATGAATTTTTTGAATATCATATAGTGGTTTAATAGAGCGATGGCTCTCAATCAACATATGATTCAAACATTGTTCATTCACGCTCTAGAAGCTGTTGCAAACAAACATATACTTGGGTTCAATGCTTTGAGGAAGGAATGGGATGAAGCCGAGTGATTTTCGATTGATGGTCATTCTTATGTTTGGAATTATGTTTAAACTTAAAGTTAAATTCTTCATTTGTGTTTGGAATTATGTTTAAACTTGAAGTTAAATTCTTAATGTGTGTTTGGAATTATGTTTAAACTTGAAGTTAAATTCTTCATTTGTCTTTGGAATTATGTTTAAACTTGAAGTTATTTGTTATTTGTTTAGAATTATGTTTACTTTTGTGTTTGGATATTATTGTTGAATTGTTTGATACAACGTAATATGAAATGCAAACCACTTATTGTTGAATTGTGAAATATAACGTGATATGAATTGCAAACAACTTTTTATTAATCACACGACTTGAAATTAAACACACTTGCATAATCTAATCACACGACTTGAAATTAAATACGATTACATAATAAAACAAACATAACATCCTCAATGCTCGGGTGGAGGGCTTGGATATGGGAAATTATTTTGGCGGCAATACATCTCTGCAAAGTAATCAAGATTGTCCAAATGACCATTCAAGTGTTGAATATGCTCATTGGAGCGGAAGAATTATTCCTGACTCGGAAGAATTATCCGGTGATGGTGGAGCTTGAACGGGTTGCTTAGGCATGACTGGCTTCCGATTTGGGGCGGCTTTGTTTCGAACATATTTCAATTCAATGAAGTTTGATCGGAATTTTCTAACTCCGGTGACTGTTGAGACGACACTGCTTTTCCGCTGTTCTTTTTCTTACTACCCGGTGGTTCAAGTCCTTTCTATACTCGGGTCCTAGCCATGGTTATAAGAGCAAAGGAAAGAGATTGAACGACGGTGGAATAAATCGACGGAGGAGAAGCTACGACGACGCAGAAGTAGAATGGTGTACTGGATTGAGAGGCGGCGACGAACTAACGGAGCTGTGGCGGTCGGAGAATTGACGATGGTGGCACTGGGGATTAATGACCGGTGATTAAGGTGAGCGGTGGCTCCCTGTTTCGCAAAGAAGAAGATGAATTAGAGTTAGGGTTTCTTTTCAATTTAATATTTTTTTTTATATAAAAGGAATCAGAATGTAGGAGTACTTGAGAGCCAAATTTTAAAAAGTTACAGAAGACTAGAGCTTCCAACCCATAGGCATGTCTTTTTTTTTTTTTCACTTTGTCTTATCTCAAAAGTACTCCTTGTTATTTCACTCTAGTTGATTTTGATTACTTGATTTAATATATGGTTTTTATAATATGCTATATATATATATATATATATATATGTGTGTGTTTTTATAATATACTATATATATATATATATATATATATATATATATATATATCTGTGACAAAGTAATTTAATTATATACTTTATGTGCTAAAAATATAATTAACTCTAGAAATGCTTAAATGAGAATATTATACTATCTAGAGTTACTTTAGTTAAAGTATATGATTAAAGTATATATGTATGCATGTCATGATCACATCTTTTATGGCTTAAATATCACATGCTCACATGAATCTAAATTATGTTTAATTGATATTTATGCCACGAGCTAAAAAGTTATGCCATGATAAAACGTTCTTTTTATCCTATGAATTATGGTCTTTCTATGTGATCAAAATGACATATCTTAACATGTTCTTCATTGAAGTCTTATGATACGAACTTAATATGATTAATATATTTATCATAATCTATGCCATGGTTAAGATGCTTGCATACATACAAACTATATCATATTGCCATCTACGATATCATCATCTATGTTACGTATGTGATTACCATGTTTACGATGATGAATGCATGTAATATGAATTAAATGAACTCATATGATATCCATGCTTAGATGAATGCAAATGATATAAGTTAATTGGTGATTTAAGTTGAGTATAAATGAATGGCTAGGATTCAATCTTACATCTCAATCCTACGGCCACAAATGTCTCGAAATCACCAAGTTGCCATGTCTCATCAATCTTCCTACAAAACTCCCATTTCGTATGGAATCTTGTCATCTCCTAATGTAAGAGATCTCTTTCCTAATGTAAGAGATAAGGTTACTAAAGAAAGAGTAGGTTTCCTAAAGAAAGAGTAGGTTTCCTAATGGAAGAAGATAAGGTTCCTAATGTAAGTGAATCTCCTAATGTAAGAGATGAAGATTTGATGTGACAACTCAAGCTTCTCCATTTCGGCTACAACTTGAGAAGAGGTGAAGATTTCGCCTATAAATAGCAAGGAGAAGAGAAGGTTGAAGCAAGGAAAATCAAACCGAGAATCATAGCTTTCAACACGAGATATTCAAGCAAGCTTTGATTATATTTTTCCTTCAACTTTACAACGAGAGTTTGAGTGTTTTATTTCATTCAAAGATCATTGTAAAAGATTAAACGGTGGGGTTTAATCTTGGGTTTTACACTAGATCCTTATAAAAGTGTAAGAGAGGTTCTTGCTTAGCCTTGAAAAGCATATAGGTTCTTAAGCACCCGCAAGCTTAGGAGGTTATCACTGAGCCTTGAAAAGTGCCATAAGTTTCTTAGTTGATCTTGAGAAAAACTTAGTTGATTTTGAGAAAAACTAAGTGGAGTTGCTCAAACACTTGGAAGTTTGAGGGAGTGAATACTGGGAGAGGTGTTCAGCTCTAGTAGTGTCTCGGATTGTGAGAACTACTCTACCGGCTTGATTTCTGCCCTTAAAGAAATCCTTAGTGGAAAATCTCGAGAGGTGCTCTCGGGGACAGGACTAGGCTCACAAGGAGACCGAACCTGGATAAATGCTCTGCGTCTAATCCTTCTATCCCTACTCTCTTTATTATTGCCGTTTAATCACTTGCTTTGCTTTAAGCTTTTATCTTTAATTGCTTGTGATTAAATCGTGCTAAACTTGATTATTTTCTCTCATCTTTTAATCAACTAATCATTCCGCAAAATCTTTTATAGTTGATTATTTAAATAGGCAAATTATTTTAAAGAGAAAATAACAGTTTTTAAAAGGCAATAAATCCTATTCACCCCCCTCTAGTCTTTATATAGTCATTATTTGGGGCAACACTCCTCCTAAGCCATGCCCATGCCTTTATAAATCAAATTTAATACTAAAAATTCCCATGGGCATGGGTTAAGGCAATCCGAAAAAATATTGACACACTAAATAAAATTAAAACTCAAAGATTGATTTTTTTCTGACACTAATTAAAAACAAAACTCATAAAACTAAAGCAAATAGAGAGAAATTCGGGTCGCCTCCAAAAAGAGCGCCTTTGTTTATCGTCTTTGGCTAGACATTCAATCCGTTTATTCTCCATAATCCAGATTCTCCAAGATCAATTCCTCCATATTGCTTACTTGAAAACCTTCATAAAAGGGTTTAAGACGATGACCATTGACCTTGAAATTTTTATCAGTAAATAAATTTCGTATCTCAACTGCACCATGTGGAAAAATGTTAGTAACAACAAGAGGACCTATCCACCTAGAACGAAGCTTACTGATGAGTGTTGAATTCACCAAAAATAAAATACCTACTCTTGGAACTCTAAACTGTAGTATAAGATGGAGTAGGGTCGATCATAACACGAAAAAAAAAATCATAAAAAAAATAAAAATTTAATGAAAAAATTGTTATACTAATAGATTAAAATTAACTATTTAGTCCTAACTATTAAACAATTCGGTTAACACTCATTGTTCTACTAATCTATCCCAATGCAGTCTTCTTTGTAAGTACAAATTTTCCCAACCATCTACAGATGCATCTCGATACATACTCCAAAAAGTCGATATGGGAGGTGTAGGAAAATTCGATGACAAATGAAGACGAATAAAGTGTTTAATTTGATTTCCTAGATGGGCAATGACGATCTCATGTTCCAGTCGAGTTACCATTGACGGGGCCCGCAGGGGTAACACGGTAAAAGAATAAGCTAATGATTGGCCGTTATTACCGTATCCGTAAAGAAACACTGCCGCATTGAAACATGTAGCGATAACAAACAAGTCCGCAAAAGTTTCCATCCAATAATTATTTAGACATGCCCCACCGACCCATCGAATACGATTAATAGCAGCTTGAACTCGATTTTGGTATATATTCCTGCAAATGTCTTCTCTGGCAACGAGTTCATTTGTTAATATGTCTCAGACATATACATATCCATTTTGATCTCCAAATACACAATCGGCCACTACACGAAAACCACAGTTGCCATCTCCACATACATCGACATAATCTTCAACAAACGGCAAAATAATTCCTAGAATATATTTATGCAAGTACGTATCCAAAATGTTCGGTTTGTCTACAACATTAAAAAAACATTTATTTTCGTTAATTAAATATCATGTGTATATAAATTATAAATATGAGAAATTGTGATGATATTAATACCAGAGGCAGTGTTTTGGTGGCCCGTGTGACGATGATGCGACACTAGTACCGCGACCCGAAGTGGTTCGCGCACGACCTCGACGACCCCCATCCTTCTCATAAGTACTCCGAAAATTCTTGGTTGAAGTACTCCCTTTCGATCGTCCCCTAGGATTTTGGTTCGCCTCTGGTTCTTCGTAATTTGCTTGATCCGGAAAAAGGATTTTGTTGACGGTTTGAGTAACGTTACGAATGAGCGCGCGATCACCCTATTTCACATTGTCAATCACAAACTGCAAAATTTGCTCGTCATCATATCCATCCTCGGTGTTCTCGTCCACCGTTTCACCGTAAACAAGCGTTCTCCAAAATACGTGAATGCGATGCAAATCGATCGGTGTTTTAGAATCCATTAACACTTTCAACTCACATGCACAAGGAATACCATGAGTTCTTGGCAACACACATCCGCAACGATCATAGACTTCAACGCTCAAGCTTGTCATCCAATCCAACTCTTTCGCAATTAATCCCAAACAGAAGTCGGAAACACGACATACCAAGTTGTTGTAGGGAAACCTGAGATATGAGACACCGGCCCTCCGTGTGAATGTTCTAATGCTTCTCTGTTCATCAAAAATTAATTAAAACATTAATAAACGGAAATACTTTTGCTAATAATTTACAAAATATGTTGTTCTTACCGGGTTGACGTTAGTTCGACCTCCATTTTACCATCAAGTTTGATAAAGATCCTATCAAGACCACCTTGCCGCAGAACTTGCAGCGTGCGCAACCTCCACTCTACAAGTAGTATTATTGCCAAAATAGCGCACATTGTTTGTCCACACGTGAACAAACTTTTCCTTATGCATGAGCCATGTATCATAAAGCTATGATATGATGTGGGGATAACGCCTCATCACTGTCTTCATGCTGGTCAAAGCAGTTTCATATTCGGATTCAATTTTCGCTTCAAGGATCATTCTCCATCTTCCGTTTTTGTATTCATCCACGAAACCTTTATCTTTTCCACAATGTTTGTACACATATTATGCGACGTCTTTGTTGATGTTCCATGTGCAAAGTAAATGAGAAGGTTGGGGAAAAACCTCTATAATCGGGGTTATCAACCCCAACTCTCGATCCGTGACAATGGCAATAGGCTCAATCTCAAATCCAAGCACGATCCTCAATTTGTTTATGACCCAACGATAACTTTCCATATTTTCGTCCCTCACCATGGCATATCATATCAAGAAGTTCGTGTTACACGGACTCATCCCCTCAATTTCTACTAACGGCATATTGTACTTATTTGTTTTGTAGGTAGAGTTGATGCCGATAAACCACAGATAACTACGTAACGATTTGGCCGCTCCGGGATGTACCAAAAGAAGATGAGTCAAGGCACGAGTCACTTGATCGCCTTTCACAAAGCTTATATAACGTTTCTTGTCCGCTAAATGAAATAACTGACCCACCGCGCTTCTACCCTCCATGCCCTCTTTCTTCAACCAATCTCGATAATTATACACGTGTTTCACAGTAGTTTTGTCATTGGGATGTGTTCTTAAAATCTCCGACAAAATAGCACTTGGTTTTGCGTGAGCGGCAGTTAATTTATTCACAATTAGCTTTCATGCGGGACTAAGTCCACTCATTTGTCGGTGCCCTTCAGGATACACGGCCATTGCGTGATTGTGTTTGCCTTTATCTCCAGGAAATACAATTACATACGAACCATTGTGAAATTTCTTCACCTTTATTTGAAATTTGTATTGGCAAGACTTGGTTTTCGTTTTCCTACGTACGTTGTCGTCCGAACATTGAAATACTCCTCTATACGGAACGCCACGAGCACAAGTCAACATTTTAGTTTTTCCCTTGTTTTTATGAGAACCAATTACTAACTCAAAACCTAAAGAAATAGCTTTCGATTTTACCCATCCAACCGCTTCTTCAATAGTCCCAAAACGACGATCAATCTTGAATTGTCCGCTATAATATACACCATCCCCAACAAAACTTTCTAATGGAACCTGAAAATTACATTCAACTAATTAATATCAATATCAAGTCGTTAAACGACCCCAAAAACAGAGAAACGGTTTGCCCTAAGGTGAAACGGCTTTGGTGGCCGTTCCACCATATGGTGAAACGGCCACCAAGGCCGTTTTCCAAAAAAAAAAACAAAAAATTCAACGTTCTTTTAGTGTTCGAGTACATCGTCTTCTAATGATTGATCATCACTGTTCCATTCCAGATTCGTTGGGTCATTCGACATCTCAAACTCTGAATTTTTAATGTTAGAGTTTCAAAATTAGGTTTTTTGATTTGAGAGCTTTCAACTTTTATCTTTTGTGACTTGTCCATAATGAAAAGGGCGAATTTGTCAAAGTGAGCTGTAGTTCGGAAAAAGTGGGTTGCAAATAGTTATACCTTTTTTTTCTTTTTACCAAACTCCATATAATAACCTTCCAATTGTTATACAAAATGTCCGGTCACAAATGTATTCCTATCTAGAGGTTCTAAAGTAATACGATATGTTCAATTTGATATAAACCTCTGTATACACATTTCTCCATCCCACTTTCTTCAACTAATTTCTCCATCCCACTTTCTTCAACCGATTCCGTCATTGCAAGCCACTACTGCTCACCTACTAATATTTTCTCTTTTTTTTTGATAAAAAAAAGAAAAAAGAAAAAAGGAGAATTATATGATTTCTATCTTTTTCTTTTCTGATTGTTTTATTTGATCATCCCCTCTCAACTTATTTCAACAAGTTTATTACTGACTGCTTTAATTGGATTTCTTTGAATCTTCTATTCCAGTTGGGTTTTCTTCTTTTTTATTGATTACAGGATCATTTATTTGTTTTCGCCTCTTTTTGTTATATCTGATTGTTATGTTCTTCTTTCTTTTTTCGATGTGTTAATTATATGTATCCCATTTTTATTAAATCTCCACATTATGATGAACCCTAAGTGTTTTGATTATGTCCAAACGTTTCAGAAGATGAAATTTTAAAATTTACTTACATACGTTTTAGTTTTGACTAACAATTTTTTTTAAGTATGTGTGTAAGTTTCTCAGCAGGTGCTGAATGAACAATCTCTGGATTGCGTTGAAGACTCAGAAGAAAAGGAAAGCTGAAGACAATAATTAAAGTTCAGAAGCTGGATACTCCGCTCTGAGGTTTTTAGTGAAGTCTGTTAAAGCTCTCCTCAGAGGTCCAAGAAGCAATCAGAAGATAAATCCTTACCAATTTGATTAGAGGATTAGACAAAAGGAATTAGCTTTCAGAAGCTAAGTCACGGGTTCTGTTTAGCATTTATTGCTCTGACAACTGCATTTAATGCAAGGCGCCAAAAGTTCAAAAAGCTATTTTGAAGGAGCGCGCCTGTCTACTCAAAACACAACCAGAATTTCCTTGTCTACCCTTTGTTGATCCAATTGAAGAATGTTTTCAGTCAACCTTATCTTCAACTTCAAATCACTTACCGGATTAAGTTAAAGAACAAGGTTAACGGAATCAAAGTGTTTGAAGACCGTTTGAAGACATGACAGATTAACGGCTACAACAACTGATGTCATCTCTATTGAAGTTTCAAATTCTCCAACGGTCATCCTCATGCACTATAAATAGTAGCCAAGCTCCATTGCATCAGATACGCGTGATAATCGAGCAAAATCTCAACGCACTGTTCTAATCAAGAAAACAGAGCACCTTTTTCCATTCTCAATCTTTCTTAGCATAGCTTTAGTTAAAGTGAGAGAGCGAAGAAAAACAAGTTCATAATAGGAATATTGTAAACTGATATTGTTTGTGATATTCAGTTAGATTTAGAGAGAAATCTAGTTGAGATTAGAGTTGGGTGAAAAAAACCAGAAAACAGAGTTGTTGTTGTTCTGGTGGAAATCCTTTAACTCTTTTTAGGCTAGTCAGAACTATGTGAGAAATTAGCTTATGTTCTGTTGATATAAAGGAGCTTCTGAACTTGCCATAAAAGTTCTGAATAGTAGATTTAAAATCTCTGGCGGCTGCGACCACAAAGGACAAGACGTAGTCACAGGACTTCTGTGGCGAACTTGGATAAATCGAATTGTTCATCAGGATCTCCTGAACTTCTTTCTCCCTCTTATACTTATTCATTTTGCTTCTGTGTACTTGTTTATATTTAGTGCTGAAACAGATTTACTCCTTATATCATTGTCTTTGTTCAGAAGACTGTTCAGAAGTTCTTCAACTCAGAACTTTTGTTGCTGAAAACAGTCGAACTGTGTTTAGGCAGAATTTCCCTCAGAAGCTACTTCCTTAAGCTAGCCTCTGACTCTGAAGAAATTTGACTCTGAAAAACTAAGTTTCTCAAAAAGCTTAGAAATCTTCAGTTTACAACTTAGACACCTATTCACCCCCCTCTAGGTGATTCTGTTCTTGTTAGGGCCAACAAGTGGTATCGGAGCGAAGGTCACTTCGTATATTTACTAAAGATCTAACAATGTAAGTGTAAGATCCTATCAGAATCAATAGAGATGGCTAGTAGACACCAGCCTGAGAATTCCTCTCACTTTATTGTCCCCGAGGGCTCTTCCACAACTAGACCTCCACTGTTTAATGGTGATAACTACTCCTACTAGAAAAAGAGGATGATGTACTTCATCCAAGCTCAGAATATGAGTGCCTGGATTGTTATCACTAATGGTGACTTCATCCCAACTAGGATGGAAGCTGGTTTAGGGAATGTTATAATTCCTCAGAGGGAATACACTGATGATATTCTTAAAAAACTCCAAACTAATGCTTCAGCAATAAATACGCTGCATTGTGCACTTACATCTACTGAGTATAACAAAGTTTGTTCTTGTGAAACAACACAGGATATCTGGAACAAGTTGGAAGTCACTTATGAAGGAACTGGAAAAGTGAAGCAGTCTAAAGTCAATCAACTCATGAGAGACTATGAGTTATTTGAAATGCTTGACAAAGAATCTATTTCAAATATGAACTCTAGATTCACCAAGATTGTCAATGACTTGAAGAGTTTGGGAAAGGATATTGAAGATTCCGAAAAAGTGAAAAAGATTCTCAGAAGCTTACCAAGGTCTTGGCAAGCCAAGAAGATTGCTATTGAAGAAGTTCATGACTTGACTTTTTATCAGTATGATGAACTCATTGGTTCACTAATTACTCATGAGATGTTAATGAAGAACCATGACCTGAGAGAAAGGTCAGAAGGAAAAAGAGGAGTAGTCCTGAAGGCAGAATCTTCTGAAGAATCCTCTAAAGATGAGGAACTGGCAATGCTGACCAGGAAGTTCAAGAAAGCCTTTAGAAAAGGCAGAGGTGGAAACTACAAGAAGCCTTTCAGGAGCTTTGATAAGAAGACTCCTGATTCTGGTGAAAAATTCAAGAGAGATCCAAACAAGCCTATTGTGTGCTACGGATGTCAGCAACCAGGGCATATTAAGCCTAACTGCCCAGAGCTGAAGAAAGATAAGAGAAAGTTCAAGAAAGCTATGCTGGCTGCGTGGTCAGAATCTGAGACCAGCAGTGATCCTGAAGAAAAGGAAGAGCAAGCTCAGATTTGTTTCATGGCTATTGAAGAGCCAACTTCTGAAGATGTCACAGGAGAGACTTTCGCACCTCCTGAAGTAACATATGACTCTGAGGTAAACAATTCTCACAAACTAGATATCTTTGATTCTCTTGAAGAACTCTACAGTATGTTCAAATACCTTAAGAGGAAATTGGACAAGAGTGAGGCTGACAAGTTTCTTAGGTTTACTCAAATCTATTCTGACATGAAAGTGTTAGAAGAAAAGTTGTGTAAACAGTTCAGCACTCCTGCTGATGGCTCCAAAGCCAAAGGCAAGGAAAAGCTGCCTCTGGGAAGTGATAAACCCCAGAAGAAGAAGAAACCTGTCACTCCCTCTCTTCTGAAAGAGATAGCTTCTCCTCCTGATGTTGGTACCTCTGAGAGTGCTGCTGTAGCCTCTAAAGATAGTACACGTTCTCAGAAAAAGAAGAAAGCTCCCAAGAAGCAAAGGGAAAGATCCAAGAACCCTCCTTTTTGCAAACTTTGCAAGAGTGGTGGTCATTGGTTGAAGGATTGCAAGTACCACATTAAAAACTTCTTGCAATCTGAACTATCAGAAAAACCTGGTGAAGTTAAATCTAACAATGAAGGACCCAATAAGGATTGGGTACCTGTCACTAATTGATTGTGTTGCAGGTGGCTCTGAGTGCTCCATCAATGTCAAAGCTGTGGTACATTGACAGTGGGTGCTCAAGGCATATGACAGGTGATGAAAAAGCATTCATCACATTTGATCCTAAAAGAGGTGGTAAAGTCAGCTTTGGAGATGCTCAGAAAGGAAGGATTCTTGGTTCTGGATCTATAGGAACAAATCCTCCGATCGAAGATGTCTCCCTAGTCAGAGGCCTGAAGTTCAATCTCCTGACTGTTGCACAGCTGTGTGATAGATGTAGAGATGTAGTCTTTAGCTCCTCTAGATGTAAAATCTTGGACAGTAAGTCAAGGGAAGTTATTCTAACTGCTCCTAGAGTAGAAAATGTTTTCATGCTGAACCTTGAGAATTTTTGCAAAAATATGTGCTTGATGTCCAAAGAGGATACCTCCTGGCTCTGGCATAGAAGACTTGCTCATGTGAGCATGGACCTTCTGGCCAAAGTAGCTAGATATCAATTGGTTGAGGGTCTGCCTGAAATTAGTTTTAAAAAGAACCACTTATGCACTGCTTGTCAATCTGGTAAACAATCCAGAAGCTCTTTTAAAACTAAGAAAACCATTTCAACTAAAAGACCTTTGGAATTACTTCATATGGACCTTTTTGGCCCTGTTCAACCAATGAGCATGGGTGGAAAGAAGTATGCCTTTGTCATTGTAGATGATTATTCAAGATTCACTTGGGTAGATTCATCTAGATTCACTTGCCAGAACTATGATCAATGAAAGAAGGCTTCCAAAGTACTTTTGGGGAGAAGCTGTTAACACAGCTTGCTATGTTCTGAATAGGGTGCTAATCAGAAGCATCTTGAACAAAACCCCTTATGAACTCTGGAAAGGTCGAAAGCCTAAAATAGGTTATTTTAGAACCTTTGGTTGTAAGTGTTATGTTTTGAATACAAAAGAATATCTTTCAAAGTTTGATTCAAAGGCAGATGAGGCCATTTTTCTTGGTTACTCAATACATAGTAAAGCATATAGGGTTTTTAACAAGAGGACTCAAACTCTAGATGAATCTGTTCATGTACAGTTTGATGAGACTAACCCTGCAGATAGTAGAGCTCCTGATGAAGATGTAGTTCATGCTCCTGAAGTCACATCTCCTGTTGAAAAAGAAGATGTTTCTCCCAGAGCTGCTTAAGTGGTTCCTTCTGTTGCTGAACAAGTTCCAGAAGAGAATCCTACTCCAGAAGTCAACTTCCTTCCAGAAGAGGCTCCTATATATGATTCAACAAATGATGAACAAGTTTCAGAAGATACATTGGATGTACCAAGAGAAGTTAGAGCTCCTAGGAATCACCCCTTGGAGAATGTTATTGACTCTGTTCACAATCCTGTCATGACCAGAGCTCAGCTCAGAAGATATATGGGGAATGTGGCTTTTGTGTCACTTCTGGAACCCAAGGACTTCTATGAAGCTGCAGATGATGATTCCTGGTTAATGGCAATACAAGAAGAACTTGACCACTTTAAAAGGTCAGAAGTTTGGATTTTGGTCCCCAGACCTAACGACAAAAAGGTTGTTGGTATTAGATGGGTTCTGAAAAATAAGCTTGATGAGTTTGGAAATGTTGTGAGGAACAAGGCAAGACTTGTTGCTCAAGGTTACAGTCAGCAAGAAGGCATAGATTATGGTGAAACTTTTGCTCCTGTTGCAAGATTAGAAGCCATTAGAATCTTATGTGCTTTTGCATCATACAAAGGTTTTAAGCTCTTTTAGATGGATGTGAAAAGTGAATTCTTGAATGGTTACATTGATGAGGAAGTTTATGTATCTCAACCTCCTGGTTTTTAAGATCCTAAGTTTCCTGATCATGTGTACAAGCTGAAGAAAGCCTTGTATGGACTGAAACAAGCTCCCAGAGCTTGGTATGAGAGACTGACAAATTTCCTTCTGTCTAAAGGATTTGTCAGAGGCTGTGTTGATACAACTCTGTTCACTCTGAAGAAGAACAAGGATATCCTTATAGCTCAGGTATATGTTGATGATATTATATTTGGTGCTACTAATGAATCTTTGTGTAGAGAGTTCAGTGACCACATGAAGGCTGAGTTTGAAATGTCTATGATGGGAGAATTAACCTTCTTCTTAGGACTTCAGATCAAGCAAAGTAATGATGGAGTGTTTATCAATCAAGCCAAGTATACTAGAGAAGTGCTGAAGAAATTTGGCATGATGGAATCTAATGCTGTTGATATCCCAATGGATGTCAGCAAGGACATTGATGATGAAGAGAAAGCTGGTAAACCTGTAGATATAAAAACCTACAGAGGTATGATTGGTTCTCTCTTATACCTAACCGCCAGCAGGCCAGATATACATTTTGCTGTGTGCTTCTGTGCTAGATATCAGGCTAAACCAAAGGAGATTCATGATGTTGCTGTCAAAAGAATTCTCAGATATCTTAAAGGCACACCAGAAGCTGGTTTGTGGTATCCTTGCAGTTCAGACTTTACTCCTGTAGGATACACAGACTCTGACTATGGTAGGGATAAATTGAAGAGAGTCAGCACTTCTGGTGGTTGTCATTTTCTGGGGGAGTGCCTAGTCTCCTGGCATAGCAAGAAACAAACCTCTGTGGCCCTCTCAACTGCTGAAGCTGAGTATGTTGCTGCTGGAAGTTGTGTTTCTCAGATGCTCTGGATTAAGCAACAAATTGCTGACTATGGAGTCATCCCTGGAACAATTACAATCTTCTGTGATAACAAAAGTGCTATTGATCTTTCAAAGAATCCCATTCAACACAGCAGGATGAAGCATGTTCATATTAGGCATCACTTTCTGAGAGATCATGTTCTGAAGAAGGATATCATTATTACACATGTTCCCTCTGAAGACAATCTTGCTGACATGTTTACTAAGCCTCTGGCTGGTACTCTTTTCAGCAGCTTGCGAGAAGGCATTGGTATGACTTATCCTCTTTAGTAATTTAGTTTAATTATATTTCTTTTTATCTTAACTGCTAGCCGTTTAAGATAATTAAGTGTGATTAAGGCTAATCATGATTTTTAATTAAGCATGCCTACATTTAATGCTATTACTGCGCTGTTACTGTTGCTAACGGTAACTGGTTCCCTTTTAAACGGTGTTTAGTTACTTTTTGAATTAGAACCGTTTTTCGTTTGGGTATAAATAAGAGGTTTTCACACTTAGCAACTTTTCACTCGAAATCTCTTTGCAATTAGAATTCCCTTAGATCATTTCTCTGCAATTTTCTTTCTCTCAAAACTTGACCTATTTTTCTTTCAAATTCTCTCAAATGGCTCAAGTACAACCTGTTGAACCCCCAGTCACTGTCACTCACATTTTCACCGATAAGCAAAAGGAACAAATCAGTGAATCTAGGGTTTTCACGTCTAGGTTCCTAGAGGATGAAGTTAAATCCACTGACCCCATCTTAAAATGGCTAAGTGCTCAGAACTGGAACTTTTTTGTCACCTTGGATGAATTTATTTATCCTAAGTTGGTCACCGAGTTCTATAAAAATATCTATTATCAGTCTAATGAGGAGGATGTTCTTCACTCGTCTGTTGGAGATGTTGAGTTTGAGGTCAGCAGGACTTCTATTTCACAGGCGATTAGAATTAGTGATGAAGGAATCATCATTGGAGATGATGGTTCTGCTGAAGGGTACTCAGAGGAGAATTGGGCTAAACTTGATTTGAGTGCTAAGGAAACCTACACTACTTGGCTCACTCAGCATCAGAGGTGGGCACATTTTTTTGACTACCAATGTGTTTCTTCCAAAGGCTGGTGGTGTCAATGGTGTTTCCAACAGGGAAAGGGTTTTTATGTACCATCTTATGAATCAGAAGAAGATCAATCTTCCTGCAATGATTATAAGGCAGATGAAAAATGTCAAGGTGGTCAGCACTCTTGCTTATGGTTCTCTCCTGACGAGGTTGTTTGAGGCTGCCTCTGTCGTTACTCTAGGAGATGGTGTTACCAACAGGAGTACTCTCCTCAAGATGCATACTCTGAGGAATCTTGATTTTGGTGTGGTACCAAAGAAGACTGACAATGCTCCCTCAGCAAGCATTGCTCAGAAGGAAATAATGAAGGACACTGAGCAGAAGGGTAAGAAAGTTGCTAAGAAGAGCAAAAGTAAGAAATGATCAAGTAATTTGGTTCTGACAGTAGAGAAGGTGGTTGTCTCAGAACCTCTTCCAGCTATGGTTCAAACAACGATCAACGTTGAACCTTCTGATAAGATTGTTGCTGAGAAGCCAAGAGATGCTGCTGAGAAGGCAGCTCAGGAAGCCGAGGATAGCAGAATTGCTGAACGAGAAAGGGCTGCTGAGGCTGAGAAAGTTGCAAGAGTTGTTGCTCTTGCTGATAGGACAAGGAAAAGGAGAGAAGCTGCTGAGTTAGCAGATAAACTAGCAGCAGAGCGTGAAATTTTGGCAAAGGCTAAGGCTGATGCTAGACTTGCTGAATGTGTTGCTCAAGTTGAGAGCGAGGAGGCCTCTAGAAATGTTGAGGCTACTGGAAATGTTGAGGCTATTGGAGAAGCAGAGGATGTTGAAGAGATTCCTCTCTCTAGAAGTAACAAGAAGAAGGTTGCTGCAAATAGAAGGTCTCTGAACAAGAAGGACTTCTATATTGCACATAGTACTGAATTAGAAGATACAATTCCTGAAGAAGAGGACTTGGTTGATGATGAAGACATGATGGATATGTATGCTGAAGGGAATCTTGATGCTCCTGTTATTGAGGAACTATCAGAGGAAAGTGAACCAAAAGCTGAAAATCCTGAAGTGGTTATTCAGACTGCACAGAGGTTTGCTGAGAATGTTGATAATGAAGATTTTGTGGACAACATTCTTCTGGGTCAAGGTAGAAGCCCTGGTGATAGGGATGCCTATGAAACTCTAACAGAATGGCTCATGTCTTTGCTGAGCCCATTTCTACATATGATCCCAATGTCTCTGAACAAGTTATTTCGTCTCCCACTCATACTCCTCATCCATCTCCATCTCATACTCCTCATCCATCTTCCTCACTTCCTTCTGACCCAGAAGTTAGTGCCACTCAGACTTCCATTCCCCCTACAACTTCAACATCTGAAGCTGTACCTCCTAAATTTCCTACTCCTTCTGGATCCTACTCTGAAGTGAATTTGACCTCTGGTCCTATTTTCACTGACTCCATAACAACCTCCACTACCTCCTCCCTACATACTTCCTCTGTAATTCCTTCCATAGGACTTACAGCCCCTTCCTTTTCATTACCATCCACTACTGCTCTCTTTTCTTCCTCTACCACACAAACTGCTCCTTTTTCAACTTCACAATTTCCTCCTCCTTCAACCTCTGGACATACACCTCATGTGTGTGATCCCTTAAATACCTCATCTACCACATCCATTTTCGCTGGTTTGTCATCAAACTACGATTTTCTACACAATGTGATGAATCGGGATGAGCTGGAGAAACATTTTGGCAGTTTTGGTTTCATTGGCAGAGCTTCTGTTGTCTCTGAAGCTGGTGCTGCTCCTTCTGTTGAGGAGTTGAGAAGAATGAGTCAGAGCGGCTCTAATGAACTGTTGAATAGATTTGCTGGATTAGGGCAAAGGACTTCTGTTTCTAACATGTATGCTCAGGGCATTGTGCTGCAAGAACTTCAATCTTTGAAAGCTCAGAACCTGCAGCTCATGTCTATGCTTCAATTGCAGAATCCTTTTGTCTATACACGTAATCTTTCCACACTTCATCTCGCTACTTATGATGAGATATACAAGTTGAGACAGCTGGCATTGACCCTTCCCATTCTAGAAAATATAGCTCTTGCCTCTGCTAGCAATGTAAATGAGAATCTGGAAATGCTGCAACAAGAGGTTAAGGAAGCTAACGAGCATTATGAGGCTCATGAGAAGGTTCTCCCTAGTAATCTTGATGATCTGCAAAGTACTGCTAATCATATTCCGAGAGAAGTGAAATCTTCTGCTCAAGGACATCTTCCTCTGGGGCTGCCAGAATTATGTATGACATCACTCCTGATCTCAACAATCGTCTTCAGAGCATTGAGTCTGCTGTGACTGCTCAGAGCGCCCAGATTGCAGAGCTTACAGAACTTCTGAAGGTTATGCACACCCAAGCAAAAGAACAAGAGAAGGCTCTTCATAATTGCTATAGGTTTGTTCGAGGACAGACTTATATTCAGAATGAGCATCTTACTGCTGCTGTGTATGCAAACAATCGTTCTATTAAGCTGCTTCTGGAGGATGTTCACAGACAGCGACCTTTTTCAGGACAGACTTTTGATCATATGAAAACCATTGATGCTGATTTTCGTCGAAGGATGGATTTGATAAACTCTGTAAGGCCTACCCCTCAGCAATATCAGACTGCTCTTAATGTTAAGAAGAAACTGGACGCTTAAGGAGCTCTTGGTATTCCTGTTGTTTTTGGCCAAACGGGGGAGAAGTCTGCTCAGCAGAGTGGTCGTGGCTCTGGGATGAAGAGACAGAATGTTGGTGATGGTTCTAGTGATGTTACTCCTCCTCAGAAGAAATCTAGAAACTGATAATCTTATAGGACTTAAGCTTCTTAGCTAGGTTCTGGGTTGGGTAGTTGTGAGCGATAGTGGTCGCTCAAAGCAGCTTTAGCCTTCTTTGACTAGAGTCGCCACCCGACCGACCGGGAAAATGTACGAACCGGTGTTTGTATCGATTGTTTTGAAAACCAGAGATTCTATTTACGTTCGTGGATACAACTTATTAATTCCGACATTCAAGAACCCAGAGGATCTTTAATGCATCCTAATAGTTTGTTATTTTAATATATATGGTTATCACACAAGAATATATAAATGCGCAAATATTCGTGCGGTAAACCGCCGGGTGACACGGTACAAAACCCTCAGAAGCTTACCCTCGTCGTGTGCCAGTGATTGCTTGCAGACTGATGCTTGTTGAAGAACGGAGACCTTTTCTGGGAGGAACCTCAGGGGACCGGAATTGCGTGTGCGTCCTCCGGAGTGGTAGCTAGGAATAGGACTTAGTCGACTCTAGCGAGACTGCGAGTGATGCCTAGACTGGACTATTTTGATAAAGGGGAGAATATATTTTTGGTGGTCGAGAGGACCTTTTCTGGGAATATTTCGGGAAAATGCTCTCAAGCTCAGACTTTTAGCGACTCTTTTCTGTATCAGAGGAAACTTTAGGCAACTCGGGGGAAACTTTATCAGAGGCAACTTTTATCGGGTCAAGAATCGCTTTAGAACGAGCTAGAGAGGTGGGAGAATGAGTGTTTGTTGGTGTTTTGAATGAGAAATCCGGGGGGTATTTATAGTTTAGCTTGTGACCGTATGGTCACTGTTTAGTGACCGTACGGTCACTTGCTTCGCCCGTCTCAGATCCAAATTTGGATCTGAGCCGGGCTTCACCCGACACCCGGCTGAAGTTGTTTGGATTTTAGTACACGTGTCACGCTGTGCTTGGACCGCCAGCCACATGGCATATAAGGATTGGATTGCTATCTGCCACGTGGCAGTGACCGTACGATCAGAGGCCATGTGACCGTACGGTCTCAACCAACAGTGTTATGACCGTACGGTTCTTGGTGAATAGTACTTGTGACCGTATACATTTTTGTGATCGAGGATTTTCTCATAAGTATGAAAGTGCCACACTCATGGTCCCAAGGAGCGGGCGGAAGAGGTTATGGTCCCGAAAAGGTGATCCGTTCTCCGACGAGCATCAGTATTTGAGCAGCTGGAGCAACGAGGAGCTCATAGTTTGCTTTCATCATCGGGTTCGAAGACCAGTGCTAACAGTTTTCCCCTCACTTCTTTGGGAGTGTCTAGGGTGACTACATCGTTTTGTCAGACCCGTCGGACAGTCTCAATGAAGCGAAACAAGGCTTACTGCGTGTGTGCTAGTGTTTTGAAAGTGGGTTTAGAGAACTTACCTGTAGTCCAGGCCTCCGGCGTCGTATCTTCTATAATCTGACTGTGAGGCCGACCGACTATCTTTCATGGGTACTTCCTGTAGTCCGTACCTTCGGCGTCGTATTTTCTATAATCTTACTGTAAGGTCGCCTGACTACCTTCCCCGAGTAATCCCAGTAGTCTGGTCCTCCGGCGTCGTGTTTTCTATAATCTTGCTGCGAGGCCGATCAACTACTTCTCTCTGGTAACGCCTGCAGTCCGGGCCTCCGGCGTCGTATCTTCTGTAATCTTACTGTAAGGCCGCTCAACTGCTCCAATTGTACCTCGACGAGGATTTCTCGTAACCTTTTAATAGCGCCTCGAGCATGACTCGAGGACTTTTGGTAACCTTCGTAGCTCTTAGTAACCTTCCATAATGCCTTGGGCGAGACCCGAGGACTTAGTAACCTCTTCCTAGCTCTGAGTAAACTCTCACAACGCCTCGGGCGTGACCCGAGGATTTAGTAACCCTTCGTAGCTCTTCTTCATAGTACCTCGGGCACGACCCGAGGATTTAGTAACCTCTTGTAGCTCTGATTCATCTCTCCTAACGCCACGGGCGTGACCCGAGGATTTAGTAGTCCTTTCTAGCTCTTCTTCATAGTACCTCGGGCACGACTCGAGGATTTAGTAACCTCTTGTAGCTCTGATTCATCTCTCCTAACGCCTCGGGCGTGACCCGAGGATTTAGTAGTCTTTCGTAGCTCTTTTTCATAGTACCTCGAGCACGACCCTAGGATTTAGTAACCTCTCGTAGCTCTGATTCATCCTTGATCTCCGACCTTTTCTTCTTCAGATAGTGTTGAACACTTTGTCCTACCAGTCTTATCTGAGTGCTGGTAGTCTCGTCCTAAGGTCGGTCAGCCGTGTCCCTCTCTTTTCTGCTCTTGATCCTCGGCTGATCTTGGGGGCTCCCGGCGGCATTCTTCCTTGACCATCACCGTGCCCCACTCCGGTATTGCCCCAGTGGAGTTCTTTAGTTTCTGACATTCTGATGATTTCGGGGATGCCCCGGTGTTCCAGTGATCTGATGATGCCCCGATACACTATTTCTGTAGTCGTCGGATATGCCTCTGTGTCCTTTGTGGTCCTTCGGGGTTAACCTTCATTTGTCTGAAGACCAGGTAGTGCCCCAGCCTACTGCCAGTCGGGCGATGCCCCAGTATACTGATGTTCGGGTAATGCTCTTAGAATAGCATGAGAACTCTTCTTGGGCAAGTCAGAAGCGTCGTGGGTTTCCTTTGGAGCGAGCGCCTCGGGAGTCAGATATCTTCTTCTGTGGCCGTCGGGTAGGTTCCTGCGCTTTTCTTTGATTTTCATGACTACTATGAGGATCCTGAGAAAGACATACATCCTTTCTCGGGGTGAGATGGCCAATGGGAAATAAGCTTTTTATGACGGCCGGTCATGCTACAAGTGATCAAGGGAGATACCCTATTTTATGGATGCATGTAGGTCCACACCCGTACAATACATGCGACTAGATGATCAGACACGTGACAAGAGATGCTTTCACCACATGAACTCACGTGATATGGACTCTAGCTAGACCATCTAAGACATAAGGTGTGCATGTGTGTAAGTGAGGGGATGCCCTATTAGGTGGACTTATGACAACCTACAACGATCTAAAACCCAAAGTGTGTGTGACTCCATATGTGGACATGTGATTGTGCGCAAACTAGGGAGGCCATCTCCTCCTATGACTTGTGTAGTATTATTTTTGTGGATCTTGGTTGGACGACTTGGGACACGTAGTGTGCTTGAGTGAGTGTGTGGACACGTGACTGGGGAGCCTAAACGACTCTTGGTCCTCAACTAAGCACGTGGGAGGCTCCAAGGTTTTGGCTAGATGCGAGGTTAGGTTTATGGTTGTTCTTTTTTGGAGGATGTGAGCAAAGGTTTTGAGTTGGATGAAGGATGCGAGGTCTATGTAGGTGTTTCGAGGGTGCAGGGAAAGGCTTTTATGAGGAGAGAAAGGGTTTGGGCTTGGATGGTGGAGGCGATGTTTATCGAGGTTGTAGGGTAGGTTTCACGAAAGGTGCAAGGATTTAGGGTTGGATGATGGAAGCGAGGGTTGTGGAGGTTCTTTGATGAGGATAGGGTGTGAGAGACCATCAGGGGTTCGTGTAGCTTCTAGGTTGTCAGGGTAGGGATCAAGATGTTCGAATGCAATTTCTGATGATGTTTTCGTGATTGCCCCTAGGGTGAGGTGTTTTATCACTCTAACTGTTGCCTAAGATGACCCTACGGTTGTCAACTTAGCGAGCTGCCTTTATTGTTGCCTAGGTCGCTCTCTCGAGTTTTCAACCTAGCAGGCTTTCTTTCTTTTGGCCTTGATTGTTGCCTAGATCTAGTTTTTGAGTCTTCTTGATCTAGCAGGTCTTTTCTGTTTTCTCAAACCCTAGAGGAGTCGGGTAGTGTTTTGAACGGGGTGTGCATATTTTACTGTCTAAGTTCTTGATTCCTCTATGACTTATGACGTTTTAGAATATACGCAGTTTGGTAGACTCTTGAAACAGACATTTGGACTCACTATCATAAGCATCTAGACTAGTTAATATAGGAATAAATGGTTCATGCATGTCTAATATGAATGTGCACTCATTAACAACTGGTTCTTGTAATCGTCTTTGCTCTGCATGTGATGATGATTTGCCCCTTGTAGTGAGGATTCTTCTGTGGTGTGGGATCGTCCTTTTTCGTGGGGATGGAACCACGTATCCTAGTGCCGCTATCCTGTTTTCGAAAGCGTGCAAGTGATT
Source organism: Euphorbia peplus (assembly GCA_028411795.1). Lineage (NCBI taxonomy): Eukaryota > Viridiplantae > Streptophyta > Magnoliopsida > Malpighiales > Euphorbiaceae > Euphorbia > Euphorbia peplus. Next base: position 20,382,541 of record CP110844.1, read on the forward strand.
CTCATGATGGGATCCTAGTGTCTCCATTGTTCTCTTGGGTGTAGATCTTGTCACAATCTTCTGCATGGATCACGTCTTCATGTGATGATTAGTAAGATGTCTCTATGACTTCGGGACACCATCCGCTTCGTCTTTTCATGAGGCTTTGATATGGAAATGTTGTTGCCCCCTTCGAGGTTTTGTGGATGGGATCCATTTTCAAGCTACAAGCTTCTCCGAAGGATGGCTTCACTTCTCCTTTTTGCTTCTCCTTTCATCCATGGACACATTCGTCGCAGAGTGTAGGAAGGGGATTCTGAGGACTTCATGGGTTTAATTCTGAAGGCTGAAAGACCTTGGTTCATTGAGACACTTTGAGTATTTGGACGCTCCATTTTATCTTCCGTGCTATGCCCTAGTTCCTTAGAGTGAGGTTTCTTCTTTTTGCAGAGCTCCGAAGGAGATGTGCTTCCACATTGATCCGGTAATTCTTCCTTCTCATGTCATTTTTACATCTCGTGAGGTATGTCCTAGTTGGGGCCGTTCGTCTAGCGGTGGTCCTGTCTCTTATGGTCGAGGGCACATTCATACTAGACACGCATGCTCTAATTATGCCTATATCTTCCTAATGTCTATTTGAAATGAGTGTAGACACGCGTGAGTTTAAACGCTTTTTCTATCCAAGCACGGGTCTATAAACACGAGGGTAGGATAAGCGAGACAGAGCCTAGTCGATGCCTGATGGTGTTGCTCCGTTCTTTGTTTTGCAGGGATGTCCTTGATGCGACCTAGAGCTCTCCATGAATCCTCTTAGGGGTGTATTCTTAGCTATCCGGTTTACTAGGTGTTAACTGATTTTGGGCTCGAATAAGGTTTTTTTGTTTGCTCTGGAACAGTTCGTGAGGAGCTTGTTAACTGAAGTGAGATGGGGTGCGGTATGTATCAGGGTAGTTTGGTGAAGTTTAGGGTAAAGTCTTTTGGAGTGTTTGGTAATACGCAGGGAGTGGTTCGTTTGCGAGGTAGGCTAAGAGCTTGCATCATCTTCGATTTTGAGAGGATATCCTGGAGAACTCTCTTTGGTCGTTTCATACTTCGTTTGAGGGTTTGTCCCTATCTCTGATTTCTCCTTGTTGATCTGACGGTATCCTTGATGGAAGCTGGCTTGGGTTCAGGTGTGTTGTGGTTTTGTGATTTCGGATTGGGTCAGGTAGTGATTCGAGAGTTTTGGGCAAAGGGAAGCCGTTCACGTGGGGTTTTGACGTTTGGACAACTTGCATGTGTGTCCTAACCTAAAGTGTTCCTATGACCTCTAAACGAATTACACTTGCGGGATGCGTGCTTAAGGCACGTGGTAACGACAATGTGTATGCATGTGGTCCCTATTCTGTAGGATGATGCGAAACAAGTGACTTAACTTATGACACTCCAATGGTAGACACACCTGAAGGGGACAAACCTAGTCGGGTGAGGGGATACGTGCCTTTATGCTTAGGACATCGTGTGTGTGCGCGACACGTCTAGGTAAGATGATGGTGGTGTTACCGTTCCTATTTTAGCCTATCATGTGTATCCTATGTGTGGTTTGACGACGTACGCCAATCCGTGCGGGTAATGCTCGACACGTATATGAAATGGATGCATGTTACACTTCAGACCCTAGACTGATGACTATACACACATACAATAATCACGACTCATGACTATAGGGTTTAAGTGACGACAAATATACACGTGTGGATTGGAGCGACTCGATGATGGACTGTTGCGTATTTATGCATGAGGACAGACAAGACCTGATTTTTACACAGAGACAAAGGGACATATACTAGACACAAAAGTGATGTTTGACTCTATGCTAAAGGGCATTATTTACACGTTGCTTATTTCTCGAACGGAGAATGTTTATGTAACAACCTTTTCTTACACTGGTTTGGAAGATTCCACATAATAGTGAACCATTGGGATTCATGGGGCAACGTGCCCCTACCTTGGTTCGGACAAGATTTATGATATGCAATGGGACTTCAAGCGCCTTTTTCGAAGCGTAATGATCCCAAAGTCCCATTTCTCTTCACAAGGTCAAAACTCTCTCTTGGGGGAGTGGAAGACAGTGTATGTTTGATCTAACAGGTCATATCGTTGTGATGGTATAGCCCCATTTTACATGAAATAAATAAAGTGTTCCTTGCAATAAGGAACGGACGGCGTAACGACGTATTTCATGTATATGGCCAGGTATCATAACGTTATGTCCTTTTAGGTCTTACGAAGTTTTAACGTTGTCTCCAGATGACATTTGTTTGGTTTAAGGAAATGACCTTTGGGGTCGTAGAACTTCCTCATGTAAAATAGAATAAGTTTTTTCTCGAACTGAAACAGACACTGTGACGACGTATTTCACATGACAAAGTGAGCGACATCGTTGGTCGATCCGTTAGACCGTACAAACGACATGACACGCCTAGACCTAGCAGAGATATTCTCAATATTTGTTTGACTTAAGGAATCGACTTTTAGGGTCGATTCGTTAAGCCCTACAAATGGAATGATGACCTGACGTGGTTTGACACGTGACACTATAACCTAGTCGAGGGTTTTGTCGTTGTGGTTATTTTTTTTTTATTTATTTTTTTTTAGTCCGACACGATATTGACCTGTGTGGACTGACGAGGCGGTGTGCCCCTGGACTCCAGACAAACCCTAAAACTCCTTTTTGGGAGGAGCACAATACAAAGTATTATTATTGGTCCAACGCGATATTGACTTGCGTGGGCTTCACGGGGCGGTGTGCCATTAGACTCAAGAAGAACCCTAAACTCCTTTTCGGGGGGAGCACAAGACAATGTATGTTTGGTTCAACAGGTTAAACCGTTACTCCAGTATGGTCTTATCCTACATGAAATCGTTAAAGCGTCTTTCGTAATCCAGGACATGCGTCTTTGTATGACACCCGTTTTGACTTAAGGGGCAACATTTGTGACGCTATGATTTTATCTCACGAGATTGAGTTTCTTTACGAAATGAAACAAACGACATAACGCCGTGTTTCGTGTGATAAAATGTCTGGCGTAACAGAGTGCCCTTTTATTTCAAAGGAGTTTCATGGAAACTGGACTATTTCCTAGGTTAAGGCTACGTAAGCGATCAAACAGTTAGTGTAGACATTCATGCGTTTACGACACTCCCTCTCAATCTTCACGTGGTACGTCTCTGTCCTAGGTAGGTTTCTGTTCACATCTTTCCTTTCGATGTTAAAAAACGCTCTCGTAGACGTGATTTGTTTAATGCTCGGGGGTAGTTCATAGGGGAAATATCTAGGCTGACTATATAAGGCTTCGGTCTCGTTTGATAGTACAAAAGGGTTCCCACAGCAAGATATACCTAGCGCCTCCCCATTTAAGGGTTTTGAGCAGCGTGTCGACGGTACAAGGCTGTAGGTGGTGTTACAGATCGACTTATGCGTCCCTTAAAGGAAACGACAGTAAGCACGACCCATAACACACGTTGACCATTCGGGATTTTTCTTTTATGCAGTATGAGAAAGCAGTAACTCTGTTTATAGCCCTAGACTGTCAGAATGCTTCAGTTGTATCCCATTTTTTACTCTCTATAAAATAATTTAAGAAATAATTTTATAAAAAGTGAAAACCAAATATACACTCTCCCATTAAAAAATCAACCTCAAGAAAATCATACGTTGAAGTCAGTTTATAATAGTAGAATATATTTTTGGTCTCCAGCAGAGTCGCCACTGTGAGCGAAAGTGGTCGCTCATAGCGGCTTTAGCCTTCTTTGACTAGAGTCGCCACCCGGCCGACCGGGAAAATGTACGAACCGGTGTTTGTACCGATTGTTTTGAAAACCAGAGATTCTATTTACGTTCGTGGATACAACTTATTAATTCCGACATTCCAGAACCCAGAGGATCTTTAATGCATCCTAATAGTTTGTTATTTTAATATATATGGTTATCACACAAGAATATATAAATGCGCAAATATTCGTGCGGTAAACCGCCGGGTGACACGGTACAAAACCCTCAGAAGCTTACCCTCGTCGTGTGCCAGTGATTGCTTGCAGACTGATGCTTGTTGAAGAACGGAGACCTTTTCTGGGAGGAACCTCAGGGGACCGGAATTGCGTGTGCGTCCTCCGGAGTGGTAGCTAGGAATAGGACTTAGTCGACTCTAGCGAGACTGCGAGTGATGCCTAGACTGACTATTTTGATAAAGGGGAGAATATATTTCGGGAAAATGCTCTCAAGCTCAGACTTTTAGCGACTCTTTTCTGTATCAGAGGAAACTTTAGGCAACTCGGGGGAAACTTTATCAGAGGCAACTTTTATCGGGTCAAGAATCGCTTTAGAACGAGTTAGAGAGGTGGGAGAATGAGTGTTTGTTGGTGTTTTGAATGAGAAATCCGGGGGGTATTTATAGTTTAGCTTGTGACCGTATGGTCACTGTTTAGTGACCGTACTGTCACTTGCTTCGCCTGTCTTAGATCCAAATTTGGATCTGAGCCGGGCTTCACCCGACACCCGGCTGAAGTTGTTTGGATTTTAGTACACGTGTCACGCTGTGATTGGACCGCCAGCCACATGGCAGTGACCGTACGGTCACATGGCAACCAACAGTGTTGTGACCGTACGGTTCTTGGTGAATAGTACTTGTGACCGTATACATTTTTGTGATCGAGTATTTTCTCATAAGTATGAAAGTGCCACACTCATGGTCCCGAGGAGCGGGCGGAAGAGGTTATGGTCCCGAAAAGGTGATCCGTTCTCCGACGAGCATCAGTATTTGAGTAGGTGGCGCAACGAGGAGCTCATAGTTTGCTTTCATCATCTGGTTCGAAAACCAGTGCTCACAGTAACTTTTGTCTTAGGACTTTTTTGTTACTCTTCTGTTTATCATTTCTTCTTCTTCTGATTATATATACTGAACCTTTACATTCTCCTTATGTCTCTGAATACTATTATATATTGTTTATGTTTTTTTAACTTAGTAACTTATAACTTCACTAAAATCTAACAACTTGATCTTAAGCCTATTTTAAGTTAATTCAGATTGCTGGAGTTCACCATTTACACTAAAATGGGGGAGTTAAGTTACTCAGAAGTTGTAAAAATCATGACAATCAGGAAGTTACTTTCTAAACCTTGCGTTTATTTAAGTAATTTTACCTTCTTGACCACGGTTTGTCCATAACCAAAATGGGGGAGAATGATGAACCCTAAGTGTTTAGATTATGTCCAAACGTTTCAGAAGATGAAATTTTAAAATTTACTTACATACGTTTTAGTTTTGACTAACAATTTTTGTTAAGTATGTGTGTAAGTTTCTCAGCAGGTGCTGAATGAACAATCTCTGGATTGCCTTGAAGACTCAGAAGAAAAGGAAAGCTGAAGACAGTAATTAAAGTTCAGAAGCTGGATACTCCGCTCTGAGGTTTTTAGTGAAGTCTGTTAAAGCTCTCCTCATAGGTCCAAGAAGAAATCAGAAGATAAATCCTTACCAATTTGATCAGAGGATTAGACAAAAGGAATTAGCTTTCAGAAGCTAAGTCACGGGTTCTGTTTAGCATTTATTGCTCTGAAAACTGCATTTAATGCAAGGCGCCAAAAGTTCAAAAAGCTGTTTTGAAGGAGCGCGCCTGTCTACTCAAAACACAACCAGAATTTCCTTGTCTACCCTTTGTTGATCCATTGAAGAATGTTTTCAGTCAACCTTATCTTCAACTTCAAATCACTTACCGGATTAAGTTAAAGAACAAGGTTAACGGAATCAAAGTGTTTGAAGACCGTTTGAAGACATGACAGATTAACGGCCACAACAACTGATGTCATCTCTATTGAAGTTTCAAATTCTCCAACGGTCATCCTCATGCACTATAAATAGTAGCCAAGCTCCATTGCATCAGATATGTGTGATAATCGAGCAAAATCTCAACGCACTGTTCTAATCAGGAAAACAGAGCACCTTTTTCCATTCTCAATCTTTTTTAGCATAACTTTAGTTAAAGTGAGAGAGTGAAGAAAAAGAAGTTCATAATAGGAATATTGTAAACTGATATCGTTTGTGATATTCAGTTAGATTTAGAGAGAAATCTAGTTGAGATTAGAGTTGGGTGAGAAATCCAGAAAACACAGTTGTTGTTGTTCTGGTGGAAATCCTTTAACTCTTTTTAGGCTAGTCAGAACTAAGTGAGAAATTAGCTTATGTTCTGTTGATGTAAAGGAGCTTCTGAACTTGCCATAAAAGTTCTGAATAGTAGATTTAAAATCTCTGGCGGCTGCGACCACAGGGGACAAGACGTAGTCATAGGACTTCTGTGGAGAACTTGGATAAATCGAATTGTTCATCAGGATCTCCTGAACTTCTTTCTCCCTCTTATACTTGTTCATTTTGCTTTTGTGTACTTCCTTATATTTAGTGCTGAAACAAATTTACTCCTTATATCATTGTCTTTGTTCAGAAGGCTATCCAGAAGTTCTTCAACTCAGAACTTCTGTTGCTGAAAACAGTCAAACTGTGTTTAGGCATAATTTCCCTCAGAAGCTACTTCCTTAAGCTAGCCTCTGACTTTGAGGAAATTTGACTCTGAAAAACTCAGTTTCTCAAAAAGCTTAGAAATCTTCAGTTTACAACTTAGACACATATTCACCCCCTCTAGGTGATTCTGTTCTTGTTAGGGCCAACACATTATACTCATTGTTTAAACTGTTACTTGTGTTTTATAGTCAAACCTTCATTTGTTGTGTGTCAATTTGTGTCTTTTGTTTGTTTTTAACATGTACTTTGCTGTGTTCACTGTCTTTGCACATTATTTGTGTTTCGAAATTGTTAATTTCGACATCCTCTCAACTTCCTTTGTTGTGTTCACAAATTGATGAACCCTACATGTTTTGATTATGTCCAAGCGTTTCAGAAGATGAAATTTAATTTATGCTTATTCACTTATCAATGTTGACTAACAATTTTTTGTTAAGTTTTGTATAAGTCTTTCTCAGCAGGTGCTGAAAGAAGAAACTCTGGACTGCATAAGTAACTCAGAAGAGAAGAATAATTGAAGACTGAAGTTAAAGCTCAGAAGCTGGATGCTCCGCTCTGAAGATGTTCAGAAGTTTGATAAAGCTCTCCTCTACGTTCAACTACTACCAGAAGCTCATTCCATTTACTCAGAAGCTTAGACAAAAGGAATTAAGCACTCAAAAGCTTAGTCACGGGTTTTGTTAAGCATTTAATGCTCATAACATCTGCATTTAATGCAAGGCGCCAAAAGTTCAAAAGTTGTTTTGAAGGAGCGCGCATGTCCACATCAAACAAAACCAGTTCTTCCTTGTCTACCATTTGTTGATCTAAATGAAGTAACTTTCCAATCAACCTTATCTTTGATTTCAAATCACTTATCGGATTAAGTTAAAGAACAAGGTTAACGGAACCAAAGTGTTTGAAGACCGTTTGAAGAAATGACAGATTAACGGCTACAAAGAGGTCATCATCAAATTAAAGATTCAAATTCAAGCAACGGTCATCTCAAGTCACTATAAATAGTAGCCAAGCTCTTTTGTGTTCTAACACGCGAATTTCAAGCAAAAATCTTAACGCACTGTTTTAATAAGCAAAACAGAGCATCTTTCCGTTCTCAATCTTTTCCCTTTTCAATTATAAAAGTGAGAGAGTGAAGAAACACAAGTTCATAATAGGAATCTTGTAAACTGATATCGTTTGTGATATTCAATTAGATTTTGAGAGAAATCTAGTTAAGGTTTGAGTTGGGTGAGAATTCCAGAAAACAGAGTGTTGTTGTTCTAGTGGAAATCCTTTAACTCTTTCTAGGCTAGTCAGTTTTAAGTGAGAAATTAGCTTAAGTTTTGTTGATGTAAAGGAGCTTCTGAACGTGCCATAAACGTTTTGAATAGTGGATTTAAAATCTCTGTTGTCTGCGATCACAGGGGATAGGACGTAGTAACAGGACTTCTGTGGCAAACCTGGATAAATCAATTTGTTCATCATGACCTCCTGAATCTCTTTCTCCCTTCTTTTAACTTGTTTTTTTGCTTTTGTGCATTTGCTGCTTATTTAGTGCTGAAACAGATTTTACTCTTTATCTCGTGTCTTTGTTCAGAAGACTGTCCAGAAGTTCCTTAACACAGAACTTTTGTTGCTTAAAAGCAATAAACTGCTTTAAGGCAGAATTTACCTTAGAGGTTCCTTCATTAAGCTTGCCTCTGACTCTGAGGAAATTTGACTCTGAAAATTAAGTTTCCCTAAAAGCTTGAGATTTTCAGTTTTTCAATTAGATACCTATTCACCTCCTTCTAGGTGATTCTGATCTTATTAGGGTCAACAAGTGGTGTTAGCACCCATTTTTGTCCGGCCTTTAAAACAAGAATTTTTATAAAAAAATATATTTTTAGACCTAAAAAAAAAGTCTATGTTATAGATTGTTATATACAGTTAATTCAAACAGTTGTGCGGAGATAATAGGCGTATGATTAATTTTTTCATTTATTTCTTTGATCATTCTGTTTAATTATCCTGAACAATTCATTGAATTACGGCTTGAACATTTATGTTATAAACGATAGTTAATTAAATCATAAAATCTTTTTACATATATCTTATCAATTCTTTTTAGTCTAAAAGTTTATGTTATGAGCTTTAGCTAATCAATTTAGAACTTGCTTTTGCACGTAAAGTAAATAAACCTTATTTATTAATTACGGGATACAAAATACGATTACAATACATCAATTTTACAAATAAAGAGTACACTTGCTATTTAACCCTATTCTATTTTTGCAGAGAAAATAAAGAATGTCACGGGATTTAAACTCCGTGTTTTTTTAATGTCGTAGATCCTTTTATCTCTCCTTTTTATTTAGGCAACTGTGAAGTCTCGACAAGCCGGGTCAGAGCCCACATTCAAGTCAAGAGCTTCGAGTATCTTCGGGTCAGAAATGGTCCGTTTTTCAGAGAAAAAAGGTAATTTTCTTCTTTTCGGGTCAAAAGAGACAAAAAGACGATATTTGTTTTCGGCAACGGAACAAAGGCGACATCATCCGTCAATTCATTTTCCCCACAATCCGAGTCAATTTTCCAAACAATTACCGAGCAGTGATTTAATCCAGCAAAAGGCCCATTGACCCAGAACAAGCCCGTTGACCAAGTTAGGCCCAAAATCCAAAATTAATCTTGTCAAATCCAGGATCAAAATAATATGAGATTTACCAAAATCCAACCCCAAATAATATCAGATTTACCAAAATCCAATCCCAAATCATATCAAATTTACCATATCTTATCCAATCACAAATGAGATTAGATTTTCACCAAGATTGCAGTCTAACAAGTACAATGGGAGCATGGGATGTTGCCACATTGCAAGAGGAGATTAAGGAGGAGATTTATCATGACAGTATAAAAGGCAAGACATCAAGATAAAAAAGGAAAACACAACAAAAAAGGAGTTAACGTAAGAAAAATGCAGCAGATATACAAAATATAGAGAGAAAAGAGAGTGAGTTAGAGATTGAAGGCATTCAAAAAAATCTTACATTTTTGTAATCAAGTCTACATAACCCACAAAGGTAGACATTTTCACATATATATACATCAAGTTTTCGTTTTACCTCATTTTTATTTTTACCATTCAAAGTTTCCTTTGTGTATGATTTATTTTTACCTTTATAAAGAAAGAGCTCAGAATACTGATAGTTTAGTTTATGAGAAAGTTTGGATCCATACTTCAATAGGATGAATTCATTGTGTTAGTTCGATTGCCTCCTCAATAAAAATTGGTTTGTATAGAAAATAACACGTAAAAAACAACCCTAGAGCACGAATATTTTACTTTCTAGAAACTTTAAATCGAACCATTTCTTTCATCATTGCTCTTTTACTCGAGAATGTGAGCTAATCCCGGGGGTTTCAATGATCGGGAACCCATTTGGGGTTTGACCGTAGAAGCCGAACCCGCGATTAAATCTCATTCTCAAAGTTATAATATATGTTCCTATCAAACCTTTTCAAGTTTAAGCTTTATTCTTCTGTCCAATATTCAATTTCGACTCAAATAAAATAGGAATAGATCGTTTAAGAATCATTTAGAAAATAGAACACGAAACAGAACCATAGAAGCACATCATAATCATCAAAATGTACGGGTTCAAACACATTTGAACCCGAATTAAGCAGAGATAGGATCCGAAAAGTTACCTTAGAGATCGAATAATAGTAGAAATGGTCCTTTTAGTGATACTGGAAGTCGACAGCCAATCCCCGGCGCCGGAAGTTCGCCGGAAAATTTTCCGACCAGCGAGTTTCCAGTCAGTCTCATTTTTAAACTCAGAACCATTCCTAAAACATCCAAAGTCAGAGTAGAACCATAAGAAAAACATCAAACCTGTTAAAGAGGAGACAAGGGTAATTTAGGGAACAAAATCAAGCAAATTTAGAATTAGAGTTCAGAACCGATAATAGATAGAGAATAGGGGTGATAAGAACATCAAGACTTCCCCCTAATTACTCAAGGATTAAAAGCCGAGCCGTAACCGAATTTGAGACCCCCTGAAACCGTAACCCACCAATAGATCCTTCTAGAAGCCATATGACATTGTTAACAGCAAAACCCCTCTCTTAATACGAACCTGGAAGCATTAGAGATCAATTCTCAAACGGACCGAACCATAGATGTTCTGAAATAGCGAAATTGTGAGTATAGAGAACTAAATTGCCCCTGTTTGCAAATGAGAAAAGAAAAGAGGAAAGATTGGAGCCATGGCCATGAGTTAGGGTTCAAATGTTAAATAAAAAATTGAAAGAGAAGAAAAAGAGTGAATGATGAAAGGAGGCATATGAATGAGAAGGGATTTAGGTCTGAGTTTTGAAAAATGAAAATGTTTAGGCCCTTAAAAGTCATACCTTTACATTAATTAATTTTCGTGTGGGCAGGACCTAAAACCCGTTCATTTATTTTAGTTAATATTATTTAGTGAACTTGATATAATTAGTATAATGTCTTGATAAGTTTAATTAGTCCGTTTAACTGTCAATTAGCGGAGTTGTTAATTCTGCAAAATATATCAAATTTGTCAAGGTTCAAATTATTAATCCACGTCTACGTAATATTCGTGTATATTTTTTTTTTCAAATTAGAAATTTAGACATTTCAAAAATAGTCATGTTATGGTTAGTCTACAAAAAGATTATGTAATAATCTATTTCTATTTTTTCTAGAAAGTAAGAAATACGTTTTGATCACGAGGGTTATGTTATAACTCAATATTACGTCTTTATCTAACGGAAATAAATAAATAACGCTCAGATAAGGTTCTTATCCAAGCAAACAGAGTCAACCATCTTAAACGGTATGTAATCACACCGACCAGAGATGATTAGTGGCGACTCGTCTGAAAAGAGCTTAATAGCTCTTAACACATTTTCCTAATTAATTAACAAAAAGTAGACGAGCACGGCCTCGCGCCCCGACCCGCGTTTTTGGTGGCGCGACAAGTGGTATCAGAGCTAGGTTACTTCGTATATTTACTAAAGGTCTAACAATCTAAGTGTAAGATCCTATCAGAATCAATAGAGATGGCTGGTAGACACCTACTTGAGAACACCTCTCATTATATGATCCCAGAGGGTTCTTCCACAACTAGACCACCACAGTTTAATGGTGATAACTATTCCTACTGGAAAAAGAGGATGATGTATTTCATCCAAGCTCAGAGCATGAGTGCTTGGATAGTTGTCACTGATGATGATTTCATCCCAACTAGGGAAGAAACAGGTCTGGGGAGTGTTATAATTCCTCCTAGAGAATATACTGATGAAATCCTGAAGAAACTCAAAACTAATGCTTCAGCAATAAACACGCTGCATTGTGCACTTACTGCCTTTGAATATAACAAAGTTTCTTCTTGTGAAACAGCTAAGGATATTTGGAACAAGTTGGAAGTAACTTATGAAGGAACAAGCAAAGTGAAGCAATCCAAGATCAATCAACTCTTGAGAAGTTATGAGTTATTTGAAATGCTTGACAAAGAATCTATATCAGACATGAATTCAAGATTCACCAAGATTGTCTATGATCTGAAGAGTTTGGGAAAGGATATTGAAGAAGCAGAGAAGGTGAAAAAGATTCTCAGAAGCTTACTAAGGTCTTGGCAAGCTAAGAAGACTGCCATAGAAGAAGTACATGACTTGTGCTTTTATGCTTATGATGAACTCATTGGTTCATTAACTTTGACCTGTACGTGGAATCTAAACCTATATTCGGATGTCTTTAATGTCAAATCGGCCATATCTGCTATTGTTTTGTTGTACTTTTGACAATGCTGCAAATGAATGAAGTTTATTAAGTAGTACTCTAGCAATTTATATAGATTCTCACTATAGAGTACTGGTCGGGGTGATGGTTTTGGCTAATTGGTGTAAGAGGCCTACATGGAGACCTTCCCTTGAGCGAAATTAGTAATGAAAAACAGTACAGATTCTTCCAGTAAGGAATTGCTTAGTATTATTTTCTTACAGTAAACCATCATATCAGCTCTTCCTTTCTTTTAGCTTTCGCTTCTCCTTCTGTTCTCCAAAGCAAGGTTCTTAGTTAGTTACGAGTAGGTTCCCTGCAGACGGACTAGTTGGTTAACAATCTGATTGCAAAGTCATTACCCAAATGAATTGTAATTATCAAGGAATACACCTGCGCAAGTAAATAAAATTCCACATTCATGTCATGGCGGAGAAATGTTACTACAAAATGCACGTTCAATACACCTCAAAAATTGGTGAGACAATATGTGCAATTGTGCAAGAGAATATGTTGATATAATGAATCCCTTAAACTTCGATATAAGTTCTTAATTCAACAATCAACGAGGTCATAGAGGGAAGTCATGAGAACTACCTGCTCAATAGCTCGATCACCAAGTGTCATGCAAGTCATATGTGAGAGTTGCTCCTTAGTCATCAAAAGGTTTTCATTGGGAACATATTGAGCCAACCCCAGAGCACCCGTACCACTTGGAACAATTGTTACTTTCATCAATGGTTTTGTATGTTCCGGGAACCAACCAGTAATAGAATGGCCATATTCATGATAGGCAACAATCCTCTTTTGAAGCTTGTTAATGACTTATGCATATAAAATGATAATATATATTTCCAACTTTCAGAAATCATAAACTTAATTGGGTACCTTAGAATAACATAGTACAACAATGAGGAGACGAGATATACCTTATTTTTCTTTTCTAAACCAACAATAGCCATATCTATAGCTGCCTCAAAATGACCCATGACACTTGTGCACTTTCATTCCTAGAAGCAATTAAAATAGTTTCATTGTAAACATTTGAAATGTCAGCTCCAGTCAATTCGGGAGTAAGAGCAGAAATTCGCTAAGAGTACTAAGGTGGGTCTTTATCAAGTTTTAGTTTTTTTAGATATTATCTGGAAAATCTGTCACGGCCTTTAATGTGACTTGTTGGGGAAGTTCACTGCTATCTGGATGTTGTCAGGATATCTTAATATGTTGAAATGGTATATGATTTGTATCATGTCAAAAACAGACAATAAATACTGAAATAAATATTACCTGAGGACGTCTAATCTCTACAACCAACATCTTATTAATGATTGATCTAAATCATTGAAAAGTTCATACAATGTATAAACACCTAATCCACTAAACAAATATTACCTTAGGAATTGGAGGTGGCTTCTTAACATAGATATTAATGAGGTCTTTCCAGAGAAAGTTTACCAACTCATTGGTATTCAAAAATGTTAATATCAAAACACCCTATAACCTGAAAGTTCAAGTAGTTCCATAAGTAATATAGACGTTCAAGTAATATAGGCAGAACTTTTATAATCCCAAATTTTTTTGCAATGACGATGCAGAGTAGGCATAGAAAAATAAAGGTTCTATTAAAACGGATACAATAAGAAGTAGTAAATACAAGTCTCACCTCATCACAAACTCGCACAATTGTCTTGCATTCACATTTACATTGACCTTCACTATCTTGCGACCTAAAACATGATAAAACTCAAAGTTAGGTATACATTGAACAACAACAATCTACTTATCCCGATACTAAAAATAGTTCTATACATTTCAATATTAGCAGTCGATTTAAGTATAATAAAACTTTCAAAAGATATAATAAAACTTTCAAAAGATATTATGGTTTCTTTGAAGTTTGAAATGCAATACTCAAACTAACAAGCACACAACAAATAGATTTCTTACAATTGCGATTCTGCAATCATATTATGATGGAATAGAGAAAAAATGAATAGCAATCAAACAAAATATAGCCTAAAGTTAACCATAGAGAATCATCCATCATCATCATCATCATCATCATCATCATCATCATCTTCTTCTTCTTCTTCTTCTTCTTCTTCACCACCAATTTCTCCATCACTTTCATTCTGGTTGTATTCATCATCATTAGAAGTTGAAAGTGGTATTTCTTCAAAACCAATAACAACATCATTCGCTATATCTTCATCATCATCTAATGCTCTTGTTACATGAAAATCAGGAGCAATCTCCTCTTTGAAAACATCATCGTCGTCATTTTCTTCCAAAAGAAATCTTGTAATTGCAAATGCAATTTGTATACATCTCTATCCCACTTCCTTTACGACTCACATCAAACCATTCACATTTGAACAGATCAACACAATTCTCTCCCGGATACGGAATCTCCCAAACATCCAGCAAACGTCCATAGTACTCTTTCTCACAAGAATTATCATCACCCCTTGATAAGACTCCCGAATTTTGACTCTTACGATTCATTTGTCGGTTTACAGTATGACCGATATCCATTCAGTATGTGAGGCGAGTAATACTTGTAAGATGGCTATGGACCAAAAGCAAGATTGAGAATATCCTTGGGAACAACACTGTGTTCGTTTAGATCAAGAACCTGTAAGTTCATAAGAAATATAAACTCAGTGGAACATTAAAGCTACTATATAACATCAATAAAATTATGATAGTCCATGTATAGGTTAACATACATGATCGCGAAACCATGTTGGAAATTCTGCATCGTATCGTTTCCTTAACTCTCGAGCACTCATGGTCGACAATGAATTTTTGAACTTCCTGTAACAAATTCAAATTATAAATCATATATACATTTAGATATTAAACAAAATACAATAATCGATTTGAATAAGATATATGGTTCTTACTCGGCATAGGGCAAAACTTTTCCGCAGTTGTTTAGAATGTAAAGATGTGCTTTATGCTTCCAATCATCGGCTAGCCATTTTATTTCACCTTTACCTAGTGGTCGTTCGATTTTCCTAAATATTGAAGAGTCACTACCACATCCATTTTCATCGATCCCCTTATAGTCTCTAGGATTTTGATTGAAGATTGTATCAATTCCTACCAAATATCTTGAACAAAAATTCAAGCACTCATATGCAATATATGCTTCTGCAATTGATCCCTCGGGTTTTGCCTTATTTTGAACGTTCAACTTCTTTGTATGCAAGTCTCTCTCAAAAAAATACATCCACCGATAGTGGACAAGACCGAAAATCTTTGGCTCATATGCTAAGTGGACAACTAAATGCACCATGACATCGAAAAATGAAGGTGGAAAAGTTGTCTCCAACTTGCATAAAATTATAGGAATTTTCTTCTCAAGACGATCTAGTTTAGACACTTCCAAACTCTTATTGTATAAATCACGAAAGAATGCACTCAACTTGATAAGGGGCTCAACGACATCTTTCGGTAGGAACCCTCTAATGGCTATCGGAAGGAGTTTTTGAAGAAAAACATGACAATCATCACTTTTCATGCGAGAAATTTTACGTTCCTTGACATTAACACACCTAGATATTTTTGATAAATAACCATCTGGTGTCTTCAAGTCGGCAAACATCTTATATAAAGCATCTTTTGTTGGCCCTATCAAGAACAGAATCACCTAGAGGGGGGTGAATATGTGTCAAAGTTGAAAACTGAAAATTTCTAAGTTTTTCGGGAAACTTAATTTTCAGAGTCAAATTTCCTCAGAGTCAGAAGCAAGCTTACAGAAGTTGCTTCTGAGGGAAATTCTGCCTAAACACAGTTAGACTGTTTTCAGCAACAGAAGTTCTGATTTGACAACTTCTGGACAGTCTTCTGAACAAAGACAATGATACTTAGAGAAAATCTGTTTCAGCACTAAATATAAGCAAGTACACAGAAGCAAAAATAACAAGTATAAGAGGGAGAAAGAAGTTCAGGAGATCCTGATTGAACAATTCGATTTATCCAAGTTCGCCACAGAAGTCCTGTGACTACGTCTTGTCCCCTGAGGTCGCAGCCTACAGAGATTTTATAAATCCACTATTCAGAACTTTTATGGCAAGTTCAGAAGCTCCTTTACATCAACAGAACTTAAGCTAATTTCTCACTTAGTTCTGACTAGCCTAAAAAGAGTTAAAGGATTTCCACCAGAACAACAACACCCTGTTTTCTGGATTTCTCACCCAACTCTAATCTCAACTAGATTTCTCACAAAATCTAACTGAATATCACAGACGATATCAGTTTACGAGATTCCTATTATGAACTTGTTTTTCTTCACTCTCTCACTTAAACTTAAGCTATGCTAAGAAAGATTGAGAATGGGAAGTGTGCTCTGTTTTTGCTTCAAACAGTGCGTTGAGATTTTTGCTCGATTATCACGCGTACATGATGCATTGGAGCTTGGCTACTATTTATAGTGAATGAGGATGACCGTTGAGAAATTTGAATCTTCAACAGAGATGACATCAGCTGTAGTAGCCGTTAATTTGTCAAGTCTTCAAACGGTCTTCAAACACTTTGATTCCGTTATCCTTGTTCTTTAACCAAATCCGGTAAGTGATTTGAAATTGAAGATAAGGTTGACCGGAAACATTCCTCAATAAGATCAACAAAGGGTAGACAAGGAAATTCTAGTTTCACTTTGAGTAGACAAGCGCGCTCCATCAAAACAGCTTTTTGAACTTTTGGCGCCTTGCATTAAATGCACTTGTCAGAGCAATAAATGCTATCCAGAACCCGTGACTAAGCTTCTGATCAAATTGGTAGATGAACTTCTGATTGCAATGGACCACTGAGGAGAGCTTCAACAGACTTCAATAGCTTCAGAGCGGAGCATCCAGCTTCTGAAATAATGAAACTCTGTCTTCAGCAATCGAGACTTCTGAGTACTTCAGGCAATCTAGAAATTCTTCATTCAGCACCTGCTGAGTAACTTACACATAGACTAAGTAGAAAAAATATTAGTCAACAAAAAACTATATGTAAGAGAATGTTAAGTTTTCATCTTCTGAAACGTTTGGACATAATCAAAACACTTAGGGTTCATCATCTTTGTCATCATTGGAGAGAACATAACGCGCCAAAGGAATGTGTACTCTATCTCCAACAACTGTAGGGTGAAGCTCATGCCTAATACCCATGGTAACCAAATCTTTTCGACTATTTAAAGTATCTTTGGTTTTCCCTTTTAACATTCATTATAGTCCCCAACACATTCTCAATTGCCATCCAACTCTTATCAATAGCCATATATTTTACGAAATAATTAAAAAAATAAAGAATATATTCAGAATTATAAAAGATATACATAGCAGATTATGTAATAGATCTAATTAAATGAATTATATGCATTTTGCATAATCATTGCATCTAGTTAAAATAGAGATAGCAAACAAATGCAATCATTTAGCGCTAATCGATGGAATCATGAGGCACAAATTAAGCAATAACCGAATAATAGAATAGAATAACTCATGGACACAATAGAACTCAGAGATTCCTAAACACAAATTAAGCACAAATTAAGCAATAAGCGACTAGCCTCGAGCATGCACGTTAGGGAGGAAGAACAATTGTTTTCGGTGGTTACTAGGCCACTGTTGTAAATGGCTGTAATTGTTCGCCTGGGTCTTAGGAATTTATCTGCTGTTGTAAATTGCCTCAATCGATTTGGCTGGGTATTGGGAACTTCTCAATTTCTTTGTGTGAATTGTAAGAAATTAGGAGTGTGATATCAGATAGATTTCTTTTCTTTCTCGTTTTACTGCATATGAAATTTGGTAAAGTGGGATATAGACTTATGGTCGTTGATTTAAAAAATATAAAGGGAATAACATAGAATTTATAATCTAATCTATACTATAATAATAAAGGTGTAGAAAGTTTTGCTGATTGACACTCCATATTTGCTTTAAACCTATTTTGTACTTTTCTCCTTTTTTTACATTTGATTTTGGAATTTTGCAATTAATTAATTGGAAAACTATTAATTTCTCTCTCCAGTTTCAGTTGTTGAACGATTGAACGCTATATTGACACTCTCTTCAACTTCTCATACCCCCTCAACTGCTCAATTCATGATTGCACACCTTCCTCAATTCATGATTTTGTTTCCATGTTCTCTCTTATTTTTCCTTTTCTTCTTTGTTTCCTACATCAGTTATCCTCTTTCGATTTTTGCATCAGTACTGCTCTCGGGTTTGAGATTGTAAGTCTTGTTTTGATTCAAAACATCTTTTTCGTTCCTGATATGTGTTTCCATTATCTTTGTTCTACTTTCTAATAAATGTCTGATGAAATTATATTTTATTTGTTCGCAAGCTATTAGAAAAGCTTATGGGATTATTCTTTTTCATGGTATCTCTTGATTTCATTCTCTATTTAACAATTCTCTTTCTATTGTTTAAATTTTTCTGGTTCGGTTTCATGTATATATGTTCTGAATAGCTAATTTGATACATTTTATCTATATTCTCTCTTCATCTTGATTTTAATGTCATAGGATATGGTTATATTCTTACCCGGTTCTGCAATTATTTTCATATATTTGATGATTCTGATTTGAGTTTTCTTTGCTATAATTTTTATTTTCTTTGTGGGTCATTGTGGAGTGGATGTGATTAATTATTAAAGGATAACTCATGTAATTATTGAAGGATAACTCAACCTTAACCTCGCAAACGGAATAGATAAACCATTGAGATAAACCAGATTTAGAAATAAAAACCAGAATTAAATTTTTACATTCAACTTAAGGGGCGTTTGGTTTAAATTCCGGAATTGGAATCGGAATAGGAATGAATTATTATTGTTTCTGTTTGGTATTATCCGGAAACAGAATCTAATTTGTTTGATATTATATTTGGTAAAAACATAAATAAAATAATTATTTAACTCAATTAAAGAGTATATTTTATGGAGAAGAATACCTCATCACTCATATCGCCATTAAAATCCATATTTTAAAGCATAAGCAAAAAGATAAAGGATTTGCTAGCCAATATAATTTTGTTTCTCCACCACATTATAGGGGTGAGCATGGTCCGGTTCGAATAAAAAACCGAACCGAACCGAATTGATCCTAACCTAACAATGAGAAATTTTATTATCCTAACCAATCCAAATTTATTTCGGTTCGGATCGAATTTGAACCGAAATAATTCGGATTGGTTCGGTTAGGTTCGGATAAAAACCAAATTGAAAATTTATTAGTTTTTATTTCTATTTTTTTATGACTAATAAAAGGTTTAATACTAAATTATGTTAATTCTAAGTCAATAGTATTTAACATTTGTATTATATTATGGTTAATAAATATTGTTGGGTTATTACACAAAACAAAACAAACAAAAGATATTAAAAAAAATTTAATATATCATATAAAATACTAAAATTTAATAATATTATATGTAGTTCAGTTTGTTCGGTTTTCATCCGAACCAAACCGATCCAAACCGAATTACTCCAAAAATGAAATCCTAACCTAACCAAACAAAATATGGTTCGGATTGGTTCGGATCGGTTTTTTCGGATTTCGGTTTACGGTTCAGATTTGCTCACCCCTACCACATTAAGTTTGTGATGAAGAATTGAAGTTGTTTGTGAAGAAATTGAACCCTCCTTCAATTAGACAAATCAATTAGACAAATTTTTCGGTTCAATGCTATGTTGGTTAAAGTACTTATTCGGTTTAAGATTTCAGAACTAATTCGGTATTTGGTTTTTGGTTCGGTTTAGTATTATACCGATCTGAATACCAAAAATTATGACAAGGTTCCTATATTATTCATAAGACGGTTAATCAACCCCTATCAACTTCTCCCTCTTCCTTCTGCATACTGTTGACTTAAATTGAACTCCAAATTTTTTCAATCTGATCAATCTATTAGCTTTGATTTATAGAAAATGTAGCTAATTCCATCATCTTCTTAATAAGTAATTATTTTTTTATGAGACCCATCTTTCTTTAATCTGTGTTTTTTGATGCTTAATCAATTCCAAATGGTTGGGCTTTCATGTTGGAGTGATAAACTGAAATAATTGTTGAATTAAGCTCTTTAAAGCTTCAAAAAATTTGAAACTTTCTACATGTTGACTCTTCTGCTGAAATGATTCAGCCTTTATGTTTTGGTGGATGAATTTGCTTGATTGTCTTCTTGATCCATTTTAATTTGGCAATGTAATGTTGATTATCCAGATTCAAATAGTATAGTGATAAATATGTTTAGATTATGTGGTTATTATTTTTGTAGAAATGTGTTATTTGGCTCTGGTAATTATTTTTCGATTTTCAAAAATTGCAGACCAAAGTTGTCAATCTCATATATGTTCATCTCCATAGGTTCATTTTGCACACCCTCTTACTTTTTTTGGACTTTTAATGTATACATGAGGGTACGTGTAGTGTTGTTGCAAGTGTTCGTTCTATTGAGTCAATGACGAATTGGTACAACTTCATATGTACCAAGTGCAAACGTAAGGTTGATGTGGGGGGAGAAACTTACAATTGTGCAACATGCAAAGATAAGAATGCTACTGTATCAATGAGGTGCCTATTGATTACAATCATTTAATATTTTTTAGATTTCAAATTCTTATATTGCATGTTGCAGTTTGATTATGGAGCTGTTGAATTTTTTTATTGGTAGCTCATACTTTAATTTACATACTAACCCGCTTACAATTATTTATAGTTATAAGATCGAAATTCATGTGGTGGATGGAACTTTGAGTGCCTCTTTCGTAATTATTGATCGTGAGGCATCTAGATTCATTGGTAAAAGTGCCATAGATCTGAAATTCATTGGTAAAAGTGCCACAGATCTGAAATTCATTGGTAAAAGTGCCACAGATCTGAAATTCATTGGTAAAAGTGCCACAGATCTGAAATCAAGCTTTGATGAGGTAATTAAAAAGTTACTTCTCTTTTAACATTACACTCATAATAATATTATTACTAACAAGAATTAACAATTATATACATTCTTTAACGTTTTTTATAGGTTTCTGGCGATAATTTTCATGAACAAAAAATTTGTTTTCTACATTAGTGTATTTGACCACAATAAAAATCAGAACTGAGAAGTTATAAGATTGTGAGAATGTCTGATGATCCCGAACAAATTGAAGAATATTTCATGAATCGTGAAGTTTATCCGGTGAGGTTTTTTCTTCAAGTATGTTTTCATGATGTGACTAACAACCTTATATGATAAAAGACTAACTATTTCAAGAAATTGACTAGGAACCATATCATCAAGTATTTGAAGATTGAGATTTTGATATTTCGGTCAAGTTATCTGCCTCGAACCGCAAATGTATCATATTTGACGACACGGATGATGAAAGAAATTATGCACATGAATGCAAGTTGAAAAAAAAGCCTCAAAATAATCACAATTAAAATAGAAGATTGAACCATTTATTTAATTTTAGTATTTTAAGTTATTATCTGAATTTGGTTTGTTTGTTCTTATTAAGATTATTTTTTGTATCCAACTACACTCTATCTAAGTAGCCAGAATTGCATTTCAAGTTTTATGCCTATTCGTCAAATGCATCTTTTAATAATCACCTTTACTATTTTTCTTATAAAAAAATGGTAATTTAAGCACTATATTGATATATATTGCATTTAGTGTATGTTTGATTACTGTTTTTCATATTTTATTTTGAGATATGACATTTGAGAAACTTAGGATGCTGATTCTAGCAATCTGCAGTCGAAGAATTTTCTTAATGATAAAATCTTAGCAAACCGAAAGAATTTGATATTTGCTTTCATAATAAAATTCTTAAAGATCATCTAGAATTTTATATTCTTTTTTCATACATATCTTATATTTATTTAGAATCTTGAGAAATTTTAAAATACTCTAGGAGTACGAATGACGTGGTATTCTGGATCAGTAATTCGATGACATGTCACATATGTTAGTATCTAGGGTTGATGATTTATGGTCTAGGGTTTATTTTTAGAGTTTAGTGTTAGGGTTAATATATTACACAATATTATATTCTTATTAATTGAAAACATTATATGACATCGAACTATTGACAGACACACACCATCGTTTATACGCCAATCATAAAATAAAATCACTCTATAATCCGCAGTAGTAATCTGTACTTTGCATATGTATAAAGATATTATTATAAATATTTAATAATAAGATAATTATATAAAATAAGTGTTCTTATTTTTATACATTTAAATATTGTTCATTTAATATATCATATTTAATTAGAATCATATATGAAGTCAAACACTCTTATATATGTAACGATATTTTTGAATTTAAAATACAAATTAAATTAAATTAAATCTATACACATAAATCTATACCTAAAAACATGAAATTTCATTTCACAGTCCCATTCTAATGGTGAGTGACTCTCCAAATTAAATTTGGAAAGTATCATTAGATCAAGGATATTTTAATCTAATGGTCTATAATTAGGGAGAAATCACCATTAGATTGAAATATCCTTGATCTAATGGTGACTCTCCAAATTAATTTGGAGAGTACTCACCACTTGAATATCATTGTATTATCATCACTATTTTAATATATTATTTTAAAATTATACAAACTTATCAAGTTATTAGTGTTTCGATTTTTTTTTTATTATTTAGAATTTAAATAACTTTTTCTAAAAAACAAATAATTAATATATTACACAGTATTATATTCTTATTGATTGACAATGCTATATGACATCGAACTATTGACATACACACCACGTCAATATATTACACAGTATTATATTCTTATTAATTAATATATTACACAGTATTATATTCCGTAGTAGAAATCTGTACTTTAGATATATATATATATATATATATATATAAAAGGATATTATAGTAAATATTTAATAATAAAATAATTATATAAGATAAAGGTTTTTATTTATACATTTAAATATTGTTAATTTAATATATCATATTTGATTGCAGTCATATGTGAAGTCAAACACTCCTATGTATGCATCGGTATTTTTAAATTCAAAATGATAATCACAAATTAAAATAAATTAAATGTATACATAAATATCTATACTTAAAAATAGGAATTTTATTGTATTATCATCACTATTTTAAATATATTATTTTAAAATTATACAAACTTATCAAATTATCAATTTTTTAACTGTCAAAATGTAATGTGCCTATAAATTATAAGTTTTACGGAAAATCAAATCCTTTTGCATTCATTATATTATTCATCTTGTAGTTTTATTTTGTACTTAATACTAGGTAAATTATTTTTTTTATTCTCAGTATCACGTTTTGATGTTCTTTATGCCTTTTTATATTGATAATTTTTCGATGAAGTTGAAGATATCTCAGAAATACGATAAAATTTATGAAATTGATGCCACAAAGACTGAATGGATGGAACGAAGTGGCCAAAAATATTGGGACGGTATTCTTAGATGAAGAGGTTGTTTTTCTTTTGTACTTGATAGTTTCATTAATTATAAAATGCCAATTTTATTTCTGATGTTATAGTTTTTGCTTAGATTAGAATTTAAAGATCTATAATACTTGAAGCAAAGAGAAGTTATAAAAATGATATTTTGCTGAGATAACATTCATAGGAAACAATGAGAAATTGTAAATTAGAATTTAAATAGGAGCAACTTTCACTATTCCACAAAAGATTGATTGGAATTTTATATATAAAGATTTGAACTCGAGAAGAAAAAGAAAAAAGAAAGAGAGGAGTCTGGGCAGTGGGCATGATTGGCTATATGAGGTCGACGAGGACGGTTCTTGAGAATGAAAATGATGTAGACTATTTTGACAAGAAGATGATGTAGGTTAAGTGAAATGTTATTTTAATAATTAATTATGAAAATTAAAGATATGTGTCATGATTTAATTGGTTATGGCATACCACATGAGAATCTGACGTGGTATGCCTGGCACATAGTATAATTTCTCCTTAAGAGTTCTTATAATTAAGTTTTTGCGTTTTTTTCCCTCCCATTAATTATTGTAATAATTATTCTTATAACAGTAATATATACTTAACATAACGTGAATAGACCAAAAGTTTCTTTTCTAATTTTGTTTGTTTCCTCACCCATTTAAATAAGCTGCCATGATGTTCAATTTCGTTAAAATGGTTTTCGTTAAAATGGATGGTTCTGCTCACTGTCCATCAATCTTGAGTAAGTTTCTTTATTTATTTTCCCTCCTTATTGCTCATTTCCATCTCTTTATGTAAATTGATTAATTTGCTTTGTGTGTTGGGTTTTTGATTTTTTTTCTTTTTGTTTATGAACTGTTTCTAAAAATTCTTAAGAGACAAATGGTAGAGTTAATTAGACAGTATTGGGATGGTTCGAATACTCATTCAAGAACCAACACAAAATGAATTTAAAATTAACGAGCCAATCTTTACCGCTAGACGGTCTAAGTTCGAACATTGGAAAAAGTAGGATGAAAAAAAGAAGATATTTAAGCCCATTCTACTACTTTTGAAAAAATAAAAATAAAGACAAAAATATATAATTTTAACAATTTTAGAGAAGTTTCATGATAAACATTGAAACTTCAATTCATCCATTTGTATTGTATTATATTCCCGTGACAACATGTTCTTTTTCATTATCAGTCAATCTATTTTATCCACAAATGTGAATTTGATCGAACGGGCACTTTATGTTGTCTTCTACAACATTTATATTTGATCATATGCTCTTTTCACTTATTGTTACTCTTTAATGTTGCTTCTTTCATAATTTTTATTGTTGAATCTTTACCTTTTGTTCACAGCAATATACAATATTACAATTTGGATGTAAAATGATTCCTTTCATATATATTATAATTATTCTCTCCTTGCAATATGCATCACTAAGATTTTTACGACTATTTGACAATAGCAGTATCATTTTATTACTTCTCTAATGAAAATTTCAAATATTTTGTTTTCCATTTCTTATTCTTTTTTTCTCAAGCTAATTTAGGGTGACTTTTCTCCCATGTTCTACTTTATATCCTTTATGGTTGATGATTGTAGATGTATAAAATAAATAGCTTAATTTTTTTGCTATTGTCCAAATTGTATTTTTAATAGTAAAATAGATTTTTAATATTTTTTCTTGCATTTGTAAGTTCATTGTTTAACTCTTCACCTGCAGATGAAATAGAGATTTTTTGACATTTTTGGATTAAAAATATTTCATTTTCAATAGAAGATTACTTAAGAAAAATGATAAATCTAATGAAATAGAATCAATTATGTTGAAAAAAATGTAGCAAATGAGATACAACTGATATAAGCTTTTGATATGCTCATTCTCGCTCCAACTATTTCTACTTTTTTTCCTTCTTGCAGAATTATGAAGAATGCAAGGTTGTAATAATATACGATCACACTTTTTTTGTAATTCACCCTGTATATACAACCTTTGTATTTTTTTTTGTTTCTCTTAATCACGTTGGTTATAAGTTCATAATGCCCTAGGTCCTTTTACTTGAATTTTAATATCAAAACACCCCATAACCTGCAAGTTCAAGTAGTTCCATAAGTAATATATGCGTTCAAATAATATATACATTCAAGTAAAATAGGAAGAACTTTTATAATCCCAAAAAAATTTGCAATGACGATGCAGAGTAGGCATAGAATAATTAAGGTCCCATTAAAACTTATACAATAAGAAGTAGTAAATACACCTCATCACAAACTCGCACAATTGTCTTGCATTCTCAATTATATTGACCTACACTTTCTTGCTACCTAAAACATGATAAAACTCAAAGTTAGGTATACATTGAAAAACAACAACCTACCTATCCCGATACTAAAAATAGTTCTATACATTTCAATATCATGCCAGTGTCATAAAAATTCAACAAACAATATACTCAGAATCTGGACTATCAGCTGTCGTTTTAAATATAATAAAACTTTCAAAATATATAAAATAAGCTTCAGAGGTACACAATAACTAGTGTACCGAGAAACTAGGAATAAGAAGAAAAAAATATTATGGTTTCTTTGAAGTTTGAAATGCAATACTCAAACTGACAAGCACACAACACATAGATTTCTTACAAGTGCGATCCTGCAATCATATTATGATGGAATAGAGAAAAAATGAATAGCAATCAAACAAATATAGCCTAGAGTCAACCATAGAGCTTCAATCATCATCATCCTCATCCTCATCATCATCATCATCATCATCACCACCAATTTCTCCATCACTTTCATTGTGGTTGTATTCGTCATCATTAGAAGTTGAAAGTGGTATTTCTGTTGGAAATAATGTATTTTATACATTATTTCAGTGTCATTTTTGAGGCAATATATACAAGGGGTAAAGTGGTCATTATAATGATGTTTTCACATAAACATATTCTATGACACGTGAACTTTCCAACGGTATATTACACGCCCAAACCGAACTTGTGATGAAAGAAATATTCAAGCACAAAGATGGGTTCTTGAATATGTTTAAGAGTAGGAAAAATGCTCCCATCCCACATGCCTTTCAAAGAGCTTTGTGTTTGGGTTTATATTGAGGATGCTTTGTAAGGCTCTCAAACTAATAAACCAAGCTATGCTCCTTGGGATACGCGCAGGGGGGCGTGCAAATCCAATCCCACCGGGTTGGGGGCGCACCCGTACGACGCGAATGCCGTTCGATTTTGGGGGCCCGTGGGCCGACCCATTTTTGCTCCTCTCTTATCCGAAATCTGTTACAGTTTTTTGAATTTCTGAAACCGTTTTCGGTTACGAAATTTAATCACCATTAAACACAAGTTAATGACGTGGTT
Organism: Euphorbia peplus; assembly: GCA_028411795.1. Lineage (NCBI taxonomy): Eukaryota > Viridiplantae > Streptophyta > Magnoliopsida > Malpighiales > Euphorbiaceae > Euphorbia > Euphorbia peplus. The sequence goes on from CP110844.1 coordinate 20,409,656, forward strand.
ACAAACCCATATGAATAAGAGTTGAATTTTGTCCATTCAACTATACACTCTGGAAATTGTGTGTGAAATTATTCTTTCGAGCTATTTTTTTCCTGCTCACTGTTCTTTGCTTCCGGTGATAGTGATCGTGCGCGGTTTGAGTTCGCTAACGACTCGTTGTATCCTCGGAGACTACGCCAACACGTGGCGAATTTTTCTTAAGGAAACTGCAAAGGCCTCGAGTGTTCCTTCGGTAATTCGGTCGAGTATTCTTTATTGTTTCTTTTGTTTATGTTTAGATTTATATATCTGTAATTGTTTACAAATCAATATATATAAATCTATTGTTCTCTCCTGTTATTATTATTTACATTACAGTATTATTATCGCTAACAATCTTAAGACAAACTTAACGTGTTTTGTTTTGTAAGTGATAATTTCAGGGAAATTCTATTATGTTTCTTTTGTTCGGTTGATTACCCTATCTACTGGAACTGGAATTATTTTGATCTTGGACATTTGTTTTCCTGGATTGGAAATTTTAATTTACAAATTCTTATACCTTTGCTGGACATTTGGAGAATTCAATTTCTTTGGGAAATTGATAAGCTTTTGGACTCTTGTGCTACTGGATGTATAATTGAATTATATAAACTTGGTTTATATATTTTGGTTTTGTATAAAAAGATTTGTTTGTTTATTTCTGATATCAATTCTGTTTGTATTATTGCTTTGAGACTAATTTATTTTGTTTAATTTCAGTGTATTCTCAAGCAATGACTACTGGAATTGATGGAAACGATACACGTAATGAGGATGTGTCCGGTTCTGGTGTTAACAATGAGAAAAATACGGAAACTCCATTGAATGGAGGTGGTTCCGGTTTTGACTAAGGTTTTCACCTAAGGAACACGGAAGCCTCGAGAGGTACTTTGCCTTTGTCAGTGGCACCTATCCACAGTGACAGACCTGAGAAGTTCACTGGTGTGAATTTCAAAACGTGGCAACAAAAGATGTTCTTTTACTTGACTATGCTCGGATTGGCTAATTTTATCAAAAACGATCCTCCTGTTTTGCAAGAGGATGATCTTGATAATACTAATGCAATCGATGTTTGGACACAGTCAGATTTCATTTGCCGTAACTATATTTTGAATGGCTTAACTGATGCACTTTACAGTGTTTATCAAGTTAAGAAAACGGCAAAAGAACTTTGGCTTGCTTTGGACCACAAGTATAAGTCAGAAGATGCCGGGGCTAAGAAATTCTTGGTTGGGCAATTTCTGAATTTTACTATGGTGGATTCAAAACCCGTGATTAGTCAAGTACAAGATCTTCAACTCATTATCCATGATATCCTAGCTGAAAGGATGGTAATTAGTGAAACATTCCAAGTGGCTGCTATTATTGAAAAATTGCCACCCGCTTGGAATGATTTCAAGAATTACCTTAAACACAAACGAAAGGAAATGAGTGTTGAAGAACTTGTTGTCCGACTCAGAATTGAGGAGGAAAATAGAGATACCGCAAGGGTAGTCTCTAAGAGGTCTGTTGCTAGTCATGACATGGCTAGGGCAAATTTGGTGGAGGTCAAGAAGGACTCCTGATAAGCTCGAATTTGACTATGTATATAATTGATTATTCATGTATTTAAGGGCCAATTAGACTATATTATATATACTTTGGTGTCTAATAATTGTATTTTCAGTTTTAAGAGAGCTTCAAGGACATTTTGCTGAGAAAGCAGCCTGCCAGAGTGCCTGAGTGAACAGTAGAGGTCACATCAGAAGAAAGGAGGGGTAAAAGTGCCGGCAGCTTGGGAGAGAGAGTGTTGCAGTAGAAGTGATGTTTTGCCGTTCAAAAGGAGTCTCTTGTTTTGCTTGAGGAGATGTTTTAACAGCTGTAATTAAAGTAGTTTTGCTTTTGCTAGCTGGAACTTGTACTAGTGTACTTTAAACTAGTATTTTATTAGTAGCTTTTTGGGTTTAAGTAGAACAATTCTGAGGAGAGAAGAATAATCTTCTTCAATTATCATCTCCTACCTGATAACTTTTAGTATCTTTAATTCTCTAGTTTCAGTAGTTGAGCTCCTTTAATGGAGTTTACTGTAGTTAATATTTTGATACTCGCCATGTGTGAGTAGTACTCTCTACGAGCTAAACCAGCCTTTGGGCTGGTGTTGTAAGTCTCCTTATCTCTTTAATTAATGAATGAATGTTATTTCTATTTGGTGTTTAATGAGGTTCTGTAGATTTCAGGTCTTAAACTGCCTGTTACAGTATGCATAACCGACATGACCATTGCTTTTATGTATGCTTGTTCCTTATATAAACATATACATCTGATATGAACAGTTGAATGATGTGTATCAAGGGTTCTCTTGTAAATGAGATGTTACTTCGTGCTTAATCAAGTAGTAAAGCATCCTGAAAGGCCTTTAGGGTGTGAGTAATACTTAGTAATTTGGGGATATGACCATTTGAACCAAGTTAGCTTAAAGTAGAGACCTTGACAGAATAGTTATAAACATTCATGAGTTAAGAAAGGAGAGAAGAGAGGTTGCAATGCCAGTTCCCCGCTGTGTTTAGCTTGTTCCTTTTAATATCTTGTTATAAATCATCTTTGATCATCATTTACTTTTTAGATTTGTCTTTAGTAGAGTTTCCTAGTTCAGATAACAATCAATCAACCTCAAATCCATGTTTTTAATGTTACTTGCTTCGTAAACAGACTGTTCCATAGGTCTTTTCAGTAATCTTTTCATCTCAATCCCTGTGGAGACGATAATCTACTTATCATTTTATTACTTGTACCTAGTATACTTGCTAGAAGACACATCCAAGGGTAACAACTCCAAAAAGAAAGGCAATGCAAGCTTGGGCCCGAAAGGTGGCGTGTCAAAGAAACCCAAATTTGTTGGGAAATGCTACAATTGTAACAAGCTAGGCCACAAGTCGGCAGATTGTAGATTGCCTAAGAAAGCAACGGCTAAGAAAAATGAGGCTAATTTTTTGGAGGGCATTACAAAGAATGTTTCTGACATTGATTTGGCAGCTGTGGTTTCGGAAGTCAACCTAGTTGATTCCAATCCAAGAGAGTGGTGGCTTGACACCGGTGCTACACGTCACGTTTGTTGTGACAAGGAGTCTTTTGCTGGATTGACTCCTCAGTCTGGAGAAAAGCTCTTTATGGGCAATTCGGCTACTTCAAAGATCAAGGGAGCAGGCACTGTGATATTGAAGATGACCTCTAGAAAGGAAGTGACCTTGAGGAATGTCTTGTATGTGCCTGAAATTCGCAAGAATTTGGTTTCTGGAAGCATCTTGAGCGCTCATGGTTTCAAGATGGTTTTCGAGTCCGACAAGTTTCTGTTGTCAAAATGTGGAATGTATGTAGGAAAGGGCTATATGCTCAATGGTTTGTTTAAGTTTAATGCAACTGTTTGTAAGGTTGGTTCTTTGAACAATAATGAGAATAAGAAGAATGCTTCTGTTTACATTGTTGAATCTTTTAATTTATGGCATGGTAGACTAGGCCACGTAAATTATGATGCTTTAAAGAAATTGATTAAACTTGAACATATTCCATCATTCCAAATTGACAATAAACATAAATGTGAAACTTGTGTTGAAACGAAAACAACCAGAACGTCTTTTCATTCAGTTGAAAGAGATAATGAACCGCTTGATCTTATACATAGTGATATATGTGATTTGAAATTTGTTCAAACACGTGCAGGCAATAAAAATTTTATTACTTTTATTGACGATAGTACTAAATATTGCTATGTATATTTGCTCAAAAGCAAGGATGAAGCTATAGAGAAATTTAAACTCTATAAGCAAGAAGTAGAAAACCAACTTAATAAAAAGATTAAAGTGGTTAGGAGTGATCGTGGTGGGGAATACGTACAACCATTTGGAGAATTTTGTTCTCAACATGGTATTATTCATGAAGTAACACCACCATACTCTCCTCAGTCTAATGGTGTAGCGGAGCGGAAAAATCGTACCTTAAAGGAAATGATGAACACTATGTTAAGTAGCTCTGGGTTACCGCAGAACATGTGGGGGGAAGTTGTTTTGTCAGCTAATCATCTTTTAAATAAGATACCCCAAAAGAAGGTTGGGAAAACTCCACACGAATTATGGAAAGGTAGGAAACCTTCTTATAATTACTTGAAAGTGTGGGGGTGCCTTGCCAAAGTAATGGCTCCATTACCAAAGAAAATGAAAATAGGTCCTAAGACGGTGGATTGTATTTTCATTGGCTATGCTCATCATAGTAACGCGTATCGTTTCTTGGTGTATGAATCCAAAAATCCTGAGATTCATAAGAACACCATCATGGAATCAAAGAATGCGACTTTCTTTGACACTGTATTTCCATGTAAAGAAAGGAAAGGTGAACCTTCTTCTTCTAAACGGCCTTTAGAAACTGTTGATGACAATAGTGATGAAGAAGAAGTAGAGGCTAGGGTTGAAGAAATTCAGCCTAGACGAAGCAAACGAGCTAGGGTGGAAAAATCTTTTGGGTCAGATTTTCTAACCTACATGGTAGAGGCTGAGCCTCAAACCTATACAGAAGCTGTGAGCTCTACAGAAAGCTCCTTATGGAAAGAAGCCATTAAGAGTGAAGTTGATTCCATTCTGCATAACCATACGTGGGAATTAGTTGATCTTCCTCTGGGAATGAAACCACTAACTTCTAAATGGATTTTCAAACGGAAATTGAAGGCAGATGGAATAGTTAACAAATACAAGGCTAGACTGGTTATCCGAGGATATAGACAAAAGGAAGGCCTTGATTATTTTGATACATATTCTCCTGTGTCTAGAATAATGTCTATAAGGATGATACTAGCGATTGCCGCCTTGCGGAATCTTGAAGTACATCAAATGGATGTTAAGACTGCATTCCTGAATGGAGATCTTGATGAAGAAATCTACATGGAACAACCTGAAGGGTGTGTAGTTCCAAGTCAGGAAAGGAAGGTCTGTAAATTGGTGAAGTCTTTATATGGGTAAAAGCAAGCACCAAAACAGTGGCACAAGAAGTTTGATGATGTCATGATGGCTAACGGCTTTCAGATAAATGAGTGTGACAAGTGCATATATATCAAGACTACAAACGAAGGGTATATTCTTTTGTGTTTGTATGTTGATGATATTTTGATTGTGGGTAGCAATGACAAAATGGTAAAAAGTACCAAAGACATGTTAAACTCTAGATTTGACATGAAAGACATGGGACTTGCAGATGTGATTTTGGGTATCCAAATCAAACGTGAATCTAATAGTCTTATATTGACCCAGTCACACTAGGTAACCAAGATACTTGACAAGTTCAATAAGGGTGATACTGGTATAGCCAGAACACCAATTGATACAAGTCAACACTTGACCAAGAACAAAGGTCAAGGCATTGACCAAGTGGAATATGCACGCATTATAGGCAGTCTAATGTACCTTATGAGCTGTACTAGACCAGATATTGCTTTTACTGTAAGCAAGTTAAGTAAATACACGAGTAATCCAGGGCAACCTCATTGGGACGCCATTATCAGAGTACTAAGGTACTTGCGATACACTCGTGATTACGGACTGCACTATACAAGAGAACCTGATGTATTAGAAGGCTATACAGATGCAAGTTGGATTTCTGATATAAAGAATTCTAGAGGCACAAGTGGATACGTGTTCACTCTAGCTGGAGGTGCAGTATCCTGGAAATCCTCAAAGCAGACTATAATAACCAGATCCACAATGGAAGCTGAGTTTGTAGCTCTGGATAAAACGGCCGAAGAAGCAGAATGGCTTCAGAATTTTTTGGAGGATATTCCTATGTGGCCAAAACCTGTGCCTGCGATTTGTCTACATTGTGACAATCAAGCAGCAATTAAAAGGGCACAAAACTTGATGTACAATGGCAAAAATTGACACATTCGTCGTCGACATAAGTCCATTAGACAACTGATCTCAACAGGTGTTATATCAATTGATTTTGTAGGATCAAAAGATAACACAGCGGATCCGCTAACCAAAGGGTTAGAACGAGATCAAGTTGAAATATCATCGAAAGGAATGGGACTCAAGCCCATTAAAGATAAAGGCGTTATGTGAAGGAAAAACCCAACCTAGTTGACTGGAGATCCCAAGATCTAGGTTCAAAAGGGACAACCTAATTGCATAAACCTTGTGAGGTCACTGTGGGGGTCACCCCATGTCCGTTCCTATGATGTAAACAGTGATGTAAAACGTGTAAGGCTAAACTGAGCCGTGATGATACATTAGTATCAAGCTAAGTTTTTAATGATTCTTTGTGCATCTACGTATAAGAGCAAAAGATATCACCTATGTAAGAGTGAAGTGGGGTCGCTTCAAAGGAAACTAGTGGGGCCTAGTGTTCCTAAACTCTTGCAGAACCAGGAGATGTTCATGACCATAACGAACATAACCATGAGAACCAAAAACCGTGCCGTGTTGGTATCTGTGTGAGGTATATCATCGTTTACACAAACGGCAGAATAGTTCAAGGACATTGCGTCTACTATTCAGCTAGTAAAGTAAATATGCTTTCACAAGGGAAGGTTCAAAGGTGCTGCCTACCTATCCTATGCATATGTCAGCCAAAGATTATTATCACCACAATCGAATACTTTTCCTTGAAATTTCATTCATGTGGGGGATTGTTGGAAATAATGTATTTTATACATTATTTCAGTGTCATTTTTGAGGCAATATATACAAGGGGTAAAGTGGTCATTATAATGATGTTTTCACATAAACATATTCTATGACACGTGAACTTTCCAACGGTATATTACACGCCAAAAACGAACTTGTGATGAAAGAAATATTCAAGCTCAAAGATGGGTTCTTGAATATGTTTAAGAGTAGGAAAAATGCTCCCATCCCACATGCCTTTCAAAGAGCTTTGTGTTTGGGTTTATATTGAGGATGCTTAGTAAGGTTCTCAAACTAATAAACCAAGCTATGCTCCTTGGGATACGCGCAGGGGGAGGGGGGGTGCAAATCCAATCCCACCGGGTTGGGGGCGCACCCGCACGACGTGGGCGACGCGAATGCCGTTCGATTTTGGGGGCCCTTGGGCCGACCCATTTTTAATGACGCGGTTACAAACCCATATGAATAAGAGTTGAATTTTGTCCATTCAACTACACACTCTGGAAATTGTGTGTGAAATTATTCTTCCGAGCTATTTTCTTCCGGTGATAGTGATCGTGCGCGGTTTGAGTTCGCTAACGACTCGTTTTTCCTGCTCACTGTTCTTTGCTTCCGGTGATAGTGATCGTGCGCGGTTTGAGTTCGCTAACGACTCGTTGTATCCTGGGAGACTACGCCAACACGTGGCAAATTTTTCTTAAGGAAACTGCAAAGGCCTCGAGTGTTCCTTCGGTAATTCGGTCGAGTATTCTTTACTGTTTCTTTTGTTTATGTTTAGATTTATATATCTGTAATTGTTTACAAATCAATATATATAAATCTATTGTTCTCTCCTATTATTATTATTTACATTACAGTATTATTATCGCTAACAATTTCTTCAAAACCAATAACAACATCATTCGCTATATCTTCATCATCATCTACTGCTATTGTTGCATGAAAATCAACAACAATCTACTCCTCTTGGAAAACATCATCGTCGTCAATTTCTTCCAAAAGAGCATCTTGTAATTGAAAAGGCAATTTGTATACATCTCTAGGATGATTATTCACCGAAACTAGCCAATTTGTTTTTTTGGGATCTTCAACATAAAAAACTTGTTCAGCTTGGGAAGCTAAAATAAATGGCTCATCTCTATTTAATCTCCCATTGACCTTTACACTTGTGGTTGAGAAAACATCTACTGTATATCCACTTCCTTTACGACTCACATCACACCATTCACATTTGAATAGATGAACAAAATTCTCTCTCGGATACTGAATCTCCCAAACATCCAGCAAACGTCCATAAAACTCATTCTCACAAGAATTATCATCACCCCTTGATAAGACTTCCGAATTTTGACTCTTACGATTCATTTGTAGATTTACAGTATGAAACCGATATTTTTATTCACAATGTGAGCCGAGTAACAGTTGTCACGTGGGTATGGACAAAAAGCAAGATTGAGAATATCCTTGAGAACAACACTGTGTTCATTTAGTTCAAGAACCTGTAAGTTCATAAAAAAGATAAACTCAATGGAATATTAAAGCTTCTATATTACATCAATAAAATTATGATAGTCCATGTATAGGTTTACATACATGATCGCGAAACCATGTTGAAAATTCTGCATTATATCGTTTCCTTAACTCTCGAGCACTCATGGTCGGCAATGAATTTTTGAGGTTCCTGTAACAAATTCAAATTATAAATCATATATACATGTAAATATTAAACAAAATACAATAATTGATTTGAATAAGATATATGGTGCTTACTCGGCATAGGGCCAAACTTCTTCGCAATTTTTTCGAATGTAAGATGTGCTTTATGCTTCCAATCATCGGCTAGCCATTTTATTTCACCTTTAGCTAGTGGTCTTCCGACTTTCCTAAATATTGAACAGTCACAACCACTTCTATTTTCATCGATCCCCTCATAGTTTCTAGGCTTTTGATTGAAGATTGTATCAATTCCTACCAAATATCTTGAACAAAAAGTCAAGCACTCATAGGCAATATATGCTTCTGCAATTGATCCCTCGGGTTTTGCCTTACTTCAAACGTTCAGCTTCTTTGTATGCAAGTCTCTCTCAACAAAATACATCCACCGATAGTGGATAAGACCAACAATCTTTGCCTCCTATGCTAAGTGGAAAACTAAATGCACTATGACATCGAAAAATGAAGGTGGAAAGATTGTCTCCAACTTGCATAAAATTATAGGAATTTGCTTCTCGAGACGATCTAGTTCAGACACTTCCAAACTCTTATTGCATAAATCACGAAAGAATGCACTCAACTCGATAAGGGGCTCAAAGACATCTCTCGGTAGGAACCCTCTAATGGCTATCAGAATGAGCTTTTGAAGGAAAACATGAGAATCATGACTTTTCATGCCAAAAATTTTACGTTCCTTGACATTAACACACCTAGATATTTTGGATAGATAACCATCTTGAGTTTTCAAGTTGGCCAACATCTTACATAAGGCATCTTTGTCATCATTAGAGAGAACATAACGCGCCAAAGGAACGCGTACTTTATCTCCAGTTCGTTTGGCACATGTGGTGATTAAACATAACGCTCTAGCTCCCATGTGGTGATTGAATTCGGTGGAAGTGAATTCAACCAAGCCTTGGCTTTGTCTTTTAACATAAACGGAAAAAGACGAAGCCTAATAGCCTCTAAAGACACATGATTAATTTTAAGGGTATCACATAATTCAAGAAAAGTACTCAAATGAATATTTGGATTTTCACTAGGCATACCGAAAAATTGGACATTATTTTGGATCATTTGCAACAAGGCGGGCTTGACTTCAAATTGGTCGGTGTTAATCATTGGACGACGAACGCCATATGTTAATCCACCAAAGCCAGGTGCGGAATAATCCATAAGCCTTTGCGGCAGAACTGCCATATTGTCAAAACCAAATTCTCCTCTAAATCTAATTCTAAATCTAATCCTAAATCTACTATTAACTCTAATTCCTTTTTACTTTTATCTTTCAAAAAAGTTTTCTCAAATTCAAAATCGCAATCCGCAAGTTTAACTTTCTGAGTACGAGTCCCACGTATAAAACATCAAGTACCTGAAAAATAAAAACAAAAACAAATCAATCTATAAGTAAAAATTCGGAACACAAATAATCATACAAAAATTTAAAACACATTTATTGCCATCCCCGACAATGGCGCCAAAAACTTGTTGCGTTATTTCTGCAAGTGCATAGTTTCGCATATAATAATAAAAGATCGTACCCACAGAGATGAAATAATGTGTAAACTTTTTCTTATTCGTATTCATTTTCTTTTCACAAATAGTTAAAATGATAATCCTTATTGATTTGGTTGATAAGAACAGAACTTATTGTACCATGCACATGCTACTTCAACTTCAATTCACAAACTCACAAAGTTATGTACTTAATTCTATTCCTTAGACAAAGACACTAATTCATTTAAGCACATGAATTCATATATCAAGTAATCTCAATATAACCAATCTAAATTCACTAATCTATTCTAATCTCTCGATTCGTGAAAAAACTATTCCTACATGAACATTAATTAACAAAGATCAAATGGAACTATCCTAATCAACCTTTTCTAATCAAATTTACCACATAAGTAAAATTAGATCACAATCTAAACTACTAAACATATTTAAGATCATTTAGATTGTAAGTCAATAATATAATCAAGTTCAAACACTTAGTAATTATTTAGGTGTAAATATCTTACTTAGCATGCAAACTAGTTATTTCAAGAACATAATCATATGAAGAACATTATTATCTTAATAAACTCAATATCGTATTCATACAAGATGTAAACAGAAAATCTGAGCATAAACAGAACATATACAACAAGGGAAAAACAGGAGCGTCAATCCTTTTTACTTTTCTTAGAAGGCGTGTCAAGCCTCAGGCGTTCTTGCTCGTCTTTTCTTTGATGAACGAATAAAAGAAGTAAATCTCTTGATCTAAACTACAATGCCTTAGAAATGGAAAGAAATCTTACTGTAATTCTAATCTGAATCACGACTGGAACTTATATGAGATAGGCGAATTTACGGGTTAAGGTGTACGGGAAATGTAAGTAAGTATTTAGCGTTCCTTTGTGTAACAAGTGATCAACCATCCAAATTATGGAGAGGAATGGTGTATTTTTAGGCATTTTAGAGGTGTGTTTGAATGGTCACAACCTCTAATGATCGGACATGAACCTTATGAAGGTGTACGACCATTGGGAAAAGTAGTTTCGATAAGATCAAACGATAAAATCCACTTTTGCCCACAACAGCAGGTTGTTGCGTCAGAGATGAAGTGTGGCACGCGAGAGCTAGATCCACTTTTCCTCTTGGGGTGCCAGAGATGGCTTTTGGCGTGCTAGAGATAGCTTGTGTCGCGCCACATATATAGCTTCTATCTCTTGCGCGCCAAGTTGTAGTTCATTCCTTTCGACCTTTTTCTCCAATTTCCAACTTTGACTTTGAACGTACGAACTTGCATGACGATACTTTGCTCGTTTGTGGCTCGAACTAACATCAAATCACTATGTTTTCACTAGATTAACCTCTGAACATCAAAACAAAGACAAGAACTAAAGTTGCCCCTAACCTAGGTGTTTCTAAGCTAAATGAGCTAATACTTAATTATGAAAATATATGTGAAATACATAGCTAAATTAAGTACATTTTGGACTTAACAAAGAACAAGACAGAGAAATGGCTACAACTCGTTCAAGATTCAAATTAAAGCAACGGTCATCTTCAAGCTCCATATAAATAGTAGCGTTAGTTCAACCTTGTGCTTACACGCGAGTTTTAAGCTATCTTAACGCACTGTTATTTTTTATTAGAAAAATAGAGCATTCCATTCTTTCTCTTTTCTTATTTTCAATTTCTAAAAGTGAGAGAGTGAAGAAAATATAAGTTTATAATAGAAATTGTAATCTGATATCGTTTGTGATAATCAATTAGATTGAGAAAAAACCATTTGAGGTTTGAGTTGGGTGAGAATTCCATAAAACAGAGTATAAGTTTTCTGGTGGAAATCTTTTAACTCTTTCTAGGATGGTCAAGACTTAGTGAGAAATTTGCTAGGTTCTGTTGATGTAAAGGAGCTTATGTACTTGCCATAAATGTACTGAATAGTGGATTTGAAATCTCTGCTGAATGATCTTTGATGAACCCTACATGTTTTGATTATGTCTAAACGTTTCAGAAGATGACAATTATTTTATACTTATATTCTTATCAATGTTGACTAACAATTTTTGTTAAGTTTTTATATAAGTTTTCTCAGCAGGTGCTGAAAGAAGAAACTCTGGACTGCTTAAAGACTCAGAAGAGAAGAATAGCTGAAGACAGAAGATAAAGCTCAAAAGCTGGATGCTCCGCTCTGAAGTCTTTTGAAGACTGTTAAAGCTCGCCTCAGAAGTAATGATCTCAAAAGCGCTAGTCACGGGTTTTGCTAAGCATTTAATGCTCTGACATCTGCATTTAATGCAAGGCGCCAAAAGTTCAAAAAGCTGTTTTGATGGAGCGCGCATGTCTGCTACAAACAAAACCAACATTTCCTTGTCTACCCCTTGTTGATCTAAATGAAGCAAATTTCCAGTCAACCTTTTCTTGATTTCAAATCACTTACTGGATTAAGTTAAGGAATAAGGTTAACGGAATCAAAGTGTTTGAAGACCGTTTGAAGAAATGACAGATTAACGGCTACAACCAACTGATGTCATCTATTGAAGATTCAAATTCAAACAATGGTCATCTACAAGACACTATAAATAGTAGCCAAGCTCCTTTGAGAAGACACACGCGATTATCGAGCTAAAATCTCAACGCACTATTTTAACAAGCAAAACAGAGCATCATTTTCCATTCTCAATCTTTCTTAGTTTAGTCTTTGTAAAAGTGAGAGAGTGAAGAAAAACAAGTTCATAATAGGAATCTTAAAAACTAATATCGTTTGTGATATTCAGTTAGATTTTTTGAGAGAAATCTAGTTAAAGTTTGAGTTGGGTGAGAATTCCAAAAAACATGATTGTTGTTGTTCTGGTGGAAATCCTTTAACTCTTTCTAGGCTAGTCAGAACTAAGTGAGAAATTAGCTTAAGTTCTGTTGATGTAAATGAGCTTCTGAACTTGCCATAAAAGTTCTGAATAGTGGATTTAAAATCTCCGCTGATTGCGCTCACAGGGGACAGGACGTAGTCACAGGACTTCTGTGGCGAACCTGGATAAATCGAACTGTTCATCAGGACCTCCTGAATCTCTTTCTCCCTTCCTTTAACTTGTTATTTTGCTCATGTGTACTTGCTGTGTATTTAGTGCTGAAACAGATTTACTCTTTATCTCATTGTCTTTGTTCAGAAGACTGTCCAGAAGTTCTCTAACTTTGAACTTCTGTTGCTAAAAAGCAGTTTACTGCTTAAAGGCAGAATTTCCCTCAGAGGCTGCTTCACTAAGCTTGCTTCTGACTCTGAGGAAATTTGACTCTGAAAACTGAGTTTCTCTAAAAACTCTAAGTTTTTCAGTTTTCGAATTTGACACCTATACACCCCCCCCCCCCCCCCCCGCTCTAGGTGATTCTTATCTTGTTAGGGCCAACAAGTGGTATCAGAGCGAAGGTCACTTCGTATATTTACTAAGATCTAACAATCTAAGTGTAAGATCCTATCAGAATCAATAGATCTGGCTGGTAGACACATACTTGAGAATTCCTCTCATCTTATGATTCCAGAGGGCTCCTCCACAACTAGACCACCATAGTTTAATGGTGATAACTGTTCCTACTGGAAGAAAATGATGATGTATTTCATTCAAGCCCAGAGCATGAGTGCTTGGATAGTTGTTACTGATGGTGACTTCATTCCAACTAGGGAAGAAGCAGGTCTGGGGAGTGTTATAATTCCTCCTAGGGAATATACTGATGAAATCCTTAAGCAACTCCAAACTAATGCTTCAGCAATAAATATGTTGCATTGTGCACTTATTGCCTCTGAATATAACAAAATTTCTGCTTGTGAAACAACCAAGGATATTTGGGACAAGCTTGAAGTAATTTATGAAGGCACAGAAAAAGTGAAGCAATCTAAAGCCAATCAACTCATGAGAAGCTATGAGTTATTTGAAATGGCTGACAAAGAATCTATTTCAGATATGAACTCAAGATTCACTAAGATTGTCAATAACTTGAAGAGTTTGGGAAAGGATATTGAAGAAGCTGAGAGAGTAAAGAATATTCTCAGAAGCCTTCCAAGGTCGTGGCAAGCCAAGAAGACTGCTATTGAAGAAGTCCAGGACTTGTGCTTTTATGCATATGATGAACTCATAGGTTCATTGATAACTCATGAAATGTCAATGAAGAATCATGACTTAAGAGAAAAGTCAGAAGGAAAAAGAGGAGTTGTCCTGAGAGCAGAATCTTCAGAAGAGTCCTCAGAAGATGAGGAACTGGAAATGGTGACCAGGAAATTCAAGAAAGCCTTTAGAAAAGGCAGAGGTGGAAACTACAAGAAGCCTTTCACGAGCTTTGATAAGAAAACTCCTGATTCTGGTGAAAAATCCAAGAGAGATCCTAGCAAGCCAATTGTGTGCTATGGATGTTAGCAACCAGGACATATTAAGCCTAATTGTCCTGAGCTGAAAAAGGATAAAAGAAAGTTCAAGAAAGCTATGCTGGCTGCATGGTCAGACTCTGAGACCAGTAGTGATCCTGAAGAGAAGGAAGAGCAAGCTCAGATATGTTTCATGGCTATTGATGAGCCAACCTCTTAAGAAATCACATGAGAGAATTACGCACCTCCTGAAGCTACATATGACTCTGAGGTAAACATATCTCCTGAACCAGATATTCTTGATTCTCTTGAAGAACTATATAGTATGTTCAAATACCTGAAAAGGAAATTGGACAAAAGTGAGGCTGACAAATTTCTTAGGTTTACTCAAGTTTATGCTGATATGAAAATATTAGAAGAAAAACTAAGTAAACAGTTCAGCACTCCTTCTGATGGTCTAAAAGCCGAAGGTAAGGAAAAACTGCCTCTGAGGAATGATAAACCTCAGAAGAAGAAATCGGTCACTCCCTCTCTTCTGAAGGAGATCTCTTCTCCTCTGAGAGTGTTATTGCCTCTGAAGAAGTTACACCTTTCCAGAAGAAGAAGAAAGCTCCCAAGAAGCAAAAGGAAAGATCTAAAAACCCTCCTTTTTGCAAGTTGTGCAAGAGCGATGGACATTGGTTAAAGGATTGCAAGTATCACATTAAAAACATCTTGCAATCTGAGATATCACTAAAACCTGCTGAAGATAAATCTAACTCTGAAGGACCCAATAAAGATTGAGTACCTGTCACTAATTGATTGTGTTGCAGGTGGCTCTGAGTGCTCCATCAATGTCAAAGCTGTGGTACATTGACAGTGGGTGCTCAAGGCATATGATAGGTGATGAAAAGGCATTCATCACATATGTACCTAAAAGAGGTGGAAAAGTCAGCTTTGGAGATGCTCAGAAGGGAATGATTCTTGGTTCTGGATCAATTGGAACTAATCCTCCCATTGAAGATGTCTCCATAGTCAGAGGTCTGAAGTTCAATCTCCTGAGTGTTGCACAACTGTGTGACAAAGGTAGAGATGTTGTATTCAGCTCATCTGAATGTAAAATCTTGGACAATAAGTCAAGGAAAGTAATTCTAACCGCTCATAGAGTAGAAAATGTTTTCATGCTGAACCTTAAGAATCTCTGTAAAAATATTTGCTTGATGTCCAAAGAGGATACCTCATGGCTCTGGCATAGAAGACTTGCTCATGTAAGCATGGACCTCATGGCCAAAGTAGCTAGATATCAATTGGTTAAGGGTCTGCCTGAAATTAGTTTTAAAAAGAACCATTTCTGTATTGCTTGTCAATCTGGTAAACAATCCAGAAGCTCTTTTAAAACTAAGAAAACCATTTCAACTAAAAGACCTTTGGAATTACTTCATATGGTTCTTTTTGGTCATGTTCAACCAATGAGCATGGGTGGAAAGAAGTATGCCTTTGTCATAGTAGATGACTATTCAAGATTCACTTGGGTTATCTTGCTTGCTAGCAAAGATGAGT
Organism: Euphorbia peplus; assembly: GCA_028411795.1. Classification (NCBI taxonomy): domain Eukaryota; kingdom Viridiplantae; phylum Streptophyta; class Magnoliopsida; order Malpighiales; family Euphorbiaceae; genus Euphorbia; species Euphorbia peplus. The sequence continues at coordinate 20,425,421 of CP110844.1, forward strand.
CACTTGGATGTTTCTCAGTTCTTGTAAAGAAACTTGAGAATGAAAGGAATGAGAAGTGTTGTGTACAAATGAGTGGATGACACTAGCAAGTGCACTAGACAAGTAATAAAGTGATAAGTTATCGTCTCCACAGGGATAGAACAGTTTTAAGCTGGTCTCTTTACTGAAACAGAACAGTCGGGTGGTTGATCTTAATTTGATTGATTGAATTTAATCTAACTAAGGCTATTATTAAACTAAGGTTGTCACTGAGCATGAAAATAAATTAAGAGATAACAATAATAAAGAAGCAGGTGTAAAGCACAGCCATAACTGATGGCAAACAAGCACACATTCCCTTTATACAAATCCACCATGTTTATTATAAGTCTAAGGTATCTTCACTAGAATCACTCAAGTCAGATGGTCACATGTTCCCAAGATTCTTTATACTTATGCAAAATTAGTTTCCATTAGATTACACAAGCATAAGCGTTAAGCACACATTTTATCCTTATTGGTCCCGGTATAAAACATATGTGTTCAATCAGTTTATCTATTGCTTGATCCGAGTTGGTCCCTACAACATCAAACAACTGAAAATACAAGTTAGCTAGACTTATATATGAATGGAGATTCTATTGAACAAGCAGAATAAACATGATTTCATTGAGTAAAAGGAAAGTGACGCTTACAAACCACCAGCCAGAAGGCTGGCTTTCCACCTTGAGTGACTACTCACTCATCATCATGTTTACAGCGTTTGAAGGAATGAAAAGACTAAGAACAGGTTCTGCTTGGCCTCGGATGAGACTTCCACAGAAAACTGCTATATCTACTAAACTGAAAGTGAAACTAATGTCTACTAAACTAAGATATGATTGATGATAAACAATACTCTCGCAGGAGTATTTATACAAGAAAGAAAGGAAATAAAACAAGGTAAAGATGCTTCTCGGAATCTGGCTGTTCTTGGGCAGGTTGTTCTCCAACAGAAGAAGACAACTGCATAATAGAACAAGTCAACCTGCAGAAAGAGACAAATGCACAAGAAGACAACTTCACATCCCAATGCCTTCACAAACCTCCAAAACATTGCTTTTTCTCTTCCCCACATCACAAAACCGAGAACATGTGAGGAGAGGGTATCTTTGACCTGATTTTCTGCAGATTCAACCCTAAATTCAAGCTGTTCAGACTCAACTAAGCACATGCAGACTAACTGGGAGCACAGGCTGAACTTGTGCCTTAAAGAACAATCTCAGGTTGTTCGAAACACAGTTTCGGCACGAAAATACTATGGAAAACCCTTGATTTTATAGACACAAATCATACCCAACAAGAAGGTAGTCCATATCAGAAGTGATAATGGTGGAGAATTCAAGAACTTTCTGTTTGAAGAATTCTGTGAAACCAAGGGCATTGATCATAATTTTCTGCTCTTAGAACTCCTCAACAAAATGGGGTAGTTGAAAGGAAGAATAGGACTCTAGTTGAAATTGCCAAAACTATGATCAATGACAGAAGGCTTCCAAAGTACTTCTAGGGAGAAGCTGTTAACATAGCTTGTTATGTTCTTAATAGAGTGCTCATCAGAAGCATATTGAACAAAACCCCCTATGAACTCTGGAAAGGTAGAAAGCCTAAGATAGGTTATTTCAGAACCTTTGGTTGTAAGTGTTATGTTTTGAATACAAAAGAATATCTTTCAAAGTTTGATTCAAAGGCAGATGAGGCCATTTTTGTTGGTTACTCAACACATAGTAAAGCATATAGGATTTTTAATAAGAGGACTCAAACTTTAGATGAATCTGTTCATGTTCAGTTTGATGAGACTAACCCTGCAGATATTAGAGCTCCTGAAGATGATGAAGTTCAAGCTCTTGAAGTAACATCTCTTGCTGATGCTGAAGATGCTTCTCCTAGAGTTGCTAAAGTTATTTCTCATGTTGCTGCTAATCCAGTTCCAGAAGAGAATCCAACTCCAGAAGTTAACTTCCTTCCAGAAGATGCTCCTATATATGATTCAACAAATGATGAACAAGTTTCAGAAGAGACATTGGGATGTACCAAGAGAAGCTAGAGCTCATAGGAATCACCCCTTGGAGAATCTTATTGACTCTGTTCACAATCCTATCATGACCAGAGCTCAGCTCAGAAGATACATGAGGAATGTGGCCTTTGTGTCACTTATGGAACCCAAGGACTTCTATGAAGCTGAAGATGATGAGTGCTGGTTAATGGCAATGCAAGAAGAACTTGACCAGTTCAAAAGGTCAGAAGTTTGGATTTTGGTACCCAGACTTAACAATAAGAAAGTTGTTGGTACAAGATGGGTTCTGAAGAACAAGCTTGATGAGTTTGGAAATGTTTTGACGAACAAGGCAAGACTTGTTGCTCAAGGTTACAGTCAGCAAGAAGCCATAGATTATGGTGAAACTTTTGCTCCTGTTGTAAGGTTGGAAGCCATTAGAATCTTGTGTGCTTTTGCATCATACAAAGGTTTCAAGCTGTTTAAAATGGATGAGAAAAGTGCATTCTTGAATGGGTACATTGATGATGAAGTCTATGTGTCTCAACCTCCTGGTTTTGAAGATCGTAAGTTTCCAGATCATGTGTATAAGCTGAAGAAAGCCTTGTATGGACTGAAACAAGCTCCCAGAGCTTGGTATGAGAGACTGACAAAGTTCCTTATGTTTAAGGGATTTGTCAGAGTCTGTGTTGATACAACTCTGTTCACTCTGAGAAAGAACAAAGATATTCTTTTAGCTCAAGTATATGTTGATGATATTATATTTGGTGCTACTAATGAATCTTTATACAGGGAGTTCGGTGACCACATGAAGGCTGAGTTTCTATGATGGGAGAATTAACCTTCTTCTTAGGACTTCAAATCAAGCAAAGTAATGATGGTGTGTTTATCAATCAAGCCAAGTATACTAGAGAAGTGCTGAAGAAATTTGGCATGTCAGACTCTAATGCTGTTGACATTCCCATGGACGTCAGCAAAGACTTTCATGATGAAGAGAAAGCTGGTAAACCTGTAGACATAAAACCTACAGATGTATGATTGGTTCTCTTTTATATCTAACTGCCAGCAGGCCAGATATACATTTTGATGTGTGCTTCTGTGCTAGATATCAGACTAAACCAAAGGAGATTCATGATGTTGCTGTCAAAAGAATTCTCAGATATCTTAAAGGCACTTCAGAAGCTGGTTTGTGGTATCCTTGTAGTACAAATTTTACTCCTGTAGGATACACAAACTCTGACTATGGTAGAGATAAATTGAAGAGAGTCCGCACTTCTGGTGGTTGTCATTTTCTGGGGGAGTGCTTAGTCTCCTAGCATAGTAAGAAGCAAACCTCTGTGGCTCTCTCAACTGCTGAAGCTGAGTATGTTGCTGCTGGAAGTTGTGTTTCTCAGATGCTCTGGATAAAGCAACAAATTGCTGACTATGGAATCACTCCTGGAACAATTACAATCAACTGTGATAACAAAAGTGCTATTGACCTTTCAAAGAATCTCATTCAACACAGCAGGATGAAGCATGTTCACATTAGGCATCACTTTCTGAGAGATAGTGTTCTGAAGAAGGATATTGTCCTTACTTATTTACCCTCTGAAGACAATCTTGCTGATATGTTTACTAAGCCTCTGGCTAGTACTCCTTTTAGAAGCTTGCGAGAAGGCATAGGTATGACTAATCCACTTCAGTAATTTATCTTTAACTATAATCTCTTATGTCTTAACTGCTAGCCATTTAAGATAGTTAAGTGTGATTAGGGATAATCATTATGTTTTATTATTTGCTTAAAGCGTGCCTACATTAAATGTTATTTCTGCGCTTTTACTGTTGTTAACGGTAACTGGTTCCCTTTTTAACGGTGGTTATCCACTTTTGGAACTAGAACGGTTTATTCGTTTGGGTATAAATAAGGGATTTCCATACTTAGCAAGTTTTCACCTAAGTTTTCATAGCAATTAGAATCCACAAGCAATTTCTGCAAATCTCGTTTTTCCTCTACTTTTAACCTAATTTCCCAAATGGCTCAAGAACAAGTTATTGCTCCAATCACTGTCACTTACCTTTCCTCCTCAAAAGAATAAGATGTTCTAAATGAATCTAGAGTTTTTACTTCTAGGTTCCTAGAGAATGATGTCAAACTCATTGACCCCATCTCAAAATGGATAAGTGCTCAAAAATGGAATTCATTTGTCTCCTTGAATGAATTCATCTACCCAAAGCTTGTCACTGAGTTTTACCAGAATCTTCATTTCCAATCTGATGAAGAAGATGTTGTTCGTTCATCAGTTGCTGGAATGGCTTTTGAGGTTTCCAGAACTTCAATTGCTCAGGCTATTGGAATCTCAGATGAAGGGATCATCATAGGGGATGATGGATCTGCGAGGGCTTCACAGAGGCGAATTGGGGAAGACCTGATTTGGAAGCAAAAGAGACTTATGCCACTTGGTTGACTCTGCATCAGAGGTGGGCACATTATCTCACCACCAATGTGTTCCTGCCAAAGTCTAAGGGAGTAAACTGTGTCTTTAATAGAGAGAGGGTGTTCATGTGGCATCTCATGAACTTGAAGAAGATCAACCTTCCTGCCATGATCATAAGCCAGATGAAGAATGTTAAGGTGGTCAGCACCTTAACATATGGTTCTCTCCGGACGAGGCTGTTTGAGGCAACTTCTATCCCTATATCAGGAGAAGGTATAACCAGCAGAAGCACCCAGATCAAGATGCTCATTCTGAGTAGACTTGGTCATGATGTGGTTCCCCCTAAGAAGGTGGATGCTTCTGGTTCACAGGTGGTCTTGAATGCTCAGAAGGCTCATGTGAAAGAGGTTGAGGTTAAGGTTAAGAATGTCAAGAAAGGCAAGGGTGAAAAGGGCAAGAAGAAGGCCAACAACAAGGTTGTAATGACCATGGAGAAGATTGTTGTTGATGAACCACTTCCTAATTTAGTTCAAACTAGGATAAGTGTTGCTCCTTTTAGAAAGGTAATTGCTGAGAAGCCTAGTGAGGCTGCTGAGAAGTCAGCAAAGGAAGTTGAAGATGATCGCATAGCTGAACTAGCTAGAGTTGTTGAGGCTGAGAAGTTGAATGTTGGTATTCAACTTGCTGAAAAGAATAAGAGAGCAGAGGCTGCTGTTGCAGCTCATGCTGAGTTGGATAATGCTGAAGCAGCTGTGCGTGAACAAGTTGCAAAAGCTAAGGCTGATGCTATTGGCAATGCTGCTGAAGAGGATGCTGAGAATGATATTCCTCTGACAAGGAGAAGAACAAAGGCTTCTGCATCTATGAGAAAGCCTATGAGGAAGAGAGATTTTATCTTAACTGCTCCTGAACTAGAGGATGTTATCCCAGAGGAAGAAGAAAGAGAAGAAGAATAGAATGTGAATGATGAGGAAAATATTCACATGGATGTTGATGAAGAAAATTTCAATGATGATGGTGCTCCCATCATTGAAAATTTGTCTGGGGACTCAACTCCTGAGAAAGGAGAATTTGATGAAGTGCTGAACATTGCACGAGAAGTCACTGCTGAAGATCCTAACTTCATGGATGAAGTCCTTCTTGGACAGAGGAGAAGTTCTGAGGGTCACAGAAATGTACATGAGGTATTTGATCGTATGTCCCATCTTTTTACAGAAGCTCTGAGTGTTGCACCTTCTGCAACATTCAATCCTAATGCTCCTGAGAATTCCCAATTTTGGGCTCCTGAACATAATTCTCCTACTCCATCTCCACCACACTCTTCTCCACCAATTTCTGTCACAGAAGCTGGTGAGTCTCACACTTCCATTCCTCCTACAACTTTAACCTCTGAGGTTGTAGATCCTAAAACCACTCTCCCTTATGGATCATATTCAGAAGTAAATGTATCCACAAATCCTATCTTTTCAGATTCCACCACTACATCCACTACCTCATCCCTAAACACTTCCTCCACATTTTCCTTCCCATCTACTAGATCATCCTTCACCATACCTTCCACCAAATCAACCACTGCTCCTTCATCCACAACCACAATTCCTCCTCCTTCAACCTCTGGAAAAATCCCTCCTATGTCTATTCCTCCACCTACTTCTGCTTCCACTACCTTTGCTGGACTCTCATCAAATTATGATTTCCTCCAAAATTTGATGAATCAACATGAGTGTGAATCTTATTTCGGTGGGAGAGGATTCATTGGGAGAACTCATGTTACTTCAGGAGCTGGTGTTGTTCCCTCTGTTGAGGAGTTGAGAAGAATGAGTCAGGGTGGCTCTGATGAATTTTTGAATAGATTTGTTGGGATGGGTCAAAGGAGCTTCTGAACTTGCCATAAAAGTTCTGAATAGTGGATTTAAAATCTCTGCTGACTGCGCTCACTGGGGACAGGACGTAGTCACAGGACTTCTGTGGCGAACCTGGATAAATCGAACTGTTCATCAGGACCTCCTGAATCTCTTTCTCCCTTCCTTTAACTTGTTATTTTGCTCCTGTGTACTTGCTGTATATTTAGTGCTGAAACAGATTTACTCTTTATCTCATTGTCTTTGTTCAGAAGACTGTCCAGAAGTTCTCTAACTCTGAACTTCTGTTGCTAAAAAGCAGTTTACTGCGTAAAGGCAGAATTTCCCTCAGAGGCTGCTTCACTAAGCTTACTTCTGACTCTGAGGAAATTTGACTCTGAAAACTGAGTTTCTCTAAAAACTCTAAGTTTTTCAGTTTTCGAATTTGACACCTATTCACCCCCCCCCCCTCTAGGTGATCTGATCTTGTTAGGGCCAACAATCTCACATGGGACATGACGTAGTCACAGGACTTATGTGGTGAACCTGGATAAATCTGCTGACTCAGGATCTTCTAACCCTATCTCTCTTTTTCTATTACTTGTTATATTTGCCTCTATATTGTGCAACATAGTCTAAGTGCTGAAACATATTGTCTCATTATTTATGTCTTTGTTCAGAAGACAAACTATCTAGAGGATCTGTCATACAAAACATCTGTTGCTGAAAGACATAATCTGTCTTAAGGCAGAATTTCTCTGAGAAGTGCTTCCCAGAAGCTAACTTCTGAATAGAAGAAATTTGATTATGTCCAAATTTTTCCTAAAATTTGATTTTGGACGAGAAACCTATTCACCCCCCACCCTCTAGGTTATTCTGATCTTGTTAGGGCTAACAAGTGGTATCCGAGCGAATGTGACTTTGTATATTTACTAAAGATCTAACAATCTAAGCGTAAGATCCAATCAGAATTCTAGAGATTGTTGGTAGACACCTTGTTGAGAACAGTTTACTCCAAATGGTTCCAGAAGATTCTTCTACAACCAGACCCCCTCAATTTAATGGTGACAATTACTCATACTGGAAAACTAGAATGATGTACTTTATCAATGCTCAGAACATGAGTGCTTGGTTGGTTGTTACCAGAGGTGATTTCATCCAAACTAGGGAAGAAGAAGGTTTAGGGAGAATTATGATTTCTCCTAAACTTAGGTCTGATGATGTCCTCGAGAAACTTCAGATAAATGCTTCAGTAATTAATATGTTGCATTGTGTTTTAACCACTACTGAGTATAACAAAGTTTCTGCTTGTGAAACATTTAAAGAAATTTGGGACAAGCTAGAAATCACTTATGAATGCACTAGAAAAGTGAAGCAGTCAAAGGTCAATCAACACATGAGAAATTATGAGTTGTTTGAAATGAGTGACAAAGAGAGTATCTCTGAGATGAATGCCAAATTTACAAACATTGTCAATGATATGATAAAGAGATTCCAGAAGAAGAACAAGTAACAAAGATTCTCAGAAGCTTACCTAGATCTTGGCAAGCTAAGAAAACATCTATTGAAGAAGTTCATTAATTACTCATGAAATGTTAGTAAAGAACCTTGACTTAAGAGATAAGTTAGAAGGAAAAAGATGAGTAGTTCTGAAAGCTGAATCCTCTGAGTCGGAATCTTCTAAAGATGAGGAACTTGCCATGTTGAGAAGGAAGTTTAAGAAAGCATTTCGGAAAGGAAGAGGTGGTAACCACAAGAAGCCATTCAGGAGCTTTGACAAGAAAACTCATGAATCAAGTGATAAACCCAAGAGAGATCCTAACAAGCCCATTGTTTGTTATGGATGTCAGCAACCAGGACACATTAAGCCTAACTTTCCTAAGCTGAAGAAAGCTAAGAAAAAGTTCAAGAAAGTTATGTTAGCTGCTTGGTCTGATTCTGAGGGCAATACTGATGCTGAAGAAAAAGAGGAACAAGCACAGATATGTTTTATGGCTATTGATGAGCCAAATTCTGAAAAGGTGGATACAGGAGAAACTTCCGCAGCTCCTGAAGCTATCTATGACAATGAGGTAAACATATCTCATGAACATGATATTCTTGACTCTCTTGAAGAATTATATAGCAAGTTCAAGTACCTGAAAAGGAAGCTTGATAAAAGTGAGGCTCACAAATTTCTTAAGTTTACACAAGTTTACTCAGACATAAAAGTGTTGGAAGAAAAATTGTATAAGCAGTTGAGTACTCCTTCTGAAGGCCAAAAAACCAAAGGTAAGGAGAAACGGCCTCTAAGGTCTGATAAGCATCGAAAGAAGAAGAAATTTGTCACTCCCTCTCCTCCTGAAGAAGGTACTTCTGAAAGCATCAATGCTTCCGGAGAAGTTAAACCTCCTCAACAGAATACGAAAGCTCCTAAGAAGATTATGAAAAGATCCAAGAACCCTCCCTTTTGCTATTTCTGCAAAAGTAATGGTCATTGCTTAAAAGATTGCAAGTACCATATCAAAAACCTCTTGCAATCTGAACTATTAGAGAAACCTGCTGAGACTAAGCCTAATACTGAAGGACCCAATAAGGATTGGGTATCTGTCACTAATTGATAGTTTTGTAGGTGGCTTTGGGTGCAACTTCAATGTCAAAGTTGTGGTACATTGATAGTGGGTGCTCAAGGCATATGACAGTTGATGAAAAAACATTCATCACATTTGATCCTAAAAGAGGTAGTAAAGTCAGCTTTGGAGATAATCAGAATGGAAGGATAATTGGTTCTGGATCCATTGGAACCAATCCTCCAATTGAAGATGTCTCCCTAGTCAGAGGTATGAAGTTCAACCTTCTGAGTGTTGCACAACTGTGTGATAAAGGAAGAGATGTGATTTTTAGTACTTCTGGATGTCAAATAGTGGACAGCAAGTCAAGGAAAGTTATTCTAACTTTTCCTAGTGTAGAAAATGTTTTCATGCTGAATCTTCAAAATCTTTGCAAAAACATATGCTTAATGTCCAAAGAGGATACCTCCTGGTTAGTTGCAAAAACATATGCTTAATGTCCAAAGAGGATACCTCATGGCTATGGCATAGGAGACTTGCTCATGTTAGCATGGATCTTCTGGTCAAGTTAGTCAGACAACAATTGGTTGAGGGTCTGCCTGAAATTAGTTTTAAAAAGGATCACTTATGTAATGCATGTCAATCTGGTAAACAATCTAGAGGCTGTTTTAAACCTAAGAAAACCATTTCAACAAAAAGACCTTTAGAATTACTTTATATGGATCTTTTTGGCCATGTTCAACCATTGAGCATGGGTGGAAAGAAGTAAGCTTTTGTCATAGTAGATGACTATTCCAGATTCACTTGGGTCATCTTGCTTTCTAGCAAGGATGAATCATTTGAATGTTTCTCAATTCTTGTTAAAAGAATAGAGAATGAAAGGAATGAAAAAGTAATTCATATCAGAAGTAATGATGGTGGAGAATTCAGAAACTTTAAGTTTGAAGAATTTTGTGAAACCACGACATTGATAATACTTTTCTTCTCCTAGAACTCCTAAACAAAATAGGGTAGTTGAAAGGAAGAACAGAACTCTGGTTGAGATTGCCAGAACCATGATCAATGATAGAAGACTTCCAAAGTACTTCTTAGGAAGAAGCTGTTAACACAGCCTGCTATGTCTTGAATAGAGTGCTCATAAGAAGCATCCTCAATAATACCCCCTATGAGCTCTGGAAAGGTAGAAAGCCTAAGATAGGTTATTTCAAAACCTTTAGTTGTAAATGTTTTGTTTTGAATACTAAAGAACATCTTTCAAAGTTTGATTCAAAGGAAGATGAGGCCATCTTTCTTGGTTACTCAACACATAGTAAAGCATACAAGGTTCTTAATAAGAGGACTCAAACTTTAGATGAATCTATTCATGTTCGGTTTGATGAGACTAACCCTGCAGATAGTAGAGCTCCTGAAGATGATGAAGTTCCTACTACTGAAGTAATTTCTCATGTTGCTGATGTGAATGCTGCTCCAAGAGTTGCTGAAGTAGTTCCTCCTGTTACTGATAATCCAGATCCAGAAGATAACTTCATCCCAGAAGATGTTCTTATCTATTATTCAAATGATGAACAAGTTTCAGAAGAAGATACATTGGATATACCAAAAGAGATTAAAGCTCTTAGGAATTACCCCTTGGAGAACATCATTGACTCTATTCAGAATCATGTCATGACCAGAGCTCAGCTTAGAAGATACATGGGGGAATGTGGCCTTTGTGTCACTTCTAGAGCCCAATGACTTCTATGAAGCTGAAGATGATGAATTCTGGTTAATGGCAATGCAAGAAGAACTTGACCAATTCAAGAGATCAAAGGTTTGGACTTTGGTTCCAAGACCTAAAGGAAAGAAACTCGTTAGTACCAAGTGGGTTTTGAAGAACAAACTTGATGAATTTGGTAATGTTGTAAGAAAAAAAGCCAGACTTATAGCTCAAGGTTACAGTCAACAAGAAGGCATAGACTATCGTGAAACTTTTGCTCATGTTGCAAGATTAGAAGCCATAAGGATTCTGTGTGCCCTTACATCTTATAGAGGTTTCAAGCTATTCCAGATGGATGTCAAAAGTGCATTCCTGAGTGGATATATTGATGAGGAAGTTTATGTGACTCAACCACCAGTTTTTGAAGATCCAAAGTTTCTGGATCATGTGTGCAAGCTAAGGAAGGCTCTATATGGATTGAAGCAAACTCCTAGAGCTTGGTATGAGAGACTGACAAAGTTCCTTATCTCTAAAGGATTTGTCAGAGGCTATATTGATACTACTCTGTTTACTCAGAAGAGAGGCAAATATATCCTTTTAGCTCAAATTTATAAAGATGATATTTTATTTGGTGCTACTAATGAATCTTTGTGCAGGGAACTCAGTGACCACATGAAAAATGAGTTTGAATTGTCTATGTGGGAGAATTAACATTCTTCTTAGGCCTTCGAATCAAACAAAGTAATGATGGTATCTTTATCAACCAAGCCAAATACACTAAGGAAGTGCTGAAGAAATTCAGCATGTCAGGATCAAATCTTGTGGACATTCTTATGGATGTCAGCAAGGACTTTGATGATGAACTTAAAGCTGGTAAACTTGTGGATATCAAAACCTATAGGGTATGATTGGTTCTCTTTTATATCTATTAGCCAGTATGCCAAATATACATTTTGTTGTGTGCTTTTGGATATCAAGCTAATCCAAAGGAGGTTCATGAGATTGTTGTAAAACGCATTGTGAGATATCTCAGAGGCACTTCAGAAGCTGGACTGTGGTATCCTTGCAGTACAGAGTTTACTCATAAAGGATTCACAGATTCTAACTATGGTAGAGACAAGTTGAAAAGAGTCAGAACTTCTGGAGTTTGTCACTTTCTGGGGGAGTGCCTAGTGTCCTGGCATAGCAAGAAACAAACTGTTGTGGCACTTTCAACTGCTGAAGCTGGATATGTTGCTGCTGGAAGCTGTGTTACTCAGATGCTCTGGATCAAACAGCAAATTGCTGACTATGAAATCACTCCTGGAACAATCACAATCAACTGTGATAACAAGAGTGCAATTGACCTTTCAAAGAATCCCATTCATCATAGCAAAATGAAGCACGTTCGCATAAGACATCACTTTCTGAGAGATCATGTACTGAAGAAGGACATAGTTATGAAGTATATCCCTTCTGAAGTCAATCTTACTGATATGTTTACTAAGCCTCTGGCTAGTGGACATTTTAGAAGCTAAAGAGATGGTATATGTATGACTAATTCCCTTCAGTAGTTATCATTAATGCCATAATTATTTAATTAACTTTCTGTCGTTTAAGGTAGTTAATGGAATTTAAGGTGATAATAATGATTAATTATCTTTCTGTTATGCGCGTGTTCTATGTTTAATGTTATTACTGCACCGTCCTGTTACAAACGGTAACTGGTTCCCTTTTTTTAAACGGTAGTTATCTACTTTTTGAATGTGGACAGTTCTACTTTTTGGGTATAGATATGAGGTTTCCATAGTTAGAAATTTTTACCCAAGTTTTTCACCTGACTTATAGCAAACCTAGTGATTTCTCTCTATCTTCTCTCTAAAATCCCCAAATTTCTCTAAACCTAGAAATGGCAGCTCAAGCTAATCAACAAAATCCTGCCCAAGATTTTGAAGTTATAGTAACTAAGGTGTTTGAGAAATTTGTACCCTGTGTTTCTAGAGTCCATACTTCAAAGTTTATAGAGGAATCCCTTAGAGACTCAAACCCCATCAGCAAATGGATTTCTGCTCAAAAATGGAACTCTATTGCATCTCTGGACGAAGAAATTTATCCCAAGTATGTCAACGAATTCTACAAGAATATGTTCTAGAGATCAGATGAAGAGGATGTTGTTCATTCAAGGGTTAATGGACATCACATTGAAGTCAACAGAGGAAATATTGCCCAAGTGATGGGTATTGAAGATGATGGTATGATTATTGCAAAAGATGGTTCTGCGGAGGGTTTTAGAGAGGTTAACTGGGCTAAACCTGATTTTGAGGTTAAGGAGATGATTGCTACATGGCTGACCAAGAAACAGAGGCGGGCACATTACTTAACCATTAATGTGTTCTTACCTAAGACTGGTGGAGTTAACCGTGTCTCGAATAGAGAAAGATCCTTTATGTATCATCTGATGCATGAGAAGAAGATAAATTTGCCTGCCATGATCTTAAGGCAGATGAAGAATACTATTGAGAAGGGTGCTCAGGCCTTTGAACCATCCTCACCAGAATCTTTGAGGATGAGCACTTAAAAATTCCAGAGGATGCTCAGAAGTTCTCTAGTGACCAGAAGTAATTTAGACAGATTGGGCTTTGGTCAAGCTGTTGTGAGAAAGAATCCTGCTAACATCCTTCATGTAGTAGAGTAAGCTCATAAGGAGATTGTTGCTGATTCTACAAAGAGGTTTGCCAAGGGTGGCAAGGGTAAGAAGAAGGCTCAATAGAAACTGTCTATTGAGGTTGAGACAGAAGCTGCTGCTCAAGAGGTTCTGGACCAATCTTCTAACTTGGTTCAGACTTCATTGAGACTTGAGAAGAAGTAAGGTGAGCTTCATGTTACTGTGGAGAAACCATCTTCAGAAGCTAGAACTAGAGATGATATTCACTCTATTCTGAAGAAGGCTGTTGTAGAGAAAAATGATGAGATACTTAGAGCCAAGGAAAAGGCTGCTAAAGGTAGTGCTGGAAAGTCAGACGAAAGTCTAGATAATGTTCCTCTGAAACAGAGAATACACAAGGGCGTAGCTAATAAAAGGTTGGTAAGAAAGAACACACAGTCTGTTCAGGATCAGTCAGCTCTTGAGCTGGAAGATACCTGAAAACATACATACTAATATGGATGTGGATACAAGGGAGATGCTGAAGAGATTTCCCAACATTCACAAGATGTTGAGGGAGAGAGACATGAGAAAACAATGGATGAACCTGTTGAGGGCTCAACAGTTGATGCTGAAGAGACAGAGGAAGTGGCTGACAGAGCCAGGACAATGGATGTTGCAGAAGAAGCTCTAAGAGAGTCTGATGATTTCCTTCACAGAGTCTTGATGGGTCAAGGAAGAGACTTAGAAGATGATGAACTTTCTCCTTCTGAGTTCTCAGGTAATGTAGAGGAGCTGGACACTGTGATAGCTACTCCTCTCCAGACCTTCATTCCTCTTGAACTCTATGTTCCCTCTCCTTCCACAAAATCTCCCAAACATTCATCTCCACTAGTTTCTGTCACAGAAGCTCGTGAGGTCCTTCTAAATTTATCCTCTGCAATTTCATCTTCTGAAGTTACAGCTTCCATTCCTGCTTCTGAACCCCTTTTAGAAGTAAATATATCTTCTACCCCAATCTTTTCTGACTCCATCTCCATCTCCACTTCCACTACTTCACATTTTTTTCCACATACTTTCCTACATTAGGATTGTCTGCTCCTCCTATCTCTTTGTCTTTTTCCATGCTTCCTCTTTCTCAACCCATTCCCTCATTAACTATTCCCTCATCTTTCACAACTTCTTTTCCTTCCACAACTTCTACTTTTGTTTCCCCTTCACCATCTGGATAGACACCTTCTATGTTTGTACCATTAACTATTCCTCCCTCCATTCCTAACAACATCTTTGCTAGATTACGGACAAACTATTCCTATCTTTAGGAGACCATTTCTCAACATGAGAGGGGTAATTGGTTTGGAGGTCCTGGAATACTTGAGGCAATGTCAGCTCCTCCTAATGTTGGCACTGTTCCCACTGCTGATGAGCTAAGGAGAATGGCTCAGGGAGGTTCTGATGACTTCCTCTCAAGACTTGCTGGAGCTGGGGCTAGGCAAGCAACTCAGGACATGCTATCTCAGAGCATGGTCCTTCAGGAGTTGGCTTACTTGAAGACTCAGAACTTGTAACTTTTGTCTATGATGAGGACTCATGATCCATCTGCTTATATTCAGAACTTGGCCAGTCTGCACTTGGCCTCTTAAGATGAGCTCCATAAGATAAGGCAGTTTGCTCAGACCCTTCCTTCATTACCTGATATTGCAGTTGCTACCTCTGAAAGGGTGAATCATGCATTGGAGAACTTGTCAGTTGAGGTTAATGAAGCTAATGAACATTTCAAAGTTCAGAGGGTGGAGGTCCCCAAGAAGATTGATGACTTAACTTCTTTGACAAATCAAGTCCTAAGAGAGGTGAAATGCTCTGCTCCATCTTCATCTTTTGGGTCTGCCAAGCTCTCTTCAAAGTTGGCTCCGGCTTTGTCTCAGAGACTTGCCTCAAGTGAGAACACTCAAGTTGTTCAGAGTGCTGCTATAGAAGAATTGACAAGTCTGCTGAAAGAAGTACACGCCACTATTGTACAAGAAACTAATTTGGCTGACTGTGTCAAATTCATTAGAGGAGAGTGTTATCTTCATAATGAAGCAGTTACTGGGGCTATCTACTGCAATCAAGGTTCTGCTGGAAGAACATCATAAAGTCTTTCCTATCACTACTCCTTCTCTGAAGAGGTTAACTCAGATTGATGAAGCTTTTAGGAAAAGAATGAATGAGATTGCTGATGAACCCTAAGTATTTTGATTATGTCCAAACGTTTCAGAAGATGAAAACTTAATACTCTCTTACATATAGTTTATTGTTGACTAATATTTTTTTTCTACTTAGTCTATGTGTAAGTTTCTCAGCAGGTGCTGAATGAACAATCTCTTGATTGCCTAAAGGACTCAGAGGATCCGTTTGCTGAAGTCAGAGTTTCAATAATTCAGAAGCTGGATGCTCCGCTCTGAAGTCGAAGTCTGCTAAAGCTCTCCTCAGAAGTTCTTTGCAATCAGAAGTTTTGCCGATTTGATCAGAAGTCTAGACAACTGGAAATTAGCTTCTGAAAGCTCAGTCACGGGTTCTGGATAGCATTTAATGCTCTGACAAGTGCATTTAATGCAAGGCGCCAAAAGTTCAAAAAGCTGTTTTGATGGAGCGCGCTTGTCTGTTCAAGAGAAACCAGAATTTCCTTGTCTACCCTTTGTTGATCCAATTGAAGAATGATTCCAGACAACCTCATCTTTGATTTCAAATCACTTACCGGATTTAGTTAAAGAACAAGGATAACGGAATCAAAGTGTTTGAATACCGTTTGAAGACTTGACAAATTAACGGCTACAACAACTGATGTCATCTCTATTGAAGATTCAAATTCATCAACGGTCATCCTCATTCACTATAAATAGTAGCCAAGCTCCAAAGCATCAACCACGCGTGATCATCGAGCAAAATCTCAACGCACTGTTTTAACAAGAAAAACAGAGCATTCTTTTTCCATTCTCAATCTTTCTTAGCATAGCTTAAGTTTAAGTGAGAGAGTGAAGAAAAACAAGTTCATAATAGGAATCTTGTAAACTGATATCGTTTGTGATATTCAGTTAGATTTAAAGAGAGAAATCTAGTTGAGATTAGAGTTGGGTGAGAAATCCAGAAAACAGAGTTGTTGTTGTTCTGGTGGAAATCCTTTAACTCTGATGGAAAACAGAGTTGTTGTTGTTGGGTGAGAAATCCAGAAAACAGAGTTGTTGTTGTTGATGTAAAGGAGCTTCTGAACTTGCCAGAAAAGTTCTGAATAGTGGATTTATAAAATCTCTGTAGGCTGCGACCTCAGGGGACAAGACGTAGTCACAGGACTTCTGTGGCGAACTTGGATAAATCGAATTGTTCAATCAGGATCTCCTGAACTTCTTTCTCCCTCTTACACTTGTTATTTTTGCTTCTGTGTACTTGTTCATATTTAGTGCTGAAACAGATTTTCCCTAAGTATCATTGTCTTTGTTCAGAAGACTGTCCAGAAGTTCTCAAATCAGAACTTCTGTTGCTGAAAACAGTCTAATTGTGTTTAGGCAGAATTTCCCTCAGAAGCAACTTCTGTAAGCTAGCTTCTGACTCTGAGGAAATTTGACTCTGAAAATTAAGTTTCCCGAAAAACTTAGAAATTTTCAGTTTTCAACTTTGACACCTATTCACCCCCCTCTAGGTGATTCTGTTCTTGTTAGGGCCAACAATTGCTTCCCTCATACTTACTAAGGCTCAACTCCGTGTTGTAGGAGACCAAGATCAAAGGTTGAGAGCTGCTGGTTTGATTCGTTCTGGACAAATGTAGGAGAAGTCTGTTGGTGCTGGACAGCAGAGTGGTCCAAAAGAGGTCCTAAAACCAATCCTAGTGCCTTGAGTTCTACTTTTGGCACTAGAGGATCTATTCCAAGAAGCTAATGGACTCTTGAGCAACGGAAGAAATTTGCTGAAGATGAATCTAGGAAGAAACACAAACATGACCATAACCCATATGTTCTTAGCCTTTAGGTTCTGGGTTGGGTAGCTTGTCATAGGACTTGTTATTCTAATTATGTTTTATGTTCTCTTCTGACTTTTATTCTTTATGTTCATTTCTTCCAATTCTGTAATGGTGTTCCAATTACTAATATGATGATCTTTGGTTTCTTGATCCATTTTTGTTCCAATTTTTTGTGCTAAAAATATGTTTATGGATATGGCTATTGACTTTTAACTCATGAAAATCTAACAACTTGGGCCTTTCCCACCACGACCTCGACATCTTTGTAGTATTGATCTACTATACGCTTATTACAACGTATTCTCTCCTTTGTCTCCGGACTATCTTCTCGCACGTGTTTATGCTTTGGAGAAGGAGCTCCTGTCGAGTCAGAACCCTCTTGATACTTGAGGCGCTTGATCACTGACGACAAAACTGAACGA
Organism: Euphorbia peplus; assembly: GCA_028411795.1. Classification (NCBI taxonomy): domain Eukaryota; kingdom Viridiplantae; phylum Streptophyta; class Magnoliopsida; order Malpighiales; family Euphorbiaceae; genus Euphorbia; species Euphorbia peplus. The sequence continues at coordinate 20,442,974 of CP110844.1, forward strand.
CGCATGTACTTGTTCCCTCGCTTTTTCTTGGGAGGAGAGGGAGTTATGCTCATGGAATCTTTGCGCAACGGGGTGCGTTCTCGAGTGTTTGATCGCTCCCATGGTTCGAAGATTCCACCATGCTAGCCTCTCTATGCCCACTTTTAAAGTGTTTTCCACCTCGTGATTTGGTCTGAGGTCGCTCGGTTTCGGGCTTTTTGATTAAGTGCGGGTAGTTTATCTTCCAATATTTGAATCGTGGCCAAGGCTCCTGCACTACTCATGGCCACCTGAGCTTGCGCCCGATCTATCCACCTTCGCTTTTCAGGGTTGCTAGTACATGCCTATTCAGTCATCTTGTTGATGGTATTGTCATCCATCGGAATCGGATCGTCCCCGTTAGGGATGGTTTCTTTGTTGGTGAACATGTTTCTTGAATTCTTGAAGGTTTGGAATGTCCACGCTCACCGCACCAATTTGTTACCGATTAAATGTAACTGAACTCCATGTTTGCTTGAGTTTCCTGCAAAAGAGCAAACGTTAGCCTAAAAGGGGTCGTTGACCGACGACCCCTCTCCAATGCTAAAGTCAGTAGAGAACTTGTGAGGAAAGAATAAACTCAGAGCTCGAGTTATGTCAGAAGATACCTTTAATCCATGTGTTTCCCTTGTATTTATAGCAAGGAGATTGGAGCCCTAATCCTAGTCGGTTTAGAATCGATCAAGACTCCCTACGAAGTATGTCGGTGACCTTATTCCTTTTTAGTCGGAACTTGCCTAATTAGCATAGGAAACTAAGAAGGAAATACAATCTGAATAGGAGAGAGAATCTCTGAATAGTTTGACTTGTCAACGCACGTCTATGTGGTATCTATCAATGTTTGACCAAGTCATCTAAGCCCACATGGCTTTAACGTAACTTATTATTGGTCCACATGTCATATAAAATATTGAATGTTAACAAGGACAATTGATAAAAAAATATATTTTAAAATAATATAAAGTATTTTAGATTGTTTAATACAAATAATAAAATTGGTAAGAATTTCGTTTTTTTTAATTATAGTGTTTTTTTAAAGATATAGATTGTAAATTTTAAAATATCACTAAACTCGAATCGTATTTTGTTCATTAAAATTACAAAATGACAAAGAGGATAATTAACACTTACTATACCATATAGAGATCGAATTATCAACTATGTAAAGATGCTCAACATTATTAATAAATCAAAAAAAAAATTATTTTTTATTTGTGAGTATTTAATAAAAAAATTAAATTATTTAATTATTTTTTAATTTGAAGTAAGAAATGAAAATAAAATAAAATATGTATAGTATTTTATATGAGATAGGTACTAAACTTCACTCTAATTGTAAAAAAAAACAAAAAAAAACTCCCTTATAACAATGTATTTTATTTGAAATAGTGAAAAAAAAAAAATTCCAAAGTCGGGGTAAATAACACCATTGATATCCAAACTATACACACTTTTCCAAACTGACACCTAAACAAATTTTTTCCCAACCAAGTTCCAAAACTATCGGTGACTTCCCATTAAAATCCAAATGACCTGCTAGTGACATGTCAACGTTGGACAATGCGAGTTTGACCAAGTTGACCATGTCCAACCAAATATCAAAAAACAACACAACTTAAATTATCTCTTTTACCCCCCAACTTATCTCTCTATTGCTCACCATTCTCTCTCCTCTAACACATTTATTTCTTATTTAATTACACTTTTTTATTTACATTTATTTCTTATTTAATAAAAATCTTTTTATCTTTTCTCTATTCTTCTTCTTCCTCATTTTACTTCTTCTATTCATTTTCATCTTTTATTTTTCTTCATCGTGTCTCTTTCTACTTCTTCTCTCCTTCCTCTTCTACTTTTCCTTTAAAAAAGAACCGGCGACATCAAGAAATTCTGGAAACCAGCCGGCCGAATTTTGGAAATTCTAGATTCCGGTAGGCCGGTTTCTGGAAATTCCAGATACTGGCCGGCTGGTTTCGGGAATTTCTAGATTCCGGCATTTCGACCTTTCGATTTATGGATTATCCAAAAACCAGCCGGCCGGATTCTAGAAATTCTAGATTTCGGCCCGCCAGTTTCTGGAGATTCCACATCCGGTCGTTGGGTTTCTAGAAAGAGGGGGAGAGAGAATTCAAAAATGCGATTGGAAAAGGGAGAAAATCAACGAAGAGGGAAAGGGGAGCGAACAAACGAAGGGAAAAACGGGAAAATGAGGTTCTTTTACTCTATTGATTAGAAATTTGGATGGGAATTCAAAAATGAGAAAATTAATTTTGGAAATAGAAGAGATTTTGGATTTTTGTTACTTTAATAATGTTTCAAAATTAATTGAAATTTTAGCATAGGAAATAGAAAAAAAACAAAGATTAAATAATAGAAAAAGTGAGAGAGAAATTAAATTTTGAGGATTTTTTTAATTATTAAGTTTATACATGTCAAAATTTAAGTGGTGGAAGGTGGCAGAAAAGATGTGAGAGGAGAGAGGAGTGGGGATATGATAGAGGGAAAATGAAAGAAGGGTAAAAATAACATTTCAAATGTAGGGATTTTTGAAATGAGTTTGACTTTGGTGTCAAACAGTAGTTGACCAGCTGGTGACTTGTTGTTAAGATATTAATGGAAAGTCAACGATAGCTTGGAAGTTTGGTTGAATTTTTTTTTTGTTTAGGTACTAGTTGAAAAAAATGGTATAGTTTGGATACCAATGGTGTAATTTACCCAAACAAAAAATTAGCCAACAAATTATAAATTTTTTTAACTTGTATTAAAAAAATGAAAAAGTAAGTATGATAAAAAAGTCGATTAAAGTAAAATGTGTAAATTGGTTAATTGAAAAAACTTTTAAAATGAGTTTTTTCAAATAGCTTTTTGGGGTCAAATCGTTATTTGAAATCTCTTTCCACCAAACATCACAATTAGATATTTGAAAGGATGAAACTTCTAATTTCAAACAAAACGTCTAATTCTAGTTCAAACAACTTTTTGTCCAACAGAGCCGTAAACTGAATGACCAAAATGTTAATCATAAAAAAAACAATATAATTCGTTTTTTTTTCACAATAGTGTAACTAAATATGTGTATATAAAATTAAATTAAAAAATAAAATAAAATATGTGTACATTTCTATCATGCGCCCAATGGGCACATGATAAGGGATATATTGACACATATTAAGTATTAAATTAGCTCCTTATTCCTAATGTATGTATTCCTATTTAATTAATATTTTCCTTTTCTCTTTTCTTCCTTATTTACTATTAAAAAAAAATCGTTCATAATTCTCTAAAGTTCCTGCCTTCACATACGTCTTTATTTTTCTTTCAGGGACAATTTCATTTTGTCTCCTGCTATTGTATCTGAAAATACAATTGCCTAAAGGAGAATTTCAGATTTTTGAAAATTAATGGAAGGTGAAATAAATTTTTCTTCTACACAAAAAGACTCCCATGAAAGGTAAATATTCTTTCAATTCTCGCTACATGATTATGGTATCTCTCAAACTTCTCACTACGTTATTGGATGTGTATTGTTTATCGTTGTTTTGTTTACTCATTTTAACTAATTCGTATGAAAAAAAATCAAAAGCTTTGTGTATATAGAGTGACCTATTACTATTCTTAATTGGGATTTATTTAACTTCTGCTAAAAATAATCATAAGATATGTAAATATAGGTTATGGTTCATTTTACGTGTAAAATTATGTGCAGATTAATCAACCCCCAAATTCACCCTTATCCTTTTACTATTTGACTAATCTTAATTTTATTTGGTTTTGGATATGCATTAGGAGATTCTGGATGTCATTTTATTTTATATTGTGAGTAGACTATGATCTAGTAGTTGTCAAATTGTTGTTAACAATTAATAACTCACGTAATTTGCATTGTAGGTTCAATCTTATTAACTTGATTGATCTGAATGAGCCCCCGGATGATATATTGAACGACACTGAAGATGGAAAAACAAGTGCAATTTTTTTGAACTGTTTATTGGTCAGTGTTTTCTTAATGAAGAAGAGGCATATAGATTTTATGAGAATTTTGCTAGAGAGACTGGATTTTCTAGGCGGGATTTTTTTTGTCATCGAGAAGGGTTTCCAAAAAAGAAAATTGTTGAACCTTCTAAAGAGCAAAGAAACCGGACATCATCAAGGTGTGGTTGTAAAGTTCACATGAGAATAACTTTGAAAAAATGTTGTGATATTTTTCCTGAAGAATGGCATGTCACCGAATATAATTCGAATCATAACCATGAATTGTTGGCACTTATGCAAGTGCGTTTTCTACCTTCCTATGACATTATTTCTAAAGATGATGAGCAACAACTTTTGTTGTATAAAGAAGCTGAACTTTCAGTCAAACAAATAATGCGTGTCATGGAGCTTCAAGAAAATGTGAAACATGGTGATCTTCCCTTTTTTCAAAAAGATCTCCATAATTTTTTTGGTAGGATTCAAAGAGAAAATTTGGACAATGATGCCATGGAGCTTCTTAAATATTGTAAAAAGGAAAAGATGGAGAACCCTCATTTCCAATTTGATTATGGTCACATTCTCATTGCTTTGATCTATTTCAAGAGTATGGAGACTCAATTGGACTAGATACAACTTATAGGGTAAAATCTTATGACATGCCTTTTGGCATCTTTATTGGAATTGACAATCATGGGAGAACAATATTATTTGGTTGTGCACTTTTGCGTAATGAAACCGTCGCTACTTTTCGTTGGTTGATGAAGGTATGTAAATTGTAACTTCACTTTCTTCTTAAATTTGTGTTGTGTTTTTTCTTTCTTTCTAATATATATATGCTTTTTTTCTATGATATATAGACTTTTGTTACGTTGATGAAGAAACCACCAGTGACGATCATAACTGATTGTAAGCACTGGTTTTCGAACCCGATGATGAAAGCAATCTATGAGCTCCTCGTCGTGCCCGCTGCTCAAATACTGATACTCGTCGGAGAACGGATCATCTTTTCAGGGACATGACCTCTTCCGCCCGCACCTCGGGACCATGAGTGTGGCATCTTCACACTTATGAGAAAATCATCGATCACGAAATGATATACGGTCACAAGTACTATTCACTAGAGACCGTACGGTCTCAACACTGTTTGTTGAGACCGTACGGTCACAAAACATCTGACCGTACGGTCACTGCCACGTGGCAGATAGCAATCCAATCCTTATCTCCCACGTGGCTGGCGGTCCAATGAAAACGTGACTCGTGTACTAAAATCCAAACGATTTTGGCCGGGCCTTGTAAGGTCCGGCCGGGTCTTATGGGAAGCCCGGCTCAGATCCAAATTTGGATCTGAGACGGGCAAACTAGTGACCGTACGGTCACTAAATGGGGACCATACGGTCACAAGCTACCCTATAAATACCCCCCGGATTTCTCATTCAATTCACCAACAAACACTCATTCTCCTCTCTCTCTAGCTCGTTCTAAAGTGATTCTTGACCCGATATAAGTTTCCTCTGATAAAGTTGCCTCTGAAAGTTGCCTAAAGTTGCCTCTGATACAGAAAAGAATTGCTAGAGTCCGAGCTCGAGAGCGTTTTTTTTACATCGAAAGGAAAGATGTCAAAAGAAACCCACCTAGGACAGAGACGTACCACGTGAAGATTGAGAGGGAGTGTTGCGTACGCATGAATGTCTACACTAACTGTTTGATCGCTTACCTTTACTTGTACATATATTAGGCGTAGCCTTAACCTAGGAAAAATTCCAGTTCCCATGACACTCCTTTGAAGAAATGGGGCATCTTGTTACGCCAGACATTTTATCACATGAAACGCGACGTTGTGTCGTCTGTTTCATTTCGTAAAGAAACTCAACCTCGTGAGATAAAATCATGGCGTCACAAATATCGCCCCCTTAAGTCAAAACGGGTGTCATACGAAAGACGCTTTAATGATTTCATGTAGGATAAGGCCATACCGGTATATCAGTCTAATCTGCTGGACCAAAACATATATTGTCTTGTGCTCCTCCCAAAAAGGAGTTTAGGATTCCTCTTTAGTCTAAAGGCACACCGCCCCGTGAAGTCCACGCAAGTCAATATCAAGTTGGACCAATAATATTGTCTTGTACTCCTCCCGAAAAGGAGTTTAGGGTTTCTCTTGAGTCTAGGGGCACACAGCCCCGTGAATCCACACAGGTCAATGTCGCATTGGACCAATATTAAAAAAAAAAATAATAATAAAGTAAAATAGTTTTGCATAGACCACAACGACAAAATCCCTGACTAGGCAAAGTATAGTGTCACATGTCAAACTACATGAGGTCATCACCCCATTTGTAGGGTTTAACGAATCGACCAATACTGTTGCTCACTTTGTCATGTGAAATACGTCATCACGACGTTTATTTCAGTTCGAGAAGAAACTTATTCTATTTCACATGATGAAGTTTTACGACCCCGAAGGCCAATTCCTTAAACCAAACAAATGCCACCTTGAGATAATTATAAGACCTAAAAGGACATAACGTTATGATACTTGTCCATATACATGAAATATGGTGTTGCGCCGTCCGTTCCACATCGCAAGGAACACTTTAATTATTTCATGTAAAATGGGGGCTATACCATCACAACGATATGACCTGTTAGATCAAACATGCACTATCAGAGTTTTTGAAGCGAAATGGGACGTTGGAATCATTAAGCTTCGGAAAAGGCGCCTGAAGTCCCATTTCCAAGTCATAAATGATTGTTTGAACCAAAGTAGGGGCACGATGTCCCGTGAGTCTACATGGTCCATTATCATGTTGAGTCGTCCAAACCAGTGTAAGATATGGTTGTCGCACAAGTATTTTCCACTCGAGAAATAAACGACGTGTCAATAATGTCCTTTAGCATAGAGTCAATCAACACGTGTATATTTGTCGTAACTTATACCCTATAGCCAAGAGTCGTGATTATTGTCTATCATCATCAGTCTAGGGTCCGAACTGTAATATGCATCCATTTCATATACATGTCAATCTTTGCCCGTACGGATTAGCGTACATCGTCAAACCACACATAGGATACGCACGATAGGCTAAAATAGGAACTATGACACTGCCGTCATTTTACCTAAATGTGTCACGCACACACACGAGGTCCAAAACATAAAAGGCACGTATCCCCCTACCCGCTAGGTTCTCCTTCAGGTGTGTCTACTTAGAGTGTCATATGTTAGGCCACTTGTTTCGCATCATCCTACCTAATAGGGTCCACATGCATGCACGTTGTCATTATCACGTATCTTAGGCGTACATACACATCGGTGCCATGACAGAGAGAAGTAAAAAATGTCAACAAGCTACCACGATCACACAAATATAATTCGTCTAGATGTCATAGGCACACTTTAGTTAGGGCACACACAAACAAGTGGTCCAAAACCTCAAAAAACCCCACCTATACGTGAACGCCTTTCTCTTTATCCCAAAATTCCCAAACACTACCTAACCCAACCCGAAATCACAAAACCACAACATACCTGAACCCAAGCCAGCTTCCACCAGGGAGACCATCAGATCAAGAAGGAGGAATCAGAAATAGGGACAAACCATCGAACGAAGTATGGAACGACCAAAGGGAGTTCTCCGTGATATCCTCCCGAATTAAAAATGACGCAAACCTTTACCCTTAGTCTACCTCACAAACAAACCACTCCCTACGTATTACCCAACACTCCAAAAGACATTACCCCAAACTACCCCGACATATACCACACCCTATCTCCCTTCAGAGCAAACAAAAGACCTTATTCGAACCCAAAATCGATTAATACCTAGTGGCTCGAAACGCTGAGAATACACCCTCAAGAGGAATCATGGAGAAGCTCTAGGTCGCAAGCGTCGCATCAAGAACATCCCAACGGACGAAGAACAGAGCAACGTCGTCAAGCATCGGCTAGACTCTATCCCACTTATCCTATCCACATATTTACAGACTCGCGCTTGGGTAGAAAAAGCGTTTAGCTTACTTGTGTCTACATTCCTTTTCATCTTTTAGACATTAGGAAGATATAGGCATAATTAGAGCATGTGTGTCCAGTATGAATATCCCCTCGACTGTAAGAGAAAGAACCACAACCAGACAAGTGGCCCCGACTGGGACGTACCTTGCAAGATGGAGAAGCAACATAAGGAGGAGGAATTACTGGATCAATGTAGAAGCAGGTCTCTTTCGGAGCCCTGCAAAAAGAAGGAACCTTGCTCTAAGGAATTAGGACATTGCATGGAAGTTAAAATGGAGCGTCCAAGTACTCGTAGTGTCCCCATGAACCAGGGTCCATCAGCCCTCAGTATTAAACCCGTGAAGCCCTCAGAAATCCTCTTTCTGCACTCTACATGCCCATGGACAAAGGGAGAAACAAAAGGAGAAGTGAAACCACCCCTCAGAGGAACCCATAGCTCGAAGATAGATCACATCCACAAAACCTCGAAAAGAACGATGACATTTCCATATCAAGGCTTCATGCAAAAGACAGAGCGGATGGTATCCCAAAGATAGGAAGACGTCTTACAAAGGCGTACTCCATGCAGAAGGTTGTGACAGGATCTACACCAAGGAGAACAATGGAGACACTAGGATTTCATCATAAGAATCACTTGTACGCTTCCAAGGATCAGGTGGCAGCATTAGGATACGCAGTTTCATCCCATGAGAAAGAACGATGGTCCCGCACCACGGAAGAACCCTCACTACAAGGGGCAAATCATTGTCACAAAAAGAGAAAAGATAGTCAACTAGGACTGGTTGATAACGAGTGCACATTCATACTAGACATACATGAACCATTTATGCTTATATTAACTAGTCATGGATGCTTTTGTTAGTAAGTCTAAATGTCTGTTTCAAGAGTCTATCAACTGTGTATATTCTAGAATGTCATAAGTCATAGAGGAGTCAAGAACTTAGACAGTAAAACATACACACTCCGTTCTAAACACTACCCGACTCCCCTAGGGTTTGAGAGAACAAAAAGACCCGCTAGATCTAACATCCCAAAAGTAGATCTTGGCAACATTCAGGGCCAAAAGAAAGAAAGCCTGCTAGGTTGAAAACTCGAAAGAGCGATCTAGGCAACAATAAAGGCAGCTCGCTAAGTTGCAACCCATAGAGTCATCTTAGGCAACAATTAGAGCAATAAAACACCTCACCCTAGGGGCAATCACGAAAACGTCATCAGGAGTTGCATTTAAACATCTTGATTCCAACCCTGACAACCTAGAAGCCACACAAACTCCTGATGGTCTCTCACACCCTATCCTCATCACAGAACCTCCACAACCCTTGCTTCCATCATCCAACCTTAAATCCTTGCAACCTTTACGAAACCTACCCTACAAAGCCTCGCCTCCTTCATCTAACTCAAAACCTTCGCTCACATCCTCCAGAAGAAAAACCATGAACCTACCCTTATAAAACCACATCACATATAACCAAAACCTTGGGGTCACCCACTGACACGGGACGCACTTTATTGAGAACCAAGAGTCGTTTTAAGTCACCCAGTCACGTGTCCACACACTCACTCATACATACCACATGTCCTAGGTCGTCCAACAAAAAACCCACAAAATAATACCACACGAGTCACAAGAGGAGATAGCCCCCCTAGTTTGCACACAGTCACATGTCCACAAGTCTAGTTACACGCACACATTAGACACTTAGGTCATCTAGCCGAAATCTATGTAAGATATAAGTAGGACATCTCCTCGTGCACACACACATTGAGTCACACACACTTTGGGTTTTAAATCGTTGTAAGTTGTTAGGAGTCCACCTAATAGGGCGTCCATTCACTTACACCAAAGTCACACACATGCATACCCTATGTTTTAGATGGTCTAGCTAGAGTCCATATCACGTGAGTTCATCTCTTGTCACGTGTCTATGCATCTAGTCGCATGGATTGTGTGTTACCCAGTCAAAGTTTGCAAGTGTGAACCTACATGCATCCATAGAACATTCCCCTCGATCACTTGCAATCATGTAGCATGACCGACCGTCATAAAAACGTTCATTTCCCATTGGCCATCTCACCCCCGAGGAAGGATGCGTGTCTTTGTTTGTGCAGGATCCCCATAGGTGTCATAAAAAGGTAGTGACAAATCAGGATCATCGTCACAGGGAGATAGTCTAGGCAAAAATTAGGTGATGTCAACAACCTTTCAGAACCACGACAGACCACGAAAAGCGCAGAAACTCACCCGACTTCCACGGCTAGAAGCGTCCGACCTCATAAAGACTTAATACTCACACCTACAGGAGCGTTGCAGAAGGTGTTCCAGAAGGCGTCACAAAAGGCGTTCCAGTCACAGAAGACGAAACAGAAGGCGTTACAGAAGATGTTACTCACCCCGAAGGACTACGAAGGACGCAAAAGCATATCCAACAGCCGCAGAAGCGGTACACTGGGGCATCATCGGACCACTTGCACACTAAGGCACCCCCGAACTTATCAAAAATGTTGGGAACTAAGAACTCCACTGGGGCAATACCAGAATGGGGCATGACTTGGGTCAAGGAAGAATGCTGCCAAGAACCCCAGATCAACTGAAGATCAAGAGCGGAAGACAAATGATATTGGGACACAGTTGATCGATCTCAAGACGAAAACCGCCAATATTCAGATAAGACTGGTAGGACAAAGTGTTCAACACCATCTGAAGAAAGAAGGGCGGAGAGCTGAACTGAAGAGACCACCAAATCTTCGGGTCATGCTCGAGGTTACTAAATCCTTGGGTCATGCTCAAGGTACTAAGGAGGTTGCTAAATCCTTGGGTCATGCTCGAGGTGTTAAAGGGTTACTAAATCCTCGGGTCATGCCCAAGGTGCTATGAAAGGTTACTAAAAGTCCTCGAACCAAACTCGGGGCACCATCAGAAGTTACAAAAAATCCTCGTCGAGGTACCATAGAAGCAGTTAGTCGGCCTTACAGTAAGATTATAGAAAACACGACGCCGTAGGACCAGAACTGCAGGAGTTACTCATGAAGGACAGTTAGTCGGCCTTACAGTAAGATTATAGAAAACACGACGCCGTAGGACCTGAACTGCAGGAGTTGCTCATGAAGGATAGTTGGTCGGCTTCACTGTAAGATTATAGAAGACACGACGCCGGAGGCCAAGACTACAGGTAAGTTCTCTAAACTCACTTTCGAAAAACACGAGCACACACGCAATATGTCTTATTTCGCTTCATTAAGACTGTCCAACGGGTCTTACAAGATAATGTAATCACCTTAGGCACTCCTAAAGAAGCGAGGGGCAAACTATAAGCACTGGTTTTCGAATCCGATGATGAAAGCAATCTATGAGCTCCTCGTCGCGCCAGCTGCTCAAATACTGATACTCGTCGGAGAACGGATCATCTTTTCAGGGACATAACCTCTTCCGCCCGCACCTCGAGACCATGAGTGTGGCATCTTCACACTTATGAGAAAATCCTCGATCACGAAATGATATACGGTCACAAGTACTATTCACTAGAGGCCGTACGGTCTCAACACTGTTTGTTGAGACCGTACGGTCACAAAACATCTGACCGTACGGTCACTACCACGTGGCAGATAGCAATCTAATCCTTATCTGCCACGTGGCTCGCGGTCCAATGAAAATGTGACACGTGTATTAAAATCCAAACGAGTTTGGCCTGGCCTTGTAAGGTCCGGCCGGGTCTTATGGGGAGCCCGGCTCAGATCCAAATTTGGATTTGAGACGGGCAAACTAGTGACCGTACGGTCACTAAATGGGGACCATACGGTCACAAGCTACCCTATAAATACCCCCCGGATTTCTCATTCAATTCACCAACAAACACTCATTCTCCTCTCTCTCTAGCTCGTTCTAAAGTGATTCTTTACCCGATATAAGTTGTCTCTGATAAAGTTGCCTCTGAAAGTTGCCTAAAGTTGCCTCTGATACAGAAAAGAATTGCTAGAGTCCGAGCTCGAGAGTATTTTCCCAAAATATTCCCAGAAAAGGTCCCCACGACCACCAAAAATATATTCCCCTTTACTGAAAGTTTCCAACCTAGGCATCACTCGCAGCCCCGCTAGAGCTGATTAAGTCTTGTTCCTAGCTACCACTCCAGAGGACGCCCTACGCAACTCCGACCCCCAAGGTTCCTCCCTAAGAAGGTCTTCGTTCTTCAACGAGCATCAGTCCGCGAGCAATCACTGGCACGCGACGAGGGTAAGCTTCTGAGGGTTTTGTACCGTGTCACCCGGCGGTTTACTGTCCACATATTTGCGCATTTAAATATTCATGTGTGATAACCCTAAATATCAAGATAATAAACTGTTAGGTTGCATTAAAGATCCTCTGGGTCACTGGAATGTCGGAATTAATAAGTTGTATCCACGAACATAAATAGAATCTCTGGTTTTCAAAACAATCGGTACAAACACCGGTTCGTACATTTTCCCGGTCGGCCGGGTGGCGACTCTAGTCAAAGAAGGCTAAAACCGCTATGAGCAACCACTTACACTCACACTGATCAAAATCCATGGATGACACAAGCAATCTCGCTTGAAATGCCATTTACAAAACATGCTTTTTGTATATGGCATATCACGTCTAAATTTTCTGGTTGGTTTACGGCACTTCTTAGAGAACAATATTCTTCTTTTTGTGTTGAATTTTATAGACTTTATAAGTTGGATAACATTGAAGATTTTGAGCGGGAGTGGCCTCTTGTGATTTCAAAGTTTGGTTTGCAAGAAATTAAACATGTACGTGGCTTATACGAAATCAAACAAAATTGGGTGCCAGCTTTTCTTAGAGATAATTTTTTTGGAGGTATGACGACAACTGGAAGATGTGAGAGTATCAACAGTTTTATGAAACGTTTTACATTTTTTAATTGGAGGTATGATTCAAATGCTATATATGATTTAATTAATGTATAATAGTTATTCAAATATGTTGTAGGACTCAAATTAAATCATATATAGCATTTGAATCAGTTAGCATTTATGTTTTGGTGACTTTATTTTTTTTTTGTTTATTAAATCTATATGGTGTCAAATTGGTTGTTTATTTTTTTGTTACATAGTTGAGTGGAAATGTCTGAGTGATTTTAAATATATATTTGTTAGGTTGATCTCGCGGTTGGCGATATTGAGCAAATCCAGATGCATCATCCATGTTAGATACTTATAGAGGTTCTACTTTATGTACATTATCTCCCTTAGAAGAGTAAGTATACAAAGTGTTTACAGCATTTTCCTTCAAAAAATTTCAAGAAGAGTTTGAAACGGCTACGTGTTGGCCCTATCAAGAACAGAATCACCTAGAGGGGGGTAAATAGGTGTCAAAGTTGAAAAATGAAAATTTCTAAGTTTTTCGGAAAACTTAATTTTCAGAGTCAAATTTCCTCAGAGTCAGAAGCAAGCTTACAGAAGTTGCTTCTGAGGGAAATTCTGCCTAAACACAGTTAGACTGTTTTCAGCAACATAAGTTCTGATTTGACAACTTCTGGACAGTCTTCTGAACAAAGACAATGATATTTAGAGAAAATCTGTTTCAGCACTAAATATAAGCAAGTACACAGAAGCAAAAATAACAAGTATAAGAGGGAGAAAGAAGTTCAGGAGATCCTGATTGAACAATTCGATTTATCCAAGTTCGCCACAGAAGTCCTGTGACTACGTCTTGTCCCCTGAGGTTGCAGCCTTCAGAGATTTTATAAATCCACTATTCAGAACTTTTATGGCAAGTTCAGAAGCTCCTTTACATCAACAGAACTTAAGCTAATTTCTCACTTAGTTCTGACTAGCCTAAAAAGAGTTAAAGGATTTCCACCAGAACAACAACACCCTGTTTTCTGGATTTCTCACCCAACTCTAATCTCAACTAGATTTCTCTCAAAATCTAACTGAGTATCACAAACGATATCAGTTTACAAGATTCCTATTATGAACTTGTTTTTCTTCACTCTCTCACTTAAACTTAAGCTATGCTAAGAAAGATTGAGAATGGGAAGTGTGCTCTGTTTTTGCTTCAACCAGTGCGTTGAGATATTTGCTCAATTATCACACGTACATGATGCATTGGAGCTTGGCTACTATTTATAGTGAATGAGGATGACCGTTGGGAAATTTGAATCTTCAACAGAGATGACATCAGTTGTAGTAGCCGTTAATTTGTCAAGTCTTCAAACGGTCTTCAAACACTTTGATTCCGTTATCCTTGTTCTTTAACCAAATCCGATAAGTGATTTGAAATTGAAGATAAGGTTGACCGGAAACATTCCTCAATAAGATCAACAAAGGGTAGACAAGGAAATTCAGGTTTCACTTTGAGTAGACAAGCGCGCTCCATCAAAACAGCTTTTTGAACTTTTGGCGCCTTGCATTAAATGCACTTGTTAGAGCAATAAATGCTATCCAGAACCCGTGACTAAGCTTCTGATCAAATTGGTAGATGAACTTCTGATTGCAATCGAGACTTCTGAGTACTTCAGGCAATCTAGAAATTCTTCATTCAGCACCTGCTGAATAACTTACACATAGACTAAGTAGAAAAATATTAGTCAACAAAAAAACTATATGTAAGAGAATGTTAAGTTTTCATCTTCTAAAACGTTTGGACATAATCAAAACACTTAGGGTTCATCATTCTCCCCCATTTTGGTTATGGACAAACCGTGGTCAGATGGTAAAAGAAAATATAAGTTTTAGAAAATAACTTCCTGATACATATGTTTCATAACTTCTGAGTAAATTAACTCCCCCATTTTAGTGTAAATGGTGAACTTCAGCAATCTGTTTAAACTTAAAAAATGGCTTAAGATCAAGTTGTTAGATTTTAGTGAAGTATAATTTACTAAGTCAAAAAGAAACATAAGTAAAGTAAGTAATCAGAGACACAAGAGTGTATAAGAAAGATTCAGTGTATAAAATCGTCAGAAGAAACAACAAACAGGATAATCATCAGAAGAGCAGATAAAGTCCTAAGACAACACTACCTGACCCAGAACCTAGCTAAGAAGCTTAAGTCCTAATGAGATTACAAGTTCCTAGGTTTCTTCTGAGGAGGAGGAACAACACTAGATCCTTCAGCAGCACTCAGTCTCTTCATCATCCCATCAGACTTGAGACCAGTCTGACCACTCTGCTGAGCAGACTTCTCCCCCGTTTGACCAGAACCAACAGCAATGCCCAAAGCACCTTGAGAGTCCAATTTTTGCTGAACTTTCAGTGCAGTTTGATATTGTTGAGCAGTAGGTCTTACAGAGTTGACCAAATCCATACGCTTCCTGAAATCAGCATCAATGGTGCGCAAGTGGTCATAAGTCTGTCCAGACAAAGGTCGTTGCCTGTGAACATCTTCCAGAAGGAGCTTGATTAACCGATTGTTAGCATACACAGCAGCAGTGAGATGCTCATTCTGAATATAAGTCTGTCCTCGAACAAACCTATAGCAATTGTGAAGAGCCTTGTCTTGTTCACGTGCTTGAGTGTGCATAACCTTCAGAAGTTCAGTGAGCTCAGCAATCTGGGCGCTCTGAGCAGTCACAGCAGACTCAATGCTTGAGAGACGATTGTTGAGATCAGGAGTGATGTCATATACAATCTTTGCAGCCCCTGAAGATGATGAACCTTGAGCAGAAGATTTCACTTCTCTCAGAATATGGTTGGCAGTACTTTGCAGGTCATCAATCTTACTTGGGAGTATCTTCTCATGAGCCTCATAATGCTCGTTTGCTTCCTTGACTTCTTCTGTCAAAATCTCCAAATTCTCATTGACTTTCAGAGAAGAAGCAAGAGCAATATTGTCCAAGGTAGGAAGAGTCAGAGCTAATTCTCTCAATTTATACAGCTCATCATATGTAGCCAGATGAAGTGTAGAAAGATTGCGTGTGTAGACAGAAGGATCCTGCATTTGAAGCATAGTCATGAGCTGCAGGTTCTGAGCTTGCAAAGATTGAATTTCTTGCAACACAATGCCCTGAGCAAACATGTCAGCAGCAAAAGGCCTTTGCCCCACATCAGCAAATCTATTCAGCAATTCATCAGAGCCACTCTGACTCATTCTTCTCAACTCCTCAACAGAAGGAGCACCACCAGCTTCTGAAACAGCAGAAGCTCTGCCCATGAAACCAAAACGACCAAAATTACTCTCCAAGTTATCTCGTTCCTGGAAATTGCGTAGGAAGTCATAGTTGGATGACAACCCAGCAAAACAGGAAGTGGTGGAGGAGGTAGTTAAGGGATCACACACAGGAGGTGCATGTCCAGAGATTGAAGGAGGAGGGATAGATGTGTTTGTGGAAGGGATTGTATGTGTGGACGAGGAAGAGAGAGTAGGAGAAATGGATGGTAAAGTGGATGGTAGTGAAAAGGAGGGAGCAGTAAACCCAATTGATGGAATTACAGAGGAAGATGATAGTGAGGAAAAAGTAGAAGTAGAAATGGAGTCTGTGAAAATGGGTCCAGAGGACAAATTCACTTCTGAATAGGATCCAGAAGGAAGAGTAGATGGAGGAGGTACAACCTCAGAGGTTGAAGTTGTAAGGGGAATGGAAGTTTGAGATTCACTCACTTCTGTGACAGAAGGTAGTGAGGGAGATGGATGGGGAGTATGAGTGGGAGATGAGATAACCTGGTCAGAAGAGTTAGGATCAAACATAGAAATGGGCTCAGCAAACACATGAGCCATTCTGATCAGCATTTCAGAGGCATCCCTATCACCAGGGTTTCTTCCTTGGCCTAGAAGAATGTTGTCAATAAAGTTGTCATTATCAACATTCTCCGCAAACTGCTGTGCACCCTGAAGAACCTCATCAACTTCTGGTTCACTCTCCTTTGATAGCTCTTCAATAAGAGGAGCATCAACATCCTCTTCAGCAGACATCTCCAACATGTCTTCGTCATCAACAACTTCCTGTTCCTCAGTAACAGAATCCTCTAACTCAGCACTAGAAGCAACATAGAAGTCCTTTTTCTTCAGAGACCTTCTATTTGCTACAGCCTTCGTCCTGATCCGAATGGAGAGAGAGATATTCTCAAGGTCCTCTCCTTCTTCTGAAGCCTCAACATCCTTTGAGAACTCCACATTTTCAAGTTCAGCAGCACATGCAATAATTCTAGCATCGGCCTTAGCCTTTGCAGCAATTTCTCTCTCAGCTGCTAACTTATCTTCTGCTTCTTTTCTCAGCCTTTTCTCTTCAGCAAGAGCCACAACTCTTGCAACCTTTTCAGCTTCAGCAGCCTTTTCTCTTTTATCAAGGCGTGCGTCCTCAGCATCCTGATCTGCTATCTCAGCAGCATCCTTTGGTTTCTCAGCAACAATTTTTCCAGAAGGTTCAACACTGATTGTTGTTTGAACCATAGTGGGAAGAGGTTCTGAGACAACCACCTTTTCTACAGTTAGGACCACTTTGCTGGATCCTTTCTTTCCTTTGCCCTTTCTGGCAGCTTTCTTACCTTTCTGTACTGAATCATCCACAATCTCCTTCTGAGCAATACTCACAGAGGAGCCCTTCTCATTCTTCTTTGGAGTCACACCAAAGTTAAGGTTCCTGAAGGTATGCATCTTCAGAACCGTACACCTGCTTGTTACACCATCTCCTGAGATAACCACAGAGGCAGCTTCAAACAGCCTCGTCAGGAGGGAACCATAAGCCAGGGCACTTACAGTAGTGACATTCTTCATCTGCCTTATCAGCATGGCAGGGAGATTGATTTTCTTCTGATTGACCAGGTGCCACATAAACACCCTTTCCCGATTGGAAACACCATTAACTCCTCCAGCCTTCGGAAGGAACACATTTGTTGTTAGGTAATGTGCCCACCTCTGGTGCTGAGTGAGCCAAGTGGCATAAGTTTCCTTGGCACTAAGATCTGGTCTTGCCCAATTTGCTTCTGAAAACCCATCAGCTGAACCATCATCACCAATGATGATTCCTTCATCATCAATACCAATTGCTTGAGAAATAGAAGTCCTGCTGACCTCAATCTCAACTTCTCCGATAACCGAGTGAAGAACATCCTCCTCATTAGAATAAAAATGGAGGTTCTTATAGAATTCGGTGACTAACTTAGGGTAGATAAATTCATCAAGAGAAACGAATGAGTTCCAGTTTTGAGCATTTAGCCATTTGGAGATAGGTTCAGTGGATTTTACTTCGTCATCTAGGAACCTAGAAGTGAATACCCTAGATTCGCTAACTTTCTTCTTAGTTTCAGTGGTAAAGATGTGAGTGACAGTGATTTCTTGAGCCATTGTAAGAAATAGGAAATTAGATTAAGAATTTCGGGAGAAAGAAAACACAGAGAATCTATGGAAATTCTAATAGCAGTGAAAATGAAAGTAAAAAAATTCTAAGTATGGAAAACCCCTATTTATACCCAAACGAGTAAACCGTTCCAATTCAAAAAGTAAATACACACCGTTTAAAAGGGAACAGATAACCGTTAACCACAGAACAACGCCGTAAAATTGCAGTAGATAACGCATGCTTAAATGTCAAATCATGATTAGACTTAATTAACACTTTAATCATCTTAAAAGATTAATCACTTAAGATAAACAGATATAATTAAACTAAATTACTGAAGCGGATAAGTCATACCAATGCCTTCTCGCAAGCTGCTGAAAGGATTACCAGCCAGAGGCTTAGTAAACATGTCAGCAAGATTCTCTTCAGAGGGAACATGAGTAATGATAATATCCTTCTTCAAAACATGATCTCTCAGAAAGTGATGCCTAATATGAACATGCTTCATCCTGCTGTGCTGAATAGGATTCTTTGAAAGATCAATTGCACTCTTGTTATCACAGTAGATTGTAATTGTTCCAGGGATGACTCCATAGTCAGCAATTTGTTGCTTAATCCAGAGCATCTGAGAAACACAACTTCCAACAGCAACATACTCAGCTTCAGCAGTTGAGAGAGCCACAGAGGTTTGCTTCTTGCTATGCCAGGAGACTAGGCACTCCCCCAGAAAATGACAACCACCAGAAGTGCTGACCCTTTTCAATTTATCTCTACCATAGGCAGAGTCTGTGTATCCTATAGGAGTGAAATCAGAACTACAGGGATACCACAAACCAGCTTCTGGTGTGCCTTTAAGATATCTGAGAATCCTTTTGACAGCAGCATCATGAATCTCTCTAGGTTTAGACTGATATTTAGCACAAAAACACACAACAAAATGTATATCTGGCCTGCTGGCTGTTAGGTATAAAAGAGAACCAATCATACCTCTGTAAGTTTTTATATCTACAGGTTTACCAGCTTTCTCTTC
This sequence comes from Euphorbia peplus, assembly GCA_028411795.1. Lineage (NCBI taxonomy): Eukaryota > Viridiplantae > Streptophyta > Magnoliopsida > Malpighiales > Euphorbiaceae > Euphorbia > Euphorbia peplus. The sequence goes on from CP110844.1 coordinate 20,462,259, forward strand.
ATCATCAATGTCTTTGCTGACATCCATTGGGATATCAACAGCATTAGATTTCATCATGCCAAATTTCTTCAGCACTTCTCTAGTGTACTTGGCTTGATTGATAAACACACCATCATTACTTTGCTTGATCTGAAGTCCTAAGAAGAAGGTTAATTCTCCCATCATAGACATTTCAAACTCAGCCTTCATGTGGTCACTGAACTCTCTGCACAAAGATTCTTATACCTGAGCTATAAGGATATCCTTGTTCTTCTTCAGAGTGAACAGAGTTGTATCAACACAGCCTCTGACAAATCCCTTAGACAGAAGGAACTTTGTCAGTCTCTCATACCAAGCTCTGAGAGCTTGTTTCGGTCCATACAAGGCTTTCTTCAGCTTGTACACATGATCAGGAAACTTAGGATCTTCAAAACCAGGAGGTTGAGACACATAAACTTCCTCATCAATGTACCCATTCAAGAATGCACTTTTCACATCCATTTGAAAGAGCTTAAAACCTTTGTACGATGCAAAAGCACATAAGATTCTAATGGCTTCTAATCTTGCAACAGGAGCAAAAGTTTCACCATAATCTATGCCTTCTTGCTGACTGTAACCTTGAGCAACAAGTCTTGCCTTGTTCCTCACAACATTTCCAAATTCATCAAGCTTGTTTTTTAGAACCCATCTAGTTCCAACAACCTTTATGTTGTTAGGTCTGGGAACCAAAGTCCAAACTTCTGACCTTTTGAACTGGTCAAGTTCTTCTTGCATTGCCATTAACCAGGAATCATCATCTGCAGCTTCATAGAAGTCCTTGGGTTCCAGAAGTGACACAAAAGCCACATTCCCCATGTATCTTCTGAGCTGAGCTCTGGTCATGATAGGATTATGAACAGAGTCAATTATGTTCTCTAAGGAATGATTCCTATGAGCTCTAACTTCTCTTGGTACATCCAATGAGTCTTCTGAAACTTGTTCATCATTTGTTGAATCATATATAGGAGCATCTTCTGGAAGAAAGTTGACTTCTGGAGTAGGATTCTCTTCTTGCGCTTGTTCAGCAACAGGAGGAATTACTTCAGCAGCTCTGGGAGAAACATCTTCTACTACATCAGGAGATGTAACTTCAGGAGCTTGAACTACATCTTCATCAGGAGCTCTACTATCTGCAAGGTTAGTCTCATCAAACTGTACATGAACAGATTCATCTAAAGTTTGAGTCCTCTTATTAAAAACCCTATATGTTTTACTATGTGTTGAGTAACCAAGAAAAATGGCCTCATCTGCCTTTGAATCAAATTTTGAAAGATATTCTTTTGTGTTCAAAACATAACACTTACAACCAAAGGTTCTGAAATAACCTATTTTAGGCTTTCGACCTTTCTAGAGTTCATAAGGGGTCTTGTTCAGAATGCTTCTGATTAGCACTCTATTCAGAACATAGCAAGCTGTGTTGACAGCTTCTCCCCAAAAATACTTTGGAAGCCTTCTTTCATTGATCATAGTTCTGGCAATCTCAACCAGAGTTCTATTCTTCATTTAAACTACCCCATTTTGTTGAGGAGTTCTGGGAGCAGAAAAGTTATGATCAATTCCCTTGGTTTCACAGAATTCTTCAAACATAACGTTTTTGAATTCTCCACCATTATCACTTCTGATATGAACAACCTTTTCATTCCTTTCATTCTCAAGTTTCTTTATCATAACTGAGAAACATCCAAGTGACTCATCTTTGCTAGACAGCAAGATGACCCAAGTGAATCTTGAATAGTCATCTACTATGACAAAGGCATACTTCTTTCCACCCATGCTCATTGGTTGAACAGGGCCAAAGAGATCCACATGAAGTAATTCCAAAGGTCTTTTAGTTGAAATGACTTTCTTAGTTTTAAAAGAGCTTCTGGATTGTTTACCAGATTGGCAAGCATTGCATAAATGATTCTTTTTAAAACTAATTTCAGGCAGACCCTCAACCAATTGATTTCTAGCTACTTTGGCCAGAAGATCCATGCTCACATGAGCAAGTCTTCTATGCCAGAGCCAGGAGGTATCCTCTTTGGACATCAAGCATATATTTTTGCAAAGATTCTCAAGGTTCAGCATGAAAACATTTTCAACTCTAGGAGCAGTTAAAATAACTTCCCTTGACTTACTGTCCAAGATTTTACATCCAGAGGAGCTGAAGACAACATCTCTACCTTTATCACACAGTTGTGCAACACTCAGGAGATTGAACTTCAGGCCTCTGACTAGGGAGACATCTTCGATCGGAGGATTAGTTCCTATGGATCCAGAACCAAGTATCCTTCCTTTCTGAGCATCTCCAAAGCTGACTTTTCCACCTCTTTTAGGATCAAATGTGATGAATGCTTTTTCATCACCTGTCATATGCCTTGAGCACCCACTGTCAATGTACCACAGCTTTGACATTGATGGAGCACTCAGAGCCACCTGCAACACAATCAATTAGTGACAGGTACCCAATCCTTATTGGGTCCTTCATTGTTAGATTTCTCTTCAGCAGGTTTTAATGATATCTCAGATTGCAAGAGGTTTTTAATATGATACTTGCAATCCTTCAACCAATGACCATCACTCTTGCAAAGCTTGCAAAAGGGAGGGTTCTTGGATCTTTCCCTTTGCTTCTTGGGAGATTTCTTCTTCTTCTGAGAAGGTTCAACATCTTCAGAGGCTACAGCAACACTCTCAGAGGTGCCAACATCAGGAGGAGAAGCTATCTCTTTCAGAAGAGAGGGAGTGACAGGTTTCTTCTTCTTCTGGGGTTTATCACTTCCTAGAGGCAGCTTTTCCTTGCCTTTGGCTTTAGAGCCATCAGCAGGAGTGCTGAACTGTTTACACAGCTTCTCTTCTAACACTTTCATGTCAGAATAAACTTGAGTAAACCTAAGACACTTGTCAGCCTCACTCTTGTCCAATTTCCTTTTCAGGTACTTGAACATACTATAGAGTTCTTCAAGAGAATCAAAGATATCTAGTTCGTGAGAATTTTTTACCTCAAAGTCATATGTAGCTTCAGGAGGTGCGGAAGTTTCTCCTGTGACATCTTCAGAAGTTGGCTCATCAATAGCCATAAAACAAATCTGAGCTTGCTCTTCCTTTTCTTCAGGATCACTGCTGGTCTCAGAGTCTGACCAAGCAGCCAGCATAGCTTTCTTGAACTTTTTCTTATCTTTCTTCAGCTCCGGGCAGTTAGGCTTAATGTGCCTCGGTTGCTGACATCCATATCACACAATAGGCTTGTTTGGATCTCTCTTGAACTTTTCACCAGAATCAGGAGTTTTCTTGTCAAAGCTCCTGAAAGGCTTCTTGTAGTTTCCACCTCTGCCTTTTCTGAAGGCTTTCTTGAACTTCCTGGTCAGCATAGCCATTTCCTCATCTTCAGAGGATTCTTCAGAAGATTCTGCTTTCAGGACTACTCTTTTTCCTTCTGACCTTTCTCTTAGGTCATGATTCTTCATGGACATTTCATGAGTGATTAGGGAGCCAATGAGTTCATCATACTCATAATAGCTCAAGTCCTGAACTTCTTCAATAACAGTCTTCTTGGCTTGCCAAGACCTTGGTAAGCTTCTGAGGATCTTCTTCACTTTTTCAGATTCTTCAATATCCTTTCCCAAACTCTTCAAGTCATTGACAATCTTGGTGAATCTAGAATTCATACTTGAGATAGATTCTTTGTCAAGCATTTCAAATAACTCATAGTCTCTCATCAACTGATTGACTTTAGATTGCTTCACTTTTCCTGTTCCTTCGTAAGTGACTTCTAGCTTGTTCCAAATATCCTTTGCTGTTTCACAAGAAGACACTTTGTTATACTCAGTAGCAGAAAGTGCACAATGCAACATATTCATTGCTGAAGCATTAGTTTGGAGTTTTTTAAGAATATCATCAGTGTATTCTCTTGGAGGTATTACAACTTCCCCTAACCCAGCTTCCATCCTTGTTGGGATGCAGTCACCATCAGTGATAACATTCCAGGCACTCATATTCTGAGCTTGGATGAAACACATCATCCTCTTTTTCCAATAAGAATAGTTATCACCATTGAATAGTGGAGGTCTAGTTGTGAAAGATCCCTCGGGAACAATGAAGTGAGAATGGTTCTCAGGCTGGTGTCTACTAGCCATCTCTATTGATTCTGATAGGATCTTACACTTAGATTGTTAGATCTTTAGTAAATATGCGAAGTGACCTTCGCTCTGATACCACTTGTTGGCTCTATCAAGAACAGAATCACCTAGAGGGGGGTGAATATGTGTCAAAGTTGAAAACTGAAAATTTCTAAGTTTTTCGGGAAACTTAATTTTCAGAGTCAAATTTCCTCAGAGTCAGAAGCAAGCTTACAGAAGTTGCTTCTGAGGGAAATTCTGCCTAAACACAGTTAGACTGTTTTCAGCAACAGAAGTTCTGATTTGACAACTTCTGGACAGTCTTCTGAACAAAGACAATGATATTTAGAGAAAATCTGTTTCAGCACTAAATATAAGCAAGTACACAGAAGCAAAAATAACAAGTATAAGAGGGAGAAAGAAGTTCAGGAGATCTTGATTGAACAATTTGATTTATCCAAGTTCGCCACAGAAGTCCTGTGACTACCTCTTGTCCCCTGAGGTCGCAGCCTTCAGAGATTTTATAAATCCACTATTCAGAACTTTTATGGCAAGTTCAGAAGCTCCTTTACATCAACAGAACTTAAGCTAATTTCTCACTTAGTTCTGACTAGCCTAAAAAGAGTTAAAGGATTTCCACCAGAACAACAACACCCTGTTTTCTGGATTTCTCACCCAACTCTAATCTCAACTAGATTTCTCTCAAAATCTAACTGAGTATCACAAACGATATCAGTTTACAAGATTCCTATTATGAACTTGTTTTTCTTCAGTCTCTCACTTAAACTTAAGTTATGCTAAGAAAGATTGAGAATGGGAAGTGTGCTCTGTTTTTGCTTCAACCAGTGCGTTGAGATATTTGCTCGATTATAACACGTACATGATGCATTGGAGTTTGGCTACTATTTATAGTGAATGAGAATGACCGTTGGGAAATTTGAATCTTCAACAGAGATGACATCAGTTGTAGTAGCCGTTAATTTGTCAAGTCTTCAAACGGTCTTCAAACACTTTGATTCCGTTATCCTTGTTCTTTAACCAAATCCGGTAAGTGATTTGAAATTGAAGATAAGGTTGACCGGAAACATTCCTCAATAAGATCAACAAAGGGTAGACAAGGAAATTCTGGTTTCACTTTGAGTAGACAAGCGCGCTCCATCAAAACAGTTTTTTGAACTTTTGGCGCCTTGCATTAAATGCACTTGTCAGAGCAATAAATGCTATCCAGAACCCGTGACTAAGCTTCTGATCAAATTGGTAGATGAACTTCTGATTGCAATGGACCTCTGAGGAGAGCTTCAACAGACTTCAATAGCTTCAGAGCGGAGCATCCAGCTTCTGAAATAATGAAACTCTGTCTTCAGCAATCGAGATTTCTGAGTACTTCAGGCAATCTAGAAATTCTTCATTCAGCACGTGCTGAGTAACTTACACATAGACTAAGTAGAAAAATATTAGTCAACAAAAAAACTATATGTAAGAGAATGTTAAGTTTTCATCTTCTGAAACGTTTGGACATAATCAAAACACTTAGGGTTCATCATTACGCAGTACACGATATGTGAGGCAGATAATACGATTTTCATTGTGCAGTACTATAAAAATACATGCACACAAAAGCACAAGGTCACATGGAGTGGTGACACAATAAGTTGTAGCTGTAAGTTATTTGAGTTTTGGGGTATTATTTGCCGACATGCTTTGTCCGTTTTCATTCACAAGGATTGTTTTGAAATTTCAAGTGGGAGTTGTTTCAATGACTGACCAACAAGTTGTAAATTGTGAAGTTGGTGATTCTGTCGTTAACATCGATGATAGTGATTATGTTGGAAATCCTCCAATTTTAAAAACCAAAGGTCGTCCTAAATTTAGACGAGAAATAGGTGGAAAGGAAGCCGCACAAAAGCAAGTTTGGAGTTGCACTTGGTGCAGAAAGCCTGACCATAATTGAAACTCTCTTTTTTTATAGAATAAATTTTTTATATTTTATTTTAAGGAGAAATCAAAAAGAACGTGTCACTAAAAATGTTGTCGCCAAATAAAAAACAAAGATGTGAAGGGAGAAGAAAAAATTATTTCACCTTCCATTAATTTTCAAAAATTTGAAATTCTCTTCTAAGCAATTGGATTTCAGATACAATATCAGGAGACAAAATGAAATTGTCCCTAAAAGAAAAAATAAAGAAGTATGTGAAGGTAGGAACTTTAGAGAATTAGGAACGATTTTTTTTTTTATAGTAAATAAGGAAGAAAAGAGAAAAAGAAAATATTAATTAAAAGGTAATTTCCAAAAAAAACTCCTCTGTGTATCAATTTTGTCAAAAAGGTGTCTGTGTTTATTTTTTTGACAAAATGAGAATTGTGTTTATCTTCGTGAACCAAAAAGCAGAAAAATCATTAACGGTGTTAAATGTGATGACGTGGCAAGGGGTATTTTAGTCTTTATTTATGGGTTATGATATAAAAAAGTCATTTCTCGCACTTTAAAGTTGTAAACACATGAATGTTTAAGAAATTTATCAATAAATAAAGACCGAAAACCCTTAAATTTCTTAATTACTATCAAAAAAATAAAATCGTAGGGCTAAACACAATCCTCATTTTGTCCAAAAAATAAACACAGACACCTTTTTGACAAAATTAATAAACACATGAGTTTTTTTTTTGAAAATTATTTTTAATTAAATAAAAATACAAACATAAAAAATAAAGAATTAATTTAATGCTTAATGTGCCAATATATCCCATCATACGAAAACCCTAAAAACGTAGCACTCTTGAATAATAATTTTGCTTCAAAAAGTAACTAATAATATGAATAAAAGAATTTGAAAAAGAAAGTAATTATATGATATGTTCTAGAAAAAACGTAGGGCTTAAAATAGAAGATAATAGAACCCCCGCCATATATGGAGAAACCAAACCAGAATCATCATCAGTGAGATTCTAGGCATCATAATCAACAAATGGGTGAACCCATAATCCAGTTCGGCATTATAGGGTGTGCTGAAATTGCCCGAAAGGTATCTCGAGCCATCATCCTCGCACCCAATGCTCATCTCTCCGCCGTGGCAAGTCGTACGGTGGAAAAAGCTGCAGCCTTTGCTAAAGCCAATAATTTCCCATCTGATGCCAAGATCTACGGCTCCTATGAGTCGCTCCTCGATGATCCCGATATCGACGTCGTTTATGTGCCTCTCCCTACGAGTCTTCATGTGAAATGGGCGTGTTTGGCTGCCAAGAAAAAGAAGCATGTGTTGTTGGAGAAGCCTGTGGGTTTGAATGTGGGTGAGTTTGATAAGATTTTGGAGGTTTGTGAGACTAATGGTGTTCAGATTATGGATGGCACTATGTGGATGCATAATCCTAGGACTCAAAAGATGAAGGAGTTTTTGGCTGATAAGGAGCGTTTTGGAGAGATCAGAACGGTTAGTTTTTTTTTTTTCTCGAGCCTTTGTTTCGGAGTTGTGAGGTTAATCGAGGTGAGAGTTACCCTTTGTGAAAAGGAAAGCGACGGAAATGAAAGTTAAATGTTAATACTGTTTGGGAGTTGATGGAATTGAATGGAAGGTTAATAGATGTAAATTAGTTAAAATGCCATTAACCCTCGAGTTTTTAACTTAGATTTGATCTCTTAAAAAACTCGTTATTGAAAAACTCAGTAGTAATTTCCATTAACCTTCATTTAAACAGGTTGTCTAGAAAAAATAGACTGAATGACCAAAGGGTTAAAACGTGATTGATTACCTCTGTTAGCATGACCCATTTTAAAGTCGTATGGTCCAATGGCGACTCATTTGGACGAGCTGATAATTTGTACATGATATTGAGCCTTTTGGAACTCATAACGTATATTTGCTGAATTTCAGATTTGAAAGTGAGTTTATAGTTGCTTGTTTTCATGAAGTTTTATAAGTTGTCTGTTTAATTATTTGTTGTTTTTGCTTATTCAGAAGTATATGTCCTGATTTCTTCAGGGTCTTCTGCAGACATTGAATTTTCTATTCTTTAGTTTATGTCATTTTAACACATGCTGCATTAGTAATTAATAGAGTAAAAAAAGAGGGAGAAATCCATTTCATTTGCTTGGTATTTTTTATTTGGTAGTTAAATGCATGTTTTCCCTTTTCATCAAAAGTATTGAGAAGTTGAAATAGTGAGCCAAAGCCTTTATTGAAATGGTAGCTTTGGCCTTGATCATGCTGATTGCTTTGCTTAGAAAGATCAATGTGATTTGGAAAAGGCAATAGTGTTAGAACATACTAACAATCTATTTGAATTCGAATAAATATGTATAATTTTTGGATTTAATGTCTTGCATGTTTGTACATCAACTGATTTGTTTCAAATATAAGATGGTCTGTTTGGATTTTTGCAAAGGGGTAAGGTGCAAAAATACCGCTAACATAGACATAGAGGAGCAATTTTACCCTTAACGTCTAAAATGGTACAATTTTACACTCAACGTTGGTAAATTGGTTCAATTTAACCAATGTGAAGAGAACTGTTTACAGTCCTGTGAAGTGTTGCCGCCAACTACCCAAAAGGTAGACAACGAGGAATATGCGGATTTGAGATTAGCGTGTGGATTGAATCAGCTGAGTTTTAATTGGGAATCTTGTTTGGTTTTGTGAATTCTTCAATAGCCATGACTTATTGAAGTTGAGGGTGAATTACAGAAGGTTTTTAAGCTTCTTGAAAATATAGCAGCCTGCAACCTTTCCGATTGCACATAAGGATCAAAACAATGCTAGTTCTCCTCTCAGAACGGCTTTTGCACGCGTTATCAACAAATGGACTAACCTAACCGTAAAATTCTCCACTGCCGGAACCACAATCAATTGATTCTGCTCTGCCCGAGATAAATCTTCATCTTCAGTTTTCCAAAAAGTATCAGATTTATTGAATTAGAGGTGAGGAGAAGGAAGATTCTAAGATTGATTTAGCTCAGTTACGAGAGAATCAACCATTGAGGATAGACCACAAGGATTATAAAGAACGGCATCGAGACCATAAGCAAAAGATGATTTGAATTCAGATTTTTCAGCATTCGAGGCGTTCAGAGCGCTGGGCAAGATGGCAGATATCAGAGCAACAGCCCTTGTAGCCAGCATCGGCTAGCAAGAAATCAATTTCGGGTATTTTAGAGATGGAACATGAAGAAGAGGTTGGAGGATTTCCGGTGTTTGAAGCTCTCTATTGTTGCTTCTATCAATTGCAACACAAACTGAGTCTGTGGAAACTCTTGACGGAACTGTTAACGCCTCTGTTATTGTTGGTTAAAATTGGACTAATTCACCAACGTTGGGAGTAGAATTGTACCATTTCTAACGTAAAGGGTAAAATTGCTCCTGGATGTCTACGTTAGGGATATTTTTGCACCTTAAATTATATACATGCCTATATGTTTAGTATCCTCATATATCGTTCAAGTTTATGACTACCAGTTTATGTGAAACTGCATGTCCAGTCTTTGTCACATAGTTCAGTCTCGTATTCTCATTATTTATTTTAAGTTGAAAATCTTAATTCTCCACTTTGTTTTTTGTGTTTCCCAACATGTATGTGCTGCATAAATAACTTAACTAGTTTTCATTTTACTTTGTTGTAAAAACTGACATAGAGTCTGTTGAATAGAATAATAAATCTTGTTAAAGTAATTAACTTTTTAATTAGGATAAAAACCAAAATAGGAAATCATTTACCTTATCTGTCCCTTTGATGGATCATTGCAGGTTCGGCTGTTTTCTTTTTTGCAGTCTATGAACTGTTGTCAAGACTACGTATTTCATGTTTGTTCACGCAACAGTCACATATGTGGTTACATGTGCTGTATGAGTTCCTTGAAATTTCTCATCCTAAAGTTTCATATTCAATTGTTTTTCCTTTAAGAGTGCGACTGGTTTTATACATTTGTTGTCTTGTAATTTGAACTTAAAAGTATATCTTCTTGGCTTTTGTTACTATTTCGTCATGCAAAGTTGATATTCAATAATTTAAGATCAAAGAAAACTTCATCGCGTGCCTTTAATCTCATTTTGGTATCTGCAGATACATAGCTGCTTTACATTTGCTGGTGATGAGGACTTTCTGAAGAATGACATTCGTGTGAAACCAGATCTTGATGGTCTCGGTGCCCTAGGTGATGCTGGATGGTATGGAATTCGGGCAATCTTGTGGGCTACTGACTATGAATTGCCAAACACAGTCATAGCCTTGCACGGCCCAATTTTAAACGAGGCAGGTGTGATATTGGCTTGCAGTGCTTCTTTCCATTGGGATGATGGCAAGATAGCAACTTTCCATTGCTCTTTTTTAACACATTTGACAATGTACATCACCGCTATTGGAACCAACGGAACTCTACATCTTGATGATTTCATCATTCCTTTCAATGAGAAGGAATCCTCTTTCACTGCTACTTCAAAATCTTGGTTCAATGAGCTCGTAACAGGTTGGACGCATTTGCCAAACCAACATACTGTTGCTGCAGAAATTCCGCAGGAAGCTTGTATGGTTAGAGAATTTGCTAGGTTGGTCGCAAACATTAAGGTCAATGGAGCAAAACCAGACCAGAGTTGGCCAATTCGTAGTAGGAAGACTCAAATTTTACTTGACGCTGTGAAGGCATCGATTGAGAGAGGTTTCGAGCCTGTTAAGATTGTGAATTGACTGTAATGCTTTGTTGTGAGCATCATTTGCTTTGTTTGGTGTGACGAAGGTCTTGTTCAGATGTAATTCTTAAATATGTTTAGGTCTGGCGATGGAATCAACCTTTTGTGTGTGTGTGTTGATGTGGTAATCTAAGAAATAAAAGTATCCACTTTTAACCTGATGCCCCTAATTTAATTTAGGGAAAAGTAAGGAAAAAAAAAGATCATGTAAAAATAGAAATAGATATTTATGTATCATCCTTGTTGGAAAAGTTACAAAAATAATGTTTGTAATTTACTTGTTTTTGTGAACATATGTGGTTTAAGAGTTTGAAAAAAAAAAGAAAAAAAGAAAAAAAGTGCCATGCATTGAAAATTCTACTACATTTTAAGGTACAATGTAATTTACTACAATTTTATCCAATTACAATAAAAGAAAGATAGCAAAATAATATAAAATTGAGTAAGTCATTGACATGGTTTTTTTGTTTCTATGATTTATCTCCTAAAATTTCTCATTTTCTATTTACTCTTACCACCTCAACTCCCAAGAAAAAAAATTGCAATCAAACTCTCAGAATTCCATTTCAATGCGATTCAATAACAAATACAAAAAATCCTCATCCTCTCACTTTTCCACCTCAAAGGAACAAAAAAAATGGGCAAAATTGAAAATACTGTTCCATTCATTTTATTAATTTTGCACAAGGTAATTACAATAAAGAACGTCTTTTCTCTAATTGTTTTGATATATTTTTTACCCAAATAATCCATACATGCTTAAATTTCCCTTTTCTTTGAATTTTGGGGTTTTATCTTTATTTTCTTATTCGTGTATTTACTTGCATACAAGGTCCACATCCACATACAGGGTCTCGTGATTTTGACTGTTACGTCATTTTTTTCTAATACTGTAAATATTGTCACAAGATATTTTAGAAGAAGGACAATTTTGGATTTTTAAAATTTTGTGAATTACCTTTTAATTTAACTACCACTTTATGGGTGGAATTCTTTATCTAGGGACTAAACAATCCAATATAATAAAATTGAGACCTATTTTTGAAAAAGATAATGACTTACTTTTTTTTTTTTTTTTGCTTAATATTTGTCGAACTTGTCCGTTTTTTCACTTAGCCGCCTCAACTTAGGAGACAACATCTCAACCACCTCAAGTTCACTTTTCACCTAAATTTAGCCACCCATATGTCCATACTCAGTCTCCCTCACGAGAACGTATTACACTTGTAAAAAATTACAATATTGATCCTTCTAAAATTACAAAATTGGTCCTTGTACTTTTTCTAATTTCTTATTTCTTCATTTCCTTTCTCTTTTTTCTTCTTCTTTAAAAAAGTTAAATGAAAATCCGCCGGATTCGAATTCTGGCAAAATTGGAAAATCCCAGATTCCAGCTGAAATCCTGGAATTTTCCAGAATCCGACAGGAAACTAGAATATTCCAAAATCCGCGCAAAATCCTAAAATTTTCCAAAATCAGACTAGCCAAATGCCAAAATTCGGCAGGAAATTGGAAAATTCCAAAATGTGGCTGGAAATTGAAAAATTACAGAATCCGACCGAACACTGGAATTTTCCAAGATCGCTCAAAATCTTGGAAATTTCCAGAATTCGACTAGCAAATCCCAGAATGTGAAATTTTTTTGAATCTGGCTGGAAGTTGGAAAATTCCAAAATCCAGCCAAAAACTATAATTTTCCACAATCCGCCGCAAATGGGAATTTCCAGACAAATTCTGGTCGGAAACTGAAATTTTTACCGAATCTGGCCGAGAACTGGAAAATTTCAAATCGAGACGAAAACTGGAAGAATCCAGACGAAAACTGGAAAATTCCAAGATTTCGTCTAGAATTAGGAAAATTTTAGTTTTCGGTCAGTTTTTGGAATTTTTCGAACGAATTCTGGAAAATCCCATGCCAGATTCTGGAATTTTCTTGTTTTCGGTCGAATTTTGAAAAATTTCAATTTCGACCGGATTCGAGAATTTTCTAGTTTCCTCCCAAATTCGGGAAAATTTCAGTTTTGGCTGAAATTTTCTTTTAAGTTTTTTTTTTCAAAAAAAAAAGAAAAAGAAGAAGAAAAGGAAATGGAGAAATTCAAGGGCTTTTTTGAAAATAAATTATTTTGTTTTCACTCTTCTTTTTTTCACTCTTTCTATTTTTACTTTTTGCCAGATGGGTGCCACATCAGCGTCACATAGGATTCAAGGGGCTGTAAATGTTACAATTGTTAACTTGAGGTAGCTGAGAGGTTATATCCTAAGCTAGGTTGGTAAAGTGACAAAATAGACAAATTTAGGGAGCCGGTTAGGTATTAAACCTCTTTTTTTTTAAGATAAATCTATAAAAAAATTCTTTTGTTTTTCGTAGGTAAAAGTACCAAAATGACTCTATAACGCTTTTGGACTAGTACTGATTTAACCCCAACGTATAAAAAGGTGACAATATAACCTTAACCTTATTCAAATGGTACTAATTTAACCTTGCTAACAGAGCGTATCACACGCACCATTCTGGCCACGTTAGCGCCATCTCACCTAACGCATTAGACAAAAACCATTACGACCATTTTGGTAATCCTAAAAAATGTTATGGTCATTTGAATACTTCCTCAATAACGTTAGTCATTTTGGTACTCCTAATAAACGCTAAGGTCATTTTGTTACATACTCAATAACTTAGTAGTTATCAAACTAAAATAAGAACCGTGTAGCGTTGTGTTCGAAGTCCAAGATTGACAAAAAAATAAATAAAATTCTCTTAATTTGTTTAATAAAAATAAAATTGGTTACATTTTGTGGTGAAAACTTAGCATAATGATTAAATCTCTAAGTATGACAAAGGAGATTATAGGTGCAAATAACATTAGATGGATTTTTCTTTGCTATTTTATGTAAGCGCAACTACATAATTTATTTTTTAAAAACAATCATTCAAACTACAGTGTTCCAATTATTTAAATCATCTAAAACCAAATTTTTTTTTTACATTTAATATCAAATTATAAATCATATCATAAAATAATTTGATGACCAATTAACAAAATATTGGTTAACAAAAATTATAATTCATGTGTTTAATTTGGTAATATTAATTTGTTTTCTATTGTTCACGGCAATTTCATCAGAATTTTTCTTTATAAGATTTGCGATAAGATTGGTTTGACATTATAGACATGTTCTTTTTTACTTAAATACAATAAAATTTAGTTCAGTTAGTTTAGTGATCACTTCGACAAATTTACTTTAGTAAATTCAATTCAGTTCAACTAGTTGGGGTTAAATTAGTACCATTTGAATGACATTGAGATTATATTGGTAACATTTTATACATTAGAGTCAAGTTGATACTTTTTTACCGGTCTTTCTGTGAAATTCTAAATTAATTAAGTAGATAATTTACAAGTCCAAGTATTTTTACATATTCTACTAATTAATTCTCATACTTTTTTTTTATATATATTTATAAATTTTCAGTTTTGTTTTCTGAAAGATTTTATTTTTATTTATCTTTTATTAATAGAAAGACTTTATTTTAGTTGCAGTATATCTATATAAAGACTTTAAAAGTGGGTTTTGAATTGGATAATTGTCCTGGTTGTTTCCAATTAAATCCCTCCAATTCTTTCTTTTTCCTTCTACATCCTTCAATTCCACATCATGCTTTCTCAACAATTAGCTACCATGAAACCAGTTTCTATTTCAAAAATGAAGGCTTTTCTTAGATCTGTTTCCAAAATCAATGTTTTTTTTTTGTTCTCCATGCTTTCCTTACGTTTCAGCAGCCATCTCTAGAACCATTTTGTGAGTATTTTTTGGGTCTGCTTTCAAAATCAACGCCTGCTGTTTGCTTCACTTCCTCCGATTTACAGCTGTCAGTTTGCATGCTATCTATATGTCGGTCTCAATCCTCCCTTTGTTCTCTCAAATCTGAAAACCATTCTTACCTTCAATCAGATACAAGCAACAGTTGGTTGGTGTCCGGTGAGTTCTAATTGCTTCTTCCTTTTCCTTCTTTTCTATATTTCTTTTATGCTATTCATTTGTTTGTTGTGCTTGATTCTTTCAGGTCCTGCTATTTGGTATGCCTAACCGTTTGACCGGTAAGTTTTTGTTAATCCGTCAATGATGTTTATTCCGATTTATTTCTTTATTAAATATGCTCCGATAGTTTTGTTTTTCCTCTTTCAAGATCTTCAAAGTTTATAGCAAGAAAAACCATTAGTAACACATGATGAAAATATTAAAAACTTGAATCTGGTATGGTTCCCAATTGTCATCTAGGCTGTAATGGGTTTGTTTGATATGGGTTTCATTCTTCTCAATTATCAATTGTGTTTTTCTTTTTTCATTTGTTCAATTAATTTAGGAAGTTTGGAATTTTGATACTGTTGTGTATTTGCTTGGCTTGGGGAAACAAAGTCATATCATTTATGCTTTAGTCTACTTGCAGATATGTTCATTTAGCCTTCTTACAACAAGTTTGTTTTTCTGAGAAAATGATTTACTTCTCGCTGAAACAGAATTAGACTAATTTATGTGTTTTACAGTGACAATTATTCTGAACTTCAACTTACCTGTTCTCGCCCTGCATACATATTCATTATATGTCCCCGGTTGAAATACCAAAGTTCTGATGTTAACTTTTGAATTTATCAATTTTCCTTGATGTTTCCTGTCCACTCCAAGGTTTCACGGGTAATCCTTCTACTGCTATGTTCATATGTTGTTCTCTTTTTCTGCTGCTTTAGTTGATTACATTCGGACGGCTTCAATGAACTATATGCAGTATTTGTTTAGGTCCTTAATTCATACCAAATTTCCTTTTGCTTAGCTACTTCTATCTTCGTTTATCTTTTAGCTTTTTATGAATTTGATCTATTTCGTATTGTTTTGCATAAGTTTCACATTCATTATGGAAAGGTTAATTCCTCCTCTTTCCCTTGAACAACCATTCTACTGAAACAACTTAGAGAATCGAGCTGCAAGTGTGAGTTAGGATAAAGTTTCTGATAAAGCAGAAATGAATGGAAAAAGGAGTGCCAAGTGAGGTTAAAGTTTTTGCATTTTCCTGGTCCTTTAACTTTCTTGGTTCCTTCAGTTTTAGCATTATTTATTGTATATGCAGCCCCGCTTTGTAAGCGGATAATCTAATCCGTATTTGGAAAAGGTCCAATGATAGGATGCAATATTGTTAATTTTCTGTGCTTTGTTTAGCTCTTACAGTTTACTTATTTGAGGATGATTTCGTACTAATTGGTGTTTCCACTTTTGGATTTTGTAGATGAACTACGCCAGTTGTTGCAATCAACCTTCACAGAAGTTTTAGGGTGTTGGCACAATATCTTTTCCAATATACTACTTCTCCTTTTCTTATGCGGTAAGCACTTAGTTTTCCCTTTCCCGATTGCCTCCAATATACTACTCCTGAACAACACGTCTATGGTCGTGTACACTATGATGTACTTAAATCTGTATCTATGTGTACACTATATTGCATGAAAATAGCAATGGTTCTCTTTGAGGTATTTAGATGACCAATATTCCTTACTGCATTGTTTTTTCTATCTGTATATGATGATACGATATCTTGAAAGTTTGTTGTGGTAGTATCATTCTCATACTTAATGCTTCTGTATCAAAATTATCTTCACGGTTGAAATTTTGTTAATAGAAAGTATTTTGTTTTCTTTACTAGGGTGCAGGAACATGGAGGTGAAACAATTATTCCTTTCAGTTGTGCGCTGGAGAGAACACTTACTGATTTGTCACTAGAAGAAGCTGTTAAGTATTGTGAGGAGAACAAGACACAAAGGTTAGTAGAACTGAAATCGCTTATATATATGTATTTTTTGAGATGGTATTTTCTTTTTTATGCTTCTTTCATATCTTCCATGAGGTTAATCAATTGTTTGTTTTGTTCTACTGCTCTATTTGCAAAATTTCTTCTTGCAATCTATTAAACATCAAATACTTATTGAATGGTTGTATATTATGAGACCCTTTGGTTGTATCTTATGACACATATTTCTTTTTTTTGTGAATTACTTCATTTCAGTGATATGGTTTTACTTTTTCAGTAGATCAGCGCATTTCTCAAGTCATTGTCATTGAGGTGGGTAGAACTACAATCTTATACAACTTTCTTGGTTTGATTCATGATCTTGCATATTTTGTTTTTTAAAATTTTGTTCCTTTTGTTAATTAGAAAAAGATTACCTGATAATGAAAAAGAGAGATTGTGCATAGAAATGAAGCTGTTATTGATAGTGATAAAGCAAAAGAAGGCCCAAAATATGGAGCTATACGGGAAGAGGTAGATAAACTGAGGCCGTCATTAAAAATATCGAGGGAACATTTGGAAATGTAAAAAAGATCTAGAGGAGCTACGTGAATTTGAGATTTATGGAACACAAAAGCTATGAACCCTTCCTTTGTGGTGATATAATTATAATATAGTTGGAGAAGAATTGCTTACTATATTTATTGTAATTTCATGTATCCGTCTTTTTTCCCTCTCTTAAGATACTACTAGACGCCTAGCGCTGCATACACCTCAACAAAAGGTAGTGGAGTCGAAGAAAACAACATATAATTGCAAAACAACTTACTAGCATAGTAGCACTGCAAGTTTTCTTCTTGGACAACAAAAGTAAATTTGATTGTATTTTTTTATTATTTTCAAAATGATTGAATTTCTTCAGAAATTTATTTGTGAACATAACTCAATTACTTTCATTGCCTAAAAAAAAACAAGTTATCTACAAGGACATCATTTGAAGAGCTGAAGTAATTTTTAGAATTACATCAATTCATGAGACAATGAGTTGTCTTTTTTATTTTCATCTGAAATTATATTTTTGTGCTTTGAATGTCTTTTTGCATGAATACCATAGAATTTGTTATTGTTGAAAGATGTCTGATCTGTCTAGAATGCGGTTCTGTTTTGTAATATCAATTTTTACATAAGAATTCTCAGCAATTGTCCCAAGAAAAATGGCATCAACAGCTCTGATGTTACGAGTGATTTTGTAATGTATTCTGTGCGATACTTATCTTTATTATTGCTGGTGACCTTAAAGTTTGATCTTTGATTGTTTTATTGAACCTTTAATTTACATCGTTTTCTACATCTAACCTTTAGAATGAACAAGTATCCTAACCGAGCAATGATAGTTAGAATTTGTACTAAGTCAGCCTGGGTGGTTACAATTCGTTTTCTGCTACTTTGCTTTTTTCATTCCCTTTTTGCTTATTTGGATGAGATTCCTTCAGTTTTTAATCGGCTTTTGTTGGGGTTGCTATTCTGTGATCCTTTTTGCTGTATTTATTGCTGTAAATTTTCTCTAAGCATTGTATTTCTGTGTCTATAGTTCAAGTGGCCAAACATCGACGTGGTGGATTCACAATACGAGAGAAAACTCTAGGGGTCTTAAGGAGAGGGTTGCACATAAAATAAGACCGAAAATACTTGCAAAGTTCAGCCATAGGTAAAAAAATTTCATATTCTTTGTTTGTTTGTTGTTTTCTGTATCATTTCATTTTTTGGCATGTGAAGCATTGTCCTAGAAATTTTGCGATCCTTTTTTTTTTGTCAAATCTATGGCTGTAAATTTTCTCTTATGCTTTGTTTTTCTTTGTCTACTCTCAGTCTCCATTTCTACGTTGCATATGCATATTCTTACCCTCCTGTGTTTTTTAGGCCCTAGACACGAAGCAGGAGTCAGTTGTCGCGGTGGCTCTTTCTTCTCCTCCTGCTTTCCAAACTCAAATTCATGTCGATGCAGCGTGAATCCATGTGCAAGTGTATATATACATTATCGGGGAGAATACGAAGATACTTTTAACTTGCAGGATTGCTATATAATTGTGGATATATTACTCTTTATTATAAGATTACATATTGAAGAATTGAATATTTATCGGTTGGTTTTGTTAAATACTAGATATAGATTAATTTGTTTCTAATAAGTTGTTTTCCTTTATGCTGAGTATTTTCCGTTCTAAGCATAAATATTAACACTCAACATGACATGATATAAATTTGGATCATACTATTCTAAACATATTAGTTTGTGTTATTGATGTTTTAAATTACCATGTATACTATAACAGCCACGTTTACCTACACCTTAATGACTAAATTACTATATTTGGTCATTACGCATAAAATGAAAAAGTATCAAAGGGACTAGGTATAGTAAAAAATATAAATTTCAATTTAATGTTTAAATCAAAATAAAGTTTAGTCATTAAGGTGTAAGAAAGTAAGACTATATACTATAAATGACACTTTTATTTTTTTAAAATGCAAATTAGGTTTCTAGTAGTTTTCTTTTTTCGATTTTGTTAGAAAACGTTAAATTCGTCTTTTTTTCCCGAAGAGGAGCGAGGGTATCTTCTAGTTGATATGAAAGTGAGAATGGTAGTAGAAGAAAAGGAGGAGACGAGGAGAAGAAAAGGAGGAGACGAGGAGCTGATAATGAGGAGATGAAGGAGGAGACAAAGGAGGAGACGAGTTCACTTGGAATTTTAGATATTGATTTATCTTTTGATTAAATAATTTTTTTAATAAATAATGAAATAATTCTGTAATCGTCAATAGTTTAATAGCTTATTTAGAAATTATT
Source organism: Euphorbia peplus (assembly GCA_028411795.1). Taxonomy (NCBI): domain Eukaryota; kingdom Viridiplantae; phylum Streptophyta; class Magnoliopsida; order Malpighiales; family Euphorbiaceae; genus Euphorbia; species Euphorbia peplus. The sequence goes on from CP110844.1 coordinate 20,481,672, forward strand.
ATATTTTTAGTTAAAGTTGTGGTACATTGTGTTACCTTAAAATGTACCGTAGAACCATGTATATATTTTAGCTAATCAGAAGATAAAATGGGACATTCTTTATCTTGATTATCACCGTTTGTATACTTCCACACAAAATTATATAGGGTATCACTATTTACAGCCAACTTTTTCCAAACTACAGCCCATTTTAACAAATTTGCATTTTTCATTATGGACACAAAAGATAAAAGTTGAAAGCTCTCAAATAAAAAAACCTATATTAAAAATTCAGAATTTGAGATGTCGAATGACCCAATGAATCTGGAATGGAACAATGATGATCAATCATTAGAGGACGATGTACTCAAAAACACATTAAAATAATATTTTAATTTTTTTTTTTGGGAAAACGGCATTCCATGCTGTTTCTCCTTATGGGGAAACGGCTGGTAAAAAAGTACTTGAAAGCTGCCCTAGAACGTCAAAAAGCTTATGCAAATCAACATAGAAGAGAAATGGAGTACGAGGTTGGAGATAAAGTTTTCTTGACAATATCTCCATGGAAAGGGATATTTCGTTTTGGGAAAAGAGGCAAGTTGAATCCAAGATTTGTCCGGCATTATGAAATCACAGAGAGAGTTGGACCATTGGCTTATAGATTGGCATTACCACCAGAATTGTTATTAATCCATGACGTATTTCATGTGTCCGTTTTGAGAAGACACAAATCAGACCCAAGTCATATGATTCAAGAACCGGAGTTGGAGATAGTTTGATGAACTCTGCATGTTTTGATTATGTCCAAACGTTTCAGAAGATGAAATTTAATTTATGCTTATATACTTATCAATGTTGACTAACAATTTTTGTTAAGTTTTTTTATAAGTTTTTCTCAGCAGGTGCTGAAAGAAGAAACTCTGGATTGCTAAAGGAACTCAGAAGAGAAGAATAATTGAAGACTGAAGTTAAAGCTCAGAAGCTGGATGCTCCGCTCTGAAGATCTTCAGAAGATTGATAAAGCTCTCCTCAACGTTCAACTGCAACCAGAAGAAGATCTCATTTGATCAGAAGCTTAGACAAAAGGAATTAAGCTCTCAGAAGCTTAAGTCACGGGTTTGGTTAAGCATTTAATGCTTCTGACAACTGCATTAAATGCAAGGCGCCAAAAGTTCAAAAAGCTGTTTTGAAGGAGCGCGCATGTCTGCTACAAACAAAACCAGTTCTTCCTTGTCTACCCTTTGTTGATCTAAATGAAGTAACATTCCAGTCAACCTTTCTTTGATTTCAAATCACTTACCAGATTAAGTTAAAGAACAAGGTTAACGGAATCAAAGTGTTTGAAGACCGTTTGAAGAAATGACAGATTAATGGCTACACCAATGATTTCATCAAATTGAAGATTCAAACTTCAAGAAACGGTCATCTCAAGTCACTATAAATAGTAGCCAAGCTCCATTGTGTTCTTACACGCGAATTTTGAGCAAAATCTTAACGCACTGTTTTAACAAGCAAAAACAGAGCACTTTCCATTCTCAATCTTTTCTGTTTTAAATTGTAAAAGTGAGAGAGTGAAGAAACACAAGTTCATAATAGGAATCTTGTAAACTGATATCGTTTGTGATATTCAGTTAGATTTTGAGAGAAATCTAGTTAATGTTTGAGTTGGGTGAGAATTCCAGAAAACAGGATTGTTGTTGTTCTGGTGAAAATCCTTTAACTCTTTCTAGGCTAGTCAGAACTAAGTGAGAAATTAGCTTAAGTTCCGTTGATGTAAAGGAGCTTCTGAACGTGCCATAAACGTTCTGAATAGTGGATTTAAATTCTCTGCTGACTGCGATCACAGGGGACATGACGTAGTCACAGGACTTCTGTGGCGAACCTGGATAAATTGATTTGTTCATCAGGACCTCCTGAATCTCTTTCTCCCTTCCTTAACTTGTTATTTGCTTCTATGCATTTGATGTTTGTTTAGTGCTAAAATAGTATTGCTCTTTATTTCCTGTCTTTGTTCAGAAGACTGTACTCCAGAAGCTCTTTAACACAAAACCTTTGTTGATTAAAAGTAGTAAACTGCTTAAAGGCAGAATTTCCCTCAGGGGCTTCTTCATTAAGCTTGCCTCTGACTCTAAAAATTAAGTTTCTCTAAAAACTTGAGATTTTCAGTTTTTGAATTAGACACATATTCACCCCCCTCTAGGTGATTCTGATCTTGTTAGGGCCAACATAGTTAACAAAGACTTGACAATTCGAGAAGAACCTGTAGAGATTATGGGGAGGGAACTGAAATGGCTCAGAAATCGTGAGATTCTGATGGTGAAAATAAGATGGAGTCATAACCAAACCATTGATGAGGCGACTTGGGAGACATAAGAAAAGATGCGGACACAATATCCTTACTTGTTTGGAAATTCGGGTACGTATATTTCGCTGTCAATTTTTTTTTAGAGGGTGAGAAATGTAACATTCGTAAATCGTTAAGATATAGATGCATTACACGAATACATATGCTCATAATGATTATTAGTATGTCTCAGGTTTGTGATTAAAACAAGTTTCATATGGATAATGTGGTTCGAGTACAGCTAGTAGGTGATTAGTGGAGTATTAAGTTATAGTGAGTGATTAGTGAAGTATTAAGTTATAGTGAGTGATTAGTGAAGTATTAAGTTCTAGAATTAGAAGGAATGAACATAATATATAGATATATATATATATATATATATATATATATTTAAGGGGTTAATACTATGATTACAAGTTATATATGGGCTGAAACGAAAATTCAGCAAGTTGCCCAATCATAGTGTGGCAAGCATGCAAGATGGTGACAAAAATTGCCTATTTTCAAGTAGTCTTGTGACCTCTTCTTCCTTGCAAGAAATCTGAAGCAATTTACCTATATTCTAGCTCTAAAATCCTCCATTTTTATCATCTAAAAACCCCAAATCGAATTTCATACAAACCCTTCATCATTTGCATAGCAATCAAGTGATGCAAGAAAGCGTAGTTGAAGGAGATCATTTGAAGATTGTTGGATTGTTTTGGCATCATTTTAATTTGGTTAGAGCATCTTAATCTCAAGGTTTATGTGTAAATATGCTACTATACCCAGTTTTTGAAATTCTTGTTGGGTTTTTATATGATTTAATTTGATTGTGGGTGGCTTAGTTGGAAAGGATATGAGTTATACCCTAAGCTGAAATTCTGAAACTGATTTTCAGTCTCCTTGTGAGCTGTATTACATCTCTTTCTAATTTGAATTTCGAAAACCTCAAGACTACAACCTTTTACATATAGATGTTATGAAGCTCTCTGTAAAGTTTGGAGTTTTAGTTAAAAGTATTTTGGGAAGAAACTCGGTTTGATGATGACTGCCTCAAAACTGAGTTTCATGTAGGACAACCATTTTGAGATGACTTTCTGAGGTCTTTATACCCGGAATTTGACCCTATGTGTGAAGGCTTTTATGTTTATATATATCTTAAGTTTGTGTATGTAAAAGGGCTTGCCTAGATATGGAGTAAATTATGAGATATGCCAGGTTTATTGTGTATGGTACTAGGCTGGAAATTGTGTTTTTTCACTGGAAATGGCAGGAGATTGTTTTCCATGCCATACATTATGTGGATATGCTATAAACTTGAATTTTTGATATGTTAGAACCATATGTGTCTATTTTCAGTAGGAATTTAAATTAGGTCTATTGAGTTAGTGTAGAGGAAGTTATAGTAGAAACTATAAAGCTAGGTCACAAGTAAACCTAAGTGAAAAGATTGAGATTAAATGGAGCACATAAAGTTGGGATTTAAACCATGCACATCATGCATAATATTGCATTTCATTACTTTTAGACTTATTCTGATTATATATTTTATTTGTCATTAGGAGGACAAGGTATAAGTGGGAATGCACCCGATCGTGTAGAATAGAGCAAGTCGAGTGCGAAGGTAAGCATATTGCTTATATGTGTGTATAAATGTGGTGTGCTTGCAACTTGTTGAATGTGAAACATGTTTGAATCTGATGTGATGAGGTGATAAATGATTTTTTTTGGTTTATGGAATTTTTCTATGGTTATAAAATATTGAGATGAGATCATTGGTGATATTGTGATCGAAAATGTGATATTGTGAGCTGAATGCGATATGTTGAGCTAAGTGGTTAACGTGTGATCTGAATAATGATTAAATGAGGAAGAATATGAGCTTTATTAAGTGAATATGTGAAATGGTCCATGTTGTAGAGAGTGATATCCAAAATTGTGAGCCGGAAGCACAATGTTGAGATATAGCCGTAGCGGACTGCGTGAGTTGAGTTTAGAAGGGCCCACAAACCATTCTACGTATGTCATTTAAGTATAGAAGGGCCCTAATTAACTAATAAGTGAATAATAAGTGTAATATAATATTCGTGCGTGTGACTGTGTGATGATTTATATACTTTGAATTCAAGTTAATGTTATATATTCAATTGTATTGTTTCATATTATATTTGTATACATATATATGTGGTATGTTTATTGAGTAGGCAACTCACCCATTGCAATCAATTTTCAGGGTTAGTGGAGTTCTTTTTTTTAGTATCACACCCGGCAGAGATAGTCGTTCTTACCTATGTATCATGGAGCATTTTGGATGTGTTTTGCTTTTGTTGTATTTCATATATATAAATAGTTGTTATCACCCAATATTTTACATGACACGTGGACCAATGGTCACTTTCGTTAGAGCCACGTTGGTTAAAGGAGACAAAGAAGAATAGTCTCACTTGCCACATAGGACGTGCGTTGAATAGTCAAGCTAGGGGAATCTCTCTCCTACGTGTACTCGAGTTCTTATTTAGTCTTCTAATCCGAATAGGAAAGAGTAAGCTAAATAGGACTATGATCACCTGCCTAAAGAGGCGGGATCCTTGATGAATCCTAACACAACTAGGATTCGGGAATATCATGAAAACAATATAAATATGCAAGATTTCTACAATCTAAGGTACATTATTCTAGACTCAATCTCTGAGAGCTTTACTTTTCCGATCACAAGTTCTATACTGACTTTAGCATCGGAGAGGGGTCGCCGGTCAACGGTCCCTTTTAGGCTAACTTTGCTATTTTTCCTGGAAGCATAGCTTACATGGATTCAAGTTACAATTTCGAGGTAACAAATTGGTGTGGTGATCGTGGAATCTTTTGAATAAAGATTCCGGCGACGAACATGGTGATCTTTGAGGAACAACAACCGGGTGATCAACCCGACCAAAACCAGGTTAACAACACAGAGAATATAACTACAGATAACGTTATAATCCAGGTAGACGAGGATGAGACTTTGAATAGGATGTACGAATGGTCAGGAACTGATGATCTAGAGAAGCGAAAGTGGATGGACAGGGCCGCAGCAGAAGTGGCCCTCAGGAGGGTCAATGACCGATCAACCATCGACTTCGTGCAGCATCAGATGGAGGAATTGAACAAGCGTATTCTCACAGAGCGACCTCGAGATCGTTCTCAAGGTGTAAAACGCTCTAGGAATACAGAGAGTTCTCGTAGTGTCACAGCATCTTCGAATCGGAGAACTCATTCGAAAGACAGAGAGAGGACACCAAGGCGAGAGAGATCGGTAGAACGATCACCAACTCCTCCAAGGCTTAAGTCTCGTCAGAAGCCATACACAAGAAAGGTTTCACCAGTAGCTGTGAAAAAACTTAAATACGATGATGATTCCAGGTCATCAAGGAGTTCCTTGAGGAGCCGAGATCCCAAACACCATCGAACACGAGGAGGCAGTTCTGAGGTGGAAGAGCTTAAACGAAAGCAAAAAAGACTGGTCGATCAGTTCGATAAAGATTTAGCTGAAGGGATCGCAAGAGCTCTCAAGGAACGAGATGAGGCAGCGGAGACAAGAGAAGAGGGGCTCTCGAGAGGGGAAGAAGCGTAGGAAGAGAACCCGAGCTCGAGAAGATTCTGATGAGAGTCCTCGAGGCGAGGAAAGGCCAATCCAGGATAAAGACAGTCCACTCTGTGCTAAGATCCTGGCAGCGCCTTATCCTACGGGCTTTAAATACCCGAGCTTTGATAAATACATCGGAGATTCGGACCCAGTGATGCATGTCAAAAGCTTTGGAAGGGAACTCCTCGCAACCCCGGTTAATGATGCGCTCATGTGTAAACTCTTTCCAACCACTTTGAAGGAAACAGCGGCGCAGTGGTACGACTGTCTTCCGCCAGGTTCAATTAAAAATTGGAACCAACTTTCAGCTTCTTTCAAAGCTCATTTTGTCACAACAATACCAGAAAAGAAGACGGTCGATGACCTGCATAGAGTACGCCGAGGCGAAAATGAGACCCTAGAGTCATACTTGCATAATTTTAACAATGTTGCATTGAAAGTGGAACCGTTCATCATATCTTCCGCTCGAAAGACTTTGGCTGAAAATTGCCGAAATCGGGATCTTCAGATGAAGATTATGACAGAGCGTCTGGATGATTTTCATGCTTTGATGACAATGGCAAAATCATATGTGGTATGGGATGAACATCAGGAAGAACCCTCGAGAAGGCCAAAGATAGTCAAGTCTGAGGTGCATGATAGAGATCGAGGCGTCGATCGAAGTAATGGCCGGAGCTCAGACAGGTGGGACAGACCTCGGGAAGGACAGAGGAAGCCTTTTGATAAAAGGGACCGGATTCGACTCCCTCCTCCGAGGGCTCAAGTTCTTATGTGGGTCGAAGAGCAGAAAGAACAAATTCGATACCCTCACAAGGGAAAGCCCAAATACAATGGCAAGTACTGTGCTTTTCATAAAATGCAGGGTCACGACACAGAGGATTGTGAAATGCTCGCGAAGGAGCTAGATAAGATGGCAGCCAAAGGAAAATTGAAGAACTTCTTTCAGAAGTATAAAGAGCAGTCCCCGGAACGAGAGGGAGAAAAGCGCCCTCGAGGGGTTATAAATGTGATTGTGGGAGGATCGTCCACAGATCGTAGTACTAAAAGGAAACGAGGTATCGAAGAACGAAGGTGAACTGATGAAATTTCAAAGATCTTCGACTTTGGATCTTTGAAAGGTAGGCCAACCGATCCTCATAATGATGCTTTAGTAATCGAGATGCAAGTGGAAGGCTTTACAATGAGAAGGGTTTTGTTGGACACAGGAAGTTCAGCAAATATTATCACAAGAAAAGCCTACGAGGCGCTCGGTCTAGATTCGGGTCGTTTGACACCTTCTTCTTCACCTTTGGTTGGTATTAGTGGACATCCCGTACTGCTGCTCGGGGAAACCCAGCTCGAGGTCGAAATAGGGAATACCACAAACAAATGGAAAAGTGTGACCGAATTTTTGGTGATTGAGACACCCATTGCTTATAATTTGATAATTGGAAGGCCTTTGATTTCAAGCAGCCGAGGTGTAATATCCCTTTTCTACCTAGTATGGATGATCCCAACAGAGAAGGGTATGGCAGTGGCACTTGGGAGCCAAACCGTTGCGAGGCATACTCATATGACCTCGCTGGGTATAGTTCCTCAGGAGAGTATCTTGGTTGAGGAAGTCAAAGAGCCCGGCGAGCCAGTTGATACAATTGAAACTATAACTTTAGAAGAAGGGAAGGTTGTACAGGTTTCAGCAGAACTACAAGAAAATCCGAAGAAAATTGTTGTCGCAGCGCTCGAGGGAAATAAAGATGTCTTTGCTTGGACATCGGCAGACATTGTGGGGGTATCTCGGGACGTCATGGAGCATACGCTAGACATTGACCCAGATTACACTCCGGTGAAACAGAAGAAAAGAAACCAGGGGGCGGAGAGACAACAGTTCATTAAAGGCGAAGTTGAAAAACTCCTCGAATTTGGAAGGATCAAAGAGGTTCATTACCCATAATGGATCTCAAATGTGGTTCTGGTCAAGAAAGCAAATGGAAAGTGGAGAATGTGTGTCGATTTCTCCGATCTAAACAAAGCATGTGCCAAGGATTTCTATCAGTTGCCATGTATTGACATGCTTGTAAACTCGACGGCTGGTTACGAGGTGTATTCTTTCCTCGATGCAAAGGAGGGCTTTCATCAGATCCCGTTGGCTGAGAAAGATATGGAAAAAACGAGCTTTATTACGCCCGAAGGTACTTATTGTTATCAAGTAGTGCCTTTTGGTTTGAAGAATGCAGGGGCGACATATCAAAGATTGGTCAACAACATATTCAAGGAGCTCATTGGAAAGAATGTCGAGATCTACGTTGATGACATGATAGTGAAGAGTAAAAAAGCTGAAGATCATGCTAAGGATCTCGAGGTGGTTTTTAAGATTTTGAGGGAGTATAATTTGAAGCTCAATCCCAAAAAATGCACCTTTGGGATTAATTATGGCAAGTTCCTAGCTTTCATGATCTCCAAACGAGGCATCGAGGCAAATTCGGACAAAATTAAAGCTATCAATTATCTTCAACCGCCTCGGAGTGTACGCGAAGTACAAGTTTTAAACGGAAAGATCAATGCTCTGGGTCGCTTTATCTCGTATTCGACTAAACGATGCATGCCTTTTTACAAAAGTCTTAAGGGAGTAAAAGACTTCGAATGGACTGATGAGTGTCAAGCCTTGCTCGAGGATCTCAAAAGATTTTGGCCTCTCCACCTTTATTGAGCCAACCTGTGAAAGGAGAAAATTTGTACTTATACATAAGCGTTGGTGAGGAGAGCATTGGCATGGTGTTAGTTCGAGAGGAAGATGAAGGAAAGGTACAGTTCCCGGTCTATTATGTGAGCAGAGTGCTTCGAGGAGCAGAGTCAAGATATCCTAAGATGGAAAAATTGGCTTATGGAGTGTATATTGCTGCTCAAAAGCTAAGACATTATTTTCTCAGTTATACCATAATTTTCCGGACAGACACCCCACTCAGGAAGATACTATCTCGACCTGAGACCTCGGGGAGACTGACGGAATGGTCGATAAAATTAACTGAGTTTGATGTACGTTTCGAGCCTCGGCCATCAAAGAAGGCACATGTCCTCGCTGATTTTCTTGTTGAGGTTCCACCCGAGGAAGAAACTGAGCCAGTATTAAATACTTGGGAAATCTTCGTAGATGGGAGTGCGAATAAGAGTTAGTCAGGAATTGGCGTTTTTTGCCGAAGTCCGGACGGTTTGGTGTTTAGACACGCTGCTACTTTGGGCTTTGATTCTTCGAACAATGCAGCAGAATACGAGGCAATATTGCTCGGCTTGTGTTTAGATGATGTGCACAGACTGTGCGGGTATTTTGATAGTATTTAGGGCTGTTTCATTGCATTTATTTGCATCTTCTATCTCTTTTTCGTATTGTTTACTTATAAATGTTTTGGAGCAGGTCTGATTGCTTATTGAGAGAAGTTTGTGCTGAAAAGAATCATTTTGAAGTCTAAGCTGGAAAAGGAGCAGTCTGTGCTTGGAGAGTATCCTATGCCAGGGAGAAAAGCTGGATTTGAAGACCCGTGTCATGCTGGTGACGTCACTAGGACGCTCACCTGTTTTGCTTTCTGTTTTGCGTCACAATATTTGTCCTTTTGCTGGGTATTTTAGGGATTGCCGTTTATTAGGGCATCCCTTTGTTTGTCTATTTAAGGGAATGTTCCCCTTTGCTTAAAAAGCACTCTTTTTACTCTTTGAATCTTTATCCTTTTAGCTTTTGTATTTTCTCTCTTTTTATTTACGGTTTTCTGGGATTCTTCATCTTCTTCTCTGGTTATTCATTTGCCATTGAAGGAGGGAAGCTTTCTTCCTTTTAAATCTTTAATATAAGAGCTATTTTGGATGTTATTTGGTATTTTATTATATAGATCTTACGTTATGAGTAGTGAGTAGTTTTATTTGCATGGAGTGGGCTGGGAAAGCAATGCTGGAGCTCTAAATATCTTTGTTATTCTTGTTTTTATGTGTTAACTTGTAGATCTGTGCTTAAGAGATCATTATATGTTAAAGGCCTTAATATATATGCATGGTTTGCCTATGTTTCGGAAGGAAATAGGTAAGATCTGGATCTAGACTACAAGATTAGGCAAATAGTTAGCTAGAAATGGCTGCTAAGCTTGCTTAATGTGTACGGAACTAGTGAGAAATCCAAGTTACCCTGTTCCGATGCTTAGATCTGTGCTAGTTAGATAAGAGTCCGCAGAAATGCTATTTTATCTATCTTTTATTCACTCTTGTCATGGAAACGTGAGAGAGTGATACTTTTGGAACCACTTAACACGTATCAACGAGTTTAACCTTGAGAAACAATTTCTGACCAAATTTTTCCGTCCTAAGCAATTGATTAAACTTAGGAATGAGGTTTCACAATTCCAGCAAAGAGCTGATGAATCCCTCTCTGGATCTTGGGAAAGATTTAAAGATTTGTTGAGACGTGCTCCTAACCACCAAATTCCTTTATCTATGCAGGTGCAGACGTTTTACAATGGTTTAACTAATGCTAACAAAAGTGTTTTTGAATCAGTTGGTAATGGTGAACCAGATTCTATGTCCGCTACGGAGATGTATGCTCTCATTGAGAAAATGGTTTCTCAAAGTTACAAATGGCACTTTGACAAGAAGGATGAACCTGATGATCCAAGTCCTGTTTCTATCCCTGCTGTTTCACAATTGGCTATGCAAATGGCTGAGTTTACCAAGTAGATTGCTCGAATGGGTACTCAAACTGTTGCTGCTGTGTCTCCTGCACAACCCTGTGTCTGCACATACTGTGGTGAAAACCATAGATCTGTGGATTGTGTTGCTAATGAACCTAACCCTGAACATGTTGATTATATCAATAGTAATCCTCGTCCTTACCAGCACAACCCTTCCAACTACAACTCTGGTTGGAACAAGCCTAATTACCAATGGATGCCTAATCCTCACCAAAACAATGCATCTACACAACCCTCTGCATTCCAGAACCCACAACAATTTAACCAAAATCGCCATAACCCGCATTCCAATCCTATCCCTGTTGACAAAGAACCATCTATGAAAGAGATGATGGCCCAATTCATGCAACAAACCCAATCTTCCATCAAGGGTTTGGAAACTCAGATGAACCAGTTGTCTAATATGGTTAACCCTCGTACAAAAAATGCCTTGCCTACTAAACCTGAGGATAATGCTAAGGAGCAGACCTTGCTTGCTATTGAGTTGCAAAGTGGTACCATGTTGCCCTCTGTGCTTATGCCATCCTTTGCACAACCCTATGTTGAAAGTGCAATACCTACCCCTATTCCCATCTCACTTGATGAGGAATCTGAACCTACTGTTGTTGTTCAACCTAGCCCTCCCACCAAACCCGTTGTTCCTGTGGTTGTACCAAGGCCCCCTGTGCCTGTTTATAAGCAGCCTGCGCCCTATCCTGGTCGTTTGCTAGGAAGCAAGTTGGAAACCAGCTATTCCAAATTCATTGACAGATTGAAGAAGCTTGAGATCAATATTCCATTTGCTGAGATGTTGGTTGAGATGCCAAAATATGCCAAATTCATGAAAGAAATGTTGCAAAACAAGCGCAAGATGGAAAGTGTTGCATCTCTGCAACTCAACAATGCTTGTTCCTCCATTCTTTTGAACCTGCCACTTAAACTTCAAGATCCAGGAAGTTATACTGTACCCTGTTCTATTAATTCTTTGCATATTAAGAATGCCCTGTGTGATCTAGGAGCTAGTATTAACATGATGCCATATTCTGTTTACATGAAGTTAGGATTAGGTGAACCACCTGCTACTAAACTATCTTTGAAATTGGCTGATAGATCTGTTAAATACCCTAGAGGCTTTGTTGAAGATGTCATAGTCAAGGTTGATAAGCTTTATTTTCCTGTTGACTTTGTTATCATGGATATTGCTGAGGACTCTCAAGTCCCAATTTTACTTGGTAGACCATTCTTGGCCACTGCCAAAGCTCTCATTGATGTTGAGCATGGTTCTCTCACCTTGAAGGTTGATGAAGAACGGGTCACTTTTAAGATTCAAGATGCTCTTAAGCATTCTTCTTCTAGTGATGACCAATGTTAATTTTTTGATGCTACAACTGAATTCCCTTGGTATCAGCTACAAGATTATGATACTTTTGAGGAGATTTCTGAAGAAAGTTCTTCTGCACACCCTGTGTTAGAGTCTAAGGATGCCCAACCTATGATCTCTATTGATGAAGTTAAACCTATCTCTGCTAAGTTTGGTTCCTCAATATATCAGAGAATTGTGCAACCTACTTGTGCCTTTCTACAGAACATGAAATGGGAACTCACCCCACTTTAGAAGCCTTCTATAGAAGAACCACCGGACCTTGTGCTCAAGCCCTTGCCCTCTCATCTAGAATATGCTTTTCTAGAGTCTAATGAGAAGCTACCAGTGATTATTTCTTCTGCTCTTATTTTAGATCAAAAGGAACAATTTTTGGCAGTTCTTAGAGCTAATAAACTTGCTCTTGCTTGGAAAATTTCTGATGTTAAAGGTTTGTCACCTGCCCTATGCGAACATAAGATTTTCATGGAAGAAGGTAATAAGCCTACTGTCCAACCTCAAAGAAGGTTGAATCCTAAAATGAAAGAAGTTGTTCATGCTGAAGTTGTGAAATTATTTGCTGCTGGTATTATTTTTCCCATTTCTGATAGTACTTGGACTAGCCCTGTGCAGGTTGTACCTAAAAAGGGTGGTTTCACAGTAGTAAAGAATGAGAAGGATGAACTCATTCCAACTCGTACTGTTACAGGTTGGAGAGTATGCATTGATTATAGGAAATTGAATGAAGCAACTAGAAAGGATCACTATCCTTTACCTTTCATTGATCAAATGTTAGAAAGACTTGATGGTCATGTTTACTTTTGCTTTTTAGATGGATATTCAGGATATTACCAAATCCCTTTTTTGCTTAAAGACCAGGAGAAAACAAATTTTACATGTCCATATGGTACATTTGCTTATAGGCGCATGCCTTTTGGCCTATGCAACGCACCTGCTACGTTTCAGATGTGTATGACAGCCATTTTTGATGACATGATAGAAAAGACTGTAGAGATTTTTATGGATGACTTTTCTGTTTTTGGAAAATCTTTTGAGTCTTGTCTTGAAAATTCGGAGTCTGTGCTTCAACGTTGCACAAAGACTTGCCTTGTGCTAAACTGGGAAAAGTGCCATTTTATGGTCACTGAAGGCATTGTGCTTGGTCACAAGATTTCTGCCAAAGGAATTGAAGTGGACCGGGCCAAAATAGAAGTCATAGAAAAACTGCCTCCTCCTACTTGTGTCAAAGATGTTCGTAGTTTTTTAGGACATGCAGGTTTCTATAGACGTTTTATCAATGATTTTTCTAAGATAGCACAACCCTTATCTTCCTTGCTTCACAAGGATGTTGACTTTACCTTTGATGAGTCTTGCCTTACTGCTTTCAAGTAGCTCAAGGAGAAGTTGATTACTTCCCCTGTGCTTATCTCTCCTGATTGAGATTTGCCCTTTGAGCTCATGTGTGATGCTAGTGATTTTTGTGTTAGGGATGTGCTTGGCCAACGCATTGACAAACATTTTCGCCCAATTTTCTATGCTAGTAAAACTTTGACTGATGCACAACTCAATTACACTACCACTTAAAAGGAATTGCTTGCTGTTGTGTTTGCATTTGATAAGTTTCGCTCATATTTGGTGTTGTCTAAAGTCATTGTGTACACAGACCATTCTGCCATGCGCTACCTTTTTGCTAAACAGGATGCAAAGCCAAGATTGATTAGATGGTTGCTCCTATTACAAGAATTTGATTTGGAAATTCGAGACAAGAAAGGTTCTGAAAACCTAGCTGCTGATCATTTGTCCAGAATTGAAGGTGTTCCTCAGGCTGCACAGCCTGCTATCACTGAAACTTTTCCAGATGAGCAATTATATGCTGCACAAGTTTATTCTTCTCCTTGGTATGCTGATTTTGCAAACTACCTTGTGTGTGGTGATATGCCTGTTGAGTTTTCTTATCATTAGAAAAATAAATTCTTGTCTGATGTGAAGAGTTTTATTTGGGATGACCCTTATTTGTATAAGTTGTGTGCTGACCAAGTCATTAGGAGATGTGTCTCTTATGACGAGGTACCTTCCATTCTAGAACATTGTCATTCTAAAGAGGATGGTGGCCATTTTGGTGCTTCACGCACGGCTGCCAAAGTTTTACAATCCGGTTTTTATTGGCCTACTATCTCTCAGGATGCGCACAAGTTTGTGCAAACCTGTGATGCTTGCCAACGCACAGGCAGTATTTCACGCAAAAATGAAATGCCACAACATGGTACCCTTGTGTGTGAAATATTTGATGTGTGGGGAATCGATTTTATGGGACCCTTTCCCAGTTCCCATGGTTTTAAGTACCTCCTAGTCATGGTAGACTATGTGTCTAAATGGGTGGAAGCTTTTGCTACTGTCACCAATGATGCTAAGATAGTTGTCAAGCATTTAAAGCAACTTTTTGCTCGATATGGAGTACCCCGTGCAATTATCAGTGATAATGGTACTCACTTCAAAAATGCTCAATTTGAGAAGTTAATGACCAAATATGGAGTCACGCACAGGCTTACTACTCCATACCACCCCCAAACTAGTGGGCAAGTGGAAGTCTCCAATAGAGAGCTTAAGAGGATTTTAGAAAAGACTGTTGGTAGAGCTAGGAAAGATTGGCAAAAGCACTTAGACAATGCTCTTTGGGCTTATCGCACAGCCTTCAAAACTCCTATTGGTATGTCACCATTTAGGCTTGTGTTTGGTAAAGCTTGCCATCTTCCAGTGGAATTAGAGCACAAAGCCTATTGGGTTGTGCAGTTTTTGAACTTTGATCCAAGTTGTGTTGGAAAGCACAGACAACAACAGTTGTGCGAATTAGATGAATTCAGATTGGTCGCTTATGAAAATTCCAAACTTTACAAAGAGCGTACCAAGCTTTTGCATGATAGTCAGTTAACTAGAAAAGAGTTTTCTCCTGGACAAAAGGTGTTATTGTTTAATTCTCGTTTTCGGTTGTTTCCTGGAAAGCTCAAGTCCAAGTGGTCTGGTCCATTTGAGGTTGTGCAAGTATTTCCTCATGGGGTTGTGCTTCTATCTGACCAAGATGGAAGTCAGTTCAAAGTTAATGGCCAGCGTTTGAAAGTGTATTCTGGACCCCTTGTGCCAGCAGTGGTTGCTCCATTCCGTTTGTTTGAGCCTCCATGAAGCACAACCATGGAGCCCTGTGTTTAGCTTCTGTCACCAAACGAAGCAATGTTACTTAGTTGTTTTTCTTTTATTTTCGTTTTCTTTTTGTCTTTAGTTGTTTGGTCTTCAATTCTTTTCTTTTCCTGACTCACTGAGGACAGTTTCGTTTTAAGTGGGGGGGGGGGGGGGGGGGGAGGACCTGTGCTGTTTTTTGACTTAGTAGTTTTTGCAAGATTTTGTTAAGTT
Organism: Euphorbia peplus; assembly: GCA_028411795.1. Lineage (NCBI taxonomy): Eukaryota > Viridiplantae > Streptophyta > Magnoliopsida > Malpighiales > Euphorbiaceae > Euphorbia > Euphorbia peplus. The sequence continues at coordinate 20,497,049 of CP110844.1, forward strand.
AAAATTTTGACTTTGAATTCTGTTTAAGGCAATTTAATTTACCTCTTTTGCTGAGTTCCACTTTTCAGGAAGACCAAAAGGCCTAATTTGGTGATACAATTTCAAAATTGGATTAATTTTGCTAAAAATGGTAAAAAACAGAGGCGTGCATAAAGTAACCCTCCTAATTTGGGAAACGTGGCAGAAATTACCTCTCCACGCGCGCTCAAATCTGGTAAATTGCCGTTGTTCTCTGCCCTGTTCTCCACGTGTCCGGAAAAGGTGGTAAGTGGGTAAGATAGGTTAAATTTTATTTCCTTTTTAATTTTCAAATTTTAAAATTTTGATTTGATTAGATTTTTGCTTTAACCGGTTGAAGAGTGGGTTGTGTGCGTGATTGAGTTTTGTGTTGAGCAGGAAATCTCTGATGATGAGATTGAGGTGGTTATTAGAACACCTCTGGGACAACCTAAAAGGGAGTCCACTCATGTTCCTTCTCTCTCAAAATCTGAAGCACAGCCTGTGCCTGAGCAGCCAGCCCCTGGTAATAAAAGGAAAGCCTCTTCTGAACCCGAAGCAGCTGCTTCTTCCTCTGATTCCATCTTTGATGATCAGAGGGAAACCTCTTCCCCTGTAGCTTAGTAGTTTTTTCCTATCCAAGCAGGTATGCATTTCTATTTTACTTATTGCTTTTGCTGCTGTGGAGCTGTGCTGGTTTGCCCTGTGCCTTATGCTGTTTAATTTTTGATGTTTTGCATTCAATGAGGGCACTAAATGAAATAAGTGTGGGGGAGGGAGTTAGTTAGTTTGAATGAGGCCGTTCAAATTTTTCATTTTTATTGCCTGTTCCAGCTAAAAGCATGTTGTTAGGATGTTTAGAGTAGGCTGTGCGCGAGAGCTTGTAAATATGTTATCCTCGCTTAGTGATAAGGACTTAACTGCAAATTATTTAATCAATTATCTTTTTGTCTATGTCAATTGCCATAGACTAATGTTTACATGCAACCAGCTTTACCTTAGCTCTGTATATAAATGAGGATAGGGTAGTTAATGTGCCAAGTTAATCCCCCTGCCCGTCTCTAATGAGTTTATGGAAGCCCAAAAGCGAAGCTTATGTTCGGTTAATGCCACTAGACCCAATTTGAAACTGAAACTGATTGAAAAGGGTAGCCAATGCGCTAAAATGAAATTGATATTGAAAATCTAACCAAAAATCAAAGCCAATGTGCTAAATTTGTGCTAAATTCTCATTCTACTCCTATGCCAATTGGTATGAGTAAGCCAATGCTCTTTGATTTGGTTAATAGTCATAGGTTAGGAAGTATGTGCCAAAATCACAAGACAGCCGCTTATCGAAAGCTATTAACTAGATTGGGGATGAGAAAAAAATTTTGAAATGTGAAAGGCTGTGCTGAAATTAAAACAAGGTTGTGCTTAACTGTAAATAAATCTTTTGGTACACAAGCCTGCTGGGTTAGCCAATTAAGCTTCCATCTTAATCATTAGGTTCCGGTTGCTAAACTTAAATGGGTAGGTAACTTGTCTCGGATGCTCCCATCACCATCTTAAAGCTAAATGCTACCTGACTTAGTTAATAGTTGTAGGTTCGGGAGTATGTATCACAAATACAAGACAACCGCTTATCGAAGCTGTTAACAAGTTAGAGGGTAAAGTTAGTTGACTTGGTTCGTATGTCTGGCATTGCAGTTTCAAGATCTTTTTTCTTAAATTCCTTGCGTATACGTTAGTTTTTATCTCTTTGCTTGAGGACAAGCATTGCTCAAGTGTGGGGGAATTTGATGTGCACAGACTGTGCGGGTATTTTGATAGTATTTAGGGCTGTTTCATTGCATTTATTTGCATCTTCTATCGCTTTTTCGTATTGTTTGCTTATAAATGTTTTGGAGCAGGTCTGATTGCTTGTTGAGAGAAGTTTGTGCTGAAAAGAATCATTTTGAAGTCTAAGCTGGGAAAGGAGCAGTCTGTGCTTGGAGAGTAGCCTATGCCAGGGAGAAAAGCTGGATTTGAAGACCCGTGTCATGCTGGTGACGTCACTAGGACGCTCACCTGTTTTGCTTTCTGTTTTGCGTCAGAATATTTGTCCTTTTGCTGGGTATTTTGGCGATTGCCATTTATTAGGGCATCCGTTTGTTTGTCTATTTAAGGGAATGTTTCCCTTTGCTTGAAAAGCACTCTTTTTACTCTTTGAATCTTTATCCTTTTAGCTTTTGTATTTTCTCTCTTTTTATTTACGGTTTTCTAGGATTCTTCATCTTCTTCTCTGGTTATTCATTTGCCATTGAAGGAGGGAAGCTTTCTTCCCTTTAAATCTTTAATATAAGAGCTATTTTGGATGTTATTTGGTATTTTATTATATAGATCTTACGTTATGAGTAGTGAGTAGTTTTATTTGCATGGAGTGGACTGTGAAAGCAATGCTGGAGCTCTAAATATCTTTGTTATTCTTGTTTTTACGTGTTAACTTGTAGATCTGTGCTTAAGAGATCATTATATATTAAAGGCCTTAATATATATGCATGGTTTGCCTATGTTTCGAAACGAAATAGGTAAGATCTGGATCTAGACTACAAGATTAGGCAAATAGTTAGTTAGAAATGGCTGCTAAGCTTGCTTAATGTGTACGGAACTAGTGAGAAATCCAAGTTACCCTGTTCCGATGCTTAGATCTGTGCTAGTTAGATAAGAGTCCGCAAAAATGCTATTTTATCTATCTTTTATTCACTCTTGTAATGGAAACGTGAGAGAGTGATACTTTTGGAACCACTTAACACGTATCAACGAGTTTAACCTAGATTTAAGAGATTTGTGCTTGCTGACCCCCTGTGCTCATTCCATGTGCCCTTTTACTATTGTTTTACAAACCCTCTTTCCTAGCCTTGTGCTCGAGAACAACCCTGTTCTCACCCAATCTGCCTTTTACAACTTGTTTACTTGCTTTCTCTTTACTATTTGTCTTTTCCTGTTTTAAAAACCCCCTTGTTACTAGACTCTCTTTAATCTTAAACCCTGAAACGAATGACCCAAAGATCTCTGTGGATCGATACTCTTACTTACGTTTTATACTGTGATTGATGACCCTGTGCGTATATTGACTATTTTATACCCCTGTGCTAAAACACGCATCAGCAGACAAAGCAGTGATCAAGAGTGACTTATGATTAGCAACCAATCAAATCAGGAACTTGTGGGATGCTAAGCATGCTCGAATGAAGAAGTACCATGAGCTCGTGAAGCGTATGATCGACGAATGTGAACTCATGGGCTGCAAGATTGAGATAGTGCAGATTCCGAGAGAAAAAGACATGGAAGCTGATTACTTGGCTAAATTGGCTTCAGATCCTGCTAACCCACATCTGTGTCCGTGTGATGTGTAGGTGGTTCCTTGTGTGAGCATTGATTCCAATGAAATCTTAGTCACTGATCGAGGGTCAGAATGGTATTGGCCAATCTTCTAGTATTTATATGAGGGGAAACTTCCCAAAGATAAGTCTCGGCATCCAAAGATTGTGAGAAAATCCAGCACGTACATGGTCGTGGACGGAAACTTGTTTAGAAGATCTTACTCTCAACCATGGCTCAAGGCTGTTGGGATCGAGGAAGGAGCTAAGATCTTGGAAGAAATCCATGAAAGGTCGTGTGGTGCTCTCGAGGGATGGAATGTTTTAGCTCGAAAGGCAAGGTTGTTAGGCTATTATTGGCCTCAGATGAACAACAATGCTATGGAGTTCGTAAAGAAGTGTGACGCTTGCCAAGCTCATTATCCGGTTTTACAAAGTCCAGCCTCAGGCTTGGAAGGCATCAAGGTGGCTTGGCCATTCGCCACTTGGGGTATTGATATTGTAGGACAATTCCCGATCTCGACCAATCAAAAGCAGTACGTTATCGTCGCAGTCGATCATTTCACAAAATGGGTCGAAGCCGAGGCAGTCTCATCGATAACGGCTCAGCAAATTGTGAAATTCGTCAAGAATAGCATTGTGTATTGTTTTGGATTGCCAAACACGATAATCACAGACAACGGGAAGCAATTTGACAGTGTAATGTTCAGGAATTACTGTGAAAGAGAGGGAATCAAGTTGAGGTTTAGTTCTGTGTTCCACCCCCAAACTAACGGAATGACAGAGAGAACTAATCGAACGATTATGGAAGGAATCAAGAAGCGGCTAACCCACCTCGAGAAGTTAACTAATTGGGTAGAAGAGCTGTATCATGTGTTGTGGTCGTATCGAACAACTCCCAAAACAGCAACCGGAGAAACCCCTTTCTCGTTAACTTACGGAATATAAGCTTTTATTCCTATCGAAATCAAGGTTCCAAGTACGAGAGTTCTCCATTATACCGAGGAATGGAATGAACTTAACTTGCGAGACAACTTGGATGACCTCGAAGAAATGAGAGAAATGGCTCATGCTCGAATCGAGGCGTATAAGGCTAGAACGAATAGAATCTATGATAAGGGTGTAAGGCCTCGACAGTTTTTCAAAGGAGATTATGTCTTGCGTAGTACATCAGCCTCGAGCTTGAGACAAGGCAAAGGAAAACTGGGGATCAAGTGGGAAGGACCATTTCAAATTATCGAATGTGTCGGGACACACACTTATCGTTTGCAGCATCTAGATGGGACTGAAGTTCCAAGAACATGGAATGCAATCTCTCTCAGAAAATATTATTTTTAGAGATTTTTTTATGTTTCAAGTTATTTTTAATTTCATTTAAGTTTACTCAGAATTCAACTTAGGAGTTATATTAAATAAAGGCCCTCGAGGCATTGTTTTCATCTATGACTTTAAATTCAGATATAACTTTGGAAATTATTTGTTTATGAAAAATGCTCGAGACACAGTAAACTCATAAATGTTACATAGATTTATATCAAAACTTGTTCTAAGTATTCGACACTGGACATTTCGGTTCACATTAAAAATCAAGTCTAGTGCATGCTAGAAGGCTTCGATTATAACCAAATCAAAGTATGTCGTGGTAAGAATCCACCCTATAAGAGTTGGCCCGACCAGGAACAAAGGGGGGCCTACTATGAGGGTTGCGGACAAATATAGTTGAAATATTTACATTTGCAAAGTATGATGTTATTCAGAACTCGAGAGCAAGCAAGAAAGTTTAATTGAGAACAAGCTTCTATAAACTACCTGTACAGTGGATATTAGACGTAATATTACAAGACAAGTAAGATAGAAGAATTTTTTTATATTAGAAAACTTTAGCATAAAAGTACAAGGGACAAGATTACAAAAAGATTAAGCTAAGCTAATCTTGTCGAGGGGCTTGGTCGCTGCCTTGAGCTGGCAAAGTTTGAACTGGAGTCGCTGGGATAGGCTCTCTTATGTCAGGCTGAGGGAAAGAATCGTCGAGGCCGACATCAGCTTCTTCATCATCTTCGGGAGCGCTTAGGTTCACCCAGAACTTCATGTCTTCTTCAGACATGTCTAGGAAATTCTCCCTGAGAGTTTGGCATACACGAGTATGGAACCTCGAGAGCCTCCAGATGCTGAGGCGTTCAAATTTGGTCAGGTCACTCTCATTCTTTCGCTTTAGTTTTCTCCTCTTCCCCTCGACCTCGTTCAAAGATCGGTTCAGCTGGAGATTCCCCTCGCGAAGAACACTGCATTTGTTCAGGAGTTTGGCTTTTTTAGCCTTCTCCTGCTTTAATGCAGAGATTGCATCAGCTCGAATGAGGGCAAGGGTCAGGCCAAGGTCATTGCACTCATCTTGATACGCGTGCCCCTGTGCCGTGTAGCGCCTTTCCACCTCATCACCTCGACTCTTGCATTCTCCTTCTCGAGAATGATCTCTCTCTCTCTCTCTCTCTCTTTCCTTGGCCAGGGCTAGTTCTGCCTTGAGGTGAGCAACCTCATTCTTAGCCTCTTCCAGCTCATCTTCTACCTTATCCCACTTCTCGAAGTACTCGTTCATAGAACGAGTTTGAGACTCGAATCTATGAATGAGAAGGTTGGTGGAAGCCATCGACTAGAAAAAAAAAAGTGATGTAAGGATTAAGGGTTAAAAGATTGAGATAGTTCAAAGGAGATTAATGAGTGTTACCTTCGCCTCGCGAATCCAAGTAAGTTGGATCAGCTCCTCATCGGTTAAAGTCTCGCTGATCTCCCCTTCTTCGGGAACAAGGGCGGTATAAGCAATGTCCTCTACCACCAGGGGATTGCTCAGAGACATCCTGGGAAATCGAGACTTCCAGATTTAGAAAGAGGAAAATTGTGTAAGTCATGAAAACAAAGAGTTTAGACTAAACAAAGCAAAAAATTACTTACATTCTTTAGTTGGAACTGCTCGAACATTCCAACTTCATCTTCACTCATCTCTCGAGGATGAGTGTTGATAATTTCAGGGCACTTAGCCAGCGGTTCCCCATGGCATCTTTACTTTTTGGATGGTGGGGAACTTCCAGAACAATCTTCGGCCTCTCGAGGACGTTTTAGGGGAACTAAGGAAATGCTAGGCATTTCAGTAGATCTCGAAGGCTCCTCAGAAGACGGATTTTTGGATTGTTCTAAGGGAACCTCGGGCGGAGGATTTGAATGTTGATTTGAAGGTTGACTATCCTGGGGTATCGACTTGGAGGATTTGGATTGTTTGGTTCGAGCTCTTTTCTCCGGCGCGAGAGGAGGAAGGTCCTTGCAGAGCATCCTTTCCTTCAAAGGGCGATCATCCTCCGAACTCGAGGGGATGCTTTCATCAACTATGACAAAGAAAAAGGATCTGTAAGGCAAGTGTTGTACATGTCTTACCAAAAGAGGTAAACGGTATAAAAACATACCTGGGGAGGTCATGGGATTAACAGGCTCGGTAAACATTGGCTGGGAAGCAGCAGTGTCCGATGTGCGACCCTGTTGCAAGACTGTTGTGTGGACCTCAGTGCTCATCGCAGCAGTAGGTGCCTCAGCGGCAAAAGCTTGTTTGACCTTTGCTTGACTCACCTTATGAGATTTTGAAATCGGAACTGATCGAGGGACATCAGCTTGCCCAGATAGCACCTCAAGTCGGTGTGCTGCAAGTTGTTGTTTTAAAGATAGTTTAGGTGTCATTGATATCAAGTCGGTGGCCCGACCCAGATCCACCTCTGTTTGTATCCACAATGTGACGAAGACTTGTCACGCACGATGGATTTGGGACCTCGAATAGTGTTAAAAGACACACAGGTGCGGCCGGTAGCTTTTACTGGGGTTCGCATGTACTTGAACAAATTCCAAGTGAGAAGAATTCCTAGGTCTTCGCAGACTCGAGCGAGAGCCATCATCTCGAGCCAGGAGTTCGGGACAATTTGAGCAGGGCATAGGTTGAATTCATTGAGGATATCAATCACAACCTCGGGTAGTGGAAATCTCAGTCCGAACTCCATCAAGCGCTCGAGGGCAGCAAACTTTTTGCCTTTCCCAGTGAACATCATGTCAGTTTTCGATGGGATCTCGCGGTCGAGTTCCTTGAGGTCAGGAAATTTGTCTTTTAGGGTTTGGAGCGCTTTTGGGTTTGAAATTTTGGTATGCTCTTTAGGGAGAGTAGATTTCCATAGGCCTTGCTCAGGGATTTGGGCCCTAAGGATTGAAGAGTTAGGGGTGGAGATGCCAATTGGGCGAATTTGTGGCCTGATTAAATCCATGGCTTCCCTGGAAATCTCAACCTCTTCACCGGCCCAATCAGTCATGATTTGGCGGCGTCTCCGATGAAGAGCTGCTGGGTCAGAGTATTCAGGTCTCGGGTTTGTGGATTTAGATTGGTTTGAGGAAGAAGCCATTTTTAATGAGAGAGAAGGAGTAAGAGAAGGAGTAAAATAAAGATTTAGAAACAAAAAGAAACTTACGGTTGCGAGAAGTAAACTTTGCCGGAATCTGGAATTTGGGTTGCAAAGGGTGCGTGAGAATTTTGAAGGCGTAAAGTCTGGAAATAAAGAGTGAAGGGGTTTTATAGGCACTGTGTGCAATTTTGAAATGAGAAACCTTTCGTTTTCTTGGAGGGAAGTAAACGAAAATTCACGCCTGTTGCCAAGTGTAAAAGGCTTAAAGGAAGCGTGCAAAAATTATGGTTGGACTTAAAGACGTGTGATGAATGGGCCGGGTGCAGTTTATTGGCGTTTTGGACCTTTTGGTCGGGCTTCTGTTTGTTTTAAGGCTTGGTTTAGATGGGTCCGAGCTTAAGCCCTAAAAGAGCTTATTTATACTTTGGGGGGGCTTCTGTTATCACCCAATATTTTACATGACACGTGGACCAATGGTCACTTTCGTTAGAGCCACGTTGGTTAAAGGAGACAAAGAAGAATAGTCTCACTTTTCTCCTACGTGCGTTGAATAGTCAAGCTAGGGGAATCTCTCTCCTACGTGGACTCGAGTTCTTATTTAGTCTTCTAATCCGAATAGGAAAGAGTAAGCTAAATAGGACTATGATCACCTGCCTAAAGAGGCGGGATCCTTGATGAATCCTAACACAACTAGGATTCAGGAATATCATGAAAACACTATAAATATGCAAGATTTCTACAATCTAAGGTACATTATTCTAGACTCAATCTCTGAGTTCTTTACTTTTCCGATCACAAGTTCTATACTGACTTTAGCATCGGAGAGGGGTCGCCGGTCAACGACCCCTTTTAGGCTAACTTTGCTATTTTTCAGGAAGCATAGCTTACGTGGATTCAAGTTACAATTTTGAGGTAACAATAGTCTACGTTGAAAATGTGTATTGTCAATTATAAAAGGGTGTATTGCGTTAACATGTAAAGAATGATAATAAGTATATATATATAATAAAAGTTGTTATCTAGATGAGTTATTGTATTGGAGATGATTCTGAATTCAAACTAAAAATTACAGTGGAATTTGAAGAATATAGTTTGATAGGAAATTGACAGGGCTTGTATGTACACGTGTAACTGTGTATTTGTGACACGTATTGTGATCCTAATGAGGAGGTTACATTAAGGTGGTATCAGAGCATGTATACTTTCCTAGGGATCAGATATTTGTGTGATATGTGTTGCATTTTCGGGTCTAGACTAGGTGATAATGTGTTTGTTGTTAAGCATATTTACATTATTATGTTTAATGTAGGATAATAGAACATGGTGCGATGATGGAGAGTCAGGTGGTCATCAACGTAGGCGTGGCGCCACAGAAGTTGTGGCAGATCTAGGTAATGATGGTCTACCCCACGGGTTTAATCAATTTGTGGAGATGATGGAGATGTTTCGCACACTTCGTCAAGCTCAAGTTCGAGGTCTAGTTGTGCCACCTTTTGACCAAAATTATGAAAATATTAGAAAGATGGGAGGCACAAAATTTGAGGGTACTACAGACCCTAAGGTAGCTGATCAATGGTGGGATAAGATCGAGGAGGTGCTTGAAAGAATGCAATGTCCTGAGGAGTTAAAGGTTAAATATGTTACTAATCTTTTTACTGGAGATACTCTTACATGGTGGAGGTCTGTGAGACAAGAAAGGGCGGGCCAGGAAATCAGATGGGAAATTTTACAGAAAAATTTCATTGATAGGTACATGCCACAAATTTACAGAGACATGAAAGAAACTGAGTTTCTGAACCTAAAGCATGGAGATATGCTAGTGACTGACTATTAGATCAAGTTTATTGCATTATCTAAATATGCACCAATGACTGTGGCTAGGAAAGCTAATAAATGTCACAGATTTGCGAAAGGGTTGCATCCAGATGTTAGGGCTGTAGTTCATAAGCAAGCTGTGGAGTTTAGTGAATTGGTGGAGTCTGCACTTAGAGCTGAAGAGATAGTGCGGGAAAAGAAAAAACTTTATTCGTAAAAAATGAGTAGATTTGACACCGAGGGGCAATCTAGCAGATCAGTAAAAGGAGGGGGATCTCAATTTTCTAGAGGAAGCCGTTTTCAGCAATCTAGAGGTGGTGGTAGTAGTTACCGTGGTGGAGGTAGATCGCGAGGTGGGTTTGGAGATGCTCAAAGCAGTGCACCATCCGTGGATGGTAACAGGTTTTCTAGTGGGCGATTTGGTAGCGGATTCAGAGTAGGTAGAGCAGGATCTGTTCCAGCTTGTCAGACTTGTGGGCGGACACACGTAGGAGAGTGTTGGGGACCCACTACTATTTTTGGTAGATGTGGCCGATCTTACGTAGGAGAGTGTTATGGTACATTTCAGAGGGGTACGTGTTTTGAGTGTGGAGAACCAGGGCATTATAGTAATGAATGTCCCTGGTTAGCTACTACCAGCAGCGAGAGTTCCACCTCTAGTTATTAGACATGGTAACACAACAGGCGGTATGACTGGAGCAGATAGAGGATGAGGAGGAGGAGGAGGAGGAGGAGGGAGAGGGAATCGTCAGACCATTCATATTGGTCAGGCCAGAGTCTACATCATGCCGAGGGAGGAGGCTCGATCAGCACTAGAGGTTATCTCCGGTACAGTTCCTATCTTTGACACAGTAGCTTTCGTATTGATTGATCCGAGATCCACTGATTCATACATAACATCTCAACTTCTAATGAAAATAAATGGGAGGGTAGAGTCATTAGGATATGATTTGAAAGTTATCTTACCTTTTGGGAATAATGTTGTTGTAAATAAGGTTTTGAGAGATTGTCCTACAAAAGTGAGGGGAAGTGAGTTTCATGTTGACTTAGTAGTTATGGAGTTTAGAGATTTTGACATCATATTATGAATGGATTGGTTGTGTAAATATGGGGCTATGGTAGATTGTTGTGCGAAAGAAGTTGTACTCCGTTCTAATTTAGACTCGTCAATGTTATTTGTGATGGAGAGAGAAGTTATGCCTTCTTGTTTGATATCTGCAGTTCGAGCATCCAAATTGATTCGATGAGGGAGTGAGGCGTATTTAGTTCATGTTGTGGGTATAAAAGAAGACGGGACGAAATTGCAGGATATTCCAGTCGTGAGAGATTCCAATTTCTCCCATCTTCTTTTATACCCACAACATGAACTAAATATGCCTCACTCCCTCCTCGAATCAATTTGGATGCTCAAACTGCAGATATCAAATAAGAAAACACAACTTCTCCCTCCCACACAAATGACACTGATGAGTTTGAATTAGAACGAAGTACAACTTATTTCGCACAATAATTTACCATAGCCCCATATTTACACTACCAATCCATTCCTAAAATGATGTCAAAATCTCTAAACTCCATAATTACGAAATCAACAGGAAACTCACTCCCCTTCACTTTTATAGGACAATCTCTCAAAACCTTATTTACAACAACATTATTCCCAAAAGGTAAGATAACTTTCAAATCATATCCTAATGACTCTACCCTCCCATTTATTTTCATTAGAAGTTCAGGTGTTATGTATGAATGAGTGCATCCCGGATCAATCAATACGAAAGCTACCGTGTCAAAGATAGGAACTGTATAGGAGATAACCTCTGGTGCTAATCGAGCCTCCTCCCTCGGCATGATGTAGACTCTGGCCTGACCAATAGGAACGTCGTGACGACTCCCTCTCACTACTCCTCAGGCCTCATCGTCTATCTGCTCCAGTCGTACCGCCTACTGTGTTACCATGTCTAATAACTGGAGGTGGAACTCTCGCTGCTGTAGTAGCTAACCGGGGACATTCATTATGATAATGCCCTAGTTCTCGACACTCAAAACATGTACTCTCCTACGTGAGATCGGCCACATCTACCACAAATAGGAGTGGGTCCCCAACACTCTCCTACGTGTGTCAAGCCCACAAGTCTGACAAGCAGGATTAGATCATGCTCTACCTGCTCTGAATCCGCTACCAGATTGCCGACTAGATAACCTGTTACTACCCACAGATGGTGCACTGCTATGAGCATCTCCAAACTCACCTCGCGATCTACCTCCACCATGGTAACTACTACCACCACCTCTAGACTGTTGAAAACTGCTTCCTCCAGAAAATTGAGATCCCCCTCTTTTGTTCGATCTACTAGATTGCCCTCGGTGTCAAATCTACTTCTTTTTGCTGCATAAAGTGGTTTCTTTTCCTACACTATCTCTTCAGCTCTAAGTGCAGACTCCACCAATTCACTAAACTCCACAGCTTGCTTATGAACCACAGCCCTAACATCTGGATGCAACCCTTTCTCAAATCTGCGACATTTATCAGCTTTCGTAGCCATAGTTATTGGTGCATATTTAGATAAAGCAATAAACATGTTCTGATAGTCATTCACTAGCATATCTCCCTGCTTCAGGTTCAGAAACTCGGTTTCTTTCATGTCTCTATAAATTTGTAGCATGTACCTATCATTGAACTTTTTCTGTAAAATTTCCCATGTGATTTCCTGACCCGCCCTTGCTTGTCTCACAGACCTCCACCATGTAAAAGCATCTCAAGTAAAAAGATCAGTGACATATCTAACTTTTAACTCCTCAGGACATTGCATTCTTTCAAGCACCTCATCGATCTTATTCCACCATTGATCAACTACCTCAGGGTATGTAGTACCCTCAAATTCTGTGCCTGCCATCTTTCTAATATTTTCATAATTTTGGTCAAAAGGTGGCACAACTTGACCTTAAACTTGAGCTTGACGATGTGTGAGAAACATCTTCATCATTCTCCGCAAATTGATTAAACCCCAAGGGTGGACCAGCATTACCTGGATCTGCCACAACTTCTGTTGCTTCACGCCTACGTGGACGACCAACTGACTCTTCACTAGAGGCTCGACTGGCATGTTTATTCTCACCATGTTCCATGATCCTACATTAAACATAATAATGTAAACATGCTTAACAACAAACACATGAACACATGGTCTAGACTCGAAAATGCAACACATATCACACAAATATCTGATCCCTAGGAAAGTATACATGCTCTGATACCACCTTAATGTAACCTCCTCGCTTGGATCACATTACGTGTCACAAATACACAATTACACGTATACATACAAGCCATGTCAATTTCATGTTAAATTATATTCTCCAATTTCCACTGTAATTTTTAGTTTGGTTTCAAAATCATCTGCAATACAATAACTCAAATAGATGACAAATTTAATTATATATATATATATATATATATATATATTTATATATATATTATCATTCTTTACATGTCAACACAATACACCGTCTTATAATTTACAATACACGTTTTCAACATAGGCTATACATATATGATATACAACAAAAGCAAAACACATCCAGAATGCTCCATGATACATAGGTGAGAACGACTATCGCTGCCGGGTGCGATACTAACAAAACGAACTCCACTTACCCTAAAAATGGTGGCAAGGGGTGATGTGCCTACTCAATAAACATACCACATATATATGTATACAAATATAATATGAAACAACACAATTGAATATATAACATCAACTTGAATTCAAAGTATATAAACCATCACATAATCACACGCACGAATATTGTATTACACTTATTATTTACTTAATTAGTTAATTAAAGCCAGCTATACTTAAATGACATATGTAAAATGGTTCATGGGCTCACTCTATATTTCGGCTCATATTTCGGAATACAATCACATGTGGAGGAGTAAAACTCAACTCACGCAGTCCGCTACGGATATATCTCAAGACTGTGCTTCCAGCTCACAATTTCGGATAACACTCTCAACAAGATGGACCAGTTCACATATTCACTTAAGAAAGCTCGTACTCTTCCTCATTTAATCAATTATTCAGATCACACATTAACCACACAGCTCAACATATCGCATTCAGCTCACAGTATCACATTTTCGATTACAATATCATCAATGATCTCACCTCAACATATCATAACCATAGAAAAATTTCATAAACCAACAAAAATCATATATAACTTCATCACATCAGATTCAAACATATTTCACATTCAACAAGTTGCAATCACACCACATTTAAACACACATATAAGCAATATGCTTACTGTCACACTCGACTTGCTCTATTCTACACAATCGGGTGCATTCCCACTTATACCTTGTCCTCCTAATGCCAAATAAAATATATATTATCAGAATAAGTCTAAAAGTAATGAAATTAAATATTATGTATGATGTGCATGGTTTAACTCCCAACTTAATGTGCTCCATTTAATCTTAATCTTTTCACTTAGGTTTACTTGTGACCTAGTTGTATAGTTTCTGCCATAACTTCCTTTATATTAACTCAATACACCTAATTCTAATATCTACGGACAATAGACACATATGGTTCTAACATATTCAAAATTCAAGTGTATAGCATATCCACATAATGTATGGCATGAAAAACAATCTTCTGCCATTTTCGGCGAGAAAACACAATTTCCAGCCAGTACCATACACAATAAACCTGCGATATATCATAATTTACTCCACATCTAGGCAAGTCTTTTTACAGACAGAAACTTAAGATATATAAAAACATAAAATTCCTCACATATAGGCTCAAATTCTGGGTATAAAGACCTCAAAAATCCATCTCAAAAGGGTTGCCCTACATGAAACTCAATTTTGAGGCAGTCATCATCCAACCGAGTTTATTCCCAAAATACTTTGAATTAGAACTCTAAATTTTGCACAACATCTATATGTAAAAGGTCATAGTTTTAAGTTTTTCAATATTCAAATTAGAAAGAGATGAAATACAGGTCACAAGGAGACTGAAAATCAGTTCCAGAATTTCAGCTTAGGGTATAACTCATATCCTTTTCTACTAAGCCGCCTATAATCAAATTAAATCATGTAAAAACCCAACAAGAAGTTCAAAAACTGGGTATAATATCATATTAACACATAAACCTTGAGATTAAGATGCTCTAACCAAATTAAAATGATGCCAAAACAATCCAACAATCTTAAAATGATATCTCCTTCAACTATGCTTGCTTGTATCACTTGATTGCTATACAAATGATGAAGGGTTTGTATGAAATTCGATTTGGATTTTTAGATGAAGAAAATGGAGGATTTTAGAGCTGGAATAGAGGTAAGTTGCTTCAGATTTCGTGCAAGGAAGAAGAGGTCACAAGATTATTTGGAAATAGGCAATTTTTGTCACCACCTTGCATGCTTGCCACACTATGATTGGGCAACTTTCTAAATTTTCGTTTCAGCCCATAATATAACTTGTAATGATAGTTTTAACCTCTTAAATATATATATTATTTTCATTCCTTCTAAATCTAACTCAATTATGCTTCACTAATCACTCAGAACTTAATACTCCACTAATCACCTACTAGTTGTACTCGAACCACATTATCCATATGAAACTTGTTTTAATCACAAACCCGAGACATACTAATATTCATTATGAGCATATGTATACGTGTAATGTATCTATATGTTAACAATTTATGGATGTTACATTTCTCACCCTCTAAAAAAACATTTCGACCACGAAATGTACGTACTCAAATTTTCAAACAAGTAAGGATATTGTGTCCGCATCTTTTCTTCTATCTCCCAAGTCGCCTCATAAATGATTTGGGTATGACTCCATCTTATTTTCACCATCAGAATCTTACAATTTCTGAGCCGTTTCAGTTCCCTCCCCAGAATCTCTACATGTTTTTCTCGAATTGTCAAGTCTTTGTTAACTATCTCCAACTCCGGCCTCCTAGGCCGAAAAATGTCCACTTTTTGGAATTTTTGATCAAATTAACTATTTCGAGTTTGTTTTCGTACTTTATTCGTGTTTTTGTCCGTAATCGAGAGCAAAAAGTGTGATTTTGAAGTTCGAAAGTTCAATTCTGAAAAAGAGGTTGTTGAGAGATTTTAGAATTTCAAAATCAAGAAGGAAGTTATGGCAATGGTATTTTGGAAAAAAGTGGACTGTAGTTTGGAAAAAGTGGGCTATAAATAGCAATCCACAATTATATATACATCTCTTGAAATAACGCTTAATGCATCTGCAATCCCCTGAACTTATTTATTTTCACCAATTTAACCCTTGAACTATTAAAAGGTCCCATTTTCACTTTGAATTTATTTTAAGTGGTACTCTTAAGCCATTTTCGGCTGACGTGGCGGATGGCGTGGAAGTGAGAGAAAATGCAGTAGGTGACTTTAAAAAAATTTCAATTTAGTCTCTTAAATAATTTCAATTTAATCTCTTTACTTCTTTTTCTCCACAAATATACCATCTTCTCAAATCTTTCACTCTTTAATCACACGACAAAACTCAATTAAAAAAAATCAAGCAAATTTAATCCAACAAAAATGAAATAGAAATCAACCATCCAATTAAATCAAGCAAGAAAATCACAATAAAATTACATCTATATAGATTCAATTGAATCCCCAAAAACAACCTTCATCTTTTGCAAAAATGTACAACTTAGATCGTAAAATAAACTAAGCATGATAGCAAAATCCTAAAATGCAATTCTAATTCACTAATAGTTCTAAAACCTAATTATCCAATGAACTTTGACAGTTCTTATTTACTAAGTTCTCCGTATCAAAATATGAAATTAGCAAGCACACAACCCTTAGATGAATCAAAAGATTACTTAATCGACTAAAGGTCAAAGAAGAAGCACAAATGTCTTACTTGGAACCACAATTTCTCAAACCACCAAAACGCAAAATCGATACAAATGAAACGAAATCGTCTGTACCTCCATCGCCGCTTCCTCAACTTCCCCGACCGTTTAAATCTGCTCGTCGAACGAATGCACGAACATTGCCTCTACTTTGCATTTTAAACTTTGAATAACGCATCTTCCGGCCAATATTCAATGGTTCCTAAGCGCTCCACCAATTTTCAGCTAATAATTCTTTGCTGTCGAATGTCAAAATATTATCCCGCCTGTTAAGTCCAAAATGTACTTAATTGAGCTATGTATTTCACGTATATTTTCATAACATTTCATATAGGTTTAGTACATTTAGCTTAGAAATATCTAGGTTAGGGGAAATTTAACTACTTTATGATTGTTTTGATGTTCAGAGCTTAATCTATTGAAAACTTAGCAATTTGGTGTTAGTTCGAGCTGAAAATGAGCAAAAGAAGTCATGCAAGTTCATGCAAGGTCGTGTGAGGAAGTTACGTGCAAGCTTAAGTTGGAAAACGAAGAAAAAGATCGAAATTCCTTTTCTACAGCTCGCGCGCCAGAGATAACATTTGTCTCTAGCGCGCAAAGGCAAACCAGAATTGTCTCTGGCACGCCACTTTCTGTCTCTGGCACGCTGAGACACAGATTCACGAAGAATCTGAGTTCTTCGTTCTTATCCGTACAACTCTTCCGAAAGCTCGTGTATCTTTACGAGGGACATGACTACTTTCTGAGGATTGTAACCCTTTGAATCACACCCTTTGATGCCTATAAATACACCCCTGATCTCTGAGATTAGTGTTGTTGAACTTAGTTACAAAAAGAACACAAAAATCCTTACTCACATTTCCCGTAAACCTTTACCCGTAAATTCGCCCAACATACATTGTTCCAGCCGAGTATTCAGACTAGAAACTCAGTAAGATTTCGTTCCTTTCATAAGGCATTGTAGTTTAGATTGAGAGATCAATTTTTTTCATTTGTTCATCGAAGGAAATCCGAGCAAGAACGCCCCGAGGCTTGACACGCCTTCCGAGTAGAGTAAAAAGGATTGACGCTCCTGATTTCTTTTACTTGTTTATGTTCTGTCCAACTTTGATTTTCTGTTTTATCTTGTATGAATACGATATTGAGTTTATTAAGAGATTAATGTTCTTCATATGATTATGTTCTTGAATTAATAAATTTGTGTTTATCATTAACTTATAATCTTTGTGATACGAATAGGTTCGGTGACTTAGATTGTAGTCTAGTTTTATGTATGTGATTGTAGTCGGTTATAAGATTAATTCGAATAGGTTCGGTTAGTGTATAATTAAAGTTCATATGTGGTTAACTTGTTTGCATGTATCGAGAGATCGGAATAAGTTATATCGAGATTAGATTGATCATATTAAGATTATTCAATATCGTGTTTACGTGCTTAAACGAATTGTTGTCTTTGCCTTTAGAATGAATAGAAATCCAAACATGTGCGTTTGGTGACTTGAAGTATTTGTTATACGTGAATGGTACAGTAAGTTGTGTTTAATACAACCAAATCAATAAGGATTATCGTTTTAACTATTTGTAAAAACAAAATGAACGTGATAAGAGAAAGTTTAAATGCATTGATCTATCTCTGTGGATACGATCTTTTATTACTATATGTGAAACTGTGCACTTGCAGAAATAACGCAACACCGCCGACCATAGGTTAGATTTCATTCAGATGGAGGAAGGTTTGAAAGGAGAGGTGTCGCAAGAGAGGGGGAATGGAGAAAGGGGAAAGGAGAGGGTTTTTTTTTTAATTTATTTTAATTTTAATTGTTTTTGCTGTTTTCAAATCAATCCTTAGAAGTTTAATTTTTTTTCATCCACATCCAAAAAGTATGACGTGTCAGCGAGTGAAATACACTCTCCATCTTGTGACTGGTCATTGTGTAATTAATAAAGGGTCCAAGAGTACCACTTAAAATAAGTTCAAAGGAGAAATGAGACCTTTTAATAGTTTAGGGACTAAATTGACGAAAATAAATAAGTTCAGGGGCTGCGGATGCATTAAGCTATTAAAATAATGATTATATAGGAAATCTCAAAAAAGCAAAAGCGCACCTTCAACAGTATTAGAATGGCTTAAATCATACCCAATTTTCTAAATTATCCATGTTGGTCACTTTGTCTCCTAAATTTTAAAAACGAAATATTTTCCCTCTTAATTATTTAAAAGTATGTGTGTCATCTTGTTTTGAATATAATGGAAATAATTTTTGAGCCAGTGTTAGATACGTGTGATAATATTGACTATGCATACAACACATAACTTTTTAATGATGACTGTAAGATCGTGTCATCATTTAACAAAGAAAAATTAAAAGATCCTTAACACAGAGTAAAAATTGTTTTCATTATGCCACAAGATAGAATTGACAACTTACAATTAACATTGCATACGTTAGCGCGTGCTTAACACAGAGTAAAAATTGTTTTCATTATGCCACAAGATACACTTTTAAATACTTTAACAAGTAACCAAAATAAACAAGTTTAGGAGGTTGGATATGATTTAAGCCTATTAGAATTCTTCATCTCTGACTAGATGTAATATCCGATGTTAGGCTTGAAATTATCATAAAAAATATCAATAGACATATAACACGATCCTACGGTGTGAATCAACCTTAGGAACATGTGCCAATCCATCCAACACTAATGTTAAAGAGAATATCCGAACACGTGGACCAACTGAGCAGAAAGAATAACGTCCAACACTTGGAAAGAAGCTCTCCTAACCGTCACAACTTATCCAACCAATAAAAACACGACACTTGCCACTTGTTGGGGCCACTGACACCAAAAGCACAACTATGCAAGCTCAACCACACCACCTGATGGGAACAAAATATGCACAACTACACAATGCACACCTCAACACAACGAATACACAGCTATGCAACCCACACAAGAAAATAATAGAAGAAGAAAGCAATAAAAGCACATCCAAGATTTTAGCGTGGAAACCTCTTTAACAAGAGTAAAACCACAGGATCCGTAGACCACTTAACTCTCCACTATAAAATGGGTTACACGTTTTTTAACGAACAAAACTGTAACAAGAAAACCCTCGCTCACAATGGTTTTACTTTTACGGACGGACAAAAGTATATTGAAAAACCCTCGTTCTATGGTTACATTTTATGGAGGGAAAATGATAACAAAAACTCTCTCTCGCTCACACACACTCAAGAGAAAGTATGGAATGCTCTGTTTTTCTAAGCAAAATAACAGTGTGTTAAGATAGCTCAAAACTTGCGTGTATGCACAAGATTGAACTAAGGCTACTATTTATATGGAGCTTGAAGATGACCGTTGCTTTAATTTGAATCTTGAAAGAGTTGTAGCCGTTTCTCTGTCTTGTTCTTCAAACGGTCTTCAGGTACAATTGATCCCGTTATCCTTGTCTTTTAATCTAGATCATACACCAGATTTGAATTTGAGATAATGATGACAAGAATGTTTCCTCATTAACTTAAGCAAATGGTAGACAAGGAACAAACATGGTTTGTTTGATAGTAAACAGTCCAGGCGCGCAAACAACAACTTTTTGATTCTTGGTGCTTAGCATTAAATGCTCCAGGACATATGTGATCTATCCTCTGAAACTTGTTAACACTAAACTTCATTTTGTCTCTTCTGAAAGAACCTTTCATAACTTAATGGAACGCTAACTTCTGAGTCTTAGACCTCTGTGATGAAGCTTGATCAACTTCTGAGATGAGGCTTCAAAACTTTGCTTGACGCTTCTTAGAGTAGTCTTTTGGTTGCCTTAGCTTTATCTTCTGAGTTGACTTTAGGAAGCAATCTAGATTTCATTCAGCACCTGTTGAGAAACTGATACAAAATTAATCAAAAATTATTAGTCAATAATCATCAAGTATATAAATGTGTATATTTAAATATCTTTTGAAACACTTTAGACTAACTAAAACTCATAGGGTTCATCACACACCTTCTCTGGTCCCTTCCATGTTTTTTTTTTCACAACTTGGCTTTTGCTCTTCTTCCATTATACAACTCCCTTGGCCGAACCTCGGCTTTGATACCACTTTTTGGGGCTACTGTCGCCAAAAGCACAACTATACAAGCTCTGTTGGTGTGCCCTAGGCCCTAGGCGTTGTTTTATGACATTGTATTTGATGATGATTACATACTATGTTATTGGTGTTTTATGAATGAAGACATTAATGATCATTTGAGTTATATACCTTGTACCATAGTAACTGATTGATGTATTCGTTGATAGTTTATCATAAAGTATACTAGAAACCAGTCATAGTCATGAGAATGACTATGGCATAATCTTTTATATCTAGGATTCACATGGCACTATGTAGGTTGCCTAGTGTGTGCGAATATGGATATAGGTGCGTGTACATTTACACGAGACATGGTCGATCCGCTTTAGAAAGCTCATGGTGGTAGAGTCATTAAGCTTTCTAACAATGTAGATCTCTTTTATTTCTTGACCTGATTTCATAATAGCAGTCAATAATAGGAATCAGATTGAATTTGGTGTATTTCTAACAGGTCCGCCAGAGGATGCCAAATATGGATACACTGGTTCAATCTCTGAACTTATTACTGCAGATAGTTGATGTGATGGAATTACAACTCACTGTTTAAGTGAGTTGATATCATAGGCCACTTGATGAATATTCGCTGAGAAATGTACGGCCGTACTGAAACAAGCAGGTGACTTGTTTGTTTATCAGTAATACTTGACGATCAAGAAATTAATCTAGCAATGGAGGATGACTACACCATACCTCCAGCTTGATTAATCGATATGATTTTGGTAAGAGATAAGCAGAGCATCAAACATGGTTTTATGTCTGATATGGATAGCATTTATCTGTAATCAATATGTGATTGATATGGTTTACTAGGACCCTTTGGAACGACTAATTAATTAATCGAGTTAATTTAATTAAGCGATTAATTGTTTAAGGGTTAAAGTGTAATATTAATTTAACCTAATTGATGTTAATTAAATCAATTTAATACTACGGTGTTTATTTGATAAAATTAAATTAATTAGGGGTCAAATTGATAATTAACTGAAATTTAATTAATTGCACTATTTAAGTGAATTGTCAATTCAGTAAATAGGATCCGAAAACTGAAAACCCTAGCCTCTCACACATAGGATTCGGCCGAACCTCTATAGGGGATTCCCGACGAATTTTTGTTCCTCGTTCTTCGCGTTCTTGGAGTAAGCCGACTAGTAACTGGTCTCGATTCTTGCTTTTGTCTTCACGTGAATTTGGAGGAGCAACATCTAAGGCTCTCGTCTATCCTTGAACGGATATCCAAGTAGGTTTTCTTAATTCATAGATTAAGATAATAGTTTTGTTAAAATTTAACTGAGGTTTAAAGATTAAGATCAATGGAAAATTGGTTCAGGTTAGATAGAATTCTCCGTTTAACTAGTAGTTCACTGATTCCGCTGCGCGGCGCTGATCGATCTTTATGAACCCTACAAGCTCAACCACACCATCTGATGGGAACAAAATATGCACAACTACGCAATGCACACCTCAACAAAACGAATTCACAACTATGCAACCCACACAAGAAAATAATAGAAGAAGAAAGAAATAAAAGCACACCAAAGATTTTAGTGTGGAAACCTCTTCAACAAGAGTAAAACCACGGGATCCGTACAGCACTTAACTCTCCACTATAAAATGGGTTACACGTTTTTTGACGAACAAAACTGTACAAGAAAACCCTCACTGACAATGGTTTTAATTTTATGGACGGACAAAACTATACCGAAAAACCCTCGCTCTATGGTTACATTTTAGGGAGGGGAAAATGATAACAAAAACTCTCTCTTCTCACACTCAAATCCCGTTACACCTGTAGTTAACTATATAAATGAGTTGTGGATCCTTTCGAATACCCTTTATTCAAAGAATACAAGGATATTTAAAGACACTCAAAACTTGGGCACCAAGTTGGTCAACTTGGTCCTTTCACCAATTAAATGGGCTTCCTCTCCAAGTTTTGCCACCTCATTATGTTGGAACTTTAAATAGGCTTGTTCTTCAAGCTTTGCCACCTCATCATGGAAGGTTGTGCCAATGACCAATGTGGGATTATGGGAGAAATCCCAACAAATCCTCCTTCGACCCAAATCCCCACATATCTCTACGTCTTCTAAAAACTAGACCTCTTCAACAGTCTTCACCTCTTCTGAAAACTGGACTTCCTCCACAGTCTTCATGTCTACCGAAACTGGACCTCCTCAACAGTCTTCTTCTTCACACCTTGGCATATCAAGCTTTCTCCCTTGAACACTTTATAATACTTGCCGGCTCCTCCATATTTGTACCCGTACTTGGCACACACTTCACATGGGCAAGTGTTTTGACATCACCATTTAGAGCTTTAGGATGACTCCTCTAACGCCTGCGATCCTCATCATCGAATTGCTCCTCTGAGAAAATCCAAAAACTTCATCAACCTGCAAAGTATCAAAACAAAGTTGATTTCCATCTTCGTTCCAACAAGAGTAAAACCACGGGATCTGTAGACCACTTAACTCTCCACTATAAAAATGGGTTACACGTTTTTGGACGGACAAAACTATACTGAAAAACCCTCGCTCTATTGTTACATTTTATGGACGGGAAAATGATAACAAAAACTCTCTCTCTCTCTCTCTCTCTCACACACACACACACACACATTCAAAGCCCGTTGCACCTCTAGTTAACTAGCTACATGAGTTGTGGATCCTTTCGGATATCCTTTACTCAAAGAATAAAGGGCTATTTAAAGACACTCAAAACTTGGGCACCAAGTTGGTCAACCTTGGTCCTTGCACCAATTAAATGGTCATCCTCCCCAAGTTTTTCCCCCTCATTATATTGGAACTTTAAATAAGCTTGTTCTTCAAGATTTGCCACCTTATCATGGAAGACCATGCAATGACCAATGTAGGATCAAGGGAGAAATTCCAACAATACTAACCCTATCTAGAATATTTCGGACATTAATTAAGAAAAGTTATTCACATTTTTGCACGGAAATAAAAGTCAACTTTCACATAGAATTTTTTCAGTATGAATTAGGAACAGTTAGGCCCTGTTCTTTTGAACTGAAAAAAGCAGAACTGTTTTGAACTGAACTGAACTGAACTGAACAGAATGATGCTGAACTGAGAACTGAACTGAACTGAATGATGTTGAACTGTTGAACTGAACTGAATGATGTTGAACTAAACTGAACTAAACTAAATGATGTTGAACTGAATTGAACTGAGCTTAGTTTTGCTGAATTGAACTGAATTGAAAGATAAATTAATAAAACTAAATTTAACAAATAATAATATAATAATACCTATAATAAAAAATTAAAATTAAGATGATAATAATAATAATAATAATCATAATAATAATAAAATCACGACATGCAATAGCCGTAAAATAATCTTGGATATTTGTCACCAATTAGAGAACATGAATCTAAATGTCATATACCATAGTTTAGACGTGAAAAACGTAGGGAAATGGAAGAACATTACAACAATTTACATTCATCATTGAGAATTAATGTAAAAATGACGTTTGAATAGTTAAAAAAAGGTGGAAAGTGCTCTAAAATATGCTTCAAGTGTCACAAAAGTATCAAATGTCGATTATTGTTTCTACTTTCACACTTTATGCACGCTTGAAATACCAATTATACAATATGGTCTGAATGATAATGGAAAGGTAGATTCAAATATGTTTAATACAGATCGTAAAATCGCCAAGTTTGCAGTGCGAAATGTTATATCACAATAAATTTGAGAATTACATGGTGCAAATGATGATGCTGATGAGATCATGTATCATATGATAGAAAACGATTACAAAAATAAAATGTAGTAGAATTATTTAAATGGGTAGAAATAATAACATTTTTTTATATCTTGCAAATTTTATAAACAATTTGGACCACATATTAATAGATTATATATAAATAATATAAATAATAAATATTTATTAATAATTTATTGATAAGAATAATAACAATAATAATATAACTTAAAACTGAACTGAATTTAATGTTGTTAAATTGAATTGAAGTGAATATTGTTGAACTGAACTGAACTTAATATTGCTGAACGGAACTGAACTTAATGTTGCTGAGCTGAACTGAACTTAATTTCGCTGAACTGAACTTAATGTTGCTGAAAATAAGTGATGTTCAAAATAACATGGCCTTAGACCCTGTTCTTTTGAACTATAAAATTCTGAACTGAACTAAACAAAATGATGATGAACTGAACTGAACTGAACTTAATTTTGCTGAATTGAACTTAATTTTGCTGAACTGAACCGAATTGAAAAATAAATTACTAAAACTAAATTTAACAAATAATAATAATGGGGAGGGATCAGGTGTGACAAATTAATTTTGGTGTGATAAAATTTTATAGTGTGACAATGGTGGCAATTGTGTAATTAAATGAAAAAAGATGGCATAATTTGAGGGGCATACACGTGTATTACGAGGGAACGGGGACTGATGATGTCAGCGTTGATGTCATCACAGGCGAGAGAAAAGTCTTTTATTTCTTTTCTTTAAAATACATTTTCCTGATGATTCCGAACTCGGTTTTCAAAAAAATTTATACCGTTGGACTCGTACTAATTAGCCGGTCATTTTAAGATCCATTGTGGTCAAATAAAAATGATTTTTTTCATTTTGGAATATTAGATAATGACTTTTGGAATATTCCAAAACTTATCAAGATATTCCAAAATTGTTCAAAGATATTCCAAAACTAACTTACATTTTTTGGTGCAATAAGACCATCTAAAGAAACAGTTCAGTTCAAATAGTCACACATGATACTCCTCATTAATCACATAAACTGTTGGCCCTAACAAGATCAGAATCACCTAGAGGGGGGTGAATAGGTGTTTCAAACGAAAACTGATATTTTCAAGGATTTAATGAAAACTCAATTTTCAGAGTCAATAATCCTCAGAGTCAGAGGCAAGCTTATTGAAGTAGCCTCTGAGGGATAATCTGCTTTAAGACAGGTTCTGTCTTTTCAGCTACAGAAGTTCTGAGTAAAGAACTTCTGGACAGTCTTCTGAACACAGACTTGTGATTTTTAAGAGAAAATCTGTTTCAGCACTAAATATGATACAAGTACACAGAAGCAATTAACAAGTATAAAGAAGGGAGAAAGAGATTCAGGAGGTCCTGATGAACAGTTCAATTTATCCAAGTTCGCCACAGAATTCCTATGACTACGTCTTGTCCTCTGAGGTCGCAGCCTCCAGAGATTTTATAAATCCACTATTCAGAACTTTTATGGCAAGTTCAGAAGCTCCTTTACATCAACAGAACTTAAGCTAATTTCTCACTTAGTTCTGACTAGCCTAAAATGAGTTAAAGGATTTTCACCAGAACAACAATACTCTGTTTTCTGGATTTCTCACCCAACTCAAATCTCAACTAGATTTCTCTCTTTTAAATCTAACTGAAGATCACAACCGATCTCAGTTTACAAGATTTCTATTATGAACTTGTTTTTCTTCACTCTCTCACAATTACAAAGGCTAAGCTAAGAAAAGATTGAGAATGGAAAGTGTGCTCTGTTTTCTTGAATAACAGTGCGTTGAGATTTTTGCTCTATGATCACACACGTAGTTGATGCAGTGGAGCTTTGCTACTATTTATAGTGTTGAGTAGATAACCGTTGAGGATATTTGAATCTTCAAGGATGACAAGGATGAAAGTAGCCGTTAATCTTGTCAACTTCTTCAAACGGTCTCAAAACACTCAACTCTGTCAACTTTGTACTTTAACTTAATCCGGTATGGGATTAAGATAAAGGTGATGGAGTTGACTGATCTTGAAGATTGATTTAGAGGGAAACGGTAAGAGAGCAGGTTTTGTTTGTTGTGAACAGCCGCGTCCTTCAAACAGCTTTTTGAACTTTTGGCGCCTTGCATTAAATGCAACTGACAAAGCATTAAATGCTTAACCAAACCCGTGATAACGAACTTCTGATGTTCGTTTTTCTTCTCAGTGCTTCTGAACTAAAACAACCTTAGTCTTCTGTTTGCAAAAGTGAACTTCTGATAAAAGCTATAGGCAGACAATCAACACTTCAGAGCGGTTCATCCAGCTTCTGAGAAAGTGCTTCAGTCTCCAGTTCTTTAATCTTCTGAGTTCAAATAGACAAGCAGGAATTCTTCATTCAGCATCTGCTGAGAAAAACTCATAATAACTTAACGAAAATTGTTAGTCAACATCGAAAAGTATACAAGTTAATTTTCATTTTCATCTTCTGAAACGTTTGGACATAACCAAAACACTTAGGGTTCATCATTCTCCCCCATTTTGGTTATGGACAAACCGTGGTCAGAAGGTAAAAGAGAAACATGAGGGTTAGAGAGTGACTTCCTGATGCAAATATTTCATTACTTCTGAGTAAATTAACTCCCCCATTTTAGTATAAATGGTGAACTTCAGCAATCTGTATAAACTTAATAAGACTTAAGATCAAGTTGTTAGATATAATGAAGTGTAATTTACTGAGATAAAAAGAAACATAAGCAAACATTTAAGAAGTCAGATATGCAAGACAGTATAGAAAAGATTCAGTGTATATATGATCATTCAGAAGATAACATAGGAAACAGAATAATCAGAGGAGCAGAAAAAGTCCTAAGACATAGACTACCCAACCCAGAACCTAGCTAAGAAGCTTAAGTCCTAAATGATTACAGGTTCCTAGATTTCTTCTGAGGAGGAGGAACAACACTGGAACCTCCAGCAGCACTTGATCTCTTCTGACCAGACTTCTCCCCCGTTTGACCAGAACCAATAGCAACACCAAGAGCTCCCTGAGACTTCAATTTTTGTTGAACATTCAGAGCAGTTTGATATTGCACAGGAGTTGGTCGCACAGAATTGATCAAATCCATTCGTCTTCTGAAGTCATCATCAATGGTCTTCATATGATCAAAGGTCTGACCAGACATAGGTCTCTGTTTCTGAACATCTTCCAGAAGGAGCTTGATCAGCCTGTTGTTAGCATACACAGCAGCCGTGAGATGCTCATTCTGAAGGTAAGTCTGTCCTCGGACAAACCTATAACAATTGTGAAGAGTCTTCTCTTGTTCACGAGCTTGATTATGCATAACTTTCAGGAGTTCAGTGAGCTCAGCAATCTGTGCATTCTGAGCAGATACAGCAGACTCAATGTTGGAGAGTCGGTTGTTGAGATCAGGAGTGATGTCATATACAATCTTGGCAGCTCCTGAAGATGAAGAACCTTGAGCAGAAGATTTCACTTCTCTCAGAATGTGATTTGCAGTACTTTGCAGGTCTTCAATCTTACTAGGAAGCATCTTCTCATGAGCCTCATAATGCTCGTTTGCTTCCTTGACTTCTTCTGTCAATATTTCCAAATTTTCATTGACCTTCAGAGAAGAAGCAAGAGCAATATTATCCAGAGAGGGAAGGGTCAGAGCTAATTCCCTCAATTTATACAGCTCATCATAAGTGGCTAGATGAAGGGTAGAAAGGTTGCGTATATACACAGAAGGATCCTGCATTTGGAGCATGGTCATGAGCTGCAGGTTCTGAGCTTTCAGAGAGTGTAATTCTTGCAGCACAATGCCCTGAGCATACATGTCAGCTGCAGAACTTCTTTGTCCTATACCAGCAAACCTATTCAGCAGGTCATCTGAGCCACTCTGACCCATTCTTCTCAACTCTTCAACTCTTGGGGCACCTCCAGCTTCGGAAATACCAGAAGCTCTGCCCATGAAGCCAAAACTTCCAAATCTGTTATCCAGATCTTCACGATTCAAGTGTTTGCGTAGAAAGTCATAATTGGATGACAATCCAGCAAAACCTGAAGGAGTGGAGGAGGTAGTTAAGGGATCACACACAGGAGGTGTATGTCCAGAGGTTGAAAGAGGAGGGACAGAGGTTTGAGGAGAGGAGAAAATTTGTGGAGAGGAGGAGGAAAAAGAATTTGTACAGGAAGGTAAAGTAGAAGGTATTGAAAAAGGTATAGACAAGGGTATGGAAGGAGAAGGAGCAGTAATTCCAATTGATGGAAAAACAGCAAAAGAAGATAAAGAAGAAGTAGTGGAAGTAGAAATGGAGTCTGTGAAAATTGGTCCAGAGGACAGATTCACTTCTGAATAGGATCCAGAAGGAAGAGTAGATGAAGGAGGGACAACCTCAGATGTTGAAGTTGTCAGAGGAATGGAATTCTGAGATTCACTTACTTCTGTGACAGAAGGAAGTGAAGGAGATGGATGAGGAGTAAAAACAGGAGATGAGATAACCTGTTCAGAGGCATTTGGATCAAAAGATGAGATTGGCTCAGCATATAAATGAGCCATCCTGAACAGCGTTTCTGAGGCATCCCTTTCACCAGGGTTTCTTCCTTGATTCAGAAGAACATTGTCAATGAAGTTCTCATTGTCAACATTCTCAACAAATTGTTTAGCTTCTTCAAGAACCTCTTCATCTTCTGGTTCACTAACCTCAGATAGCTCTTCAATCAGAGGAGCTTCAACATCCTCTTTATCAGAAATCTCTGACAGCTCTTTATCAGCAGTTTCTGGTTCCTGAGCAGCAGGTTCCTCCAATTCAGCACTCGGAGCAATAACGAAGTCCTTCTTTCTCAGAACCCTTCGTTTTGCCACAACCTTCTTCCCAATTCTGGTAGTGAGAGTGACAGTCTCAGCAATTCGAGAGGATAGAGCAACATTATCCTCTTCCTCTGAAGTCTCACCTACCTTCGAGAACTCAGCACCCTCCAGATTAGCAGCACTTTCTAAAAGTTTGGCATCGGCCTTAGCCTTTGCAGCGATTTCACGCTCAGCAGCTAACTTATCTTCAGCTTCTTTCTTCTTCCTTTTCTCTTCAGCAAGAGCCACAACTCTTGCAACTTTTTCAGCTTCAGCAGCCTTCTCTTTCTCAGCAAGGCGTGCTTCCTCAGCATCCTGAGCTTCTTTCTCAAGGACATCCTTTGGCTTCTCAGCAACAATCTTGCCAGAAGGTTCAACATTGATTTTTGTTTGAACCAACGTGGGAAGAGGTTCTGAGACAGCAACCTTCTCAACATTCAGGACCAACTTGCTTGATCCTTTCTTTCCCTTGCCCTTCTTGGCAGCATTCTTTCCTTTCTGAACCGTTGCATCCATAATCTCCTTCTGAGCAATACTCACAGAGGAGCCCTTCTCATTCTTCTTTGGAGTAACATCAAAACTGAGGTTTCTGAAGGTATGCATCTTCAGAACCGTACTCCTACTAGTAACACCTTCTCCTGACATAACAACAGAGGCTGCCTCAAACAACCTTGTCAGGAGTGAGCCATAAGCTAATGCACTCACAGTAGTTACATTCTTCATCTGCCTTATCAGCATGGCAGGCAAATTTATCTTCTTCTGATTGACCAGATGCCACATAAAAACCCTTTCTCTGTTGGAAACACAGTTGACTCCTCCAGCCTTCGGAAGAAAGACATTCGTAGTCAAATAATGTGCCCACCTCTGGTGCTGACTCAACCAGGTGGCATAAGTTTCCTTGGCACTTAGATCTGGCCTAGCCCAGTTGGCTTCTGAAAACCCTTCTGCTGAACCATCATCTCCAATGATGATTCCTTCATCATCAATTCCTATCACTTGAGAAATGGAAGCCCTGCTGACTTCGATTTCAACATCCCCGACCACAGAATGAAGCACATCCTCCTCATTAGAAAAGAAATGGAGGTTCTTATAAAATTCTGTAACTAAGTTAGGGTAGATGAATTCTTCGAGAGAGACGAAAGAATTCCAGTTTTGAGCACTAAGCCAAAGAGAGATAGGTTCAGTTGATTTGACTTCGTCATCTAAAAATCTAGAGGTAAAAACCCTAGATTGACTAACTTTCTTTCGTGAATCATCGGAAAAGATGTGAGTGACAGTGATTTCTTGAGCCATTTGAGGAAATGAGAAATTAGGTTAAGATGTCTAAGAGAGATGATATCACAGAAAAAACTATGAAAATTCTAATGGCAAAGATAATGAGAGTAAAAAGTTCTAAGTATGGAAATCCCTTATTTATACCCAAACACAGAAACCGTTCCAATTCAAAAAGTAACTTCACACCGTTTAAAAAGGGAACAGATAACCGTTAACCACAGAACAGCGCCGTAATAAGCAGTAAATAACGCATGCTTTCAAGTCAAATCATGATTAGAATTTATTATAACTAAATTATCTTAAACAATCAAACACTTAAGATACTCAGAGGCAATAATTCTAAGTTATTGAAGAGGATAAGTCATACCAATGCCTTCTCGTAAGTTGCTGAAAGCCATACCAGTCAGAGGCTTAGTAAACATGTCAGCAAGGTTTTCTTCAGAGGAAACATGAGAAATGATAATATCCTTCTTCAGAACATGATCTCTCAGAAAGTGATGTCTAATATGAACATGCTTCATCCTGCTGTGCTGAATAGGATTCTTTGAAAGATCAATGGCACTCTTGTTATCACAGTAGATTGTAATTGTTCCAGGGATGACTCCATAGTCAGCAATTTGTTGCTTTATCCAGAGCATCTGAGAAACACAACTTCCAGCAGCAACATACTCAGCTTCAGCAGTTGAGAGGGCCACAGAGGTTTGCTTCTTGCTATGCCAGGAGACTAGGCACTCCCCCAGAAAATGACAACCACCAGAAGTGCTGACCCTTTTCAATTTATCTCTACCATAGTCAGAGTCTGTGTATCCTATAGGAGTGAAATCAGAACTACAGGGATACCACAAACCAGCTTCTGGTGTGCCTTTAAGATATCTAAGAATTCTTTTGACAGCAACATCATGAATTTCTCTTGGCTTTGATTGATATCTAGCACAGAAACACACAGCAAAATGTATATCTGGCCTGCTGGCGGTTAGGTATAAAAGAGAACCAATCATACCTCTGTAGGTTTTTATATCTACAGGTTTACCAGCTTTTTCTTCATCATCAATGTCTTTGCTGACATCCATTGGAATATCAACAGCATTAGAGTCCATCATGCCAAATTTCTTCAGCACTTCTCTAGTGTACTTGGCTTGATTGATAAACACACCATCATTACTTTGCTTGATCTGAAGTCCTAAGAAGAAGGTTAATTCTCCCATCATAGACATCTCAAACTCAGCCTTCATGTGGTCACTGAACTCTCTGCACAAAGATTCATTAGTAGCACCAAATATAATATCATCAACATATACCTGAGCTATAAGGATATCCTTGTTCTTCTTCAGAGTGAACAGAGTTGTATCAACACAGCCTCTGACAAATCCTTTAGACAGAAGGAACTTTGTCAGTCTCTCATACCAAGCTCTGGGAGCTTGTTTCAGTCCATACAAGGCTTTCTTTAGCTTGTACACATGATCAGGAAACTTAGGATCTTCAAAACCAGGAGGTTGAGACACATAGACTTCCTCATCAATGTAACCATTCAGGAATGCACTTTTCACATCCATTTGAAAGAGCTTGAAACCTTTGTATGATGCAAAAGCACATAAGATTCTAATGGCTTCTAATCTTGCAACAGGAGCAAAAGTTTCACCATAATCTATGCCTTCTTGCTGACTGTAACCTTGAGCAACAAGTCTAGCCTTGTTCCTCACAACATTTCCAAATTCATCAAGCTTGTTTTTCAAAACCCATCTTGTACCAACAACCTTCTTGTTGTTAGGTCTGGGAACTAAAATCCAAACTTCTGACCTTTTGAACTGGTCAAGTTCTTCTTGCATTGCCATTAACCAGGAGTCATCATCAGCTGCTTCATAGAAGTCCTTGGGTTCCAGTAGTGACACAAAAGCCACATTCCCCATATATCTTCTGAGCTGAGCTCTGGTCATGACAGGATTGTGAACAGAGTCAATGATGTTCTCTAAGGAATGATTCCTATGAGCTCTAACTTCTCTTGGTAGATCCAATGAGTCTTCTGAAACCTGTTCATCATTTGTTTGAATCATATATAGGAGCATCTTCTGGAAGAGAGTTAACTTCTGTAGTTGGATGTTCTTCTGGAACATGTTCAACAGGAGAACCAACTTCAGCAGCTTTAGGAATAACATCTTCAACAGGAGGAGATGATATTTCAGAAGCTTGAACTTCATCTTCTTCAGAGACTTTACTATCTGCAGGGTTAGTCTCATCAAACTTTACATGAATGGATTCATCTAAAGTTTGAGTCCTCTTATTAAAAACCCTATATGCTTTACTATGTGTTGAGTAGCCAAGAAAAATAGCTTCATCTGCCTTTGAATCAAACTTTGAAAGATATTCTTTTGTATTCAAAACATAACACTTACAACCAAAGGTTCTGAAGTAACCTATTTTAGGCTTTCGACCTTTCCAGAGTTCATAAGGAGTCTTGTTCAGAATGCTTCTGATTAGCACTCTATTCAGAACATAGCAAGCTGTGTTCACAGCTTCTCCCCAAAAATACTTTGGAAGCCTTCTTTCATTGATCATAGTTCTGGCTATCTCAACCAGAGTTCTATTCTTCCTTTCAACTACCCCATTTTGTTGAGGAGTTCTGGGAGCAGAAAAGTTATGATCAATTCCCTTGATTTCACAGAATTCTTCAAACATAAAGTTTTTGAATTCTCCACCATTATCACTTCTGATATGGACTACCTTTTCATTCCTTTCATTCTCAAGTTTCTTAATCAGAACTGACAAACATCCAAGTGACTCATCTTTAATAGACAGCAAGATGACCCAAGTGAATCTTGAATAGTCATCTACAATGACAAAGGCATACTTCTTTCCACCCATGCTCATTGGTTGAACAGGACCAAAAAGATCCATATGAAGTAATTCCAAAGGTCTTTTAGTTGAAATGACTTTCTTAGTTTTAAAAGAGCTTCTGGATTGTTTACCAGATTGGCAAGCATTGCATAAATGGTCCTTTTTAAAACTAATTTCAGGCAGACCCTCAACCAATTGATATCTAGCTACTTTGGCCAGAAGATCCATGCTAACATGAGCAAGTCTTCTATGCCAGAGCCAGGAGGTATCCTCTTTGGACATCAAGCATATATTTTTGCAAAGATTCTCAAGATTCAGCATGAAAACATTTTCAACTCTAGGAGCAGTTAGAATAACTTCCCTTGACTTACTGTCCAAGATTTTACATCCAGAGGAGCTGAAGACAACATCTCTACCTTTATCACACAGTTGTGCAACACTCAGGAGATTGAACTTCAGACCTCTGACTAGGGAGACATCTTCGATCGGAGGATTGGTTCCAATGGATCCAGAACCAAGAATTCTTCCTTTCTGAGCATCTCCAAAGCTGACTTTACCACCTCTTTTAGGTACAAATGTGATGAATGCCTTTTCATCACCTGTCATATGCCTTGAGCACCCACTGTCAATGTACCACAGCTTTGACATTGATGGAGCACTCAGAGCAACCTGCAACACAATCAATTAGTGACAGGTACCCAATCCTTATTGGGTCCTTCAGAGTTAGATTTAGCTTCTGCAGGTTTTTCTGATATTTCAGATTGCAAGAGGTTCTTAATGTGATACTTGCAATCTTTCAACCAATGTCCATCTTTCTTACACAACTTGCAAGAAGGAGGATTCTTGGATCTTTCCCTTTGCTTCTTAGGAGCATTCTTCTTCTTCTGGGAAGGTACTACTTCTTCAGAGGCATTAGCACTCTTAGAGGTTCCCACTTCAGGAGGAGAAGAGATCTCTTTCAGAAGAGAGGGAGTGACAGATTTCTTCTTCTGAGGTTTATCATTCCTCAGAGGCAGTTTTTCTTTACCTTTGACTTTTGAGTCATCGGAGGAAGAACTGAATTGTTTACTTAGTTTATCTTCCAATATTTTCATATCAGCATAAACTTGAGTAAACCTAAGAAATTTGTCAGCCTCGCTTTTGTCCAACTTCCTTTTTAGGTACTTGAACATGCTGTACAATTCTTCAAGAGAATCAAAGATATTTTGTTCAGAGGATATGTTTACCTCGGAGTCATAGTTTGCATCAGGAGGTGCGGAAGTTTCTCCTGTGACATCTTCAGAGGATGGCTCATCAATAGCCATGAAACATATCTGGGCTTGCTCTTCCTTCTCTTCAGGATCACTGCTGGTCTCAGAGTCTGACCAAGCAGCCAGCATAGCTTTCTTGAACTTTTTCTTATCTTTCTTCATCTCTGGGCAGTTAGGCTTAATGTGCCCAGGTTGCTGACATCCATAGCACACAATGGGCTTGTTTGGATCTCTCTTGAACTTTTCACCGAAGTCAGAAGTCTTCTTCTCAAAACTTCTGAATGGCTTCTTGTAGTTTCCACCTTTGCCTTTTCTAAAGGCTCTTTTGAACTTTCTGGTCAGCATGGCCAATTCTTCATCTTCTGATGATTCTTCAGAAGACTCTGCCTTCAGGACTACTTGTCTCTTTCCTTCTGACCTTTCTCTTAGGTCATGATTTTTTAGTGACATCTCATGGGTGATTAGAGACCCAATGAGTTCATCATACAAATAAAAGCTCAAGTCCTGAACTTCTTCAATGGCAGTCTTCTTGGCTTGCCAAGACCTTGGTAAGCTTCTGACAATCTTCTTTACTCTTTCAGACTCTTCAATGTCTCTGCCCAAACTCTTTAAGTCATTGACTATCTTGGTGAATCTAGAATTCATTTCTGAAATAGATTCTTTGTCAAGCATTTCAAATAACTCATATTCTCTCATGAGTTGGTTGACTTTGGACTGCTTCACTTTTCCTGTTCCTTCATATGTGACTTCCAGCTTGTTCCATATATCCTGTGCAGTTTCACAAGAGGAAACTTTGTTATATTCAGTGGCTGTAAGTGCACAATGCAGCATATTTATTGCTGAAGCATTTGTTTGGAGCTTTTTCAGAATTTCATCTGAATATTCTCTCTGAGGGATAATAACATTCCCTAGACCTGGTTCCATTCTGGTAGGAATGAAATCTCCATCTGTGATGACAAACCAAGCACTCATGTTCTGAGCTTGAATGAAGTACATCATTCTCTTTTTCCAGTAGGAGTAATTGTCACCATTGAATAATGGAGGTCTAGTTGTAGAGGATCCCTCTGGGACAATGAAGTGAGAAGAATTCTCAGGCTGGTGTCTACTAGCCATCTCTATCGATTCTGATAGGATCTTACACTTAGATTGTTAGATCTTTAGTAAATATACGAAGTGACCTTCGCTCTGATACCACTTGTTGGCCCTAACAAGATCAGAATCACCTAGAGGGGGGTGAATAGGTGTTTCAAACGAAAACTGATATTTTCAAGGATTTAATGAAAACTCAATTTTCAGAGTCAATAATCCTCAGAGTCAGAGGCAAGCTTATTGAAGTAGCCTCTGAGGGATAATCTGCTTTAAGACAGGTTCTGTCTTTTCAGCTACAGAAGTTCTGAGTAAAGAACTTCTGGACAGTCTTCTGAACACAGACTTGTGATTTTTAAGAGAAAATCTGTTTCAGCACTAAATATGATACAAGTACACAGAAGCAATTAACAAGTATAAAGAAGGGAGAAAGAGATTCAGGAGGTCCTGATGAACAGTTCAATTTATCCAAGTTCGCCACAGAATTCCTGTGACTACGTCTTGTCCTCTGAGGTCGCAGCCTCCAGAGATTTTATAAATCCACTATTCAGAACTTTTATGGCAAGTTCAGAAGCTCCTTTACATCAACAGAACTTAAGCTAATTTCTCACTTAGTTCTGACTAGCCTAAAATGAGTTAAAGGATTTTCACCAGAACAACAATACTCTGTTTTCTGGATTTCTCACCCAACTCAAATCTCAACTAGATTTCTCTCTTTTAAATCTAACTGAAGATCACAACCGATCTCAGTTTACAAGATTTCTATTATGAACTTGTTTTTCTTCACTCTCTCACAATTACAAAGGCTAAGCTAAGAAAAGATTGAGAATGGAAAGTGTGCTCTGTTTTCTTGAATAACAGTGCGTTGAGATTTTTGCTCTATGATCACACACGTAGTTGATGCAGTGGAGCTTTGCTACTATTTATAGTGTTGAGTAGATAACCGTTGAGGATATTTGAATCTTCAAGGATGACAAGGATGAAAGTAGCCGTTAATCTTGTCAACTTCTTCAAACGGTCTCAAAACACTCAACTCTGTCAACTTTGTACTTTAACTTAATCCGGTATGGGATTAAGATAAAGGTGATGGAGTTGACTGATCTTGAAGATTGATTTAGAGGGAAACGGTAAGAGAGCAGGTTTTGTTTGTTGTGAACAGCCGCGTCCTTCAAACAGCTTTTTGAACTTTTGGCGCCTTGCATTAAATGCAACTGACAAAGCATTAAATGCTTAACCAAACCCGTGATAACGAACTTCTGATGTTCGTTTTTCTTCTCAGCGCTTCTGAACTAAAACAACCTTAGTCTTCTGTTTGCAAAAGTGAACTTCTGATAAAAGCTATAGGCAGACAATCAACACTTCAGAGCGGTTCATCCAGCTTCTGAGAAAGTGCTTCAGTCTCCAGTTCTTTAATCTTCTGAGTTCAAATAGACAAGCAGGAATTCTTCATTCAGCATCTGCTGAGAAAAACTCATAATAACTTAACGAAAATTGTTAGTCAACATCGAAAAGTATACAAGTTAATTTTCATTTTCATCTTCTGAAACGTTTGGACATAACCAAAACACTTAGGGTTCATCATAAACAAGATTCCCCATACCAATACATTTCAAACTAGCTAACTTATCATCCTCATCACTATCAACCAATCCATAAAGCAAATGCTTCGGCATAATCAAAATCAAACTAAATTCCATAGTTTTCTCATCAACCCTCCACAAATTAAACGACGACCCCCAAGCTAGGCGTCGGAGCTCCCATAGGCGGCGATGGAGGACTGAGAGCCAACGACGACGGTGATGGAGCCTTCAACTTTGGCTTGCTCGGAGCAGGAGCTGGAACCTGAGCCGGAGGAGATGCAAGAGGAGCAGAAGGTGGAACAACTGGTGGAGGCGTCGCGGGTGGCGGAGTCGCCGGATGTGGAGTAGCAGGAGGTGGCGTCGCCGGTGGAGGAGTAGCAGGAGGAGGTGTCGTTGTTGGCGGAGTAGCAAGCGGAGGCGTGGCTGGTGGAGGCGCGAAAACAGGAGGTGGAGGTGGAGGCCGGGTTTGAGGCGGTGGTTTTAGTTGAAGAGGGCTTTTTGTGAGGTTTGTTAGTTGGGCTTTTTGTGAGCCTTTTCAATCGGACCCATTGTCACACCATAAAAAGTTGTCACACTGGATCCCTCCCCTAATAATAAATAATAATAATAATATTGCATTATAAATAATAACTATAATAAAAAATTAAAATTAAGATAATAATAATAATGATAATAATAATAATAATAATAATAATAATAATAATAATAATAATAATAATAATAATAAATCATGACATGCAATAGCCGCCTCAAATACTTTTGGATATTACCAATTGGCTTTAGCCCAACTGGTACACCCACCAATGTGTGAGTGGGGAGTCCAGGGTTCGAATCCTGCTCCTTACAAATTTATCAAAAAAAATAAAAATACTCTTGGATATTTGTCACCAACTAGAGAACATAGAATTAAATGTCATAGGCTATATTTTAGGAATGAAAAACGTAGGGTAATGGAAGAACATTACAAGATTTACATTCATGATTGAGAATGAATTTAGAAATGACGTTTGAATAGTTAAAAAAAAGGTGGAAAGTGTTCTACAATTTACTTCAAGTGTCACAAAAGTATTAAATGTCGATTATTGTTTCTACTTTCACGCTTTATGCACGCTTGGAATACCAATTATACAATATGGTCTGAATGATAATGGAAAGGTGGATTCAAATATGTTTAATACAGATCGTAAAACCGCCATGTTTGGAGTGCGTAATGTTATATCACAATAAATTTGGAAATTACATGGTGCAAATGATGACGTTGATGATGAGGATGACGAGATCATGTGTCATATGAAAGAAAAGGATTACAAAAATAAAACGTAGTAGAATTATTAAGTTGGTAGAAATAATAATATTTTTTTATATCTTGCAATTTTATAAACAAATTGGACCAAATAATAATAATTTTAATAAATATTAATTGATTATATATAAATAATAAATATTTATTAATAATTTATTGATAAGTATTGTTACCGAGAAATTGTAACTTGAATCCACGTAGGCTATGATCACTGCAAAATATCAAACGTTAGCCGAAAAGGGGCCGTTCACCGGCGACCCTTTCTGATGCTAAAGTCAGTACAAAATTTGTGATCGGAAAGCAAGTAACTCCAAGAAAGAGTTAAGAATAATGTGTCTTGAAATCGTTAGGATTGTATGTATTTATAGCAAAGATATTGTAGTGCCAATCCTAGTTTAAGTAAGATTGATCAAGAATCCCGCATCTTTAGGTCGGTGATCATACTCCTATTTAGCTCGTTCTTTCCTAATCGGATTAGAAGACTAAATAAGAACTAAAGTCCATGTAGGAGAGAGATTTTCCTAGTTTTGACCATTCAACGCACGTCCTATGTGGCAAGTAAGACTATTCAACATAATCTTCTTTGACCTACGTGGCTTTAACAAGAATGCACATTGATCCACGTGGCATGCTAAATATTGAGTGATAACAAGAATAATAGCAATAATAATAATAAATTAAAGCTGAACTGAATTTAATGTTGCTAACGGAACTCAATATTGTTGAACTGAACTGAACTAAATGTTGCTGAACTGAACTGAACTGAACTTAATTTTACTGAAGTGAACTTAAAATTGCTGAAAATAAGTGTTGATAACTTTAAAATAGGGAAAAGTTTTAAAAAAATGCTCTTGGTTTCCAACTTTTGCAAATAGAGGTCTGTGGTTTCAGCGTTTGCAAATAAAGGTACGAGGTTTCATTCCGTTAGCAAAAAAGGGTACGGTCACTAACACCGTTTATTTTTGCTGACATGGCACTTTGACCACAATTTGACCAAAGAGTAATTTCGTCATTAAAAAAATAAAAAAATAAAAGTAAAAAAATATTTGTGGTTTGATTTTTTTTTGCAAATAACAGCCTGTGGTTTGATATTTTATTAAAAAAGAGGTATGAGGTTTGATTTAATTACCAAATACGGTTTTCGACTAATTTATAAATTAAAAATTACCAACAAATATTTTTGTAAAAAACAAAAAAAACAAATTTTTTTATAATGTAAGACTAATACTTAGAAGAATTGATCCATTTATACAAAACCTTAATTTTAATAAATCATCGACAAAATTATAATTCAAAATAATAAATTAATTATAGGGTCAATAATGAAGTTTCAATATTCATGTTTATTCAACCAAATTCTCATTCATTTTTTTTGAAATTCATGAAAATAGTATGAATAAAGTTGATCACCTCCAAAATAAAAAACATTCAAATCCAAAAAAGTACATACAAATCCAAATAAAACATTATCAAAAGCGATTGTTCTCAACATTTTGGTTTCTTTGTTTTTTTTGTTTCTTACAAGAATATTTGTTGGTAATTTTTTAATTTATAGATTAGCCTAATACCGTATTTGGTAATTAAATTAAATCTCGTTTTTTTAATAAAAACCAAACCATGGGCTGTTATTTGCAAAAAATCAAACCATAAACATTTTTTTTTACTTTTATTTTTTTATTTTTTTTAATGACGAAATTACACTTTGGTCAAATTGTGGTCAAAGTGCCACGTCAACAAAAATAAACGGTGTTAGTGACCGTACCTTTTTTGCTAACGGAATAAAACCTCATACCTTTATTTGTAAACATTGAAACTACAGACCTCTATTTGCAAAAGTTGAAAACCACTGACATTTTTTTAAAACTTTTGCCTTTAAAATAACAAGGCTTATTCATATTTTTGCACCAAAATAAAAGTCAAGCTCTCACTAATGCATCAACCAGCAAAACAAGAAATGTCTGAATATGCAATCAAGTTTGGTATAATCGGATGTGCAGCAATAGCCCGGAAGGTATCTCGAGCCATCATCCTCGCACCCAATGCTCATCTCGCCGCCGTGGCAAGTCGTACGGTGGAAAAAGCTGCAGCCTTTGCTAAAGCAAATAACTTCCCCTCTGATGCCAAGATTTATGGTTCCTATGAGTCCCTCCTTGATGATCCCGATATCGACGCGGTTTACATCCCTCTGCCTACAAGTCTCCATGTCAAATGGGCGTGTTTGGCTGCCAAGAAAAAGAAGCATATATTGTTGGAGAAGCCGGTGGGGTTAAATGTGGGTGAGTTTGATAAGATTATGGAGGTTTGTGAGACTAATGGTGTCCAGATTATGGATGGCACTATGTGGATGCATCACCCAAGAACCAAGAAGATGAAGGAGTTTTTGGATGATAAAGAGCGTTTTGGAGATATCAGAACGGTTCGCTTCTTTCTTTTTTTTTAATGGTGAACTTAGTTTTGCTGCAAGTTTTTTGAATTCATAACATGATTATTCTGAACTTCAGATTTCAGAATCAGCTTATATATGTTTGTTTATTGCTCTTTTTGCTTGCAATTCTGGTTGTGATCTTTGTTTCTTGTTAATATTTATTCCGGGCCATCTATAACCGTTGAATTCGAGAAATTCTTGGGGACTCCTGGACTTCCATGTGGCATGGAACTCCTCCCATACAATTATTGACATGTGTGTGGGTCCTACAAAATTGTTAAACAATGTAAGGTCCATATACACATCGAGAGGAGCTCCATCACCAATGAAATTCCTGGAGCCACAAGGAAGATCTCTTTAAATTCTCTATTTTTCTATATACGGTAAAACCTCTATATAGGAATATTATATAAGAATAACCTCTTAATTATTAAGAACTGAGAGTTTTTATTATAGTGACTTCTATATAGAAATTACCTCCCAATTGTTATACAAATAGTCTGGTCCCACGTGTATTATATGTAGATTTTACTGTATATAGAGAGATTGAAATTCATTTCATTTCCTCAGTCCCTTTAATTTGGCAGGTACTTTATGCTTGTTGAACTAAACCAAATTTGATGAATTGGTTGATGGCTAATGATTTAGTTGAATTTTGTTGAACTGAACCGAATGTTGTTGAATTTAAGCCATAAAGAACAGGGCTAAGTGCTCTGTTTTCCGTTTGTTATCCGAAGTGATGAGGACTTGAAATGGAGAGCCAAAACCT
Source organism: Euphorbia peplus (assembly GCA_028411795.1). Taxonomy (NCBI): domain Eukaryota; kingdom Viridiplantae; phylum Streptophyta; class Magnoliopsida; order Malpighiales; family Euphorbiaceae; genus Euphorbia; species Euphorbia peplus. The sequence continues at coordinate 20,538,780 of CP110844.1, forward strand.
TTCTCTGGGCAAAGCACAAATTTTTGTTTTTAATGTCAATTTCATGTTTTCTATCTTTGAGCTCAAGGCAAATATAAATAGGATGTTCTGTTTTGATTTTCAAGAATTATTACCTGCATCAGTTTACTATTCTCATATTGTTCAAGTTTATAATTAATGTGAAATCGCATTACCAGTCTTTGTTACATAGTTCAATCTCATGCTCTTACTATTTATTATTTAATGATGGAAATTCCCTATTACAAAATCTTAAGTCTTTGTTCAGTGTGTTTTTGTTTGTGCCTAAACATATATACTTTACTATACATTTAGTTGTTATATTTTCTGATCTTTATGCCTCTGAAGTCTTTAGCTCATCACATATGTATTTCAAATAGGAAATGATGTATGTGCACCCGAACCAAGATATATATTTTTTGGATTTAATGTCTTGAATGATTGTACATCAAGTGGTATGTTTCAAAAATATGATGATCTGTTTGGAGTTTCATGAATTATATACGTCCCTGTCTTTTTAGTATCCTCACAAGATGAAGGACTTTTTGTCTGATAAGGACCCTTTTTGGCGATATCAGAACGGTTCACTTCTTTCTTTTTTTTTCTTTTTACTTCCTCTGGATATACTTGTTAAATGTTTTTAAATAGGAAAAAGAATTTTTAGGATGATGAAACTTACATGAATGTTTGTTTTGCCTCTGAATTTAACTCAGCCTAAACATTTTATGCTGCGCTTGATTTTGCTGTTGCAAGTTTTTTGAGAGTGGATCTCTTGTCTTTTATGGTAAAATGTGGTTGCCCTAGACACATGTCCGCCATCGATTCGCTTGGATAGAGTCCGTTATGGGTGATTTGTTGGGAATTACTTGGTTAACGCCCCTCGTGTGATGGTGATGCCTGCCATGATATCACATAATTTTGTCCGTGGTCTTCCTTTCCATGATATCAATAGTGATGATTCTCTAAAGCTGGGGTGGTTCTTTACCGTTGTGTCCGTGGTCTTCCTTTCCATGATATCACATAATTTTGCTGAATTTCAGATTTGAGAGTCAGGTTATATATGTTTGTTTGTTGCTCTTTTTGCTGAAATTTGGATGTGATCTCTGTGTCCTGTTAAACTCAAGTCAAAAATATAAGATGATCTATTTTCATTTTCAAAAGTTATTACCTGCTACATACATCCCTGACATCAGTTATTATTCACATATTGTTCAATTCAAAAAAAAACAATTTATGTGAAAATGCATCTCCACTCTTTGCCACCTCATAGTTCAGTCTCATGTTCTCAGTATTTAGAATTTCCCTACTGCAAATCTTAATTCTCTGCTTAGTGTACTTCTGTTTGTCCGAACATACATATGCTACTACATATTTACTTGTTATATTATCTAATCCTTATGTCTCTTAAGTCTTAAAATTTGGACAAAAGATTCATGTTTTTTTGATAAACTATTGCTTAGGAAAAACTAAGTGCTGAAAGATTCAACATTTAGATAGGATTTGGGTTTTATAATCATAAGCTATGCACGTCACATGATATGATTTCTGTGTAGGCTCACTTGTATTTGTATGAAATATCTTTGCAAAAGGATTGGTTCCATGCTTCAAGGGGTGGCCAAGGGATGGTTCTGAATCAGAAATGGCCTGGTCCACAAGTGGTTCATTTTCATTTTAGTTGTAAAAACTTGAATGGCATTGAATCATCTTCTGAAAAGAACTATAAATCTGATTAAATTAATCAAATTTCTAATTAAGTTTAGAAGGGTATAAACCAAAATAGGTACAGAAACTCACAGATCATAACTTGAATTGTCCCTTCGATGAGATTGCATCTTTTCATGAACGAAATAAACAGTTTATAAACTGTGGTCAAACTTACATGTTTCATGTTTACACAACCATCACATATATGTTATTATTTGTGCTTTGTGATTCCTTGAAATCTCATTCTATAGTCTCACTTTGGTATAATCTGCAGATACACAGCTGGTTCACATATGGTTGTGACGAGGACTTTCTGAAGAATGACATTCGTGTGAAACCAGATCTTGATGGTCTCGGTGCCCTAGGTGATGCTGGATGGTACGGTATTCGGGCAATCCTGTGGGCTACTGACTACGAATTGCCAAAAACAGTCGTAGCCTTGCACGGCCCGATTTTAAACGAGGCAGGGGTGATTTTGGCCTGTAGCGCATCGTTGCATTGGGATGATGGGAAAATAGCAACTTTCCATTGTTCTTTCTTAACACATCTGACAATGTATATCACTGCCCTTGGAACTAAAGGAACACTGCATCTTGATGATTTCGTTATTCCTTTCAATGAGAAGGAATCCTCTTTCACTGCTTGTTCAAAAGCTTGGTTCAGTGAGCTCTCAACGGGTTGGACTAACTCCCCTAGCAAGCATAATGTTGCTCTAGAAATTCCGCAGGAAGCTTGTATGGTTAGAGAATTTGCTCGGTTGGTTACGAACATTAAGGTGAATGGAGCAAAACCTGATCAGAGTTGGCCCGTTCGTAGTAGGAAGACTCAAATGATAATTGATGCGGTGAAGGAATCGATTGAAAGAGGTTTCGAGGCTGTCAAGATTGAGAATTGATTGTGATGCTCTTATGTCTTTCTTCGCGAGGTACTTATTTGCTTCGGTTTGAATTATGAGGCTGGTTTTGTTTACATGTAATTCTTAAGAATGTTTTGGCATCTCTAGCTCTCTATTTCAACAGATAGATGAGATTATTCTCCTTGATGTTGTTGCTACATTAATGAAAATTCTAACACCAGTTTCAAAATAAGCTAAAGACCATAGACATCATTGGGCCGGAATGTTGAGGAGGTTATTGCCAAAGCAAATACAATCATGATTTTGGCAACAAGATGTACCAATTAGATAGCCATGTTCTTTATAACTGAATTGAACCGAATACTACCAATCTGAACTAAAGTGTATTTACGGAAGGAAAATTATTGAACTGAATCAAATACTACTGCACTAAACTGAAATAAATTACTGATAAGGCAACGTAATTATAAAAGATCTCTGCTCCTTTTTGCTATTTCGACAATAGTCTTGAATCCATAATCTCAATCCTAACAAATTTATCCTGCTGCTGGTCTAATTTGAGGATAAAACACAGCAAAATTAATTGGAATCTCCAATTTTTAATTTTTTTTTTCTTTTGCGGAAATAGTCTTAAACTAGTAGGTTATCTTCATCACTATTGATATCTCCAATTAATTAAAGTAATTGTGCCAAAGAAGTTCATGAATTGAAATGTTGCATTCCTTCAAAATCCAAGATCCCTTTTCCCTTTTTTAATAAAAAGCGGCAACTAGAAAAACGACTTAGCATCTCAATTAGGATTTCCAAGATTGACCTAAATATATTAAAAACAAAAATAACAAAAAGGGCATGAAAATTATACAAACAATATTTCTCAACTAATTCAAATCGTCAAAAATAAATCGACTACAAAAGCTAAGTGCAAAGAACCACCACATCATATCCGAACATTGGCTACAATGGCGAGCAAGAACATTCGTTCCTCTATTCCTCTCCAAAAAAATTGTGTGAAACCACAAGCTGCAAAAAAGATGCATGATGAGCCAAAAAATAGAGCATAATAAAGTGGGTATTTCATATCTAGTTTTTCCAAACAAGGCTTATTCATAACAAAATGCAATTATGTGGCAAAAGTGGGTAAAGTGAGTAAAGTAAAAACCATCAGAAGCTTACTCTCGTAGCGTGTCAGTAGGATCTTTGCAAGCCAGTACTCGTCGAGAACACAGCTGGACGGACAAAACTTCAAGGTCGGAGAGGCGTCGGGAACGTGCTCCTAACGGTAGACTTTGCACTTTGTGGCTCCAGGGGAACCTTGAATTGGATGACCTGGATGCACTTATCCTCGAGGATGATGAAAATGCCCGGTTAACTTGGGCAATAACCGAGATGTCAGGAGATTTGTGTCGCGAGGACTTATGTTGGGAATGTACTGTAACACACAGGTCCAATACCATGTAGATATTGTCCGCTCTGGCCCAAATCCGTCACCATTTGGCCACACGAATTTAAAACACTTCATGCATGTATTGGGTCCATATATCACTTATAAACCCTAGTCATCCTCTCTCTATTTCTAATGTGGGATTCAGTTAATCCTGTCTCCATCACCATCCCTTAGGGCCGCTCCTTGTATAGGTCTTCCTACCCTAGTTGTGAGCGAAAACGAGTGCTCATAGCGGCTTTAGCCTTCTTTGACTAAAGTCTCCACCCGGCCGATTCGAAAAACGTGTAAATCGACTTATGGACCGATTTCCTTTGAAAACCAGAGATTCCATATATGTTTATGAATACAACTTATTAGTTCTGACATTCTAGATCCTAGAGGATCTTTAATGCAACATAGCTCATTATATGTCTTGTATTTATTTAGTGATCATACAAAAGTAGTAAATAAAGAAATACTTGTATAGTAAACCGTATAGTGAGCAAAGTAAAAACTCTCAGAAGCTTATCCTCGTAGCGTGCCAGTAGGATCTTTGCAAGCTAGTACTCGTCGAGAACAGAGTCGGGCGAACAGAACTTCGGGGTCGAAGAGGCGTCGGGTAGGTGCTCTTAATAATAGACTTTGGACTTTGTGGCTCCAAGAGAACTTGAACTTGGATTACCTGGATGCACTTATCCTTGAGGAGGATGAAAAGGCCGGGTTAACTTGGGTGATAGCCAGGATGTTAGGAGATTTATATTGTGAGGACTTTAGTTAGGGATGTACTGTAACACACATGCCCAATGCCATGCAGATATTTGTTCGCTTTAGCCCAAATCTGTCACCATTGGGACACACATCTTTAAAACACGTCATGCATGTATTTGGTCCACATATCACTTATAAGCCCTAGTCATCCTCTGTCAAATCCGACCCTAAAAAAAATCGAATATGACGGTGAGACGATATCTTAGACATACACTTGTCTAAAATAGTGCCTCGATATGTAACCAGAACAACGAGAAGACAACTCAAAACTTCACTTCAAAACTTTCAATCTAATTCTAAATAGAAAAACATTCAATTTTGAGCTACAAGATCCATGTCTGAATCTGCCTACTAAACAACATTACACCAAATTAAGTGCAAAACTCCATAACTTCACAACTATAATTATACATTGCCAAAATTAGAATACAAACATCAAACTCGACATTTCAGTTTGATTATTACATATATCACACCCAACTGCTACTACTAATAACAAGCCTATTTACTAACTTAAACATATCAATATATACATTATGCACAAGTGCATGATGATATGCAATACCCTAGTAGACGACTTGCTCACTCTAACCGAATCCAAACCTCGAGCTACGGACGAGTACCTCCTCGTAACCTTGAACTTTCTTGCCTAAAAACATTAAAACATTTGAAAAGATGAGACAAAATCTCGATAAACAACTATCAACTATGAAAATAGAATACTTAAAATAGCTATATAAATATACCATGAAAAATATCAGAAATAGATAACAAAAATTCGAGCTTGTAAGCATAGTTTTATTAACACAATATTAATCAAAACTTTACAATTTTCACATCAAAAGCAATAAGATTTCACACATATAACATTGTATCCATTATAGATTATCCCTCATATGATTCAATCCACAACTCATAAGCAAATTCGAGACGTCTCTATAACCGTGCTGATCCCGTATGGTCTTACCCACCTCCTCGTTGCCATACCCAATAGGTCTTTATCCAACTGTGTACACAAGCCACATTCCTTACTGAATATGGTCTTTCAATAACATAATCACCATTCCGGATAACTCTAGATAGATACTAAAACATTTCCCAACATCAAAACTCATCAAATCATCTTTAAATCAATTCAAATTACCCAAACATCATAAATGTTTACTTGCACAAATACCTTCTCAAAATCAATCTTCATAATCATCAAACCATACTCTTTAGTTATCATATAATCTCAAAATCATATGTATCAAAACATACTCTTTCAAAGCATTAGAATTTCTGAAATTTACATAAACATATACATAAATTAAAGACTTAATTCACAGAACCTTCAAATCAAACTTGTAAAAGAACTAAACCCTAGAATATAGTTTGAAGATCAAATCAACAAAAAACCCACTGATATATATACATATATATGTAACCAAAATCAATTTATAGTTGATAGTTACTTACCTCTACAAGAATTCAAAAGAAAACACTCTAATGACTCAAATCTGCCCGAAGATGTTTTTAGACCATTCTTCCTCCACAGACATTCAACTAGAAATTCCTTTAGGGGAAACTTAGTTCTATATGTCTAGAAGCTACGGTTTTAATTTCGTGACGTTACGTCAAGTACAACTCCGGATATAGCAAAAATGGTGGGATTGGTTATGGATGAACGAAAATGGAAGAAAGGAGAAAAAAGGAAGAGAAATGAAGAAAATTTCATTTTTGGCTGATTCAAAAAGATGAGTCTGGAGTATGACAGTCACAAGATAGGTAAATATCACTTAGAGTCCTCCAACTTATAATATCTTTTAAAAAGTCCACCGAACTTTTGATTTATAGCTAAAAGCATAAATTGTCTTCCTAACTAGGCATACTTCACTTATTCTACTCCTACCCCATTATGAAGGCATACTATATTCTAATAATAAGGTATGAACTCTTAAATAAAGGAATGGTTGTGACATCCTCTCTCTATTTCCGATGTGGGATTCAATTCATTCATGTCCCCATCACCATCCCTCAGGGCCGCTCCTTATACAGGTCTTCTTACCTCAACTGTGAGCGAAAACGAGCGCTCAGAGCGGCTTTAGCCTTCTTTGACTAGAGTCGCCACCCGCCGGCCTGGAAAATGTGTAAACCGGCTTATGTACCGATTCCTTTGAAAACCAGAGGTTCCATATACATTGGTGGATACAACTGATTAGTTTTGACATTCTAGGACCTAGAGGACCTTTAATGCAACTGATGTGCACAGACTGTGCGGGTGTTTTGATAGTATTTAGGGCTGTTTCATTGCACTTATTTGCATCTTTTATCTCTTTTTCGTATTGTTTGCTTATAAATGCTTTGGAGCAGGTCTGATTGCTTGTTGAGAGAAGTCTGTGCTGAAAAGGAACATTTTGAAGTCTTGAGCTGGGAAAGAAGCAGTCTGTGCTTGGAGAGTAGCCTGTGCCAGGGAGGAGAAATGCTTTTGAAGACCCGTGTCATGCTGGTGACGTCATTAGGGCGCGCGCCTGTTTTGCTGTCTGTTATTGCGTCAGAACTTTGTCCTTTTTGTTGGGTATTTTGGGGATTGCCATTTATTAGGGCATCTTTTTGTTTGTCTATTTAAGGGAATGTTCCCCTTTGCTTGTAGAGCAACCCTTTTGATACACTTTTATCTTTATCTTTTCACCAACTTTTCTGAGTTAGCTTTTGTATTTTTCTCTCTTATTTCGTACGGTTTTCTGGGTTTCTTCCTTGGTATTCTGCCATTGAAGGAGGGAGCTCTTCCCTTTGAATTCTCTTAATACAAAAGTTATATTTTGAATGTTATTTGGTGTTTATGATATAGATCTTTCGTTATGAGTAGTGAGTAGTTCTATTTGCATGGAGTGAGCTGGGAAGGCAATGCCGGAGCTCTAAATATCTTTGTTAAGTTGTTTTTACGTGGTTAACTTGTAGATCTGTGCTTAAGAGATCATTATATATTAAAGGCCTTGATATATATGCTTGGTTTGTCTATGTTTCGAGAGAAAATAGGTAAGATCTGGATCTAGACTACAAGGTTAAGCAAATAATATGCTAGAGATGGCTGTTAACCTTGCTTGATGTGTACGGTACTCTAGAGAGATCAGAGTGACCCTGTTCCGATTCATAGGCATGTGCAAGTTAGGTGAAAGTCCGCAGAGATGCTATTTCACCTTCCTTTTATTCGTTCTCGCCATGGAGACGTGGGAGAATGATACTGTTGGGAACCACTTGACCACGTATTAACAAGTTTAACTTAGATCTAAGAGATCTGTGCTGCGCTAGACCCTGTGCTCATTCCATGTGCTCGTTTATTATTGTTTTACAACACCCTTTTCTTAGCCTTGTGCTCAGAGAACATCCCTGTTCTCACCCAAATCTGCCTGTTACAATTTGCTTACTTGCTTTCTCTTTATTCATTGTCATTTCCTGCTTTAGAAACCCCCTTGTTACTAGACTCTCTTTAATCTTAAACCCTGAAACGAATGACCCAAAGATCTCTGTGGATCGATACTCGTACTTACGTTTTATACTGTGATTGATGACCCTGTGCGTATATTGACTATTTTATACCCCTGTGCTAAAACACGCATCAATTTCTGGCGCCGTTGCCGGGGATCTTTTTGGTGTTTTTCGTTTTATTTGAGATTTTTGAGAACTTGACTTGTGTGTTACGTTTGGTAGATACTGTTCTTCTTGTTTTGTTTGTTTATGCACAGATCTGTTCTACCTGAGTTTCTTATCGATCTTGAGATTGAAAAGACTTGTAGGAAACGTAGTGGAGCTGCTCGTCGTGCTAGACGTTTACAAAAACATTTAGCTCAGGCAGCCAATGAGAATACGCTTAGTCATAACGTTTAGAATCACTCGAACTTGGATATTGAGATTGAAACTGATCATAACAATCTAGATTTAAATATTCCTGAACCTGAAATTGTTCACATGGATCCAGCTAGACCATGGATGGACACTGAAGCTCCTAATGCTAATCGACACAACTCTGCTATAGTTGTGCCTGATGAAGGTGCTCATATTTTTGAAATTAAGGCCTCCATGATTCACATGCTCCAAGCAGCTGTGCAATACAGTGGACTGCCTCATGAAGATCCACACAGCCACATACATGATTTCATTGACATGTGCAACAATTTTAAAACGAACAGGGCTGTGTCGGATGATTGTATGCGTCTTAAGCTATTTCCTTTCACTTTGAAGGATCGTGCTAAGCAATGGTTGAAAAACTGTCAACCTCGATCTATCGATTCTTGGGACTCTCTTGAGAGACACTTTTTGACTAAGTTTTTCCCTCCTAAGCAATTGATTAAGCTTAGGAATGAAGTTTCACAATTCCAGCAAAGAGCTGATGAATCCCTTTCTGAATCTTGGGAAAGATTTAAAGATTTGTTGAGACGTGCTCCTAACCATCAAATTCCTTTATCTATGCAGGTGCAGACGTTTTATAATGGTTTAACTAATGCTAACAAAAGTGTTTTTGAATCAGTTGCTAATGGTGAACCAGATTCTATGTCCGCTACGGAGATGTATGCCCTCATTGAGAAAATGGTTTCTCAAAGTTACAAATGGCACTTTGACAAGAAGGATGAACCTGATGATCCAAGTCCTGTTATTATCCCTGCTGTTTCACAATTGGCTATGCAAATGGCTGAACTTACCAAGCAGATTGCTCGAATGGGTACTCAAACTGTTGCTGCTGTGTCTCCTGCACAACCCTGTGTTTGCACATACTGTGGTGAAAACCATAGATCTGTGGATTGTGTTGCTAATGAACCTAATCCTGAACATGTTGATTATATCAACAGTAATCCTCGTCCTTATCAGCACAACCCTTCCAACTACAACTCTGGTTGGAACAAGCCTAATTACCAATGGATGCCTAATCCTCACCAAAACAGTGCATCTGCACAACCCTCTGCATTCCAGAACCCTCAGCAATTTAACCAAAATCGCCATAACCCACATTCCAATCCTATCCCTGTTGACAAAGAACCATCTATGAAAGAGATGATGGCCCAATTCATGCAACAAACCCAATCTTCCATCAAGGGTTTGGAAACTCAAATGAACCAGTTGTCTAATATGGTTAACCCTCGTACCAAAAATGCCTTGCCCACTAAACCTGAGGATAATCCTAAGGAGCAGACCTTGCTTGCTATTGAGTTACGAAGTGGTACCATGTTGCCCTCTGTGCCTATGCCATCATTTGCATAACCCTCTGTTGATAGTGCAATACCTACCCCTGTTCCCATCTCACTTGATGAGGAATCTGAACCTACTGTTGTTGTTCAACCTAGCCCTCCCACCAAACCCGTTGTTCCTGTGGTTGTACCAAGGCCCCCTGTGCCTATTTATAAGCAGCCTGCGCCCTATCCAGGTCGTTTGCTAGGAAGCAAGTTGGAAACCAGCTATTCCAAATTCATTGACAGATTGAAGAAGCTTGAGATCAATATCCCATTTGCTGAGATGTTGGTTGAGATGCCAAAGTATGCCAAATTCATGAAAGAAATGTTGCAAAACAAGCGCAAGATGGAGAGTGTTGCATCTGTGCAACTCAACAATGCTTGTTCCTCTATTCTTTTGAACCTGCCACTCAAACTTCAAGATCCAGGGAGTTATACTGTACCCTGTTCTATCAATTCTTTGCATATTAAGAATGCCCTGTGTGATCTAGGAGCTAGTATTAACATGATGCCATATTCTGTTTACATGAAGTTAGGACTAGGTGAACCACCTGCTACCAAACTTTCTTTGAAATTGGCTGATAGATCTATTAAGTATCCTAGAGGTTTTGTTGAAGATGTTATAGTCAAGGTTGATAAGCTTTATTTCCCTGTTGACTTTGTTATCATGGATATTGCTGAAGATTCTCAAGTCCCAATTTTACTTGGTAGACCATTCTTGGCCACTGCCAAAGCTCTCATTGATGTTGAGCATGGTTCTCTCACCTTGAAGGTTGATGAAGAGCGAGTCACTTTTAAGATTCAAGATGCTCTTAAGCACTCTTCTTCTAGTGATGACCAATGTTATTATCTTGATGCCACAACTGAATTCCCTTGGTTTCAGCTTCAAGATTATGATACTTTTGAGGAGATTTCTGAGGAAAGTTCTTCTGCACACCCTGTGTTAGAGTCTAAGGATACACAACCTGTGATCTCTATTGATGAAGTTAAACCTATCCTTGATAAGTTTGGTTCCTCAATATATCAGAGAATTGTGCAACCTACTTGTGCCTTTTTACAGAACATGAAATGGGAACTCACCCCACTTCAGAAGCCTTCTATAGAAGAACCACCAGACCTTGTGCTTAAACCATTGCCCTCTCACCTAGAATATGCTTTTCTAGAGTCAAATGGGAAGTTGCCTGTGATTATTTCTTCTGCTCTTACCTTAGATCAAAAGGAAAAATTATTGGAAGTTCTTAGAGCTAATAAACCTGCTCTTGCTTGGAAAATTTCTGATGTTAAAGGTTTATCACCCGCCCTGTGCGAACATAAGATTTTCATGGAAGAAGGCAATAAGCCTATTGTCCAACCTCAAAGAAGGTTGAATCCTAAAATGAAAGAAGTTGTTCATGCTGAAGTTGTGAAATTATTTGCTGCTGGTATTATTTTTCCCATTTCTGATAGTACTTGGACTAGCCCTGTGCAGGTTGTACCTAAAAAGGGTGGTTTCACAGTAGTCAAGAATGAGAAGGATGAACTTATTCCAACTCGTACTGTTACAGGTTGGAGAGTATGCATTGATTATAGAAAGTTGAATGAAGCAACTAGAAAGGATCACTATCCTTTACCTTTCATTGATCAAATGTTAGAAAGACTTGCTGGTCATGTTTACTTTTGCTTTTTAGATGGATATTCGGGATATTACCAAATCCCTGTCTTTCTTAAAGACCAGGAGAAAACCACTTTTACATGTCCATATGGTACATTTGCTTATAGGCGCATGCCTTTTGGCCTGTGCAACGCACCTGCTACGTTTCAGAGGTGTATGACAGCCATTTTTGATGACATGATAGAAAAGACTGTAGAGATTTTTATGGATGACTTTTCTGTTTTTGGAAAGTCTTTTGAGTCTTGTCTTTTGAATTTAGAGTCTGTGCTTAAACATTGCACAGAGACTTGCCTTGTGCTAAACTGGGAAAAGTGCCATTTTATGGTCACTGAAGGCATTGTGCTTGGTCATAAAATTTCTGCCAAAGGAATTGAAGTGGACCGTGCCAAAATAGAAGTCATAGAAAAACTGCCTCCTCCTACTTGTGTTAAAGATGTTCGTAGTTTCTTAGGACATGCAGGTTTCTATAGACGTTTTATCAAGGATTTTTCTAAGATAGCACAACCCTTATCTGCCTTGCTTCACAAGGAAGTTGACTTTACCTTTGATGAGTCTTGTCTTATTGCTTTCAAACAACTCAAGGAGAAGTTGATTACTTCCCCTGTGCTTATCTCTCCTGATTGGGATTTGCCCTTTGAGCTCATGTGTGATGCTAGTGATTTTTGTGTTGGGGCTGTCCTTGGCCAACGCATTGACAAACATTTTCGCCCAATTTTCTATGCTAGTAAAACTTTGACTGATGCACAACTCAATTACACTACTACTGAAAAGGAATTGCTTGCTGTTGTATTTGCATTTGATAAGTTTCGCTCTTATTTGGTCTTATCTAAGGTCATTGTGTACACAGACCATTCTGCCTTGCGCTATCTTTTTGCTAAACAGGATGCAAAGCCAAGATTGATTAGATGGTTGCTCCTTTTACAAGAATTTGATTTGGAAATTCGAGACAAGAAAGGTTCTGAAAACCTTGCTGCTGATCACTTGTCCAGAATTGAAGGTGTTCCTCAGGCTGCACAGCCTGCTATCACTGAAACTTTCCCAGATGAGCAATTATATGCTGCACAGGTTTATTCTACCCCTTGGTATGCTGATTTTGCAAACTACCTCGTGTGTGGTGATATGCCTGTTGAGTTTTCTTATCATAAGAAAAAGAAATTCTTGTCTGATGTGAAGAGTTTTATTTGGGATGACCCTTATTTGTTTAAATTGTGTGCTGACCAAGTCATTAGGAGATGTGTCTCTTATGATGAGGTGCCTTCCATTCTAGAACATTGTCATTCTAGAGAGGCTGGTGGCCATTTCGGTGCTTCACGCACGGCTGCCAAAGTTTTACAATCCGGTTTTTATTGGCCTACTATCTCTCAGGATGCCCACAAGTTTGTGCAGACCTGTGATGCTTGCCAACGCACAGGCAGTATTTCACGCAAAAATGAAATGCCACAACATGGTACTCTTGTGTGTGAAATATTTGATGTGTGGGGAATAGATTTTATGGGACCCTTTCCCAGTTCCCATGGTTTTAAGTACATCCCAGTCATGGTAGATTATGTGTCTAAATGGGTGGAAGCTTTTGCTACTGTCACCAATGATGCTAGGATAGTTGTCAAACATTTGAAGCAACTTTTTGCTCGATATGGAGTACCCCGTGCAATTATCAGTGATAATGGTACTCACTTCAAAAATGCTCAGTTTGAGAAGTTAATGACAAAATATGGAGTCACGCACAGGCTTGCTACTCCATACCACCCCCAAACTAGTGGGCAAGTGGAAGTCTCCAACAGAGAACTTAAGAGAATTTTGGAAAAGACTGTTGGTAGAGCTAGGAAAGATTGGCAAAAGCACTTAGACAATGCTCTTTGGGCTTATCGCACAGCCTTCAAAACTCCTATTGGTATGTCACCATTTAGGCTTGTGTTTGGTAAAGCTTGCCATCTTCCAGTAGAATTAGAGCACAAAGCCTATTGGGCTGTGCAGTTTCTGAACTTTGATCCAAGTTGTGTTGGAAAGCACAGACAACAACAGTTGTGCGAGTTAGATGAGTTCAGATTGGTCGCTTATGAAAATTCCAAACTTTACAAAGAGCGCACCAAACTTTTGCATGATAGTACGTTGACTAGGAAAGAGTTTTCCCCAGGACAACAAGTGTTATTGTTTAACTCTCGTTTTAGGTTGTTTCCTGGAAAGCTCAAGTCCAAGTGGTCTGGTCCATTTGAGGTTGCACAAGTATTTCCTCATGGGGCTGTGCTTCTGTCTAATCCAGATGGAACTCAGTTCAAAGTTAATGGCCAGCGTTTAAAAGTTTATTCTGGACCCCTTGTGCCAGCTGTGGTTGCCTCACTCCGTTTGTTTGAGCCTCCATGAAGCACAACCATGGAGCCCTGTGTCTAGCTTCTGTCACCAAACGAAGCATTGTTACTTAGTTGTTCTTCTTGTATTTTTGTTTTCGTTTTGTTTTTAGTTGTTTGGTCTTCAATTCTTTTCTTTTCCCGTCTCCACTGAGGACAGTTTCGTTTTAAGTGGGGGGGAGGACCTGTGCTGAGTTTTGACTTAGTAGTTTTTGCAAGATTTTGTTAAGTTAAAATTTTTGACTTTGAATTTTGTTTAAGGCAATTTAATTTGCCTCTTTTGCTGAGTTCCACTTTTCAGGAAGACTAAAAGGCCTAATTTGGTGATTCAATTTTTAAATTGGATTTTATTTGGCTAAAAATGGTAAAAATCAGAGGCGTGCATAAAGGTGACCCTCCTAATTTGGGAAACGTGGCAGAGATTTTTTTCTCCACGCGCGCTCAAATCCGGTAAGTTCCGTTGTTCTCTGCCCTGTTCTCCACGTGTCCGAGAAAGGTGGTAAGTGGGTAAGAGAGGTTAAATGTTATTTCCTTTTTAATTTTCAAATTTTAAAATTTTGATTTGATTGGATTTTGTTTTAACCGGTTGAAGAGTGGTGTGCTTGATTAAGTTTGCTATTTAAAGGAGATTAATTTCCTTTACTTTACTTTTCACAACCCTCAAACTCTTTCTTCTTCGTTTCTCTTTTCTCTCCAAAACCCTAACCCCTGTTTTTCGCCATGAGTACTTCAAAAAGAAACACTAGAGCTTCTGCTGCTAAGGCTAACCCCAAGAAAAAGTCCAAAACCCTTCTTATCCAGGACCCAAATGACCTCACCCCTTTCCAACAGTCCCTTTTCACCTTTCAATCCGATGCTCATAGGGAAAAGTTCGAAATTTTTAAGTCTTATGATTTCCTTAACCCTCGTTTTGTCTGTGTTGATTCTTTGAAGGAGCTTGATTTGGATGAGTATGTGTTGGGCAAGTTGAAAGTTCTGGGCTTTGAGAACTTCATTGCCATTAGGGAGGATGGTTTTTGGGAGCCCACGGTGGAGTTGGTGTCCACTTTTGAGATTGTGGTGAATAAGCACACTAGGGAGAAGGAGTACTGCTTCAAGGTGATGAATTTTGAATGCAGGAGAACATTGGAAGAGTTCAACTGTGATTTTGGCTTTGTGACTGATGAAGAGTCCATGAGTGAGTCATTCCGGAACAGCCTGTGCGAACCTCCACCAGAGTTCAAGCCTGCTGAGTTTTGGGCACATATCTCTGCTGACCGATCTCGTTACAATTCCAGAGTCTCTAAGTCAAGCCAGATCAGGACCCCTTTGTTGAAATACATGCAGCGCTTCTTTTCTTTCACCCTGTTCCCCAGAGGTTTGAATCACAGCACTGTGCCTCTCTCTGACCTGTTCCTGTTGTGGTGTGTTGAGAACAACAGGAGGGTCAATGTTGGGTACCGGTTCGGGAAGCACTTGAACTCCATGACTGCCAAAGAGGGTGGAACCTTGACCATCGCTCCTTATGTGACTGCCTTGATCAAGAACCGGAAATTTTTCTCTCCGAGCAGGCACATTTTGACCAAAAAGTGTGAGATGTCCCCCTTTGACTGTGCTTTGATGTTCTCAATAAACATCTGCAGGAAAGAAGGAGATCAGTACATCCTGAACAAGGAATGCTGTGAGCCTGTGCCTGAGGAGGATGAGGTGGAGGTTTTGCCTCAAGGAGAAGTTGCTGTCCCTGCTGCTGTGAAAGATTTGATGTCAATGACCCTGCGTGAAATTGCAGAGGCCTTTGTTAAGCTGCAGCGCAAGGTTGAAATGCATGATCAAGTGCTCTTTCCAAAGAAGCCAATTGTTGAGCAGGAAGTCTCTGATCCAGAGATTGAGGTGGTTTTAAAAACACCACTGGGACAACCTAAAAGGGAGTCCACCCCTGCTCCTTCTCTCTCAAAATCTGAAGCACAACCTGTGCCTGGGCAGCAAACCCCTGGTAATAAAAGGAAAGCTCTCTCTGAACCCGAAGCAGCTGCTTCTTCCTCTGATTCTATCTTTGATGATCAGAGGGAAACCTCTTCCCCTGTAGCTTAGTAGTTTTTGCCTCTCCAAGCAGGTATGCATTTCTATTTTACTTATTGCTTTTGCTGCTGTGGAGCTGTGCTGGTTTGCCCTGTGCCTTTTACTGTTTAAATTTTGATGTTTTGCATTCAATGAGGGCACTGAATGAAATAAGTGTGGGGGAGGGAGTAGTTAGTTTGAATGAGGCCGTTTAATTTTTTCATTTTTATTGCCTGTTCTAGCTAAAAGCATGCTGTTAAGATGTTTAGAGTAGGCTGTGCGCGAGAGCTTGTAAATATGTTATCCTCGCTAGTGATAAGGACTTAACTGCAAATTATTTAATCGATTATCTTTTTGTCTCTGTCAATTGCCATAGACTAATGTTTGCATGCAACCAGCTTTACCTTAGCTCTGTATATAAATGAGGATAGGGTAGTTGATGTGCCAAGTTAATCCCCCTGCCCGTCTCTAATGAGTTTGTGGAAGCCCAAAAGCGAAGCTTATGTTCGGTTAATGCCACTAGACCCAAAATTGAAACCGAAATTGATTAAAAGGGTAGCCAATGCGCTAAAAATTGAAATGAAATTGAAAATCTAACCAAAAATCAAAGCCAATGTGCTAAATCTGTGCTAAATTCTCATTCTACTCCTATGCCAATTGGTATGAGTAAGCAAAAGCTCTTCGATTTGGTTGCTAGTCGTAGGTTCGGAAGTATGTGCCAAAAGCACAAGACAACCGCTTATCGAAAGCTATTAACCAGATTGGGGATGAGAAAAATTTTGAAATGTGAAAGGTTGTGCTCAAAACTGTAAGTAAAATCTTTTGGTACTCAAGCCTGCTGGGTTAGCCAATTAAGCTTCCATCTTAATCATTAGGTTCCGGTTGCTGAACTTAAATGGGTAGGTAACTTGTCTCGGATGCTCCCATCACCGTCTTAAAGCTAAATGCTACCTGACTTAGTTAATAGTTGTAGGTTCGGGAGTATGTATCACAAATACAAGACAACCGCTTATCGAATCTATTAACAAGTTAGAGGGTAAAGTTAGTTGACTTGGTTCGTAGGTCTGGCATTGCAGTTTCAAGATCTTTTTGCTTAAATTCCTTGCGCATAAGTTAGTTTTTATCTCTTTGCTTGAGGACAAGCATTGCTCAAGTGTGGGGGATTTTGATGTGCACAGACTGTGCGGGTGTTTTGATAGTATTTAGGGCTGTTTCATTGCACTTATTTGCATCTTTTATCTCTTTTTCGTATTGTTTGCTTATAAATGCTTTGGAGCAGGTCTGATTGCTTGTTGAGAGAAGTCTGTGCTGAAAAGGAACATTTTGAAGTCTTGAGCTGGGAAAGAAGCAGTCTGTGCTTGGAGAGTAGCCTGTGCCAGGGAGGAGAAATGCTTTTGAAGACCCGTGTCATGCTGGTGACGTCATTAGGGCGCGCGCCTGTTTTGCTGTCTGTTATTGCGTCAGAACTTTGTCCTTTTTGTTGGGTATTTTGGGGATTGCCATTTATTAGGGCATCTTTTTGTTTGTCTATTTAAGGGAATGTTCCCCTTTGCTTGTAGAGCAACCCTTTTGATACACTTTTATCTTTATCTTTTCACCAACTTTTCTGAGTTAGCTTTTGTATTTTTCTCTCTTATTTCGTACGGTTTTCTGGGTTTCTTCCTCTTCTTCCTTGGTATTCTGCCATTGAAGGAGGGAGCTCTTCCCTTTGAATTCTCTTAATACAAAAGTTATATTTTGAATGTTATTTGGTGTTTATGATATAGATCTTTCGTTATGAGTAGTGAGTAGTTCTATTTGCATGGAGTGAGCTGGGAAGGCAATGCCGGAGCTCTAAATATCTTTGTTAAGTTGTTTTTACGTGGTTAACTTGTAGATCTGTGCTTAAGAGATCATTATATATTAAAGGCCTTGATATATATGCTTGGTTTGTCTATGTTTCGAGAGAAAATAGGTAAGATCTGGATCTAGACTACAAGGTTAAGCAAATAATATGCTAGAGATGGCTGTTAACCTTGCTTGATGTGTACGGTACTCTAGAGAGATCAGAGTGACCCTGTTCCGATTCATAGGCCTGTGCAAGTTAGGTGAAAGTCCGCAGAGATGCTATTTCACCTTCCTTTTATTCGTTCTCGCCATGGAGACGTGGGAGAATGATACTGTTGGGAACCACTTGACCACGTATTAACAAGTTTAACTTAGATCTAAGAGATCTGTGCTGCGCTAGACCCTGTGCTCATTCCATGTGCTCGTTTATTATTGTTTTACAACACCCTTTTCTTAGCCTTGTGCTCAGAGAACATCCCTGTTCTCACCCAAATCTGCCTGTTACAATTTGCTTACTTGCTTTCTCTTTATTCATTGTCATTTCCTGCTTTAGAAACCCCCTTGTTACTAGACTCTCTTTAATCTTAAACCCTGAAACGAATGACCCAAAGATCTCTGTGGATCGATACTCGTACTTACGTTTTATACTGTGATTGATGACCCTGTGCGTATATTGACTATTTTATACCCCTGTGCTAAAACACGCATCAGCAACCTATCTCGTTATTATCTTATATTTATGGTTATCAGACAAAAGTATTAAAATGCACAAACATTTGTATGGTAAACCGTAGGGTGATACGCTAAAAACCCTCAAAAGCTTACCCTCGTAGCGTGCCAGTAGGGTCCTTGCAAGCTAGTATTCATCGAGAACGGAGCCACGCGGACAAAACTTCGGGGTCGGAGAGGCGTTGGGGACGTACTCCTAACGATAGACTTTGAACTTTGTGGTTTCGGGGAACCTTGATTTGGATGACTTGGATGCACCTATCCTCGAGGAGGATGAAAGTGTCGCGATGACTTCGGAGCACTTTGTTGGTGCGCCCTAGTTCTTAGGCATAGTTATCTATCATTGTATTGCACTTTTGTTTATTGTACTGGATACTTTGATTTATGGAATAAAGGCATTAATTCATTCAGTTGATGTATCTTGTATTATATGCACTGTTTGAAGCATCCATTGATTATATATCATAAACAACCAGAGGCTAGTTCTACTCATGGGAATGAATAGAATGTAAGGCTTTTACAAACATGATATGTACATGTGTACAAGATATGTTTGTAGGTACGTATGACCAATATGGGACTTGGTCGATCCGCTTTAGAAGGCACATGGTGGGAGTGTCATTACCCTTCTATCAATGTAGATCTCTTTTATCTGTCGACCTTATTTCATTATAGTATTGAATGAGGAATTTGATTAGATTTGATATACGCCTAACAGGTCTGTAAAAGGATGCCAAATATGGGTATGATTGGTTTAATCAGTGAACTCATTCATACGGATAGTTGAAGTGAAGGGATTACCATTCACTATATTAGTGAGATGATATCACTAGGCCACTCGATAAGTTGAACTGAGAAATGTGTGGCCACACTCAAATAAGGTGGTTACTTGTCTGTTCTTCAGTTTAACTCAAGACTCGAAAAATATCTCAAGCTGTAGAGGATGACTTACACCGTGCCTCATGCTTGATATATGGATATGCATGGTAAGAGATATCTAAGAATTCTACAGGGATATCTGTCTGTATGAGATAGCTTTATACTGTAATCAATTACTGACTGACATGGTCTAGGCAACTCTCTATCAGTCATAGAGCTAATTGATTATGGCCCATAGGATCGTGCACACTAGACACTGAGACTAGCACTCGAAGAATTGATACATGTAATGTACTAATGAAGAACTTATTATTAGTTGTTAACTAATGATTTTAATTGATTATTTATTTTGATTGAAACAAGTTAAATAATTGTTTAGAGGGATTAATTATTCAATCGGGTTAATTAATTAAGCGATTGATTAATTATATTTTCTTTAAGGGTTAGTATGTGATTAATTATTACCTAATTGATGTTAATTGAATCTATTGTATTCTATTGGGGTACAATTAGATTAATTAAATTAATACATGTACTGAAACAATAATTAATCGACACACTATAAATTAATGTCAGATTAATGAAACCCTGGACTTTCTAACACAGAAAATCGAAACCCTAATTCCCTCTACACTGCAAGTGGCCGGCCGAACCCTACATGGAGATTCTGGAGCTCGTCGTTCATCGTTCTTCGTGCCTGACTCGAGTACCTGTCGTCTGAAGGTTTCGTGCATGTGATTTTGGAGGAACCACCGATCATGCGGCTCGTCTATCTCTCACAGAGGGATTCCATGTGAGTTCTTTAATGGCTTTAAATCACGTATATAAATTATTTTGAGGTTTTGATCAAGATCAGTTTTTTGATCAACGCATTAAAAGTTTTCCGCTTCCGCTGCTCTTCTCTGATTGTTGATTAAAATCTAACACACTTATCCTCGAGGAGGATGAAAGTGTCGAGAGGACTTAGGCGATAGCCAAGACGTCGAGAGATTTGTGTCGTGAGGACTTTATTGGGAATGTACGACCAAAATATCGAGGATATTCGGGGACGGGTTGCTTAGAGAGATATTTATGTCGTGAGGACTTTGGGGGGGGGGGGGGGGGGTTGTGATTAGGAAGGGAAATGGAGATTTGGGGCTCGAGACTAAGCAATTCTTTTTCTTTCCGAGGTAACTTTTCTTAGGCAACTTATGGAGGCAACTTATCAGGACTTAGAATTGCTTAGAACCGAGTGAGAGAGGGGAGAATGAAAGTGATTGTTGGTGACTTGAATGGAGGATTCAGACTCCTTATATAGGAATTGGAGGGGACCGTACGATCCTTGAGGAGTAACCGTACAATCTTCGCTTGGGGAGAGTACGATCCCCACAATGCTCGTCTCGGATCTAGATCTGGATCTCAGACGGGCTTTTTTAGAAGGCCCGTACGGGCTTACAAAGGCCCGTCTGAGTGTTGTAAGTTGTTTGGATTTTTCTGACACGTGGAGGATAAGGATAAGGACCGTATGGACATGTAGAAGGACCATACGGTTCATGTGTTGGAGACCGTTCGGTCTTGGTTTTCGGATGGAGACCGTATGGCTCCAGACTTAATCCAGTGCAGTCCCGTTTTGACCGACTTTTGTATTTTGGGCATAACTTCTTCAGAAGAGCTCGGTTTAGAAAGTTAAGACGTAGATCTACAACTATCATGTTTTCAGTTTTTCCTAATTAGGAGCCTAAAAGGGTCTAATTTGGCATACAAGTGGCACTATGTGCCGATTCTTATGAGACAGAGTTTTATATTGAGCAGAGTTGCACAGACCATTGCTTGTGAGACTTGAAAAGATATTTTACGTTTCATTGAGTTATGACTCCGGAGAGCCGATCCGTTCCTTTACTAGTACTGACGCTTGTTTCGTTTGGCTTCTCGAGGAGCTCAAAATAGCTTTCGTCATGGGGTTCGAAAACCAGTGCTTACACGGTGCCACCCACTCTGGACCGGGTCGTTACATGTACGGCCGAAATATCGAGGATATTCGGGTTCGAGATGCTAAGAGCGATGTTCGTGTCTTGAGGACTTTGGATGGGATGTATTTGTGCTTAGTGTTTTAGGAACTTAAAGCTCGATTTTCTTTTGGGAATTTCTTTAGGACTTATTCCCTATAAGTTAGGGACTTATTCGAGACAATTCAGGACTTGGAAAACCAAGAACTCAGAGTTAGGAACCTTAGGGGGAGAGGAAGAAGTAGTTGTGGTGCCTTTGAAATGAGAAATCTGACATGTATTAATAGGCCAGATTGAGGATCGTACGGTTCTGGTACAGAGACGGTACGGTCTTTGAATGGAGATTGTACGGTCCTTGAGAATCCCCATTCAGATTTAGATCTGGATCTCAGACGAACTTTTACAAGGCTCGTACGGGTCTTCTTTGAGCCGTACGAGTGTTATAAGTTGTTTGGCTTTTTCTGACACGTGGAGGATAAGGATAAAGCCCATATAGATATGTAGGAGGACCGTACGGTTCAGGCTTGGGTACCATACTGTCTTAGCTTGTGGATGGAGAATGTATGGTTCCAGACGCAGCCAAATGTTGTCCAGTCTTGACAAACTTTAGTATTTTAGGCATAACTTCTTCATACGAACTCTGTTTTACCCCCAAAAAGTCATTCAGGAAAGCTAAGACATAGATGCACAATTGGCCTCCAAGTGTGACTATGTGATGATTCCTATGAGGCAGAGTTTTATTTTGTGAAGACTTGCATGAATCTTTGTTTGGGAGACTTAAAAAGATATTTGACGTGTAATTAAGGGTGTCAATGACTCGTTCTCGGGTAGCGGGATGAGTGAGTTATGACTCTAGGGAGTCGTTTCTTTCCTTAACGAATATTAGCGCTTGCTTTGGTTGAAAGTTCGAGGAGCTCAAAAATCTTTCATCTTGGGGTTTGAAAACCAGTGTTTACAGTAGCCAATAAGAAGAGCTTGCTTGAAGAATAACTAATGAGAAAAGGTTGAGTAAAGCAACTTGTACTTGCGACAAAAAAATCTATTGTATCATCTTCAACTTTCGACTAGCGTGCACAAGAAGAGAAGAATAAAAAGAGAGTTAACTTATCAATGGGCTGGAAGCATCTTTTACCATCATTAGAGACTTATTTCCTTTTTGTCAACTTGCCAATGGTGATCTAAATGCACACATCCCTGAATTTTTTAATATGTGTCTCATGATGTGATATCGCTCTAGCTATTCTAATTTTAACTCAAAAATAAGGCTAAGACTTGGATTAAGAACTTGTAGCCTTGATCTATCAATACATGGAATAATATGGCCAAATCGTTCTTGAAAAAGTACTTTCCACCAAAAGAATTTATTAAATTGAGAAATGAGGTCACTCATTTGTCTCAAAGAACTGATGAATCATTGTCTACAGATTGGAAAATGAACAAAGAACTGCTACGGAAGGTTCCCAACCATGGTCTTTCAACTTGGATGCAAGTCCAAAACTTTTACAACAGATTGACATATACCTATAAAATTCAACTTAAATTTGGCGCAAAAGGCGACCCTAGAGAACTAGCACTAGAAGCTATTTATGAGCTCATCAAAGGACTAGTGAACATGAGCTAGAAGTGGATTTCTGTCCAAAATGATGGAAGAACCACTTCAGTGTACCGAGGTAAACTAGTAGATTAATAATTGTGCAATTAAATCAATCAAACTATACTATTTATTACCAATCGACCCTTAGTTTATTAGTTGTGTAATTAATCAATCAAACTATACTAATTATTACCAATTGACCCTTAGAATATAATTGGAGTCAATATGTTACTCAATTAATTACTATACCAATTAGTTAACTTAATTCAACGAATTAATTAGTCAATTGCACATGTGAATTAGTTACATATTTGAGAACCTAAATGGCATTGACCCTGACTATTTAAGTCAACTAATTATCAATCTGGTACCTCCTCAATATCATATACCTAATCAAGATTCATATGTTTTATGTGCATGATCCTTTGGATCCGTTTCCATGTGGGTGTGAGGGGGAGTCTCAACAATTGCAAGCGGGTTTTAGCAAATCATTACAATCCCCACATGAAACAGATTTTATGTCATTCAGTAGAATGTGAAACCCAAAATTGATCTCATCTTTCACCAACTGATATCTTCAGTATGAACTAGAGACATGGTGGCTGACATCCTCTCTATTGTTCATATGTTTCTTGATGTCTAAGTGAATTTTCCAATCGGATCAAGTTGTACAAACTTATCCGGACATGGCCATGTACTTTACAGTTCCACTTATCAAATGGTCGATGATATAATTTCATCATTAGATGAGTAATAATTCCATCACTCTCTTATCAGCATTAATCATGTTCAATTATTAACCTAACATACATATATTTAGCATCATATTATAGACCAATTAGGCACATATCGAAGTTGACCAGATTCCATATTAATGTCATAAGTAGGTCAAATCGGAAGATATTAGAGTCCTACCTGAGAAAGCTTTATGACACGTCTACCATGTGACTTTCTCATAGCGAATCGATCCAGTCCCATGTGTACCACATACATACCCGTGTTTACAGTTGATGTGCCTAGTACTATGGCTAGTATGTCATACTACCATATAACTTTCTAACACGCAAGTCTGTTGTATTATTCGTTCCCACGATTAGTACAGACTTGGGACATTTATGATATACAATCAATGGATACTTCATTCCTATTTACAACACATGAAATAAATGAAACATATTAATGCCTTTGAGAAACAACAGTACATATGATAATAAACTGAAACGAAGTTTAATACAAATCGTATCAAGACACATGCATAGGGCACACTAACACATTTATCGACCACCTTCTCATTTTTATTAGGAAAGAAATCTGACCAAAATTGAAGGTCCACATTAGGATGGTGCCTTTATCTCCTTCAACATTTTTATGTGGAATTTCAAGCATCAGGAGTCCCTTAATTGTTGTGACCTCCTTAGCTGGCCCAACACCTTTCGGATGACTATTTATTTCTGGAGCTTCTTGGGAAGACTGCAGGTTGGTGTTGGAATTTTGGGCTTCATGGAGAGAAGCGTTCAGGGCTCGGTTTTTCCTTTTTGCCTGGTGCATTTCCTTCAGAATATTAGTAAGATCCCTTTGCAAATGCCCCCTCTCATGGAAAATGGCAGCCTTCATTTTTTTTCCCTTATTTCTTGTAATAAGAGACATTTTCCATGAACCACAGCTTGATCCCTTTTGCAATTAGCGCATCTCTTTCGCGCCTCAACTCCTCCAACTCTTTCCTATCCTTTGTAACTCGTTCCAGCCAATACTCTTGCAGGGCGTAACAGTGAGGACAAGCGAGACATACAATAAGGGAGGTAGTTAATGGATGCATGAGCATAGAAAGGGAGGGATTCGATAAAACACTTATATCAGACAACTGATTTTGGGTAACTTTCTACGCTTTATCAAGGGGAGTGCTATCAGGGGGAGTGCGTCAAGTTTGGCCCTCCCTTGTTCAGTCAACATCAGCGGGGAAATTGACCTCCCTTCAAAAATAGGAGTTTCCTCCTCTGATGACGTTCCCCGTTGTGCCACTATTGTGCTCAGGACCTGGAATGGCTCAGATATTTAGGTCAGGAAGTACATTAAGAAAATAACACGAAAAGTGTAGTAAAAAGGGCATTACCTTGGGGACTAATTCATTTGGTTTAACGACGGGATTTATGGACGAAGTTTCAGGAGTATGGATTTTAGGGTCTTAATCATGACTCTCTCCTATAATTTTCAATTCCTTGTGTTGAGGATGACCAACATTTATACTCGATGCTATGGTAGCAGGAGCTATTGCTTGTTCTCCTTATGTGTTCCTTGTAGTTTTCTTCAAATGGAATGACTGGTTCATTTGAAGTCTCCATCACCTGATTCTCTGAGGTATTCCTCAAGATCTATTTTTCTTCTTTAGCATCATGAACTGGCCCCTCTGTTACAGCGACTTTGTTTTTGACTTTGAAAAGCCTTATTTTCTTTGGCAATGATTACTCTAGGGTATGGAAGAGATTAGCGCTCGGGGTCTTTTTGAGGCTCGTTTCTTAATAAGGATTATCTTATGGCTTGAAGGTTTGTTGTCCCCTCAAATTCATAACTCAGGGATAGGGCATTCTTTGGGCAACAAGGCTTATGTCCTCCTTATTCTCATTTCCTTTATCCTCTATTGCAAGGGAGTGAAAAATGAAACAACCAGGAAAGGAAGAAAGCTCTGTGTTACATACCAAGAGGTTTGGTTGAGGATGCATGACCTCTTCTTATCTTTATCAGAGGTTTCACCTCGATCTGTGATGTCCTTCTTTCTTTTCGGCCCTTAAGGGCTTGAGTAGATCCCTTTCTATGGGCTACTACATGTTCCTTGCCTGTTATAGGCACAATTAATACTTACATTATAGTGATGAACCCTAAGTGTTTTGATTATGTCCAAACGTTTCAGAAGATGAAATTTAAAATTTACTTACATACTTTTCAATGTTGACTAACAATTTTTGTTAAGTATTTGTATAAGTCTCTTAGCAGGTGCTGAATGAATACATTCTGTTGTTCAGAAGACTGTACAGAAGTTCTCTAACTCAGAGCTTCTGTTGCTGAAAGCAGTCAATCTGTGTTAAGGCAGAATTTCCCTCAGAAGCTGTTTTACTAAACTAGCCTCTGACTCTGAGGAAATTTGACTCTGAGAAATTAAGTTTCTTCAAAATCTGGAAAATTTCAGTTTTCCGTTTAGACACTTATTCACCCCCCTCTAGGTGATTCTGATCTTGTTAGGGCAAACAAGTGGTATCAGAGCGAAGGTCACTTCGTTTTATTTACAAAGATCTAACAATTTAAGTGTAAGATCCATCAGAATAAATAGAGATGGCCGGTAGAAATCTACCTGAGACTTCCTCTTACTGTATGGTTCCAGAGGGTGCTTCCACAACTAGACCTCCACTATTTAATGGTGATAACTACTCGTACTGGAAGAAAAGAATGATGTATTTCATTCAAGCCCAGAACATGAGTGCTTGGAATGTTATCACACATGGTGACTATATTCCAATCATAATGGAAGAAGGTCTGGGGAATGTTGTAATACCTCATAGGGAATACACTGATGATATCCTAAAGAAACTCCAAACTAATGCTTCAGCAATAAACATGTTGCATTGTGCACTTTCTGCTACTGAGTATAACAAAGTTTCTTCTTGTGAAACAGCAAAAGACATATGGAACAAACTTGAAGTAACTTATGAAGGAACAGGCAAAGTGAAGCAATCCAAGATCAATCAACTCATGAGAAGTTATGAGTTATTTGAAATGTTTGAGAAAGAATCGATTTCAGATATGAACTCCAGATTCACCAAAATAGTCAATGATCTGAAAGGTTTGGGTAAGGATATTGAAGAACCAGAAAGAGTGAAGAAAATTATCAGAAGCTTACCAAGGTCTTGGCAAGCCAAGAAGACTGCTATCGAAGAAGTTCAGGACTTAAGCTACTATCTTTATGATGAGCTTATTGGTTCACTAATCACCCATGAAATGTCTTTGAAGAATCATGACTTGAGAGAAAAGTCAGAAGGAAAGAGGGGATTAGTCCTGAAGGCAGAATTTTCTGAAGAATCCTCTGAAGATGAGGAACTGGCAATGCTGACCAGGAAGTTCAAGAAAGCCTTTAGAAAAGGCAGAGGTGGAAACTACAAGAAGCCTTTCAGGAGCTTTGACAAGAAGACTCCTGATTCTGGTGAAAAATCCAAGAGAGATCCTAGCAAGCCTATTGTGTGCTATGGATGTCAGTAACCAGGGCACATTAAGCCTAACTGCCCAGAGCTGATGGCTGCGTGGTCAGACTCTGAGACCAGCAGTGATCCTGAAGAGAAGGAAGAGCAAGCTCAGATTTGTTTCATGGCTATTGAAGAGCCAACTTCTGAAGATGTCACAGGAGAAACTTCCGCACCTCCTGAAGTAACATATGACTCCAAGGTAAACAATTCTCATGAACTAGATATCTTTGACTCTCTTGAAGAACTCTACAGTATGTTCAAGTACCTTAAGAGGAAATTGGACTAGAGTGATGCTGAAAAGTTTCTTAGGTTTACTCAAATCTATTCTGACATGAAAGTGTTAGAAGAAAAGTTGTGTAAACAGTTCAGCACTCCTGCTGATGGCTCCAAAGCCAAAGGCAAGGAAAAGCTGCCTCTGGGAAGTGATAAACCCCAGAAGAAGAAACCTGTCACTCCCTCTCTTTTGAAGGAGATCTCTTCTCCTCCAGATGTTGGTACCTCTGAGAGTGCTGCTATAGCCTCTGAAGATGTTACACCTTCTCAGAAGAAGAAAGCTCCCAAGAAGCAAAGGGAAAGATCCAAGAACCCTCCTTTTTGCAAACTGTGCAAGAATGATGGTCATTGGTTGAAAGATTGCAAGTATCACATTAAAAACCTCTTACAATCTGAACTATCAGAAAAGCCTGCTGAAGATAAATCTAACAATGAAGGACCCAATAAGGATTGGGTACCTGTCACTAATTGATTGTGTTGCAGGTGGCTCTGAGTGCTCCATCAATGTCAAAGTTGTGGTACATTGACAGTGGGTGCTCAAAGCATATGACATGTGATGAGAAGTCATTCATCACATTTGTACCTAAAAGAGGTGGTAAAGTCAGCTTTGGAGATGCTCAGAAAGGAAGGATACTTGGTTCTGGATCCATTGGAACTAATCCTCCGATCGAAGATGTATCCCTAGTCAGAGGCCTGAAGTTCAACCTCCTGATTGTTGCACAACTGTGTGACAAAGGTAGAGATGTTGTATTCAGCTCCTCTGGATGTAAAATCCTGAACAGTAAGTCAAGGGAAGTAATTATAACTGCTCCTAGAGTAGAAAAATGTTTTCATGCTGAACCTTGAGGATCTCTGTAAAAATATATGCTTGATGTCCAAAGAGGATACCTCCTGGCTCTGGCATAGAAGACTTGCTCATGTGAGCATGGACCTTCTGGCCAAAGTAGATAGATATCAATTGGTTGAGGGTCTGCCTGAAATTAGTTTTAAAAATAATCATTTGTGTACTACTTGTCAATCTGGTAAACAATCCAGAAGCTCTTTTAAAACTAAGAAAACCATTTCAACTAAAAGACCTTTGGAATTACTTCATATGGATCTTTTTGGCCCTGTTCAACCAATGAGCATGGGTGGAAAGAAGTATGCCTTTGTCATAGTAGATGACTATTCAAGAAGAACTTGACCAGTTTAAAAGGTCAGAAGTTTGGATTTTGGTTCCCAGACCTAACAACAAGAAAGTTGTTGGTACCAGATGGGTTCTGAAAAACAAGCTTGTTGAGTTTGGAAATGTTGTGAGAAACAAGGCAAGACTTGTTGCTCAAGGTTACAGTCAGCAAGAAGGCATAGATCATGGTGAAACTTTTGCTCCTGTTGCAAGCTTGGAAGCCATTAGAATCTTATGTGCTTTTGGATCATACAAAGGTTTCAAGCTTTTTCAAATGGATGGGAAAAGTGCATTCTTGAATGGGTACATTGATGAGGAAGTCTATGTGTCTCAAACTCTTGGTTTTGAAGATCCTAAGTTTCCTGATCATGTGTACAGCCTGAAGAAAGCCTTGTATGGACTGAAACAAGCTCCCAGAGCTTGGTATGAGAGACTGACAAAGTTCCTTCTGTCTAAGGGATTTGTCAAAGGCTGTGTTGATACAACTCTATTCACTCTGAAGAAGAACAAAGATATCCTTTTAGCTCAGGTATATGTTGATGATATTATATTTGGTGCTACTAATGAATCTTTGTGCAGGGAGTTCAGTGACCACATGAAGGCTGAGTTTGAAATGTCAATGATGGGAGAATTAACATTCTTCTTAGGACTTCAGATCAAGCAAAGTAATGATGGTGTGTTTATCAATCAAGCCAAATATACTAGAGAAGTGCTGAAGAAATTTGGCATGTCGGACTCTAATGCAATTGACATTCCCATGGATGTCAACAAAGATTTTGATGATGAAGAGAAAGTTGGTAAACCTGTAGACATAAAAACCTATAGAGGTATGATTGGTTCTCTTTTATATCTAACTGCCAGCAGGCCAGATATACATTTTGCTGTGTGCTTCTGTGCTAGATATCAGGTTAAACCAAAGGAGATTCATGATGTTACTGTCAAAAGAATTCTCAGATACCTTAAAGGCACACCAGAAGCTGGTTTGTGGTATCCTTGTAGTACAGACTTTACTCCTGTAGGATACACAGACTCTGACTATGGTAGAGATAAATTGAAAAGAGTCAGCACTTCTGGTGGTTGTCATTTTCTGGGGGAGTTCCTAGTCTCCTGACATAGTAAAAAACAAACCTCTGTGGCTCTCTCAACTGCTGAAGCTGAGTATGTTGCTGCTGGAAGTTGTGTTTGTCAGATGCTCTGGATAAAGCAACAAATTGCTGACTATGGAGTGACTCCTGGAACAATTACAATCAATAGTGATAACAAAAGTGCTATTGATCTTTCAAAGAATCCCATTCAACATAGCAGGATGAAGCATGTTCACATTAGGCATCATTTTCTGAGAGACCATGTTCTGAAGAAGGATATTATTCTTATTTACTTGCCCTCAGAAGACAACCTTGCTGATATGTTTACTAAGCCTCTGGCTAGTACACCCTTCAGAGGTCTGCGTGAAGGCATAGGTATGACTAACCCTCTTCAATAACTTATCTGTTAATTACTTGCTTTATTCTCTTAAATGATAGTCGTTTGAGATTCTTAAGCATGATTAAAAGATAATTATGGTAATTAATTCTTAGTTTATGTGTGCGTGTATTTAATGTTTGTACTGCGCCTTTTCTGGAGATAACGGTAACGTGTTCCCCTTTGAACCGTGTTCGTGCACTTTTTGAATTGGAACGGTTTGTCGTTATTCTTTTTGGGTATAAATAAGGGTTTCTCACACTTAGCAATTTTTCACTCGAAATCGTTTTGCATTTTAGAACTCACATTGTCTTCTTCTCTACAAATTTCTTTCTCTAAAAAACTTGACCTATTTTTTCAAAATTCTCTCAAATGGCTCAAGAACAACCTATTGCACCCCAAATCGCTGTCACTTATATTCTCTCAAATGATCCTAAAGATAAGCTTAGTGAATCTAGGGTTTTCACCTCTAGGTTCTTAGATAATGAAGTCAAATCCACTGACCCCATCTCAAAATGGCTTAGTGCTCAAAACTGGAACTCCTTTGTCTCTTTGGATGAATTCATTTATCCTAAGTTAGTCACCGAGTTCTATCAGAACCTCCACTTTCAGTCTAATGAGGAGGATGTTGTTCGCTCTTCTATTGGGGAATTCGATTTTGAGGTCAGCAGAACTTCTATTGCTCAGGCTATCAGCATTGATGATGAGGGAATCATCATTGGAGATGATGGCTTTGCTGAAGGATATACAGAGGACAATTGGGCTAGACCTGATTTGAGTGCCAAGGAAACTTATGCTACTTGGCTCACTCAGCATCAGAGGTGGGCACATTATCTGACTACAAATGTGTTTCTACGTAAGGCTGGTGGTGTCAATGGTGTTTCCAACAGGGAAAGGGCTTTCATGTACCATTTGATGAATCAGAAGAAGATCAACCTTCATGCCATGATTATAAGGCAAATGAAGAATGTCAAGGTGGCCAGCACTCTTGCTTATGGATCTCTCCTGACGAGGTTGTTTGAATCTGCCTCTATCAATATTCCAGGAGATGGAGTTACAAGCAGGAGTACTCCCATTAAGATGCTTACTCTGAGTAGACTTGGTTTTGGTGTGGTACCAAAGAAGACTGAGAATCCTCCGTCACCAACTGTTGTCAATGCTCAGAAGGAAACTGTGAAGGACACTAAGCAGAAGGGTAAGAAAGTCAAGAGCAAGAAAGGACCAAGTAAGTTGGTTCTGATTATAGAGAAGGTGGTTGTTTCAGAACCTCTTCCAGCTCTGGTTCAAACAACTATCAATGTTGAACCTTCTGGTAAGATTGTTGCTGAGAAGCCAGGAGATGCTGCTGAGAAGACAGCTGAGGAAAGCAGACTTGCTAAACTAGCAAAGGCTGCTGAGGCTGAGAAAGTTGCAAGAGTTGTTGCTCTTGCTGAAAGGACAAGGAAAGAAAGAGAAGCTGCTGAGTTAGCAGATAAACTAGCAGCAGAGCGTGAAATATTGGCAAAGGCTAAGGCTGATGCTAGACTTGTTGAATGTGCTGCTCAAGTTGAGAGCGAGGTGGCCTCTGGAAATGTTGAGGCTACTGGAGAAGCAGAGGATGCTCAAGGAGAAGTTCCTCTCTCCAGAAGTAATAGGAAGAAAGTTGCTGCAAATAGAAGGTCCCTGAACAAGAATGACTTCTATATTGCTCCAAGTGCTGAATTGGAAGATGATGTTGATGATGAAGACATGATGGATATGTCTGCTGAAGGGAATCTTGATGCTCCTGTTTTTGAGGAACTGTCAGAGGATAGTGAACCAGAAGATGAAAATCCTGAAGTTGTTATTCAGAATGCACAAAGGTTTGCTGAGAATGTTGATAACGAAGATTTTATAGACAACATTCTCTTGGGTCAAGGTAGAAGCGCTGGTGATAGGGATGCTTATGAAACTCTTAACAGAATGGCTCATGTTTTTGCTGAGCCCCTTGCCACTGATGATCCCAATGCATCTGTCCCAACTGACTTTGAACAGGTTATTTCGTCTCCCACTCATATTCATCATCCATCTCCTCCTCATACTTCTCATCCATCTCCTACTCTTCCCAATCCCCCTACTGAATCCTATTCAGAAGTGAATTTGGCCTCTGGTCCTATTTTCACACACTCCACAACAATCTCAACCACTCCCTCTCTACACACTTCATCCGTAATTCCTTCCATAGGTTTTACAGCTCCATCTTTCCCACTTCCATCTACACTACCATCCACCACTTCTACTATTCCTTCCTCTACCGCACAATCTGCTCCCTCTTCCACTTCCAATTTTCCTCCTCCCTCAACCTCTGGACATACACCTCCTGTGTGTGATCCCTTAACTACTTCATCTACTACATCTTTTTTCGCTGGTTTGTCCTCAAACCACGATTTCCTACACAAAGTGATGCATCGGGATGAGTTGGAAAAACAGTTTGGTAGTTTTGGTTTCATTGACAGAGCTTCTGTTGTGTCAGAAGCTGGTGGTGCTCCTTCTGTTGAGGAGTTGAGAAGAATGAGTCAGAGTGGCTCTGATGAACTGCTGAATAGATCGGCTGGCGTAGGGCAAAGGACTTCTGCTGCTGATATGTATGCTCAGGGCATTGTGCTGCAAGAATTGCATTCTTTGAAAGCTCAGAACCTGCAGCTCATGACTATGCTCCAAGTGCAGGATCCTTCTGTCTTTATCTGCAATCTTTCAACACTTCATCTAGCTGCTTATGATGAATTTTACAAGCTGAGACAACTGGCATTAACCCTTCATACTCTTGAGAATATAGCTCTTGCCTCTGCCAGTAATGTTAATGAAAATCTGGAGATCTTGCAACAAGAGGTTAAAGAAGCTAATGAGCATTATGAGGCTCATGAGAAGGTTCTCCCAAGTAAGCTTGATGATCTGCAAAGTACTGCTAATCATATTCTGATAGAAGTGAAATCTTCTGCTCAAGGATCATCATCTTCTCGGGCTGCCAGAATTATGTATGACATCACTCCTGATCTCAACAATCGTCTTCAGAGCATTGAATCTGATGTGACTGCTCAGAGCGCCCAGATTGCAGAGCTTACAGAACTTCTAAAGATTATGCACACTCAAGCAAAAGAACAAGAGAAGACTCTTCATAATTGCTATAGGTTTGTTCGAGGACAGACTTATATTCAGAATGAGCATCTCACTGCTGATGTGTATGCAAATAATCGTTCTATCAAGCTGCTTCTGGAGGATGTTCACAGACAGCGCCCTTTTTCTGGACAGACTTTTGATCATATGAAAACCATTGATGCTGATTTTCGTCGTCGAATGGATCTGATCAACTCTGTAAGGCCTACATCTCAGCAATATCAGACTGCTCTTAATGTTCAACAGAAGTTGGATTCTCAAGGAGCTCTGGGTGTTCCTGTTGTTTCTGGCCAAACAGGGGAGAAGTCTGCTCGGCAGAGTGGTCCTGGCTCTGGGATGAAGAGACAAAATGAGAATGTTGGTTCTAGCGGTGCAAATCCTCCTCAAAAGAAATCTAGATTTGATAGTCAATCACATATGACTTAAGCTTCTTAGCTAGGTTCTGGGTTGGGTAGCTTTTGTCTTAGGACTCTATGTTATCTTTCCAGTTGTTTTGATTATGTCTTTGATTCTTCTGATTATTTATCCACTGAACCTTTACATACTTTTTAATTGTCTCTGAATACTATTTATATTGTTTATGTTTTTTTTGAACTTAGTAACTTACACTTCACTAAAATCTAACAACTTGATCTTAAGCCTATTTTTAGATAATACAGATTGCTGGAGTTCACCATTCATACTAAAATGGGGGAGTTTAGTTACTCAGAAGTTATAAAAATCATAACAATCAGGAAGTTACTTTTTAAACTTTATGTTTATCTAAGTAATTTTATCTTCTGGACCACGGTTTGTCCATAACCAAAATGGGGGAGAATGATGAACCCTAAGTGTTTTGATTATGTCCAAACGTTTCAGAAGATGAAATTTAAAATTTACTTACATACTTTTCAATGTTGACTAACAATTTTTGTTAAGTATTTGTATAAGTCTCTCAGCAGGTGCTGAATGAATACATTCTGGATTGCCTTGAAGACTCAGAAGAGAAGAATTGCTGAAGACAGAAGTTTAAAGCTCAGAATTTGGATAATCCGTTCTGAAGTCTGTTTAAGCTCTCCTCAGAGGACCAGAAGCAACCAGAAGAAATTCCATTTGGATCAGAAGCCTAGACAAAAGGAATAATGAACTCAGAAGCGCTAGTCACGAGTCTTATCTGGCATTTAATGCTCTGACTTCTGCATTTAATGCAAGGCGCCAAAAGGTCTAAAAGCTGTTTTGAAGGAGCGTGCATGTCTGCCTCAAGCAAAACAAGTTTTTCCTTGCCTACCCTTGGTCGATCTAAATGAAGTAAAATTCCAGTCAACCTTATCCTTGATTTCAATCACTTACCGGATTAAGTTAAAGAACAAGGTTAACGGAATCAAAGTGTTTGAAGACCGTTTGAAGAAGTGACAGATTAACGGCTACAACAATCTGATGTCATCTTTGAAGATTCAAATTCAAGCAACGGTCATCTCCAAAGCACTATAAATAGTAGCCAAGCTCCATTGCATCACACACGCGATTAACGAGCAAAATCTTAACGCACTGTTTTAAACAAGCAAAACAGAGCATCCTTTTTCCATTCTCAAGCTTTCTTAGTTTAGACTTTGTAATAGTGAGAGAGTGAAGAAACACAAGTTCATAATAGGAATCTTGTAAACTGGTATCGTTTGTAATACTCAGTTAGATTTGAGAGAAATCTAGTTAAGGTTTGAGTTGGGTGAGAATACCAGAAAACAAGATTGTTGTTGTTCTGGTGGAAATCCTTTAACTCATTCTAGGCTAGTCAGAACCAAGTGAGAAATTAGCTTTGTGTTCTGTTGATGTAAAAAGAGCTTCTGAACTTGCCATAAAAGTTCTGAATAGTAGATTTAAAATCTCTGGCGATTGCGACCACATGGGACAAGACGTAGTCACATGACTTCTGTGGCGAACTTAGATAAATTGACTTGTTCATCAGGATCTCCTGAACCTCTTTCTCCCTTCCTTATACTTGTTATTATTGCTTCTGTGTACTTGATTTTGTTTAGTGTTGAAATAGATTTACTCTTATATCATTGTCTTTGTCCAGAAGACTGTCCAGAAGTTCTCTAACTCAGAGCTTCTGTTGCTGAAAGCAGTCAATCTGTGTTAAGGCAGAATTTCCCTCAGAAGCTGTTTTACTAAACTAGCCTCTGACTCTGAGGAAATTTGACTCTGAGAAATTAAGTTTCTTCAAAAACTTGAAAATTTCAGTTTTCCGTTCAGACACCTATTCACCCCCCTCTAGGTGATTCTGATCTTGTTAGGGCCAACATATAGAACAGTGGTAGTGTGAGCTTACCGTTATCGTTCATCTTGACTGAAGAAGGCATGGCTTGGTTCATGGGATAGACCATCATCCCATCCTCTTGTAACTAAACAATTGGATGGCTAGAACTAATGGCTTTCGACATGTATACTTGAGAAAATTTAACATTTACATGGTCAATCAAATCGACAGGTTCTTTCTCATCTTTCATCAAGAGGCGTTAGTGTTCCCAGTTCTTTTCATTGTTAGGCTCTGCATTCCAGTTTTTTGCTAATGGTAGACTAGTTTTGTATCAACTTTCTTTCTCTGCAACCTTGTGAATGGTAGACATGTTTTTCCACTCTTTTTAGCCTCTATTCTTGCATATTTTTATGGTCGAAAGTCTTTCTTATGAGGTTTTATTGTAGATATTGCTGAAATGTTCAGATAAGCATTGAATCCGGGCATTTCAGGCCTTTTAGAGATTTGTGGCTGTTTTAGGCTGCTTTTGGACTGCTGGAGTATGCAGGCTGTGATCTAGAGGGGTTCGAGCGCAGGCTGCAGTTGGAGAGCAATGGAAGCTGCGCAATGTTGAAGGGGTGGAATGCCACCTTGTCTTAGTGGCAATTCTGTTATTGATATCAACATTAAGGATAATTTACTTTTCAGCTTTTAAGGGTAGTTGAACCTTACTTTATGACCTTTTTTAGACTTTTTGCCTTTTAGGGTTGTCCCCTTTGTCACCCTATTTAAGGCATTGTTTTCTTTTGCTTTCTTCACTTGACAATAACTTACATTTTACTTAGTTCTGTTTTAAGTTCTTTTCTTTTTATCTCTTTCTTTCAAGAGGAGACCTTCGGATCCGAAACCCCAACTCCTTATTCTATAAGTTTATGCATGAAAAACTTGAATCTTTACTCTTTAATGGTGTTTTTATGTTTACCAAGCATGAATGAGTAGTCCTTTAGCATGGGTTGTGAGTGAAAGGTGACAGATCTAGGCTTGGTGAAGAGTTTCTATTTGTGGTAAAATTTATTTACTTGGTTTTCATAGATTTATGCTTATGGTGAGGTTTTGTTGCAAACAAATCTTCCAAATCATTAGTGGTGTTGGCCCTATCAAGAACAGAATCACCTAGAGGGGGGTGAATAGGTGTCAAAGTTGAAAACTGAATTTTTCTAAGTTTTTAAAGAAACTTAAATTTCAGAGTCAAATTTCCTCAGAGTCAGAGGCAAGCTTATAGAAGTTGCTTCTGAGGGAAATTCTGCCTAAACACAGTTAGACTGTTTTTCAGCAACAGAAGTTCTGATTTGGGAACTTCTGGACAGTCTTCTGAACAAAGACAATGATACTTAGAGGAAATCTGTTTCAGCACTAAATATAGGCAAGTACACAAAAGCAAAAATAACAAGTATAAGAGGGAGAAAGAAGTTCAGGAGATCCTGATTGAACAATTCGATTTATCCAAGTTCGCCACAGAAGTCCTGTGACTACGTCTTGTCCCCTGAGGTCGCAGCCTACAGAGATTTTATAAATCCACTATTCAGAACTTTTATGGCAAGTTCAGAAGCTCCTTTACATCAACAGAACTTAAGCTAATTTCTCACTTAGTTCTGACTAGCCTAAAAAGAGTTAAAGGATTTCCACCATAACAAACAATACTCTGTTTTCTGGATTTCTCACCCAACTCTAATCTCAACTAGATTTCTCTCTTTAAATCTAACTGAAGATCACAAACGATCTCAGTTTACAAGATTCCTATTATGAACTTGTTTTTCTTCACTCTCTCACTTTAACTAAGACTATGCTAAGAAAGATTGAGAATGGAAAGTATTGCTCTGTTTTTCTTGTTAGAACAGTGCGTTGAGATTTTGCTCGATGATCACGCGTATGTTGATGCTTTGGAGCTTGGCTACTATTTATAGTGATTGCAGATGACCGTTGGTGAGTTTGAATCTTCAAAGAAGATGACATCAGTTGTTGTAGCCGTTAATTTGTCAAATCTTCAAACGGTCTTCAAAACACTTTGATTCCGTTATCCTTGTACTTTAACTAAATCCGGTAAGTGATTTGAAATCAAAGACGAGGTTGACTGGAATCATCCTTCAATTGGATCAACAAGGGGTAGACAAGGAAATTCTGGTTTCTTTTAAACAGACAGGCGCGCTCCAACAAAACAGTTTTTTGAACTTTTGGCGCCTTGCATTAAATGCACTTGTCAGAACATTAAATGCTATCCAGAACCCGTGACTCTAGCTTTCAGAAGCTAAAAATTTACTTGACTAGACTTCTGATCACAATTGACAAAACTTCTGATTGAAAAGAACTTTTGAGGAAAGCTTTAGCAGACTTCGTCTTCAGAGCGGAGTATCCAGCTTCTGAGTAATTGAAACTCTGACTTCAGCAACTGATCTTTGAGTTCTTTAGGCAATCCAGAAAGATTCATTCAGCACCAGCTGAGCAACTCACACATAGACTAAGTACAAAAATTATTAGTCAATAGTAAACTATATGTAAGGAAGTATTAAGTTTTCATCTTCTGAAACGTTTGGACATAATCAAAATACATAGGGTTCATCATTCTCCCCCATTTTGGTTATGGACAAACCATGGTCAGAAGGTAAAAGAAAACATGAGGTTTAGAAAAAGACTTCCTGATGCTAATGTTTCATGACTTCTGAGTAAATTAACTCCCCCATTTTAGTGTAAATGGTGAACTTCAGCAATCTGTATAGACTTAAAAAGACTTAAGATTAAGTTGTTAGATTTAATGAAGTATAATTTACTAAGTCAAAACAGAAACAGAAACAAGCAAAAAGTAAGAAGTCAGAGACACAAGAAAGTATAGGGAAGATTCAGTGTATATAATTTAATTCAGAAGTCAACATAAGAAACAGAATAATCAGAAGAGTAGAGAGTAGAAAAAGTCCTAAGACAAAGATTACCCAATCCAGAACCTAGCTAAGAAGCTTAAGTCCTAAAAGATTACAAGTTCCTAGGTTTCTTCTGAGGAGGAGGAACAACACTGGAACCTTCAGCAGCACTTGATCTCTTCTGACCAGACTTCTCCCCCGTTTGACCAGAACCAACAGCAACACCAAGAGCACCCTGAGATTTCAATTTTTGCTGAACATTCAGAGCAGTCTGATATTGCACAGGAGTTGGTCGCACAGTATTGATCATATCCATTCGTCTTCTGAAGTCATCATCAATGGTCTTCATATGATCAAAGGTCTGACCAGACATAGGTCGCTGTTTCTGAACGTCTTCCACAAGGAGCTTGATCAACCTATTGTTAGCATACACAGCAGCAGTAAGATGCTCATTCTGAATATAAGTCTGTCCTCGAACAAACCTATAACAATTGTGAAGAGTCTTCTCTTGTTCTCGTGCTTGAGTGTGCATAACCTTCAGCAGTTCAGTAAGCTCAACAATTTGTGCGTTCTGAGCAGATACAGCAGACTCAATGTTGGAGAGTCTATTGTTGAGATCAGGAGTGATGTCATATACAATCTTAGCAGCCCCGGAAGATGATGAACCTTGAGCAGAAGATTTCACTTCTCTCAGAATGTGATTGGCAGTACTTTGCAGGTCATCAATCTTACTTGGAAGTATCTTCTCATGAGCCTCATAATGCTCATTTGCTTCCTTGACTTCTTCTGTCAATATCTCCAGATTCTCATTGACCTTCAGAGAAGAAGCAAGAGCAATGTTATCCAGAGAAGGAAGAGTCAGAGCTAATTCTCTCAACTTGTACAGCTCTTCATATGTAGCTAGTTGAAGTGTAGAAAGATTGTGTATGTAAACAGAAGGATCCTGCATTTGAAGCATAGTCATGAGCTGCAGGTTCTGAGCTTTCAAAGAATGTAA
Organism: Euphorbia peplus; assembly: GCA_028411795.1. NCBI lineage: Eukaryota > Viridiplantae > Streptophyta > Magnoliopsida > Malpighiales > Euphorbiaceae > Euphorbia > Euphorbia peplus. Next base: position 20,578,160 of record CP110844.1, read on the forward strand.
TTCTTGCAGCACAATGCCCTGAGCATACATGTCAGCAGCAGAAGTCCTTTGCCCCATACCAGCAAATCTATTCAGCAGTTCATCAGAGCCACTCTGACTCATTCTTCTCAACTCCTCAATACTAGGAGCACCACCAGCTTCGGATATACCAGAAGCTCTGCCCATGAATCCAAAACTACCAAACCTGGTGTCCAGATCATCTCGGTTCATGTGTTTGCGCAGGAAGTCATAGTTGGATGACAACCCAGCAAAGCACGAAGTAGTGGAGGAGGTAGTTAAGGGATCACACACAGGAGGTGTATGTCCAGAGGTTGAGAGAGGAGGAATTTGAGTGTTTGAGGAAGGGATGGTATTGGTGGTAGAGGAAGAAATGGTAGGAGAAATGGAAGGTAAAGTAGATGGCAGTGAGAAAGATGGAGCAGTAAATCCAATTGATGGACTTACAGAGGAAGTAGGTATGGAGGAGGTAGTGGATGTGGCTATGGAATCAGTGAAGATGGGAGCAGAATTTAGATTCACTTCTGAAAAGGATCCAGAAGGAGGAATAATTGGAGGAGATACAATCTCAGAAGTTGAAGTTGTAGGAGGAATAGAAGTGTGAGAATCACTAACTTCTGTGACAGAAGGTAGTGAAGGAGATGGATGAGGAGTATGAAGAGAGGATGGATGAGAAGTATGAAGTGGAGACGGAATAACCTGTTCAGAGAGGTTTGGATCAAATGTTGAAATGGGCTCAGCAAAGATATGAGCCATTCTGAACAGAGTTTCAGAAGCATCTCTTTCACCAGGATTTCTCCCTTGACCCAGAAGAACGTTATCCAGAAAATCATCAGTGTCGATGTTTTCAGCAAAGTTCATAGCATTCTGAATGATAGTATCAGGCTCTTGCTCACTATCCTCAGTCAGTTCTTCAATAACAGGAGCATCAGCATCCTTCTCACCAGACACATCCATCATGTCTTCGTCATCAACCAAGTCCTTTTTTTCAGGAATTGATTCTTCCAGTTCAGTACTCGAAGCAATAGAGAAGTCCTTTTTGATCAGAGACCTTCTCTTTGCTGACATCTTCTTCCTTGGGATTCTTCTGGAGAGAGGAATATCTTCAGAGTCCTCATCCTCTTCAGCAGCCTTTGAGCTAATCCGAGTAGAGAGAGAGATATTCTCAAGCTCTTCTCCATCCTCTGAAGTCTCAACATTCTTTGAGAACTCCACATTCTCAAGTTCAGCAGCGCATGCAATGATTCTTGCATCAGCCTTAGCCTTTGCAGCAATTTCTCTTTCAGCTGCTAACTTGTCTTCTGCTTCCTTCTGCTTTCTCTTCTGATCAGCAAGAGCCACAACTCTTGCAACCTTCTCAGCTTCAGCAGCCTTCTCTCTTTCAGCAAGGCGTGCGTCCTCAGCATCCTGAGCTTCCTTCTCAGGAACATCCTTTGGCTTCTCAGCAACAATCTTGCCAGAGGGTTCAACACTGATTGTTGTTTGAACCATCGTGGGAAGAGGTTCTGAGACAACCACTTTCTCAACGTTCAGAACCAACTTACTTGATCCCTTCTTTCCCTTGCCCTTCTTGGCAGCATTCTTTCCTTTCTGAGCAGCAGCCTCAACAATTTCCTTCTGAGCAATACTCACAGAGGAGCCCTTCTCATTCTTCTTCGGAGTCACACCAAAACTCAGGTTTCTGAAGGTATGCATCTTCAGAACCGTACTCTTACTCGTAACACCTTCTCCTGAAATCTCAACAGAGGCTGCCTCAAACAACCTTGTCAGGAGTGAGCCATATGCTAATGCACTCACGGTCGTTACATTCTTCATCTGCCTTATCAGCATGGCAGGTAAGTTGATCTTCTTCTGGTTGACCAAGTGCCACATAAACACCCTTTCCCTGTTGGAAACACAATTAACTCCTCCAGCCTTCGGAAGGAAAACATTGGTTGTCAAGTAGTGTGCCCACCTCTGGTGCTGAGTGAGCCAGGTGGCATATGTTTCCTTGGCACTGAGATCTGGTCTAGCCCAGTTAACTTCTGTAAAACCATCTGCTGAACCATCATCACCAATGATGATTCCTTCATCATTAATACCAATCACTTGAGAAATAGAAGCCCTGCTGACCTCAATCTCAACTTCACCGACGACAGAGTGTAGAACATCCTCCTCATTAGAAAAGAAATGAAGGTTCTGATAGAATTCGGTGACTAACTTTGGATAGATAAATTCATCGAGAGAAACGAATGAATTCCAGTTTTGAGCGCTAAGCCATTTGGAGATAGGTTCAGTGGATTTAACTTCATCATCTAGGAACCTAGAGGTGAATACCCTAGATTCGCTAACTTTCTTTTTGGATTCAGTGGTGAAGATGTGAGTGACAGTGATTTCTTGAGCCATTTTGAAGATTTAAGAAATTAGGTTAAGGTTTTAGAGAGAGGAGAACACAGAAAATCTATGGAAATTCTAATAGCAAGGAAAATGAGAGTGAAAACTTCTAAGTGTGGAAAACCTCTATTTATACCCAAACAAGAAACCGTTCCAATTCAAAAAGCAAATAAACACCGTTTAAAAAGGAACAGATAACCGTTAAACACAGAACATCGCCGTAAAATGCAGTAGATAACGCATGCTCAAGTGTCAAATCATGATTAGAATTAATTATCACTTAATTATCTTAAACGATTAAACCCTTAAGATACACAGAAATAATTAAACTAAGTTATTGAAGAGGATAAGTCATACCAATGCCTTCTCGTAAGTTGCTGAAAGACATACCAGCCAGAGGCTTAGTAAACATGTCAGCAAGATTCTCTTCAGAGGGAACATGAGTAATGATAATATCCTTCTTCAGAACATGATCTCTTAAGAAGTGATGCCTAATATGAACATGCTTCATCCTGCTGTGCTGAATAGGATTCTTTGAAAGATCAATTGCACTCTTGTTATCACAGTAGATTGTAATTGTTCCAGGGATGACTCCATAGTCAGCAATTTGTTGCTTGATCCAGAGCATCTGAGAAACACAACTTCCAGCAGCAACATACTCAGCTTCAGCAGTTGAGAGAGCCACAGAGGTTTGCTTCTTGCTATGCCAGGAGACTAGGCACTCCCCCAGAAAATGACAACCACCAGAAGTGCTGACCCTTTTCAATTTATCTCTACCATAGTCAGAGTCTGTGTATCCTATAGGAGTGAAATCAGAACTACAGGGATACCACAAACCAGCTTCTGGTGTGCCTTTAAGATATCTGAGAATTCTTTTGACAGCAACATCATGAATTTCTCTTGGCTTTGATTGATATCTAGCACAAAAACACACAGCAAAATGTATATCTGGCCTGCTGGCGGTTAGGTATAAAAGAGAACCAATCATACCTCTGTAGGTTTTTATATCTACAGGTTTACCAGCTTTCTCTTCATCATCAATGTCTTTGCTGACATCCATTGGAATATCAACAGCATTAGAGTCCATCATGCCAAATTTCTTCAGCACTTCTCTAGTGTACTTGGCTTGATTGATAAACACACCATCATTACTTTGCTTGATCTGAAGTGCTAAGAAGAAGGTTAACTCTCCCATCATAGACATTTCAAACTCAGCCTTCATGTGGTCACTGAACTCTCTGCACAAAGATTCGTTAGAAGCACCAAATATAATATCATCAACATATACCTGAGCTATAAGGATATCTTTGTTCTTCTTCAGAGTGAACAGAGTTGTATCAACACAGCCTCTGACAAATCCCTTAGACAGAAGGAACTTTGTCAGTCTCTCATACCAAGCTCTGGGAGCTTGTTTCAGTCCATACAATGCTTTCTTCAGCTTGTACACATGATCAGGAAACTTAGGATCTTCAAAACCAGGAGGTTGAGACACATAGACTTCCTCATCAATGTAACCATTCAAGAATGCACTTTTCACATCCATTTGAAAGAGCTTAAAACCTTTGTATGATGCAAAAGCACATAAGATTCTAATGGCTTCTAATCTTGCAACAGGAGCAAAAGTTTCACCATAATCTATGCCTTCTTGCTGACTGTAACCTTGAGCAACAAGCCTTGCCTTGTTCCTCACAACATTTCCAAATTCATCAAGTTTGTTCTTCAGAACCCATCTAGTTCCAACAACCTTTATGTTGTTAGGTCTGGGAACCAAAGTCCAAACTTCTGACCTTTTGAACTGGTCAAGTTCTTCTTGCATTGCCATTAACCAGGAGTCATCATCAGCAGCTTCATAGAAGTCCTTGGGTTACAGAAGTGACACAAAAGCCACATTCCCCATGTATCTTCTGAGCTGAGCTCTGGTCATGACAGGATTATGAACAGAGTCAATTATGTTCTCTAAGGAATGATTCCTATGAGTTCTAGCTTCTCTTGGTACATCCAATGAGTCTTCTGAAACCTGTTCATCATTTGTTGAATCATATATAGGAGCATCTTCTGGAAGGAAGTTGACTTCTGGAGTGGGATTCTCATCTTGAGCTTGTTCAGCAACAGGAGGAACCACTTCAGCAACTCTGGGAGAAACATCTTCTTCAACAGGAGATGTTACTTCAGGAGCTTGAACTACATCTTCATCAGGAGCTCTACTATCTGCAGGGTTAGTCTCATCAAACTGTACATGAACAGATTCATCTAAAGTTTGAGTCCTCTTATTAAAAACCCTATATGCTTTACTATGTGTTGAGTAACCAAGAAAAATGGCCTCATCTGCCTTTGAATCAAACTTTGAAAGATATTCTTTTGTATTCAAAACATAACACTTGCAACCAAAGGTTCTGAAATAACCTATTTTAGGTTTTCGACCTTTCCAGAGTTCATAAGGGGTCTTGTTCAGAATGCTTCTGATTAGCACTCTATTCAGAACAAAGCAAGCTGTGTTCACAGCTTCTCCCCAAAAGTACTTAGGAAGCCTTCTTTCATCGATCATAGTTCTGGCTATCTCAACCAGAGTTCTATTCTTCCTTTCTACTACCCCATTTTGTTGAGGAGTTCTGGGAGCAGAAAAGTTATGATCAATTCCCTTGGTTTCACAGAATTCTTCAAACCTAAAGTTTTTGAATTCTCCACCATTATCACTTCTGATATGGACAACCTTTTCATTCCTTTCATTCTCAAGTTTCTTTATCAGAACTGAGAAACATCCAAGTGACTCATCTTTGCTAGACAGCAAAATGACCCAAGTGAATCTTGAATAGTCATCTACAATGACAAAGGCATACTTCTTTCCACCCATGCTCATTGGTTGAACAGGGCCAAAAAGATCCATATGAAGTAATTCCAAAGGTCTTTTAGTTGAAATGACTTTCTTAGTTTTAAAAGAGCTTCTGGATTGTTTACCAGATTGGCAAGCATTGCATAAATGATTCTTTTTAAAACTAATTTCAGGCAGACCCTCAACCAATTGATTTCTAGCTACTTTGGCCAGAAGGTCCATGCTCACATGAGCAAGTCTTCTATGCCAGAGCCAGGAGGTATCCTCTTTGGACATCAAGCATATATTTTTGCAAAGATTCTCAAGATTCAGCATGAAAACATTTTCAACTCTAGGAGCAGTTAGAATAACTTCCCTTGACTTACTGTCCAAGATTTTACCTCCAGAGGAGCTGAAGACAACATCTCTACCTTTATCACACAGTTGTGCAACACTCAGGAGGTTGAACTTCAGGCCTCTGACTAGGGAGACATCTTCGATCGGAGGATTAGTTCCTATGGATCCAGAACCAAGTATCCTTCCTTTCTGGGCATCTCCAAAGCTGACTTTTCCACCTCTTTTAGGATCAAATGTGATGAATGCTTTTTCATCACCTGTCATATGCCTTGAGCACCCACTGTCAATGTACCACAGCTTTGACATTGATGGAGCACTCAGAGCCACCTGCAACACAATCAATTAGTGACAGGTACCCAATCCTTATTGGGTCCTTCAGAGTTAGATTTTTCTTCAGCAGGTTTTAATGATATCTCAGATTGCAAGAGGTTTTTAATATGATACTTGCAATCTTTTAACCAGTGACCATCACTCTTGCAAAGTTTGCAAAAGGGAGGGTTCTTGGATCTTTCCCTTTGCTTCCTGGGAGATTTCTTCTTCTTCTGAGAAGGACCAACATCTTCAGAGGCTATACCAGCACTCTCAGAGGTTCCAACATCAGGAGGAGAAGCTATCTCTTTCAGAAGAGAGGGAGTGACAGGTTTCTTCTTCTTCTGGGGTTTATCACTTCCCAGAGGCAGCTTTTCCTTGCCTTTGACTTTAGAGCCATCAGCAGGAGTGCTGAATTGTTTACACAGTTTTTCTTCTAACACTTTCATGTCAGAATAAACTTGAGTAAACCTAAGAAACTTGTCAGCCTCACTCTTGTCCAATTTCCTTTTCAGGTACTTGAACATACTATAGAGTTCTTCAAGAGAATCAAAGATATTTTGTTCAGAAGATATGTTTACCTCGGAATCATATGTAGCTTCAGGAGGTGCGGAAGTTTCTCCTGTGACATCTTCAGAAGTTGGCTCATCAATAGCCATAAAACATATCTGAGCTTGCTCTTCCTTTTCTTCAGGATCACTGCTGGTCTCAGAGTCTGACCAAGCAGCCAGCATTGCTTTCTTGAACTTCTTCTTATCTTTCTTCAGCTCCGGACAGTTAGGCTTAATGTGCCCCGGTTGCTGACATCCATAGCACACAATCGGCTTATTTGGATCTCTCTTGAACTTTTCACCAGAATCAGGAGTTTTCTTGTCAAAGCTCCTGAAAGGCTTCTTGTAGTTTCCACCTCTGCCTTTTCTAAAGGCCTTCTTGAACTTCCTCGTCAGCATAGCCAGTTCCTCATCTTCAGAGGATTCTTCAGAAGATTCTGCTTTCAGGACTACTCTTTTTCCTTCTGACCTTTCTCTTAGATCATGATTCTTTAATGACATCTCATGGGTAATCAGGGACCCAATGAGCTCATCGTACAAGTAATAGCTCAAATCCTGAACTTCTTCAATAGCAGTCTTCTTGGCTTGCCAAGACCTTGGTAAGCTTCTGACAATCTTCTTCACTCGATCAGATTCTTCAATATCCTTTCCTAAACTCTTCAAGTCATTGACTATCTTGGTGAATCTAGAGTTCATGTCTGAAATAGATTCTTTATCAAGCATTTCAAATAACTCATATTCTCTCATGAGTTGGTTGACTTTAGATTGCTTCACTTTTCCTGTTCCTTCATATGTGACTTCCAGCTTGTTCCAAATATCCTGTGCAGTTTCACAAGAAGAAACTTTGTTATATTCAGTAGCTGTAAGTGCACAGTGCAACATATTTATTGCTGAAGCATTAGTTTGGAGTTTTTTCAGAATGTCATCTGTATATTCTCTCTGAGGAATGACAACATTCCCTAAACCTTGTTCCATTCTGGTGGGAATGAAATCACCATTAGTGATGACATACCAAGCACTCATGTTCTGAGCTTGGATGAAGTACATCATCATTTTCTTCCAGTATGAGTAGTTGTTGCCATTAAATAATGGAGGTCTAGTAGTCGAGGAACCTTCTGGAACTATGAAGTGAGAAGAATTCTCAGGCTGGTGTCTACTAGCCATCTCTATTGATTCCGATAGGATCTTACACTTAGATTGTTAGATCTTTAGTAAATATGCGAAGTAACCTTCACTCTGATACCACTTGTTGGCCCTATCAAGAACAAAATCACCTAGAGGGGGGTGAATAGGTGTCAAAGTTGAAAACTGAATTTTTCTAAGTTTTTAAAGAAACTTAAATTTCAGAGTCAAATTTCCTCAGAGTCAGAGGCAAGCTTATAGAAGTTGCTTCTGAGGGAAATTCTGCCTAAACACAGTTAGACTGTTTTTCAGCATCAGAAGTTCTGATTTGGGAACTTCTGGACAGTCTTCTGAACAAAGACAATGATACTTAGAGGAAATCTGTTTCAGCACTAAATATAGGCAAGTACACAAAAGCAAAAATAACAAGTATAAGAGGGAGAAAGAAGTTCAGGAGATCCTGATTGAACAATTCGATTTATCCAAGTTCGCCACAGAAGTCCTGTGACTACGTCTTGTCCCCTGAGGTCGCAGCCTACAGAGATTTTATAAATCCACTATTCAGAACTTTTATGGCAAGTTCAGAAGCTCCTTTACATCAACAGAACTTAAGCTAATTTCTCACTTAGTTCTGACTAGCCTAAAAAGAGTTAAAGGATTTCCACCAGAACAAACAATACTCTGTTTTCTGGATTTCTCACCCAACTCTAATCTCAACTAGATTTCTCTCTTTAAATCTAACTGAAGATCACAAACGATCTCAGTTTACAAGATTCCTATCATAAACTTGTTTTTCTTCACTCTCTCACTTTACTAAGACTATGCTAAGAAAGATTGAGAATGGAAAGTATTGCTCTGTTTTTCTTGTTAGAACAGTGCGTTGAGATTTTGCTCGATGATCACGTGTATGTTGATGCTTTGGAGCTTGGCTACTATTTATAGTGATTGCAGATGACCGTTGGTGAGTTTGAATCTTCAAAGAAGATGACATCAGTTGTTGTAGCCGTTAATTTGTCAAATCTTCAAACGGTCTTCAAAACACTTTGATTCCATTATCCTTGTACTTTAACTAAATCCGGTAAGTGATTTGAAATCAAAGACGAGGTTGACTGGAATCATCCTTCAATTGGATCAACAAGGGGTAGACAAGGAAATTCTGGTTTCTTTTAAACAGACAGGCGCGCTCCAACAAAACAGCTTTTTGAACTTTTGGCGCCTTGCATTAAATGCACTTGTCAGAACATTAAATGCTATCCAGAACCCGTGACTTTAGCTTTCAAAAGCTAAAAATTTACTTGACTAGACTTCTGATCACAATTGGCAAAACTTCTGATTGAAAAGAACTTCTGAGGAAAGCTTTAGCAGACTTCGTCTTCAGAGCGGAGTATCCAGCTTCTGAGTAATTGAAACTCTGACTTCAGCAACTGATCCTCTGAGTTCTTTAGGCAATCCAGAAAGATTCATTCAGCACCTGCTGAGCAACTTACACATAGACTAAGTACAAAAATTATTAGTCAATAGTAAACTATATGTAAGGAAGTATTAAGTTTTCATCTTCTGAAACGTTTGGACATAATCAAAATACATACGGTTCATCAAGTGGAGCTTAGAAATGAGTTATCTTTTGATTTTTTTTATTGATTAGATCTAGGTTGCATGTTAATATTGTTTAGAGAGATCTTGCTTTATTTGTATGTTGGCTATTTGCTATTTAAGGAAACGTTTTAGTAAAACCCTTAGACAGACACATTCCTTAGTGGATCTAGATCAAATAGCTTTGATAGAACTACTAAGTTATCAACCCCTAGGTGTAAGCATTGGGTTTCGAACCCAATGGCGAAAGCAATTTCCGAGCTCCACGTTCCGCGAGTTGCACAAGCAACAGTACTCGTTAAAGAACGAATCGGCTTCACGAAGTCATAACTTCATCTACCTGCAACCCGGGAACACAAGATTCACACCTTCAAACTTGTGAGAAAGTCCTCTCTCCCCCAAAAATCCAAACGGTCTCCACATTTTGACAAGAGACCGTACGGTCTCCATGATTGAAACGTACGGTCTCCACCCCCTTGAACAGTACGGTCTCCTTATATGGCTAAACGGGCCCTATCCTTATCTGCCACGTGTCGCTAAAAAACAAACGACTTTGGCCGAGCCTTTAAAGACCTGGCCGGGCCTTTTGAAAGGCCCGTCTGAGATCTATTTTTAGATCTGAGACGGGGGTTGTGGAGACCGTACGGTCTCTTCCTTTCCTATAAAAGGGTTCGAATTTCTCATTCCACTCATCAACAATTCCTTTCCTTCCCCCATTTTCTCTCGATTTCTGAGCAGTTCTTGACCCAATATAAGTTGCCTCTGATAAAGTTGCCTCTGAAAAGTTGCCTAAGGTTTCCTCTGATATAAAAGAATTGCTCAAATATCGAAGTTCTACCTCTAAAATATCCTAGCTCCCTAAAGTCCTCATGACAACTAAATTATCCTTCCAATATCCAAATTATACTCAAATCTAGTCTCAAAAGTCCAAAATCTAGTACTGCTCTATGCCCCGCTAGAGCAAACGCAGTCCTTCCTTCCAAGTCATTCAAAGTACGCCCTACGCACCTCCGGCCCCAAAGTTCCTCCATACGGCTCCGTTCTTCAACGAATACTAGCTTGCAAGCATTCTACTCGCACGCTACAAGGGTAAGCTTCTGAGGGTTTTTACCGTATCAACCAACGTTTTACCGTACAGTTTTTACTCTATTTAAATGCTTTTTGTGTGATAATAATAATACAAGACAATAATGAGTTAGGTTGCATTAAAGATCCTCCAGGGCCTAGAATGTCGGAATTAATAAGTTGTATCCACAAACGTAAAGAAAAATCTCTGGTTTTCAAAACAATCGGTACCTACACCAGTTCTTACATTTTTTCGGTCGGCCGGGTGGCGACTCTAGTCAAAGAAGGCTAAAGCCGCTATGAGCGCCCGTTTACGCTCACACTAAGCTTGGAAACGAGCTAGGAAGAGATATTTGTGGGAAAGGCCGAACCTTTTATGTCGAAATAGTTTTTACCATTTATGGAAACTTGATGCTCCCTAAATATAGCAAAAATAAGGCCAAGTATAACCTCACACCAAGTAATACTGTGCTGGTAAGCACGAGATCGAATCCACAGAGATTGTGATTGAAATCAAGCAAATTAATCAAGTTCTTGAATCTATTCAGCAAGTAACCAGTTAAATGAATTTGATTGTAGTGTATTTAAAATCTAAACTAAAGGTAAAGTAAAGACAAAAACAAGAATAACAAAGTTGGATTGTGATATTATGGAGAAAATCAATCCAGGACGGGGGATTCCTAGGTAATTCCTATGTTTGATTCAATTAATCTTCAGTTTACTTCCATGTTGTGAGATAACGGTATTCATCCTAACAAATAACATAAGTTTGGCCAAAACTTAACGAAATCTATTTGCAAGCATTCAGTTAATAGCTTCGTTAGGCAATATAACCTAGGTCATGCAAAGCATTATTGATTTGTGATGAATAAGGCCTAAGCCGTAGCCCGGACACGAAGCCGCTCTCCTGATCTCTCACGTAAGGTCTGAATATGCAATGTCAGTATAGATTATCTCCTATCGGTCTCAAATCTATCTATAATCCTATCTCCTCTCGGTCTCAAGGAATTAAGCATGCATAAACAGATTATCACACAACACGTAAATAAACCTACAATTAAATCATTCAAACATATTCATAACTCAAGTTCACCCCCATCCTAGATTGGATGGAAGTTAGTTCATAATTGAACTAAACAAAGCAATAGATGTAATGGAAGACATGAAACGCACAACTATATTGAAAATCATAACAAAAGAGTAAGGTTTAAGAGAAATCCTGAACCCAAGTCGAAAGATTACAACTTCAATAGTAGCAACATACGAGGAATTGCTCCAACAATGTTCTTCAATAAAATAAATCATAAGTTGAAAACTAAAAACTGAACTAAAGCTGAAAACTATGAAAAACTTGTAAAGTAAAGATAATGGATGTTCGGAACCACGCTTTCCACCTTGTAGACGTCTTATATAGGTGTAGAAGTCATCTAGGAAGCGAAAAACCCTTGTCTAGGATGATTAGGAGTCTTTTGGGACGGATTAGGAAGAAACGGGCCACTATTTGCACAAAAATCGAAGCCCGATAGTCATAAAAATAACTCATCTCACCGAGACAAGTGTTGTTTGTCTCGGCGAGTTTCGCCCCACGACTGAACTTCGAACCCGATTTAGAAACGCAAAACATAAAAGTTGTCACACGTCCTCTTAGCTTTCCAGAGCGACTTGAATCACCCCAATCGGAGTCCGTATGAGAAAGTTATGCCCGAAATATCAAAAGTCGTCCAAGCTGCCTCCAACGATGTCTCGGCGAGACAGGGCGCTGATGTCACCCAAATTCCCTGATTTTTTGCTCTGAATCTTCAATTAAACTTCTCGAGTCTGAACCTCCACTCCAATTAGCTCCAACGCTCCTAGAAAACTCCTGAAAACACTAATCATGCCATAAGCAAGTGCGGGAAAAGAAAAGAAAAGTAGCAAAATGAACGAAAAAACGATCAAACTGAAACCAAACATAGAAATAGCCTAAAACTACAAATAAATGAAGAATTAGGACTAAATCCGACTCAAACCGACATAAAACCTGATAAGACAACACTAAAAATCACCGTAAAAGCACGAGATATCAAAACTCAGATCCAGTAGCCTATGGTCCAGATCCTAAATCTTATAACTTGTGTACCTTTTAATATTGTTGTTATTATACCATGCTTTAGATCTTTAGTTTTAAACATCAAAACTCAACATTTGTGACAATATTAGACTCTTAGGAACTAAAAGCTGATAACTTTAGTGTAGCTCAATCCCTTGGGTATGATATTCCGAGTCCTAATGCTCCACTTTATTACTTGCACAACGGGTATACTTGCGCTGAAAAGCACATAGGTATTTCTCGTGACAAGTTTTTGGCGCCGTGGCCGGAGATTGGAAATACGCTACTGTTATTAAGTTTTATTTTTGAGAGTTTGATTTGTGTGTTAAGTGCACAAGCTCTGTTCTAATAATATTTCTTGCAGTTTATGCCCAAACGGCGAGGTTCTCCTAAAGTACCCTACAGCACATAGATTGAAAGGTCTTGCAGACGTAAGAACGCTATCAAGAAGACCAAGCGTAGGCAAAGACTTCAAGAAAGGAGGTTGGCTCAGTCTGGAGAAACTTCTAACACACATGTAGAACACGTTGAGAATAATACAGATGTTTTCCCTCACCTTACAGAAGATCTTGCACACCCTGCGCCAGAGATACCATATTTTGAAGGACCACCACCATTTGTAGACGAAGAGATCCCTAAAGTTCCTCTTATGGCTGCTGCTAGGCCATGGATGGACACTGAGGCCCTACCTCAATACTCATCTTGTATTGTGTTGCAGGCTACTATGCTTAAAGCATCTATGCTTCATGTGTTGCAGGCTACTGCTCAGTTTGATGGATTACCATGCGGAGATCCAAATGGCCACATCCATGATTTCAAGAACAAATGTAAAGCAATACGTCCAAATAAGGAAGTTATTGATAATTACCTTCAGTTGAAGCTTTTTCCTTTATCCATCACGGGAAAAGCTAATCTTAAGAAAATTTATCATGGTTATTAAACCCGGCCCACTCGGTTCAACCTGGTTGACCCGGACCCGGAAGGTAAACCAGGCCAAAGGTACCTATTTTTTCACAAACCTCAAACCCGCTAAAAACCCGGTGAACCGGCCGGTTGAACCACTAACCCGGAAACTCGGTCACGGTTCACCAGTCTAAACGGGTCAAAAATTAGTTGCCATAATAATTCCTAAATTAACTCAAAATTAACTCAATTTTTTGTAACACCTAAATTAGCTCAATTATTAATTTATTCTTAAAGTCAAATACTCGAATAAGCATTAAATATAAATAAATGCTAATTAAATTCTAATTTGGCACCTTCCAATTAATATAGTAAATATAAATAAACAAATTAAATGTTAATTAAGTGCTAATTTGGCACCTATATTAAATGTTTATTACTTTAAAATTTTAAATTTGTACTTTGTTACGTTGGAAGGTCATATATAATTGAAATTGTTAACTTTTTACTAGAGTTATTGACCGTCGATTCAACCCCGGTCGAACCTTAAACCCTTAACCTTTTAGCTCTTCCGGGTCTTTGACCGGGTCGGGTTTGACAACCATGAAATTTATCCTAAGTTTTAAGATGGTTTCTTCTTTTAGCTGGAAGACAAGCTCATTCTCATTTTACGACTGTAAATTACTTATAGTTTTTCTTACACATCAAACAATATTACATTTCTTTTTAAAAAAAATATGAAAAGAAACAATCTCATTCACATGGTGAGTAGCTCTTCAATTAAATTTGGAGAGTCACCATTGGACTAAAGATTTTTCAATCCAATGGTGTATAACGAGTCTAATTCTAACCCTAAACCCGAACACTAATCCTAAATCCCAACCCTAACCCTAATTCTAAACCCTAAACCCCAACCCTAACCCTAATCCTAAACTCGAACCCGCACCCGTACCTTAAACCTCATCGCCGAAATTATTGTCAACGACGTTGATTTGTGTTCGGGTTTGTGTTAGGTTTGGGTTTAGGATTAGGGTTGGACTTTAAGATTATGATTGATATAGACCATAAGATTGAAAAATCTTTAATCCAAGTGTGACTCTCCAAATTAAATTTGGAGAGCTACTCACCATGTGAATGAGACTGGAAAAGAAAAATGTGTTGTTAAATGCAGTCCACTTTTTTTACCCTTAACCCGGAAAAGTCAATTTTGCTCTTGGCTGGTAAAAGTGCGGTAATTGTTTTCTTAGCACCATGCAGGGACACATGAACTTCTTGTCCCACTAGATGAGAAAAAATATTAAAAAATGTGTCAATGAGCTTTTCCTCATCTCTCTTCGATCATAATTTATCATCCAAAGTTGAAGATTGGAAGTTGAGAATTTTAAAGAGATGCAGAAAATTTGAATTTTGAAGTGTTAAAAAAAAAAAAACGAAGAGATATTATCGTCTTTTTCACTAGCTAGAAGTGTAAGTAGTAGGCTGCATTGAGTAACCCATGAAAAAAATTCATTATGAGCTGTCAATAATTGAAAAGTTGTGTTTCCATATGTAGTTTTATTGTTTCCATATAACGACAAAGTTATACATGGTAATACCAACTCACATTCATTGGTCAAATTCAAGTAAAGTTACTCTAACCAATTTGAATTTTTCTACTACATCCCACTAAAATCAATTTTATAATATTCCTAAAAGTAAATCAATGTGAGAATAAAATTTACTAGAATTTAATTTCTAGTAGAAAATCAAATTAACAAATTACTTATATCTTTTCTTATAAACTAAAGAAATATTACATTTCTCTTGAAACAAAAAATATGAAAAAGAAAATCATTATGAGTTGTCAACAATTGAAAAGTTGTAATCATATGTAGTTTTACTATTTTCATATAAAGAAAAAGCTACATATGACAATCCCAAAATATATTTATTGATCAAATTCAATTAAAGTTATTCAAGTCAATTTGTATTCTTGAATTTCAAATACTCACTAATAAAAATCGATTTTATAATATTCATAAAAATTAATCAATATGATAATTTTTTTTACTAGAGTTAATGTAAGTGCCAAATAAGATTATAGCTAAACTCAAGAATTTTTTAAAATTTATACTGTTGCAGTTTTATTTTTCAAAATAAATCATTTCCATTAAAATGGAAGAACTAATTTCTCTTTTAAGCAGAATAAGTTATATTTGTATAAATTTGAATATTATCACTAAGTTCTTACTATTGTAGGTTGGTGCTCACTGAAACATAAATGTTAAAGAGTCAGAAAATAATTTCTTATTTCTTAATTTTCTCAAATTTATTTATCGTTTACTTGCTAATGAAATGACAAAACAAAACTATAAAATATCTTTTTGACATCTTGTAATTTTTCTTTTTGAATTTTGGTTCCAACTCATTTATTAATTGTAACTTCTTTTCTTTAAATCAAACCAATATTACTCTCATTTTTTAAGTAAATATATATATAAAAAGACAACTTATTATGAACCGTATTTTTTCCATATAAAGATAGAGCTATGCATGGCAATGTCAAAACACACATTTATTGGTCAAATTCAACTACAATTACTCAAGTCACTTTGAATAAAAAGCTCGAGCTGATAATTAACGCTAACAACATCTGTTATAGACATATCCTCACACGAATGCCCCATAAAGTGCATTTCTGAACTGCAATGAACTACTGATAAGTGTTACTTAACCGATTGAACCAAAACTTCGAGCTGATAGTTAAGGCTAACAACATGTTTTATATTAATATCTCCCGCTCACGTGATTGCCTTTTGGGCTTGAAGCGTGCACAACACAAGCGCGACACATCATATGTTTTTAATTCAACAAATATTGAGGTTTCCAGGAATCGAACTCATGACCGTTCAACCGCAGAGGCTTTCATACCATGTTACATAACCGATTGAACCAAAAGGTCGAGTTAATAATTAGAGCTAACAAGTACTGATAGACAACAACTAGCGCTCAATTTTATCAAGGGATTCAACAACTAGGACAAGCTAATTTTTAAGTTAAAAACATGTTAATTTTTTTTCATACAACTACTATTTAGACTATTTAATTAATCTCGAGCTATTAAGTCTATTAAAAAATCATTTAAACATTAAACAACTGATTTTTTTTGTCCAACTTTAATAAAATGATTGAAAATCGTATAAATTTGAATATGTTGGGATTAATTAAGATATGGATCTAATTAATCCGACCCGTCCGAAATGGAACGGGTCAAGCCCATCTAAGAGGAATAAGTGATTAGGAAGCCCATTAGGTTAGATGGAGAAATTAGGGTTTCTCCACCTATAAATAGGCTTAACCCTAATCACAATATGTGACAAGTAAGAAAGAGAGACGTCGGAGCTCTGCCTCTATACGACCGAGCCTCCCTTACCCATCTCTCTCGTTCTTCGCTCTTAGTCTGTGGATCAACAAGACTTCTCCGGTTAACACCGTGTGGTC
Source organism: Euphorbia peplus (assembly GCA_028411795.1). NCBI lineage: Eukaryota > Viridiplantae > Streptophyta > Magnoliopsida > Malpighiales > Euphorbiaceae > Euphorbia > Euphorbia peplus. The sequence goes on from CP110844.1 coordinate 20,594,808, forward strand.
GTCTTTATCCGGTGATACAAGATCGTGGTGCTAAGATCTGCTTCCGCTACCGCTTCCGCTACTCTGAGAGATTTGCAGGTTCTGCTATATAAGGTACGCCCGAACCCGTTATCTCATATGGATTAGTATGCCGGGCTAATCCCTTCATTGGTATCAGAGCCACAGATCTTGTATTCTGTGATTTCTGTATCCATAGATGAAGAAATCGTGGGATCATTCGAAAGAATGATCGATTGCTGCTGTGCTTATATGATCTTGATTGTGTTCTTGATATTTCTGATATAAACATGGTACTTTGATAAGGTTTTAATCAGATCTGATAAAAGGCTTTTTAATCTGATAGAAAGTCTTTAATCTGACAAATGGTTTTTAACCTGATTCAAAAGTTTTATCAAAAAGTGTGTTTTTGATTCTCTGAAAGCGATTGAAACTCGATTGAATCCATTTTCTTATTGTTTTTCGGTATGGTATAGATTTGATCTGTGTTTTTTGACGATTAGGGTTTACTAAAATTGTATTCTGAATCGTCAAAATTCTTTAATTCGCCGAAAACGATGCTGTAACTGTCTGAAAAACGATTTAGACACGTTTTTTGTGAAAACCGACTCCACCATCGTGCTCAGAGACCCCAAAAACCCTAGGTTTCATATATTTTAATAGGCGAACGGAGGTCTGGAAGTTGGAGTGTGACTCCCACTCTCCTCTCTTCTTCCAGCGACTCCCCGAACCGCCCAGGGCGCGTGGGGGCGCGTGAAGAGGCTTCCAGAGCCCGTTTTCGGCCCAATTTTTGGCAGATCACTTTAAAACATTATTTTGGATTTTCTGGAAATTTTTGGGAATTTTTGGACAGACGGTTTTACAACCTCTTCTTTGTCTCTTATCCCGAACTAGTCCAAAACTGCGAAAATTTGTTTTCTACTTTTCCAAAATTGAGAAAAATGAGTTTTTTCACTATAACTTTTTCGTGATATGGATGCTCTTATCGATCAAAATGAGTTTGATTGTTGGAATTAGTTTGTGTATGAGTACGCTGACTTTGATCCCTCTTTGTTGTATAAGATAGCAATGGCGGGCACCATTTTCGTGCCAATAGTACCTAGGACCTAAGCCCAAAAAGCTGCCAGGAAAAGATTCCGCGACAAGTTAAATCGTTGCAGGATGGCTCCCACATCCAGATGGGATGATGCTGATGCTATTGTGCGTCACTTGGTTAGAGTCCAAAACCTGATGCAGTGTTGTATAAACTACAACGGACTCAAAGATAAAGTTCTCCGCTTTGGAGCGGTGGAAAGATCTTTGATCAAAGTCCCGAGGCTTAAAGAGTTGTACGTAGAATGTTATTGTAAGTCTGAAATGGACTACAAGAGATCCATTCGACTCTTTATGGATGACCTCGATGAGCTGGGTGTTTCCTACCCATTGGGGCGTAAGGGAATGGTCTTGAGATCTGGAAATGCGATCCAGACTCCTCACTATGGGAGAGGGCGTGAGCACTTGCATAGAACCTTCACAAAACAAATGCGTTACGACGTGTTTTGTTCTTTCCCAAAGAGGGTTCGTCGAGATGGTTTTAACCCGAAGAATTATGAGTAGTTCTCTTCTGGTTTTATGGAGTTGTGTTTTGCAGCTAGTTTTTTGTTTTTTAGGATTCCAGAGTTTCATATGATAACTTTTGAGTTATATTTTGTTTCATTGCTTTCAGAACAAGTAGCTCGTTTTTGGTTGTGGATTCAATTTTTGATTGAATGACAATTTTGGTTATTTTCATTAAATGGTTTTTGATTAGTTGGGTTCAACGAGCTGCTTAATTGGATTTATGTTTTCAATTACCGATGTTTGCTTTTCTATATCTTGCTGAACCTAGTAGTAGGACTAGCCTGAAAAGAAAACACTATGAACTCAAAGTCATCAAAATTCCATAATAACCACCTTTTGTAAAAAGTTACAATATTTTGTTACGCGAGGTAACATAAAATTCTCTAAGCATAAATATCTACCTAATAAGCTAACCATTAAAGTGTAAAGGGTAATTTGAGCCATTCCTATATGGTCTCATTTTCGATTTGAAATTTAATATTAACCTTTTTAGATATATATAGGTTGCTAAGAGAATTCATTGCGTCTATTGAACCTTTTAGACTTCTTAATAAGACGTGCAATTCCATTGTAGATTTGTCAACAATGGCTATAGCTAGAAAGTCGATCGTAGCTGAACTTAACAAAGACCTGAAACTGAATGGGGACAACTATGATGTATGGGGAATTAAGATTAAGTATGTGCTGGAAGAACAAGAGGTTCTAGACACCTTGGAAACAGTCATGGCTGTGCCCGAGGAAGGCGTTACTGCTCAGCATCGAAGAGATAGAGAAGCTTATACGGCATGGAAGAAGAGAGATTCTACTGCCCGTATCATTCTCTTAAGTTCGATGCATGATGACTTCACTCGACAGTTCTGTAAGTTAGAGAATGCAAAAGCCCTATGGGACTCCTTGCAGGAGAAGTTCGGAGGTGTGTCTCTGACTAGGCTCCGCTCTCTTACTATCAAATTTGATACTTACAAGAAGAGACATGATCATACAATGAAAAAGCATTTGAGAGAAATGCAGAACATGATCAGTGAACTCAGTGAAGCAGGTCATGTGTTGACCGAGGAGCAGAAAGTTCAAGCTGTTATCCGTTCTTTACCGAACAGTTGGGAGCATATGAAGATGCACCTGACACACACCGAAGGTGTTACCACCTTCGATGCTGTTGTTCGCCACCTCGAACTCGAGGAGGATCGCCTCGCATCGATCAAGGTCAATGCTGAAGCTCACTATGTTGGTTCCAACTCCAGTGGGAGGCGTCCAAAGGCTCAAGGCCAGAAGCGTAAGCGCTCAAATGGCAGGGGTAAAGAACTGGTGAAAGAGCAAAGGAAAGCAGAAAGACCCAAAGAGAAAAAGCACAAGAACAGAAGGAAGACAAACGTTTCTCGCGTGAAATGTTTCAATTGTCAACTCAAGGGACATTATGCAAACGAGTGCACTGCTCCCAAGGTACGTTCAAACTCATGTGTGAGTGAACTTTACGTATCTAGTACTGTTCTTATGACTGAGCATGATCCTTTGTGGGTCGTTGATTCAGGTGCAACAGACCACGTGACGAAAGATAGAGATGCTTTTGTCGAGTTCCGACGGATTCCAGTCGGATCAAGGTGGATCTATGTAGGCGACAACTCAAGAGTTGAAGTCCTAGGAATCGGCACATGTGAATTGCGATTGCGTGAAGGCCAAACCCTAGTCCTACATGATGTTCTCTTTGCTCCCAAGATTCGAAGGAATTTGGTTTCCGTAACTTCTTTATGGATTGGTTTCAATTTCCTTTTTGCTCATAACAGTTTAAGAATTTGTTTGGATGACCAATTTTATGGTCAAGGATATGTGCTGAATGGTTTGACAATTTTGGATATTGATCATCGCAATAAATATTTTTCCTATTCTTCTACTTCTTCTTCTTCTTATGTGAATGATAAAGATGTTAGTTTATGGCATGCTAGGTTAAATCACATCGGTCAAGACCGAATGAAACGTCTAGCTAAAGAAGGATTACTAGGCGGTATACGAAGTGTCGAATTACCACCTTGTGAACCTTGCCTAAAAGGAAAGATGCATAGAAAACCATTTGGTAAAGGTACTAGGGCAGAAATTCCATTACAATTAATACATTCTGATGTATGTGGTCCAATGAACGTGAGGGCAAGGCATGGAGCCTACTACTTCATCACTTTCATAGATGACTGTACTAGGTATGGTCAAATCTACTTGATGGCTCACAAGTCTGAGGCACTAGGTTGCTTTAGAAAGTTTATGAACCTTGTTGAGAACCAACTAGACAGAAAGATCAAAGTTCTGAGAACCGACAGAGGTCGGGAATACCTCTCTGAGGAATTCAAAACTTTGTGCGATGAAAGGGGAATTGAACATCAGTTGTCCATTCCATATACTCCGCAGCAAAACGGTGTTGCCGAGAGGAGAAACAGAACTCTTCTCGATATGGTCAGGTCTATGATGGCTCAAGCAAGTTTGCCCATTTCCTATTGGGGAGATGCCTTGCTAACAGCCACATATGTACTTAACCGAGTACCCTCGAAGACTGTCACTTCCACTCCATATGAGTTGTGGACCGGCCGCAAACCTGACTTAAGTGTGCTTAGGCCATGGGGTTGCACTGTTTTCGCTCATGATACTTCAAGCAAATTTGGGAAATTAGGCCCAAGAGGCAAGAAGTGTGTCTTTATAAGATACCCTGAAGTATCCAAAGGATATGTCCTAGTGGGAGAAAACGCAGAAGGTCGAGTGACTGAAATCGAATCCCGAGATGTAGTGTTCTTGGAAAACGAATTTCCTGCCATTGGACAAGTGGACAGAGATCAACCCTTGTTTGAGGAACTTGATTCGAACGGACCTCTCCATTCGAGTGGGAGGAATACTGAGGAAAATGCAATTGATCTTGACAATGGTCTAGATCAAGATCCTATTCTTAATTCTGATAGAGAAATGGATCATATCCCTCAGAATGTTTCGAATGTGACAGATCCTAATGCAAGTGGGAGCGAGTTTCTTGACTCAAATGAGAATAAGGAACTTAGCATAAGAGAAAGAATTCCGGGTTATGATGAATATATGAGACATGTTTATCAAGACCGAGAGGAATCGCGTCAAACAAAACGACAAAGGGTCAAGCGCCGTCGATTTGGTGTCGAAGGCGAAGCTCTCCTTATCACCCCAAGTGATGAAGCTGAGCCTAAAAATGTTAGTGACGCACTCTCTAGTCCTGAAAAAGATAAATGGAAGAAAGCAATGGAAGAAGAAATGGATTCCATGAAAGTCAACCAAGTTTGGGAACTGGTTGATCTGCCCGAGGGAAGAAAAGCTGTTAAGAGCAAGTGGGTTCTTAAAGTAAAGCGAAGGGCTGACAACAGTATCGAAAGATACAAAGCTCGCCTGGTCGCTAAGGGCTTCACACAACAGGAAGGGATAGACTATGAGGAGACCTTCTCACCTGTTGTGAGGTTTACATCTATCAGGCTAATACTGGCAATTGTTGCAAGTTTAGACCTAGAGCTACATCAAATGGATGTTAAGACTGCTTTTCTCAATGGAGAATTGAACGAAGAAATCTACATGGAACAACCTGTAGGTTTTGTCGTACCAGGATGCGAACAAAAGGTTTGCAAGTTGAATAAGTCAATCTATGGCCTGAAACAGTCTTCGAGGCAATGGTATATTCGATTTCATAATCAGATGATCTCGAACGACTTCAAGATACTTGAAGAGGACCATTGCGTATATATAAAACGCTCAGGTAGAAAATTTGTCATTCTGTCTCTATATGTAGATGACATCCTCATAGCAGGAAATGACATTGCTTTTGTAAACCAAATCAAATCTTGGTTAAGCTCAAGTTTTGAGATGAAAGATATGGGCGAAGCCGCATACATTCTTGGAGTTAAGATTACAAGAAATCGTTCAAAGAAACTGTTGGCATTGTCTCAAGAGACTTATATCAACAAAGTAATTGAACGCTTTGGTATGGCAGGCTGCAAACCCGTAGACAGCCCAATGACTAAAGATGTCACCCTAAGTACTGAAATGTGTCCCCAAACACGAAAGGAAAAGGAACGAATGAAAACAGTTCCTTATGCAAGCGCCATAGGTAGTCTCATGTATGCAATGTTGTGTACTAGACCCGATATCTGTCACGCCGTTGGGATGGTGAGCAGATACCAGTCCAATCCTGGACAAGCACATTGGACCGCAATTAAAAGGATATTGAGATATCTTAGAGGTACTGCGGATTATTCTCTATGCTATCAAGGCAGAGACCTGAATCTCAGAGGATACACGGATGCTGATTGGGCAGGTGACTTGGATGAGAGGAAATCCACATCTGGCTACGTGTTCTTGCTTGGCAACAGTGCCATCTCATGGAGTAGCAAGAAACAGACATGTGTAGCACTGTCCACAATGGAGGCTGAGTACGTTTCGTACTCGTCAGCAGTTCAAGAGGCGGTGTGGTTGAATAGGTTCTTAAACCACATTGGTGTGACCAAATCCGCCGCTCCAGTCATAGTTAATAGTGATAGTCAATCTGCTATTGCTTTCGCTAAGGATCAAAGGTTCCATAGCAAGGCCAAGCATATAGAGATAAGGTATCACTTTGTCAGGGACTTAATTGCACGCAAAGAAGTCAGTGTGAAGTACATTTCCACTCATGACATGGTTGCTGATCCCCTTACCAAACCTGTCAAGAGAGATGTTTATGTCAAACATATTAGATCCCAGGGTTTGAGAAGGATCTAAATTGTACTTCTATTTTTCAATGTTAAATGAAATTGAATTATCAATAAAGGTTTTAAGAATTTGTTTCCAATACACGAGTGCGAATGTTTTATTTGTTTAACATTTGCTGTTATTGAAAAATGCATGTTAGACAGAGAAGTAGCTCACTCACACGAGTGTTTACCCTTGTTCTGTCATATGAGACAGATAGAAGGATGAGGCCGCTTTTGAACATACGAGAGCATGTTCCAATAGCAGTAGAGGCCGTCTTGTAGAGAGGATGAAAGCAATTTCATCATGGTACAAGATAACCACATATACCTCGAGTATATGTAACAGATTAAGATGTAATCTGAAAGGCAAGTTTGTGATGACTTAATGCCTTCTGTCTTTACAGCCAGGAGCGATCATTACAAGTAATGAACTAAAGTCAGATGTTTTGGCACATCTGGACCTATGCTTCTGTATGGTGTTAGAATTGAGGTACATGCTCTTCCATAAGTGGAATTGAACACCATGGCACGTGTATATGACACTGTGTGCTTAGCGACCACAAGATGGAAAAGTGCAGATCTCGCCTTTTCCTAGTGTGAGACTTACATCTCGGAATTATGATTTCTTGAGAATAATTATCCTTATGACTTTCGGTTTATTCCAAGAAGTATATTCTGATGTAGCTACCTTGGAAAGGGTAATCCCGAGGTTGATGTGATAATTCCAACCAAAAGGAGCCAAACTGGATAAGCGAATCAGACTATGATGGAAGGAATAAAACCAGGAGGAAAGATATCCATGGAGTTCACATCTTGAGATATTCTGACTTTCATCGTCCGGACACTTGTGCTTATGAGCATATTTGTGAAATCAGATGAGCTGTTGAGATCAAAGTTATGACAGTGGATGTGAAAAGGAATCTGGGATAATGCATACACCATAGACGATCCATGTTCAAGTCTAAAGGCTACATATCTCCAACGAGTATATAGTCCCAAGCTTGAAACATGCACATCGAGCAGTTATATATCTCCAACGAGTATATAGCACTTGAGCTCTCGATAGTATGCCGGTCGCACAGACTATTTGCAATACAAGATCTGAGATTGAGAAAAGATACTTTGGAATTGGTTCCATTGCGTACGAGTGGGAGATGTTGGGATTAATTAAGATATGGATCTAATTAATCCGACCCGTCCGAAATGGAACGGGTCAAGCCCATCTAAGAGGAATAAGTGATTAGGAAGCCCATTAGGTTAGATGGAGAAATTAGGGTTTCTCCACCTATAAATAGGCTTAACCCTAATCACAATATGTGACAAGTAAGAAAGAGAGACGTCGGAGCTCTGCCTCTATACGACCGAGCCTCCCTTACCCATCTCTCTCGTTCTTCGCTCTTAGTCTGTGGATCAACAAGACTTCTCCGGTTAACACCGTGTGGTCGTCTTTATCCGGTGATACAAGATCGTGGTGCTAAGATCTGCTTCCGCTACTCTGAGAGATTTGCAGGTTCTGCTATATAAGGTACGCCCGAACCCGTTATCTCATATGGATTAGTATGCCGGGCTAATCCCTTCAGAATATTACGGTCATATTCTTTTATTAGTATTGGTTGGTGTCCATTGAAACATAAATATTAAACTGTCAGAAAAATGTCTTCTCATTAATTTCTTGAATTTTTCAAATTCATTTAACTTTATTTGCTATCGAGTTATGGCAAAATAAAATTTCAAAGGCTTATCATTTGGTCATATTTGGTCACTTACCTATTTAATTTGGTGAAATTTCACTATTCGTTGGATGAAAACTTAACATCTCACAAATCTGTTAGGCACGCGACAATTTTATACAGCTCAATGTATGACATGGGACATACTTGTGTTTTTTTCTTGCCGCATGTACATTATAGTTGGAAATTGCTTATATAAAATATTAAAAAAATAAAGGGAACATTTAATCTGAATATTATTAATGCTTAAAGCGATAACGCTCAAATAGACTAAAGTCGTCACAAATATAACTATTGCAAAAATTAGGAATTGAATCCTCCTACTCTACAGCATGCAACCGTTTAGCAAGAGGATATGTAACTCCATTATCTTCTTGATAAATATGTTAAACTAGACATGCATTTGAGCCAAATGTTATAAACAAATAATTTTAAACCAAATAAATACTCAAGAATTTCTTTGAAAGAACGTAGTTGGTATATGGCTCTATTTTTTTCTGAAAAATAAAACTAAATAAAAAAAAAAGTCAAACTGAACTGAATTGAAAAAAAGCTAAACTGAACTATACTTAATTATTGGCATTTCTAATGAATTTTGTTCTGAACTGGATTGAACTAAAAAAACCAAATCGAACCAAACTAAACTATGCAGAATACAAGTAAAAAAGAACATGACATAAGAATAACGTCTTGTTAAAATTTTAAACGAAATAATTATTTTGTTTACTTTTTTTTATTTTATTAAAATGAGGTGTATTATAAACAAATGAAATTTAATTATCTAACATATTACCATATTACCATTTGTAATTCGTCACTAAATAACCCTTTTTGGAGCTTTATTGTTGTTTAACCGATTGAACTAAAAGCTCGAGCTGCTAGTTATGGGCTGATGAATCTATTATATTAATCATTGACACCCCATCACATAAAGACTCTTTATGCTTGATAAGATGCACACAACAGAAGCCTATATCTCACCATGTGTTTTTAATTACTATTAAATGGGATTGTCGCACTAGTAGTCACGCTCATTTGGTCGTAAAGGCTCTAATTTCATGTTGTTTAACTCATTCAACTAAAAGTTTGAGGTAGTAGTTAAGACACAATGATATCTTTTATATTTATTACTGGGGAGTAATTAGCTTTATTTTACCTATATATGCAATCCTCTTAGATTTTTTATTTTAATCAATTTTCAAATCCTTTCCTCCTTTAAACGCCTACCCTACTTTGATAACGACGTCAAAGGAAAATATTGATATTTTTTCTTTTATAACATGATTTTATCAACTTTATTTGATAATTCGAGATTTGTAGGTTTCGAAAGAAGCTACTGGTTTACCAAGGTGTTGCAATCGAAGAAAGTGTCTTCTTCTTAAAATTTCATGATGATTCACAAGTTTCAGGTAACCACTACTCCGATCATGTTGTAGATGAATTTTATTCTCTTAAAAATGTGTCGATATATGTTCAAGAAGATTAATAACTGAAATTATTGATGAACCCTAAGTATTTTGATTATGTTCAAACGTTTCAGAAGATGAAAACTCAACAGTACCTTACATATAGTTTTCTATTGACTAATAATTTTTATTCTTAGTCTTTGTGTAAGTTGCTCAGCAGGTGCTGAATGAATCATTTCTGGATTGCCTAAAGAACTCAGAAGATCGGTTTGCTGAAGTCAGAGTTTCATTTACTCAGAAGCTGGATATTCCGCTCTGAAGCCGAAGACTGCTAAAGCTCTCCTCAGAAGTTCTTTGCATTCAGAAGCTTTGCCAATTGTGATCAGAAGTCTAGACATCTGGAAGTTAGCTTCTGAAAGCTAAGTCACGGGTTCTGTTTGAGCATTTAATGCTCTGACACTTGCATTCAATGCAAGGCGCCAAAAGTTCAAAAGCTGTTTTAATGGAGCGCGCTTGTCTGTTCAAAAGAAACCAGAAATTCCTTGTCTACCCTTTGTTGATCCAATTGAAGAATGATTCTGTCATCCTCATCCTTGATTTCAAATCACTTACCGGATTTAGTTAAAGAACAAGGATAACGGAATCAAAGTGTTTTGAAGACCGTTTGAAGACTTGACAAATTAACGGCTACAACAACTGATGTCATCTCCTTTGAAGTTTCAAACTCCACAACGGTCATCTTCAATCACTATAAAGAGTAGCCAAGCTCCAATGCATCAATACACGCATGATCATCGAGCAAAATCTTAACGCACTGTTTTAAACAAGAAAACAGAGCAATTTTTCCATTCTCAATCTTTCTTAGCATAGTCTTAGTAAAGTGAGAGAGTGAAGAAAAACAAGTTCATAATAGGAATCTTGTAAACTGAGATCGTTTGTGATCTTCAGTTAGATTTAAAGAGAGAAATCTAGTTGAGATTAGAGTTGGGTGAGAAATCCAGAAAACAGAGTATTGTTTGTTCTGGTGGAAATCCTTTAACTCTTTTTAGGCTAGTCAGAACTAAGTGAGAAATTAGCTTAAGTTCTGTTGATGTAAAGGAGCTTCTGAACTTGCCATAAAAGTTCTGAATAGTGGATTTATAAAATCTCTGTAGGCTGCGACCTCAGGGGACAAGACGTAGTCACAGGACATCTGTGGCGAACTTGGATAAATCGAATTGTTCACTCAGGATCTCCTGAACTTCTTTCTCCCTCTTATACTTGTTATTTTTGCTTCTGTGTACTTGTTCATATTTAGTGCTGAAACAGATTTTCTCTAAAAATATCATTGTCTTTGTTCAGAAGACTGTCCAGAAGTTCTCAAATCAGAACTTCTGTTGCTGAAAACAGTCTAACTGTGTTTAGGCAGAATTTCCCTCAGAAGCAACTTCCTTAAGATAGCTTCTGACTCTGAGGAAATTTGACTCTGAATTTTAAGTTTCTTAAAAAACTTAGAAAACTTCAGTTTACAACTTAGACACCTATTCACCCCCCTCTAGGTGATTCTGTTCTTGTTAGGGCCAACAATTATATTGTTGATATCATATCTCGAATTAAAATTTCTAAAAGTAATAAGTTAGGTTAACAAGAACCCGTCCCCATAATCTGAAGATGCTTTTTTCTGTTTCCCCCAATCAAAAACATTCGAAGGACTGCCCGAGTTTGATACAAACCTCATTCAATGTGAAAGTATTGATTTAGTTTTTCTTTCTATAATATGAGTTTATGATTTACAGGTAGAGGCTATTGATTCATTTAGGCGCTGCGACCAAAAAAAGTTATCAATCTTATCAAGTTTCTAATCGCTAACGCGTTTCAGGTATCCTTTTGCTCTTATCATATTATAAAAGCTTTATTATCTTTGAATATGTATTAATTTATCTCGGATTGGAGTCCTGATGTATGCAAAAAAATTCAATTGGGAGAGGATCCAATTATTGGGGTCTGACTAGCTTCAAATTGTGAAATCGGTGAAATTTATATATGTATATATATATATATATATATATATATATATATATATAATTATGTTATAACTAGGGGCGACGTCAATTAGGGGGGGGGGGGGGGGTCTCATACCCGTAGGGTATCCAATTTGTTACGGGTGGAGATCGTTTTTTTTATTTCTTCCCGCAAAATGGGTACGAGGAAGATACGGGTTATATCCCTGCCCCGCAAATACGCATACCCAACCCCGTTTAACTCAAGCGCAAATAACAAACGGATACCCGACTATATACCCAATTATTAGATATTTCAATAGAAAAAATGAAACATAAGTATATAAACTAAAGGTTAATTGATTATTATGTTTTAGTTAATGCTTATTTTTTAGAAGAGATTTGGTTTTTCTCTTACATTTTTCAAATACGATTTTTTTTCATAAGTTAGCTATTATTTCAATTGACATTTGTTCTTTCAAATATTTGTTTTCACTTGAGGTTTGTTACCCACCCCGCCTTGTATACATCCCTTAGTTATTACTATGGTAGTGAAAATTATAATTCAATTTACTGCTATGATTAGAATTCTAGTTAAATTTTATCTTTTTCCAAAATGAAGACCAATAAAAATTGTTGTCGGGTTATATGAAAAAGGGTAAAATTGAACTAGTGTGTTCAGGACACAATAGAAATGGAAAATGGATCTTTCTTCAAAGAAAAATAGATTTTTAACCAACGAAACAACATGAGTATTTTATTTAGTAAAGGTAAATTATATTCACTCCTAAACTTTGGTACTAAATTATTAACCATAGATAATATTTGCTTCATTTCATACTCTAAGTAAAGCATGCATATTTTACGCATTTTATTAATGCTTCTACTAAAATTTCTCCTTAATAAGGAGAAATTGAAAAAATCCAAATTTCTACATAAAATAAAATAATTTTGATGAAAGAATGATAGTCACAAAAGAACGTCACATCTACTTACATCAATAAAATAAAATGCTTAATAAGTATTTTGACTCAAGAATTTTTCTCTCATTCAATTTTTTTCTTAAATTAAAAAAAATCTTATATTCTTTTTCAAAAGTTATAAAAGTCTTTTTATTGCCTCTCATAGTTTTCAATACCTTCTTAATAGTTTGCAAATTTTGATACAACAATTTTAAAATTAGAGGGTAATTGCAATAAATTGAACATAGAATATGGATTGTTTCACTTTTAATCGAAAATAGAGAATTATTTATGATTTTCATAGTTACTAAGGGTCGTTGAAATTTAGGAAATCCAGTTCAAGGACAAAGTATGTATTAAACCAAAATAAAACTATTTAACCTTTCAAGTAAATGTACACAAACTGTAATGCTCAAAATCTTTACTATAAAATTACTCCCATATATATATATATATATATATATATATATATATATATATATATATATATATATATATATATATATATATATATATATATATATATATATATATGCTTATTGATGCAATGATTCCATATAAACACTCCATCAACAATTCAATAAAATCAAAGATCAAAATGGAAACAAATATCAATTTAATTTGTGTTTTATATTGATACTTAATTTGTACAATTTCTTAGTTTCTCATTTTAGATATTTCTTGTTTCATTCATAAAAAACTAAACAATTAAAAATTTGTATATTCAGTTGAAAAACATAACAAAAATGGCATATCAATTGAGAGAAAGGAGAAACAATGGTGTCTTTGCAAACTACTCTTGTAGTGGTGAAGAATAAGACAACGAAAATGGCGAAAGGAATGCATTCGTTGATCATGATTACACTAGATCAGAAACAAGAAGTTGTTCGGGGCCTGAGTTTAAACCAAGGCTATACATATAAGAATCATCTATCTTTGTGAGCAATTTTATTACATGGATGTCGATTAATGAATGCATGACAATTGTGAATATTTGTTTCTTCACACTAATCATTTCATAGTGAGGTGTTATGCATCTTATTTTTCATTTCTCGGGTCCAACACCGAGTCTATAGTAGAACTTATCCTATGCATACAAGTAAAATTTAATGATTACTCGTTTTTCAATTTCGGATTGCAGGTGAGTCCTGATGAAAAATGGTATTGTTGTTACTGCAAGTGCAAATATTATGGTGACGGGTCTAATTCTTAGAAGAATTTTGCATGTATTCATTGCTTAAGTACATGTAAGTATAAGATGAGATACCTATTGGAAAGTCTTCGATAGGGTCAGCTCTAACACTTTGGAGACCCCGAGCAACTTTTAGTTTGGAAATGATAAATTGCACGTAGTTATATATATATATAGATTATTTACAAGGCTAAACCATAAATAACGTGTAGGTTAACATAAACATTAACAAGCTAAACCATAAAATCAAAGTATGAAAATATAGCTTGAGGTGGTGTGATTATTCTAGAGTTCCACTTCTAAATCTAATTTCCAAATACACTTCCACCTTAAACCTCTTACAATGAATAACTTAGTTTTTTTTATGGAGACATAAAAAGCTTAAAAGGCTTAAAGCCTTACATAAATATTACAAAATTTAAGGCCCACATTGAGGCCTAGGTTGCCTCCCCCTTCAGCCGGCCCTAGCTCCAACGTTACAATACTGATAGAGATGGTAATAAAGGGTAATTTAGTACTTGCGAACACATATGTAGGGTTTTTTTTAGAGTTGAGAGAGGGACTTTGTTACTATATATAGGGTCGTACGGAAAGAAGGGGTATAGAGCAAGAGAGGCTGTAGATCTTAATGATAATGATTATTTGAGAGAATTATGTTAGTAATTATTGTTTGAGTTTCTATTTGTTGTTATAGTCCATTTCATGTGTTATAGAACAAGAGAGGTTGTAGATCTTAATGATAATAGATGTGGCTTATATTGCAGTTTTTACTTGCAAAGAGGTATATAAGTATATGTTTTTTTTTGCTCTCGAGATCTTTATAATTGTTATTTGGTATTGATGGGATCTACTAATTAAACTTGATGTTTTGTTTAAGGTTGCTCAAAAACTTCAGAATCTGATTGGAGAAAAAAAATTGATGGTGAGTTATACATATAAGAACTATAAGAAGACCATCTATCTAACCATGTGTATAATTGAATGATTAATTGTTTTTCTGGTTCATATTGCAGGAGGTTCGAAGGAAAATGGTATTGTTGTTAATGAAAATGCAAACAATTCTCTCATTGCTGATTAACCACGGTAAAATCAGAGAAAATGAGAGGTTAAAGTGTGATGTCAGAGGGGTAAAAAAGCAAGGAAAAGCAAGAAAAGAAGCTATTATATGTGGGTGTTGTAATAAACTAATGAGTGTGTCCGAATTTGAAAATCATGTCGGGGATTTGTCTAAGAGGCCCTACGATAATATTTTCACAATTCGGACTAATAATTCACTCCTAAAACACCTTCTAAACCTATTAAATAAGGAGGATAGGATGGGTCAGAGCCAGTTCAATGAGGTTGTTCCAAAATTGGGAGCTGAGGATGGCAATGATGACACCTGTCAAGTATGTGTCGATGGAGGAGAATTGCTTTGCTGTGAAGGATGCCCCTCTACTTTCCATCTCACATGTACTGAGATGATGGTGAGTTATATATATATATATATATATATATAAATTAAGAATCGGCTATTAGTTCATAGGTAGCATTGAATTATTAATTGTTTGTTTGGTTCGAAATGCAGGAGGTTCCAAAAGAAAAATGGCATTGTTGTTACTGCAAATGCAAATATTGTGGTGACGAGTCTAATTCTCAAGAGCATTTTGCATGCTTTCAGTGCTTAAGGAAATGTAAGTATAAGATGTGTGACCTATTGGGAAGTCTTCCTTTTAAACCACTAAATTTTTGTAGCTTTTTCGGGAACTTACAGAGTTTTGTTTTGTGTTATAGTGCATTTCAAGTGTTATAGAACGAGAGGATTTGTAGATCTTAATGATGATAGATGTGGCTTATATTGCAGTTCTACTTGCAAAGAGGTATATAAATATATGTTTTCTTTCTATTGAAATCTTTATATTTTGTTATTAAGTATGATGGGATCAGCTAAACTTGATGTCATGTTTAAGGTTGCTCAAAAACTTCAGAGTATGACCGGAGTAAAAAAAATCAATGACAGAAGGATACTCATGAAATTCCGCAGGATGGAGGCCTTTGAGCTTGAAGATGACCATAATAGGTGGCTGAAATGTGGCAAAGAAAATACGGATTTGTTCCTATAGATGATGAGATGATGAAAAAGCTACACAACTATAACACACTCATGTTCCCAAGATAATTAGACTCCAAAAAACCTTATCAGACAACTCTACCTTCCGACATAGTCAATCTTGACGCCGATAACAGCTCGAGGTTGGCCATTGATCTGAACTCGAGTAATGGCCATTAGTAGTATAGTGTGTTAAGTGTAATGGAAAATTTAGTTGTATCTGAATTAGATTAATCTGTGAGAGTTTTGTGTATATATTAGTTGATTAAACACTAGTATAGTATGTTAAGTGTAATTTGCATGACATCTAATGAAAAAAAATTGGTTTGCTCTAAAGTTGTTGAAATCTTTTTGTATCTTTTCTCGCAACATTTAAAGTTGCATTCACCATAGATAAAATACCCAAATAAAAAATCAATAATTCGATTTAATTATGATTAGTTTTTCCACATGATACAACAACAATGTTAATTGAAGTTTCTATCATGTTCCTAAATAATCACAAATGTCTAATTTATTTCAATATAGATAATTTACGTCTAGCTTTGTCCCAATAAAGTCAATTAATTTGACCTTTTTCCATCCAATTTTTCTTCGATATTGATAATACTTACCTACACTCAAATCTCAACTCAACGCCACATGACATGGGAATTTACAAACTAAAAAACAAATGGCTGGAAAAGTTTCAATAATATCCTCGAGTGGTCATACAAAGATTTTGTATGTCTTGATAAAATCAATATTTAAGTTTAATTTTGTTGGACCCAATAGTCACAAATATGATTGATACTAATAAATAAATTGGTTTGCATCTTTGAGCTATATATTAGTTCTTATCTAATTCTTTCTTTTTATCTTTGGTAGAAATTTCTCGATCTTTAATATATGAAATTTTGATGAGTAATAATTTCTTTTATTGTTCTTTTTCCCTTTTTATAATAGTAAAAAGGATTTTTTATTTTTTTTTGCAAATGTACATTAAATTAAAATTTATTTTGGAATAAAAATTATAAATAGGTTTATTAGTTTTTGTTTTGTTTGAAATTTTTGTTTTTCTCTTTTCACGAAATATATTCTTCTCTTTATATAAGTGGTCGTACGTGGTTTGTCTCTAATTTCTTGGAACGTTATATTTTTTTTTTATAGAAATTCTGCTATCGTATATCTAATTTAAGATACTGAAGTCATTTGAGAGGAAAAAGTCTCTAAAACTGATCATGGAATGTATATTTCACCGTTGTGCCATAAATAATTACAAATGACTTTTCTGTCAAAAAAAAAAATTACAAATGACTTTTAGTCTCTATAACACCATTCATAATATTAAGGGGAAATGATTTATTAGTCCCCGACATTTGTCAAAACTCACTATTTATTCCTTGTAATTTGAAAAACTCATTACAAGGTCCTCATGTTTTGTCATAATCAACTCTTTAGTCCTTTTTGTTCATTTTAAAGATTTTAAACATGACATATTTTAACTTTCAAGACATCTATACTGCAATATGAAATGACCATGTGATTTTGTTATGTATTGTCTGTCTATTTATGCCGAAATATAAAAGTTACAGATCTGAAGCAAAAAGACAGAATGACCAAATAGTTAATTATAACGAAATATGAGGACATTGTAGTGAGTTTTTCAAAATATAATGACCAAACAATGAATTTTAATAAAATTCACGGACTACTAAATCATTTTCCCTAATATTAAAGATGCAGACTCAAGCAAACTATAAATTACTTAGTAACTTTTCTTATAAATCAAACATATATCTCTTTTGAAAAAAAAATATAAAAAAATTAATTATGAGTTGTGTACAATTGAAAAGTTGTGGTGCCATATGTAGTTTTATTGTTTCCATATAAAGACAAAGTTATGCATGACAATGCCATAACACATTCATTGGTCAAATTCAGCTAAGGTGACTAGTCAATTTGCATTTTTGCCCTGCAACTACTAATAAAATCGATTTTATAGTATTCCTAAGAATAAAGCAGTATATAATAATAAAATTATTAGAGTTTAATTCCGGTGCAACATAAGATTATAGTTAGATTTAAAGATTTTATTTAAAATTTGTACAATTGCATTTATATTAAATAATAAGAATAAGTCTTCACTATACACTTATGTAATTCTAATCTCCGATTTTATCAGGGTTTCAACAACTAGGTCAAGTCAGTTTAAAAGTTAAATTATGTTAATTTTTGCAAAAAAAACTTGCTATTAAAGTTATTTAAAAAAATCAATTTCATACAAATTAAAGAACTAGAGTTTTTTTTATTAGAATAAGTGAAATTTGTAAGTTAGATATTATTACCCAATTCTTACTGTTGTAGGTTGGTATCTTGTTGTAGGTTGGTGTCCACTGAAACAGAAATGCTAAAGAATTCAAAAGATGTCTTCTTGATTCTTGATTTCACTAGTACAAAAGTGGGCTGTTGAGACGCCTGTTTAGGGGCTGTTGAGACGCGAGACCAGCGTTGCAATAGCTGGCGACGCTAAAAACTAAGCGACGCGTGACGCGCTCACGCGTCGCAAAAAGCTTAGGAATTTGAGACGCCTTTCTAGCACGCGCGTCCCGACAGTTTAAGAATTTGAGACGCCTGTCTTTCACGCGCGTCCGGATTTCCACGCCACAGACACATATATTATGGATGGAAATTGAGACGTTCATTTATACAGATGTCGCAATTTGTAGACCATGCGAGACGCGTTTTTTTAACAGGCGTCTCAAATGTTTTTTTTTTTATAAATTAAATATAATACTACCTACTCTCCAGCAGAATTAATTTTGTAGCAAAATTACCAGAATCACCACCTGTAATTTTGCAACAAAATCACAGCAGAATACAAAATTACCTAAATCTGCAGCAATAAAAACCAGAGCACCAACAAAACAATATAATCAAAATCCTATTTAACCAAAACCAGAGCACTTGTAATTCTGCTGCTACTTAACCAAAATCCTATTCTGCTCCTACTTGCAATTGATGGCTGCAAAAAAACCGATGCACCAACAAAAGAAGACTATCTATGGACCATATATGCTGCATTTACAACTATCTATCATTGGTTATCAAAATTTGCTTGAACTATATACGAGCTAGTTACAGATTTTTCTTACGAGATATCCTGCCAAAATGTCCTCGACCTCGTAAATCTGCTCTTCGAAATAAGGTGTTGTCCTATTGCCAAAAACCTGTAAATAAAAAGAAGTATAAATGTTGTAAATACGAGATCTAAACAAGATAGTATCCAATCATCAAATGATTAAGAAAACCATAAATCAACATACTAACTAAAGATCAGTAACAATGTAGAACTAAATTCACAACTAAATTCGCATTTCGATCACCCAAAGATATCACCAAAAGTCCCCAATGTGACCTGTGTACAGTAATATGATAATCAATTTATGAAAATTTAAATAATTATTTAATTTAGTAAGACATACTTACTTTTGGTGGTATGGACATAATATATATTTTGTTCCACTTAGTTGATTCATTGCTTGTTTCATGTATCGTAGAACAAAATCAATTTCAGTCTTTAGCAAGTTTCCAGCAATATTAGCCGGACAAAAGAATCCAAATTCATTTGAAGCAAACTTTTCGGCATAACGGTCTCGGAGAGCCCTACACATATAGTTTCCTAACTATCAATTCAAAGAAAACTAAAAAGTCAGGACAACCCAATATAATATTTAAATAACTTACAACATAAAAACTTGCATTATTGGAGCACCAATCCATGATCCTTCAAGCAACTCTTCAATATCTACCCACATGAGACCAATGCTCGTCTCCTCGATATGGCAAAATTCCTTCTTACATTTGCCAATATCAATATTTGTATTCGGATCAATACAGGATAGAGCGGATTTCAAATGCCTACACTTTTCAGTTAAACATGGTTGTGCTTCAAGAAAATATCTTTTTGGCATTATACCGGACTTTGTTGTTGTTTTACCGCTATCAACCTTTGCCTTTTTACCAATAGGCTGACTTGGAATCACAACCTAATAGATTACAAATATATTTAGTGAACCATAAAGTTATAACTAACTAGCAAATAATATGCATATAAGTTATACCTCATCCTCATCGTCACAAAGGTCAACCAAGTTACATGGCCATTGTGTGAAAGTACCTACAGCATCCCCAAGGTTTGTCACAAAATGACATGGGACTGGAAGAAGTCCATCTTCATGTCCCTTTATAATCGCAAGAATGGAGACTTTGACATGTCCCGACTTGAGAGGAGTATGGTGATTAGCTCGCAAAGTAGCATGGACCATTCCTTTAGCAACAATGACCCTTTTGTTGTTCAACATTAATGCTAAACTACAATTATGCTCCCCCTAAAAGGAAAAATGCTGGATTAGTTGTAAAAGTTGCAGAAATAAAAACCAAAGCATTAACAAAAGAACATAGATGAAAGTTGAGATCAAATTAACATCGAATCTATGTAATTCTGGAGAAGAAATCTCTTTATTATGCAGCAGAAATCTCTGCAATTCTGGTGCAAAAATACTGTAAAAACCAAAGCATCAATAAAGTTACAGTTTCTCTGTGATTCTGGAGCAGAAATTGCTATAATTTTGCATCAGAATTCTCTGTAATTCTTTACAGTTAACCGTAAGAATTCCAGGAGGCAATTGAATCAACATGCCCTGCAAAATATCCATTTTGTTCTAATATACCTAAACTCACCCTATCACTCGAATAGCCCCAAATCAACATCAAGACATCAACTAATACAAGTGCAGGGATTAATACAAGTGCACAAAACGAATAAAAAAGTTGACAACCAATAAAACAATTAAAAATGTACCGTGATAAGAGCTTAACTGCCATTCAAAGCTTCAGTGTGCAGAATACGCAATACAAATTTCTTTTAGGATCATGAAGCACCGTGATAAAACTAGAGAATTATAAGCAATACAAATTTCTTTTAGGATCACTGTAAATTACAAGCTCAAGAACTAAGAAGCATGGAAGAAATCTAGAGGAAGAAAAGAGCAGAAGAAACATACAGATATGCATATCAGATTCCTCAGCATCCCAGAATGTAAAAATTGGGGAAAAACCTTTCTATCTGCAATCCAAAAACAGTTTACTTTTTTTTAGAACCCTCAACAAAAGAATGAAAAATAAATGACTGAACAAAAAAATAGACTTACAGAGCTCTTGTTTCTTCTCAAGAAAAGCGCAGTCAAGATAGAGAGAGAGAGAGAGAGAGAGAGAGAGAGAGAGAGAGAGAGAGAGAGAGCGCGAGAGAGAAGTTCGAAGCTAAGAAGAGATGGAGCTTCTCCGATTCTAAGGTCCTTTGAGAGAGAGAGAGAGAGAGAGAGAGAGAGAGAGAGCGCGAGAAAGGGGAAGAATTAGGGCGAAATTAGAAGCAGAAAGGGAAGAAGATGGGAATTAGAATTTGGAGGGAAGTGAATTACCGCATAAAAAAATATAAAAGTAAATAAAACAAATTTATTTATCTAAATAGGACACTGTATTCGCGACGCATGTTGATAACATGTGTCTTTATTTCTTAACAACACTTATTCGGGACGCTTATATTACACAAGGGTCACAATAATCATGTAAAAAAAGAAATTGGCACGCCTATTCACCACGTGCGTCCTAAATACCATCCGTGTCATATATTAGGGACGCGTAATTCAACGAGCGTCTCGAATGGGGCGTCTCAACAGTCCATTTCTGTACTAGTGTTTTCTCGAATTCATTTGTCTTTTACTTGTTAGCGGGTAATGACAAAATGAAATTACAAAACATCTTTTTGAGTTATAGTCCATTTCATGTGTTATAGAACAAGAGAGGTTGTAAATATTAATGATAGTAGTTGTTGTCTTATATTGTAGTTCTGCTTGCAAATCTATTAAAAAAAACTTTTCTCATGAATTAAAAAAGATATTACATTTCTATTGGGAAAAAAATATGAAAAGAAAATTGAGCATGAGTTGTCAACAATTGAAAAAGTTGTGATGTCATATGTAGTCATGTTGTTTTCATGTAAAGACAACGCTATACATGGTAATGACAAAACACATTCATTGGTCAATTCCAACTAAGGTTACTATAGTCAATTTGAATTTTTGCATTTACAACTCACTAATATCATTGATTTTAATTACATTCCTAAAATTAAATCAATAAAGTAAAAAAATATTACTAGTTTATATTTTAAATTTTTTTTACACAGTTAGGTTTTAATTAAATAATAAAAATAACCTTCAATGTACATTTGCGTGATTTGAATTAGTTCTTTTAAAACTTCTTTTTTTCATCGTTCAAGTTAATTTTTAAGCTAGAAATATGATATATTTTTTTAAGAAAATAATCGTACGGTTCTGGTACAGAGACGGTACGGTCTTTGAATGGAGATTGTACGGTCCTTGAGAATCCCCATTCAGATTTAGATCTGGATCTCAGACGGACTTTTACAAGGCTCGTACGGGTCTTCTTTGAGCCGTACGAGTGTTATAAGTTGTTTGGCTTTTTCTGACACGTGGAGGATAATGATAAAGACCATATAGATATGTAGGAGGACCGTACGGTTCAAGCTTGGGTACCATACTGTGTTGGTTTGTGGATGGAGAATGTATGGTTCCAGACGCAGCCAAATGTTGTCCAGTCTTGACAAACTTTAGTATTTTAGGAATAACTTCTTCATACGAACTTTTTTGACCCCCAAAAAGTCATTCAGGAAAGCTAAGACATAGATGCACAATTGGCCTCCAAGTGTGACTATGTGATGATTCCTATCAGGCAGAGTTTTATTTTGAGAAGACTTGCATGAATCTTTGTTTGGGAGACTTAAAAAGATATTTGACGTGTAATTAAGGGTGTCAATGAATCGTTCTCGGGTAGCAGGATGAGTGAGTTATGACTCTGGGGAGTTGTTCGTTCCTTAACGAATATTAGCGCTTGCTTTGGTTGAAAGTTCGAGGAGCTCAAAAATCTTTCATCCTGGGGTTTGAAAACCAGTGTTTACAGTAGCCAATAAGAAGAGCTTGCTTGAAGAATAACTAATGAGAAAAGGTTGAGTAAAGCAACTTGTACTTGCGACAAAAAAATCTATTGTATCATCTTCAACTTTCGACTGGCGTGCACAAGAAGAGAAGAATAAAAAGAGAGTTAACTTATCAATGGGCTGGAAGCATCTTTTACCATCATTAGAGACTTATTTCCTTTTTGTCAACTTGCCAATGGTGATCTGAATGCACACATCCCTGAATTTGTTAATATGTGTCTCATGATGTGATATCGCTCTAGCTATTCCAATTTTAACTCAAAAATAAGGCTAAGACTTGGATTAAGAACTTGTAGCCTTGATCTATCAATACATGGAATAATATGGCCAAATCGTTCTTGAAAAAGTACTCTCCACCAAAATAATTTATTACATTGAGAAATGAGGTCACTCATTTGTCTCAAAGAACTGATGAATCATTGTCTACAGATTGGAAAATGAACAAAGAACTACTACGGAAGGTTCCCAACCATGGTCTTTCAACTTGGATGCAAATCCAAAAATTTTACAACAGATTGACATATACCTATAAAATTCAACTTAAATCTGGCGCAAACGGCGACCCTAGAGAACTAGCACTATAAGCTATTTATGAGCTCATCAAAGGACTAGTGAACATGAGCTAGAAGTGGATTTCTGTCCGAAATGATGGAAGAACCACTTCAGTGTACCGAGGTAAACTAGTAGATTAATAGTTGTGCAATTAAATCAATCAAACTATACTAATTATTACCAATCGACCCTTAGTTTATTAGTTTTGCAATTAATCAATCAAACTATACTAATTATTACCAATTGACCCTTAGAATATAATTTGAGTCAATATGTTACTCAATTAATTACTGTACCAATTAGTTAACTTAATTCAACGAATTAATTAGTCAATTGCACATGTGAATTGGTTACATATTTGAGAACCTAAATGGCATTGACCGTGACTATTTAAGTCAACTAATTATCAATGTGGTACCTCCTCAATATCCTATACCTAATCAAGATTCATATGTTTGATGAACCCTAAGTGTTTTGATTATGTCCAAACGTTTCAAAAGATGATAACCTAATACCATCTTACATATAGTTTATTGTTGACTAATATTTTTGCTTTAGTCTATGTGTAAGTTTCTCAGCAGTTGCTGAATGAATCGTTTCTAGATTGCCTAAAGGACTCAGAAGATCAGTTGCTGAAGTCAGAGTTTCAACAATTCAGAAGCTGGATTCCTCCGCTCTGAAGCCGAAGTCTGCTACAGCTCTTCTCAAATGTTCCTTGCAATCAGAAGTTTGCCAATTGTGATCAGAAGTCCAGTCAACTGGAAATTAGCTTCTGAAAGCTAAAGTCACGGGTTCTGGATAGCATTTAATGCTCTGACAAGTGCATTTAATGCAAGGCGCCAAAAGTTCAAAAAGCTGGTTTGGTGGAGCGCGCCTGTCTGTTTAAAAGAAACCAGTATTTCCATGTCTACCCTTTGTTGATCCAATTGAAGAATGATTCCAGTCAACCTCGTCTTTGATTTCAAATCACTTACCAGATTTAGTTAAACAACAAGGATAACGGAATCAAAGTGTTTGAAGACCGTTTGAAGATTTGACAAATTAACGGCTACAACATTTGATGTCATCTCCTTTGAAGTTTCAAACTCACCAACGGTCATCTTCACTCACTATAAATAGTAGCCAAGCTCCAATGCATCAACACACGCATGATCATCGAGCAAAATCTCAACGCACTGTTCTAACTAGAAAAACAGAGCATCACTTCCCATTCTCAATCTTTCTTAGCATAGTCTTAGTTAAAGTGAGAGAGTGAAGAAAAACAAGTTCATAATAGGAATCTTGTAAACTGAGATCGTTTGTGATCTTCAGTTAGATTTAAGAGAGAAATCTAGTTGAGATTAGAGTTGGGTGAGAAATCTAGAAAACAGAGTTGTTGTTTGTTCTGGTGGAAATCCTTTAACTCTTTTTAGGCTAGTCAGAACTAAGTGAGAAATTAGCTTAAGTTCTGTTGATGTAAAGGAGCTTCTGAACTTGCCATAAAAGTTCTGAATAGTGGATTTATAAAATCTCTGTAGGCTGCGACCTCAGGGGACAAGACGTAGTCACAGGACTTCTGTGGCGAACTTGGATAAATCGAATTGTTCAATCAGGATCTCCTGAACTTCTTTCTCCCTTTTATACTTGTTATTTTTGCTTCTTTGTACTTGCTTATATTTAGTGCTGAAACAGATTTTCTCTAAAGTATCATTGTCTTTGTTCAGAAGACAGTCCAGAAGTTCTTCAAATCAGAACTTCTGTTGCTGAAAACAGTCTAACTGTGTTTAGGCAGAATTTCCCTCAGAAGCAACTTCTGTAAGCTAGCTTCTGACTCTGAGGAAATTTGACTCTGAAAATTAAGTTTCTCGAAAAACTTAGAAACTTTCAGTTTTCAACTTTGACACCTATTCACCCCCCTCTAGGTGATTCTGTTCTTGATAGGGCCAACAAGTGGTATCAGAGCGAAGGTCACTTCGCATATTTACTAAAGATCTAACAATCTAAGTGTAAGATCCTATCAGAATCAATAGAGATGGCTAGTAGACACCAGCCTGAGAATTCTTCTCACTTCATAGTTCCAGAAGGTTCTTCTACTACTAGACCTCCATTATTTAATGGCAACAACTACTCATACTGGAAGAAAAGGATAATGTACTTCATCCAAGCTCAGAACATGAGTGCTTGGTATGTCATCACTAATGGTGATTTCATTCCTACCAGAATGGAACAAGGTTTAGGGAATGTTGTTATTCCTCAGAGAGAATACACAGATGACATTCTGAAAAAACTCCAAACTAATGCTTCAGCAATAAATATGTTGCATTGTGCACTTACAGCTACTGAATATAACAAAGTTTCTTCTTGTGAAACAGCACAGGATATTTGGAACAAGCTAGAAGTCACATATGAAGGAACTGGAAAAGTGAAGCAATATAAAGTCAACCAACTCATGAGAGAATATGAGTTATTTGAAATGCTTGATAAAGAATCTATTTCAGATATGAACTCTAGATTCACCAAGATAGTCAATGACTTGAAGAGTTTAGGAAAGGACATTGAAGAATCTGATCGTGTGAAGAAGATTGTCAGAAGCTTACCAAGGTCTTGGCAAGCCAAGAAGACTGCTATTGAAGAAGTTCAGGATTTGAGCTATTACTTGTATGATGAGCTCATTGGGTCTCTAATTACCCATGAGATGTCATTAAAGAATCATGACCTAAGAGAAAGGTCAGAAGGAAAAAGAGTAGTCCTGAAAGCAGAATCTTCTGAAGAATCCTCTGAAGATGAGGAACTGGCTATGCTGACCAGGAAGTTCAAGAAGGCCTTTAGGAAAGGCAGAGGTGGAAACTACAAGAAGCCTTTCAGGAGCTTTGATAAGAAAACTCCTGATTCTGGTGAAAAGTTCAAGAGAGATCCAAACAAGCCAATTGTGTGCTATGGATGTCAGCAACCGGGGCACATTAAGCCTAACTGCCCGGAGCTGAAGAAAGATAAGAAAAAGTTCAAGAAAGCTATGCTGGCTGCCTGGTCAGACTCTGAGACCAGCAGTGATCCTGAAGAAAAGGAAGAGCAAGCTCAGATTTGTTTTATGGCTATTGATGAGCCAACCTCTGAAGATGTCACAGGAGAAACTTCCGCACCTCCTGAAGCTACTTATGATTCTGAGGTAAACATATCTTCTGAACAAAATATCTTTGATTCTCTTGAAGAACTCTATAGTATGTTCAAGTACCTGAAAAGGAAATTGGACAAGAGTGAGGCTGACAAGTTTCTTAGGTTTACTCAAGTTTATTCTGACATGAAAGTGTTAGAAGAAAAACTGTGTAAACAGTTCAGCACTTCTGCTGATGGCTCTAAAGTCAAAGGCAAAGAAAAGCTGCCTCTGGGAAGTGATAAACCCCAGAAGAAGAAGAAACCTGTCACTCCTTCTCTTCTAAAAGAGATAGCTTCTCCTCCTGATGTTGGTACCTCTGAGAGTGCTGTTATAGCCTCTGAAGATATTGGTCCTTCTCAGAAGAAGAAGAAATCTCCCAGGAAGCAAAGGGAAAGATCCAAGAACCCTCCCTTTTGCAAACTTTGCAAGAGTGATGGTCACTGGTTGAAGTATTGCAAGTACCATATTAAAAACCTCTTGCAATCTGAGATATCATTAAAACCTGCTGAAGAGAAATCTAACTCTGAAGGACCCAATAAGGATTGGGTACCTGTCACTAATTGATTGTGTTGCAGGTGGCTCTGAGTGCTCCATCAATGTCAAAGCTGTGGTACATTGACAGTGGGTGCTCAAGGCATATGACAGGTGATGAAAAAGCATTCATCACATTTGATCCTAAAAGAGGTGGAAAAGTCAGCTTTGGAGATGCTCAGAAAGGAAGGATACTTGGTTCTGGATCCATAGGAACTAATCCTCCGATCGAAGATGTCTCCCTAGTCAGAGGCCTGAAGTTCAATCTCCTGAGTGTTGCACAACTGTGTGATAAAGGTAGAGATGTTGTCTTCAGCTCCTCTGGATGTAAAATCTTGGACAGTAAGTCAAGGGAAGTTATTCTAACTGCTCCTAGAGTTGAAAATGTTTTCATGCTGAATCTTGAGAATCTTTGCAAAAATATATGCTTGATGTCCAAAGAGGATACCTCCTGGCTCTGGCATAGAAGACTTGCTCATGTGAGCATGGACCTTCTGGCCAAAGTAGCTAGAAATAAATTGGTTGAGGGTCTGCCTGAAATTAGTTTTAAAAGGAACCATTTATGCAATGCTTGCCAATCTGGTAAACAATCCAGAAGCTCTTTTAAAACTAAGAAAGTCATTTCAACTAAAAGACCTTTGGAATTGCTTCATATGGATCTTTTTGGCCCTGTTCAACCAATGAGCATGGGTGGAAAGAAGTATGCCTTTGTCATTATAGATGACTATTCAAGATTCACTTGGGTCATCTTGCTGTCTAGCAAAGATGAGTCACTTGGATGTTTCTCAGTTCTGATAAAGAAACTTGAGAATGAAAGGAATGAAAAGGTTGTCCATATCAGAAGTGATAATGGTGGAGAATTCAAAAACTTTAGGTTTGAAGAATTCTATGAAACCAAGGGAATTGATCATAACTTTTCTGCTCCCAGAACTCCTCAACAAAATGGGGTAGTTGAAAGGAAGAATAGAACTCTGGTTGAGATAGCCAGAACTATGATCAATGAAAGAAGGCTTCCTAAGTACTTTTGGGGAGAAGCTGTGAACACAGCTTGCTATGTTCTGAATAGAGTGCTAATCAGAAGCATTCTGAACAAGACCCCTTATGAACTCTGGAAAGGTCGAAAGCCTAAAATAGGTTATTTCAGAACCTTTGGTTGTAAATGTTATGTTTTGAATACAAAAGAATATCTTTCAAAGTTTGATTCAAAGGCAGATGAGGCCATTTTTCTTGGTTACTCAACACATAGTAAAGCATATAGGGTTTTTAATAAGAGGACTCAAACTTTAGATGAATCTGTTCATGTACAGTTTGATGAGACTAACCCTGCAGATAGTAGAGCTCCTGATGAAGATGTAGTTCAAGCTCCTGAAGTTACATCTCCTGTTGAAGAAGAAGATGTTTCTCCCAGAGCTGCTGAAGTGGTTCCTCCTGTTGCTGAACAAGCTCAAGATGAGAATCTTACTCCAGAAGTCAACTTCCTTCCAGAAGATGCTCCTATATATGATTCAACAAATGATGAACAGGTTTCAGAAGACTCATTGGATGTACCAAGAGAAGTTAGAACTCATAGGAATCATTCCTTAGAGAACATTATTGACTCTGTTCATAATCCTGTCATGACCAGAGCACAGCTCAGAAGATACATGGGGAATGTGGCTTTTGCGTCACTTCTGGAACCCAAGGACTTCTATGAAGCTGCTGATGATGACTCCTGGTTAATGGCAATGCAAGAAGAACTTGACCAGTTCAAAAGGTCAGAAGTTTGGACTTTGGTTCCCAGACCTAACAACATAAAGGTTGTTGGAACTAGATGGGTTCTGAAGAACAAGCTTGATGAATTTGGAAATGTTGTGAGGAACAAGGCAAGACTTGTTGCTCAAGGTTACAGTCAGCAAGAAGGCATAGATTATGGTGAAACTTTTGCTCCTGTTGCAAGATTAGAAGCCATTAGAATCTTATGTGCTTTTGCTTCATACAAAGGTTTTAAGCTCTTTCAAATGGATGTGAAAAGTGCATTCTTGAATGGTTACATTGATGAGGAAGTCTATGTGTCTCAACCTCCTGGTTTTGAAGATCCTAAGTTTCCTGATCATGTATTTAAGCTGAAGAAAGCATTGTATGGACTGAAACAAGCTCCCAGAGCTTGGTATGAGAGACTGACAAAGTTCCTTCTGTCTAAGGGATTTGTCAGAGGCTGTGTTGATACAACTCTGTTCACTCTGAAGAAGAACAAGGATATCCTTATAGCTCAGGTATATGTTGATGATATTATATTTGGTGCTACTAATGAATCTTTGTGCAGAGAGTTCAGTGACCACATGAAGGCTGAGTTTGAAATGTCTATGATGGGAGAATTAACCTTCTTCTTAGGACTTCAGATCAAGCAAAGTTATGATGGTGTGTTTATCAATCAAGCCAAGTACACTAGAGAAGTGCTGAAGAAATTTGGCATGATGGACTCTAATGCTGTTGATATTCCAATGGATGTCAGCAAAGACATTGATGATGAAGAGAAAGCTGGTAAACCTGTAGATATAAAAACCTACAGAGGTATGATTGGTTCTCTTTTATACCTAACCGCCAGCAGGCCAGATATACATTTTGCTGTGTGTCTTTGTGCTAGATATCAATCAAAGCCAAGAGAAATTCATGATGTTGCTGTCAAAAGAATTCTCAGATATCTTAAAGGCACACCAGAAGCTGGTCTGTGGTATCCCTGTAGTTCTGTTTTCACTCCTATAGGATACACATACTCTGACTATGGTAGAGATAAATTGAGGGTCAGCACTTCTGGTGGTTGTCATTTTCTGGGGGAGTGCTTAGTCTCCTGGCATAGCAAGAAGCAAACCTCTGTGGCTCTC
The DNA here is from genome assembly GCA_028411795.1 of Euphorbia peplus. Taxonomy (NCBI): domain Eukaryota; kingdom Viridiplantae; phylum Streptophyta; class Magnoliopsida; order Malpighiales; family Euphorbiaceae; genus Euphorbia; species Euphorbia peplus. Next base: position 20,624,614 of record CP110844.1, read on the forward strand.
TCAACTGCTGAAGCTGAGTATGTTGCTGCTGGAAGTTGTGTTTCTCAGATGCTCTGGATCAAGCAACAAATTGCTGACTATGGTATCATCCCTGGAACAATTACAATCTACTGTGATAACAAGAGTGCAATTGATCTTTCAAAGAATCCTATTCAGCACATCAGGATGAAGCATGTTCATATTAGGCATCACTTTCTGAGAGATCATGTTCTGAAGAAGGATATTATCTTAACTCATGTTCCCTCTGAAGAGAATCTTGCTGACATGTTTACTAAGCCTCTGGCTGGTAATTCTTTCAGCAACTTATGAGAAGGCATTGGTATGACTTATCCACTTCAATAACTTAGATTAATTTTTTCTCTGTATGTCTTAAGTGATTAATCGTTTAAGATAATTAAGTTATAATTAATTCTAATCATGATTTGACTTGAAAGCATGCGTTATCTACTGCATATTACGGCGCTGTTCTGTGGTTAACGGGTATCTGTTCCCTTTTAAACGGTGTGTATTTGCTTTTTGAATTGGAACGGTTTCTGTGTTTGGGTATAAATAAGGGTTTTCCATACTTAGAAGTTTTTTACTCTCATTTTCTTTGACCATTAGAATTTCCATAGATTTTTCTGTGTTCTCTTCTCTCTCAAATCTTAACCTAATTTCTTATATCTTCAAAAATGGCTCAAGAAATCACTGTCACTCACATTTTCTCCACTGAATCACAAAAGAAGGTTAGCGAATCTAGGGTATTCACCTCTAGGTTCCTAGATGATGAAGTTAAATCGACTGAACCTATTTCCCACTGGCTTAGTGCTCAAAACTGGAATTCATTCGTTTCTCTCGATGAATTCATTTATCCTAAGTTAGTCACAGAATTCTATCAGAACCTCCATTTCTTTTCTAATGAGGAGGATGTTCTACATTCTGTAGTCGGGGAAGTTGAGATCGAAGTCAGCAGGGCTTCCATTTCTCAAGTGATAGGGATTGATGATGAAGGAATCATCATTGGTGATGATGGTTCAGCAGAAGGTTTTACTGAAGCCAACTGGGCTAGGCCAGATCTGAATGCCAAGGAAACGTATGCCACCTGGTTGACTCAGCACCAGAGGTGGGCACACTATTTGACTACAAATGTCTTTCTTCCGAAGGCTGGAGGAGTCAATGGGGTTTCCAACAGGGAAAGGGTTTTCATGTGGCATCTGGTCAACCAGAAGAAAATTAATTTACCTGCCATGCTGATAAGGCAGATGAAGAATGTAACGACCGTGAGTGCATTAGCATATGGCTCACTCCTGACGAGGTTGTTTGAGGCAGCCTCTGTTGTTGTTTCAGGAGAAGGTGTTACTAGTAGGAGTACGGTTCTGAAGATGCATACCTTCAGGAACCTGAGTTTTGGTGTGACTCCGAAGAAGATTGAGAAGGGCTCCTCTGTGAGTATTGCTCAGAAGGAAATTATGGAAGCTACTGTGCAGAAAGGAAAGAATGCTGCCAAGAAGGGCAAGGGAAAGAAAGGATCAAGCAAGTTGGTCCTGACCGTTGAGAAGGTGGTTGTCTCAGAACCTCTTCCCACGATGGTTCAAACAACAATCAATGTTGAACCCTCTGGCAAGATTGTTGCTGAGAAGCCAAAGGATGTTCCTGAGAAGGAAGTTCAGAATGCTGAGGAAGCACGCCTTGCTGAGAAAGAGAAAGCTGCTGAAGCTGAAAAAGTTGCAAGAGTTGTGGCTCTTGCTGAAGAGAAAAGAAAGAAGAAGGAAGCGGAGGATCAGTTAGCTGCTGAGAGAGAAATTGCTGCAAAGGCTAAGGCCGATGCAAGACTTATAGCATGTGCTGCTGAACTTCAGGATGCGGAGTTCTCAAAGGAAGTTGAGGCTTCAGAAGAAGGAGAGAATCTTGAGAATATCTCTCTGTCCTCTCGGATACTTGAGAATATCTCTCTCTCTACCAGGTTTGGGAAGAAGGCTGTTGCAAAACGAAGGTTGCTGAGGAAAAAGGACTTCGTTGTTGCCTCCAGTGCTGAATTAGAAGATCCTGTTACTCAGGAACCGGAAGATGCTGATAAAGACTTGTCAGAGATGTCTGATGAAGAGAATGTTGATGCTCCTCTGATAGAAGAGCTGTCAGAAGAGAGTGAACCAGAAGATGAAGAGGTTCTTCAGAATGCAAAACAATTTGTTGAGAATGTTGATGATGAAAACTTCATTGACAACATTCTTCTGAATCAAGGAAGAAACCCTGGTGAAAGGGACGCCTCTGAAACACTGATCAGGATGGCTCACATCTTTGCTGAGCCCATCTCAATGTTTGATCCAAACTCTGACCAGGTCATCTCCTCTCCCACTCTTACTCCTCATCAATCTCCTTCACTCCCTTCTGTCACAGAAGTGAGTGATTCCCAAACTTCCATTCCTCCTACAACTTCAACCTCTGAGGTTGTACCTCCTTCAATCATTCCTCCTTCTGGATCCTTTTCAGAAGTGAATTTAAACACTGCTCCCATTTTCACAGACTCTATATCCACATCCACTACCTCTTCTATTCCTTCCTCCTCTGTAAGTCCATCAATTGGATTTACTGCTCCATCTTTCTCACTACCATCTACTTTACCTTCCATTACCCCTACCATTTCTTCCTCTACCACCAATGCCATCCCTTCCTCAAACACTCAAATTCCTCCTCTCTCAACTTCTAGACATACACCTCCTGTGTGTGATCCTTTAACTACCTCCTCCACTACTTCTTGTTTTGCTGGGTTGTCATCCAACTATGACTTCCTGCGCAAACACATGAATCGGGATGATCTGGATACCAGGTTTGGTAGTTTTGGTTTCATGGGCAGAGCTTCTGGTATTTCCGAAGCTGGAGGTGCCCCCAGTGTTGAAGAGTTGAGAAGAATGAGTCAGAGTGGCTCTGATGAACTGCTGAATAGATTTGCTGGTATGGGGCAAAGGACTTCTGCTGCTGACATGTATGCTCAGGGCATTGTGCTGCAAGAATTGCATTCTTTGAAAGCTCAGAACCTGCAGCTCATGACTATGCTTCAAATGCAGGATCCTTCTGTTTACATACGCAATCTTTCTACACTTCATCTAGCTACGTATGAAGAGCTGTACAAATTAAGAGAATTAGCTCTGACTCTTCCTTCTCTGGATAATATTGCTCTTGCTTCTTCTCAGAAGGTCAATGAGAATTTGGAGATATTGACAGAAGAAGTCAATGAAGCAAACGAGCATTATGAGGCTCATGAGAAGATGCTCCCAAGTAAGATTGATGACCTGCAAAGTACTGCCAATCACATTCTGAGAGAAGTGAAATCTTCTGCTCAAGGCTCATCATCTTCCGGGGCTGCTAAGATTGTATATGACATCACTCCTGATCTCAACAATCGACTCTCCAACATTGAGTCTGATGTATCTGCTCAGAACGCACAGATTACTGAGCTTACTGAACTTCTGAAGGTTATGCACACTCAAGCACGAGAACAAGAGAAGATTTTTCATAATTGTTATAGGTTTGTTCGAGGACAAACTTATATTCAGAATGAGCATCTTACTGTTGTTGTGTATGCTAACAATAGGTTGATCAAGCTCCTTCTGGAAGATGTTCAGAGACAGCGACCTATGTCTGGTCAGACCTTTGATCATATGAAGACCATTGATGATTACTTCAGAAGACGAATGGATCTGATCAATACTGTGAGACCAACTCCTCAGCAATATCAGACTGCACTGAATGTTCAACAAAAATTGAAATCTCAAGGTGCTCTGGGTGTTGCTCCTGGTTCTTGTCAAACGGGGGAGAAGTCTGGTCAGAAGAGATCAAGTGCTGCCGAAGGTTCTAGTGTTGTTCCTCCTCCTCAAAAGAAACCTAGGAACTTGTAATCTTTTAGGACTTATGCTTCTTAGCTAGGTTCTGGGTTGGGTAGTTTCTGTCTTAGGACTTTTTCTGCTCTTCTGATTATTTTGTTTCTTATGCTGTCTTCTGAATGAATTTATACACACTGAATCTTTCTTATACTCTCTTGCGTATCTGACTTCTTACTTTTTGCTTATGTTTCTTTTTGACTTAGTAAATTACTCTTCATCAAATCTAACAACTTGATCTTAAGTCTTTCTTTAAGCTTATACAGATTGCTGAAGTTCACCATTTACACTAAAATGGGGGAGTTAATTTACTCAGAAGTTATGAAACATTTGCATCAGGAAGTTACTCTCTAAACCTCATGTTTTCTGTTACCTTCTGACCACGGTTTGTCCATAACCAAAATGGGGGAGAATCATGAACCCTAAGTGTTTTGATTATGTCCAAACGTTTCAGAAGATGATAACCTAATACCATCTTACATATAGTTTATTGTTGACTAATATTTTTGCTTTAGTCTATGTGTAAGTTTCTCAGCAGTTGCTGAATGAATCGTTTCTAGATTGCCTAAAGGACTCAGAAGATCAGTTGCTGAAGTCAGAGTTTCAACAATTCAGAAGCTGGATTCCTCCGCTCTGAAGCCGAAGTCTGCTACAGCTCTTCTCAGATGTTCCTTGCAATCAGAAGTTTGCCAATTGTGATCAGAAGTCCAGTCAACTGGAAATTAGCTTCTGAAAGCTAAAGTCACGGGTTCTGGATAGCATTTAATGCTCTGACAAGTGCATTTAATGCAAGGCGCCAAAAGTTCAAAAAGCTGGTTTGGTGGAGCGCGCCTGTCTGTTTAAAAGAAACCAGTATTTCCATGTCTACCCTTTGTTGATCCAATTGAAGAATGATTCCAGTCAACCTCGTCTTTGATTTCAAATCACTTACCAGATTTAGTTAAAGAACAAGGATAACGGAATCAAAGTGTTTGAAGACCGTTTGAAGATTTGACAAATTAACGGCTACAACATTTGATGTCATCTCCTTTGAAGTTTCAAACTCACCAACGGTCATCTTCACTCACTATAAATAGTAGCCAAGCTCCAATGCATCAACACACGCATGATCATCGAGCAAAATCTCAACGCACTGTTCTAACTAGAAAAACAGAGCATCACTTCCCATTCTCAATCTTTCTTAGCATAGTCTTAGTTAAAGTGAGAGAGTGAAGAAAAACAAGTTCATAATAGGAATCTTGTAAACTGAGATCGTTTGTGATCTTCAGTTAGATTTAAGAGAGAAATCTAGTTGAGATTAGAGTTGGGTGAGAAATCCAGAAAACAGAGTTGTTGTTTGTTCTGGTGGAAATCCTTTAACTCTTTTTAGGCTAGTCAGAACTAAGTGAGAAATTAGCTTAAGTTCTGTTGATGTAAAGGAGCTTCTGAACTTGCCATAAAAGTTCTGAATAGTGGATTTATAAAATCTCTGTAGGCTGCGACCTCAGGGGACAAGACGTAGTCACAGGACTTCTGTGGCGAACTTGGATAAATCGAATTGTTCAATCAGGATCTCCTGAACTTCTTTCTCCCTCTTATACTTGTTATTTTTGCTTCTGTGTACTTGCTTATATTTAGTGCTGAAACAGATTTTCTCTAAAGTATCATTGTCTTTGTTCAGAAGACTGTCCAGAAGTTCTTCAAATCAGAACTTCTGTTGCTGAAAACAGTCTAACTGTGTTTAGGTAGAATTTCCCTCAGAAGCAACTTCTGTAAGCTAGCTTCTGACTCTGAGGAAATTTGACTCTGAAAATTAAGTTTCCCGAAAAACTTAGAAACTTTCAGTTTTCAACTTTGACACCTATTCACCCCCCCTCTAGGTGATTCTGTTCTTGATAGGGCCAACAATGTTTTATGTACATGATCCTTTGGATCCGTTTCCATGTGGGTGTGAGGGGGAGTCTCAACAGTTGCAAGCGGGTTTTAGCAAACCATTACAATCCCCACATGAAACAGATTTTCTGTCATTCAGTAGAATGTGAAACCCAAAATTGATCTCATCTTTCACCAACTGATATCTTCAGTATGAACTAGAGACATGGTGGCTGACATCCTCTCTATTGTTCATATGTTTCTTGATGTCTAAGTGAATTTTCCAATCGGATCAAGTTGTACAAACTTATCCGGACATGGCCATGTACTTTACAGTTCCACTTATCAAATGGCCGATGATATAATTTCATCATTAGATGAGTGATAATTCCATCACTCTCTTATCAGCATTAATCATGTTCAATTATTAACCTAACATACATATATTTAGCATCATATTATAGACCAATTAGGCACATATCGAAGTTGACCAGATTCCATATTAATGTCATAAGTAGGTCAAATCGGAAGATATTAGAGTCCTACCTGAGAAAGCTTTATGACACGTCGACCATGTGACTTTCTCAAAGCGAATCGGTCCAGTCCCATGTGTACCACATACATACCCGTGTTTACAGTTGATGTGCCTAGTACTATGGCTAGTATGTCATACTACCATATAACTTTCTAACACGCAAGTCTGTTGTATTATTCGTTCCCACGATTAGTACAGACTTGGGACATTTATGATATACAATCAATGGATACTTCATTCCTATTTACAACACATGAGATAAATGAAACATATTAATGCCTTTGAGAAACAACAGTATATATGATAATAAACTGAAACGAAGTTTAATACAAATCGTATCAAGACACATGCATCTGAACTAGGGCACACCAACACATTTATCGACCACCTCCTCATTTTTATTAGGAAAGAAATCTGACCAAAATTGAAGGTCCACATTAGGATGGTGCCTTTATCTCCTTCAGCATTTTTATGTGGAATTTCAAGCACCAAGAGTCCCTTAATTGTTGTGACCTCCTTAGCTGGCCCAACACCTTTCGGATGAGTATTTATTTCTAGAGCTTCTTGGGAAGACTGCAGGTTGGTGTTGGAGTTTTGGGCTTGCTGGAGAGAGGCGTTCAGGCCTCGGTTTTTCCTTTTTGCCTGGCGCATTTCCTTCAGCATATTAGTAAGATCCCTTTGCAAATGCCCTCTCTCGTGGAAAATAGCTACCTTCATTTTTTTCCCTTGTTTCTTGTAATAAGAGACATTTGCCATGGACCACAGCTTGATCCCTTTTGCAATTAGTGCATCTCTTTCGTGCCTCAACTCCTCCAATTCTTTCCTATCCTTTGTAACTCGTTCCAGCCAATACTCTTGCAGGGTGTAACAGTGAGGACAAGCGAGACATGCAATAAGGGAGGTAGTTAATGGATGCATAGGCATAGAAAGGGAGGGATTCGATAAAACACTTATATCAGACAACTGATTTTGGGTAACTTTCTACGCTTTATCAAGGCGAGTGCTATCAGGGGGAGTGCGTCAAGTTTGGCCCTCCCTTGTTCAGTCAACATCAGCGGCGAAATTGACCCTCCTTCAAAAATAGGAGTTTCCTCCTCTGATGACGTTCCCCGTTGTGCCACTATTGTGCTTGGGACCTGGAATGGCTCAGATATTTAGGTCAGGAAGAACATTAAGAAAATAACACGATAAGTGTAGTAAAAAGGGCATTACCTTGGGGACTAATTCATTTGGTTTAACGACGGGATTTAGGGACGAAGTTTCAGGAGTATGGATTTTAGGGTCTTAATCATGACTCTCTCCTATAATTTTCAATTCCTTGTGTTGAGGATGACCAACATTTATACTCGATGCTATGGTAGCAGGACCTATTGCTTTTTCTCCTTATGCGTTCCTCGTAGTTTTCTTCGAATGGAATGACTGGTTCATTTGAAGTCTCCATCACCTGATTCTCCAAGGCATTCCTCAAGATCTATTTTTCTTCTTTAGCATCATGAACTGGCCCCTCTGTTACAGCGACTTTGTTTGTGACTTTGAAAAGCCTTATTTTCTTTGGCAATGATTGCTCTGGGGTATGGGAGAGATTAGCGCTCGGGGTCTTTTTGAGGCTCGTTTCTCAATAAGGATTATCTTATGGCTTGAAGGTTTGTTGTCCCCTCAAATTCATAACTCAGGGATAGGGCATTCTTTGGGCAACAAGGCTTATGTCCTCCTTATTCTCATTTCCTTTATACTCTATTGCAAGGGAGTGAAAAATGAAACAACCAGGAAAGGAAGAAAGCTTTGTGTTACATACCAAGAGGTTTGATTAAGGATGCATGACCTCTTCTTATCTTTATCGGAGGTTTCACCTCGGTCTGTGATGTCCTTCTTACTTTTCGGCCCTTAAGGGCTTGAGTAGATCCCTTTCTGTGGGCTACCACATGTTCCTTGCCTGATATAGGCACAATTAATACTTACGTTATAGAACAATGGTAGTGTGAGCTTACCCTTATCTTTCATCTTGACTGAAGAAGACATGGCTTGGTTCATGGGATAGACCATCATCCCATCCTCTTGTAACTAAACAATTGGCTGGCTAGAACTAATGGCTTTCGACATGTATACTTGAGAAAATTTAACATTCACATGGGCAATCAGCTCGACGGGTTTTTTCTCATCTTTCATCAAGAGGCGTTAATGTTCCCAGTTCTTTTCATTGTTGGGCTCTGCATTCTAGTTTTTTGCGAACGGTAGACTGGTTTTGTATCAACTTTCTTTCTCTGCAACCTTGCGAATGGTAGACGTGTTTTTCCACTCTTTTTAGCCTCTATTCTTGCATATTTTTATGGTCGAAAGTCTTTCTTATGAGGTTTTATTGCAGATATTGCTCAAATGTTCAAATAAGCATTGAATCCAGGCATTTGAGGCCTTTTAGAGATTTGTGGCTGTTTTAGGCTGCTTTTGGACTGCTGGAACATGCAGGTTGTGATCTAGAGGGGTTCGAGTGCATGCTGCAGTTGGAGAGCAATGGAGGATGCGCAATGTTGAAGGGGTGGAATGCCACCTTGTCCTAGTGGCAATTCTGTTATTGATATCAACATTAAGGATAATTTACTTTTCAGCTTTTAAGGGTAGTTGAAACTTACTTTATGACCTTTTTTAGTCTTTTTGCCTTTTAGGGTTGTCCCCTTTGTCACCCTATTTAAGGCATTGTTTTCTTTTGCTTTCTTCACTTGACAATAACTTACATTTTACTTAGTTCTATTTTAAGCTCTTTTCTTTTTATCTCTTTCTTTCAAGAGGAGACCTTCGGATCCGAAACCCCAACTCCTTCTTCTATAAGTTTATGCATGAAAAACTTGAATCTTTACTCTTTAATGGTGTTTTTATGTTTCCCAAGCATGAATGAGTAGTCCTTTAGCATGGGTTGCGAGTGAAAGGTGACAGATCTAGGCTTGGTGAAGAGTTTCTATTTGTGGTAATATTTCTTTACTTGGTTTTCATAGATTTATGCTTATGGTGAGGTTTGGTTGCAAACAAATCTTCCAAATCATTACTGGAGATTAGAAATGAGTTATCTTTTGATTTATTTTATGGATTAGATCTAGGTTGCATGTTAATTTTGTTTATAGAGATCTTGCTTTATTTGTATGTTGGCTATTTGCTATTTAAGGAAACGTTTTAGTAAAACCCTTAGACATACACATTCCTTAGTGGATCTAGATCAAATAGCTTTGATAGAACTACTAAGTTATCAACCCCTAGGTGTAAGCACTGGGTTTCAAACCCAATGACGAAAGCAATTTCCGAGCTCCTCGTTCCGCCAGTTGCACAAGCGACAATACTCGTCAAAGAACGAATCGACTTCCCGAAGTCATAACTTCCTCTACCTGCATCCCGGGAACACAAGATTGACACCTTCAAACTTGTGAGAAAGTCCTCGCTCCCCCAAAAATCCAAACAGTCTCCACATTTTGACAAGAGACCGTACGGTCTCCATGCTTGAACCGTACGATCTCCACCCCCTTGAACAATACGGTCTCCTTATGTGGGTAAACGGGCCCTATCATTATCTGCCACGTGTCACTAAAAAACAAACGACTTTGGCCGGACCTTTAAAGACCTGGCCGGGCCTTTTGAAAGGCCCGTCTGAGATCTATTTTTAGATCTGCGACGGGGGTTGTGGAGACCGTACGTTCTCTTCCTTTCCTATAAATGGGTCCGAATTTCTCATTCCATTCATCAACAATTCCTTTCCTTCCCCCATTTTCTCTCGGTTTCTGAGCAGTTCTTGACCCAATATAAGTTGCCTCTGAAAAGTTTCATAAGGTTGCCTCTGATATAAAAGAATCGCTCAAATATCAAAGTTCTGCCTCTAAAATATCCTAGCTCCCTAAAGTCCTCACGACAACTAAATTATCCTTCCAATATCCAAATTATACTCAAATCTAGTCTCAAAAGTCCAAATTCCAGTACTGCTCTCGGCCCCGCTAAAGCAAACGCAATCCTTCCTTCCAAGTCATTCGGAGTACGCCCTACACACCTCCGGCCCCAAAGTTCCTCCATACGGCTCCGTTCTTCAACGAGTACTAGCTTGCAAGCATTCTACTTAAATGCTTCTGAGGGTTTTTACCGTGTCAACCAACGGTTTACCGTACAGTTTTTACTCTATTTAAATGCTTTTTGTGTGATAATAATAATACAAGACAATAATGAGCTAGGTTGCATTAAAGATCCTCCAGGGCCTAGAATGTCGGAATTAATAAGTTGTATCCACAAACGTAATGAAAAATCTCTGGTTTTCAAAACAATCGGTACCTACACCGGTTCGTACATTTTTTTGGTCGGCCGGGTGGCGACTCTAGTCAAAGAAGGCTAAAGCCACTATGAGCGCCCGTTTACACTCACACTAGGCTTGGAAACGAGCTAAGAAGAGATATTTGTGGGAAAGGCCGAACCTTTTGTGTCGAAATAGTTTTTACCATTTATGGAAACTCAGATCCAGTAGCATATGGTCCAGATCCTAAATCTTGTAACTTGTGTACCTTTTAATATTTTTGTTATCATACCATGCTTTAGATCTTTAGTTTTAAACATCAAAACTCAACATTTGTGACTATATTAGACTCTTAGGAACTAAAAGGTGATAACTTTAGTGTAGCTCAATCCCTTGGGTATGATATTTCGAGTCCTAATACTCCACGTTATTACTTGCACAACGGGTATACTTGCCCTAAAAAGCACGTAGGTATTTCTCGTGACAAGTTTTTGGCGCTGTGGCCGGGGATTGGCAATACGCTATTGTTATTAAGTTTTATTTTTGAGAGTTTGATTTGTGTGTTAAGTGCATAAGCTCTGTTCAAGTAATATTTCTTGCAGTTTATGCCCAAACGGCAAGGTTCTCCTAAAGTACCCTACAACACATAGATTGAAAGCTCTTGCAGGCGTAGGAACGCTATCAAGAAGACCAAGCGTAGGCAAAGACTTCAAGAAAGGAGGCTGGCTCAGTCTGGAGAAACTTCTAACACACAGGCAGAACACGTTGAGAATAATACAGATGTTTTCCCTCACCTTACAGAAGATCTTGCACACCCTGCGCTAGAGATACCATATTTTGAAGGACCACCACCATTTGTAGACGAAGAGATCCCTGAAGTTCCTCTTATGGTTGCTGCTAGGCCATGGATGGACACTGAGGCCCTACCTCAAGGACCACAATACTCATCTTGTATTGTCCTTTTGGCCAATGAAGGAGATTTCGAGCTTAAAGCATCTATGCTTCATATGTTGCAGGCTACTGCTCAGTTTGATGGATTACTGTAAGCACTGGTTTTCGAACCCGATGATGAAAGCAATCTATGAGCTCCTCGTCGCGCCAGCTGCTCAAGTACTGATACTCGTCGGAGAACGGATCATCTTTTCAGGGTCATAACCTCTTCCACCCGCTCCTCGGGACCATGAGTGTGGCACTTTCATGCTTATGAGAAAATCCTCGATCACGAAATGATATACGGTCACAAGTACTATTCACTAGGAACCGTACGGTCTCAAAACTGTTTGTTGAGACCGTACGGTCACGTAACATCTGACCGTACGGTCACTGCCACGTGGCACATAGCAATCTAATCCTTATCTGCCACGTGGCTGGCGGTCCAATGAAAACGTGACACGTGTACTAAAATCCAAACGACTTTGGCCAGACCTTGTAAGGTCCGGCCGGGTCTTGTGGGAAGTCCGGCTCAGATCCAAATTTGGATCTGAGACGGGCAAACTAGTGACCGTACGGTCACTAAATGGAGACCATACGGTCACAAGCTACCCTATAAATACCCCCCGGATTTCTCATTCAATTCACCAACAAACACTCATTCTCGTCTCTCTCTCTCTATCTCGTTCTAAAGCAATTCTTGACCCGATATAAGTTGCCTCTGAAAGTTGCCTAAAGTTGCCACTGATACAGAAAAGAATTGCTAGAGTCCGAGCTCGAGAGTGTTTCCTAAAATATTCCCAGAAAAGGTCCTCACGCCCACCAAAAATATATTTCCCCCTTATCAAAGTACCCAACCTAGGCATCACTCGCAGCCCCGCTAGAGATGATTAAGTCTTGTTCCTAGTTACCAATCCGGAGGACGCCCTACGCAACTCCGGCCTCCAAGGTTCCTCCCTGAAAAGGTCTCCGTTCTTCAACGAGCATCGGTCCGCGAGCAACCACTGACACGCGACGAGGGTAAGCTTCTGAGGGTTTTGTACCGTGTCACCCGGCGGTTTACTGTCTGGATATTTGCGCATTTAAATATTTCTGTGTGATAACCCTAAATGTCAAGATAATAAACTGTTAGGCTGCATTAAAGATCCTCTGGGTCACTGGAATGTTGGAATTAATAAGTTGTATCCACGAACATAAATAGAATCTCTGGTTTTCAAAACAATCGGTACAAATACCGGTTCCTACATTTTCCCGGTCGGCCGGGTGGCGACTCTAGTCAAAGAAGGCTAAAGCCGCTATGAGCGACCACTTACGCTCACACCGACATTTCATTAGTCTGGACAAAACTGCGTGTGTGCTCGTGTTTTTTTGAAAGTGAGTTTAGAGAACTTACCTGTAGTCTTGGCCTCCGGCGTCGTGTCTTCTATAATCTTACTGTGAGGCCGACCAACTATCCTTCCTGAGTAACTCCTGCAATTCTGGTCCTACGGCGTCGTGTTTTCTATAATCTTACTGTAAGGCCGACTAACTGCTTCTATGGTACCTCGACGAGGATTTTTCCTAACTTCTGAAGGTGCCTCGAGTTTGGTTCGAGGACTTTTAGTAACCTTTCATAGTATCTTGGGCATGACCCGAGGATTTAGTAACCTCTTTAGTACCTCGAGCATGACCCGAGGATTTAGTAATCTCCTTGGTACCTCGAGCATGACCCGAGGATTTAGTAACCTCTTTATAGTACCTCGAGCATGACCCGAGGATTTATTAACCTTGAGCATGACTTGAAGATTTGGTGGTCTCTTCAGTTCAGCCCTCCGCCCTTCTTTCTTCAGATGGCGTTGAACACTTTGTCCTACCATTCTTATCTGAATGATGGCGGTTTTCGTCCTGAGGTCGAACTGTGTCCCAATATCTTTTTTCTTCCGCTCTTGATCTTCAGTTGATCTGGGGATCCAGGCAGCATTCTTCCTCAATCATAGCCATGCCCCATTCCTCGTGTTGCCCCAGCAAAGTTCTTAGTTCTTGACACTTTTGATAAGTTAGGGGGTGCCCCAGGGTGCCAGTGGTTTGATAGTGCCCCAGTGTACTGTTTCTGCGGTCGTTGGGCATGCCCCCATGTCCTTTGTGGTTCTTCTGTGGTTAACTTTGATTCGTCACGTGAACCTCTGGCGTAGCGACATATAGCTTCGGGGTCCTGTTGATCTTGGGAACACAAAATTCTCTCGGGAAGATAGTGTGACCGTACGGTCACGAAATCTGTGTCCGTACGGTCAGGGGCGTCGTGACCGTACGGTCAAGTGTTTCAGGTGTGTGACCGTACGGTCACATATTGGACAGGGGCAATTTCATATACCCCTTGGCCGCCGGTTTACTCACACCCCTTCCCGACTTCATTTTCCTCTCCCGACTTCGCGAAATTCTCTTCTCCGGCATTTCTAACTGTCATTATGGCATACGAAGGTGTTAATCTCGCGTGGGTGAACATCGCTCCTCCTCCCGGCGTCCGTTACGCTTCGGTTCACGCTCGCCATGAATCCACCCCGTATCGTGATACTTCAGAGACGGCATCCCGCTTACTCATGACATCGCCCCCCACACCTATACTACTCTGGTACGTCTTCATTTGTCGAATACTTGCCTCTGAAACTCCACTTTAGGCTGTTTTTGCCATTTTTAACTTCTCACAGGATCTTCTTCGCGAAACGGGAACTCCTTGTTTAGAGGTTCTTGGGTCCGAATCTGCTTATGCTTGTCCAGCCGCTCATCCTCGAGAAGAAACACCGCCTTCAGCGTCCCAGTGGGTGGTTGGAGATTTTTCCCCATCTCAGCCAGAGATCTTAGGGGTACACGATTGGACCGGGTATCGGGAGTTCAACGTTATACCTCCTTCCGACCATCTTCCTACTTTCAAACCCTCCTGATACTACACACGTACGTACTTTCTCTTCTTTTGTTAGGCATCTTTCGTGTTTCGCCTGTTGACTTCCTCTTTTGTAGGTTTCTCGCACTTCTGCCGTTCACGTAGCGGGTCTTTACCGCTCTACTCGGGCGGCATTGATGTCCTATGCTCAGGAGGCACAGGTATTTTCCGTAGGATTCTCATGTTTATGAATGTTTTATGATATGTATGCATGAAGTGTGTGCGTGTTACAAATGCAGGATGTGATACGGGGGGAACGCACTTTGACTCTAGCCGCCCGTATGCAGGTAGCAGACCTTACAGCCCGATTGGAGGCTTTCCACGTGGACGAGGCGCTGAAGAGGAGACGGCGCAAGATGAGGGACGCTAGGGAGGACGATGAGGGTTCCGATGCTGGCGACTTTCCGTATTAGTTAGGGTTTTTATTTATGTCGATTCTTGTATCGAATATATATCCTCCTTATACTAATGATCTTTTTTCTTGTCTGATTTTAGTCCTTTGCGATCGTTGACGTCATCTTTGTGGGGCGTCCTAAAACCGTACGGGGCTGCTGGGTTGCGTTTCTATCGCAGCCAACCTCTATATCCGGAGTTTCTCCGTGCCGCCATGGAGCTTTGGGATCCTCGGGATCATACCTTCCGTTTCACCGATGGGGATTTGTGTCCTTTGCCAGAGGAACTGTGTGCTATTTTGGGGCTCTCTGTCGATTCAGCTGCCCCTTTGGCCTTGCCGTAGTGTGAGCTCTTAACCCTTCGACAATTATCGGTGTTCTTCCAAGTGTCTGGCAACTTCTTGCTGGAGCTCCTTGACACCGAGGGCCCCTTTTCCCATATACCCACTTTAGTTGTCCGGGAGGTTCTTGAAGAGTCTGTGGTAAGCAGTCACCCTTGGGCCTTCGCCCTTTCCCTCCTGATGTACATGCGATTTCTGGTTGTCGGAGATCCGATCCAGTGCGATTGCCGCTTGATAACCATTGTGCATGAAGTGTATCACGGGGCGAACCCTGGGCCGTTCTTGCTGGCGGAGATGCTGCTCAGTCTTTCGTGCGATGTGACAGAAGGTTTCCTTCCTCCCCGAGGCAGCCCTTTATTGTTTCAGATTTGGTTAATGGAAAAGCTCGCAATCGTGGTTCCTCCCTTGGGACTAAGGAGATATCTTCCCCGTTACTGGGGGCAGAGGCGACAGGTATTCTTCGGGGTGGCTTCAACTCACGGTTTCTCGAGCGCGAGTTCTCTAACATACGTTGGACTTGTCCTTGGTGGCGCATCACCTCCTATACTGACACACTAATGTCTGGGTGCGTCCCGGCGTGTGGTCTTCGGGAGAGTTCCTTCTACGTGCCTTCTTTATTGCTGCGTCAAATGGGCCTCCATCAAAGCATGCCTTCTGACTTTCTTCATTCCTTCCGTGGAGGTGTGTTCGACTCTAGGCTGTTGGGTCGCCTGAAACAGCTATGGCCTCGTAGGTTTTTTCAAGTTGTCCTCAACGTTGATGATCCTGCCAATTCTTCTTCGGATAATTATACTGAGTGGCTAAGTTCATTCCGCAGGGCTTGGTCAAGTAGAGAGATCGTGATGCTGACTCGGGATCTAAGTCACCAAGCTGGGCCTTCCAAGCGGCTATATTGTTTCTTATTTTAGTTGTTTCATTTTATAACTCGCAAAACATTATTGTCAAACATTTTTAGTTATTAATCAGAACGGAGGTACTGTTGCGTCGGGTTTGTAGAAAACATTTGTTGTGGACTATTTTTATTTGGGGTTGGATGTAGTTTGAACCTTTTTCAATTCTGAATGTGGTTTTTTTTTTTTTTTTTACGCATCGGGTTCTTGGCAAGATTGCTTGTGATGTATCGGAAACATTTGATCAGATTGGATTCCTGTTTCTAGGGGTGAATCTTGTTCTTCATTTGGAGGTCGAATGCGGTAGGCATTTTTGGGTTGCATGTCTTTTGAGTTTTGAGGTAAGTTTTGGCCTTTTGGTGGGGGTGTTCATTTGATGCTCTGTTACTCGTAGCGAAGGATTCTTTTTCCGGTGGTGATGATTCGTTTTAGTCGATTAATCTAAACAATGAATGACATTAACATTTTACAAATTATAAGCCGAAATAATTTTCATTCATTAATCACATCTCATCGTACATTTTTTCCTATCACTCGTGACATGTCCCATTTCAGAACCTCGCACACCTCGGTACTATGATCGAAGTATTGGTGGTATTCACAGAAGTTCAACCATACTCGCCTTCCGGACAATAGGAGCGGAGGGGGATCTTGGAGTCGTGACTCTCTAATAGGGCACATTGCTCCGTCTTCCACCAATCTTGCAAACAAAGTGCCGATCCTCCCCCTATGAGGTACAAAGTCTACTGGAGAAAGGGCAGCTCGTGTGCTCCTGTGTCTAATGTCCCTGATTTCCTCTCTGATTTCACGAATATCTTTGAGCACATATTCAAACTTTTCTGCCGTACTGGCCCGTCCTTGCTTCTCCATTTCTCGTACCGTGTTAAATTGGATGTGTTCTTCTATTCTCCTAACCAGATTTCCGAGATCCAAGTATGAATCAAAGTCTTGGTATTGCGCGATTGTCCTTAGGTGAGGTAACAGGCTTTTCGTCAGGCAGGACACCAAAACCTTCATGTTATGTCTTCGTGGTAGTTCATTGGTAGCTTTTAGCCATCGGAGTGAAAAATAGTCCTCGAATGGTTCCCCTTCCCTTTGCTCCAAACTTTTCAAATTCCTCCATTCTATGGTTTCTCGGGGCTTGAAAGGTCCAGAGAGGTGTATCCAATTTTCAGATTCCATGTATTTTTGATCCTCTTCTATGGGGTTGATCCAGGATTCTATTCGGCTCACTAACTGACTTAACTCATCGTAGCTCCGGAGGTTATAGTGTTGTGCCACTTTTCGTATGTGATGATGTGTACCACGTACGAGACATCTTATTTGTTCTTTCCGCTCCGGTGCCTCGCGAGCCAAGCTCAACATGAGGACCCATCTGTATTCTAGATAATCGTGGAACTGCTCTCCTACTTGTTGTCGGAGTGAGGCGAGGTCCTCCCAAGAGACTTTTCTGTCTATGCCGGCTATGAACTTGGTCAGGAAAGCTAGGACCAGTTTTCCCGAGTCTTGACGGACGGTATGGGAGAGTCGATTGTACCACTTCCTTGCTTGGCCTCCCAAACCGAAGGGGAACTGAAGGCAGTGATCTGCATCAGAGCTTGGGCCCGAATATTGCATCATCCTTATAAAGGTTCCTAAGTGTATTTGGACATCCTGACTTCCATCGAAGATTAGAAACAAGGAATCCCCAGGATCTTCCTCGGGTTCACTATCTGTAACATGGTTTTCTGAGGGCTCGTCTTTGTGAATAGAGTGCTCTCGACTCGTATCGTCTACCATGTATGATGGCCTTTTTACCTGGCTACTCTCACTAGGCATTCCCATCTCGGACTCTCCTTCTTCCGCCTTTCTCTTAGAGTACCCTTCCAGGGTATACGTCCTCTTTCCGTCTTGCCTATGAGTTCTGACGAACACTTCTCCCGAGTAGGCGGAAACTCCCATTCCAGACATGGTGTTTGTTCCTTGATTAATTCTCCTTGCGGTTGTTTCTATACGAGGGAAGACTGTATAAGTTCCCCCCACCATTCTTGGTTTGTGAGATGCATGTATGCATGGTCCTATTGATCCTTCTCCCGCTTCGGTTTGTTAGACTCCATTCAAGGATGTTACTCTGATGATGGAGGTAATATCCTTGAACGGGATCTCTGGCTAGTGTAGATGCGAGAGATCACATCACGGCATGTTTTTATGAGATTTTTATTTTAGCCGTGGGTCGTTCTCTCGCTTCTCTTTTAGCCGACATTTCATTAGTCTGGACGTTCCTTCGATTCAAGTCATATTCTGTTGCATCTTTCGCAACCTTTTCCCTTTTCGGGGTGGACATTCATGACAACGCTATTTGCAGGATTGCAACGGAATATTTCCCTGGATCGAAGAAACGCCTAGACGGCGGAGTTCGGACCTTCTATATGCTCTTGAGTATGTATGATCAAGCAATCAACAAGTCGTCAACACACAAAGTCGTCACTCCCTCTCATTCTTCGCGCGGTGCGTCTCTGTCCTAGGTGGGTTTCTTTCAACATCTTTCCTTTTGATGTCAAAACGCTCTCGACAGACGTGATTTACATGATATTTGAGGGTAGTTCCTAGTGGAGATATCTAGGCTGACTATATGAGGCTTCAGTCTCGTTTGATAGTACAAAAGGGTTCCCATAGCAAGATATACCTAGTGCCTCCCCATATAAGGGTTTTGAGCAGCGTGTCGACGGTACAAGGCTGTAGGTGGTGTTACAGATCGACCTATGCGTCCCTTAAAGGAAACGACAGTAAGCACGACCCATAACACACGTTGACCATTCGGGATTTTTCTTTATGCAGTATGAGAAAGCAATAACTCTGTTTATAGCCCTAGACTGTCAGAATGCTTCAGTTGTATCCCATTTTTTACTCTTTATAAAATAATTTAAGAAATGATTTTACAAAAAGTGAAAACCAAACCTACATCCTCCTATTAATAAATCAACTTCAAGAAAATCATACGTTGAAGTTAACTTGTAATAGTAGAATATATTTTTGGTCCCCAGCAGAGTCGCCACTGTGAGCGTAAGTGGTCGCTCATAGCGGCTTTAGCCTTCTTTGACTAGTGTCGCCACCCGGCCGACCGGGAAAATGTACGAACCGGTATTTGTACCGATTGTTTTGAAAACCAGAGATTCTATTTATGTTCGTGGATACAACTTATTAATTCCGACATTACAGTGACCCAGAGGATCTTTAATGCAGCCTAACAGTTTATTATCTTGACATTTAGGGTTATCACACAGAAATATTTAAATGCGCAAATATCCAGACAGTAAACCGCCGGGTGACACGGTACAAAACCCTCAGAAGCTTACCCTAGTCGCGTGGCAGTAATTGCTCGCGAACCGATGCTCGTTGAAGAACGGAGACCTTTTCAGGGAGGAACCTTGGGGGCCGGAGTTTCGTAGGGTGTCCTCCGGATTGGTAGCTAGGAACAAGACTTAATCAGCTCTAGCGGGGCTGCGAGTGATGCCTAGGTCGGGTACTTTGATAAGGGGGAAATATATTTTTGGTGGTCGTGAGGACCTTTTCTGGGAATATTTTAGGAAACACTCTCGAGCTCGGACTCTAGCAATTCTTTTTTGTAGCAGAGGCAATTTTAGGCAACTTTCAGAGGCAACTTATATCGGGTCAAGAATTGCTTTAGAACGAGCTAGAGAGAGAGGAGAATGAGTGTTTGTTGGTGAATTGAATGAGAAATCCGGGAGGTATTTATAGGGTAGCTTGTGACCGTATGGTCTCCATTTAGTGACCGTACGGTCACTAGTTCGCCCGTCTCAGATCCAAATTTGGATCTGAGCCGGACTTCCCACAAGACCCGGCCGGACCTTACAAGGTCTGGCCAAACTCATTTGGATTTTAGTACACGTGTCACGTTTTCATTGGACCGCCAGCCACGTGGCAGATAAGGATTAGATTGCTATGTGCCACGTGGCAGTGACCGTACGGTCAGATGTTTCGTGAGCGTACGGTCTCAACAAACAGTGTTGAGACCATACGGTTGCTAGTGAATAGTACTTGTGACCGTATATCATTTTGTGATCGAGGATTTTCTCATAAGCATGAAAGTGCCACACTCATGGTCCCGAGGAGCGGGTGGAAGAGGATATTGATGAACCCCTAGTGTTTTGATTATGTCCAAACGTTTCAGAAGATGAAATTTAATCTTGTCTTACATACTTTTCAATGTTTACTAACAATTTTTGTTAAGTATTGTATAAGTTTTTCTCAGCAGGTGCTGAATGAAGAAACTCTGGATTGCCTTGAAGACTCAGAAGAGAAGTAAAGCTGAAGACATATTTTAAAGACTCAGAAGCTGGACTCTCCACTCTGAAGATTTCACGAAGACTGTTAAAGCTCTCCTCAGAGGTTTCAGAAGCAATCAGAAGAAAACTCCTTACCAATTCGATCAGAAGCTTAGACAAAAGGAATTAGCTCTCAGAAGCTAAGTCACGGATTATGTTAAGCATTTAATGCTCTGACAACTGCATTTAATGCAAGGCGCCAAAAGTTCAAAAAGTTGTTTTGAATGAGCGCGCATGTCTACTCAAAACAAAACCAGAATTCCCTTGTCTACCCTTTGTTGATCCAATTGAAGAAAGTTTTCAGTCAACCTTATCTTTGATTTAAATCACTTACCGGATTAAGTTAAAGAACAAGGTTAACGGAATCAAAGTGTTTGAAGACCGTTTGAAGACATGACAGATTAACGGCTACAACAACTGATGTCATCAATTTGAAGATTCAAACTTCACCAACGGTCATCTTCAAAGCACTATAAATAGTAGCCAAGCTCCATTGCATCACATACGCGATAATCGAGCAAAATCTCAACGCACTGTTTGAACAAGAAAAACAGAGCACCATTTTCCATTCTCAATCTTTCTTAGCATAGCTTTAGTTAAAGTGAGAGAGTGAAGAAAAACAAGTTCATAATAGGAATCTTGTAAACTGATATTGTTTGTGATATTCAGTTAGATTTGGAGAGAAATCTAGTTGAGATTAGAGTTGGGTGAGAAATCCAGAAAACAGGATTGTTGTTGTTCTGTTGGAAATCATTTAACTCTCTTTGGACTAGTCAGAACTAAGTGAGAAATTAGCTTAAGTTCTGTTGATGTAAAGGGGCTTCTGAACTTGCCATAAAAGTTCTGAATAGTGGATTTAAAATCTCTGGCGGCTGCGACCATAGGGGACAGGACGTAGTCACAGGACTTCTGTGGCGAACCTGGATAAATCGAACTGTTCATCAGGACCTCCTGAATCTCTTTCTCCCTTCCTTATACTTGTTAATTTGCCTCTGTGTACTTGCTTATATTTAGTGCTGAAACAGATTTACTTCTTTTATCATTGTCTTTGTTCAGAAGACTGTCCAGAAGTTCTCTAACTCAGAGCTTCTGTTGCCGAAAAGACTGAAACTGTCTTAAGGCAGAATTTCCATCAAAGACTACTCATGTTAGCTTGCATCTGAATCAGAAGGAAATTTGACTTTGAAAAATTAAGTTTCTTCAAAAACTTAAAATTATCAGTTTTTCACTTAGACACCTATTCACCCCCCTCTAGGTGATTCTGTTCTTGTTAGGGCCAACAGTTATGACCCTGAAAAGATGATCCGTTCTCCGACGAGTATCAGTACTTGAGCAGCTGGCACGACGAGGAGCTCATAGATTGCTTTCATCATTGGGTTCAAAAACCAATGCTTACAGTCGGATAAAAGATAAGCGAAAGAACGACCCACGGCTGAAATAAAAATCTCATAAAAACATGCCGTGATGGGATCTTTCGTATCCGCACAAGCCGGAGACCTCGTTCAGGAATATTGCCTTCATCATCACGCATTCGTAAGGTAATACCCTTGAGCGGAGTCTAACAAACCGAAGCGGGAGAAGGACTCATAGGACCATGCATACATCACACAAGTAAAAGAAATAAGAGGTTCACACAAACCTTCCTCACATAAAGCGACCATGGATGCAGAATAGCCAAGGGACTAAGGTTGGCAGAGTAGTATTAAAAAATGGCAGAATCAAGCGCTATCCCTAATGCTGCCTCAAGTGTGGCCATCGAAATCACCAGGTCACTAACATCCATGATGCAAACTCTGGAATATCAGAGAATGATGGGCGAGGCCATCGAGGAAGGGTGCAAGAGAATTCTAACAGACCAACTAGAAAGAAATGAACCTATGCTTGAGAAACCCCACATCTCGAAAGGGACATACGGTCCAGATAGCCTAAACATGAAAATAGATTATCATGTGCACCATTCCGGTTAAGACAAGGGAAACTACTACATATCAGCGGAAGGATTAGACCGGAAAAGGGTTCGAGAATTGCCAACTAGGAACCAGTATCATGAATGTTCTCAAAAGGAGAAAGCGCATATGAATACGAGATCAACTTCGCTATCTCGTCCGAGAACCGAAGGAATACCACCTCAAAGTGAGAACATGACACGATACCAGAACTTTGAATTGTTCAAGAATCTTTCTCAAGTCGTCCAAAGCATAGGAGAAGGGATTATCAATCAGACCTCCGTGATCCCTCAAAGGGAGATAGGCACGACACAAAGGTATGAATTCCGATTGATCACCAAAATACGGAGGACGCAGTTGGTCGAACGTCAGAGGCCCCCTCTGGAAGACAAAGGAGCATCCTTAAACATAAACCTCAAAGAAGAATTTGATCGTCTACACCGAGAAAGGAAGATACACCCTGTCCGGCCACTAGTGGTCCTCAAGACGATAGACAATATGAAAAGATTCTGCGATTACCATCAAGTGTTCTCACATCCTACCGCTGAGTGCGACGCGTTACGGAGGAAAATCGAAGATATGATCGAGAATAAAGAAATGGAGAGCCCCGAAGACGCAAGCGTTGAAGAAGACTCTTTGATTGGATGTCAAGAGACCCTTTATCATGGTGATCAGCTCAGGGCTCACGGAAGAGGAAGTTCTGAAACGCATTGATGAAGAGATTAAAACGCCCGTCCTAATAGGTCCCTTCTCCTCACACGGACTACCAAAAACGATGCCTCCAAGACTCACCCAAATCAAGATAAGTCCCGAGAAGGAAACCGACGAATTCGGCTGGCATACGGACTCACCCGACATTAGACTAGCAGGAAAGCAAACAAAGACAACAACGAATCCCACTGTCAAAACCGACCAAGCACAAGCCCTAGACTTCGAAAGAGGAGAAGCATCGGAAGGGAGTTGGGAACCAATTCCGTGGCCAGAGGAGGAAAGATTAGCGTAGGAACAAGACGCGATGCCATGGCGAGGATCTCCTCCAACCGATAGGAATAACCCATTACCTATCCCGAAGCGATGGATTGAAGACCTAGTGGAACTTCTGGAAAAGCTAAAGATCCAGGAAGAATCATGGAGGATGAAAAGACAGGAAGCTCGAAAGACCCACTTAGACTCGCCATAGTTGGAACTTTAATGAGGGAATGCCAAATTTCAAATGTAATGTGTTTTTTGATCAATGAGACAATCGCGTATTCATTATTTCGTTTCACTTACCATGTTTGACATACACAATATCACGTTGCACCATAAAAATTTAACACTGGAAATGATGCAGTATTACCGGTAGAGATAGAGATGCGATCTTTGCGGGTGGTCCTAAAGGAACACATCCCAGAAACAGAATGGATAAGGGACAGGGTCAGCCAGCTAGATCTATTGGACGAAAAGCGGCTTCGGGCCCTGGACCAGCTACAGATGTACCAGCAGAGATTGGCAAACACGTACAACAAAAAGGTGAAAACTGTATCCCGACCCATAAAGGTAGGTGACCTAGTGCTCAAACAATTGCGTCACTCGACCGTTGATCCCCAAGGAAAATTCCAACCGAAGTGGGAAGGGCCATTCGTCGTCAAAAGAATATACTCGCGTGGAGGCGTCAAGCTAACCGACATGGAGGGAATAGAATTAGCAGAACCAATCAATATAGATAGACTTCGATATTTCCATGTATGACTAGGAGAATACAAATCCGAGAATTTATTCATAGGCTAAGGCCTTGGTTCATCCTTGGTTAGGACATGTTGTAAGACGAATGTTAATTGCTTTAGTAAAATGAAATAAAAATATGTTGTGCCAGCTCTCACAGGGAACATTCAAGAAATAAAAATCAAAAATGGAAAAACCGATAAAGATGCATAAACCACTATGACAAGAATCACGAAAAAGAACTTGGCTTCCTCGTCCTCCTAAGACACGCAAGGCCCGCTAATAATATCACAGGATAGCCGACAGACTGGGCATGGTGGTCACTTCAGAACCCCGAGAGGTCACTCGGATGTTTTTGCACTATGAACAGTATAACGTCCCACACATGAAGAATTACAAAGCGAAACACAAACCTGCATACACATACACACACGTGCACGTTGTTATTTCACTCTAAATTGATTTTGATTACTTGATTAATATATATGGTTTTTATATCATGCATTATATATATATATATATATATATATATATATATATATATATATATATATATATATATATATATATATATAAATATATATACTTCTGACAAAATAACTTTATTATATACTTTATGTGCTAAGAAAGTATTTAACTCTAGAAATGCTTAACTAAGTATTATCATCTCAACTAGAGTTACTTTAATTAAAGTATATAATTAAGTATGTATGCATGTCATGATCACATCTATATAGTTTAAATATGGCAAAAAGCATCTTGAGGCCCCTGATCTTATCCTTTTCGGTGCATTAAGTCCTTGATCTTTTATTTTGATACATAAGGCCCTTGATCATTTATATTTGGTTCTATCAAGTCCTCATCTAACAAAATTGGATGATTTGTTAATTTTCACAAATTAATAAGACCAATTGAAATATTGTGATACCTAATTAATTACAATTGATTGAATTTTCAATAAATTATTCAACAATTTTTTTTAAAAATGAACAAAAAAATCAGTATTTATTGTCGTTGTTTTGCTCATTTTCTAGTCATTTCAAAAGTGAAATTGAAGAGAATGAAAACATAGATGAAATTTAATAAATGATGTTTGACCATGTTCTTTATGCCTTTATTAGTACTTATCGGTTCTTCATTTCAGTTCGGTAATTTCTTTTCAGTAAATGTGCTTTAGTAATTTTCAGTCATCAAGAATTTGGCCTTAATTTGTGGGGTCGGAATCAAAGAGAAGAGCTAAGATGAAAAATAAAAGAAGAGACAAAGAGAAACGTTTGAGAAAGAATGTGCGGCGTTACTACATTCGAATAGGCGGGAAAATTAATTGTCAATTTGAAAAAGACAATATTGTCTGGAAATGTAAGTAAAAAGCAAAGTGAATCACATATATTAATGAACTCTCCTAAACGGGCTAGATTTGTAATTATGCCACAATATTTTGATCTTATTAATTTGTCAAAGTTAACAAATCATCCAATTTTATTAGATATGGGCTTGATAGAACCAAAAATAAAAGATCAAGGGCTTAATGTGTTCAAACGAAAGATCAAGGACTTAATGCACCGTACGATGAAAGATCAGGGGCCTCAAGATGCTTTTTGCCTTTAAATATCATATGCTCACATGAATATATGTCTTAAGAGATGATATTTATACCATGAACTAAAACGATATGCCATGATCAAATACGTCCTTTTATCCTAAGGATTATGGCTTTATAAGTGATCACATGACATCTTGCCATGATATCTTCTTGAAATATTATGATATGAACTCAACATGAATTATATATATATATATCATAAGCTATGTCATGGTTTAAGATGCCGTAATACATGCAAACTATGTTATGCCATCATCTATTGATTTCATCATCAATCTTACTTATGTGTCGACATGCTTATGATGATGAATGCATGTGTATGAATGTAGTATATTCGAATATGACATACATGCTTAGATGATGTTTATAGCATAAGTTTAAAGGTGATTAAAGAAAAGATCAAATGAAGGGCTAGGATTCAATCACACTTTATGTCATCTCATCATCCAACGGCCAAGATCGTTTCTTCATCACTAAGATAAGTGTCTTGTCAAGACAACTCATCAAATCCTCCACCACCACATGATTTCGGATTTAAGATATGGAAGTGATGGGTTTGATGTACTTTGATATGATTCCTTACACAAATCTTATCATCTTACACAAATCTTATCTTATCCTAAAAACTACTAAGTAAAGAAATCTTATCTTGGATTTGATGGGACACATTTTGGCTCCTCCTTCCATCTCTCTTCAAGATTTCGGCTATAAAAGGAGAAGAGGAGCAAAGGTTGAAGACAAGGAAAATCAAACCGAGATTCAAAGCTTTTCACACGAGATATTCAAGCAAGCTTTGATTACATTTTTCCTTCAACTTTACAACGAGAGTTTGAGTGTTATTCTTTCATTCAAATCTTTGTAAAAGATTAAACGGTGGGGTTTAATCTTGGGTTTTACACTAGATCCTTATAAAAGTGTAAAGGAGGTTTTTTCTTAGCCTTGAAAAGCAAATAGGTTCTTAAGCACCCGCAAGCTTAGGAGGTTATCACTCAGCCTGTAAAAGTGCCATAAGTTTCTTAGTTTAGCTTGAGAAAAACTAAGGGTGAGTTGCTCAAACACTTGGAAGTTTGAGGGAGTGAATACTGGGAGAGGTGTTCAGCTCTAGTAGTGTCTCGGATTGTGAGAACTACTCTACCGGCTTGATTTCTGCCCTTAAAGAAATCATTAGTGGAAAATCTCGAGAGGTGCTCTCGGGGACAGGACTAGGCTCACAAGGAGACCGAACCTGGATAAATGCTCTGCGTCTAATCCTTCTATCCTTACTCTCTTTATTATTGTCTTTTAATCACTTGCTCTGCTTTAAGCTTTATCTATAATTGCTTGTGATTAAATCGTGCTTAAACTTGTTTATTTTCTCTTATCATCTAATCAACCATTTATTCCGCAAAACCTTTTAAAGTTGATTAGTTAATAGGCAAACTTTTTAAAAGAGAAAATAATAGTTTTTAAAGGCAATAAATCCTATTCACCCCCCCTCTAGTCTTTATATAGTCATAATTTGGGCCAACACACGTATCCATGCATACGCACATACATGCATATTACTTGGGTAAAGCGATCCGCGAAAAAGCAACACCACGAGGGAATACGATGGACATGGGGGCATATCTGACGACCGTTGAAGTAGTACACTAGGGCAACGTCGGACCGCTGGCACACTGGGGCACCCCCGAACTTATCAAAAGTGTCCGGAACTAAGAACTCCACTGGGGCAGTACCAGAATGGGGCATGACTTGGGTGAAGGAGGAATGCTGCCAGAGGCCCCAAATCAACTGAAGATCAAGAGCGGGAGAGAAATGATATTGGGGCACAGTTGATCGACCTCAGGACGAAACCGCCAGCATTCAGATAAGAATGGTAGGACAAAGTGTTCAACACCATCTGAAGAAAGAAGGGCGGAGAGCTGAACTGAAGAGACCACCCAATCCTCGGGTCATGCTCGAGGTACTAAAGAGGTTGCTAAATCCTCAGGTCATGCTCGAGATACTAAAGGGGTTACTAAATCCTCGGGTCATGCTCAAGTTACTAGGAGGTTTCAATAGCGTTACTAAGGAAGTTTCAATGGCGTTACTAAGGGAGTTTCAATAGGATATTTCAACAGCGTTACTAGGAGGTTTCAATAGCATTACTAAAGAGGTTTCAATAGTGTTATGAAAGGAGGTTTCTAGAATGTTACAATAGCGTTACAAGGAAGTTACCAAAAGTCCTCGAACCAAACTCGAGGCACCATCAGAAGTTACGAAAAATCCTCGTCGAGGTACCATGGAAGCAGTTAATCGGCCTTACAGTAAGATTACAGAAAACACGACGCCGGAGGCCCAAACTGCAGGAGTTACTCATGGAAAGTAGTTGATCGGCCTCGCAGCAAGATTATAGAAAACACGATGTCGGAGGACCAGACTACAGGGGTTACTCGTGGAAAACAGTTGAGCGGCCTTACAGTAAGATTATAGAAAACACGACACCGGAGGCCCAGACCGTAGGAGTTACTCATGGAAGGTAGTTGAGCGTCCTTACAGTAAGATTATAGAAGACACGACGCCGGAGGCCCGGACTATAGGAGTTACTCATGAAGGATAGTTGGTCGACCTCACAGTAAGATTATAGAAGACACTGATGAACCCTAAGTATTTTGATTATGTTCAAACGTTTCAGAAGATGAAAACTCAACAGTACCTTACATATAGTTTTCTATTGACTAATAATTTTTATTCTTAGTCTTTGTGTAAGTTGCTCAGCAGGTGCTGAATGAATCATTTCTGGATTGCTTAACGAACTCAGAAGATCGGTTTGCTGAAGTCAGAGTTTCATTTACTCAGAAGCTGGATATTCCGCTCTGAAGCCGAAGTCTGCTAAAGCTCTCCTCAGGAGTTCTTTGCATTCAGAAGCTTTGCCAATTGTGATCAGAAGTCTAGACATCTGGAAGTTAGCTTCTGAAAGCTAAGTCACGGGTTCTGTTTGAGCATTTAATGCTCTGACACTTGCATTCAATGCAAGGCGCCAAAAGTTCAAAAGCTGTTTTAATGGAGCGCGCTTGTCTGTTCAAAAGAAACCAGAAATTCCTTGTCTACCCTTTGTTGATCCAATTGAAGAATGATTCTGTCATCCTCATCCTTGATTTCAAATCACTTACCGGATTTAGTTAAAGAACAAGGATAACGGAATCAAAGTGTTTGAAGACCGTTTGAAGACTTGACAAATTAACGGCTACAACAACTGATGTCATCTTCTTTGAAGTTTCAAACTCCACAACGGTCATCTTCAATCACTATAAATAGTAGCCAAGCTCCAATGCATCAACATACGCATGATCATCGAGCAAAATCTTAACGCACTGTTTTAAACAAGAAAACAGAGCAATTTTTCCATTCTCAATCTTTCTTAGCATAGTCTTAGTAAAGTGAGAGAGTGAAGAAAAACAAGTTCATAATAGGAATCTTGTAAACTGAGATCGTTTGTGATCTTCAGTTAGATTTAAAGAGAGAAATCTAGTTGAGATTAGAGTTGGGTGAGAAATCCAGAAAACAGAGTATTGTTTGTTCTGGTGGAAATCCTTTAACTCTTTTTAGGCTAGTCAGAACTAAGTGAGAAATTAGCTTAAGTTCTGTTGATGTAAAGGAGCTTCTGAACTTGCCATAAAAGTTCTGAATAGTGGATTTATAAAATCTCTGTAGGCTGCGACCTCAGGGGACAAGACGTAGTCACAGGACTTCTGTGGCGAACTTGGATAAATCGAATTGTTCACTCAGGATCTCCTGAACTTCTTTCTCCCTCTTATACTTGTTATTTCTGCTTCTGTGTACTTGTTCATATTTAGTGCTGAAACAGATTTTCTCTAAAAATATCATTGTCTTTGTTCAGAAGACTGTCCAGAAGTTCTCAAATCAGAACTTCTGTTGCTGAAAACAGTCTAACTGTGTTTAGGCAGAATTTCCCTCAGAAGCAACTTCCTTAAGATAGCTTCTGACTCTGAGGAAATTTGACTCTGAATTTTAAGTTTCTTAAAAAACTTAGAAAACTTCAGTTTACAACTTAGACACCTATTCACCCCCCTCTAGGTGATTCTGTTCTTGTTAGGGCCAACAAGTGGTATCAGAGCGAAGGTCACTTCGTATATTTACTAAAGATCTAACAATCTAAGTGTAAGATCCTATCAGAATCAATAGAGATGGCTAGTAGACACCAACCTGAGAATTCCTCTCATTTCATTGTTCCAGAGGGTTCCTCCACAACTAGACCT
The DNA here is from genome assembly GCA_028411795.1 of Euphorbia peplus. Lineage (NCBI taxonomy): Eukaryota > Viridiplantae > Streptophyta > Magnoliopsida > Malpighiales > Euphorbiaceae > Euphorbia > Euphorbia peplus. The sequence goes on from CP110844.1 coordinate 20,654,404, forward strand.
CCACTATTTAATGGTGATAACTACTCTTACTGGAAAAAGAGAATGATGTATTTCATCCAAGCTCAGAATATGAGTGCATGGATAGTTATCACTAATGGTGATTTCATCCCAACTAGGATGGAAGCTGGTTTAGGACATGTTGTTATCCCTCAAGTGGAATATACAGATGAAATCCTTAAAAAACTCCAAACGAATGCTTCAGCAATAAATATGCTGCATTGTGCACTTTCTGCTACTGAGTATAACAAAGTGTCTTCTTGTGAAACAGCAAAGGATATTTGGAACAAGCTAGAAGTCACTTACGAAGGAACAGGAAAAGTGAAGCAATCTAAAGTCAATCAGTTGATGAGAGACTACGAGTTATTTGAAATGCTTGACGAGTTATTTGAAATGCTTGACAAAGAATCCATCTCAAGTATGAATTCTAGGTTCACCAAGATTGTCAATGACTTGAAGAGTTTGGGAAAGGATATTGAAGAATCTGAAAAAGTAAGGAAGATTCTCAGAAGCTTACCAAGGTCGTGGCAAGCCAAGAAGACTGCTATCGAAGAAGTTCAGGACTTAAGCTTCTATGAGTATGATGAACTCATTGGCTCATTGATTACTCATGAGATGGCAATCAAGAATCATGACCTGAGAGAAAGGTCAGAAGGAAAAAGAGTAGTCCTTAAAGCAGAATCTTCTGATGAATCCTCTGAAGATGAGGAACTGGCTATGCTGACCAGGAAGTTCAAGAAGGCCTTTAGAAAAGGCAGAGGTGGAAACTACAAGAAGCCTTTCAGGAGCTTTGATAAGAAAACTCCTGATTCTGGTGAAAAGTTCAAGAGAGATCCAAACAAGCCAATTGTGTGCTATGGATGTCAGCAACCGGGGCACATTAAGCCTAACTGTCCGGAGCTGAAGAAAGATAAGAAGAAGTTCAAGAAAGCTATGCTGGCTGCTTGGTCAGACTCTGAGACCAGCAGTGATCCTGAAGAAAAAGAAGAGCAAGCTCAGATCTGTTTTATGGCTATTGATGAGCCAACCTCTGAAGATGTCACAGGAGAAACTTCCGCACCTCCTGAAGCTACCTATGATTCTGAGGTAAACATATCTTCTGAACAAAATATCTTTGATTCTCTTGAAGAACTCTATAGTATGTTCAAGTACCTGAAAAGGAAATTGAACAAGAGTGAGGCTGACAAGTTTCTTAGGTTTACTCAAGTTTATTCTGACATGAAAGTGTTAGAAGAAAAACTGTGTAAACAGTTCAGCACTTCTGCTAATGACTCTAAGGTCAAAGGCAAAGAAAAGCTGCCTCTGGGAAGTGATAAACCCCAGAAGAAGAAGAAACCTGTCACTCCCTCTCTTCTGAAAGAGATAGCTTCTCCTCCTGATGTTGGAACCTCTGAGAGTGCTGGTATAGCCTCTGAAGATGTTGGACCTTCTCAGAAGAAGAAGAAATCTCCCAGGAAGCAAAGGGAAAGATCCAAGAACCCTCCCTTTTGCAAGCTTTGCAAGAGTGATGGTCACTGGTTAAAGGATTGCAAGTACCACATTAAAAACCTCTTGCAATCTAAGATATCATTAAAACCTGCTGTAGAAAAATCTAACTCTGAAGGACCCAATAAGGATTGGGTACCTGTCACTAATTGATTGTGTTGCAGGTGGCTCTGAGTGCTCCATCAATGTCAAAGCTGTGGTACATTGACAGTGGGTGCTCAAGGCATATGACAGGTGATGAAAAAGCATTCATCACATTTGATCCTAAAAGAGGTGGAAAAGTCAGCTTTGGAGATGCTCAGAAAGGAAGGATACTTGGTTCTGGATCCATAGGAACTAACCCTCCGATCGAAGATGTCTCCCTAGTCAGAGGCCTGAAGTTCAATCTCCTGAGTGTTGCACAACTGTGTGATAAAGGTAGAGATGTTGTCTTCAGCTCCTCTGGATGTAAAATTTTGGACAGTAAGTCAAGGGAAGTTATTCTAACTGCTCCTAGAGTTGAAAATGTTTTCATGCTGAACCTTGAGAATCTTTGCAAAAATATATGCTTGATGTCCAAAGAGGATACCTCCTGGCTCTGGCATAGAAGACTTGCTCATGTTAGCATGGATCTTCTGGCCAAAGTAGCTAGAAATCAATTGGTTGAGGGTCTGCCTGAAATTAGTTTTAAAAAGAATCATTTATGCAATGCTTGCCAATCTGGTAAACAATCCAGAAGCTCTTTTAAAACTAAGAAAGTCATTTCAACTAAAAGACCTTTGGAATTACTTCATATGGATCTTTTTGGTCCTGTTCAACCAATGAGCATGGGTGGAAAGAAGTATGCCTTTGTCATTGTAGATGACTATTCAAGATTCACTTGGGTCATCTTGATGTCTAGCAAAGATGAGTCACTTGGATGTTTCTCAGTTCTGATAAAGAAACTTGAGAATGAAAGGAATGAAAAGGTTGTCCATATCAGAAGTGATAATGGTGGAGAATTCAAAAACTTTAGGTTTGAAGAATTCTGTGAAACCAAGGGAATTGATCATAACTTTTCTGCTCCCAGAACTCCTCAACAAAATGGGGTAGTTGAAAGGAAGAATAGAACTCTGGTTGAGATAGCCAGAACTATGATCAATGAAAGAAGGCTTCCTAAGTTCTTTTGGGGAGAAGCTGTGAACACAGCTTGCTGTGTTCTGAATAGAGTGCTAATCAGAAGCATTCTGAACAAGACCCCTTATGAACTCTGGAAAGGTCGAAAGCCTAAAATAGGTTATTTCAGAACCTTTGGTTGTAAGTGTTATGTTTTGAATACAAAAGAATATCTTTCAAAGTTTGATTCAAAGGCAGATGAGGCCATTTTTCTTGGTTACTCAACACATAGTAAAGCATATAGGGTTTTTAATAAGAGGACTCAAACTTTAGATGAATCTGTTCATGTACAGTTTGATGAGACTAACCCTGCAGATAGTAGAGCTCCTGATGAAGATGTAGTTCAAGCTCCTGAAGTTACATCTCCTGTCGAAGAAGAAGATGTTTCTCCCAGAGCTGCTGAAGTGGTTCCTCCTGTTGCTGAACAAGCTCAAGAAGAGAATCCTACTCCAGAAGTCAACTTCCTTCCAGAAGATGCTCCTATTTATGATTCAACAAATGATGAACAGGTTTCAGAAGACTCATTGGATGTACCAAGAGAAGTTAGAGCTCATAGGAATCATTCCTTAGAGAACATAATTGACTCTGTTCATAATCCTGTCATGACCAGAGCTCAGCTCAGAAGATACATGGGGAATGTGGCTTTTGTGTCACTTCTGGAACCCAAGGACTTCTATGAAGCTGCTGACGATGACTCCTGGTTAATGGCAATGCAAGAAGAACTTGACCAGTTCAAAAGGTCAGAAGTTTGGACTTTGGTTCCCAAACCTAACAACATAAAGGTTGTTGGAACTAGATGGGTTCTGAAGAACAAGCTTGATGAATTTGGAAATGTTGTGAGGAACAAGGCAAGACTTGTTGCTCAAGGTTACAGTCAGCAAGAAGGCATAGATTATGGTGAAACTTTTGCTCCTGTTGCAAGATTAGAAGCCATTAGAATCTTATGTGCTTTTGCATCATACAAAGGTTTCAAGCTCTTTCAAATGGATGTGAAAAGTGCATTCTTGAATGGTTACATTGATGAGGAAGTCTATGTGTCTCAACCTCCTGGTTTTGAAGATCCTAAGTTTCCTGATCATGTGTACAAGCTGAAGAAAGCTTTGTATGGACTGAAACAAGCTCCCAGAGCTTGGTATGAGAGACTGACAAAGTTCCTTCTGTCTAAGGGTTTTGTCAGAGGCTGTGTTGATACAACTCTGTTCACTCTGAAGAAGAACAAGGATATCCTTATAGCTCAGGTATATGTTGATGATATTATATTTGGTGCTACTAATGAATCTTTGTGCAGAGAGTTCAGTGACCACATGAAGGCTGAGTTTGAAATGTCTATGATGGGAGAATTAACCTTTTTCTTAGGACTTCAGATCAAGCAAAGTAATGATGGTGTGTTTATCAATCAAGCCAAGTACACTAGAGAAGTGCTGAAGAAATTTGGCATGATGGACTCTAATGTTGTTGATATTCCAATGGATGTCAGCAAAGACATTGATGATGAAGAGAAAGCTGGTAAACCTGTAGATATAAAAACCTACAGAGGTATGATTGGCTCTCTTTTGTACCTAACAGCCAGCAGGCCAGATATACATTTTGCTGTGTGTTTTTGTGCTAGATATCAGTCAAAGCCAAGAGAAATTCATGATGTTGCTGTCAAAAGAATTCTCAGATATCTTAAAGGCACACCAGAAGCTGGTTTGTGGTATCCCTGTAGTTCTGATTTTACTCCTATAGGATACACAGACTCTGACTATGGTAGAGATAAATTGAAAAGGGTCAGCACTTCTGGTGGTTGTCATTTTCTGGGGGAGTGCCTAGTCTCCTGGCATAGCAAGAAGCAAACCTCTGTGGCTCTCTCAACTGCTGAAGCTGAGTATGTTGCTGCTGGAAGTTGTGTTTCTCAGATGCTCTGGATCAAGCAACAAATTGCTGACTATGGAGTCATCCCTGGAACAATTACAATCTACTGTGATAACAAAAGTGCAATTGATCTGTCAAAAAATCCTATTCAGCACAGCAGGATGAAGCATGTTCATATTAGGCATCACTTCTTAAGAGATCATGTTCTGAAGAAGGATATTATTATTACTCATGTTCCCTCCGAAGAAAATCTTGCTGACATGTTTACTAAGCCTCTGGCTGGTATGTCTTTCAGCAACTTACGAGAAGGCATTGGTATGACTTATCCCCTTCAATAACTTAGAATTATTGTCTCTGAGTATCTTAAGTGTTTGATCGTTTAAGATAATTTAGTTATAATAAATTCTAATCATGATTTGACTTGAAAGCATGCGTTATTTACTGCTTATTACGGCGCTGTTCTGTGGCTAACGGTTATCTGTTCCCTTTTAAACGGTGTGTATTTGCTTTTTGAATTGGAACGGTTTCTGTGTTTGGGTATAAATAAGGGTTTTCCATACTTAGAACTTTTTACTCTCACTTTCTTTGCCATTAGAATTTCCACAGACTTTCTGTGTCTTATTCTCTCTAAAATCCTAACCTAATTTCCTAAATCTTCAAATGGCTCAAGAAATCACTGTCACACACATCTTCTCTGATGAATCACGAAAGAAAGTTAGTGAATCTAGGGTTTTCACCTCTAGGTTCCTAGATGATGTTGTCAAATCGACTGAACCAATCTCTCACTGGCTTAGCGCTCAAAACTGGAATTCTTTCGTTTCTCTCGAAGAATTCATTTATCCTAAGTTAGTTACAGAATTCTATAAGAACCTCCATTTCTTTTCTAATGAGGAGGATGTTCTTCACTCTGTGGTTGGGGAAGTTGAAATCGAAGTCAGCAGGGCTTCCATTTCTCAAGTGATAGGGATTGATGATGAAGGAATCATCATTGGAGATGATGGTTCAGCAGATGGTTTTTCAGAAGCCAACTGGGCTAGGCCAGATCTGAGTGCCAAGGAAACTTATGCCACCTGGTTGACTCAGCACCAGAGGTGGGCACACTATTTGACTACGAATGTTTTTCTTCCAAAGGCTGGAGGAGTCAATTGTGTTTCCAACAGAGAAAGAGTATTTATGTGGCATCTGGTCAACCAGAAGAAGATCAATTTGCCTGCCATGCTGATAAGGCAGATTAAGAATGTAACGACCGTGAGTGCATTAGCATATGGCTCACTCCTGACAAGGTTGTTTGAGGCAGCCTCTGTGGTTATTTCAGGAGAAGGTGTTACTAGTAGGAGTACGGTTCTGAAGATGCATACCTTCAGGAACCTGAGTTTTGGTGTTACTCCGAAGAAGAATGAGAAGGGCTCCTCTGTGAGTATTGCTCAGAAGGAAATTGTGGATGCATCTGTTCAGAAAGGAAAGATTGCTGCCAAGAAGGGCAAGGGAAAGAAGGGATCAAGTAAGTTGGTCCTGAATGTTGAGAAGGTGGTTGTCTCAGAACCTCTTCCCACAATGGTTCAAACAACAATCAGTGTTGAACCTTCTGGCAAGATTGTTGCTGAGAAGCCAAAGGATGTTCCTGAGAAAGAAGCTCAGGATGCTGAGGAAGCACGCCTTGCTGAGAAAGAGAAGGCTGCTGAAGATGAAAAGGTTGCAAGAGTTCTGGCTCTTGCTGAAGAGAAAAGAAGGAAGAAAGAAGCTGAAGACAAGTTAGCTGCTGAGCGTGAAATTGCTGCAAAGGCTAAAGCCGATGCCAAACTTTTAGAATGTGCTGCTAATCTTGAGAATGCTGAGTTCTCAAAGGTAGTTGAGACTTCAGAGGAAGAAGAGAATCTTGAGAATGTCTCTCTGTCCTCTCGAATTATTGAGAATGTCACTCTCACTACCAGAATTGGGAAGAAGGCTGTGGCAAGACGAAGGGTTCTGAAGAAGAAGGACTTCGTTGTTGCCTCAAGTGCTGAATTGGAGGATCCTGTTACTCAGGAACCGGAAGCTGCTGATAAAGAGCTGTCAGAGATTTCTGATGAAGAGGATGTTGACGCTCCTACGATTGAAGAGCTGTCAGAAGAGAGTGAACCAGATGATGAAGAGGTTCTTGAAGGTGCTAAACAGTTTGTTGAGAATGTTGACAATGAACACTTCATTGACAATGTTCTTCTGAATCAAGGAAGAAACCCTGGTGAAAGGGATGCCTCTGAAACGCTGTTCAGAATGGCTCATTTATATGCTGAGCCGATTTCAACTTTTGATCCTAATGCCTCTGAACAGGTTATTCCATCTCCTCCTCATTCTCCTCATCCATCTCCCTCACTACCTTCTGTCACAGAAGTTAGTGAATCTCAGACTTCCATTCCTCCTACAACTTCAACTTCTGAGGTTGTATCTCCTCCAATTATTCCTCCTTCTGGATCCTATTCAGAAGTGAATCTAAACTCTGCTCCCATCTTCACTGATTCCATAGCCACATCCATTACCTCCTCCTTACCTACTTCCTCTGTAAATCCATCAATTGGATTTACTGCTCCATCTTTCTCACTACCATCTTCTTTACCTTCCATTTCTCCTACCATTTCCTCCTCTACCACCAATACCATCCCTTCCTCAAACACTCAAATTCCTCCTCTCTCAACCTCTGGACATACACCTCCTGTGTGTGATCCCTTAACTACCTCCTCCACTACTTCGTGCTTTGCTGGGTTGTCATCCAACTATGACTTCCTGCGCAAACACATGAATCGGGATGATCTGGATACCAGATTTGGTAGTTTTGGATTCATAGGCAGAGCTTCTGGTGTATCCGAAGCTGGTGGTGCTCCTAGTGTTGAGGAGTTGAGACGAATGAGTCAGAGTGGCTCAGATGAACTGCTGAATAGATTTGCTGGTATAGGGCAAAGGACTTCTGCTGCTGACATGTATGCTCAGGGCATTGTGCTGCAAGAATTACATTCTTTGAAAGCTCAGAACCTGCAGCTCATGACTATGCTCCAAATGCAGGACCCCTCTGTCTACATACGCAATCTTTCTACACTTCATCTAGCTACGTATGAAGAGCTGTACAAATTGAGAGAATTAGCTCTGACTCTTCCCTCTCTGGATAACATTGCTCTTGCTTCTTCTCTGAAGGTCAATGAGAATTTGGAGATATTGACAGAAGAAGTCAAGGAAGCAAACGAGCATTATGAGGCTCATGAGAAGATGCTCCCTAGTAAGATTGAAGACCTGCAAAGTACTGCAAATCACATTCTGAGAGAAGTGAAATCTTCTGCTCAAGGTTCTTCATCTTCAGGAGCTGCCAAGACTGTATATGACATCACTCCTGATCTCAACAACCGACTCTCCAACATTGAGTCTGCTGTCACTGCTCAGAATGCACAGATTGCTGAGCTCACTGAACTTCTGAAGGTTATGCACACTCAAGCACGTGAACAAGAAAAGACTCTTCACAACTGCTATAGGTTTGTTCGAGGACAGACTTATATTCAGAATGAGCATCTCACTGCTGCTGTGTATGCTAACAACAGGTTGATCAAGCTCCTTCTGGATGATGTTCAGAGACAGCGACCTATGTCTGGTCAGACCTTTGATCATATGAAGACCATTGATGATGACTTCAGAAGACGAATGGATATGATCAATACTGTGAGACCAACTCCTCAGCAATATCAGACTTCTCTGAATGTTCAGCAAAAGTTGAAGTCTCAGGGTGCTCTTGGTGTTGCTCTTGGTTCTGGTCAAACGGGGGAGAAGTCTGGTCAGAAAAGAGCTAGTGGTGCTGAAGGTTCCAGTGTTGTTCCTCCTCCTCAGAAGAAACCTAGGAACATGTAATCTATAGGACTCAAGCTTCTTAGCTAGGTTCTGGGTTGGGTAGTCTTTGTCTTAGGACTTGCTCTTCTGATTATTTTGTTTCCTTTGTTGTCTCCTGACTGATTTTATATACACTGAACCTTTTCTATATTCTCTTGCATATCTGACTTCTTACTTCTTGCTTTTGTTTCTGTTTTGACTTAGTAAATTACACTTCATTAAATCTAACAACTTGATCTTAAGTCTTTTTAAGTCTCTATAGATTGCTGAAGTTCACCATTTACACTAAAATGGGGGAGTTAATTTACTCAGAAGTTATGAAACATTTGCATCAGGAAGTTCTTTTTCTAAACCTCATGTTTTCTTTTTACCTTCTGACCACGGTTTGTCCATAACCAAAATGGGGGAGAATGATGAACCCTAAGTATTTTGATTATGTTCAAACGTTTCAGAAGATGAAAACTCAACAGTACCTTACATATAGTTTTCTATTGACTAATAATTTTTATTCTTAGTCTTTGTGTAAGTTGCTCAGCAGGTGCTGAATGAATCATTTCTGGATTGCTTAACGAACTCAGAAGATCGGTTTGCTGAAGTCAGAGTTTCATTTACTCAGAAGCTGGATATTCCGCTCTGAAGCCGAAGTCTGCTAAAGCTCTCCTCAGGAGTTCTTTGCATTCAGAAGCTTTGCCAATTGTGATCAGAAGTCTAGACATCTGGAAGTTAGCTTCTGAAAGCTAAGTCACGGGTTCTGTTTGAGCATTTAATGCTCTGACACTTGCATTCAATGCAAGGCGCCAAAAGTTCAAAAGCTGTTTTAATGGAGCGCGCTTGTCTGTTCAAAAGAAACCAGAAATTCCTTGTCTACCCTTTGTTGATCCAATTGAAGAATGATTCTGTCATCCTCATCCTTGATTTCAAATCACTTACCGGATTTAGTTAAAGAACAAGGATAACGGAATCAAAGTGTTTGAAGACCGTTTGAAGACTTGACAAATTAACGGCTACAACAACTGATGTCATCTTCTTTGAAGTTTCAAACTCCACAACGGTCATCTTCAATCACTATAAATAGTAGCCAAGCTCCAATGCATCAACATACGCATGATCATCGAGCAAAATCTTAACGCACTGTTTTAAACAAGAAAACAGAGCAATTTTTCCATTCTCAATCTTTCTTAGCATAGTCTTAGTAAAGTGAGAGAGTGAAGAAAAACAAGTTCATAATAGGAATCTTGTAAACTGAGATCGTTTGTGATCTTCAGTTAGATTTAAAGAGAGAAATCTAGTTGAGATTAGAGTTGGGTGAGAAATCCAGAAAACAGAGTATTGTTTGTTCTGGTGGAAATCCTTTAACTCTTTTTAGGCTAGTCAGAACTAAGTGAGAAATTAGCTTAAGTTCTGTTGATGTAAAGGAGCTTCTGAACTTGCCATAAAAGTTCTGAATAGTGGATTTATAAAATCTCTGTAGGCTGCGACCTCAGGGGACAAGACGTAGTCACAGGACTTCTGTGGCGAACTTGGATAAATCGAATTGTTCACTCAGGATCTCCTGAACTTCTTTCTCCCTCTTATACTTGTTATTTCTGCTTCTGTGTACTTGTTCATATTTAGTGCTGAAACAGATTTTCTCTAAAAATATCATTGTCTTTGTTCAGAAGACTGTCCAGAAGTTCTCAAATCAGAACTTCTGTTGCTGAAAACAGTCTAACTGTGTTTAGGCAGAATTTCCCTCAGAAGCAACTTCCTTAAGATAGCTTCTGACTCTGAGGAAATTTGACTCTGAATTTTAAGTTTCTTAAAAAACTTAGAAAACTTCAGTTTACAACTTAGACACCTATTCACCCCCCTCTAGGTGATTCTGTTCTTGTTAGGGCCAACAAGTGGTATCAGAGCGAAGGTCACTTCGTATATTTACTAAAGATCTAACAATCTAAGTGTAAGATCCTATCAGAATCAATAGAGATGGCTAGTAGACACCAACCTGAGAATTCCTCTCATTTCATTGTTCCAGAGGGTTCCTCCACAACTAGACCTCCACTATTTAATGGTGATAACTACTCTTACTGGAAAAAGAGAATGATGTATTTCATCCAAGCTCAGAATATGAGTGCATGGATAGTTATCACTAATGGTGATTTCATCCCAACTAGGATGGAAGCTGGTTTAGGACATGTTGTTATCCCTCAAGTGGAATATACAGATGAAATCCTTAAAAAACTCCAAACGAATGCTTCAGCAATAAATATGCTGCATTGTGCACTTTCTGCTACTGAGTATAACAAAGTGTCTTCTTGTGAAACAGCAAAGGATATTTGGAACAAGCTAGAAGTCACTTACGAAGGAACAGGAAAAGTGAAGCAATCTAAAGTCAATCAGTTGATGAGAGACTACGAGTTATTTGAAATGCTTGACGAGTTATTTGAAATGCTTGACAAAGAATCCATCTCAAGTATGAATTCTAGGTTCACCAAGATTGTCAATGACTTGAAGAGTTTGGGAAAGGATATTGAAGAATCTGAAAAAGTAAGGAAGATTCTCAGAAGCTTACCAAGGTCGTGGCAAGCCAAGAAGACTGCTATCGAAGAAGTTCAGGACTTAAGCTTCTATGAGTATGATGAACTCATTGGCTCATTGATTACTCATGAGATGGCAATCAAGAATCATGACCTGAGAGAAAGGTCAGAAGGAAAAAGAGTAGTCCTTAAAGCAGAATCTTCTGATGAATCCTCTGAAGATGAGGAACTGGCTATGCTGACCAGGAAGTTCAAGAAGGCCTTTAGAAAAGGCAGAGGTGGAAACTACAAGAAGCCTTTCAGGAGCTTTGATAAGAAAACTCCTGATTCTGGTGAAAAGTTCAAGAGAGATCCAAACAAGCCAATTGTGTGCTATGGATGTCAGCAACCGGGGCACATTAAGCCTAACTGTCCGGAGCTGAAGAAAGATAAGAAGAAGTTCAAGAAAGCTATGCTGGCTGCTTGGTCAGACTCTGAGACCAGCAGTGATCCTGAAGAAAAAGAAGAGCAAGCTCAGATCTGTTTTATGGCTATTGATGAGCCAACCTCTGAAGATGTCACAGGAGAAACTTCCGCACCTCCTGAAGCTACCTATGATTCTGAGGTAAACATATCTTCTGAACAAAATATCTTTGATTCTCTTGAAGAACTCTATAGTATGTTCAAGTACCTGAAAAGGAAATTGAACAAGAGTGAGGCTGACAAGTTTCTTAGGTTTACTCAAGTTTATTCTGACATGAAAGTGTTAGAAGAAAAACTGTGTAAACAGTTCAGCACTTCTGCTAATGACTCTAAGGTCAAAGGCAAAGAAAAGCTGCCTCTGGGAAGTGATAAACCCCAGAAGAAGAAGAAACCTGTCACTCCCTCTCTTCTGAAAGAGATAGCTTCTCCTCCTGATGTTGGAACCTCTGAGAGTGCTGGTATAGCCTCTGAAGATGTTGGACCTTCTCAGAAGAAGAAGAAATCTCCCAGGAAGCAAAGGGAAAGATCCAAGAACCCTCCCTTTTGCAAGCTTTGCAAGAGTGATGGTCACTGGTTAAAGGATTGCAAGTACCACATTAAAAACCTCTTGCAATCTAAGATATCATTAAAACCTGCTGTAGAAAAATCTAACTCTGAAGGACCCAATAAGGATTGGGTACCTGTCACTAATTGATTGTGTTGCAGGTGGCTCTGAGTGCTCCATCAATGTCAAAGCTGTGGTACATTGACAGTGGGTGCTCAAGGCATATGACAGGTGATGAAAAAGCATTCATCACATTTGATCCTAAAAGAGGTGGAAAAGTCAGCTTTGGAGATGCTCAGAAAGGAAGGATACTTGGTTCTGGATCCATAGGAACTAACCCTCCGATCGAAGATGTCTCCCTAGTCAGAGGCCTGAAGTTCAATCTCCTGAGTGTTGCACAACTGTGTGATAAAGGTAGAGATGTTGTCTTCAGCTCCTCTGGATGTAAAATTTTGGACAGTAAGTCAAGGGAAGTTATTCTAACTGCTCCTAGAGTTGAAAATGTTTTCATGCTGAACCTTGAGAATCTTTGCAAAAATATATGCTTGATGTCCAAAGAGGATACCTCCTGGCTCTGGCATAGAAGACTTGCTCATGTTAGCATGGATCTTCTGGCCAAAGTAGCTAGAAATCAATTGGTTGAGGGTCTGCCTGAAATTAGTTTTAAAAAGAATCATTTATGCAATGCTTGCCAATCTGGTAAACAATCCAGAAGCTCTTTTAAAACTAAGAAAGTCATTTCAACTAAAAGACCTTTGGAATTACTTCATATGGATCTTTTTGGTCCTGTTCAACCAATGAGCATGGGTGGAAAGAAGTATGCCTTTGTCATTGTAGATGACTATTCAAGATTCACTTGGGTCATCTTGATGTCTAGCAAAGATGAGTCACTTGGATGTTTCTCAGTTCTGATAAAGAAACTTGAGAATGAAAGGAATGAAAAGGTTGTCCATATCAGAAGTGATAATGGTGGAGAATTCAAAAACTTTAGGTTTGAAGAATTCTGTGAAACCAAGGGAATTGATCATAACTTTTCTGCTCCCAGAACTCCTCAACAAAATGGGGTAGTTGAAAGGAAGAATAGAACTCTGGTTGAGATAGCCAGAACTATGATCAATGAAAGAAGGCTTCCTAAGTTCTTTTGGGGAGAAGCTGTGAACACAGCTTGCTGTGTTCTGAATAGAGTGCTAATCAGAAGCATTCTGAACAAGACCCCTTATGAACTCTGGAAAGGTCGAAAGCCTAAAATAGGTTATTTCAGAACCTTTGGTTGTAAGTGTTATGTTTTGAATACAAAAGAATATCTTTCAAAGTTTGATTCAAAGGCAGATGAGGCCATTTTTCTTGGTTACTCAACACATAGTAAAGCATATAGGGTTTTTAATAAGAGGACTCAAACTTTAGATGAATCTGTTCATGTACAGTTTGATGAGACTAACCCTGCAGATAGTAGAGCTCCTGATGAAGATGTAGTTCAAGCTCCTGAAGTTACATCTCCTGTCGAAGAAGAAGATGTTTCTCCCAGAGCTGCTGAAGTGGTTCCTCCTGTTGCTGAACAAGCTCAAGAAGAGAATCCTACTCCAGAAGTCAACTTCCTTCCAGAAGATGCTCCTATTTATGATTCAACAAATGATGAACAGGTTTCAGAAGACTCATTGGATGTACCAAGAGAAGTTAGAGCTCATAGGAATCATTCCTTAGAGAACATAATTGACTCTGTTCATAATCCTGTCATGACCAGAGCTCAGCTCAGAAGATACATGGGGAATGTGGCTTTTGTGTCACTTCTGGAACCCAAGGACTTCTATGAAGCTGCTGACGATGACTCCTGGTTAATGGCAATGCAAGAAGAACTTGACCAGTTCAAAAGGTCAGAAGTTTGGACTTTGGTTCCCAAACCTAACAACATAAAGGTTGTTGGAACTAGATGGGTTCTGAAGAACAAGCTTGATGAATTTGGAAATGTTGTGAGGAACAAGGCAAGACTTGTTGCTCAAGGTTACAGTCAGCAAGAAGGCATAGATTATGGTGAAACTTTTGCTCCTGTTGCAAGATTAGAAGCCATTAGAATCTTATGTGCTTTTGCATCATACAAAGGTTTCAAGCTCTTTCAAATGGATGTGAAAAGTGCATTCTTGAATGGTTACATTGATGAGGAAGTCTATGTGTCTCAACCTCCTGGTTTTGAAGATCCTAAGTTTCCTGATCATGTGTACAAGCTGAAGAAAGCTTTGTATGGACTGAAACAAGCTCCCAGAGCTTGGTATGAGAGACTGACAAAGTTCCTTCTGTCTAAGGGTTTTGTCAGAGGCTGTGTTGATACAACTCTGTTCACTCTGAAGAAGAACAAGGATATCCTTATAGCTCAGGTATATGTTGATGATATTATATTTGGTGCTACTAATGAATCTTTGTGCAGAGAGTTCAGTGACCACATGAAGGCTGAGTTTGAAATGTCTATGATGGGAGAATTAACCTTTTTCTTAGGACTTCAGATCAAGCAAAGTAATGATGGTGTGTTTATCAATCAAGCCAAGTACACTAGAGAAGTGCTGAAGAAATTTGGCATGATGGACTCTAATGTTGTTGATATTCCAATGGATGTCAGCAAAGACATTGATGATGAAGAGAAAGCTGGTAAACCTGTAGATATAAAAACCTACAGAGGTATGATTGGCTCTCTTTTGTACCTAACAGCCAGCAGGCCAGATATACATTTTGCTGTGTGTTTTTGTGCTAGATATCAGTCAAAGCCAAGAGAAATTCATGATGTTGCTGTCAAAAGAATTCTCAGATATCTTAAAGGCACACCAGAAGCTGGTTTGTGGTATCCCTGTAGTTCTGATTTTACTCCTATAGGATACACAGACTCTGACTATGGTAGAGATAAATTGAAAAGGGTCAGCACTTCTGGTGGTTGTCATTTTCTGGGGGAGTGCCTAGTCTCCTGGCATAGCAAGAAGCAAACCTCTGTGGCTCTCTCAACTGCTGAAGCTGAGTATGTTGCTGCTGGAAGTTGTGTTTCTCAGATGCTCTGGATCAAGCAACAAATTGCTGACTATGGAGTCATCCCTGGAACAATTACAATCTACTGTGATAACAAAAGTGCAATTGATCTGTCAAAAAATCCTATTCAGCACAGCAGGATGAAGCATGTTCATATTAGGCATCACTTCTTAAGAGATCATGTTCTGAAGAAGGATATTATTATTACTCATGTTCCCTCCGAAGAAAATCTTGCTGACATGTTTACTAAGCCTCTGGCTGGTATGTCTTTCAGCAACTTACGAGAAGGCATTGGTATGACTTATCCCCTTCAATAACTTAGAATTATTGTCTCTGAGTATCTTAAGTGTTTGATCGTTTAAGATAATTTAGTTATAATAAATTCTAATCATGATTTGACTTGAAAGCATGCGTTATTTACTGCTTATTACGGCGCTGTTCTGTGGCTAACGGTTATCTGTTCCCTTTTAAACGGTGTGTATTTGCTTTTTGAATTGGAACGGTTTCTGTGTTTGGGTATAAATAAGGGTTTTCCATACTTAGAACTTTTTACTCTCACTTTCTTTGCCATTAGAATTTCCACAGACTTTCTGTGTCTTATTCTCTCTAAAATCCTAACCTAATTTCCTAAATCTTCAAATGGCTCAAGAAATCACTGTCACACACATCTTCTCTGATGAATCACGAAAGAAAGTTAGTGAATCTAGGGTTTTCACCTCTAGGTTCCTAGATGATGTTGTCAAATCGACTGAACCAATCTCTCACTGGCTTAGCGCTCAAAACTGGAATTCTTTCGTTTCTCTCGAAGAATTCATTTATCCTAAGTTAGTTACAGAATTCTATAAGAACCTCCATTTCTTTTCTAATGAGGAGGATGTTCTTCACTCTGTGGTTGGGGAAGTTGAAATCGAAGTCAGCAGGGCTTCCATTTCTCAAGTGATAGGGATTGATGATGAAGGAATCATCATTGGAGATGATGGTTCAGCAGATGGTTTTTCAGAAGCCAACTGGGCTAGGCCAGATCTGAGTGCCAAGGAAACTTATGCCACCTGGTTGACTCAGCACCAGAGGTGGGCACACTATTTGACTACGAATGTTTTTCTTCCAAAGGCTGGAGGAGTCAATTGTGTTTCCAACAGAGAAAGAGTATTTATGTGGCATCTGGTCAACCAGAAGAAGATCAATTTGCCTGCCATGCTGATAAGGCAGATTAAGAATGTAACGACCGTGAGTGCATTAGCATATGGCTCACTCCTGACAAGGTTGTTTGAGGCAGCCTCTGTGGTTATTTCAGGAGAAGGTGTTACTAGTAGGAGTACGGTTCTGAAGATGCATACCTTCAGGAACCTGAGTTTTGGTGTTACTCCGAAGAAGAATGAGAAGGGCTCCTCTGTGAGTATTGCTCAGAAGGAAATTGTGGATGCATCTGTTCAGAAAGGAAAGATTGCTGCCAAGAAGGGCAAGGGAAAGAAGGGATCAAGTAAGTTGGTCCTGAATGTTGAGAAGGTGGTTGTCTCAGAACCTCTTCCCACAATGGTTCAAACAACAATCAGTGTTGAACCTTCTGGCAAGATTGTTGCTGAGAAGCCAAAGGATGTTCCTGAGAAAGAAGCTCAGGATGCTGAGGAAGCACGCCTT
The DNA here is from genome assembly GCA_028411795.1 of Euphorbia peplus. Lineage (NCBI taxonomy): Eukaryota > Viridiplantae > Streptophyta > Magnoliopsida > Malpighiales > Euphorbiaceae > Euphorbia > Euphorbia peplus. The sequence goes on from CP110844.1 coordinate 20,670,886, forward strand.
GCTGAGAAAGAGAAGGCTGCTGAAGATGAAAAGGTTGCAAGAGTTCTGGCTCTTGCTGAAGAGAAAAGAAGGAAGAAAGAAGCTGAAGACAAGTTAGCTGCTGAGCGTGAAATTGCTGCAAAGGCTAAAGCCGATGCCAAACTTTTAGAATGTGCTGCTAATCTTGAGAATGCTGAGTTCTCAAAGGTAGTTGAGACTTCAGAGGAAGAAGAGAATCTTGAGAATGTCTCTCTGTCCTCTCGAATTATTGAGAATGTCACTCTCACTACCAGAATTGGGAAGAAGGCTGTGGCAAGACGAAGGGTTCTGAAGAAGAAGGACTTCGTTGTTGCCTCAAGTGCTGAATTGGAGGATCCTGTTACTCAGGAACCGGAAGCTGCTGATAAAGAGCTGTCAGAGATTTCTGATGAAGAGGATGTTGACGCTCCTACGATTGAAGAGCTGTCAGAAGAGAGTGAACCAGATGATGAAGAGGTTCTTGAAGGTGCTAAACAGTTTGTTGAGAATGTTGACAATGAACACTTCATTGACAATGTTCTTCTGAATCAAGGAAGAAACCCTGGTGAAAGGGATGCCTCTGAAACGCTGTTCAGAATGGCTCATTTATATGCTGAGCCGATTTCAACTTTTGATCCTAATGCCTCTGAACAGGTTATTCCATCTCCTCCTCATTCTCCTCATCCATCTCCCTCACTACCTTCTGTCACAGAAGTTAGTGAATCTCAGACTTCCATTCCTCCTACAACTTCAACTTCTGAGGTTGTATCTCCTCCAATTATTCCTCCTTCTGGATCCTATTCAGAAGTGAATCTAAACTCTGCTCCCATCTTCACTGATTCCATAGCCACATCCATTACCTCCTCCTTACCTACTTCCTCTGTAAATCCATCAATTGGATTTACTGCTCCATCTTTCTCACTACCATCTTCTTTACCTTCCATTTCTCCTACCATTTCCTCCTCTACCACCAATACCATCCCTTCCTCAAACACTCAAATTCCTCCTCTCTCAACCTCTGGACATACACCTCCTGTGTGTGATCCCTTAACTACCTCCTCCACTACTTCGTGCTTTGCTGGGTTGTCATCCAACTATGACTTCCTGCGCAAACACATGAATCGGGATGATCTGGATACCAGATTTGGTAGTTTTGGATTCATAGGCAGAGCTTCTGGTGTATCCGAAGCTGGTGGTGCTCCTAGTGTTGAGGAGTTGAGACGAATGAGTCAGAGTGGCTCAGATGAACTGCTGAATAGATTTGCTGGTATAGGGCAAAGGACTTCTGCTGCTGACATGTATGCTCAGGGCATTGTGCTGCAAGAATTACATTCTTTGAAAGCTCAGAACCTGCAGCTCATGACTATGCTCCAAATGCAGGACCCCTCTGTCTACATACGCAATCTTTCTACACTTCATCTAGCTACGTATGAAGAGCTGTACAAATTGAGAGAATTAGCTCTGACTCTTCCCTCTCTGGATAACATTGCTCTTGCTTCTTCTCTGAAGGTCAATGAGAATTTGGAGATATTGACAGAAGAAGTCAAGGAAGCAAACGAGCATTATGAGGCTCATGAGAAGATGCTCCCTAGTAAGATTGAAGACCTGCAAAGTACTGCAAATCACATTCTGAGAGAAGTGAAATCTTCTGCTCAAGGTTCTTCATCTTCAGGAGCTGCCAAGACTGTATATGACATCACTCCTGATCTCAACAACCGACTCTCCAACATTGAGTCTGCTGTCACTGCTCAGAATGCACAGATTGCTGAGCTCACTGAACTTCTGAAGGTTATGCACACTCAAGCACGTGAACAAGAAAAGACTCTTCACAACTGCTATAGGTTTGTTCGAGGACAGACTTATATTCAGAATGAGCATCTCACTGCTGCTGTGTATGCTAACAACAGGTTGATCAAGCTCCTTCTGGATGATGTTCAGAGACAGCGACCTATGTCTGGTCAGACCTTTGATCATATGAAGACCATTGATGATGACTTCAGAAGACGAATGGATATGATCAATACTGTGAGACCAACTCCTCAGCAATATCAGACTTCTCTGAATGTTCAGCAAAAGTTGAAGTCTCAGGGTGCTCTTGGTGTTGCTCTTGGTTCTGGTCAAACGGGGGAGAAGTCTGGTCAGAAAAGAGCTAGTGGTGCTGAAGGTTCCAGTGTTGTTCCTCCTCCTCAGAAGAAACCTAGGAACATGTAATCTATAGGACTCAAGCTTCTTAGCTAGGTTCTGGGTTGGGTAGTCTTTGTCTTAGGACTTGCTCTTCTGATTATTTTGTTTCCTTTGTTGTCTCCTGACTGATTTTATATACACTGAACCTTTTCTATATTCTCTTGCATATCTGACTTCTTACTTCTTGCTTTTGTTTCTGTTTTGACTTAGTAAATTACACTTCATTAAATCTAACAACTTGATCTTAAGTCTTTTTAAGTCTCTATAGATTGCTGAAGTTCACCATTTACACTAAAATGGGGGAGTTAATTTACTCAGAAGTTATGAAACATTTGCATCAGGAAGTTCTTTTTCTAAACCTCATGTTTTCTTTTTACCTTCTGACCACGGTTTGTCCATAACCAAAATGGGGGAGAATGATGAACCCTAAGTATTTTGATTATGTTCAAACGTTTCAGAAGATGAAAACTCAACAGTACCTTACATATAGTTTTCTATTGACTAATAATTTTTATTCTTAGTCTTTGTGTAAGTTGCTCAGCAGGTGCTGAATGAATCATTTCTGGATTGCTTAACGAACTCAGAAGATCGGTTTGCTGAAGTCAGAGTTTCATTTACTCAGAAGCTGGATATTCCGCTCTGAAGCCGAAGTCTGCTAAAGCTCTCCTCAGGAGTTCTTTGCATTCAGAAGCTTTGCCAATTGTGATCAGAAGTCTAGACATCTGGAAGTTAGCTTCTGAAAGCTAAGTCACGGGTTCTGTTTGAGCATTTAATGCTCTGACACTTGCATTCAATGCAAGGCGCCAAAAGTTCAAAAGCTGTTTTAATGGAGCGCGCTTGTCTGTTCAAAAGAAACCAGAAATTCCTTGTCTACCCTTTGTTGATCCAATTGAAGAATGATTCTGTCATCCTCATCCTTGATTTCAAATCACTTACCGGATTTAGTTAAAGAACAAGGATAACGGAATCAAAGTGTTTGAAGACCGTTTGAAGACTTGACAAATTAACGGCTACAACAACTGATGTCATCTTCTTTGAAGTTTCAAACTCCACAACGGTCATCTTCAATCACTATAAATAGTAGCCAAGCTCCAATGCATCAACATACGCATGATCATCGAGCAAAATCTTAACGCACTGTTTTAAACAAGAAAACAGAGCAATTTTTCCATTCTCAATCTTTCTTAGCATAGTCTTAGTAAAGTGAGAGAGTGAAGAAAAACAAGTTCATAATAGGAATCTTGTAAACTGAGATCGTTTGTGATCTTCAGTTAGATTTAAAGAGAGAAATCTAGTTGAGATTAGAGTTGGGTGAGAAATCCAGAAAACAGAGTATTGTTTGTTCTGGTGGAAATCCTTTAACTCTTTTTAGGCTAGTCAGAACTAAGTGAGAAATTAGCTTAAGTTCTGTTGATGTAAAGGAGCTTCTGAACTTGCCATAAAAGTTCTGAATAGTGGATTTATAAAATCTCTGTAGGCTGCGACCTCAGGGGACAAGACGTAGTCACAGGACTTCTGTGGCGAACTTGGATAAATCGAATTGTTCACTCAGGATCTCCTGAACTTCTTTCTCCCTCTTATACTTGTTATTTCTGCTTCTGTGTACTTGTTCATATTTAGTGCTGAAACAGATTTTCTCTAAAAATATCATTGTCTTTGTTCAGAAGACTGTCCAGAAGTTCTCAAATCAGAACTTCTGTTGCTGAAAACAGTCTAACTGTGTTTAGGCAGAATTTCCCTCAGAAGCAACTTCCTTAAGATAGCTTCTGACTCTGAGGAAATTTGACTCTGAATTTTAAGTTTCTTAAAAAACTTAGAAAACTTCAGTTTACAACTTAGACACCTATTCACCCCCCTCTAGGTGATTCTGTTCTTGTTAGGGCCAACAAGTGGTATCAGAGCGAAGGTCACTTCGTATATTTACTAAAGATCTAACAATCTAAGTGTAAGATCCTATCAGAATCAATAGAGATGGCTAGTAGACACCAACCTGAGAATTCCTCTCATTTCATTGTTCCAGAGGGTTCCTCCACAACTAGACCTCCACTATTTAATGGTGATAACTACTCTTACTGGAAAAAGAGAATGATGTATTTCATCCAAGCTCAGAATATGAGTGCATGGATAGTTATCACTAATGGTGATTTCATCCCAACTAGGATGGAAGCTGGTTTAGGACATGTTGTTATCCCTCAAGTGGAATATACAGATGAAATCCTTAAAAAACTCCAAACGAATGCTTCAGCAATAAATATGCTGCATTGTGCACTTTCTGCTACTGAGTATAACAAAGTGTCTTCTTGTGAAACAGCAAAGGATATTTGGAACAAGCTAGAAGTCACTTACGAAGGAACAGGAAAAGTGAAGCAATCTAAAGTCAATCAGTTGATGAGAGACTACGAGTTATTTGAAATGCTTGACAAAGAATCCATCTCAAGTATGAATTCTAGGTTCACCAAGATTGTCAATGACTTGAAGAGTTTGGGAAAGGATATTGAAGAATCTGAAAAAGTAAGGAAGATTCTCAGAAGCTTACCAAGGTCGTGGCAAGCCAAGAAGACTGCTATCGAAGAAGTTCAGGACTTAAGCTTCTATGAGTATGATGAACTCATTGGCTCATTGATTACTCATGAGATGGCAATCAAGAATCATGACCTGAGAGAAAGGTCAGAAGGAAAAAGAGTAGTCCTTAAAGCAGAATCTTCTGATGAATCCTCTGAAGATGAGGAACTGGCTATGCTGACCAGGAAGTTCAAGAAGGCCTTTAGAAAAGGCAGAGGTGGAAACTACAAGAAGCCTTTCAGGAGCTTTGATAAGAAAACTCCTGATTCTGGTGAAAAGTTCAAGAGAGATCCAAACAAGCCAATTGTGTGCTATGGATGTCAGCAACCGGGGCACATTAAGCCTAACTGTCCGGAGCTGAAGAAAGATAAGAAGAAGTTCAAGAAAGCTATGCTGGCTGCTTGGTCAGACTCTGAGACCAGCAGTGATCCTGAAGAAAAGGAAGAGCAAGCTCAGATCTGTTTTATGGCTATTGATGAGCCAACCACTGAAGATGTCACAGGAGAAACTTCCGCACCTCCTGAAGCTACCTATGATTCTGAGGTAAACATATCTTCTGAACAAAATATCTTTGATTCTCTTGAAGAACTCTATAGTATGTTCAAGTACCTGAAAAGGAAATTGGACAAGAGTGAGGCTGACAAGTTTCTTAGGTTTACTCAAGTTTATTCTGACATGAAAGTGTTAGAAGAAAAACTGTGTAAACAGTTCAGCACTTCTGCTAATGACTCTAAGGTCAAAGGCAAAGAAAAGCTGCCTCTGGGAAGTGATAAACCCCAGAAGAAGAAGAAACCTGTCACTCCCTCTCTTCTGAAAGAGATAGCTTCTCCTCCTGATGTTGGAACCTCTGAGAGTGCTGGTATAGCCTCTGAAGATGTTGGACCTTATCAGAAGAAGAAGAAATCTCCCAGGAAGCAAAGGGAAAGATCCAAGAACCCTCCCTTTTGCAAGCTTTGCAAGAGTGATGGTCACTGGTTAAAGGATTGCAAGTACCACATTAAAAACCTCTTGCAATCTAAGATATCATTAAAACCTGCTGTAGAAAAATCTAACTCTGAAGGACCCAATAAGGATTGGGTACCTGTCACTAATTGATTGTGTTGCAGGTGGCTCTGAGTGCTCCATCAATGTCAAAGCTGTGGTACATTGACAGTGGGTGCTCAAGGCATATGACAGGTGATGAAAAAGCATTCATCACATTTGATCCTAAAAGAGGTGGAAAAGTCAGCTTTGGAGATGCTCAGAAAGGAAGGATACTTGGTTCTGGATCCATAGGAACTAACCCTCCGATCGAAGATGTCTCCCTAGTCAGAGGCCTGAAGTTCAATCTCCTGAGTGTTGCACAACTGTGTGATAAAGGTAGAGATGTTGTCTTCAGCTCCTCTGGATGTAAAATTTTGGACAGTAAGTCAAGGGAAGTTATTCTAACTGCTCCTAGAGTTGAAAATGTTTTCATGCTGAACCTTGAGAATCTTTGCAAAAATATATGCTTGATGTCCAAAGAGGATACCTCCTGGCTCTGGCATAGAAGACTTGCTCATGTTAGCATGGATCTTCTGGCCAAAGTAGCTACAAATCAATTGGTTGAGGGTCTGCCTGAAATTAGTTTTAAAAAGAATCATTTATGCAATGCTTGCCAATCTGGTAAACAATCCAGAAGCTCTTTTAAAACTAAGAAAGTCATTTCAACTAAAAGACCTTTGGAATTACTTCATATGGATCTTTTTGGTCCTGTTCAACCAATGAGCATGGGTGGAAAGAAGTATGCCTTTGTCATTGTAGATGACTATTCAAGATTCACTTGGGTCATCTTGCTGTCTAGCAAAGATGAGTCACTTGGATGTTTCTCAGTTCTGATAAAGAAACTTGAGAATGAAAGGAATGAAAAGGTTGTCCATATCAGAAGTGATAATGGTGGAGAATTCAAAAACTTTAGGTTTGAAGAATTCTGTGAAACCAAGGGAATTGATCATAACTTTTCTGCTCCCAGAACTCCTCAACAAAATGGGGTAGTTGAAAGGAAGAATAGAACTCTGGTTGAGATAGCCAGAACTATGATCAATGAAAGAAGGCTTCCTAAGTTCTTTTGGGGAGAAGCTGTGAACACAGCTTGCTGTGTTCTGAATAGAGTGCTAATCAGAAGCATTCTGAACAAGACCCCTTATGAACTCTGGAAAGGTCGAAAGCCTAAAATAGGTTATTTCAGAACCTTTGGTTGTAAGTGTTATGTTTTGAATACAAAAGAATATCTTTAAAAGTTTGATTCAAAGGCAGATGAGGCCATTTTTCTTGGTTACTCAACACATAGTAAAGCATATAGGGTTTTTAATAAGAGGACTCAAACTTTAGATGAATCTGTTCATGTACAGTTTGATGAGACTAACCCTGCAGATAGTAGAGCTCCTGATGAAGATGTAGTTCAAGCTCCTGAAGTTACATCTCCTGTCGAAGAAGAAGATGTTTCTCCCAGAGCTGCTGAAGTGGTTCCTCCTGTTGCTGAACAAGCTCAAGAAGAGAATCCTACTCCAGAAGTCAACTTCCTTCCAGAAGATGCTCCTATTTATGATTCAACAAATGATGAACAGGTTTCAGAAGACTCATTGGATGTACCAAGAGAAGTTAGAGCTCATAGGAATCATTCCTTAGAGAACATAATTGACTCTGTTCATAATCCTGTCATGACCAGAGCTCAGCTCAGAAGATACATGGGGAATGTGGCTTTTGTGTCACTTCTGGAACCCAAGGACTTCTATGAAGCTGCTGACGATGACTCCTGGTTAATGGCAATGCAAGAAGAACTTGACCAGTTCAAAAGGTCAGAAGTTTGGACTTTGGTTCCCAAACCTAACAACATAAAGGTTGTTGGAACTAGATGGGTTCTGAAGAACAAGCTTGATGAATTTGGAAATGTTGTGAGGAACAAGGCAAGACTTGTTGCTCAAGGTTACAGTCAGCAAGAAGGCATAGATTATGGTGAAACTTTTGCTCCTGTTGCAAGATTAGAAGCCATTAGAATCTTATGTGCTTTTGCATCATACAAAGGTTTCAAGCTCTTTCAAATGGATGTGAAAAGTGCATTCTTGAATGGTTACATTGATGAGGAAGTCTATGTGTCTCAACCTCCTGGTTTTGAAGATCCTAAGTTTCCTGATCATGTGTACAAGCTGAAGAAAGCTTTGTATGGACTGAAACAAGCTCCCAGAGCTTGGTATGAGAGACTGACAAAGTTCCTTCTGTCTAAGGGTTTTGTCAGAGGCTGTGTTGATACAACTCTGTTCACTCTGAAGAAGAACAAGGATATCCTTATAGCTCAGGTATATGTTGATGATATTATATTTGGTGCTACTAATGAATCTTTGTGCAGAGAGTTCAGTGACCACATGAAGGCTGAGTTTGAAATGTCTATGATGGGAGAATTAACCTTTTTCTTAGGACTTCAGATCAAGCAAAGTAATGATGGTGTGTTTATCAATCAAGCCAAGTACACTAGAGAAGTGCTGAAGAAATTTGGCATGACGGACTCTAATGCTGTTGATATTCCAATGGATGTCAGCAAAGACATTGATGATGAAGAGAAAGCTGGTAAACCTGTAGATATAAAAACCTACAGAGGTATGATTGGCTCTCTTTTGTACCTAACAGCCAGCAGGCCAGATATACATTTTGCTGTGTGTTTTTGTGCTAGATATCAGTCAAAGCCAAGAGAAATTCATGATGTTATTGTCAAAAGAATTCTCAGATATCTTAAAGGCACACCAGAAGCTGGTTTGTGGTATCCCTGTAGTTCTGATTTTACTCCTATAGGATACACAGACTCTGACTATGGTAGAGATAAATTGAAAAGGGTCAGCACTTCTGGTGGTTGTCATTTTCTGGGGGAGTGCCTAGTCTCCTGGCATAGCAAGAAGCAAACCTCTGTGGCTCTCTCAACTGCTGAAGCTGAGTATGTTGCTGCTGGAAGTTGTGTTTCTCAGATGCTCTGGATCAAGCAACAAATTGCTGACTATGGAGTCATCCCTGGAACAATTACAATCTACTGTGATAACAAAAGTGCAATTGATCTGTCAAAAAATCCTATTCAGCACAGCAGGATGAAGCATGTTCATATTAGGCATCACTTCTTAAGAGATCATGTTCTGAAGAAGGATATTATTATTACTCATGTTCCCTCCGAAGAAAATCTTGCTGACATGTTTACTAAGCCTCTGGCTGGTATGTCTTTCAGCAACTTACGAGAAGGCATTGGTATGACTTATCCCCTTCAATAACTTAGAATTATTGTCTCTGAGTATCTTAAGTGTTTGATCGTTTAAGATAATTTAGTTATAATAAATTCTAATCATGATTTGACTTGAAAGCATGCGTTATTTACTGCTTATTACGGCGCTGTTCTGTGGCTAACGGTTATCTGTTCCCTTTTAAACGGTGTGTATTTGCTTTTTGAATTGGAACGGTTTCTGTGTTTGGGTATAAATAAGGGTTTTCCATACTTAGAACTTTCTACTCTCACTTTCTTTGCCATTAGAATTTCCACAGACTTTCTGTGTCTTATTCTCTCTAAAATCCTAACCTAATTTCCTAAATCTTCAAATGGCTCAAGAAATCACTGTCACACACATCTTCTCTGATGAATCACGAAAGAAAGTTAGTGAATCTAGGGTTTTCACCTCTAGGTTCCTAGATGATGTTGTCAAATCGACTGAACCAATCTCTCACTGGCTTAGCGCTCAAAACTGGAATTCTTTCGTTTCTCTCGAAGAATTCATTTATCCTAAGTTAGTTACAGAATTCTATAAGAACCTCCATTTCTTTTCTAATGAGGAGGATGTTCTTCACTCTGTGGTTGGGGAAGTTGAAATCGAAGTCAGCAGGGCTTCCATTTCTCAAGTGATAGGGATTGATGATGAAGGAATCATCATTGGAGATGATGGTTCAGCAGATGGTTTTTCAGAAGCCAACTGGGCTAGGCCAGATCTGAGTGCCAAGGAAACTTATGCCACCTGGTTGACTCAGCACCAGAGGTGGGCACACTATTTGACTACGAATGTTTTTCTTCCAAAGGCTGGAGGAGTCAATTGTGTTTCCAACAGAGAAAGAGTATTTATGTGGCATCTGGTCAACCAGAAGAAGATCAATTTGCCTGCCATGCTGATAAGGCAGATGAAGAATGTAACGACCGTGAGTGCATTAGCATATGGCTCACTCCTGACAAGGTTGTTTGAGGCAGCCTCTGTGGTTATTTCAGGAGAAGGTGTTACTAGTAGGAGTACGGTTCTGAAGATGCATACCTTCAGGAACCTGAGTTTTGGTGTTACTCCGAAGAAGAATGAGAAGGGCTCCTCTGTGAGTATTGCTCAGAAGGAAATTGTGGATGCATCTGTTCAGAAAGGAAAGATTGCTGCCAAGAAGGGCAAGGGAAAGAAGGGATCAAGTAAGTTGGTCCTGAATGTTGAGAAGGTGGTTGTCTCAGAACCTCTTCCCACAATGGTTCAAACAACAATCAGTGTTGAACCTTCTGGCAAGATTGTTGCTGAGAAGCCAAAGGATGTTCCTGAGAAAGAAGCTCAGGATGCTGAGGAAGCACGCCTTGCTGAGAAAGAGAAGGCTGCTGAAGATGAAAAGGTTGCAAGAGTTCTGGCTCTTGCTGAAGAGAAAAGAAGGAAGAAAGAAGCTGAAGACAAGTTAGCTGCTGAGCGTGAAATTGCTGCAAAGGCTAAGGCCGATGCCAAACTTTTAGAATGTGCTGCTAATCTTGAGAATGCTGAGTTCTCAAAGGTAGTTGAGACTTCAGAGGAAGAAGAGAATCTTGAGAATGTCTCTCTGTCCTCTCGAATTATTGAGAATGTCACTCTCACTACCAGAATTGGGAAGAAGGCTGTGGCAAGACGAAGGGTTCTGAAGAAGAAGGACTTCGTTGTTGCCTCAAGTGCTGAATTGGAGGATCCTGTTACTCAGGAACCGGAAGCTGCTGATAAAGAGCTGTCAGAGATTTCTGATGAAGAGGATGTTGACGCTCCTACGATTGAAGAGCTGTCAGAAGAGAGTGAACCAGATGATGAAGAGGTTCTTGAAGGTGCTAAACAGTTTGTTGAGAATGTTGACAATGAACACTTCATTGACAATGTTCTTCTGAATCAAGGAAGAAACCCTGGTGAAAGGGATGCCTCTGAAACGCTGTTCAGAATGGCTCATTTATATGCTGAGCCGATTTCAACTTTTGATCCTAATGCCTCTGAACAGGTTATTCCATCTCCTCCTCATTCTCCTCATCCATCTCCCTCACTACCTTCTGTCACAGAAGTTAGTGAATCTCAGACTTCCATTCCTCCTACAACTTCAACTTCTGAGGTTGTATCTCCTCCAATTATTCCTCCTTCTGGATCCTATTCAGAAGTGAATCTAAACTCTGCTCCCATCTTCACTGATTCCATAGCCACATCCATTACCTCCTCCTTACCTACTTCCTCTGTAAATCCATCAATTGGATTTACTGCTCCATCTTTCTCACTACCATCTTCTTTACCTTCCATTTCTCCTACCATTTCCTCCTCTACCACCAATACCATCCCTTCCTCAAACACTCAAATTCCTCCTCTCTCAACCTCTGGACATACACCTCCTGTGTGTGATCCCTTAACTACCTCCTCCACTACTTCGTGCTTTGCTGGGTTGTCATCCAACTATGACTTCCTGCGCAAACACATGAATCGGGATGATCTGGATACCAGATTTGGTAGTTTTGGATTCATAGGCAGAGCTTCTGGTGTATCCGAAGCTGGTGGTGCTCCTAGTGTTGAGGAGTTGAGACGAATGAGTCAGAGTGGCTCAGATGAACTGCTGAATAGATTTGCTGGTATAGGGCAAAGGACTTCTGCTGCTGACATGTATGCTCAGGGCATTGTGCTGCAAGAATTACATTCTTTGAAAGCTCAGAACCTGCAGCTCATGACTATGCTCCAAATGCAGGACCCCTCTGTCTACATACGCAATCTTTCTACACTTCATCTAGCTACGTATGAAGAGCTGTACAAATTGAGAGAATTAGCTCTGACTCTTCCCTCTCTGGATAACATTGCTCTTGCTTCTTCTCTGAAGGTCAATGAGAATTTGGAGATATTGACAGAAGAAGTCAAGGAAGCAAACGAGCATTATGAGGCTCATGAGAAGATGCTCCCTAGTAAGATTGAAGACCTGCAAAGTACTGCAAATCACATTCTGAGAGAAGTGAAATCTTCTGCTCAAGGTTCTTCATCTTCAGGAGCTGCCAAGATTGTATATGACATCACTCCTGATCTCAACAACCGACTCTCCAACATTGAGTCTGCTGTCACTGCTCAGAATGCACAGATTGCTGAGCTCACTGAACTTCTGAAGGTTATGCACACTCAAGCACGTGAACAAGAAAAGACTCTTCACAACTGCTATAGGTTTGTTCGAGGACAGACTTATATTCAGAATGAGCATCTCACTGCTGCTGTGTATGCTAACAACAGGTTGATCAAGCTCCTTCTGGATGATGTTCAGAGACAGCGACCTATGTCTGGTCAGACCTTTGATCATATGAAGACCATTGATGATGACTTCAGAAGACGAATGGATATGATCAATACTGTGAGACCAACTCCTCAGCAATATCAGACTTCTCTGAATGTTCAGCAAAAGTTGAAGTCTCAGGGTGCTCTTGGTGTTGCTCTTGGTTCTGGTCAAACGGGGGAGAAGTCTGGTCAGAAAAGAGCTAGTGGTGCTGAAGGTTCCAGTGTTGTTCCTCCTCCTCAGAAGAAACCTAGGAACATGTAATCTATAGGACTCAAGCTTCTTAGCTAGGTTCTGGGTTGGGTAGTCTTTGTCTTAGGACTTGCTCTTCTGATTATTTTGTTTCCTTTGTTGTCTCCTGACTGATTTTATATACACTGAACCTTTTCTATATTCTCTTGCATATCTGACTTCTTACTTCTTGCTTTTGTTTCTGTTTTGACTTAGTAAATTACACTTCATTAAATCTAACAACTTGATCTTAAGTCTTTTTAAGTCTCTATAGATTGCTGAAGTTCACCATTTACACTAAAATGGGGGAGTTAATTTACTCAGAAGTTATGAAACATTTGCATCAGGAAGTTCTTTTTCTAAACCTCATGTTTTCTTTTTACCTTCTGACCACGGTTTGTCCATAACCAAAATGGGGGAGAATGATGAACCCTAAGTATTTTGATTATGTTCAAACGTTTCAGAAGATGAAAACTCAACAGTACCTTACATATAGTTTTCTATTGACTAATAATTTTTATTCTTAGTCTTTGTGTAAGTTGCTCAGCAGGTGCTGAATGAATCATTTCTGGATTGCTTAACGAACTCAGAAGATCGGTTTGCTGAAGTCAGAGTTTCATTTACTCAGAAGCTGGATATTCCGCTCTGAAGCCGAAGTCTGCTAACGCTCTCCTCAGGAGTTCTTTGCATTCAGAAGCTTTGCCAATTGTGATCAGAAGTCTAGACATCTGGAAGTTAGCTTCTGAAAGCTAAGTCACGGGTTCTGTTTGAGCATTTAATGCTCTGACACTTGCATTCAATGCAAGGCGCCAAAAGTTCAAAAGCTGTTTTAATGGAGCGCGCTTGTCTGTTCAAAAGAAACCAGAAATTCCTTGTCTACCCTTTGTTGATCCAATTGAAGAATGATTCTGTCATCCTCATCCTTGATTTCAAATCACTTACCGGATTTAGTTAAAGAACAAGGATAACGGAATCAAAGTGTTTGAAGACCGTTTGAAGACTTGACAAATTAACGGCTACAACAACTGATGTCATCTTCTTTGAAGTTTCAAACTCTACAACGGTCATCTTCAATCACTATAAATAGTAGCCAAGCTCCAATGCATCAACATACGCATGATCATCGAGCAAAATCTTAACGCACTGTTTTAAACAAGAAAACAGAGCAATTTTTCCATTCTCAATCTTTCTTAGCATAGTCTTAGTAAAGTGAGAGAGTGAAGAAAAACAAGTTCATAATAGGAATCTTGTAAACTGAGATCGTTTGTGATCTTCAGTTAGATTTAAAGAGAGAAATCTAGTTGAGATTAGAGTTGGGTGAGAAATCCAGAAAACAGAGTATTGTTTGTTCTGGTGGAAATCCTTTAACTCTTTTTAGGCTAGTCAGAACTAAGTGAGAAATTAGCTTAAGTTCTGTTGATGTAAAGGAGCTTCTGAACTTGCCATAAAAGTTCTGAATAGTGGATTTATAAAATCTCTGTAGGCTGCGACCTCAGGGGACAAGACGTAGTCACAGGACTTCTGTGGCGAACTTGGATAAATCGAATTGTTCACTCAGGATCTCCTGAACTTCTTTCTCCCTCTTATACTTGTTATTTCTGCTTCTGTGTACTTGTTCATATTTAGTGCTGAAACAGATTTTCTCTAAAAATATCATTGTCTTTGTTCAGAAGACTGTCCAGAAGTTCTCAAATCAGAACTTCTGTTGCTGAAAACAGTCTAACTGTGTTTAGGCAGAATTTCCCTCAGAAGCAACTTCCTTAAGATAGCTTCTGACTCTGAGGAAATTTGACTCTGAATTTTAAGTTTCTTAAAAAACTTAGAAAACTTCAGTTTACAACTTAGACACCTATTCACCCCCCTCTAGGTGATTCTGTTCTTGTTAGGGCCAACAAGTGGTATCAGAGCGAATGTCACTTCGTATATTTACTAAAGATCTAACAATCTAAGTGTAAGATCCTATCAGAATCAATAGAGATGGCTAGTAGACACCAACCTGAGAATTCCTCTCATTTCATTGTTCCAGAGGGTTCCTCCACAACTAGACCTCCACTATTTAATGGTGATAACTACTCTTACTGGAAAAAGAGAATGATGTATTTCATCCAAGCTCAGAATATGAGTGCATGGATAGTTATCACTAATGGTGATTTCATCCCAACTAGGATGGAAGCTGGTTTAGGACATGTTGTTATCCCTCAAGTGGAATATACAGATGAAATCCTTAAAAAACTCCAAACGAATGCTTCAGCAATAAATATGCTGCATTGTGCACTTTCTGCTACTGAGTATAACAAAGTGTCTTCTTGTGAAACAGCAAAGGATATTTGGAACAAGCTAGAAGTCACTTACGAAGGAACAGGAAAAGTGAAGCAATCTAAAGTCAATCAGTTGATGAGAGACTACGAGTTATTTGAAATGCTTGACAAAGAATCCATCTCAAGTATGAATTCTAGGTTCACCAAGATTGTCAATGACTTGAAGAGTTTGGGAAAGGATATTGAAGAATCTGAAAAAGTAAGGAAGATTCTCAGAAGCTTACCAAGGTCGTGGCAAGCCAAGAAGACTGCTATCGAAGAAGTTCAGGACTTAAGCTTCTATGAGTATGATGAACTCATTGGCTCATTGATTACTCATGAGATGGCAATCAAGAATCATGACCTGAGAGAAAGGTCAGAAGGAAAAAGAGTAGTCCTTAAAGCAGAATCTTCTGATGAATCCTCTGAAGATGAGGAACTGGCTATGCTGACCAGGAAGTTCAAGAAGGCCTTTAGAAAAGGCAGAGGTGGAAACTACAAGAAGCCTTTCAGGAGCTTTGATAAGAAAACTCCTGATTCTGGTGAAAAGTTCAAGAGAGATCCAAACAAGCCAATTGTGTGCTATGGATGTCAGCAACCGGGGCACATTAAGCCTAACTGTCCGGAGCTGAAGAAAGATAAGAAGAAGTTCAAGAAAGCTATGCTGGCTGCTTGGTCAGACTCTGAGACCAGCAGTGATCCTGAAGAAAAGGAAGAGCAAGCTCAGATCTGTTTTATGGCTATTGATGAGCCAACCACTGAAGATGTCACAGGAGAAACTTCCGCACCTCCTGAAGCTACCTATGATTCTGAGGTAAACATATCTTCTGAACAAAATATCTTTGATTCTCTTGAAGAACTCTATAGTATGTTCAAGTACCTGAAAAGGAAATTGGACAAGAGTGAGGCTGACAAGTTTCTTAGGTTTACTCAAGTTTATTCTGACATGAAAGTGTTAGAAGAAAAACTGTGTAAACAGTTCAGCACTTCTGCTAATGACTCTAAGGTCAAAGGCAAAGAAAAGCTGCCTCTGGGAAGTGATAAACCCCAGAAGAAGAAGAAACCTGTCACTCCCTCTCTTCTGAAAGAGATAGCTTCTCCTCCTGATGTTGGAACCTCTGAGAGTGCTGGTATAGCCTCTGAAGATGTTGGACCTTATCAGAAGAAGAAGAAATCTCCCAGGAAGCAAAGGGAAAGATCCAAGAACCCTCCCTTTTGCAAGCTTTGCAAGAGTGATGGTCACTGGTTAAAGGATTGCAAGTACCACATTAAAAACCTCTTGCAATCTAAGATATCATTAAAACCTGCTGTAGAAAAATCTAACTCTGAAGGACCCAATAAGGATTGGGTACCTGTCACTAATTGATTGTGTTGCAGGTGGCTCTGAGTGCTCCATCAATGTCAAAGCTGTGGTACATTGACAGTGGGTGCTCAAGGCATATGACAGGTGATGAAAAAGCATTCATCACATTTGATCCTAAAAGAGGTGGAAAAGTCAGCTTTGGAGATGCTCAGAAAGGAAGGATACTTGGTTCTGGATCCATAGGAACTAACCCTCCGATCGAAGATGTCTCCCTAGTCAGAGGCCTGAAGTTCAATCTCCTGAGTGTTGCACAACTGTGTGATAAAGGTAGAGATGTTGTCTTCAGCTCCTCTGGATGTAAAATTTTGGACAGTAAGTCAAGGGAAGTTATTCTAACTGCTCCTAGAGTTGAAAATGTTTTCATGCTGAACCTTGAGAATCTTTGCAAAAATATATGCTTGATGTCCAAAGAGGATACCTCCTGGCTCTGGCATAGAAGACTTGCTCATGTTAGCATGGATCTTCTGGCCAAAGTAGCTAGAAATCAATTGGTTGAGGGTCTGCCTGAAATTAGTTTTAAAAAGAATCATTTATGCAATGCTTGCCAATCTGGTAAACAATCCAGAAGCTCTTTTAAAACTAAGAAAGTCATTTCAACTAAAAGACCTTTGGAATTACTTCATATGGATCTTTTTGGTCCTGTTCAACCAATGAGCATGGGTGGAAAGAAGTATGCCTTTGTCATTGTAGATGACTATTCAAGATTCACTTGGGTCATCTTGCTGTCTAGCAAAGATGAGTCACTTGGATGTTTCTCAGTTCTGATAAAGAAACTTGAGAATGAAAGGAATGAAAAGGTTGTCCATATCAGAAGTGATAATGGTGGAGAATTCAAAAACTTTAGGTTTGAAGAATTCTGTGAAACCAAGGGAATTGATCATAACTTTTCTGCTCCCAGAACTCCTCAACAAAATGGGGTAGTTGAAAGGAAGAATAGAACTCTGGTTGAGATAGCCAGAACTATGATCAATGAAAGAAGGCTTCCTAAGTTCTTTTGGGGAGAAGCTGTGAACACAGCTTGCTGTGTTCTGAATAGAGTGCTAATCAGAAGCATTCTGAACAAGACCCCTTATGAACTCTGGAAAGGTCGAAAGCCTAAAATAGGTTATTTCAGAACCTTTGGTTGTAAGTGTTATGTTTTGAATACAAAAGAATATCTTTCAAAGTTTGATTCAAAGGCAGATGAGGCCATTTTTCTTGGTTACTCAACACATAGTAAAGCATATAGGGTTTTTAATAAGAGGACTCAAACTTTAGATGAATCTGTTCATGTACAGTTTGATGAGACTAACCCTGCAGATAGTAGAGCTCCTGATGAAGATGTAGTTCAAGCTCCTGAAGTTACATCTCCTGTCGAAGAAGAAGATGTTTCTCCCAGAGCTGCTGAAGTGGTTCCTCCTGTTGCTGAACAAGCTCAAGAAGAGAATCCTACTCCAGAAGTCAACTTCCTTCCAGAAGATGCTCCTATTTATGATTCAACAAATGATGAACAGGTTTCAGAAGACTCATTGGATGTACCAAGAGAAGTTAGAGCTCATAGGAATCATTCCTTAGAGAACATAATTGACTCTGTTCATAATCCTGTCATGACCAGAGCTCAGCTCAGAAGATACATGGGGAATGTGGCTTTTGTGTCACTTCTGGAACCCAAGGACTTCTATGAAGCTGCTGACGATGACTCCTGGTTAATGGCAATGCAAGAAGAACTTGACCAGTTCAAAAGGTCAGAAGTTTGGACTTTGGTTCCCAAACCTAACAACATAAAGGTTGTTGGAACTAGATGGGTTCTGAAGAACAAGCTTGATGAATTTGGAAATGTTGTGAGGAACAAGGCAAGACTTGTTGCTCAAGGTTACAGTCAGCAAGAAGGCATAGATTATGGTGAAACTTTTGCTCCTGTTGCAAGATTAGAAGCCATTAGAATCTTATGTGCTTTTGCATCATACAAAGGTTTCAAGCTCTTTCAAATGGATGTGAAAAGTGCATTCTTGAATGGTTACATTGATGAGGAAGTCTATGTGTCTCAACCTCCTGGTTTTGAAGATCCTAAGTTTCCTGATCATGTGTACAAGCTGAAGAAAGCTTTGTATGGACTGAAACAAGCTCCCAGAGCTTGGTATGAGAGACTGACAAAGTTCCTTCTGTCTAAGGGTTTTGTCAGAGGCTGTGTTGATACAACTCTGTTCACTCTGAAGAAGAACAAGGATATCCTTATAGCTCAGGTATATGTTGATGATATTATATTTGGTGCTACTAATGAATCTTTGTGCAGAGAGTTCAGTGACCACATGAAGGCTGAGTTTGAAATGTCTATGATGGGAGAATTAACCTTTTTCTTAGGACTTCAGATCAAGCAAAGTAATGATGGTGTGTTTATCAATCAAGCCAAGTACACTAGAGAAGTGCTGAAGAAATTTGGCATGATGGACTCTAATGCTGTTGATATTCCAATGGATGTCAGCAAAGACATTGATGATGAAGAGAAAGCTGGTAAACCTGTAGATATAAAAACCTACAGAGGTATGATTGGCTCTCTTTTGTACCTAACAGCCAGCAGGCCAGATATACATTTTGCTGTGTGTTTTTGTGCTAGATATCAGTCAAAGCCAAGAGAAATTCATGATGTTGCTGTCAAAAGAATTCTCAGATATCTTAAAGGCACACCAGAAGCTGGTTTGTGGTATCCCTGTAGTTCTGATTTTACTCCTATAGGATACACAGACTCTGACTATGGTAGAGATAAATTGAAAAGGGTCAGCACTTCTGGTGGTTGTCATTTTCTGGGGGAGTGCCTAGTCTCCTGGCATAGCAAGAAGCAAACCTCTGTGGCTCTCTCAACTGCTGAAGCTGAGTATGTTGCTGCTGGAAGTTGTGTTTCTCAGATGCTCTGGATCAAGCAACAAATTGCTGACTATGGAGTCATCCCTGGAACAATTACAATCTACTGTGATAACAAAAGTGCAATTGATCTGTCAAAAAATCCTATTCAGCACAGCAGGATGAAGCATGTTCATATTAGGCATCACTTCTTAAGAGATCATGTTCTGAAGAAGGATATTATTATTACTCATGTTCCCTCCGAAGAAAATCTTGCTGACATGTTTACTAAGCCTCTGGCTGGTATGTCTTTCAGCAACTTACGAGAAGGCATTGGTATGACTTATCCCCTTCAATAACTTAGAATTATTGTCTCTGAGTATCTTAAGTGTTTGATCGTTTAAGATAATTTAGTTATAATAAATTCTAATCATGATTTGACTTGAAAGCATGCGTTATTTACTGCTTATTACGGCGCTGTTCTGTGGCTAACGGTTATCTGTTCCCTTTTAAACGGTGTGTATTTGCTTTTTGAATTGGAACGGTTTCTGTGTTTGGGTATAAATAAGGGTTTTCCATACTTAGAACTTTCTACTCTCACTTTCTTTGCCATTAGAATTTCCACAGACTTTCTGTGTCTTATTCTCTCTAAAATCCTAACCTAATTTCCTAAATCTTCAAATGGCTCAAGAAATCACTGTCACACACATCTTCTCTGATGAATCACGAAAGAAAGTTAGTGAATCTAGGGTTTTCACCTCTAGGTTCCTAGATGATGTTGTCAAATCGACTGAACCAATCTCTCACTGGCTTAGCGCTCAAAACTGGAATTCTTTCGTTTCTCTCGAAGAATTCATTTATCCTAAGTTAGTTACAGAATTCTATAAGAACCTCCATTTCTTTTCTAATGAGGAGGATGTTCTTCACTCTGTGGTTGGGGAAGTTGAAATCGAAGTCAGCAGGGCTTCCATTTCTCAAGTGATAGGGATTGATGATGAAGGAATCATCATTGGAGATGATGGTTCAGCAGATGGTTTTTCAGAAGCCAACTGGGCTAGGCCAGATCTGAGTGCCAAGGAAACTTATGCCACCTGGTTGACTCAGCACCAGAGGTGGGCACACTATTTGACTACGAATGTTTTTCTTCCAAAGGCTGGAGGAGTCAATTGTGTTTCCAACAGAGAAAGAGTATTTATGTGGCATCTGGTCAACCAGAAGAAGATCAATTTGCCTGCCATGCTGATAAGGCAGATGAAGAATGTAACGACCGTGAGTGCATTAGCATATGGCTCACTCCTGACAAGGTTGTTTGAGGCAGCCTCTGTGGTTATTTCAGGAGAAGGTGTTACTAGTAAGAGTACGGTTCTGAAGATGCATACCTTCAGGAACCTGAGTTTTGGTGTTACTCCGAAGAAGAATGAGAAGGGCTCCTCTGTGAGTATTGCTCAGAAGGAAATTGTGGATGCATCTGTTCAGAAAGGAAAGATTGCTGCCAAGAAGGGCAAGGGAAAGAAGGGATCAAGTAAGTTGGTCCTGAATGTTGAGAAGGTGGTTGTCTCAGAACCTCTTCCCACAATGGTTCAAACAACAATCAGTGTTGAACCTTCTGGCAAGATTGTTGCTGAGAAGCCAAAGGATGTTCCTGAGAAAGAAGCTCAGGATGCTGAGGAAGCACGCCTTGCTGAGAAAGAGAAGGCTGCTGAAGATGAAAAGGTTGCAAGAGTTCTGGCTCTTGCTGAAGAGAAAAGAAGGAAGAAAGAAGCTGAAGACAAGTTAGCTGCTGAGCGTGAAATTGCTGCAAAGGCTAAGGCCGATGCCAAACTTTTAGAATGTGCTGCTAATCTTGAGAATGCTGAGTTCTCAAAGGTAGTTGAGACTTCAGAGGAAGAAGAGAATCTTGAGAATGTCTCTCTGTCCTCTCGAATTATTGAGAATGTCACTCTCACTACCAGAATTGGGAAGAAGGCTGTGGCAAGACGAAGGGTTCTGAAGAAGAAGGACTTCGTTGTTGCCTCAAGTGCTGAATTGGAGGATCCTGTTACTCAGGAACCGGAAGCTGCTGATAAAGAGCTGTCAGAGATTTCTGATGAAGAGGATGTTGACGCTCCTACGATTGAAGAGCTGTCAGAAGAGAGTGAACCAGATGATGAAGAGGTTCTTGAAGGTGCTAAACAGTTTGTTGAGAATGTTGACAATGAACACTTCATTGACAATGTTCTTCTGAATCAAGGAAGAAACCCTGGTGAAAGGGATGCCTCTGAAACGCTGTTCAGAATGGCTCATTTATATGCTGAGCCGATTTCAACTTTTGATCCTAATGCCTCTGAACAGGTTATTCCATCTCCTCCTCATTCTCCTCATCCATCTCCCTCACTACCTTCTGTCACAGAAGTTAGTGAATCTCAGACTTCCATTCCTCCTACAACTTCAACTTCTGAGGTTGTATCTCCTCCAATTATTCCTCCTTCTGGATCCTATTCAGAAGTGAATCTAAACTCTGCTCCCATCTTCACTGATTCCATAGCCACATCCATTACCTCCTCCTTACCTACTTCCTCTGTAAATCCATCAATTGGATTTACTGCTCCATCTTTCTCACTACCATCTTCTTTACCTTCCATTTCTCCTACCATTTCCTCCTCTACCACCAATACCATCCCTTCCTCAAACACTCAAATTCCTCCTCTCTCAACCTCTGGACATACACCTCCTGTGTGTGATCCCTTAACTACCTCCTCCACTACTTCGTGCTTTGCTGGGTTGTCATCCAACTATGACTTCCTGCGCAAACACATGAATCGGGATGATCTGGATACCAGATTTGGTAGTTTTGGATTCATAGGCAGAGCTTCTGGTGTATCCGAAGCTGGTGGTGCTCCTAGTGTTGAGGAGTTGAGACGAATGAGTCAGAGTGGCTCAGATGAACTGCTGAATAGATTTGCTGGTATAGGGCAAAGGACTTCTGCTGCTGACATGTATGCTCAGGGCATTGTGCTGCAAGAATTACATTCTTTGAAAGCTCAGAACCTGCAGCTCATGACTATGCTCCAAATGCAGGACCCCTCTGTCTACATACGCAATCTTTCTACACTTCATCTAGCTACGTATGAAGAGCTGTACAAATTGAGAGAATTAGCTCTGACTCTTCCCTCTCTGGATAACATTGCTCTTGCTTCT
Organism: Euphorbia peplus; assembly: GCA_028411795.1. NCBI lineage: Eukaryota > Viridiplantae > Streptophyta > Magnoliopsida > Malpighiales > Euphorbiaceae > Euphorbia > Euphorbia peplus. The sequence continues at coordinate 20,693,047 of CP110844.1, forward strand.
TCTCTGAAGGTCAATGAGAATTTGGAGATATTGACAGAAGAAGTCAAGGAAGCAAACGAGCATTATGAGGCTCATGAGAAGATGCTCCCTAGTAAGATTGAAGACCTGCAAAGTACTGCAAATCACATTCTGAGAGAAGTGAAATCTTCTGCTCAATGTTCTTCATCTTCAGGAGCTGCCAAGATTGTATATGACATCACTCCTGATCTCAACAACCGACTCTCCAACATTGAGTCTGCTGTCACTGCTCAGAATGCACAGATTGCTGAGCTCACTGAACTTCTGAAGGTTATGCACACTCAAGCACGTGAACAAGAAAAGACTCTTCACAACTGCTATAGGTTTGTTCGAGGACAGACTTATATTCAGAATGAGCATCTCACTGCTGCTGTGTATGCTAACAACAGGTTGATCAAGCTCCTTCTGGATGATGTTCAGAGACAGCGACCTATGTCTGGTCAGACCTTTGATCATATGAAGACCATTGATGATGACTTCAGAAGACGAATGGATATGATCAATACTGTGAGACCAACTCCTCAGCAATATCAGACTTCTCTGAATGTTCAGCAAAAGTTGAAGTCTCAGGGTGCTCTTGGTGTTGCTCTTGGTTCTGGTCAAACGGGGGAGAAGTCTGGTCAGAAAAGAGCTAGTGGTGCTGAAGGTTCCAGTGTTGTTCCTCCTCCTCAGAAGAAACCTAGGAACATGTAATCTATAGGACTCAAGCTTCTTAGCTAGGTTCTGGGTTGGGTAGTCTTTGTCTTAGGACTTGCTCTTCTGATTATTTTGTTTCCTTTGTTGTCTCCTGACTGATTTTATATACACTGAACCTTTTCTATATTCTCTTGCATATCTGACTTCTTACTTCTTGCTTTTGTTTCTGTTTTGACTTAGTAAATTACACTTCATTAAATCTAACAACTTGATCTTAAGTCTTTTTAAGTCTCTATAGATTGCTGAAGTTCACCATTTACACTAAAATGGGGGAGTTAATTTACTCAGAAGTTATGAAACATTTGCATCAGGAAGTTCTTTTTCTAAACCTCATGTTTTCTTTTTACCTTCTGACCACGGTTTGTCCATAACCAAAATGGGGGAGAATGATGAACCCTAAGTATTTTGATTATGTTCAAACGTTTCAGAAGATGAAAACTCAACAGTACCTTACATATAGTTTTCTATTGACTAATAATTTTTATTCTTAGTCTTTGTGTAAGTTGCTCAGCAGGTGCTGAATGAATCATTTCTGGATTGCTTAACGAACTCAGAAGATCGGTTTGCTGAAGTCAGAGTTTCATTTACTCAGAAGCTGGATATTCCGCTCTGAAGCCGAAGTCTGCTAAAGCTCTCCTCAGGAGTTCTTTGCATTCAGAAGCTTTGCCAATTGTGATCAGAAGTCTAGACATCTGGAAGTTAGCTTCTGAAAGCTAAGTCACGGGTTCTGTTTGAGCATTTAATGCTCTGACACTTGCATTCAATGCAAGGCGCCAAAAGTTCAAAAGCTGTTTTAATGGAGCGCGCTTGTCTGTTCAAAAGAAACCAGAAATTCCTTGTCTACCCTTTGTTGATCCAATTGAAGAATGATTCTGTCATCCTCATCCTTGATTTCAAATCACTTACCGGATTTAGTTAAAGAACAAGGATAACGGAATCAAAGTGTTTGAAGACCGTTTGAAGACTTGACAAATTAACGGCTACAACAACTGATGTCATCTTCTTTGAAGTTTCAAACTCCACAACGGTCATCTTCAATCACTATAAATAGTAGCCAAGCTCCAATGCATCAACATACGCATGATCATCGAGCAAAATCTTAACGCACTGTTTTAAACAAGAAAACAGAGCAATTTTTCCATTCTCAATCTTTCTTAGCATAGTCTTAGTAAAGTGAGAGAGTGAAGAAAAACAAGTTCATAATAGGAATCTTGTAAACTGAGATCGTTTGTGATCTTCAGTTAGATTTAAAGAGAGAAATCTAGTTGAGATTAGAGTTGGGTGAGAAATCCAGAAAACAGAGTATTGTTTGTTCTGGTGGAAATCCTTTAACTCTTTTTAGGCTAGTCAGAACTAAGTGAGAAATTAGCTTAAGTTCTGTTGATGTAAAGGAGCTTCTGAACTTGCCATAAAAGTTCTGAATAGTGGATTTATAAAATCTCTGTAGGCTGCGACCTCAGGGGACAAGACGTAGTCACAGGACTTCTGTGGCGAACTTGGATAAATCGAATTGTTCACTCAGGATCTCCTGAACTTCTTTCTCCCTCTTATACTTGTTATTTCTGCTTCTGTGTACTTGTTCATATTTAGTGCTGAAACAGATTTTCTCTAAAAATATCATTGTCTTTGTTCAGAAGACTGTCCAGAAGTTCTCAAATCAGAACTTCTGTTGCTGAAAACAGTCTAACTGTGTTTAGGCAGAATTTCCCTCAGAAGCAACTTCCTTAAGATAGCTTCTGACTCTGAGGAAATTTGACTCTGAATTTTAAGTTTCTTAAAAAACTTAGAAAACTTCAGTTTACAACTTAGACACCTATTCACCCCCCTCTAGGTGATTCTGTTCTTGTTAGGGCCAACAGACACGACGCCGGAGGCCAAGACTACAAATAAGTTCTCTAAACTCACTTTCGAAAAACACGAGCACACACGCAGTATGTCTTGTTTCGCTTCATTGAGACTGCCCAACGGGTCTTACAAGATAATGTAATCACCTTAGGCACTCCCAAAGAAGCGAGGGGCAAACTGTAAGCACTGGTTTTCGAACCCGATGATGAAAGCAATCTATGAGCTCCTCGTCACGCCAGCTGCTTAAATACTGATACTCGTCGGAGAACAGGCCATCTTTTCAGGGTCATAACCTCTTCCACCCGCTCCTCGGGACCATGAGTGTGGCACTTTCATGCTTATGAGAAAATCCTCGATCACGAAATGATATACGGTCACAAGTACTATTCACTAGGGACCGTACGGTCTCAACACTGTTTGTTGAGACCGTACGGTCACAAAACATCTGACCGTACGGTCACTGCCACGTGGCAGATAGCAATCCAATCCTTATCTGCCACGTGGCTGGCGGTCCAATAAAAACGTGACACGTGTACTAAAATCCAAACAAGGTCCGGCCGGGTCTTGGGCTAAGCCCGTCTCAGATCCAAATTTAGATTTGAGATGGGTAAACATGTGACCGTACGGTCACCAAATTGGGACCTGTACGGTCACAAGCTACCCTATAAATACCCCCCGGATTTCTCATTCAATTCACCAACAAACACTCATTCTCTTCTCTCTCTAGCTCGTTCTAAAGCGATTCTTGACCCGATATAAGTTGCCTCTGATAAAATTGCCTAAGGTTGCCTCTGATACAGAAAAGAATCGCTAGAGTCCGAGCTCGAGAGTATTTCATAAAATATTCCGAGAAAAGGTCCTCACGACCACCAAAAATATATTCCCCCCTTATCAAAAATTCCAAACCTAGGCATCACTCGTAGCCCCCGCTAGAGCTGATTAAGTCCTGTTCCTAGCTACCACTCTGGAGGATGCCCTACGCAGTTCCGGCCCCCAAGGTTCCTCCCTGAAAAGATCTCCGTTCTTCAACGAGCATCAGTCCGCGAGCAATCACTGGCACGCGACGAGGTTAAGCTTTTGAGGGTTTTGTACCGTGTCACCCGGCGGTTTACTGTCTAAATATTTGCGCATTTAAATATTTCTGTGTGATAACCCTAAATGTCAATATAATAAATTGTTAGGCTGCATTAAAGATCCTCTGGGTCCTGGAATGTCGGAATTAATAAGTTGTATCCACGAACATAAATAGAATCTCTGGTTTTCAAAACAATCGGTACAAACACCGGTTCGTACATTTTCTCGGTCGGCCGGGTGGCGACTCTAGTCAAATAAGGCTAAAGCCGCTATGAGCGACCACTTACGCTCACAATTATATTTCCTCTTTGCGCAGGCCTAATTTGGGAAAGAAAAGAAAAATTCAAATTTGAATTATTTGGGCCCAACCGCTGCAAGCCCACGTGGTTCTCTAGGCGGTTAATGAAGAAGGAAGAGTTGAAGGGTAATATGGGAATTTCATAGGCACGGTTATTTTTCCACCTTTTTACACCAGCAATCACAACCCCTACTTTTTCTTACACACCATCATTAACCCCCCCCCCCCTCCCCCCTTTTTTCAACCCAACAGTCTCTCTCTCTCCTAAACTTACCACCCACCTTCTCCACCCCATTCACTACGCAAACACAACCCAGAAAACCTAACCCCCAAATTCTCCAAAATTTCCAAACTCCTCTCAAGCTTCACTTTTCTAGAATCACCATGACAAAACCCACCGCCAAATGCCAATCCACTCGCCTCGCCACCGCTGCTTGCGGTGGCAAAAACAAAAAGCCTAAAATCGAAGCCGTCGAACATGAACTCCCAAGGGCAGTCATTGACTTTGTGCGGCGAATGTTCAACTTTACCGACCCCGACCAAATCTCCCGTTTCAATTTCTTCAACAAACTCCTCGTCTAATCCCCAAGATCCATCGATTGGGAAGTGTTGGAGACTTTTGGTCTCGATACCGAGGTTAAAAGGAGAGTTGAAGCCCTCGGTTTGTCCAAGTTCTCTGAGATTGATGACCCCGCCTACCCATAACTCACGATCCAGTTTATCTCCTCATTCAAAATCATCTCCTCAGCCGACAATGAAGAGGACTTGTTATCCTACAAGGTCCTCTCTCGCTCCTCTGAAGACACCTTGGGGATTTCAATGTCAACTATGGGATTATTGATGACACTGAAATCAACTCCCCCGAGTATTTGAATGTATTGATGGATAAGCACCCTCGCTTCGATCCCGTAGCCTTTTGGAAGAGTTGCCCATGATAACAAACCCTTTGAGGCACGAAAATCCAAGGCCATTAACATCTACAACCCAGGCCTGAAATACCTTCGTAGGTACATAGCCTATTCATTGCTTGGGCAAAAATCGAATGCTGCTCCTATCTCAAATAGGGATTTGTTTTTTTTGTGGTGTTCGGAGGAGGGATTTAGAGTGAATGTAGGCTGGTGGTTTGCTAATTCTCTCTCTGGTGGATTTTTAAAAGACTCTGCATTGTTGATTGGGACAATCGTGACCAGGATTGCCAAGAATCTGTCTGCCTTTAAGCCTGCGATCCATGAGGCAGAGTTGTCTGCGCCCATCTACAAAACACCCTTCGACCTGAACATGTGTTCAAGGATTGGGCTGTACTACATTGATGAGGCCACTGGGGATTATGTCTTGATAAAGGAATGTCGTGTGCATGCTTGGGATGAGAAGGAGATGCTGGAGATGCATGCTATGAATAAGCCAGCCAGCCGCCTAGAAGTTGAGAACCGTACTTACTCTCCCATGCGATTTGAGGCCACTGATGAGTCTGGTCCCTCTCGAGTTGAGTCATGGCGTAGGATGACCCTTGAGCAGATTGGTGAGCAGTTCATGAGCATGCAGGATCAAATTGCACACCTGAGTTCGCAGGTTGCAAAGCTGAATATGATGGTATTCTCCCAGTCAAAGCCTGTGAACATAGAGCCCCCTCCGAAGCGTTCGACCTCTGTTGCCAAATTGCAGACTGCACCAGTTTCTCCTGTGGTAGAGGGTGCGAATGAAAAGACTCATGATGAGGGTGTGTTCCATTCTGCGAAGGTTGCGCTTTTCCAGTCAGACCCTACAACTGGGACATCAAAGCCTACAGTCTCCTGTGGTTTCCATGAACACTGCTCCTGAGCCAGAGACCACTCCAGTTAAGGTTGACCAGGACTCCTCTCATGAGGTGGATCCTGAGCATGTGGCATGACTTTATTTTTGTGCAGCCTCCAATTTGGTATGTTTCCGTAGCCTTTGATTTAAATTGGAGCTGCTTTTGAGCAAATGGTGTTGCTGCCTATGGTTAATTTTGAATGGAGATTGTGCTGACATGTTTTTGTACAGTAAAACCTCTATAAATTAATACTCGATAAATTAATAATTCGATAAAATTAATAATTTGTCCAGTCCCAACTTGGGACCAGTGTAAAATTCGACATCAATCGATAAAATAATAAGATAATAACTTTTTTGAAACCCCAGTGTATATATATTGGTCCCAACGAAACTATAAATTAATAATTGCTATGAACTTCTATATATATGTGTGGTACACTTCAAAATTCTAAGATTGTCTAGTTAAAAATGAATCTATATTCATTTGTTTTTTCTTGAATTTCAAATCTACATTGATTTCATCTTTAAATCTCCTCCTTGCACTTAAGAGTTTGGACATTGTCTTCTCATATAGCAACAAAAAATTGTGAAGAGTTGTTGCCGCTTACAATGAACTTGATGAATTCATTTAATTTGTGAATGTAAATTCGTCTAACTAGTATATATTGTAATTTGGTTTTTCATCTCTGACTAATATACATTTTAACTAGTATAGTGAACTTGAAAATTTAAAAGTCATACGTAAAACCTCTTTAAATTAATAAATTATTAATTTATCGATATAATAATATCTCGCTAAATTAATGAAATATCCTGGTCCCGACATTATTAATTTATAGAGGTTTTACTGTACTTAGATTCTGTAAATATGCTAAGTTAGAAGTTGAAAATTGTTGAAATTTGCATGATAGTTAAGTTTATCAAATTGCATGACTCCTAGCTAGTAAACCTTGCATAGATTGATAAAGACTTCTACAGCTTTTTAATTACATACCTTCAGATACTTCAAAGTAAGGACTATGTTTGTATGTTGCCTAGGCTACTTAGATTTTGTGAATAAAGAAAGCTAGGGTAAGTCAAAAGTACATTCTAGGTTTAGGTTAAAATTAGTACTCTAGCCCTAATAATTTGATGGAAGCCCAAAATGTGAAGCCTTTGATGTGAATAAGCTTGTGTGAAATGAAAGTAATTTGAAAATTGGTGAAACAAAGCCAAAAAGTAAATTGAAATGTGAAATAAGGCAAAAGCCAATGTGCTAAAGTGTTAAATTCAAAAACTTTCTCATTTTACTCCTATGCCAATTGGCATGAGTATGCATAAGCATCTTGGTTTTGTGATGAGGTGTAGGCTTAGAAGTACGTATGACCAATACGAGACAACCAAGTTGTTTGCCTTTGACATAATCAAGGATGAGATCAAAACTGAAATCAAGTGGTATTAAAGGAAGATCAAGCTAAGTGCTAAAGTGAATTATATTGTGAAATTGCTCCACTCGGGTCAACAAAATTAAGCTTCCATTCTAATTCATAGGGTTCGGTTTATAAGTTTAATTGAAGGCTGGAATTGCGGTTGACTACTTTCTAAGTCTTCTTGGTTCAACAAGTGGTGAGTAGAGTAGGTAGACTTGGGTCGTATGTATTGCTTTTCTAGGAGGATCTAAGGCCTATGTGCTTAAAACTTTTTAATTGTTTAATCTCCGTGCGTGGGGATACGCACTAGCTTAGTGTGGGGGATTTGATAGGTCTAAATATTACGTGTTTTTCCACTCTTTTTAGCCTCTATTCTTGCATAATTTTATGGTCGAAAGTCTTTCTTATGAGGTTTTATTGCAGATGTTGCTCAAACGTGCAAATAAGCATTGAATTTTAGGCTGCTTTTGGACTGCTGGAGCATGCAGGCTGTGATCTAGAGGTGTTCGAGCGCAGGCTGCAGTTGGAGAGCAATGGAGGCTACGCAATGTTGAAGGGGTGGAGTGCCACCTTGCCCTAGTGGCAATTCTGTTATTGATATCAACATTAAAGATAATTTACTTTTCACCTTTTAAGGGTAGTTGAACCTTACTTTATGGCCCTTTTTAGTTTTTTTGCCTTTTACGGTTGTCCCCTTTGTCACCCTATTTAAGGCATTGTTTTCTTTTGTTTTTTGCACTTGACAATAACTTACATTTTACTTAGTTCTATTTTAAGCTCTTTTCTTTTTATCTCTTTCTTTCAAGAGGAGACCTTCAGATCCGAAACCCCAACTCCTTCTTCTATAAGTTTATGCATGAAAAGCTTGAATCTTTACTCTTTAATGGTGTTTTTATGTTTACCAAGCATGAGTGAGTAGTCCTTTAGCATGGGTTGCGAGTGAAAGGTGACGGTGAAGAGTTTCTATTTGTGGTAATATTTCTTTACTTGGTTTTCGTAGATCTATGCTTATGGTGAGGTTTGATTGCAAACAAATCTTCTAAATCATTAGTGGAGCTTAGAAATGAGTTATCTTTTGATTTATTTTATGGATTAGATCTAGGTTGCATGCTAATATTGTTTAAAGAGATCTTGTTTTATTTGTATGTTGGCTATTTGCTATTTGTTGAGTGTGATTTGTGCATATAAAATCAAGGGTTTTTCATAGAGTTTTCATCCTTAAAATGTGTTTTGAACAGACTGAGATTGTTCTTTAGTGCACAAGATCAGCTTGTGTTCCCAGTTAGTCTGTATGTGCTTAGTTGAGTCTAAACAGCTTGAAATAAGGGTTGAATCTGCAGAAATCAAGTCAAAGATGCCTTTACATCACATGTTCTCGGTTTTGTGATGTGGGGAAGTGAAAAAAAAAAGAGTTTTTGGAGGTTTGTGGAAGGCATTGGGGTTTGGAGTTGTCTTGTGCTTTTGTCTTTTCTGCAAGTTGCTTTGTCTCACTATGCAGTTTTCCTTTTCTGCTGAAGAACAATCTGCCCAAGAACAGCCAGATTTCAAGGAGCATCTTTATTTGTTTATTGTTTTCTTTTCTTGTATAAATACTCCTGCATGAGTATTGCTTATATATCAGTTTTCATATCAGAAATCCTTAGGATTATTTCCCTTTTAGTTGTAGTTTAATTTCAGTTTTCTGTGGAAGTCTCATTCGAGGCCAAGCAGGACATGTTCTTAGTTTTTCCATTCCTTCATAGTTGTAAACATGACAATGAGTGAGTAATCACTCAAGGTGGAAAGCCAGCCTTCCGGCTGGTGGTTGTAAGCTTAACTTTTCCTTGATATTAATGAAGTCATGTTTATTTTGCTTGTTCAATAGAATCTCCATTCATATGCAAGTCTAGGTAACTTGTATTTTTAGTTGTTTGATGTTGTAAGGACCAACTCGAATCGAGCAATAGATAAACTATTGAACACATATGTTTTATACCGGGACCAATAAGGATAAAATGTATGCTAAGGGTTCTTATTTATAAGATGCTTGTGCTTGTATAATCTAATGGAAACTAATTTTACATAAGTATAAAGAATCTTGGGAACATGAGACTATCTGACTTAAGTGAATATAGTGAAGATACCTTGGATCTATAATAAACATGGCTGCTTTGTATAAAGGGAATGTATGCTTGCTTACCATCAGTTCTGGCTGTGCTTTACGCCTGCTCTTTATATTATTGTTATCCCTTAAATTAATATTGCATGCTCAGTGACAACTTTAGCTTAGAAATAGAATTAGTTAGTTTAAAATCAATCAATCAATATAGACCAACCACCCGACTGTTTTGTTTCAGTAAAGAGAATAACTTAAAACTGTTTTATTCATGTGGAGACGATAACTTATAACTTTATTACTGGCCTAGTGCACTTGCTAGTGTCATCCTACTCACTTACACACAACACTAATTAAGGAAACTTTGTAGTAAAACTCTTAGACAAACACATTCCTTAGTAGATCTAGATCAAATAGCTTTGCTAGATCTACTAAGTTATCAACACCTAGGCTTGGGAACGAGCTAGGAAGAGATATTTGTGGAAAAGGCCGAACCTTTTGTGTCGAAATAGTTTTTATCATTTATGGAAACTCAAATCCAGTAGCCTATGGTCCAGATCTTGGATCTTGTAGCTTGTGTACCTTTTGACATTGTTGTTATTATACCCTGCTTTAGATCTTTAGTTTTAAACATCAAAAATCAACATTTGTGACTATATTAGAGTCTTACGAACTAAAAGGTGATAACTTTAGTGTAGCTCGATCCCTTGGGTACGATATTCCGAGTCCTAATACTCCACTTTATTACTTGCAAGATGGGTATACTTGCCCTAAAAAGCACGTAGGTATTTCTCGTGACAGCACACTCAAAAGAGGGCGCCCATTACGGGGATATTCAAATCTTAGCAGATTTTGGCGAAAATCAACAAATCTTGCCATCTGTTGGGAGAAATTTGACAAGGCAAGATGTTAATTATTTAACATGGTGAATAAAGCGAGTGGTAAGGGAAGATAGATATGCTCGCCTTGAAATAGGATGTATACATCCCTACGAAGCCCTAATGGGGGATAAGGGATTTGTTGTTCTCCAGACATATATTAGATGGTTAGATGATTAAGAGTACCGTATATTCTTTTGCAAACATCCATTTCCTCCACAGATAGTGTAGAGGTCTTTAGGTAATCATTATCTCTCATGCGGCTTTTGGACGCATGTTCTGGGCCAAAGCGTTGGAATTGTTGGAGATTTGAAATCCTATTTAAGATGTCACCATTTCAATAAGAACCTTTGATTAACTGAATGGTTGGCTTCCCTGAGCTTATTCACGACGTCGTTTTAATAAAGGATGTTTTTTCATTAAACCTCGTTGGCCATATGGAATGCCTCGATTTAAGGCCCGGGTTGCTTGGCCTCATTTCACATCACTATCGATTTTGTGACTTATGCTAGGGAAGACATCTGATGTCCTATGAAATAATTAATGACACGTGGCATAATGATGGAGCATTCGCTATGATGCGCAGGCCGTGTTGACTTTCTTGAATCACGTCGAGCATTCCTAATTAGAGCTCGTCTCTATTAAGGAATCATAAAATCTTTCTAGGATTCACCCTTCCTAATTAAGCCAATGATGTACTTCCACATGGCTTTCATTGTTCATCTCAGATTTGAGGGCTAAAAGACTATTCGTTAGCCTCTTGTTTCATGTATAGCCGAATGCTTCGTATAATATAAAAGTAAAAATATTCTGGTCAATTTTTTAAAATGGAAAATAAGGCATGAATGTTCTAAGGAACCGTTTGAACTAAAAGTTTGAAGTGATAGTTTAGGTATAATTATGGTTTATACATTAATCACTCATACAACTCCTCACGCGAATTTCTATTGGCCTTGAAACGTGCATAATACAGATCCGTCTCACCATGTGTCTTTAATTTAACAAATACTGAAATTGTCAAGATTTGAACTCAGACATTCTGAGCAACAACCATGTAACATGATAAAAAACCATTTGAACTAAAAATTCGAGCTAATAGTTAAAGCTCCATTATAATGTATACATTAATTACTAAAACAACGATCGCAGTTTACTAAATATTATTCCCCCCGTTTCACAATATTTTTCATTTAAGATTTCTACGCACATGTGAAGAAACTCATTAATTAACATTAAAAAGAGTTAGATATTACCATGATACTTCGTAGTAATTAATGCTCAAAATGAATATAAATTCCTAACCAATCATCATAAAGGCAAAGTTGAAAAAAGTTCATTTAATAATTCTTAGAAAGTGTAAAATGTCAAATATTTCGATAAATTTTTTTTATCTAAAAAGTCAAATATTATAAAACGGATAAAATACTCTTTGTGTTTCACAATATTTGTCGTTTAAGATTTCTACATACATATTAAAAAACTTATTAATTAACATTAATAAGAGTTAGCTATATTACCATACTAGCCTCTAGTAATTAATGTTTAAAAATACCCTTTTAATTCTTAGTCATTCATTATGAGAGAAAAGTTGGAAAAAAACTCATTTAAAACGTCAAATATTTTGGAAAAACTTTTTTCTCCAAATCGTCAAATATTATGAAACAAAAATACTATTATTTAAACTATTCTTTGAAATTAGAAGGCTCCCGTAGAAGAAGCACGAAGATGTTTAATTAGTCCTTGTCGGCAGGCAGGCCGCCTATAAATAAAAAGAAGGTCATAGCTATAGGCAATAGTTAATTTGATTATCCAAGTAATCAAATCTAGCAGTTTACAAAAAATATTAAATAAAAAAAGTAAACAATCTATTAATACAAACTAAAATATCTTCATCAATAGATTATGAACCGACCTATATGTATCTCTAATCTCTAATAGGATGGCAGTAATTACATAGCGGGCTTGTGTTAGCAGCTGACATAACCAAGCAATCTTTTAAAAAGCAATTCACTATTAAACAATTGGATTTGGATCCTAACAATTCATGCAAATCTACTTTTTTTGGGTAACAAATTTTCTTTCTGACTTTTCATTACAAAGTAGTACTATATTTCTACTCTTCCCCGGTCAACTTTTATTCCTATAATTGCTTGGACTTGTAGGCTTAAATAACTGGCTTAACTTTAAATAAATATTTCGTAAATAAAGAACTGTGATTTATATTTGAGTAAATAAATAATTGTGAGGAAATTGTCGATTTTGTTGACGTAAACGAAGACTTTATTGTCCGAAATGTTTTTCTGACTTTTGAGCTTAACTCTAACTTGACAAGTCCAAAGTCCAGAAAACATTTCGAATAAAAAATATTCTCGTTTACATCAACAAAATTGTCCGTTTCCATAATTCTGCAAATGATGCAAACCACATTCTTTTATTTGCAAAATAGTGAAACTACAAGGGTTTTATTTGTACTTTTTCCATCTTTTTTTTTCTCAAAGGTAAACCACAATCTTTTATTTGTAAAATCGCAAAACTACAAAGCACTTAATTAAATAATTGTCCACATACATATTGTACATTTAGATTAATTAGACATTCATTCAATGATTCAGTAAGAAAACAAACAATAACTTTTAGTTTATTTATTTTTATTTTTGATAAATTTATAAGGAGCATGATTTTCGAACCTTGAATTCTCCACTCACACATTGATGAGTGTATCAATTAGGTTAAAACCAATTCGTAATAAATTTCAGTTTATAATATATATGTACGAAGAGATTTTATGCGTTTATAGAATATATACACAGTAATGTTTCAAAAAATTTCTATTTAAAAGTTAAATAAAAAAAAGTGTTACTAACTTATTTTGATATCTAAAATTATGATTACTCATTTATTGTTTGTACTTTAATGATTGAATGAAAACCTCTACCAACATATCCTGCCTCAGTAATTAACTCACAAAAATATCCAAAGAAGAAAATCACTAAAGTGTACCCAAAGCCAAGAGACCATCGTTGGCAAGCAAGGTTGTTATGATTCACTTTTAAACAAATATGAGAAACTTCACTCTGCATCTTTCCTAGGAACCCAAGTTGATCTACGCTTGAAAAGATCCATCACGAAAGAGGAATCGAATTCTAACCAAAGACGATTCGAATTGTTGCTTAGTGCATTATATATTGATGGTAAAAAAAAATAACTCTCTTTAGATCAACCATGAAGGCATAAGGAAGAGGGAATGGGGAAGGGAAATTTGATGCGAAAATCTAACCGAGACACCGATATTACTAGAAAATGTTTAAATTTTTTGTAAATTAGAATAGAAGAATTTGATATTATTAATTATTTTTGAGCTCGATATTATTAATAAGACTCCTAAAGTGTGCAATTCTGGGAACATGTTTTAGTTTCCTATAAAAAAATTTGTTATACAAATTCATAATGTATTAGAATAATAGCTTGATTGCTCTTAGATATGCAATCATTCCGCCTCATAGTATATGAAAAGTTGAAAAATTGTCTTTGAGCTATTTACTTCTTTTCATTACTTGCAAGTTAATTGGGCATATTTCTTCTGTTGTCTCTAAAGGGCTGAAGCAACGTTAACAATAAGGAAAGACATTACGTATTTTTATTTTTATTTTAAACGGGTTGCTAGGCTAAGTAATATCCGACTCTTAATCTAACTAGGTTGGCACTACCTAGTTCGGGTTTTTTATCGTGGTAAATAAAGGATCCGCATAAATTTATAGCTGTGAAACCGTTTTCTGATGTTTATTATCAGTATATTAAAGGAAAGCAAGCATATAATATAATAGGTGAAATGCGAAAGTTTTGTAACTATTACATATATGAAAGGTAGGAAAATTACAAACCGGACAAAGACACAATCAACAACTTAAAATACTAAATTAATATATAGGGAAAACACTAAAAACTTTAGGAACTAAAAACTGAAACTTCAAAATAAGCTCCCACAATTTAACTTAAACATTCAGCATAATATGGGACTCTAAACAAAAAGTGGTCAAAAACCCAATAATTAGATCCTTGGAACAGCAATAGCAGAGAGAGGATACTTCATCTCACAAGAAAGCTTCAAGACCTCAGATAAATCAACCGGGTTCGACCAATCTTGAACCCATTCAAAACCCTGAACCAACTTACCGACCCAAAGGCTAACCGTTACCAACCCAAGGTTCTTTCCGGGACACACCCTACGCCCGGCTCCAAATGGGGCCAGCCTCAAATCCCCACCTCGGATATCAACATCCGAACCACCAAGGCTCGGAATGAACCGCTCAGGCTGGAAAGCCGCTGCATTTTCCCACACGTTCGGGTTGTGGGTTATAGCCCACATGTTGACCATGGCTGTAGTGTTCTTCGGTATGACCATGCCGTTGCTGAGGTGGACGTCCGAGGTGGAGAGCCTGGCCCACGAAAGGAGGGGACCAGGAGGGTGCACTCGTAGGGTTTCTTTGACAACTGCTTGGAGGTAGGGTAGGTTGGCTACGTCAGCATCAGTGAGATTCCTGTCCCCTACTTTGGAATCTATTTCAGTTCTGAGTTTGGATTGGATTTGAGGGTTGAGTATAAGTTCAGCTATAGTCCACTCTGTCAGAAGTGCTGTTGTATCTGTTCCTCGAAATATCATCTCCTACGCAATTCAAATAATTCATATTAATTTACTAAATAATTACCAAAAATTAATTTACTAAATAATTCAATTTTCAATTATGTCGGTATAGTAAAATGTTGTTACATATTAATGGATACATACACAGATTTGTAATGAGGTTCGCCTAAATACAATTGTAGCTCAAATTTTGTAAGTTTTTCAAGAACATCGCTCCAAAAGAAATAAATCATACAAGTGAATATTCCTTCGACAAAATAAAATAATATTCATAAATCTAAATAAATGAATATTCCATTGAGAATATAGAATAATATTTTTCAATAGTTATAAATAATGGGTTTATAGTTATAAAATGGCTTCTAGTATGTACTATATTATTAGCATTGTTTCAAATTAAAAAAAGAAAAAAACTTCAACATCAAAACGAAATCTTTTCTCTATCTAGTAAAGTTTCTATCATGCACAATCTTTAATTAAAAAGGCGAAATAAAAATAAATGAACATGGAAGTCAAAGGACCAAATAGTGGTTTACCAAAAAAAAAATGGACCAGAAAAAAATTTTAATTAAAAATGTACGTACCCAAAGGACGGCCACCATATCATCTTCCTCGAGCTTCTCATCTCCTTGCAAAGAAAGCAAGACATCAACAAAATCAGAATTATTATTAAGCAACTCCTTGGGCTTTCCATTCACTTTATGTTCATCAATAATCTGCTTCACTAGTTTCTTAACACGTGGCACAAGGGCAGCACAACGTTCTTGAATTCTAAAAGGATCATAAAAATAAGACAACCATGGTAGATAATCAGACCAGTTAAAAGCACCAAGAAGCTCAAACCCTTCCTTAACAAGCACCTTTAACTCCTCAGCTTCCACATTATTATTATTATTAGCTTTCACAAACTCATATCTCTTCCCAAAAACAGTCCCCATTATGTTATTAAGTGATGCGTTTTGAACGTGCTCCCGGAGGTACACGACGCCGTTTTTAAGCTGTTCATGTTTGATATCACTCAACATTTGGTCACAATCTAGTTGTCTTAATGGCTCATAAGCCGAAATTCTTTTCGGGGAGAAAAGATGAGTGGAAGCTATACGTCGTAAATTTCTCCAATAAGCACCATTTGGGGCGAACCCTATGGCTCGGCTAAACATGAGACATCTAGCCGACTGTTTAATGGGTCGATCAGCAAAGTGAGGAGAGGTTAAGATTTCTTTAGCAATGTGAGGATTGCAAGTGACAATTGCAGGAGTGGAGCCTAAGCTGAAAGCCATTAGATTAGTGGCTGCGAGAGAGGAAGCTAAGGAAGAGAGAGTACGGTGAGCTAAGCCGTGGCTTAAGCTGAACAAGCTTCCGATGAACGGGAGGCCTCGGGGGCCCGGGATAGGAAGAGGCCCCAGATGGTTTCTGGAATTTTTCCAAGCATGGCCACCTGGGGAGAGAGCCCAGGTAGTGAGGGTGATGAGTGAGAATGTGAGGAAGGCAAATAGGAGGAAGAGAGGGTTTAAGAGGTTATGAGATTGGAGAATAGGAGGGACAGTGAAAATCAACCAAGTTGATTCCAAAGATGTTGGAGTAAAATCCATTGAGAGATAGTGATAGAGAGATGAAAAGAGAGATGAGTTAAGTTTGTAAGTTTTGGTGGATGTCAAAAGACGGGAGAGATGGATATAAATAGTTGAGCTGCACTTTCAAAACAAATTAAAATAATAATAAATGCTTTCAATAGTACAAGTTTACGGGATTTTATTAAGGGTATTAGAATTTAAGTTCTCATTATATGTGTGACATGTGGAAGAGAATCTACAGATACAGTAATATTATGGACCCACTGTATCTATGTCACACATTTAATGAAGGGTGCTTAAATAAAGCTAGAGGTCTGTGACCCCCGAAAGAATTCCCCAAGTTGACACTCTATGTCCTACATAATATAAATTTATCTCGACGATTTTGTAAATTTGGTAAATCGACTTGAATATTATTAAAACACAAAGAACATATATATACATGAGTAAATCTAGCTGTCATAGAAATTCTATATGGGAATCCTAATTAGAACACAACGTGGTAACTTAGACCACATGTAATGCAAATCCTTGGGGATTGGTCAGCGTCTATTCTACCACTCCCCTGCAAGCTGAGCAGGGCGATCCATCATGGTCAGTTTGTCTCTTAAAAACTGAAACCTCTCTCGAGCCAGGGGCTTAGTAAAAAACATCCTCAGTCTAATCATCAGTCGTTAATATATCAAACAACGAGCAATTTGGAGCAACTTTATCACAAATAAAATAAAAGTTAATTTCCAAATGCTTACTGGAATTGTGAAACACCAGATTAGTGGATAAATATTCCGCAATAAGATTGTCACACCATAGAACTGGAGGTGTGGTAAGAGAGACGTCAATATCTCGAAGAAGCATGCCTACCCAACTTAACTTAAAAATAGCCATTGCAATATTCCTATATTCGGCCTCTATCGAGGACATCGTTTTTTGTTGTTTGCAAGAGGACCATTAAAGAATTGAATTTCCCCAAAAGACAACATAACCACCAATAAATTTTCGATCTTCATTATCACCACCTGAATCAACATCAGAAAAACAATGTAATTTAAGTATACCGAAGAAGAGAAGTAATCCCGTAGTGTATACCAAAGGAACACGTACCATTCACGTATCGTAGAATGCGCTTAACCGTGCCCCAACAAAATTCAGTTGGTGTATGTATGAACTGAGAAACCTTATTAACCGCAAAAGAAATATCTGGTTGAGTAAATGTCAAATACTGAAGAATTTCAACGAGACTGCGATAGAGAGAGAGGGATCATCAAACAACGGACTGTCACCTAAACGAAGTTTATCAAATGGATTAATAGGGCTTGACACCAGCTGGGACTCATGCATATATATTAGCCTTTTGTATGACAGACTTGCAATACTTCGTTTGGTGTAAAACACCCCTTTTGCGACCCCTCAAGCTTAATGCTAAGGAAATAGTATGCACGCCTAAGATTCCGAATATCAAACTAACTTTCTAGAAACGTCACCAAGAATTGAGGCATCAATACCAGTATCAACAAGTCATCCACAAAGCAAAGTACTCGAACATTCCCTCAAATAAGGTAATAAATGGAACTATCTGTTGGAATATAAGAATATATATATATAAAAAAACGCAGCGAAATTATTATTTTTCTTATATTCAATTAACCAAGATTTCGCTCATCCATAAATTGATATCATGACAGTTAGTTTGGGTTCAACGAATTATCTTTTGTAGTCTATCTACTATTGATGATGCGATCCACCAACATGAATTGAAACAATTTAACCAACTCTTCAAGCAACCAAAATAGATTGCCTCCATCAGTGATCCACACAAATATGAACACCTAAAATGGAACGAAAACTATACTATAGAATTCGGCTATAGGGGCCGAAAATTTTAGAGAGAATTTGAGTCGGGAGAAAAATAAAATCTCGAGGGAAAACCAGTATTGTTGGCCAAACCACCCTATAGGAGTTTATATAATTTACTTTTCCACCTCCTCAAATAGTTAATCATATTCCCATTAGAACTATGTAATCCTATTTAGTTAATTATGTTAATTCAATTAATAAATCAAATATACCGATTTGAGTCAATATATGTTTAATTTGATAAACAGCCGGTATCAAATTAAACATATATTGACTTAACATAGGATAACTAAACTTTTGTACCGACTAAACTTCAACAGAATATAACACAAAGTATAGATAGACAGTTTAGTGGTCAGTAATCATCATACATACAATATATATAACTCAGTAAGCAATAAGCAAGATATATGTAAAATGCGAAAGGATAGAAATACTCATCCATTTATCCAGGTTCTGTTAATGTCCTTGTGCCTACTCATGTCCTCAAGGTACCTTTCCTTGAGATTTGTGAATCCACTAAATATCATTTTCAAGGCAGAGAAATCGGCCTTTTACAATAGCTCAATACATCAATTGAGTACCATCCTCAATCTATTATCACTATCTAGTCAGTAAAGATTTAGATTTAACTCTAAAATACTTTTCTCTCTTTTTGACTCTATACACTGATGAATACTGATGAACCCTTTTGTTATGACCAAACTATTTCAGAAGATGTAAAATACTTAGAGCTTTTATACTTGTGATTATTGGCTAACGATTTTCTTTAAGTATTTGTATAAGTCCTTTTCAGCAGGAAACTATCACTCATTCAGAAGATGGATGTTTCAGAAGATGAACATCTCATAAGCTGAGTTATCAAGAGTGTCGCTTAAAGAATTGAGTCAGCTAGTAGACCTCTCTCAGAAAATCAAGTTTAATCATTTAGAAGATAATATCTCAGAAGGTGGAAACTCGGTTTAGTAGACAGTTGTTCAGAAGATGGTCAAGTTTATCTCAGCAGAAGAAGTCTCAGAAGTTGTGTTGGTGTGCCCTAGTTCTAGGCATAGTTATTTGTTATTGTATTGTAGTTTTGTTGATTGTACTATACATTTGTTTTATGGAATAAAGGCATTAATTCATTCACTTAATATATCTTGTATTATATGTACTGTATGAAGTATCCATTGATTGTATATCATAAATAACCAGAAGCCAGTTCTACTCATGGGAATGAATAGAACGTAAAGCTTTTACGAACAGGATATGTACACCTGTACAAGATATGTTTTTAGGTACGTATGACCAATACGGGACTTGGTCGATCCGCTTTAGAAGGCACATGGTGGGAGTGTCATTGCCCTTCTATAAATGTAGATCTCTTTTATCTGTCGACCTGATTTCAATATAGTACATAATGAGGAAACTGATTAGATTTGACATACGCCTAACAGGTCTGTAACAGGATGCCAAATACGGGTATGATTGGTCTAGTCAGTGAACTCATTCATACTGATAGTTGAAGTGAATGGATTACCACTCACTCCATAACTGAGATGATATCACGAGGCCACTCGATGAGTTGAACTGAGAAATGTGTGGCCACAGTCAGATAAGCTAGTTACTTATTTGTTCTTCAGTTTAATTCAAGATCGATAAATATCTCAAGCTGTAGAGGATGACCTCCACCATGCCTCAAGCTTGATATATCGATATGCATGGTAAGGGATATTTGAGAATTCTTCAGGGTATCTATCTGTGTGAGATGGACTAACACTGTAATCAATTGGTGACTGATATGGTCTAGGCAACTCTCTATCAGTCGTAGAGCTAATTGATTGTGGCCCACAAGATCGTGCACACTAGACACTGAGACTTGTACTCTGAGAACTAATACATGTAGTGTATTTATGATGAACTAATTATTAGTTGTCAACTAATAATGTTAATTGATTAATTGTTTTGATTGGAACAAGTTAATTGATTGTTTAGAGGGATTAATTATTCAATCGGGTTAATTAATTAAGCGATTGATTAATTAGATTTTCTTTAGGGGTTAGTGTGTGATTAATTATAACTTAATTGATGTTAATTGAATCTATTGTATTCTATTGTGGTACAATCAGATTAATTAAATTAATACAGGTACTAAAACAGTAATTAGTCGACACACTATAAATTAATCCTAATCGATTGAAACCCGAGACTTTCTGACACAGAAAATTGGAAACCCTAATCCCTCTACACACTGCATTCGGCCGAACCCCCCTTGGTGGTGTCTCGGAGCTCGTTCGTTCTCGAGTACCTGATCACTGTAGGTGTCGTGCACGTGATTTTGGCGGAACCTCCATTCGTGCGGTTCGTCCATCTCTCTCAGAGGGATTCCATGTGAGTGACTAAAGTAGGTTTAATCACCATAATATAAAATATACATTGAGGTAATGATCAAGATCAAAGTCTTCTGATCAACAAACTTTAACATTGTTTTCCTCGCTTCCGCTGCGCGTCTCTGATCGTTGATCAGACTCTAACAGTTGATGAACCCTAAGAGTTTTGATTATGTCCAAACGTTTCAGAAGATGAAAAATGAGATTCTCTTACATACGGTTTAATGTTGACTAACAATTTTTGTTTAAGCATTGTATGTAAGTTACTCAGCATGTGCTGAATGAAATACTTCTGGATTGCTTAAAGGACTCAGAAGTTCCGAAAGCTGAAGACAGTGTTTCAATGATCAGAAGCTGGATACTCCGCTCCGATGCTATGAAGTCTGTTAAAGCTCTTCTCAGAGGTTCTTTGCAATCAGAAGCTTCTACCAATTCGATCAGAAGTCTAGACAATTAAAATTAGCTATCAGAAGCTAAGTCACGGGTTCCGTTAGCATTTATTGCTCTGACAATTGCATTTAATGCAAGGCGCCAAAAGTTCAAAAAGCTGTTTTGAAGGAGCGCGCCTGTCTATTCAAAGCGAAACCAGAATTTCCTTGTCTACCCTTTGTTGATCCAATTGAAGAATGTTTCCAGTCAACCTTATCTTCAATTTCAAATCACTTACCGGATTTGGTTAAAGAACAAGGTTAACGGAATCAAAGTGTTTGAAGACCGTTTGAAGATGTGACAAATTAACGACTATAACAACTGATGTCACCTCCCTTGAAGATTCAAACTTCACCAACGGTCATCTCCTCACACTATAAATAGTAGCTGAGCTCCACTGCATCAACGACGCGTGATTATTGAGCAAAATCTCAACGCACTGTTTGAACAAGAAAAACAGAGCACCATTTTCCATTCTCAATCTTTCTTAGCATAGCTTTAGCTAAAGTGAGAGAGTGAAGAAAAACAAGTTCATAATAGGAATCTTGTAAACTGATATCGTTTGTGATATTCAGTTAGATTTAGAGAGAAATCTAGTTGAGATTAGAGTTGGGTGAGAAATCCAGAAAACAGAGTTGTTGTTGTTCTGGTGGAAATCCTTTAACTCTTGTTAGGCTAGTCAGAACTAAGTGAGAAATTAGCTTATGTTCTGTTGATGTAAAGGAGCTTCTGAACTTGCCATAAAAGTTCTGAATAGTAGATTTAAAATTTCTGTTGGCTGCGACCATAGGGGACAAGACGTAGTCACAGGATTTCTGTGGCGAACTTGGATAAATTGAACTGTTCATCAGGACCTCCTGAATCTCTTTCTCCCTTCCTTATACTTGTTAATTTGCTTCTGTGTACTTGCTTACATTTAGTGCTGAAACAGATTTTACTCTCTTTATCATTGTCTTTGTTCAGAAGACTGTTCAAAAGCTATCTTACTCAGAGCTTCTGTTGCTGAAAGCAGTTAAACTGCACGTAGGCAGAATTTCCCTCAGAAGCTGCTTCTGTAAGCTTGCCTCTGACTCTGTGGAAATTTGACTCTAAAATTTAAGTTTCTTGAAAAACTTAGAAAATTTCAGTTTTCAACTTAGACACCTATTCACCCCCCTCTAGGTGATTCTGTTCTTGTTAGGGCCAACAACAGTGACATCAGAGCCGTTGGTTGGATCAGTGATTAATGTTATTTTTAGTTAAATCAGGTTTTTGATATTTTTCCCGATCTAGGATTTTTAATCGGATCATATGGCATGTGTTAGATCTTTAGAGTTTGATTTTGATGTCGTGTGGTTGCTGGTTATTTTTCAGTTTTTATTAATTTTTTTTAAAAAAATATTTGGATTTAACGGGGTCGGGGACGGTGGCCGGAACCACAGCCCCCGGCGGGTGCGCGCTGCCGGCCAACAGCTTTAGGGCTGCTAGCCGGCAGCCGGCAGTGCCGTGGGGAGCTGTTGTTTGCAGCTCTCCGCCGCTGTTGGGCAGCAGTCCTTGAGGATTGCTGCCGCGGCTAGCAGTGGCTGGCGGAGGCGGCGCCCTTCGAAGGGCTGTGGCCGGCCACTGCCGGCCAGCAGTAGCAGTCCTCAAGACTGCTGCTGCACGCTCAGCAACAGCCACCTAGGGTTCGGGGCGACCCGAACCCCGAACGCCTCCGAAACCCTAATTTTTATAATTTTGGGTCGGGGCGCAGGTCGGAGCGGGAAATGGGTCGGGCCTGGTGTATTTGGGGGCATTTTTATTTTTTTAGTCTGTTTTCAAATTAAACTCGTTAATTAAAACGAAATGTTTATGTCATGCCATGCATTTGTATATCTTAGATTTAATTATTTGACGATATTAAATGCATATTGTATGAAGATAAAATTAATTTAATGGATCGAGACACCAGTGGCATTAAATGTGTTTAAGTTTTTTGATTGAGTAATTTCCAAAGTTCAGTGGGAGCAATGATTAAATCATTGGGCCTTCACGGGCTAATTTATTGGTTGAGAAAAACTAAAACGATTTTATCAAATTGGGTTGGCTTAATTTAATTAAAATGTGAATTAGGATTTGCCATAGTCATGCATTTATTTTATTTCGTCTAACGTTCTTTTGCAGCAACTTGATATAGAATCTTATGGGTTTTTAATTGAAGTATGGAATGTAAAATTTTGGTTTTTAATTTTTTCATTACTTTTGCTTATAGACAAATTGTATAGGTTTTTATTTTGATGTAATCTTAAGAAGCCCGAAGAGAAGTTCCTGATGAGCCCAAGCCCATGGAGGAAGCCCGAAGATTTTATTTCTATATTGTCAATTAATAGTCCAATAGGATGTATTACAAAAGGCCATAGAATGTCTATTTTATATTTGTTTTATTATATCGTATATAATATGTAATTGAACATTAAAACGAATCTAATAAGTTGCATCACTATTGATCACCAGATCAATTCTTTTTCACATGTTAAGCCGATCACCCAATGTAATCTGTTAAACAAAACATCGGGTATTTTATAAATGTTTTACCTAAACCTCACCTCTTCCTCACAGGTGGTGCTACAATATAGATCATGCCTTAGCAGAGTATATTGTAGTAACTTGTGGGCCGTTGAGGGTAAAGATATTTTCTTTTGAGAGTGTGGTTAACAGAGATTGTAGGTTTTACTCGAAGAAGGAACATTATTAAGCTTGTTGCGGGTTCCTAAGGATGGATAGGTAAAGTGTCAATAGACCTATCAAACCAAGAGTTCTCTAGGTGGGAGAATTGAGTAGGTTGCTCTACCAAATACGCTAATATGAGATACAAGCCCTAACTTGATCAATTATTAATGGGATTGTGAATCTTGGTATAACAAAGTCAATATAATCACCAAAAGAAATTAATCTAACAGATATTAATTTGCTTATTGACATTAAAGTCCTTATTCTAATTCTCTCTATTTTCTGCAGAATCTACTTATAAGTTAAACTCAAAAAAGAAAAGATATGACAACAAACAAACCTCTCAAACCACTATTGGAAAAGGAAAAGTTGACGGGGTCAAACTTCCTAGATTGGGCTAGGGCGGTGCAAATCGTCCTAAGGCACGAGGCTAGGGAGTATGTGCTGACAACTCCTATTCCAGCAGCTCCTACTACACGTGCTACTGCGCAAGTCGTTCAGGCTTATGAGAAGCACATCAAGGATGACAGAGAAGTGGCATGTGTGATCCTTGGTACTTGATTGCTAAGTTACAAAAGCAGTTCATGGATCAGGGGGCCCGTCAAATGATGACCAATCTTAGAACAATGTTCCAAGATCAGGCTCGTCAAGAGAGGTACCTGACGACCAAGGCATTGAGCACCACTGTGATGCAACTTGGGACTTTTGTTAGCGCTCATGTGCTAAAGATGAAGGGCTACATTGAGAGGTTGGCAGTGTTGGCCCAAATTATGACTATATAAAGACTAGAGGGGGGGGTGAATATGATTTATTGCTTTTAAAAACAATTATTTTCTCTTTAAAATATTTTGCTTATTAAATAATCAACTATAAAAGATTTTGCGGAATAAATAGTTGATTTAGATGATAAGAGAAAATAAGCTAGTTAAAGCGTGAATTAATCACAAGCAATTATAGATAAAGCTTAAAGTAAAGCAAGTGATTAAAAGACAATAATAAAGAGAGTAGGGATAGAAGGATTAGACGCGGAGCATTTATCCAGGTTCGGTCTCCTTGTGAGCCTAGTCCTGTCCCCGAGAGCACCTCTCGAGATTTTTCACTAAGGATTTATTTAAGGGCTGAAATCAAGCCGGTAGAGCAGTTCTCACAATCCGAGACACTGCTAAAGCTGAACACCTCTCCCAGTATTCACTCCCCCAAACTTCCAAGTAATTGAGCAACTCTCCCTTAGTTTTTCTCAAGCTAAACTAAGAAACTTATGGCACTTTTCAAGGCTCAGTGATAACCTCCTAAGCTTGCGGGTGCTTAAGAACATATATGCTTTTCAAGGCTAAGCAAGAACCTCTCTTACACTTTTATAAGGATCTAGTGTAAAACCCAAGATTAAACCCCACCGTTTAATCTTTTACAATGATCTTTGAATGAAAGAATATAACACTCAAACTCTCGTTGTAAAGTTGAAGGAAAAATATAATCAAAGCTTGCTTGAATATCACGTGTGAATAGCTTTGAATCTCGGTTTCTTTCCTTGCCTTCAACCTTCACTTCTCCATTCTATTTATAGCTGAAGCTCTTCAAGATTTCAAGAGATGTAGCCGTTGGAGAAGAATGTGTTGTCCCATCAAATCTTCATCTTCTTCCATTAGGAGATTCTCTTACATTCACCTTACATTAGGAACCTTATCTCTTATATTAGGAAACCTATCTCTTACATTAGGAACCTTATCTCTTACATTAGAAGATTCTCTTTCTTTAGTAACCTTATCTCTTACATTAGGAACATGATCTCTTACATTAGGAGATTGAAAGATATGATAAGATTTCATACGAAAAGGTGAGTTGTAAGATGGATTTGATGAGATGTGTAATCTTGGTGATTAAGAAATATTTGTGGCCGTAGGATTGAGATGACATCACAAGGTATGATTGAATCCTAGCCATTCATTTCTACTTAACTTAAATCACCAATAAACTTATATCATTTGCCTCATCTAAGCATGGATATCATATGAGTTCATTTAATTCATATCACATGCATTCATCATCATAAACATGGTAATCACATAAGTAATATAGATGATGATATCATAGATGGCAACATGACATAGTTTATATGTATGCAAATATCTTAACCATGGCATAGCTTATGATAAACATATAAATCAGTCTAAGTTCATATCATAAGATTTCAATGAAAGATCATGTTAAGATATGTCATTTTGATCACATAGAAAGCCATAATCCATAGATTAAAATAAGTGTTTGATCATGGCATAACTTTTTAGTTCGTGGCATAAACATCATTTAAACATATTTTAGATTCATGTGAGCATGTGATATTTAAGCCATTATAGATATGATCATGACATGCATACATTCTTATTTAATCATATACTTTAACTAAAGTAACTCTAGATAAAATAATAATTCCCATTTAAGCATTTCTAGAGTTAATCATATTCTTTAGCATATAAAGTATATAATTAAGTTATTTTGTCACACACATATATATATAGCATAATATACAAACCATATCTATATAAAGTATATTATAAAAACCATATATTAAATCAAGTAATCAAAATCAACTAGAGTGAAATAACAGGCAGGTCTTAACTCTGCTGTGCTTGAGACCACTGCAGTGGACATGATCCTCAGTTCACTCCCTCCTTCCTTTGACTCATTCATCCTAAACTACAATATGCAGGGTCGGGATAGAACATTCATGGAGTTGCATGGCCTGCTGAAACAGGCTGAGCAGACTATGACAAAGGGCATGAAGATGGAGGTGAACGTGGTGAGCGGTGGTAAGGCTAATGGGCCTAAAAACAAGAAGGTGTTCAAGAACAAGGGTAGGAAGCCCGCTGGCAAAGGCAAGAAGAAAGCCTTCAAGCCTCACCCATTAGACCTGTGCCACGAGTATGGTGAGAAGGGGCACTGGAAGAGTGCATGTCCTAAGCTAAGGGGAAATGTGAAGAACAAGCAGGCTGCTTTATCTTCAGGTATTTACGTTGTTGAGATTAATCTCACTCTTTCTTCATCTTGGGTTTTAGACACAGGATGTGGTTCTCACATTTGTTCTAATGTGCAGGGGCTGAGAAATAGGAGGAAGTTGAGTTCGAGTGATGTGGATCTCCACGTCAGAAATGGTGCCAGGGTGCAGGCATTAGATGTAGGAGATTATTACTTGTGTTTGCCCACTGGGCTAGAACTCGTTTTGAGAAATTGCTACTATGTACCTGCGATGCTCAGGAATATTATTTCAGTTTCTTGTTTGGATGATTTGGGATTTTCATTTAATATTATGCATGGAACTTTTAGTATTTTATGTGGTAATATTTTATATGGAACATGCGTTCTTCAGAACGGGTTGTATGTCTTAGATTTATCCAATCAATCTCATGTATACAATGTAAATAAAAGGGATTAAAATAAGTGATTATAATAATTCTACATATGTTTGGCATTGCCGTCTTGGGCACATAAACAAGAGACGTATCGCTGAGCTCCACTCAAGTGGAATTCTAGGATCTTTTGATCTACAGGCTCTAGATACTTGTGAATCTTGTTTACGTGACAAGATGACAAAAGCACCTTTCAAGAAGACAGGTGAAAGATCAACTGAGCTATTGGGGCTTATACATTCCAATGTATGTGGACCAATGAGCACACAAGCTAGACATGGTTTTCTAATTCTGATTGTAAAAGAGCTTTGTGCATGTTATAAAGACATACTTAGTGGATTCAAATCTCAAGGAGTGATTCTTGCGGACAGGACTAGCTACATGACTTATGTAGTGAACCTAAATAAACTGCTAAGTTTTTTCATTCTGAACGCTTCTCTCTCAGTCCTATTTACTTGTTATATTGGATGCTGATTATTTTATCATATTGTTGTTGAAAAAGTTTAAGTCTAAAGTCTGGTCAGTCTTTGTTCAGAAGATGAAAGTTATCTAGAGATTCTGATAAGACAGTTTCTATTTTGTTGAAGGTCACCTGCTGACTGAAACAAAAAAACTCCCACGGAATTGACTCTGATTGCAGTAGCTTTTGAAATAAGAGTTTGGATCAATTGTGCCTAATTTTGTAAGTGGACTTAATTGGACGAAAAACATATTCACCTCTAGGTGTATAATGATTTTGTTAAGGACCAACAAATACAATATGTGTACATTTCTTGCTTAAGAGCTTTTTAGAATAATTTTAAGGATAAGATCTTTAAGGAATGTGTTCTTGTGTGTTCTGAAGTTGCTTTATTCTTAATACATAGCTCTTTTGTATAGAGGCTCTTGAAAGTAGCCATTTAGACTTGAATCTTGACTTTGAATGTTGAGTCTTCCCGTTAGATATGGAAGGTTGATGTTACATCTATTCAGAGTAAGCAAATTGATCTTGAGAAGTGATTGGAATGTTGAAATTTTCTGATAAGGTATTGCAGTGGAGAGACCTTTGCAGCTTAACGAAATTTGCCATTTTCGTGATACTTCTGGAAATGATTTTCCGACAGCAATGTGAATTGCTGTAAGACTTCGCCATTTTGGGAAATATCTTAGAATCTTCAAGATATACTTCTTCCCATAAATTTGAATGATGTACTGGGTTCAAATCTTCGAAAGGACCATTGTCTTAACTTGGTTCATCAACTGCTTTAGCTCTACTGGACTATTAAGTTAATTCTTCAAGATAGTCAACACTTTGGTGTTGAGCTTTATTCTTCAAGTAAGTATTTGGTTGGCTACTGAGTATTGAATCAACTCTAGATCAAGGTATGAAATTATACTGACTACTGGCTTAGAACACAATAAATGGACAGTAACTCTAGATCAAGATAGACATTACTCAAAACAAGATGATTGAGTTTTTAACATCCTCTGTAATGCCTAAGTCAGTAATGAATCTCAAAGAAAGAGGAATTAAAAGTAATGGAAATTAAGTATGAGAAAAGTGTGATACCTTAGTGTCTAATGAACCTCCCTATATATAAGAGATGTAGTCGTTTACCTTGAATATGTAGAATCAAACTGTATTAGCAATTAGAAACTAACTAAGAGTCTTAAAGTTGCGTAATCGGAGCAAATAAGAAAAGTTATTCAGATACACAATATTTAGCTTATTTATTAGAACCGAATCCAAGTAGGATTCTATTACCTTCCTAGAGGAGAACTCTAACAAGAAAAGTACATGATGTCTATAAAGAATGTCACACACTCCAACGTGTCAGAGCAATGCCCTAGGATGACGCCATGTGGCACGTATTATTTCATCGGACATCAATGGGTAAAATATTTAGGAGTATATTTATCTTTTCGCATGATGTGATCAATGTGGTAAAAAAAAAATTGGTCAAATCAGTGTTGATCGGTCACCGACTGTTATTTTAGATTTTTTTGAAAGGTTATGGATAGTTTGAGTACTATCAATTTGAAAAAGGGATGATAATTTCTATACCAGTGGTGTAATTTACGGAATGACTATCACATGTAAAAGCATCATTAATAGAGTAGGAGATAGTGGTAAATTATACCATTGGTATCTAAACTATAGGTTGTTTCCCAAACTGGTACTTAATTTTGCCCAATTCGGTACCCAAACTATTTATAACCTCCCAAATAGGTCAACGCACGATCAACGTAATTTTGACCAATTTTTCGTTGACTCCATTGACATTCTATGCAAAATGACCAAATTGGCATTCTATGCAAAATGACCAATTTTGCCCAATCTCTCTCCTTCTTCCTCCTCCCTACCACCTTCTACTCTCTCCTCATATTTTCTCTCCCTCACTTCCACCATAACTGTTTTCTCTCCTTCATCTTTTTTTCTTCTTCTTTTTCTCTCCTTCTTCTACTTTTAAAAGAACTTAAAAGATTATCCAAATTCTAGATTCCAGGGGATACCCGCCGGAATCCAGCCGGTGACATTTCAAATTTCGGCAGTCAAATTCCGGCTCGGGCCGGAACCAGCCAGAATCTGGAAGACATGCCCGAAATTTGGAATTTCCAGTTTTTGGCCAGGGCTGGAACCATGCCAAAATATGAAATTTTTAGGTTCTGTTCAGTGTTGGAATTGCCGGAGTCTGAAATTTCCAGATTCTAGCACCAGATTCCGACAGTTCGAGCCCTTGCCAGGATCGGATCATTATTTGATTTTTTTTTAAAAAGAAGAAGAAGAAGAAGAAGAAGAAGAAGAAGAGAAAAGAAGATGAAGGTGAGAGAGGAGTTATGGTGAAAGAGAGAGAGAGAGAAAAAAAAAAGAGAAAAAGGTGGTAGGGAGGAGGAAGAAGGACAGATGATAAAGATGGTCAATTTGGTCATTTTGCATATAATGGTTAATGGGGTCAAAAAAAATTGGCCAAACTTGTATTGACTGGATGTTGAGCAGTTATAGTAGGTATTTTGGACTTATTTGGAAGGTTACGGATGGTTTAGTATCTGGTTGAGAAAAAATTCTTTAAGTGCCATTTTAAAAAACAAACTATAATTTAGGTATCAATTGTGTAATTACCATAGGAGATAGTACATACTCATGAAGACTCGAAGAGAAATAACATGTACAATTTACTGTCCAATCAACAGAGATTCCTTTTACTATTTATGAAATTATGAATGATGGAAACATGTACTTATTTTATTTTTATTTTTTATCTTTGAAAGAACTAGATGTCCCCTTCTTTGTTTGTAAGGTTAGGGTATGTCCAACTATTAACACTAAAACTATCACCAATTTTTATATTTTTTGTTCTAGTTATAAAATAGGTACAACTCGGAGGCTAATTACAAGGACTTTCTTTAATTTTTTAGTTTTTTTTTTATTATTAAAGGGGGCATTTTGATCATTTCTCTTCGAATGTGCTACTAATTTCAAGCTAAATATACATCACCACTTTTTAAAACATGCTATCGAACTAAACATACTTTTAAATAGGTTTCTCGTAATGTTCTTGGCAGTTAAAAATCACTTCGCAACAACTACACCGCAAAGTTAAAAGCTCCAAAACCATTTTGTAATTGAGTTAATAAAGAAACAGAGTTGAATATTCTAAAGCAACCTCTTTCGCCGTCCTTTATAGTAATTGGATGCAATAAAAAAAAAAACCTCATAGGTAATACATTATTATGAAGCAACTACTTTCATTCTTTGTTGCGAAAGATTACGATATAAGAGTGTTTTTTTACCATTAATAGTGAAAGTTAGTAAAAGGAGTCGTGTTTTTTTTTTCTTTATTGGAAAAAAAGTCGTGTTTTTAAATGAACAAAAAAAATTGTAAATGGACTATTAAATAGGCCATTCACCAATGTTCTATACAGTTAAACTTCGGTTAAGTAATTAATTTTGTCGGTCTCAACTTGGGCCGATGTGGTAAAGTAATATTCTCGTTAAAAACATAAGATAATAAAAAATTAGAAAGTCATGAAGAGTCCAAGTAATATGTAAAGTAATAGTTCCAGAATTATACATATATATAATATATGAGTTACAAAATTCAACATTTTTAAAATATGAATTTATATTGGCTTGTTTCTTCTCACCACGAAAGTCAAAATTAATCTCATCCCTAACTTTATGTAAAGCATAAATAACCCCTGGTATGTTTTGCTCGTGTTATAACAAATAATTGTTCAAAGTGTTGATTATTCAAAAAGCTTTCTTTGATAATACGCTTGGAATGACATTGCTATCGTACTGTTCAGAATCAGTCCTTTCACCAATGTTCATTACCGACTCCATAATTTCTTCATCCGTAGGTGATTCCATTGCTATTGTCCGGTTTAAGATCGGTCCCTTCATCAGTGTCCATTACCGATAAAGTAATAAATTCGGTAAAATAATATTTTTTTCCCAGTTCCAAGAGTATTACTTTAAAGAAGTTTAACTGTACATCCAAAGTGATATTCTATATTTTATTCCATTTAATATAAATTAATGGTAAATTAAAAAAACTATGTGGTTTGAACTATTTGTAAATAGGATCATGTGGTTTAAATTGTACAAAAAAGGTTAGTGGTTTGTATCACTTGCAAGTAAGGTTCCAAAACGCTAACAATGTTAAAAAAGAAGGATGAGTTAAATGAGTATTTTTGACCTTTTATTTAAAATAAGTCACAGATTTTTTATTTGAAGTTAACAAACATTCAGATACAAATTAAAAATTTTAAAAATTCATCTGCAGTTACGTCACAAATAAAAAAGCTGCTTTTTAATATTTAATTTGTTTAAAAAATTTAAATATATATATATATATATATATATATATAGGAGAGGGATCGGGTGAGAACATCTCCTTAAATTGAGAACACTCCTTAAATTGAGAACACTCCTTAAAGTGAGAACACATCAAAACTACGTAGTTTCATTAAAGGGGATGGACTAAAAGGAAATTTACCCATTTAATTCATTCTATGAGTGTATGTAGTCAGGAGAGAGAAAAGTGGGTTGATCACTCATCATTTGTTTACTTTTTATTCAAAAACGTTTTCCCAGTTATCCCGAACTCCGATTTCAAATTTTTTTATACCGTTGAACTGGTATTGTCAAGGCGCTCATTTTAAGATCCATCATGCCCAGGTAAAAACGAAGTTTTAAAATTTGGAACATACCGCTTTCGAGTTTGGAAGGTATGTTGATTTTAGTTTAATTTTTTGTACGGTAATATTATATACATTCTGAATTTTGTAGTCTCTGTTTTAAATGCTAAGCATACTGTTATTAAAAAAATGAGTCGAAAAAACAAAGCGAAAACATATTTTAATGGTTAAAAATTGGAAAAATACATTCTAAACCACGTAAAATCAATGTAAAATCAAAATTTATAAATCATATACCATAAAAAAGCCAAATTCAAAAATATAAACCCAATTCTAATATATATAACACTTTATATTCACATAAAAAAAGAATTTTATACATGTCACATTATTTTTAAATTAGAATATAAGGAATTACAATGCAGAGATAAATATCCTGGAACACAGAGTTTATAAGTTTAGAATGCATAGTTTATACAATGGAACACACACTTTATAAATTTGGAATGCATAGTTTATATCTTAATGTACAAAGTTTATATTCTAATTTCAAGTTTAGCCTTTAGGATCTTAATTTTAGGGTTCAAAAATTAGGATTTATGTTTAGGATCACAATTTTAGGGTTCATTAATTAGAATTAAGGTTCAATTTTAGGGTTTGGGGTTCACTTATTTCGGTTTAGGGTTTAGAGTTTGTAGTTTAGGGTTCAATTTTAGGATTTAAATTTAAATACTTAGAGTTACGGGTTCGCCACTTTAGGGTTTCGGGTTCACCAATTTAGGGTTCGAGTATCACCAATTTTATATGATACTTTATTTAAAATTATATTAAAATAGAGGTTTTTTAAGCAAAATTTAATTTAACTTTTTTATTTATATACAATAACCGGCCTAAATTTATATTCACATAAAAAAAAAAGAATTTTATACATGTCACATTATTGTTAAATTAGAATATAAGGAATTACAATGTAGAGATAAATATCCTGGAACATAGAGTTTATAAGTTTAGAATGCGTAGTTTATACAATGGAACACACAGTTTATAAATTTGGAATGCATAGTTTATATCTTAAAATACAAAGTTTATATTCTAATTTCTTGTTTAGCGTTTAGGATCTCAATTTTAGGGTTCAATAATTAGGATTTATGTTTATGATCTCAATTTTCGGGTTCATTAAGTAGAATTAAGGTACAATTTTAAGGTTTGGGGTTCACTTATTTCGGTTTAGGGTTTAGAGTTTGTAGCTTAGGGTTCAATTTTAGGATTTAAATTTAAAAACTTAGAGTTACGGGTTCACCACTTTAGGGTTTCGGGTTCACCAACTAAGGGTTCGAGTATCACCAATTTTATATGATACTTTATTTAAAAATATTTTAAAATGGAGGTTTTTTAAATAAAATTTGATTTAACTTTTTTATTTATATACAATAACCGGTCTAAATTTATATTCGCATTAAAAAAAAGAATTTTATACATGTCACATTATTGTTAAATTAGAATATAACGAATTACAATGCAGAGATAAATATCCTGGAACACAGAGTTTATAAGTTTAGAATGCGTAGTTTATACAATGGAACACACCGTTTATAAATTTGGAATGCATAGTTTATATCTTAAAGTACAAAGTTTATATTCTAATTTCTAGTTTATCGTTTAGGATCTCAATTTTAGGGTTCAATAATTAGGATTTATGTTTTAAAGAAGATAATAAATAAAAATGGAAAAATGAGTAATTATATTTTAAAGGAGATGATAAATAAAATTGAAAAAGTAGTAATTATATTTTAGAGAAGATAATAAATAAAAATGAGAAAATGTGTAATTATATTTTAAAGAAGATGACAAATGAAAATGGAAAAAAGAGTAATTACATTTTAGAGTATATGATAAATAAAAATGAAAAAAAAAAGTAAAAGAAAGAAGAATAAAATAAGTGCAGCATGGCTGCCAAACAAATATTAAGTATATTATTGTCTGAATTTCTATACTAGCAAGAGCAACAACTTGACGCAGTGGCAAGAGGAGATGTGTGCGTGGGCCATGTATCCATGTGGCCCATGTTCGAATCCTGATGGCTGCTTTATTATTAATTAATTGGTGATTAAATGTGTTTGTTGGTTATTTACACTAGTGCCACCGCGTCTATCAGCCAAAACGACGTAGTTTTGTATCTGTTCTCACTTTAAGAGGTGTTCTCAATTTAAAGTGTGTTTGTGTGTGATCCCTCCCCTATATATATATATATATATATATATATATATATATATATATATATATATATATATATATATATATATATAACTGATTTAGAGCTATGCATTAACCAGGTTTTAAAAAAAATAAAATTCTAAAAGACGATAAGTTCAAAAATAATGTTTTTAGTTTTTCATTTTGCATATAAAGGTCGGTGGATTAATAGTTTGTAAATAAAGGTAAGTGGTATGAAGTTTTTTTTGTAAAATAAAGTATCCTAAATTATAACTTTACGTTTTAGTGACAACGAAGTACATTCCGTATCTTTTAAGAAAAAGCTACATTTATATATATCGAGAAAAAGTAGCCTTTAATGACATTGCCTATTCTAAAATCAAAAATATAAATCATGTTATGGACACTTTTACGTGTTTTTTTAATTTGATGATTTACAAACTAAATTGATGTTTAAGTTCATTCTTATAAGTCTGTAATTCTATCTGGGAAATTAATATTTTGTTACCGTATAGATATAAGTTGTTTAAAATATTAAAATATCATCAGAGTTCAATAATGTGGATTCATATACTCTGTTTTGTAAAATTACTTATACCACATATCCTTATTTGCAAAAACAATCCATATCACGTACCTTGATTTGTAAACTGTTTTAAATCACATGCCTCTATTTGAAAATTAAGTAAACCACAAGCCTTATTTTCAACTTTTTCATAAAAAATAAATACTTATTCTAACTCCTTGGTTTTGATTGCCATCCTATTCTACATTATTAACAGTTTGAAACTTTTTTCAAATGGTGCAAATTACAAATCTTTATTGTATATTTTTAAACCACATGATCCTCTTTGCAAATGCATCAAAACCAAAAATAATAATTATTTTACCCATTATTTAATCAAATAAAAAAGGAAAGTATAAAATCTTCATTTGGTGATACTATGCTGAATCCAGGTTTGGTACAAGTTATTGAGAAAATGCCTAACATTAACATATTTAGATTACTTCACTCTTATTTTACAAAAAATAGACAATTTCCAAAATAATTTTTTTGAAATCAATTTGCTATACATTAGCTAGAAAAAAAATATTGCGACAAAATGATATTTGTTTTCTTCAAGTTGAATTTGCATCGCATTGAATTCATCAGGTTTATTCATAAAATGCAACTAACGCGACAGAAAGTAACCATATGCGATAAAATGTGACGAAACATGACAAAATATGACAGAACACAACAAAATACCAAAAGACACAACAAAACGCAACGGAACGCATAAAAACATCCTTTAGGAAGTGGATGTTGAACAAACTACAGAAACCCCCCAATCCTAAATTTGTTGTGTTCAACATTTATTAAGTAGTCACCCTAACCTTAAAGAGGCTAATTATAATTTAAGCTTATTCAGATAAAAGCTGAGGCCACACCCTAACCTTAAAACAAACCAAAGAAATTTTTATGTGAAAACATAAAACCACGAAATTTATTTATTTTTATACTTTACCCATTTAAAAGATTAAGAATACAATAAACATTATTTAATTTTTCCCTAATAAATCAGTGACGATACAGAAATCGTTTTAAGTAGCAACCTAGTGAAAGGAGTTAACGTGCTTGGTTGTATCAAAGAAAATAAATAAGGTAATGATGATAATAATAGAGAGAACCCTATCTATCTATCTTTCTTCTATTTATGTTTTTTCAGTTCACTTTTGCGTATGTATACTGACAGATTCTTGGCTAATTATTTTCAACAAAATATATTATCACTTCTGAATTTTGCAGAAGCTTTCTGAACTGAGTTGTGTAAATCAATTTTAGCAATTATCTTTTCCATTTTTAGAAACTATGTACTACAAACCCTGATTAGT
This sequence comes from Euphorbia peplus, assembly GCA_028411795.1. NCBI lineage: Eukaryota > Viridiplantae > Streptophyta > Magnoliopsida > Malpighiales > Euphorbiaceae > Euphorbia > Euphorbia peplus. The sequence continues at coordinate 20,729,324 of CP110844.1, forward strand.
ATCCATCTCATGTCAACTGTGAACGACCAATCTAAAGGCTAAAATTTCATCTATTTATTTCTAGCTATTATAGCACTTCTTTGGCTCAATTACTAATCTAATCCAATTTTTAAGTCCAGACCATTACAGCTTAAATTATTTTATTTTTTTTGGTTTTCTGTCCGGTTTCTGAACCATATTGGACTGACTAATCCGAATTTGGGGCGCGTTCAAGGATTATGGTATTTAAACCCCTTCCAATCGCGATTGTAGGGGATCGATCCGCAGACCTCCCTACCAAGCGCAGCCCCTTGGTACTACTTAAATTATTTGATTAGACACTTAGCATGACGTTTTGACTAAAATTATTAAAATACCTTTTTTTTTCCAACTAGAACCCTTCAACTCCTCTCGTTCCAATCTCAAATTTTAAAAAAATCAATTTATTGTTCTAACAGAGAAAGGCTCAGGTGTGACAATGGGCTTATGGTGTGACAGCCCATTTATGGTGTGACAAGGGAAAGAGGTTGAGATATTTTTGTAATTGAACAAGGAAATGTGTCAAATTTGTAATTAAATGAAAAGTGTTTATGCGTGGAAAATGGAGGGAATGAAGAGGGGGTGATGTCAGCGCTGATGTCACCCCTGTAGAGAGAAAAAATTTTAATTATTTTTTTTAAAATGCATTTTCCCGCTCTTCCCGAACTCGTTTTTCAAAAAAAAATTATACCACTGAACTCGTATTAATTAGGCCGTCATTTTGAGATCCATTTTTGTTATTTATAAACGATTTTTAATTTTTTTAATTTTTCTATGGTTGTTTCAAATTAATATTCGGTTGTTTCAAATTAATAATGTGTTGTTTCAAAATAATATTCTGTTGTTTCGAATGAAATATTTCGTTGTTCCATATGCTATATTGTTTCAACAGAATACTCGGTTGTTTCAAATTAAGACTCGGTTGTTTCAAATTATTACTCTGTTGTTTCAAAATAATACTCGGTTGTTCCGAATGAAATGTTTGAAACATAATTAACACTTTGGATTGAATGGAGCTCTATAATATTTGTAGAGTAAGCAGCTACAAAACCTCACCACCATACAATGGACTCATGAATGGAATGAATGAAATCATAGCACAAGATAAAAAAATTAAAATGTTGTTAATGAAGCAATAACATCGAATAGTATTATTTGCACATGAATTAAATTGTAATCAGGTGAAAATTGAATGAAGCAATTTTCTTTTATTTCTGGACCCATCACCTTTGATTCCTCTATCCACCAACATGATCCTCCTCCTCAAGCCAGATGTTCTTGATGAAGAAATAAAATTTCCATTAAGCCTCATCCTATTTCTAGGACTCTCAGTTTTGAAGGTGCTGCTTCTGCTCCCACCGACCGACGACGTCGTATTTCTAATGAGAGTTCTTTCATCATCATCAACTTCTCCAATCTAAACAGCAGACCGTAGAAACCATAGATCCAAATCCATTTACGACGTTTTCAGGTGGAATCAATTTAGCGGTAGCCGCCGGCTTATTGATTTAAGCCATTTTTTAGGGTTCCGAGGGACGACGACCATAGAGACGGAGGCCGGATGAGACAATTTCGGGAGGAGACGGAGGCAGAAGAGACAGATGAGTTTGCTGGAGAAAGAAAAACACGAAGAGAATTGGAAAAGTTACCTATTAAATACCTGATTAATTACACAATTGGTACCTGTCTCACCATAAGAGCTTGTCACACCATAAAGGGGTGTCTCACCTGAACTTGACTCTGTTCTAACAACTAATTAAGATCAATAAAGAATCTCCAACAAAATGGGAAAAAAAATCGAAAGCAATATGAGACAGAATTTCTGGAGATTTATCGTTGTCACGTTATCGCATTTGTATATTTGTCTTATCGTGTTTGTAGCATTTGTTTGGTCCATCTGTGCTCATCTAGTCAATAACTGACCAAATACAATTTGGTCGATTACCATTAGATTAGAATCTAATGGTAGAGATTAAAATCTCATGAAATCACCTAAAGACGACGGGTTCATACGGAACTATCTAGAGTATAATTAAAAAACAAAAAGCACCGTTTCTATTTAAAGTAAAATAGGTGATTTCGTTAGGTTTGAATCTCCACACTTAGATCCTAATCTAATGGTGATTGACCAAATTGTAGTATTTGGTCAATCATCGACTAGCTGAGTAACACTATTGTTTGGTAACACTTGTAGTATTTGTCTTGTTGCATTATAATATTTGTTTTGTCGCTCTTAGAGCATTTTATTGCAATTGTTGTCGCTCTTAGAGCATTTTATTGCAATTGTTGTTGCTCTTAGAGCATTTTATTACACATTTATATTTTTATTATTATTAATCTAAAGTCAAGTTCAAATGAGACAAGGTTTTAAGATGAGACTAGTTTTTATGGTGAGACAATCCCCTTAAGGTGTGAAAAGAGAAATAGGTGGGGATATTTTTGTAATTCAATAGGGGAAGGTGACAAACTTGTAACTAAAGGAAAACTCCTCAGCAAAGCATACATATAGAAAAATGAAAGAGAAAGAAAAACTGAGAGCTAGAGAGAGAATGGAGACACCGCCGGAAATTGCACCTCCCTCCAACGAAGGAATTCAAAATCCAGCTTCTTGTCCTGCAATCAATGTGGGTGCAGGTTTGGAAAATATGCAAAAAAACTGAAAATGCCCCATCCTTTATTAATCCTGGAGCAGCCACAACCTCTTATCTTGGAGCTTTGGAAAATAACATCGCGGGAGCACCAAAGAAACCTCAAGTTCCAGAATGGACCGTGGAGGATGAGGATGTACTGGTTGACAAGAGCGGAAAGATACCGAAGATCTCTTTTTCCCAAAGAGCAAACAACCTCCTTGCTGACAACATGAAACTCACTGCTATTGTCCGTCTCATGGGTAGAGCCATTGGCTACCGAAGTCTCCATTACCAGATAATGCGGCTGTAAGCACTGGTTTTCGAACCCCATCATGAAAGCAATCTACGAGCTCCTCGTCCACCCAGCTGCTCAAATACTGATACTCGTCGGAGAACTGATCACTTTTCCAGGGCCATAACCTCTTCCATCCGCATCTCGGGACCATGAGTGTGGCACTTTCATGCTTATGAGAAAATCCTCGTTCACAAAATGACGTACGATCACAAACCCTGTTCACCAAGGACCGTACGGTCACAACACTGTTTGTTGTGATCGTACGGTCACAAATCCTCTGACCGTACAGTCACTGCCACGTGGCAGACAACAATCCAATCCTTATCTGCCACGTGGCAGGGCGGTCCAATAGAAAGCTGACACGTGTACTAGTGGACAAACAACTTTGGCCGGGCCTTGTAAGGTCCGACCGGGCTTTGGGCGAAGCCCGTCTCAGATTCAAATTTGGATCTGAGACGGGTGTTCAGGCGACCGTACGGTCACAAGTTTTGTGACCGTACGGTCACAACCTAGCCTATAAATACCCCCTGGATTTTCATCATTTCTCACCAACAAACACTCATGATCCTCCCTCTCTAGCTTGTTCTAAAGTGATTCTTGACCCGATAAAAGTTGTATCTGATAAAGTTGCCTCTGTTGTTGCCTAAAGTCGCCTCTGATTAAGAAAAGAATCGCTAGAATCCGAGTTTTGAGAGTATTTTCCTAAAATATTCCCAAAAAGGTCCTCCTTACCACCAAAAATATTCCCCCCAAATTACTAAAAGTTCCAGATCTAGGCATCACTCGCAGCCCCGCTAGAGCTGACTAAGTCCTTGTTTCCAGAAACTATTCGGAGGATGCCCTCCGTTCTTCAACGAGTATCAGTCCGCGAGCAATCACTGGCACGCGACAAGGGTAAGCTTCTGAGGGTTTTGTACCGTGTCACCCAACGGTTTACCGTGCAAATGTTTGCGTATTTAAATATCCTTGTGTGATAACAATAAAAGTCAAGATAATAAACCATTAGGCTGCATTAAAGATCCTTTAGGGCCTGGAATGTCGGAATTAATAAGTCGTATCCACGAACGTAAATAGAATCTCTGGTTTACAAAACAATCGGTACGCATGCCGGTTTGTACATTTTCCCGGTCGGCCGGGTGGCGACTCTAGTCAAACAAGGCTAAAGCCGCTATGAGTGTCCACTTTCGCTCACAGCGGCTATGGAAACCGAAAGGGATTTTCAATCGAATTGAATTGGGGAATCAATACTTTCTAATCAGATTCATGAACGAGGAAGATTACTTATCAGCCTTGACTCTTGGCCCATGGATCCTTTTCGGGTCTTATCTAACAGTGCAACCATGGACACCTAGTTTCTCTATTGAATCTAGTTCTATTGCCATTGTTCCCTGGATTCGACTCCCGAACCTTCCAATTCACATGTACCATCAGGGGATTCTCAAGAAAATTGGAAGCGCTATTGGAAAGGTTTACAAGGTGGAACAAAATACCTCCTCCATTGAGCGAGGCAAATATGCCCGCTTTGCAGTTGCACTTGACCTTACACAACCTCTCTTACCATATTTAGATATTGAAGGGAAGAATCAAAGGATAGAATATGAAGGACTTCCGACTATCTGCTTTCATTGCGGGACTTATGGTCATCTGGAGTTTGCCCAACCAAGGCTCCCAAACCGTCATCCAACCAGGGACCCTCTACGGAGAAACAACCTAATCCGGAGACCACCATGCCCTCAAGTACTGTTAAACAAGCATCTCCACAGGAAGTGAGGGCCAAATGCAGATGGATAGTGGTGTTTCTCCACCTTACAAATTGGGGTATGGACCATGGATTCACGGGATTAAGAAAGGGCGACCGCCGACGACGACAAAAAAGTTGGGGAAATCGCCGGTAAAAAGTCAGAATGGGAATTCTAGAGACAATACTGGCAATAGATTTGTCTCATTAGAAACTGAGGATGGCAATGAAGGGGAAAACGTTGAGAGCATTAATGAGGGTACTAATCTAGAGGCAAATGATAGAGGAAAGAGTGTGGGAACTCATAATGATGAGAAGAAAAGAAAGAAGCGTACAAAAAAGCAATCTGCTCCTGAATCTGAGTCTGCAGCCAAAGATCAACAGGTGGGCCTCCTAACAAACCCTGAAGATTTAACTCTCATTAAAAAGCCTAGGGTCCCTTTGGGCCCTCTATCACTTAACTCACGGCCCACTGAAGCTGATAAAATCCAACATAGGCCTCCTCCAATTAGTACTTTCGTTCCAAATAATCCTACTAAACCTAACAATGAGAATGGGCCTGAATTACCACATGGTCCTGATAAAGGTCGAATGAAGGGAATTATTCTTGCAAAGAACTCAAATAAATCCCTAAAAGTGAGGAAACTCAGTACTAACTCGGTTGGTTCATCATCTGAGGGAGTGAAGAAAGCAATATTAGACTCTCTCTCAATGGCGCTCCCACAGAAGTTGGGCATGAAGTTAATGAAGCTATGGATCTATCGGTGGAGTAAATTCCCCCGACCAGGTTCCCCCTTTCTTCCAATCATTTATGGATTTTAAAATTTTTGTATGGAATTCCCAAGGTTCTGTGAATGGACGTTTCGCCCGTACCGTTAGTTTGTTTTTAAAGAATCACAAACCTGCTATTGTGATTTTGGTGGAGACTAAATGTAGTGGGTTGACCGCTGACAAAGTAATGTCAAAAATTGGCCTCGATGCTTCCATCAGAGTTGAAGCTAAAGGCTTCTCCGGTGGAATTTGGGTTCTTTGGAATATTCCTTTTAAGATCTCGGTTTTGTCAAGCTACTGGCAATTTATTCACCTCCAAGTTACACTTCCAAATTCAGAGTTCTTTTTTCTTACAGCCATTTATGGGAGTCCTAATCCAGCTAGACGTCATCATTTCTGGGTAGGTTTGGAGGAGCTTGCTTCGAAAGTTAGGGGCCCATGGGTCCTAACGGGTGATTTCAATGCCATTCTCAACCAAGATGATCGGAAAGGGGGTTCAGTTCGTATCCTAGGGGGTTGCCCCCTGTTTCAAGAGTTCATGAGGAATGCTTCTTTACATGACCTGGGTTTCTTCGGGCCTCGGTTCACTTGGAAACGTGGTTTTCTTTTTCAAAGGTTGGATAGAGCTTTGTGTAACAGTGATTTTTTGATAAAATTCCCCAATGCTACGGTTCAACATCTAGTACGGATTAAATCGGATCATCGCCCCATTCTTATTTCTTTGAATCTGCGGAGCCACCAACCTCAGTCCCCTAAGGCTTTCCGTTTTATCAAGACTTGGATGAAGCACCCAGATTATGTGGAGTTGGTTGGCAATGTCTGGAAGATAGGGGATTCTCTTGAGTCTAATATCCAACATCTTATGGCTTCTCTCAAAATTTGGAACAGGGATGTCTTTGGAAACATTAATAAGCACAAATGCAAAATTCTGTATCGCCTCTCTGCTCTTCAAAAAGCCATGGAGTCTTTCTCTACTGCTACTATGATTGAAATAGAACAACAACTTCGCTCCGATTTGGAGAATACTCTGAAACAGGAAGAGGACTTATGGCATCAAAAGTCTAGGTGCAAGTGGATACAAGAGAGAGACCGAAACACTGCGTATTTCCATAATTCCATGTTGTCTCGTAGACGAAGAAATTTGATTAGTGGACTCAAGCTTGATGGGATTAACTGGTGTTCGGAAGATACTGTCATCCGGGAGGCTACAATGGGTTTTTACAAGGCCCTATTCACTGATGATATGAATTCTACCCCCCGATATTCTTGTCAGGGAAGTTTTCATGAATTACAGGGCGTATACCTTGACATCTTGGGATCCACTCCTTCTAATAATGAGATTAAACGTACTCTCTTTGACATGGCTCTTTGGAAGGCCCCGGGCATCGATGGAATCGATGCAGGAGTTTATCAGAAGCATTGGGACCGGATGGGACCGGATATTTGCAGCTTCGTTAAAAAGGCCTTCGCCGAGGGGAAGTTTGACAGGGAAAATAACAAGACTCTAATCGTCCTTATTTCCAAGAAGAATACTCCTGAAAGTTTTAGCGATCTTGGACCAATAAGTCTTTGTAACGTCTCATACAAAATTATTACAAAGCTTATTGCCAACAGGTTGAAGCCTCTGATGTCCAAGTTGATTCGTCCTCACCAAACTAGCTTTGTGGCTGGGAGGGGTATCACCGACAACATCATTATTGCACAAGAAGCCATTCACTGCATGAGGAAGAAAATAGGGAAACAGTTTTGGATAGTTTTGAAGATCGACCTCGAGAAAGCTTATGACATGCTTTGTTGGGATTTCATTGATGACACTCTCCAAGATGTGGGGATCCCCACCCATATAATCAGGCTTATCATGTTCTGTATCTCGTCTAGCTCCCTCCGTATAATGTGGAATGGAACTCCGTCTGGTCCTATCCTCCCTACAAGGGGTGTCCGTCAGGGTGACCATTATCCCCGTACAGCTTTGTCCTGTGTATGGAACGATTGGCCCAACAAATTGAGAAAAAAATGTGACAATGGAAGTTGGAAACCTCTTTGTTTCGGTTCTACTCAGCTCCCGATTAGCCATCTCTTTTTCGCTGACAATCTTATTCTCTTTTCCAAAGCGTCGGTCGATCAAGCGATAATTATTAAGCAGTGCCTTCATGATTTCTGTGTTGCTTCCGGACACAAGGTTAGTGACTCCAAATCTCATATCTTCTTCTCAGAGAACACCTTGCCTGACACCCGGAAGGATATTCTCAATGTCATCCCTTTCAGTCCAACGACAAACTTGGGGAAGTACCTGGGGGTTCCGCTCTTGCATAGCCGAATTACTAAGAACACATACCAATACATTGTGGATGGGATCCGTAACAAGTTATCTGGGTGGGCAGCGAACACTCTTTCCTTGGCCGGGCGAGTTACCTTGGCAAAAGCTGTACTTTCTGCGATTCCGTATTATTCAATGCAAAATTCTTCTCTTCCTGTACAGGTTTGTTCTAAAATTGATGAGCTTGTGCGTAGTTTTATCTGGGGATCTTCCAATGTTAAGCGAAAAATCTGGGGATCTTCCAGCTTGTAGTTTTATTTGGAATCCCGTTTTAAATGGAGGGCTTGGGCTCAGGAACGCCAGAGACATGAATGAAGCTTTTACTATGAAGCTGGGTTTTCTTTTTTTGACTAAACCAGATTCGTTGTGGGATAGAGTTCTAGCGGCAAAGTATAATACTCCTTCTATTCCTGATTGTACTCCGTCCAACCGAGGTACGCTCTCTCCTCTCTGGAAAGCAATTATTAATTGTAAGCATGAGCTCCAAATCGGTCTTAAGTGGGCTATCGGCAATGGAGCCAATACAAAATTTTGGTTGGACAATTGGTTGGGCGATCTTGGGCCTTTAGCTCTTCTAGCGACGGGACCAATTAATCCAGACCTTTTGTACCTGACTGTAGCCGACATGATTGATGACTCGGGAGAGTGGCGCTGGCAACTTATCCGACACCTCTTAACGGATGCCTGCCTTTTTTCCTTATCTGCAGCTTTAGTGAGGATCAATTCACAGATCACAGATCAGGGGTATTGGATGGGGTCGAGTAGCGGTGCCTTTACTGTTAAATCTGCATATGAGATCATCTCGGAACCTGCTACTATGAACTTGTCCAAAACCTGGGATCTCGTTTGGAAGTGGCCGGGACCCTAACACATCCAAAGCTTCCTCTGGCTCGCAATTAAAAAGAAGCTCCTGACCAATGTAGAACGACGGAGGAGGCACCTTTCTGAGGATGATCATTGTAAGATTTGTAATCTCCAGGAGGAATCTATTATCCATGTTCTCCGGGATTGTCCCATGGCTAGATCGGTATGGTTCCAAATTCTTCCTATTAATAATTTCCTTAAACTTATCTCGATGCCTGATGAAAATTGGATAGTCAATTGTCTATATATGAGGAACACCAACTTTATTGATCATTGGACCATGTATTTTACTGTCACGTGCTGGTCTCTTTGGAAGCATAGAAATCATTTCATTTTCCAGAGGGAGTCTCGGTCAGTTCAAACAGTGGTTGCTGGTATCCAGACCATGACGAAGAGTATTGTGGAGAGCAATACATCTCAGATATCCCTCTTACATTCGACAAGGCTGGTTCGAAGTGAAGTCCTAGTCGGTTGGAACCCACCACCTCATAATTGGGTCAAATTAAACACAGACGGTGCTGTCAAAGGGAGCTGCTTTCGTGCCTTGGCTGGTGGAATCATTCGGAACTGCCACGGTAATTGGCTCCAAGGCTTTGCGAGAAGAATCGGGAATTGTTCAGTTTTGAGGGCGGAGCTCTGGGGAATTTATGATGGCCTTAATCTTGCCTGGACTATGGGTTACAAACAAGTTCAGGTTGAGGTTGATAACCAACTCTGTGTGAATTCTATACTCCATCCTACCTCGCTGCCAAATGACTCGTTTGCTCTTATTCAAGAGATTTTGGCTTTGTTTGCTCGGGATTGGCAGGTTACTATTCAACACTCTTATCGCGAAGGAAATCGTGGCGCATACTGGATGGCGAAACTAGCGGATAGCTTGGAACTCGGGTTACATTTTTAACAAAATCCACCCCGAGGGGTCTGTAACATTATTGAAGAAGATATTCTGGGAGTTTCATTTCCCAGATTTGTATAGTGTAGCTTGATGCTGCACCTTTTTCTCATCAAAAAAAAAGGAAAACTCCTCATGCGTAGAATTGGAGGGAAGGAAGAGGAGGTGATGTCAGCGTTGATGTCACCTCTGGAGAGAGAAAAACTTTAATTATTATTTTTTAAAATGCATTTTTCCGCTCTTCCCGAACTCATTTTTCAAAAAAAATTATACCACTGAACTCGTATTAATTAGGCGGTCATTTTGAGATCCATTGTTGTTATTTATAGACGATTTTTATTTTTTTTATTTTTTTATGGTTGTTCCAAATTGAATACTCGGTTGTTCCAGCATAATACTACATTTGTTCCGCCAGAGTACTACATTTGTTCCAGCAGAATACTCTGGGAGTGTAAAAAACTTAAAAAACGTTTTTACCTAACAACAATGGATCTCAAAATGACCGTCTAATATGCACATATATATTTCAGCAGAGTACTACATTTGTTTCGGCAGAATACTACATTTGTTTCGGCAGAATACTACATTTGTTCCACTAGAGTACTACATTTGTTCCAACAGAATACTCTAAGAGTGTAAAAAAATTAAAAAAAATTAAAAATCGTTTTTACTTAACAACAATGGATCTCAAAATGACCGTCTAATCAAGACAAGACCAACGGTGTAATTTTTATTTGAAAAACGAGTTCGGAATAATCGAGAAAATGTATTTCAATGAAAAGAAATAAAACAATTTTCTCTCTCATGTGATGATGTCAGCGCTGACATCACCTTCATCCTACTTCCACTCCTTTCATACGTTGACCTATTATGCACTTATTTACAAGTTTGTCACATTCCCCTTTCTAGTTACTAAATTGGTCAACGTCTCACCATAAGACCTTTGTCTCACCATAAAAAGTTGTCTCACCATAAGACCATTATCTCACCTAAACCTATCTCTATTAATCTATACTCTTCGCCTAAAGCTTCTGCAATATCATATACTATCATTTAGCCCTTATTTCATTCCCTTGACCATGCAAGTTATGTTTTGCGCACTTCTTCTCAGTTCAAAATGGACTTCCATTCTTTGAAAGAGCAGTTCAATAGTTTTTGACTAAATAACAAGGAGACAAATAGGAGTATTTTAGACAGAATGATATAAAAGTGTCTAATTTTAAAAAATAAGAATAAAATAATCTAAATATGTTATTCGCTCTTAAAAGTTGAGCTAGATTAGTTATTTCAAACTTCAATTTGGCAATAATTAGTTTCTATCTTTATTTTGTGATGGTTGTTATTTGATTATATATTTATTGTTTACATCTTTTTAAGTAAAAAAAACTAGAAATTCATGGTTACTATGAATATTTTTAACCTCCCCTCACTTCTTTTTCCTCATTTCTTACTTTTTTTTTTTTTTTTTATCTATATTTCCTTCATTTTTCTCTAGCCATAAACATCAATTCTTCCTTCTATTTAATTTAATTTAATTTATTTTATTTGACCTACCATATTTATTAATATAATAATAAAAAAATAACTACCACTTAATTACATAATACATTAAAAAAACTATTAAATTTAAATTGAAAATAAGATAAAAGGATTGAAAGAGTTGGAATCTTCTGTCTCCATTTTCTTGTCCCATTTCCTATCTCTCTCACATAAAACTACATTTTTTGTGTATGAAATTAAATGGATCCATAATATATTATTTTTAATAAATACAATACACTTTATGTGAGAGGGATAGAAAAGTGGACAGGAAAATGGGGACAAAAATTTCCAACTCGGATTGAAATATTAAGGTTGTGTTTGGTATTGTTGTTGCAGAAAGCTACAACAGCTTTTAGCCTAAAAACATGTATTACAGTGTTTGGCAAAAATCAAAAGCAGCTTTTTATGACAGTGTTTTTTTATCTTATTTGGAAAAAGCTGATTTGTCAGCTTTTGCAGATAACAATTAATTTTAAAATTAGATTGTTATCTGCAAAAGCTAACAAATCTGATTTTAAAATTAATTGTTATCTGCAAAAACTGACAAATCCGATTTTAAAATTAATTGTTATCTGCAAAAGCTGACAAATCAGATTTAAAGTTGGCTTGAGTGGTAAAATTCTCTAGTCGCTTAAGCTAAGGTTTTGTGTTCGGTTTCTACTGTATGCAGAAAATCTTAATGAGTGTAAATACTTGAATACCGACATAAATATTATTGATGTACAGGCATAATATATATACAACGTGTTGCATCCTTAACCCTAAATATAAGATTCAATAACTCTTACAACAAAGAATAAAGTCTAGAAGCTTGTAGAGATATTCAGCTTCCTAACATCCCCCCCCCCCCTCGGAAGCTGAGCAGGGGGGTGAACACATGGTTAACTTGTCACGAAGAAATTGAAAACGACCATGAGAAAAGGGCTTCATAAAGACATTTTTCATTTGATCATCAGTATTAATGTATCGTAGAATATGCTTTATTGCACTATAATGCAATTGAGACGGTGCATGCTTAAATTGTGAGACTTTGTTAACTGCAAATGCAATGTCTAGTCATGTAAACGTGAGATACTATAAACTTCCTACAATATCCGATAAAAAAGAGAGTCTGGCAATAAGGGACTGTCTCCCAATTTGAGTTTCTTCCAACTTGTAGGACTAGTCGCGACCTGAGGAGACGACATATTAGCTTTGGCAAGGACTGATTGAAAATACTTTGTGTGATGCAAGTAGGACCCGACGAAATCCAGGCCAATTCGATACCAAAAAAGTAGTGTGCCCGCTTGAGATTACGAATCACACAAACCTTTTAAAAAAAAGACACAAGGTTGTGCATTGTATCCTTACAATTCCCTGTAATCAGACGATCATCGACATAAATGAAGCAACATACTCTAGTGGAGCCCTACGCGTCGATGTAAAGAGAAGTATCCGTCTTCGATCCATGGAAGCTAAACAACAGCAAATTTGGACATTAATTTCTCATACTCTATGACGATTATTTCAACGCATACAACGACTTATGTAACTCACAAACATGATTTGACGTGTTGGATCAACATAACCAAGAGGTTGAACCATGTTTACATCTTCTTTCAAATTCCCATGAAAAAATGCATTTGAAACATCAAGTTGAAAGACAAACCAGTCTACCGATGCCGCCAATGTTAAAATAAGACGAATCATGGTCGGCTTGACCAATGGACTAAACGTCTCAACGTAATTGATCCTTGGGCACTGGTGGAACCCTTTAGACACAAATTGTGCTTTATGTCACTCTATACTCCCATCAGCCTTAGTCTTAACCTTAAATAACCAGCGATACTTAACCAAATTTAACCAATTCCCACGTTCCATTCTAGATCAGTGCATTGTCTTCTTCCGACATTGCACTATGCAACTCAGGGCCAGATGCATGCAAAAAAGTTAGCAATTGCGACAGATTGTTTAGGCTTGAAAATCCTTATTTGAGACTGACTCACTATTCATCGTGAAATAGGTGCATCCACTAAAGCATTTAGAATAGGGGAGGCATCATTCTCTAGTTGTGTAGTCGGTTGGAGAGTCGAAGCTATGTTAGAAGTTGCAACTTGTAAGTCAATGCCATGAGGGGATGTAGACTGGACATGGTAGACAAGTTCACCGATAGGGGGCATGGACGAGTTGGCCAAGGGAGATTGGTTTCTGGAATTGGGGGAAGAGGCAGAGTGTTCAGGTGGTGTTATTGCTGGTTGGGGCGTGATAAAGTCTAGAGTTCGGGGTTTTATTTGAGCCGGTTTGGGTTTGTTTGGACATGTAGATGGATGGGATGTGGTAAGTAAGGGATATGTTATCATTAGCATGGGTAAGAGTGATGATTTATGAGTCATAGACCGCAAGAGCTTGAGATTGCAACATACTGGGCACATGAACACCAGCTTGTCAAACAGACTATGTCGTGAAAGAAAGCTTTTCTTGGAAATAGGCCTATTACATTTATATGCCTTATGAAATTTAATATAACCCAAAAGGCACACTTGGTGGAACGAGGACTCAATTTCTGTTCGGAATATGGACGTAGCCATGGATAACATAAACAACCAAAGACACATAATTGTGTAAAATCAGAATTTGTATTTAACAACCGTTTATACGGAATTTCAAAGTGAAGAACAGAGCTAGGTAAATGATTAATAAGATACACATTTGTGTCGAAGGCATATGATAAAAAAAAGCTAGTAAATTGGCATGATTCAACAACGCAAGTCTAGTTTCAACAATGTGTCTTACTTATGGTCAACACAATCATTTTGTTCCGGTGTGTATGGAAAAGACGATTGTTCAACTATACCAAATACTTTGTGAGAGCACAAAATTCACCACCCCAATCAGATTGATACATCTTAATTGCAAAGAATGTTTCCTCAACCACACGAAACTGGACAAAAGTATCAAACACATCGGATTTCTTTTTGAGAAAATACAACCACGCATATTTGGAGTAATGATCATAAAACACCACATAAGAAGAATAACCATAAGTATAAGGAATTCAATTTGGGCCTTAAACATCAGAACAAATTAACTCAAGCGGTTGTTTAGCAAAAAAAGAAGAACGCACAAAATGCAATTTATGTATTTTACTTAAGCAACAAGCATCAAATAAATTTTTATTCTAATTATCCTTTGCCAAAATAACATTCGAATGAAATACTTCCTAACTACTTGACTAGGCTGATGTCCGAAACGATCATGCCACATTGGGAAAGCGACATAATTTATTGCAATAGGTACAGTTGATGCAACATAAAGTTAGTAGATGCCATCTTTATTCCGACCCTTCAAGAGTATGTCATTCGTTTCCAAATCCTTTATCAAAAAAATATCAGAAAAGAACTCAACTAAAATACGATTAGAAGCAGTTAAAGATTGACCACCAAATTTTGAGATGCAGACGGAACAAATAAGACATCGCGAAAGGAAATGTGTTTTATGTTTATAGAAGAATTAAAAGACCCAATAGAATGAATATGGATTTGAGTGCCATTACTAAAAGTGACTTGTTTGAGACCTTAATATTCTGAATAGAGATGCATACGATCAAGGTCAGAAATCAGATGCTGAGTAGCTCCAGTGTCCATGACTGGTTATTGGAGGAAGAGGAAAAATTGGTCATTGGGAGATTTGGGTGTTGGTGTGACCTAGATCCTATGCATTGTTAGAGAGCATTGTTACATACATTATGATATAATGTAAGATGTACTATGCTATTGTGTCTTATGAATAAATGCGTTCAATTGATTCGAGTCATTTACCTTGTACTATATGATTGTTAAAGTATCCATTGATTGATAATCATAAAATCTTATACGAAGTTAGTTTTAGTCGTGGAAACGATTAGAATATAGACTTTTACATTCAGTCTCTCTATAGGATTATGTAGGTAGCATAATCTGTAACACATGTATGGTAAGATATGGATGTAGCTACGTGTTGGAAACACGGGATTGGATCGGTCCGCTTTAGATAAGATAGATGGTGGAAGAGTCATTATCTTTCTATTAATGTAGGTCTCTAATATCCCTAGACCTGATTTTACTATAGTAAACAATGTGGAATCTGGTTCATTTTGATATACGCCTAACAGGTCCGTAACAAGATGCCAAATATGGGTATGTTGGATGGATCACTGAACACATTGATACGGATAGTTGAAGTGATGGGATTGCCACTCACCTTAGAGGGAGAAGATATCATTGGCCACTTGATGTGCATAACTGAGAAATGTGGGCCCACTATCAGATAAGCAGGTTGTCTATTTGGTTTCGTCATTTTACTCTATACAAGAAATATAACAAGCACCTAAGGATGATAGCCACCATGCCTCAAGCTTGTAATATCGATATGTTGTTGGTAAGAGATAATGAGAGACATCTACAGGATTAAGTGTCTGGTTGAGACGGCTTTATATATTCATATCTATTGGGTACTGAAATTGTTTGCTAGAACCCGCTTTTAGTCATTGAATTTCGTATTCATGTCTAACAGAAGATGGACCCTCAGGATCATGCACAATGGACATCTAGATCAACACCTAAAGAACCGAATACATGTTATGTATTCAATTGATGAACAATAGGGACTAATTGGTCATTTGTATTAACAAGTTGATCGATGTAGTTTGAGGAGAAATTGATTGTATAATTGATTAATGCATTGAATAAGTTTAATTGATTGTTTGATTAATCAAGTTGTATTCAGATAATTAGTTAATTAAAGGGGTTAATATTTCTATTGGAGTTAATGAGCAAATATTAATTATGTTAATTTGACTAATTAGATGCAATTGAATTAAATAGAATCTTTAGGGTTCTATTTACAAGATTAATTTAATTAGGAATCAAATTATAATTAATTAATAACTTATTTAACACATGTATAAAAGCCAATAGAAAAACAATTAACCTAACCCTGATTCTATGTTAGAGAATTTCGGCCCCCCTTCCCACATCAGAGCAGCCGAATCCTCCTAGAGGAATTTGGAGTTCGTATTTCGTTCATCGTTCTTGAGACTAGCACCTGTGTTGATTCCAATAGACGATCCGTGCATGTGAGATAAGAGATCGCTCTGCGTTGGGGATTCTACACATTTGTCTCTTGTAGAGACCTAACCCGTAAGTTCTTTAACCCGTAGAACACACATAATGTTTATTGATTTTGATTGATGTCCATTAAACCAAGATCAAATCGAATTTGGGGATTAAATTTTAAAGTTGCAATTCCGTTGCGGAAAACCTGATAATCCCGCTAAAATTCCAACATTGGGTTCAGGGATTCACATGGAAACCAGGGAGATGAACACTTGTTAGCATATTAACCTTGACCATTGCAATTATAACACATAATATTAGAAGGATCTCCAGATGAATTCTGAGGAACACATCCCCATTCTAGTTGGGTGATTGGTTCCTGGAACCGACATCAAAAGAATTACGACCCTTACCACGGCCTCGACCTCTACCCTGAGGAGTCGGGCTTCAACGACTAACATACTAAGTGATGAGGGAAACCACATGCCCTTTGCACTGAGAAACCTTGATCTTTTCATTCGGAAGCAAACCATATAGATTATCAAACGAAACGGATATCGACGTCCATTCCAAGAGGCTGCACACAAAATCATTTTCTTCTCTAAGACCACCTTAATACAATCATAAAAATAATCTTGACTCATAGGAAAGCCTAGCATAGCCAACTAATCAAACAAACTGTTGACTTTCTGAACATAAGTGGTAATATAATCTGAATTTAGTTTCATATGATGTAATTGATGAGTTATATTTCGAACCTGAGGGCGAGAGCCTTGCACAAAAGAAGTATAAAAGCGCTGACAAGCCTCGTGAGCAGTACAATATCAAATTAATTGAGGAAGCAAAGTGTCTGAGGCACGCGAAAATAGCAAGGAAAGGATGTGGAGATCCATAACAGTTGAAGTAGTCCCATCAACATGATGTAACACATGACTATCACGCAACATAAGTTCAATTTGTGCTTTCCAAATCACGAAATTGTAAGCTGTCAGCTTGGTCGGAACTGAATGACTTAGAGATCTTATGTTGGTAGTGACTGCAAAGAGATTGGAATTCGAACTAAACATAGAACCATTAGACAAGGTCATCATGAAGGGTAGAGAACGAAAAAGAAATCATAGTAGATGACGTATGAGAGGGATACTGTCAAACAGGGGCGGACCCAGCTAGGGGCTCGGGTGGGCTCGAGCCTCCCCCCCTCCAGTTCTGACACAATCGTTAGATGAGTAGTGGTGATGTTTCGGCTAGCCCCCCCTAAATAACGTATATTTACTGTACAGATGATAAAATAAAGAAAGTGAATGAGTGGAAGAGTTGGTAAGAAAGTTGTTCTTAGATGTGAAGACCATGGTTCAAAGCCCACCATATCCATTCCTTTTTTCTCCTACTATTATTGATGTTTTTTATCAATTTTTAATTTTTCAATGTTATTCTAATCGAAAAATTTACATTTTTTTTCTTTTTAAAATTTTAACAACAATTTCTTTATTAGATCATTCATTTTCTTCTCCTAATTTTATCAACTCTACTTCATTTTTGTATTTACGCATACATAAAAAAAATCTACACTAAGGTCAAAATTAGCCCTTCCAGTCTTCGAATCCTGAGTCCGCCTCTGCTGTCAAATTAAAAGAGGAAGAGACGATGGCACCAGATGTAGCGAATACGATTACAATATCGGTCTCACCATTGAAATTCGGTAGAGTTAGAATATGGGCGAAAGCAAAATGAGAATAAATGAAGTTGTTTGATTTTCTTTTTTAACTCTTAGAGCTCTAGTACCATGTAAATACTGGAAAACCGATTTGAATATTATTAATGTAAAGGCACAATATAGATACACGTTGTATCTAAGTCTAATAAGATTCAATAACTTGTACACCAAGATATACACTTTAGAACTTTTTAGAGATATTCAGCTTTGTAGCAACCATCGAAATAGTGCTTAACAAGAAATTATTAATAAACATGAATTTTTTTTCTTGATAGAATAATAAACATGATTTGAGAGCGTGTGTTAGGGTAGGAAGCGAGGAGGTAACGTGTTATGTTGCATTTAGGGCGTACGTAAGTAACTTTTAAAAAATATTCTCATTATTATTTTTAGCATCACGAGATTTAAACTACTTTTTGACTGCTCTTTCTCTGTGTATTTTATTTATATTCTCACGTGCATAGTAATAGTACAGTACTTGAAGTCTCAGTATTATTTTTTTAAAAAAAGTGGGATTTAAAGTTGCGTGATTCTATAAAAGATTATAACTCAGGCCTATCTAGATTGTTTGTACATTTTCTCTCCTTTAAAATCAATAAATTACCTAGGGCTACCCTAATAAAAAAGAGGGTAGGATTAGGGTACACCCATACTTGGATCTGACCTTGAATTGATTTGCTGTGTCCCATTATCTTTTCTAACTAAATATTCATATTCTTATCATCTTTATTTATGTTTCTTACTCTTTGTTTTCTTGATACATCTTTTATGTTCTCTCCCTCTCCACATGCTTTGTCCCTTGTTTTATTTCACTCATAGTAACTCTTTGTCTCCATCATATTGTACTTCTTTTCAACTCAGTTAAGTTAATTTATCAACAAGTGTATTTGACAAAAAAAGACAATCTATAATCTTTATCCACATGTGATATAATTTACACGTACGGTTTATGTTCTCTAAACTTTAAAACTTGATAACTAGTTCTTCAAAGTCTAATGGTAATGTTGTCAAAAAGTCTATGGAAAGACCGGCGTTGAGTGGCTTGATGTACCTCTAACGATCAAATTATTATGATTTAATAAAAAATAGAAATCTTAAAATGATGTAATAGAAGAACAATATCCATACGTGAATAGTTATTTATACAGTCTCAAAAATGTTTGCCATGATGATATCATGTTTTCACTTTTTTCCCTTAACTTAAAGGGCTAGAGAATATTGTTTTTCATATTTTCCGATAGTGGTATGAAGATATAGTGTATGCCACGTCAGTGTTTATTTTTTTAGTGACCTAGATGCTTAGGGCATACGATCGCTCCTGTATATGAGCGAATCTCATAATTTTGATGGACTAGTGGGATATTCTAATGGACTGGACCTGAGGCCCATTTAATGATTTATGTGGTTGATCTATCGGAGGTCCATAGATGATGCCTGGGCGAATCTAGATGTTAGCAAAACTTGACATTATGAAATTTAAGCTTTACACTTTAGTGACATACCTTTCGTGCTAACCAATTTAAAAATAATAGATGGTGATTTCAAAACAAAATTAACCTGTAGACATTATTTATAGCCGGAAAAGTTGATAACTAATAATAAGTTAGTCTGAGATTGCCAAGACGACGTGACAATTCAAGTTTCATTGAACAAGGGTCTAGCCTTGGTCCATGGACACCTAAACGACACCAAACACTCAATTCCGCCAATCACATTAAGTTTGTTCATTTTTATTAATTAATTAATCTTTACATATTTGTCCAACTTTGCAATTTGTGACCTTTTTTTTTGCCAGTTCAATTACGTTTGGCAAATTGTAATTTCTTGCTTTCATCATTGTAAACACAAAAACATTGGTTTTTTTTTTTATCCAAATAAATAAAAGTAAAGAAAGCAATTAAAAAATATCTTTGTGTTGGTTGATTTTCATTCGGCAGCTAAATCGATTTATGTTCAATCCTTCTAGCCCATCGTCTAATTATTCTAATTACAATTAGTCTTCTTTTTTTCCAAAAGCGATTTGAAGTTTTCAGATATACGTATTTATTTAATTACTAATTTAGCAATTTTATTACTATTTCCAAATTAGCTTCTCTGACACACACCTGATGTTATATATTTACATTTTTTAATGCACCGGCAAAATTGAAAGATTTTAAAAATATTAACAAACCTTAAATATACAATAAATGGTATAATAATAATAGTAGTAGTGTTGGCGCAAATAAGATCAGAATCACCTAGAGAGGGGTGAATATGTTTTTCTTCCAAATTCAAGTTTATCAAAATTTGGACAGAAACCGATCTCTTCTTTCAGAAGTTAGCTTCAAAGAAGCAGTTCTGTGAAGATTCTGCCTTAAGACAATTGATGTTTTTCAGCAATAGAAGTTATGTGAGGCAAATCTTCTATATAAGAGCGTTTATGAACAAAGACTTAGACTAAAGAGACAGATTGTTTCAGCACTTTGACAAGTTGCACAATACATAGAAACAAAAATAACAAGTAAATAGATAAGAGAGAAAGGGTTCAAAAGCTCATAGCAAACTCATTCTACAGAAGTCCTATAACTACGTCATGTCCCTTGTGAGATCACTCAGCCGAGATTTCAAATCCACTAATCAATACTTTTATGGCATGTAGAGAAGCTCTTTTACATTCAGCAGATACATAACTAATTTCTCACTAAGTCATGACTACTCTAGAATGAGTTAAAAAAATTTCATAGTTTGTTCATTAAGTTGAACCAATAGCTACAAGGAAGAAACATAGTTTGTTCTTTAGTGAACAGTACATGCGCCGCTAATTGCAGCTTTTTGCACTTTGACGCTTAACATTAAATGCAGTTGACAGATGCATTAAATGCTCTAGGACATATATGATCTTTCTTTTGAAACCGTTATCACTAAGATTCCTTTCGTCTCCAATGAATGGTTCTTACAGGATCAACTTAATGGAATAACTGGCTTCTGAGACTTGATCTTTTGAATGTAGCTTGATCTTTCTTCTAGACATCTTCAGATCCGGGCTTCCAGCTTTTGAGATACAATCTTCTGAACCGATGAAGCTTTATCTTTTGAGTCAAATCTACAAGCACTCTTCTATTCTCTCAACATCACTCTTGGTCTTCAGCTTCTGAGAAGAATTACTACTGAAATCTTCCATCTTCTAAAGGAGCGAATAACAACTACCACTAGTACAAAATATGGCTTTAGGGTCGGTTATTTTGGGCTTTTAGGGTCGGTTTTGAACAGATACAAAAGCCATCGATACAAAAAGGTTAGGGTCGGTTTGTGGCCGACCTGAAAAGTCTGGCATTAGTGTCGGTCCTTTAACAAAAAACCGACGCCATTAGTGCTTTATGCGTGCTGGTTTTCCTTTAAAACCGACCCAAAAATCTGTCAATAGTGTCGGTTATCCTACATTAACCGACACAAAAGATGAATCATTGGTATATGTTATTGGAAAGAACACCTAATTAATATTTTTGATTAAAAAAAAAAAATAATTTGGATTGAATGGAGCTCCGATATACCAGTACTGTCTCCTCACCATAGTCAGTTCATAATATATAAACCCACTCTATTAAACTCAGGGTTTCACATATCCTACATAATAATAACTTAAGTTTCATGATAGAAACACAAAATTCAATACTTTAATGCACTCTACTAAAACAAATTGAAGTAGCTAATGTAGACTTATAAAGATTATCTATTAATTTGCAATCTTAACAAAACTATGCATACAAATGTAAATCGTAAAGAAAATTTCAGGCATTTAATCACTGTGCAAGAAACTAAAAAATGGATAAATAACTCGCCTGTGAGGTTGGGGATAGAGGAGCTGCATCCAGAGGGGAGACTGAAGTGGTTTTGGTGGCCAACTTATATAAAGCCTCTGCACTATCATGTTGTTGCTACAGGTTCCCCAACTCAAAATATTCTAGGAGCAATTCCAATCCTGTAGAAAATTCATTTACTGAAATAAGCAGTTGAAAAAAAATCTCACATGAATGTAACTGCTAATGGAAAAAAAGGCAGCAATAAAATGCATTAAGCTCATATAGTTCTACCATTGTTATCAAGAAAAAGGATTTTTTGATCATCAGGTGTACATAGATGAGCAAGAGCCAAAAGCAATTCGTCTCTGAAAATCTGTCTCGGCAACCTGCATCATATACAAGAGATAGTTCAGTACCTGCAGACAAAAAATAAGTTCGCTGTTATATCTAAATGCCTACTTTTACAGTGAAAGCACAAGCCCCAACTGACAATGTGGAAATGCAAAATTAGCATTGATAAATTCATAATATAGAAACAATGAGGCCATTTAGCAACTTACTCTCCCATGAATCCTTAGTAGGCTGCAAGCATCATAAACAAAAACAATAATAAGGGATAGAAAATAGTAGTAAAATGGGAAGATAATAATAAGCTCAACCACCATGGAGTAACAAATGGAAAATAAATATGATGTAAATTAAAACATACTTGAACAATGAACTCTCCATCTTGAAGAATCTGAACACCACCAACCTTGACAAACTCTGCAACATTATCCTACCAAAACAGTCTAGACAATCTCAGAATATTGCAATGTTATAGTAAACAAATCAATGTACTAATTGGACTTGAAAATTAGGCAATGAAGCAAAAATTATTATGAAAGTACCTCATTGTATGCAAGTCCATATAGAGAAAAAGTTGCGTTGTGTTGCAAAGATGAATTCTTTGACTCAAGAAGTGTAAGCAATGGCACTATCCCACCATCCTGGGCTATACCAGCTTGGTTGTGTATTATTTTGAAAAAGGTCGGTAACGAAGTCTAGAAACTAAATAACCATTGCATATTACAAACCAAAGGGATTATGCAAGACAACAAATAACCAACTGAGAAATTTTTCACAAATAGTATTAACCACTTGGTTATAGTAAACAAATGTGCATACAATAGTGAATATGTGCTAACCAGTGCCAGTTTTCCAAGTGGAAAGGCTGACATTTCTTTAAGTTGTGCATCCGACTCAAGCAACTCAATTAATGGCCTGACAGCTCCTCTTTGAACGATATGGACCTGCATCAACCTCATTGTTAAAGCGATTAGATGGAATAACCAACACAAACATGCGAGAGCTTGAATTTTAGGCAATGTGCATATCTAGAAGGCATTAAACTGGTGAATACATCTTTTGTTTAATAATTAACGGGTTTTAAGGTACCATGCTTATGCTTCAAGCTTTAGAATTGATTTTAGGTCTCTACGTTGCAGTTTGAATCAGCAGTAGCAAATTGGCCCAACAATAAAGCTGCTTCTCTTTGACTAGAAGAACAATAAGAAAAATTAAGGCATCAACTTCACATTACCTGTTGGTCCTAACAAGATCAAAATCACCTAGAAGGGGGTGAATAAGTGTCAAATTCGAAAACTGAAAAACTTAGAATTTTTAGAGAAATTCAGTTTTCAGAGTCAAATTTCCTCAGAGTCAGAAGCAAGCTTAATGAAGCAGCCTCTGAGGGAAATTTTGCCTTCTGGCAGTTAACTGCTTTTTAGCAACAGAAGTTCTGAGTTAGTGAGCTTCTGGACAGTCTTCTGGACAAAGACAAGTTGATAAAAATTAAAATCTGTTTCAGCACTAAATACACAGCAAGTACACAGAGGCAATAGTAAAAAGTTAAGGAAGGGAGAAAGACATTCAGGATGTCCTGATGAACAGTTCGATTTATCCAGGTTCGCCACAAAAGTCCTTTGATTACGTCCTGTCCCTGTGATCGCAGTCAGCAGAGATTTTAAATCCACTATTCAGAACTTTTATGGCAAGTTCAGAAGCTCCTTTACATCAAAAGAACTTAAGCTAATTTCTCACTTAGTCCTGACTAGCCTAGAAAGAGTTAAAGGATTTCCACCAGAACAAGAACAATCCTGTTTTCTGGAATTCTCACCCAACTCTAACCTTAACTAGATTTCTCTCAAAAATCTAACTGAATATCACAAATGATATAAGTTTACAAGATTCCTATTATGAACTTACGTTTCTTCACTCTCTCACTTTTACAAAGACTAAACTAATAAAGATTAAGGATGGAAAATGATGCTCTGTTTTGCTTGTTGAAACAGTGCGTTGAGATTTTAGCTCGATAATCGCGTGTATGAGCACAAAGGAGCTTGGCTACTATTTATAGTGACTTGAGATGACCGTTGCTTGAATTTGAATCTTCAATTTGATGATGACATATGTTGTAGTCGTTAATCTGTCATTTCTTCAAACGGTCTTCAAACACTTTGATTCCGTTAACCTTGTTCTTTAAGTTAATCCGGTAAGTGATATGAAATCAAAGATTAGGTTGACTGGAAATTTGCTTCATTTAGATCAACAAAGGGTAGACAAGGAAAAATCGGTTTTGTTTGTAGCAGACATGCGCGGTCCTCCAAAACAGCTTTTTGAACTTTTGGCGCCTTGCATTATATGCAGATGTTAGAGCATTAAATGTTTAACAAAACCCGTGACTAGAGCTTCTGAGCTCTTTATTCCTTTTGTCTAAGCTTCTGATCAAATGGAATGAGTTCTTCTGGTTGCTTCTATACTTCTGAGGAGAGCTTTAACATTCTTCAAAAGATCTTCAGAGCAGAGCATCCAGCTTCTGAGCTTTAGCTTCTGTCTTCAGCTATTCTTCTATTCTTAGTCTTTAAGCAATCCAAAGTTTCTTCTTTCAGCACCTGCTGAGAAAACTTATACAAAAACTTAACAAAAATTGTTAGTCAACATTGATAAGTATATACGCATAATTTAAATTTCATCTTCTGAAACGTTCGGACATAATCAAACTGTTAGGGTTCATCATTACCTTCCTTAGAAGTGAAGGGTTAACAACACTCTGGACTTGTAATTCACTCCTGGTCCAACTCGTACACGTGCTCTCCTTTCGATTCTAAATGTATGGATTCCATATACAGACTGCAAACAACCTATAAAGATGAGAAATATACAAGTACAATCACAAGTCCAAATGAGATGGCATCATTTAAACAGTCTGTGCATCCTGTCAACATACTCCTCCAAGTTCAGAGCTGAAATTGAATGTATATACACATCAAAGTTCTATACACGAAAAGCTTCCAATGGTATAAAAATGACACTGATATTTGCACATATAATCGGCTGTTGTAGTAGGAATACTAGTTCGCTAAAACTTGGGTCTGAAAGTGAAGACGAAAGGATAGAAAATCAAGAAATGAACAACCATTAATCTGGGCAGCCAAATAGTTTAAAACAAAAGGCGTAGAACTATTACCTTCTTATGGAGCCCAACTCCCAACTGGATTCAGCGTGAAATAAACGAATCAGAAAAAACTCCACCGATATCAATCCGATGAGCGGAAGTGGCAAACTACATCGACTACAAATTGAAGAAATCGCGAATCCCCATGTGAGACAAACGACGAACCTTCTCCGGTGAAACCTAGAACAATCGATGTAATTCAATTAAAATTTGAAGTGCATTATAAACAACTGCGAGAAGCAATCATTTCGCTTGAGTAGTATAGGAAGAAAAAGAACAAGAGAGAAAAGGGAAGGTTCGAGAGGCTAGGGTTTCAATCAACAGGTATAGATAATAGCTAAATCCAGATATAGAGATAACACCTGGTGATTGAATCGGTGTCTAAACGAGAAACATAATCACGATTCCCAACGACGAATTGCAGGACCTCGTCGGAAACTTCAATATCATCGTCTAATGAGGCATTATAATCTTGTTCTTCTTCGTCCTCGACTCCATCTCTGTCTCATTCTTCACCATTTCTCCGTTTCACTAAGCAAGAAGGACAACTGGGATCTTCTATTACTCAGGCGTCTGAGGAGTGAAAGAGGAGCAGATGTGTTCAGAGCTAAACCTAGCGGTGCTAAATTGTATTTTTGGATGGAAAGTGAAGCTAACAGCGGATATAATTACTAATTAAAATAACCGATCCTAATGAGCATAATACTGGCTCGATTTTTTATTGGTCGTCCCCATAGTGTTTATTTGGTTCGGTTTAATATAAACCGTCACCAAATATTGGGGACAGTTTATATTAAACCGAACCAAATAAACACTTTAGGGACGGTTAAAAAATGCAAACCGACTCAAACATCGACTGAAAGACATAACGAGTCGCTTTTGATGTTAACTGAACCAAATAGTTGAACTTATAGGGTCGGTTATTTTTTTTGAACCGTTGCTAATGGTCTTTAGGGACGGTTTACATCAGAGGACTGACCCTAATGAGGCGTTACAAATAGCCATTTTTGTACTAGTGTGCTGAAAAAGACTTATATAATACTTAAAGAAAATTGGCAGCCAATAATTATATGTATAAAAGCTTTCATGTATTTATGATCTTTTAAAATAGTTTGAACTAACAAAAACACATAGGATTCATCAAATAATAATAATAATAATAATAATAATAATAAACAGTTACGTAGATGGAATGTGATTTCCAGGGTTCGAATTCCATAATTGGCAAAAAAAAGAAGTGAAATAATAATAATAATAATAATAATAATAATAATAATAATAATAATATAAAGTTAAAGTAAATATTGCAAATTTATAAGCCCTAACTAGCTAGTTGTAATGTATGCCAGAGAGTAATATAAACGATGTTGTTAGCTTTAACTATCATCTCGAGCTTTTGGTTCAATTGGTTAAGTAACTTATATCTGAGCCTTTGCGAACAAAAACTCATGAGTTTGATTCATTGCAACCTCAATATTTGTTGAATTAAAAACATCTGGTGAGTTAATCTGTGTTGTGCACGATTCAAGCTCAAGAGGCATTCGCATGAGGGGATGTGTCAGAGATTAATATCTATGAACTCGAGCTTTTGGTTCAATCGGTTAAGTAAAAATATATACGTATGTGGAATGAAAGGTTTGTCAAAGCACATTAATTTATGGAAATTTTTTAGTATATGTCAGACATACCACGTCATTCCCTATGTCAATCCTGTAATTTGATGACAATTCATATATATTAGAGCATCTCCAATAGATGCACAAAAATTAAGTCCATCAACACTATTTAGTGGACCTACATTTTAAACCCCCTATACGATCCATTGTGAGATAAATCCATCAAATAGTATTGTCGACCCTATGTGTCATAAACCCTTTAAATTAAATAAATAAAACTATTACAAATTCATTATAAATAATTACCTTAAACTATTAAACAACTATTAAATAATAAAGAGAGGAGAGAGGTGGAAACTTTTTTTATATAAATTATTGTTACTTGCTAAATGTAACTTGCTTCCACGCCAGCTAGAGTTTCCTGAAAAATAGCAAACGTTAGCCTAAAGGGGGCCGTTGACAGGCGACCCCTCTCCGATGCTAAAGTCAGTATAGAACTTGATCGAAACGATTAAATTCAGAGCTTGAGTTGTGTGAAAACTTCCCTTGGAATGTATCTTGAAGTTCTTGCAAAAATCTTTGAAAGCAACGCAATCGAACTGCTTACCGTTGTTTGTGATTATGGTGCGAGGCAAACCAAATTGATAGATAATGTTGTTCTTGATGAATTTGATTATCTGTTGGGCGGTTATAGATGATACTGCCTCTGTCTATACCCATTTAGTAAAATGGTCAACTGCTACGATTACGTACGGTTTTTGGTTCACCCAAAATTGGAAACTGCCCCATGATGTATATTCCCCATGTGGCAAATGGCCAAGCTACCTTGATCCCCTCCAAGCCCGAGGCAGGGCTCAAGACAGCTAGGGCATGAGCTTGACAAGCCTTACACTTTCTTACGAACTCCATTGCATCGTTATTCATTTGAGGCCAATAGTATCCAAGAAGTCTGGCCCGTCGTGCCAAAACGTTCCATCCTTCGTGAGCTCCACATCTCCCTTCATGGATTTCCTCGAGGATTTGAGCATCTTCATGGATTCCTACTACGTTCAACCATGGTTGTGAATAAGATCTCCTAAATAGGCATCCGTCGATCATGCAATATCTGCTCGCTTTTCTCACTATCTTTGTCTGTTGTGTCTTGTCTTCAGGCAAGGTCCCATCGTATAAGTACGCAAAGAGAGGCCAGTACCATTTTGTGGCCATGTCTGTGAACAAAACCTCTTTAACTAAGATGCTTGCTCCGGGGATAATTTGCACGTCGCAAGGGCACAATTGAGGATTCTTCGTACCAGATGCCAGCTTTGCCACATAATCTGCTTCCATATTATCCACTCGAGGTATTTGCATGATTTCAACCTTACACCCCATATCTTCACATGCTGCCATCAAGCGTTTAACCAACTCGTGATATTTTTTCATTTTAGAGTACTTCGTCTCGTATGAATTGCCAATTTGGCTTGTGGCTAGTTACGTATCACTCTTGATTATTGCCTTATCAGCCCGAATTACTTTTGTTATCCGTAACCCGAAAAGAATTGCCTCATACTTTGCGGCTTTGTTGTATGCATCAAAACCAAGCATGGCTGCATGGCGGAAAGTGAGGCCGTATGGCTTCGAGTGAAAAATCCTATCCCAGAAGATTTCTTGTTCGCACTCCCATCGACAAAAATTTCCAAGTGTTGGGGACCTCTTCTATTTCTTCAGACGGAGGTATCTCTATCGTGAAATCTGCCAAAATTTGAGCTTTCCTCGAAGTTCCGGGCTCAAACCTTACATCAAACTCAGTTAGTTTAATTGCCCATTCAGTCAGTCTTCCCGAGGCCTCACGTCGAGATAATACCTTTCTGAGTGGGGTGTATGTTCTTATAATGATGGTGTAAGTGAGAAAGTAAGGCCTCAGTGTTGAGTGTGATTTGTGCCTATAAAATCAAGGGTTTTCTATAGAGTTTTTGTGCTTAAATTGTGTTTCGAACAGCCTGAGATTGTTCTTTAGTGCACAAGTTCAGCCTGTGCTCCCGAATAGTCTGCTTGTGCCCAGTTGAGTCAGAACAGCTTGAATTAAGGGGGAATCTCCAGAAATCTGGTCAAATATCCTTTGGTGATCACATGGCTTCGGGTTTGGTGGTTTGGGGAAGAGAAAAAGAGAACTTTGGAGCTATTAGAGAAGACATTGAAGAATGGAGTTTTGTCCTCTTGTGCTTTTGTCTTTTCTGCATGTTGGTTTGTCTTACTATGAAGTTGTCTTTTTCTGCTGGAACAACCTGCCCAAGAACAGCCAGGTTCCAAGGAGCATCTTTATTTGTTTATTGCTTTCTTTTCTTGTATAAATACCCTTGCATGGGTATTGCTTTCAGATTATAATTAACATCCTTAGAATCATTTCCTTTTAGTTTAGTTTCAGTTTTAGTAGTAGCAGTTGTAAGGTCTCTCTGAGACCAGGCAGCATCATGTTCCTACTTTTCTTATTATTGATTTTAAGCATGACTATGAGTGAGTAGTCACTCAAGGTGGAAAGTCAGCCTTCCGGCTGGTGGTTGTAAGCATATCTTTTCCCTATTGTGAATGAAGTCATGTTTGTTTTCCTTGTTCAATAGAATTTCCATTCATATGCAAGACTCGCGAACTTGTATTCTCAGTTGTTGATGTTGTAGGGACCAACTCGGATCAAGCGATAGATAAACTATTGAACACGTATATTTTATACCGGGACCAATAAGGATAAGATGTATGCTAAGGGTTCTTATTTATAATATGCTTCTTGTGCTTAATGCTTGTGCTTGTGTAATATAATGGAAACTAATTTTACATAAGTATAGAGAATCTTGGGAACATGTGACTATCTGACGTGAGTGAATATAGTGAAGATACCCTAGATCTATAATAAACATGGTTGATTTGTATGAATGAATTGTGTGCTTGATTACCATCAGTTCTGGCTGTGCTCTACACCTGCTTGTTTTATATTGGTTAAATCCATTTAAGCATTGTATCATCAGTACTGCAATTAGTTTATATTTAGTTTATAGTAGTTTAGAAATTCTCAAATCAATTAAGCACAACCAGCCGACTGTTCTATTTCTGAAAAAGAGACCAGCTTGAGACTGTTCTATCCCTGTGGAGACGATAAACTTATCACTTTATTACTTGTCTAGTGTCATCCCACTCATTTGTACACAACACTCAGCTTTTAAGAAGCTATGTATACCCCGTATGCAAGCTTTTCTAGCTTAGGATACCTCGTTTCTGCTCCCCGCGAGACTCTAATCTGCGTTTTTCCTTCATCTTCATCTATGACAAGCACCATTCCTACACAATATTCCCCTACATTGATGTATAAGTACAACGGTTACAAGTTGGCTTAACAGGGGAGGCGAATCTAAGAACGTTTTAAGTTCTTCAAAGGACGCCTGCCAGTCCTCAGTCCGTTCAAAATTATTTGCTTCCTTTAGACTCTGATAAAATGGCATACATCTCCGTCCAGAATAAGAAATAAAATGCCCTATTGCGTTGACCTTCCCATTTAAAACATGTATATCTCGAATGCATCGAGGCAGCTTCATGTCCATAATGGCTTTGATCTTGTCCGGGTTTGCTTCAATACCTCGCTCCGAGATCATAAATCCTAGGAACTTCCCTGAATTAATACCAGACGTACACTTTTCTTGACTCAATTTCAATCAATTATTCTCGTAGCATTCGGAACACTGCCTCAAGGTTAGCTGCATGATCCTCTGCTTGCTTGCTTTTCACGATCATGCCATCTACATAAATTTCTATGTTTCCCCTAATAATGTCTTTGAACATTTTATTGACCAGCCTTTGGTAGGTGGCCCCAACGTTTTTAACCCAAAAGGCATAACTTGGTAGAAATAGGTTCCTTTCTGTGTAATGAAGCTAGTCTTCTCCATATCTTTTTCGGCCAACGGAATATGATGATATCTCTCTTTGGCGTCGAGGAAGGAGTACACCTCGTATCCCGCTGTAGAATCCACCAACATATCAATACATGGGAACGGATAAAAGTCTTTTGGGCATGCTTTGTTGAGGTCGGAGAAATCCACAGACATTGTCCATTTTCCATTGGCCTTCTTTACCAGCACCAATTCGATATCCACTAAGGATAGTGAACTTCTTTGATACGACCGTACTATAAGAGCTTCTCTACTTCCCCTTTGATGAATTGTTGCCGCTCCAAACCTTGATTTCACTTTTTCTGCTTGATTGGAGCGTACTCAGGGTCAGCGTCGAGCATATGTTCCATTACTTCCCTAAATACTCCAATGATATCTACTGATGACTAAGCGAAAGCATCCTCGTTTTACTTGAGGGCATCGATATTGGAGGCTTCCGCTGGCTCTCACAATTCTGCTGAAATTTAAACTGTTTTACCCTATGATAGATATATCATTTCAATGGGATCAACTTGCTCAGCCCTCTCATTTTCTTCTGCTATAACATTGCTTTGTTGTGGAACGATGCCCAAAGAGGCCATGAAGGTGTGCCTCGTGACGACATGACTTCCTAAGGCGACAACCATTCCCTTCTCTGTGGGGATCATCCAAGATAAATCCCAAATCAAGACTAGCCCTCGAGATGCCGAGATTAAAGGTCTACCGATAATTACATTATAGGCTAAGTTGCTATCCCCAACTAAGAATTTTGCCTCGATCTTCCATTTTGCTGCGGTGTTCCCTATTTCGACCTGAAACTAGACTTCACCCAGCAGAGGTACGGGATGTCCACAAATTCGAACAAGAGGAGAGCTGGTAGGTTTCAATCTGCTTGGTTCCATCTCTAAAGCTTCAAAGGCTTTCCTGGAAATAATGTTAGCTGAACTCCTGGTGTCGAAGAGCGCTCGTTTCACTGTAAATCCTTTAATTTGCAATTCTATCACCAGAGCATCATCATGAGGATCAACTGACCTCCCTTTCAAACTTCCAAGATCAAAAGCACTTGC
The DNA here is from genome assembly GCA_028411795.1 of Euphorbia peplus. Classification (NCBI taxonomy): domain Eukaryota; kingdom Viridiplantae; phylum Streptophyta; class Magnoliopsida; order Malpighiales; family Euphorbiaceae; genus Euphorbia; species Euphorbia peplus. Next base: position 20,761,031 of record CP110844.1, read on the forward strand.
AATATCATCAAGCCCCTGTCTTTCTTCATAGACTTTTCGTTTCTTGGAACTGCGATCAAAAGAAGTTCCTCCAACGATCATGTTTATTACTCCTCGAGGACGACGCTCGCCTTCCTTTTTTTTAGGGGACTGCTCTCTATGTTTCTTGATGAATTTATCTAACTTCCCCTTCACGGCCATTTTGTCTAACTCTTCAGCCATCATCTCACAATCCTCGGTGTCGTGACCTTCTATTCGGTGAAAGTCTCAATACTTGCCATTATACTTATACCTTCCATTCGGTGTCGTGACCTTCCATTCGAACGATAACGAATGCGTTCCTTTTCTTTTTCTACCCAAAACAGAACCTCTCTTCTTGGAGCATTCAATGGGAGACGGTCCTTTTGATCGAAGGGACGCCGTTCATGCCCCTTGTTTCTGTCCCAACGCTCTAAGGCCTTATCTGATCCCCGACTGGCATACCTGTGTTGACCCTGATCTCGATCTTTCCCTTCACTTATTGTAACATCCTTAAACCCTAACTTATAGATTTGTTAGATATATATATTTACACTTCTCCATAAGACTACATTCAGATTAATTTCAATTACAAACAAGTTTTACACACAAACCGCGATTAGTAGGCGATTAGCGATGTGTTAAGCCGTAATGAATGGTTAGTGAGAGTGAGTTGAATTAGTACACATATCAATTGAAGAGAAATGGACTCAAGTGATTCAATTAGAAGTATGGAGGGTTGATTGTGAAGTTTGGAAGCAAGCACCTCACTTAAGCATGAGGTGTCACTTCTTATAAAACAAAAACCACCTCATTTCTTTATACAAGCTCTTGAATTCGTTTCAGCAACAAATCTGAACCAAAAACCTCCCTTAAACTTCCATTTTCAAACCCTAAGGACCCAAACGAAATCCCATTCAATTCCAACCATTTCCAAGGCAAACAAGTGGAGATAGGAAGCATACCAAAGGAAAGGCATCAAGTTAAGGTTTGTAAGTTGTTTTAGCATAGTTTCCATGGATTTGAAGTGCTGAAAACCCTAATTATAGTTATGGGATTGATTATAAATGAGTTATGGTGATTTTTGTGGTGGATTGGTGTTGTTTGAATTGGTTATGTGTTGTTTTAGTGAAAGGTATGCATAAGGTGTCAAAGGCTGAATTGTAGGCAGTTCTCTTCAGTCACCTTATGGCCTCGTTTTCATCATGATAGAGATTAAATTGGAAAACACACAAAGAAGAAACCATTTAGCCCTATATGTTGGCTAGATTCCTATAAAATATGAGTCTCTAATTCATTGTGTGGAAGAAGTTAGCTTGGTGTGAACATTACTGCCTCGAAATGGAATTGTATGTGAGGCAGCAATCTTGTGATGGTCATTTGAGGCTCTTATGCTCATATTTATGGAATCCATATTCTTACAAAGTTGTTTATAACATGTGGAAGTATGTCCCTGTAAACTCGTTTGTGTAGAAAGTGTGTGGTTTGAGAGAATAATTGACATTAGTGTGTTGAGTAGAAAGCTGGGTAGTCTGTTTTCTTGGCAGAAATAGAACATAATCGTTTGGCTTGCCATTTATGATCCAGGGATGATATTAATGTGATTTTTGGATATGTTCAAGTTATATATGTCTAGTTTCAGTAGCAACAAGAATCAGGGTATTTGTGTAAGTATTGAGAGAGTTATGGCAGAATCTAGGCACATAGGTCATATGAACAACTAAGACTAAAGAATGAAGTTTAGTCTATAATGTGAAGCTAGTGAGTTGTGAGAATCATATGTCATGCATAAGCATACATTTCCATATAGTTTAATTGAGTCTAATTGTACGATTTTATGTGATATTAGGAGGACAAGGTGCAAGTGAAAGAGCACCCGAGCGTGTTGAATAGATCTCATCGAGTGAACGGTAAGCATAGTGCTTATATGTGTGTATAAATGTAATGTGATTGGAACTTGTTGAGTATGGAACATGATTGATTCTGATGTGAATATGTGATATATGATATGTGTTGGTTTGTGAAATGTTGTGATGATTATGGAATGTTGTGATGGTTGTGAAATGTGGAGATGGAACTATTGGTGACATTGTGAGCTGTATGATTGATGTGTGGATGGGATAATGAGTAATGAGAAAGGATTGTGAGCATGCTTAAGTGAAATATGTTAAATGGTCCATGTTGTTGAGAGTGCTATCCGAAATTTGGAGCCGGAAGCACAGTGTTGAGATATATCCGTAGCGGACTGCGTGAGTTGAGTTTTACTCCTCCACAGGTGATTGTATTCCGATATGTGAGACGGAATACAGAGTGGGCCCACGGACCATTTTACATATGTCATTTAAGTATAGCAGGGCCCTAATTGATTAAATAATGACGAGCATTATAAATGAATTGTGCGTGTGACTGTGTAGTGAGATTTATATGCAATTAAATTGATATTGATGATATAACTCTACTTGTATTCTTTCACGTTATATTTGTATACATATATGGCTATATGTTTATTGAGTAGGCAGCTCACCCCTTGCCACCATTTTTCAGGATAGTGGAGTTCTTTTTGTTAGGATCGCACCGGCAGCGATAGTCCGTTCTCACCTATGCATTTTGGAGCATTTTGAGTGTATTTTGTTTTGTATATTTCATGTATAAACGAATGACTGAAATATGTATTGTAAATGACAAGTGATGTATATAGTTTGATATGTAAAGAATGATGTGTATTTATATGATATTAACTATCTACGTGATTTCTTTTATTAAATATGAGATTAAAATTAAGATTTCAATGGAAATTTGAGATCATTATTTTATATGAAAATGACTGAGACTTGAATGTATACGTGGAATTGTTGTTATGTGACACGTAATGTGATCCCAGTGAGGGGGTTACACTTATGCCTCTTTTTATTCAAGGGATCCTCTTGGTATTTCGGATTGTTAGTCAAGATTTGAAGCGATAAATCTATGTTCTTACAATTGTCTACCATCGCCTTGCTTATAGAGATTATGATCAATGGTTCCACCTTCAAAGCTACCTTATGGAAACGAAGTAGATACTCCTCGAGAGTCTCTGTTTCTCCTCGATACACCTTTTGTTAGATCATCGAATGTCTTCTGCTCGGGGATCGATGTCACAAAGTGATCCAAAAAAAGAACTCGATAGTTGGTACCAACTAAGGATACAACTAGGAGCCAGTGTGCCATACCATTGGGCCGCCGTGTCCCTTAAATTTGTTGGAAATAGATTGCAAATGATCGCGTCCGTCATTCCTGTAGTTTCAAAAAGAGTTCTCCCAGAACCTTTCACGTACAACAGTGGGTTTAACTCGCCATTATAAGTTGCTTAGACAGGGTACCGAAATCCGGAGGGAAGGGGCGCCCTCAGAATTTCAGCACACAATGGGCTATTTTTGTCTTGAATTGGTCCCTCGTCATCTTCATGTTGCCAATAATTTCCTCGTCCACCTCTTACCTTACGACGATGACCTTTTCCAGCATGCTCGATTTCCTTTTGTTCCACCAAAGCCCTGGCTACCCCTGCTTTCACATCCTGGTCGTACTGCTCTGTGATACGTTTATTATGGCGTATCCTTTCTTTAGTCTCCGGGCTATTTCTTGAATGCCCCGTCGTCTTATAGCAGGAATCTCTGTGGAGTCTGAGCCCTCGGGGTATTTGAGGCGCTTGATCACCAATGGTGAAACCGAACGGTGCTTGTGCTTGTACCCTTGCTTTGGCCTCGGAGGGGGGGGGGGGGGCGGGGTGATCCCTCGGAACTCCAGGATAAACTACGATAAGGGGTTTCTTCTCTAGTGTACGATCGTTCGTGTCTACTAATCGAAATTGCTTGATTTCCCTCTTGACGTCTACTTCTAGATCGCTTTCCCTCTCGAGGATGATCCATGGTAGGTTTCTCCCCGAGTTTTGTTAACATGTCTTCTAGAACTTGAATGGTAGCCATTGCTGCAGCATTGGACATGGCCAGCTGAACTGCTACTCAATCGAGCCACCTTCTGTCTTCTGGGTCTGTCATTCCAGCCCATTCGTTCATCTTGATGAACGTGTCGTCATCCATTGGAATTGGATGGTCTTCGTTAGGGATATCCTCATTATGAACTGACATCTTGAAGTCAGTCCACGTTCACCGCACCAATTTTTTACTTGGTAAATGTAACTTGCTTCCACGTTAGCTAGAGTTTCCTGAAAAATAGCAAACGTTAGCCTAAAGGGAGTTGTCGACAGGCGACCCCTCTCCGATGCTAAAGTCAATATAGAACTTGATCGGAAAGATTAAACTCAGAGCTTGAGTTGTGTGAAAACGTACCTTGAAATGTATAATTACCATGTATTTATAGCATGATGATTAGCCCTAATCCTACTCAGTCTTAGGACTAATCTAGGCGGTGATCCTGGAGCTTGCCTATTGTGAATAAGAGACTAAGTAGGAAATAGAATCCAAGTAGGAGAAAGAATCTCTGGAATAGTTTGACTTGTCAACGCACGTCTATGTGATGACTCTTTGACCAAGTCATCTAGGCCTTCGTGGCCTCGTGAAGCTATCCCATTGGTCCATGTAAGCATACGAAATATATAGTATGCTAACAATTATAACTTATAATAGAAAAGTGAGGGAAGAGGGATGTTCAGCAAATGATAAACTCTTTTTTCATGCACTCTCCAACCACTTGCTCCCCAATGGTGGTGCACTCGAATCTTTTTTTTTCATGCACTTCAAAGCACCACCATTGTGGATGCTCTTAGCATTTTGGGTTCATGATTTTTCGTCTAGGGTTTATTTTTAAGGTCTAGAGTTTTTATTTTAGGGTACAAAATTTTATATAAATTATAAATTAAGAAATTTATTATATAGTATTAAATTGTTATTGGTTGAGATTAAATGTATAAAAAAATTATAAGCTTGACATACCATGTCATTCATACACCTAGCATACAATAAAATTTATCTTATTTATGATAAAAAAAAGGAAAAAGTTTTGAAAAAATGCTCGTGGTTTCCAATTTTTGCAAATGAAGGTCTGTGGTTTCAGTGTTTGCAAATAAATGTACGAGGTTTCATTCCGTTAGCAAATAAAGGTACGGTCACTAACACCATTTATTTTTGGTGACGTGGCACTTTGACCACAATTTGACCAAAGAGTAATTTCGTCATTTACAAAAAAATAAAAAAAATAAAAGTAAAAGAAAATGCTTGTGGTTTGGGTAAATTGTGGTCAAAGTGCCACGTCACCAAAAATAAACGGTGTTAGTGATCATACCTTTATTTGCTAACGGAATGAAACCTCGTACATTTATTTGCAAACATTGAAACCACATATCTTCATTTGCAAAAATTAGAAACCATAACCATTTTTTTAAAACTTTTTAAAAAAAAGAAAAAAGAAGAAGGCACATTAATTTGTATAATAATTTAATAAAGATAAAGAGTCAACCACGTTATCATGAAAATTGAAAAGTTATGCAACAAAGCAATGTGTCCTTTTCCAAGAAAAGATGAATCCTAGATCTTCACACCCAAAGCTTTAAAACTTCAAATTAAGGCACTTGCTTGCATCCAAATTTTCCTATCTATTTTTCTCACTTAGCTTTTTTATTTTTTATTTTCACATAATGGTACTTGCATTTTTCGGTTTATGTTGGAACAGTTTCATTGTTTCACCTTCACTTGGTGATGTTAAATTTGGAATACTTTGAGGAAAATTGATAATTAAGGACGCATAGTAAATAATTTTACCATTTTAATTAGTCCGTGTATGCATTTTAGTTTTGATATACTTTACCCATTTATTTGTTTGGATACATTGTTTTCCTAGATTTAAAAATCTCAAAAGTGGATTTTCTCTTAACAGTCTTGTTTATATGACATATGAGTTTGAATCATGATAATCCATTTATTAAAATTTCAAATAAAGGTACATTATTATACCATGTATTTTGTAGGTCCATAATAATTGACGTATTATATGTTTTATTGTCTTAAATTTTCAGAGTATGGTGCAATGCGTTGGAAAAAATATGTTAATATAACATTATTAAACATTATTTTTATTTTATGTCATCTTTGAGGAATAATATATAAGATGTAAAGTGGTTATTATAATGATGTTTCTTCGTAAACCTATTGTATGACATGTGAGCTTTCTAACGCTATAATATACACTCAAAACGAACTTGTGATGAATAAGAAATTTAAACTCAAAGATGAGTTTTTGATATGAGTTTAAGAAAGTAAAACAATTCTCATCTTACATCACTAGTTTAGAGCAATGTTCTAAAAATCGCTATGCGGCCGCGGCGCGGTCAGTGACCCAAACGATGAATCGGGGATTAATCGGGGATGAATCGGTTTTGTATTTTTTTATTTTTTAATTATTTTAAATAAATTATATAAATATTTTTTAGAAAAACATAAAAACCCATATTAGAAAACAAAAAATATTTACCAAACTACCGAAAAATAATAACTATTTTTGTCCAAAATGATAATAATACATATACCAAAATGTCGACAAACATAAATATTTCGATGTTTATTACATTAATATTCTAAAAAAAACAATTACCAACAAATTAAGGTAACATATTTAAATGCTCTTATTCAACCATATCTTGCTCACCAAATTCATAATTTTCAATTTGCTGCTAGTTAAAATGTGCGTGTATGAGTATTTTAAGGATTTTTTGTTTATTTTGTTATTTTTAAAGATTCATTATTTAATTAAAATTATATGGACCATTTTTATTTAGGCCAATTTTTTTTTAATTGGGCTAATTTTTTCTGAATCGGTCATAAATCGGTTCTTAATCGGTCATAAATCGGTTGACCGATTTAAAACGACCTATTTACTAAAATCGGTACGGTATACTCGATTTTACCGATTAATCGCCGATGAATCGGTCAACTCGGCCGATTTTTGGAACACTGGTTTAGAGGCAACTTTAATGGTTTATAAGAGAGAAAACTTCTAAAACATTCAAACTAATAATCATGTTATGCTCTAAGCTCTACGCGCGGAAAGGCTGCAAATCCAAGCCCATCGAGTTGGGACGCACCGACACAATGTCGGCATCGCGAATGTCCCTCAACACTAGCAAGACGTTCTCCAAATAATTGTTTCATTTGACCAAATCACATGATAAATAAATGATTGATTTGCATTAAATTGATTGTAATCAGGCTAAAATAATATTTTTCTCCTTATTAGTAATTCTAATTTTTTATTATATTCATTAAATAGAAATACTTTTCGGCATTGAAAGTTTAAAATGACAAAAAGAAAAATGTAGTTAATATAATATTAAACTAATAAATTGTAAAGTAAAAAAATTGTGTTGAAAACAAAACATAAAAATAATATGAAATAAGTTGGAAGGAACCAATTAAACTAGTAATTAAAGTATCGTTTTTTATATTAAATTTTGACCATAACAAAATTTGGTCCTCACAATTTTTTTGAAATATAGAGATGTTGTATTAAATTTTTTTTTTATTACTGATATTATGTTAAACTGATAATTAAAACTCAACAATACTTTTTATATATTAATATTTGATACTTTTTAATGCAAATGTTCATTAAATTGAAAAAAATAATTCTAATACCATGTTAAAGAATTAAATTAACTCAAAACTGAAATTGATAATTAAGATTTAATACCATTTTTACATTAATATAAAAAATTTACATCATAGTAGGGGCTTATATCCAGCTGGTCATTAATAGAAAAGTCGATTAGATATTACTTATTTGCCCCACTAAAAGTATATTTTTTTAAAGAAAATTTCTAAGTTAAAAACATGTTTTCCTCTTAGCACACCTCCTCCCTTTCTCCCCCGTTTTTAATTGTCATTAGAAGTGGCGACGGAAGCCAAGGCAGTGGCCACTAACGATGGCGGCAGGACTAGCGGTGACTGTGAGAGTGGAATTTGGCGGCAATTTTTCGGCGACACGACGAGTAACAAAAAAAGGTTTAATCGAATCCGGAAAAAATGAACATACGGAGAGGTAGGCGCGGTGCGAATTGTGGAAAAGCTCTACAGATTAGTTTAACTTGCTGAATAAATAATGTGCATTGTTTGAATTAGTCGTTTATTTGATTTTATATAGCTTTTAACTACAATTATTTTTTATAGTTTAGGTTATTTAATTCTTAGATTATAATTATAAATTTTATGGTTTAGGTTATTTAAAATTTCGTTTTCCTTACTTTGATTTCTTATGGTTGCACGGATTCAAACTCCATGCAACCATACGTCAGCAAAGAAATAGCCGTGATGCAACCATTTGGTGGCATGACGGTAGCTTCAGTGCCACCGTAAGACCGAACGAAATTTTCTTCTGTAAAACACTTCATCTTCTGCTTGAAATGTTTGAGTTTCGAGTTTTTGCTTCATCGAAATTTAACTCTTATTAGTACACTTTGTAAATTTTTAGCGAGATCCGTGATTTATCCTAAGCTTAAAAGTTGATAACCCTACTTAAACTTTTCTCTTACAAAAAAAGAAAAGAAAGAATGATGGACTTTAGAGATAGAATTGCGGCTATGTAAACAAAACAAAATCATATCATATGGATCACTTTAATTTGTTTCTTGTTATTTGATTATCGAAAATAGAGTCTACGTGTGGGAACAATGAGATCCACGCTTTGTTTTTAATAAATAGTAACATGCAGCCTAATTAACATAATTTCTTGGAGTAAATCAAGGGAAAAAGTAAGTATTATGAGTATGATTGTGTGGCTTCTCTTGTTTTCTTTCATTTCACATTCGGACACATATTCTCATACTTGTGATCTTGTGCATTAATGCTATTTATTCCAGCTATTAATATTCCTTTATGTTGTCTTTAAGCCACCCTACTACCTCTATCTTCTACCTAATTTTAGTCTATATAAAGTCAATAAAGTGTTAAAAAGTTTTCAAGGGGTAGTGTAAATTTATAATCATGTTATATTTAGGCTTAAACACCTATTTGCCCCTTGTGGTATCTAAAATATTGTCATTTACTCCCTGTGGTATTATTTCGTTACATTTGCCCCCTGTGGTATCCTAATTCGTCACATTTAGCCCTTGAATGGATGGAAAGATAAAATATTTGTTATCTATTGGCACATGTTACTGTTTGACATATGAACATACCACATACCACATAACAACTCAATTTGATTTATTTTTTTGATAATTTGCAATGGATCTTAAACAAATAGAGATGTCAATTGAAAATACACTTAGACTTTTGTTAGAATTAAACATGTCAAGTGACATGTTCATATATCAAAATAGTGGCACGCGACAATACGAGTCAGAAATGCTATATTTTCATTTGATGAAGGACCAAAAGTGACGAATTTGAATACCACAGGGAGCAAATATTATGAATTCAGATACCACAGGGGGCAAATGTGACAAAATAATACCACAGGGGACAAATGACAACATTTTGAATACCACAAGGGGCAAAAAAGTGTTTAATCCTTATATTTATTGACAAAATCGGGCATGATTATATAGTTATGTCAAATTTATTTAAACTAATTAATCTGCTAATTTAATATATTTTGATAGACCATGCCTAAAAATAGTTATCTTTCGATGATATTTTTAGGAAAAAAAAATGTATTTTAAATCAAAACTTTATGTTTTGTACAGCAACCAAGAATATTTTTATAGTTTATAAAAATGAAACTTACATACAACAAAATAATGTCCCCAAGAGGATGGGCCGAATGCTAGCCTTTGTATTGATGCTAGGAATGAAAAAAAAATCATGGGAAAAAGCTTGTTTATGTTGGAATTTGTCAGAGGATTTGATGTATTTGCGCAGTGGAATTGCACACCAAATCCTTAAATTCGTAATTGTAAGCACTGATTTTCGAACCCTATAAGCAAAACTATTTTGAACTCCTCGAACTGAAAACCGAAGCAAACGCCTGTACTTGTTAGGGAACGGAACAACTTTCTAGAATCATAACTCACTCATCCCACGTGTCATTGACACGTAAAATAGCTTTTCAAGTCTCTCAGACAAACATCCATGCAGTTCTGCTCAAAATAAAATTCTGCCACATAGGAATCAGCACATAGTCCAAATTGGAAGCCAATTTATACCCCTTTAGGGTCCGAATTAGAAAAAACTTAAAATATGAGCTTGTATGAAAAAGTTATTGCAAAATACTAAAGTCTGTCAAAACAAAACTGCATTGCGCTAAGTCTGAGACCATACGGTCTCCATCCCTAAAACAAAATCGTACAGTCTCCATCCCAAGAACCGTACGGTCAGCTTACATGTCCATACGGTCCTTATCCTTATCCTCCACGTGTCAGAAAAAGCCAAACGACTAAAAAGGCCCGGTCGGGCCTTTAGGTAGGCCCGTCTGAGATCTATATCTAGATCTCAGACGGGACTCGGTCTCCATAAGGGGGACCGTATGATCACCCTTCAGTGACCGTACGGTCTCCACTAATTCCTATATAAAGAGGCCGAATTCCTCATTCATTCCATAAACAAATACTTTCTTCCCCTTTTTCTCTCTCGGTTTTTGAGTGATTCTTGACCCGATAAGTTGCATCTGATAAGTCGCCTCTGATAAAAGTTACGTTAAGTCGCCTCTGATATAAAGAATCGCTCAAATCTCGAAATTCTGCCTCCATAAACATCTGCTCCCTAAAAGTCCTCACGACATAAACAATAATCCCGTCACCAACCAATATCTAAGTCATACTCATTTCCTATTTCACAAGTCCAAATACATGCACTGGTCTTAGCCCCACAAAGAGCAAATGCAGTCTTTCAAGTCCGAAGGATTCCCCCGAAACCTTTCCTATCAGTCACCAGGAATACGCCCCCCTCCGTTCTTCGACGAGTACTAGCTTGCAAGCATCCCACTGGCACGCAACGAGGGTAAGTTTCTGAGGATTTTCACTGTGTCACCCTACGGTTTACCGTAGAAATGTTTGTGTATTTTAAATATTTTGTGCAATAACAATAAATACTAGACAATAATGAATTGGGTTGCATTAAAGATCCTCTAGGGCCTAGAATGTCGGAACTAATAAGTTGTATCCACGAACTCTAGTTTTCAAAATAATTGGTATATACACCGGTTCGTACATTTTTCCAGTCGGCCGGGTGGCGACTCTAGTCAAAGAAGGCTAAAGCCGTTATGAGCGCCTGTTTCCGCTCACAGTAGCTTGTCTTAGGACTTGTCCTTCATTTGTTTTTGTATTTCTTGTGAATGTTTTGTTTATTTCTTCTTACTTTTGTAAGGATGTTCTTTTCTGAAATACGAATTCCTGACTTCATGACGTGATTTATGTTTCATTATATGTACTTAACATGCTTATGTATTTGCCTGTTGACTTTGAACTAATAATGAACTCTAATAAGTTTGATCTTAAGCTTTTGACTAAGTTAAAAACAGATCTATGGAGTTTACCATTTACACACAAATGGGGGAATTATGTCATTCAGAGGCATTGAGAAACATAAATATGTGGGAGTTACTTTTTAAACTTATGTATTTGTTTAAGTAACTAACCCTTCTGAACCACGTTTGTCCATAACCAAAATGAGGAGAATGATGAACCCTATGTGTTTTGGTTAATTAGTCCAAACTGTTTCAGAAGATACTAAATACATACAAACTTATCTACTTATGATTGCTAACAATTTTCTTTAAGTATTTGTATAAGTTTTACTCAGCATGTGTTAGGAGAATAGAAGACTGCTTTTATTTTTACTCAAAAGACCAAGCTTCATCACCCAGAAGATTACATCTCAGAAGTTGGAAGCCCGGTTCTGAAGGTATCACTCAGAAGTTGTTCAAGCTTCATCTCAGAAGATCAAGACTCAGAAGCAAATCATCCCATTAAGTTGTTATGAAAGAATCATTCAATGGAGACAGAAGGAATTAATGTGTTAACGGTTTCAGAGGACATATCACATATGTCCTAGAGCATTTAATGCACATGTCAACTGCATTTAATGCTAAGCGCCAAAATTCAAAAAGCTGCATCCAGCGCGCCTGTAATGTTCACTAAAGAACAAATCATGTTTGTTCCTTGTCTACCATTGGTTCAACTTAATGAAGAAGTTTTCCAGCTATCCTTATCTTCATAATAATTTATATCATTTGGATTAAAAGACAAAGATAACGGGAATCAAATCCAGTACTTGAAGACCGTTTGAAGAACAAGACAGTGTTACGGCTACAACTCTATATCTCCTCAAATTCAAGATTCAAATTGTAGCAACGGTCATCTTCAAGTCCTATATACAATAGCCAAGCTTAACCTATGTTTACACGCGAGTTTTGAGCATTCTTAACGCACTGCAATTTCTTGAGAAATACAGAGCATTTCCATTCTTTCTCTTTTCTTATTTCATATTTGTAAAAGTGAGAGAGTGGAGAAAATACAAGTTCATAATATAATTGTAAACTGATATCGTCTGTGATATTCAGTTAGTTGAGAGAAAACCACTTGAGGTTTGAGTTGGGTGAGAAATCCAGAAAACAGAGTATAAGTTTTTCTCGCGAAAATCCTTTAACTCTCTCTTGCTTCCGGCTATGCTCTGTGTTTAGGGTGTTCTCTGGTTTATTGGGTTTCTAAGAATCAACGTTACGTCTTCTACTGAAGCCGAGTATCGTACACTTGCCACTATAGTGCATTCGAGCTTGGTTATAAATTGTTCTACATGAGCTCGACTTCCTTTTGCCTCACCTACCATGACTTCTTTGTGACAACATTCGAAAACTTATTGAACTATTAATCATGTCTTCCACCATCAAAGTAAGCATATTGAAGTGAATTTTTACTTTGTTCGTGATAGGGTTTTGAAGCGTTTACTCCATGCTAGATTAAGTAGCATATATTACGACCAAACCCTTGTCTAAGGATCGTTTTCATATATTGTGTTCCAAGTTGAGCATTTGTGCTTTCCTGACTCAAATTATGGGAGGGTGATAGATATTGTGATAATGGTATTTATGTAATATTGTATTATTAGGGTTACCTAGGGTTTGGTCACACATGTGTATATATACTGTTGTTTATACTAAATATAATTAAGTCGCCTCATATTCTTACGTACATATAGTTAGTAAGTTATAAATTTATTATGATAAAAGGTACTCCCTCCATTCCATGATATTTGTCATTTTGAAAAGTTAACTTTGTCCCAAGTTAACTTTGTCAATTTGGTCAATATAATCTATTATTTAACGTTTTACATTTCCAATAAATATTAAATGCGGTTTTTTAACTTTACCGTTATGATGTGTGGCAAGAAATTTGTCAAGAATTTAATGTATAATTATAAAAGGATAATATATTAATGTTAAAACATTCTTAATGCTAATTAATGAGTTTTATTTTTTATAACAATTAATGAGTTTTTTTAATTTTTGTATAGAAACGTCAAAAAACAAATAATATAAAACGAATGAATAAAATCTATGATTATTTTAGTTTACAAACAACAATTACTTAATTTTTTTTTATATCATTTGGGTAACTTTACGGTAATTAATCCAAGTAACCGACACTAATTACCAACAAAGTAATAATCAAAGCACACGTATATTAAAAAGCAAAAAATAAAATAAAATCACATTTGAAGACTATGAAATAATATTAACTAATTAAATAACCCTTAATTGATGTTAACAAGGCGGCATATCCGATGGCGGCTTTAGAACATGAGCTTGTGTGGTGTTACCATTCTTGATGATGAATGCCATCTGCATACCCCATGAGAAATGACGCTCCAAATGGCAGTGCATATACCATACCCCTTTTTCCATACATCAAATTTATTAGTCCCATCCCAAATAAATAATTAACTCATATCACAAATTTAAATAATTTTCGACTATATAAAGTTAGAGAAAAGATCATTTTATACTCATTAATCCTTCAAAAATAATTAAGGAGATATTTTGTGCTTCAAATTAGTTACTAATAGATCTTATTAAGAAAAAAAAGAAAGAAAGAAGCCAAGCACTATTTTCATTTTGAATAGCAAATACAAAAACCTTATCAAATTTCTTAATTGGAACAAGAAAAAAACATTAGGGCAAATTTCGAAAACAACCTCTGTGGTTACATCTTTTCCAAATAAAATTTTGTGGTTTGAATTTTGTTAATTCAAGGACTATGGTTTTTATTTTTTTTTGTAAACATATAGAATTTTGATCCAAACTATCAAAATGACATTAATTACATCCTAAAATTAATATATTAAGAATTGATAATATTTTAAGCAACTTTAAATCTTCAATTTTTTAATTTTAATGTCACGTTAGAGTTGTTTAGCCATGAGAGAGAAAGTAAATGTTTAGAGAGAGAAAGTTTCAAAAATTGTCATTTTTGAAAATCGAAAGTGTGATTACATAGTAAATGTCGTCTTGAATAATTTTAATTCTTGAATTTTTATAAACTGAGGACGTTAACTATCATTTTGGCCGTTTTTACTCATTTTGCCAAAATTGACAAATTATGGTCTTTGAATTGACAAAATCCAAACCACAGTTTTATTTAGAAAAAAAGAAACCACATGGGTTGTTTTTGAAATTTGCCCAAAACATTATGATGCTCTACATTTTATTCATTTAAACATAATTATCAAATCTAATTAATTAAATAAATATTTAAAGACTTCAAACTTTTAAAAACATAAACATTGTGGTTAAGATCTTAACTAGTGGTTGAGAATCTTCTTATGACCGAAGAAGTTAACAGTTCGAACAATATCCAAGTTTAAGATTTTTCTTTGTAATTTATTGTATATACCCAATTGCACATTTTTTAAAAAATATTTAAATATTAAGGAATTTTTTTTTTTTGACAAACATTAAGCTTTTGATTAATTTAAAAATTAGGTATATGTCAAATTCGGCTAAAACTGCACTTATTATTGTCAAACTATCAAAACACTATTAAAACCTCATTTCAAACTCCATTAGATGCAATTCAAAAGTTTTGTTATGTCAAGTCTATTATTGACAACTAAATATTATGTCAATATAAAGTTTACTTGGGTGATTAAAATTGATTGAGAATCTAACGTGTCAAATTAAACTAAAAGATTATAAATTTGATAGCAAAAATCAAAAGAATAAGAACTCTTACCAGGGTTATTGGCCTTGAATCTTATGGTAGCCCATCCATTTTTAGGGACAGCAATAGTATTTTGAAGTGGAGGATCAACTAGATTATACTTCAATGGATCTTTCTTTTTATCAAAATTATTCAACCCCCATCCTACCACATAGAAACTAGTTCCATGTATATGCATTGGATGATCAGTCCCCGCAAGTAAATTAGTCCCTTGAAACACAATCTCCACCGTCGAATTAAACTCCAGAACTTTCACTTGTATATCCCTCGTCGGCGTTCGATAAATAACCGGAATTTCATCTCCCGTGAAATTATAATAAACGGGAGGTTTGTCCGGAAACTCGTCGCCATAAATCCCACTAATGTTGTAATAATAAGCTTTAAGTATATCCATAGAAGTTGGAGGACTAAAACTTATATTATTCACACTAGCAGCAAGTGTAGTTGTGTTATTAGGGCTAGTAAATGAATTCATAGAAACCGTAAAAAATAACGGTGTAGTTATATTCGTGGGGACATCAATGGGATGATCGGAATCCGCTAGGCTTCGGAGGCGTCCCGTGAAATTTACGGACGAATTAGTGTCGTTAAAAGGCGGGAGGTAAGGCAGAAGAAGAGGTTGCTTTGTGTAGTTTTTTCGGGAGTATTGGAGAATGGCTGTGGTTGTAGTGTTGTCATATACTACACCAGCTGCACTGGAATAAACCCTAGAAGCAATGTAATATTGATTTGGGGTTTGGTTAGCATGTAGAAGAAAGTCAATGGTTTGACCAGGTGATATTGTTATGTAGTGTGATGTGAAGGGTTTGGTGTAGCTTCCATCAGTGCCGATGATTGTGAGGTTATGATTGGCTACGGAGAAGAACAACATATCTTGTAGAGCTGCGTTTATTAGCCGGAGAAGATAGGTTTTGCCGTGATCCACCGTAAGCTTGAATGTGTCTGCATGCATTTGAATAAATTATTTTACTTTATTGAGACAAGATATTTAAAATTATCAATTCCATATCAGAACATTAAAAAATCTCATATTTTGTAACGGTACACATTAATAGCAAAGCTTATTCAATAATGATATTTGTTAGATGTTTCTAAATTTTGTGTGTTATCTTGGTTGACTTCTCCTTCTTCTTGGAATAAGTCAAAATACAACCATGTATTTAGTTGGAATAATCATTTTGAGAAAGTTTCTCAAAAAAAAAAAATCATTTTGAGTCATTTAGAATATGTGATCATTTTGAGGAGGGATTTTAATATACTTTCGGAGCACGATGATGTGGTACTCCAAAACAATAAATGGTTGACATATGTGAATCAACCAATAAAATTTTAACGTGTAATTAATAAAAATTTATCTTTTAATTAATAATTTATATAAAATTCTAGACCTTAAAATAAAAACCCTAGACCATAAAAACTAAACCCTAGATCTTATATCATCAACCCTAAATACTAACATATATCACGTGTCATCAAATTATTAGACCAGAGTACCACATCATCCATACTCCAGAAATATTTTAAAATTTCTCCATTTTGACTTATCACTTCTCTTTTATTACTACTATAATTTGTCAGAATACATCTGGAATATTTTCTTACAAGAATTTGTGATAATCATATACTTTGCGCCTTGTTATTATTTTTTTAAAAAAAAGGTAATAATTTTTTTTAGAAATGAATACAATTAACATAATTGTACAAAATGTAAGGGTAAAAAGGAAAACAAATAGACAAAAGAAATTAAATATATCAAAAGGTTTAGTAATTTGAAATAAATAAAAAACAACAGAGCGTCTTATATTTCCGAATGGATAAAATATATATAATTCAATAGTTATCAAATATTTTTGGAGTAAATTATACCACTGGTATTTAACTATATCCACTTTTTTAAAGTGGTACCCAATAAAAATTCGTCCCAAAGTGGTGTACCCAAACTTTCGGTGACCTTGCAACCAAATCTAAAACCACCGATTGGTGATCGGTCAACACAAATTTGACCAAAGTCAAACGAAATTTCATTTTCTCGCATGCAAAAAATACAATTTTACCCTCTTTTCATCACTCTCTTCTTTTTCATGTCTGGATTTAGTGTATATTTTGATAAACACCAGCACATATAATCCAGATAATTAAAACAGTGAATAATATAAGTTAATTACCCTACATACCTGGCTTAGAGGAAGGATAGAGATGACCAGGCTGACCATTTATAGTGTAGGCATCAGAGATATTAGGATCCACTCCTGATCCAAGAAAGTCTTCATATAGTTTCCATATATCTTCCTTCCACCATTCTCCTGCATTTTCCATATGTCTTCAATTTTTTTCATTAAGATACTAAAATATAATATTACCACATGAGACCCTATTAAGGATGGTATTAACATGTATGTACCAAGAATAATCGGTGCTACGTCGTCAACATCAGGCTTCGGAAAAGGATAATTGGATCGATTTGCAGGATATACGACTATTCCACCATAGATGGTCGCGCGTGACCAATCACTATGAGCATGCCACCATAAGGTTCCTTCTTCGTCTGATAGTATAATCGTTTGACTGAACCTTCGTCCTGGTTGGATAGGGCACTGGGTGATATATTCTGGACCATCTGACCACGGATTTCTAGGTTGGTTCACGCCATGCCTACAATATGCAAAGGATGTTGTGACATGCTGATGATACTAAGATTTTGACATGATCGAAAATAAGTTAGCAAAGGATAGAAGTATACCAGTGAATGGTGATATTATGAGGGCTATAGTTGACTACGTCCACAACTAGAGTATCTCCTCTAGTAGCGTATAGCGTTGGCCCGGGATATTCACCATTTACGGTCATTATGTTTTTCGTACCACACAGCCTTGTGTATGGAACATCTTTCACCTACAAGGTCAATTTTTAGTTAAATCCAGTAAACACAAAGCTTAAATTTTCTTTTATTTTCAATTTTAAGCATACAATACATGCCAACTTTTACTACTTCAAATTCATTGTCAATTAATCTAGTTCAAATATTTATGTCAATACAGTTACTAAAATATAACTAACTTGACGAAAAGACTTGGAATTATGACATCGTTTCTTTGAAAGAATATTTTGTATTTTCAAATTTTTGGGAAATTTTAGGGTCACTTTGTTTTTCACAAAGTAACCATTACTTTGTTTTGTCCACCATTAGATCATGGGTTAAAACCTAATCTAATGGTGGATAGGACAAAGTACAAACAAAGTAGAGGAAAAACAAAGTGACCATAGCCTACACCCAAATTTTTTAGTTAAGAAATCTATTGTGTTCAAAAATAAAATATTTTTCATATTTTTGTCTTTATAAAATTACAATATATGTTCTGATGATAAACTGGAACAAAAGAAAAATGAAGGTTCCCACAAAAATGTAGTTTCAAGTTTAGAAAATTGTTTTTTTTTTTTTTCTCTAGGTCCATTTTGTAATCTAGCATATACAGTTAACTTATCTTCTTAAGCAAACGAAACCTTAATAAAATATTTTGCATTAATAATGTTTTTCGAAAAATATACTGAGCGTAGGCTTATATATTCGGATTTTAGATTGAATGTATAAGCTTACCTCGAAGGTATGGTAATGAACTAATGCTTGGCAAGTGAAAAATCTAGCAAGCATTGATACAAATAAAAATAATACATTATTTGACAACATTTTCTAATTAACAAAATATAAAATATGGTTTGAATTTGATATTAGATAGAGACGAAGAGCATGCATTCCATCTATTTATATAGACATTGGTAGTATAAAATGTTGGAAAATTCAATCTCCAATCATAATCAATGAACATTTTAAAGAACAAATTTGTTGACTTTTTAAATTAAATTTGGCATTTTGCCAGTCGTAATTTGTTATTACCCACTGTTTAAATATGTTTTTCATTTTGTATTATATTGAAAAAGAAAATAGAGTTACGAAACTAGCATTTTATAAAAATTCTTTCTTTTTTTTTGGAAATTTTATAAAAACCCTTCAGTATGGTACTTTTTTAGACTAAGGACAAAGGTGATCAATTACACAACCGTGTCTATGTTGACCAAACTTCAATTACCTAAGAGCATTTTTAGTGGCTCTATTTTGATTGTTTTAATACTGTTTAAGAAGATGAAAAACACTCAAATTGTTTCTACTTTCATTGTTCTGAATAAGTGGAGTTCTCAGAATTGAGAACAAGTACATAGATAATTTTCTATATTTTAATATTATATTAAGGGTCCGGCCACTACTTTTCCAACCTTTTGTTCAATAAAACATGATTCTATATTATATTGAGTTCACATGCAAATAAAATAATATTATAAATTTGAACACTTTTTTATATTTATGTTTTTTTTATTGTGCGGGTTCTATGCTTTAAAAGTTAACTTAAAAATTGCAACCACCAATGATGCTCTAACTCTGCATATATTTTTGTTTAGTTAATTTAATTTTGGAATTAGACATATATCCATGCAATTGTACGGGTTGAAAATTTGTCGTTGAATCTCTATATGTTGATCATAATTTTCAATTAATTCTTCTAAATATTTAAGCAAATTATTCCATTTAATTGATTTGAATTGCAGTGGCTTCAAGATTAGTGGCTCAAGATTATAGTATCGTATTCATCATCAAAGTTTCTATCAAATAATAATGAAAATGAAAATGAAAACTTCCTTAATGAGAGTCTACTGAATGAATCCATTGCTATTGATTAAACTATTAAATAAATGTAAATCAGATTATGAAGGAAGGTTCTCAGGTAACAATTTGTTTTTATAGAATGCATGTTTTGTTAAAAGGAGGCGAGCAGAAGATATAGGCCCTGTTATTTATGTATTTTCAGTAATTTATTTTAATTAGTTCAATTCAGTTCAGTTCGGTAGTGTTCAATTTAATTCAGCTCAGTTCAGTCTTAAAAAAATAGGGTCATAGTCACCAATTGAAACATGGCACATATCATAAATCTCCATGTTCTTTTGGCCTTTAGGGTCTTTGTACGGGATTCTGTCGGTTTTTCGTGAGGTTTTTCCCCCTTTTTATTTATCTTCTTGTTGTATCAATTGTAGAATAATGTCTAATCTATTAATACAAAGTTACTTTTTTATATAATTTTTTTCATCATATAATTTAGGGTTAAGGGACAAAAATGATCCCAACGTTTTTTATGAAGCACCAATTTGACCTCAACATACAAAATGGTATGAAAATGACCTCAACGTTTTCTATCTAATACCATTTTGACCCCATTAACGAAAAATGCCACATAAGCACATTCATTTCTTTAACAACTGCCAACTCAGTGCCACAACATCACAAAATAAAAATATAACATAAGGGACCAAAATGATCCCAAACGTTATTAAATCAGTACCATTTTGACCTCAATAACAAAAAGTTACATGTTTTACTAGTTAAATAATTTTTAACCCTATAAATGATCAATGATTTTCAACTTGTTCTAACTAACAACACACTGTTTAGTCTCATCATTTTCAAAAACACACGAATAGGTCCATAACGTTTTGCGAAACACACTGTTTAGTCCTTTCGTCTATTTCTGGTGACGAATCTGTTAGTCAAAATGTACTTCAGTCAACATCCAATGAAAGTGTTATTCACCCGGTGCCAATTATTTTTAAGTTCGATGTTGACTGAAATGCATTTCGACTAACAGATTGGTCATCAGGAACAGACGAAAGGACTAAGCAGTGTGTTTCGCAAAATGTTAGGGACCTATTAAAGTGTTTTTGAAAATGATGGGACTAAACAGCGTGTCTCGTAAAACGTTAGAATACTTTAAATTATTCATTCAAAAATAAATAATTAAGTAAATAGAAATTATGAGTAACTGACACATATATATTTAATATAGTAAAAGAAAGAAACACAACATTGTAACTCCTTTATTATATAGATATGGATTTAAAAGATTTTATTGACATCCATTGAGCGGGTATATACATGACTAATTATCGTATACTCAACTACAAATTTTATTTGCAAGGTATGCTATTGGTGTTCTTCTGTTCTGTTCCATTTAGATTTTTAACTAAAAGCAACCAATCAATGAATTAGCACGTAATTAACATACATCCGAATAAATGGCAATATAAATCTGCACTATTGTCTTTTTCACTTTATTGAATAATATTTTCCATAAATAAGTTGTTAATGAGCTAACTTCCAGCAATATATGACTGATAAGTCTTGAATTGTTTCTGCCATATCATCGTGTTCAAGTTTGCTTTCTTGCAATTTCAGACAAATCAAACATTAGGTCTATTTTAACTTTTTTTATTATTATTTTCTTTTTTCAAAATGTCATATTCCATCCAAAAGTTATATATATTAGACAAACTTTTATGATATTATTTATAGTTTCAGTTAGGATTAATATAAAATATGTTATTAACTAATAATTATTAGATATTAATTCAATCGTTTTTAGAATATGGTATAAATGGCTTCATTATAAGTGGTTTGAGATTTGTTAAAATATTTTTCGTTTGTTGATTAAATAGGTTATTTTATGAATGAAAGAGAGGTAATGGCTGTCAAGAAATGAAGACAAACATTCCAACTAGGTCGGTGTTTCAGAACTTCCAAACACGAAACTGATCCGAAACATATTAATTAAGAAAACGAAAAAAGTTATTACAAAGAAAGAATTAACTGAGGAAATTAAGCAAAATGAAAAATTGCTCAGTGTTGCATAAATAAAAAAATTAAAAGAATCAGAGGAAGCGGACTCGTGCCACACGATCCAAAGGTGTCGAACCTCCTAGGGAACAAATCCTGACCGTAAACGATGCAACTACACAGCAGAACTAGAACGACATTTAGCCCAAAGTCGATTCCACACTCTTTCCCAAGCAACAAAAATCACGTGTATGGCAACCCTCAATTCAGCTACAAAAGCAAACAAAGTACGGATGTAACAATGGGATCAACAGAGATCTAGATTTGTGTATTAAATTTTCTCAATCTTTTATTATAACAACTCTTCATTATCAACAAAATTTAGTCATGAAGATTAGGGCCTTTACCTTACAATTTGAAGATTATAACGTCCTTACAAGTTTTAACTCGTAAGTTTATATTTGGAGATTTAAGGTCAAAGTCAACAATTTTCTCGCAATCACCCTCTATAAATTAAAAAGATTGAAACACTACATTCAAATGAGAAGCTTAAAGAACTCAAACTTGCATAAAAGTAGAATTCCAATCATCCATATACTTTATTCTTGGAAAGAAAGAGTGAGTTCACGCCCCTAAGATAGTATTTATATACCCCATTTGGCTGAACTGAAATGAACTGAATTTCGTTGAAATCAAGCCAAAAAACATGACCTAAATAACTGTTTATAACATAAAAAATATAAGTGGCTGACCATTTTTTTTATAGATCACAGAATTCAATTGCCTAAAATAACGAGATATTTTACTATACACACGGAGTATTTATAAACTTACAAAATCAGGTCCCTACATTAATTAGACTATTCGTCGTTTCAAGTCTCCAAACTATGCTTCAAAACCAGCTCCCTTCATTAAGTAGGCCATTCGTCATTTACAACCTATTTTTGAAATAATATATTCAATTTTTAACATTTTTGCTATTTCAATATATTTAACTATTTAACTAAAATTTCATATTCTCTCAAAAAAAAAAATATCAAGATTTTAAACCAAAAACTAAAAAATAATAATGACGAACAAGTCGAAACTATGTGTTGGCGTAAATGTAATTTTTTACATTTATTCACATCAAACTATAGGTTATAATTTTTATCCTATAGTATTTAATGTTATGGAAAAGAGAGAAGAAAGTAAGGCTTATAGAGAAAATAAAAAGAAATAAAAAGTGACAAAAGGGAGATTAAAAGAGAAGAAGAGAAGGAAAAGACTTGGTCAAAAGTTGGATGGTGAGGATGGAAGTAATGGATTTAGTGGATTAATTAAATCTTTTACTTAATCTATTAATTTCTACTATTTATTTGTCACATGAAACCATTTTTGATTAAATCATTTGAAGACCCGAACATCGAAGACACGTGGAGAAATTGACATCACCGGAAAGAAGACATCCTCACCTTTTCAACGGTATTCTCGAATTTTTCACGGGATCGACGGGCGTCGCACAACAAATTTTTGAAGACACTTGAAGAA
Organism: Euphorbia peplus; assembly: GCA_028411795.1. Lineage (NCBI taxonomy): Eukaryota > Viridiplantae > Streptophyta > Magnoliopsida > Malpighiales > Euphorbiaceae > Euphorbia > Euphorbia peplus. The sequence continues at coordinate 20,784,352 of CP110844.1, forward strand.
GCACGAAAAGAACAAAGGCTAATGGAATTTTTTCTACACCAAATGAACATGGCTATTTTCAAGCAACCATGATCCAAGTGGTGCCTAAAAACATGGAGCATGATGGACATGAAGAAAGGTGGAGATAGTGGGTGGGTAATTTGAGTGTTGGGCAAGCCGAATTTGTCTATAAATACCCCCTCCCATCCTTCATTTTAAAAAAAAAATCAAACAATCAAATCAACACAAAACATATCAAAACTATACTCAATTCTTCTCTCAAAAAAGCTCTCATTTTCAGCTCAAAGCTCTTCATTTTCCAAACATATTTCGGTCATTTGTTCTTCAATCTCGACACCATTTCCACCCATCCAACACCATTGTCAATCGAAGCAAGAAGTTAAGGCTCACCAATTCGGTTCAATTTCACATTTTTGTTATTTCCAATTTTTAGTTATTTGTTATCTTTTGTTAATTAACATTGATCACATTAATACTTTTGTTGGATTTTTGGTTTGTAATCATCTCTTTCATTTGTAACTTTGACTTTATATTAATCAATAAAATTAAATTTCTTAAAGTTTGGTTTTGTTTATTGATTTCTTATTTTAAAGTTTACAAAGAATTTAATTGGTCATTTTCTAGTCAAAGTTGTGCTGACCCCGACTAGGAACCCAAGGGAAACGTTTTCTCAATCCTTGCTTTTCCCGTCCAATCGTTTAGTTATTAGTTAAGTATCCATTAGGAATAGGCGCAACCCTTCACATTTTAAACCGCTTCCTAGAGCGTAGGTTGAGAACCAAATTCTCTGGCACGCCCGCGTTTATTTCCACACGAGCCAAGGTTGAACAGAAATATTTTTGTTTCTCAAAAATATCGCTAACAATTTCTGGCACGCCCAGTGGGACCAAAAGCCAAAAAATATATTTTTTTTTTTTTGAACATTAGCTTTCTTAAGCATATTTTTATTTTCCATTGGCTTTGCCAACTTTTAATTTATCCAAAGTTATCAAGTAAAATTGATACATATTTTGGGTGGATTGCACTTTAATCACATTTCAAAAGAAATTTTTAGTTTTAAAAATCAAGCATACTTTTTGTTTTTGCTTACTTTCAGAAGTTAATTTTTAAACCATTTTATCTTTTGTTCTTTAGCCAAAAAAAAAAAAAAATAAATTTTAAAACCCCAAAAACATTTTCCGCAAAGTTTACACACGTAGGATGCCTCCGAAAGGAACAGGTAGGAAGGCTGCGGATGTCAGCGACAATGCCGGACATGAGACGCACGATGGAACATCAAGTCCAGGACGAGTGGCTGACACTGTAAATCAGTTCGAAACACAGGGAAACCAGCCAAGTTCGCCGGAGGACACGGGAACGAAGTTGATGGCCGAGCGCTTGAAAGTCCAGTTGGATGAAATTGAGGCGAAATATAGGCAAATTGCCAAAGAGGCCGAGGAAAGATCCCAACGTGATAGAGTCGCATTCGAGGAAAGAAGGATCGAATTCGAGGAGAGAATCAGACGGGAGAATGAAGAGCGAGAAAAGAGATATCAACGGGAAAAAGAAGAAAGTGATAGAAGATGGGCTACTACATGGGCAAAACTTGATGCACCCAAGGAGACCACAAAAGCTCCAGTTGCTCAGGAAGCCATTAGCATTGTTGACTTGACCTCAGAAATTAGCAAGATACCAGAGAAGATTGTTGAGGCCTTACAGAAAGTTAACGCTGGTTCAACACAGAGGGATGATGCGTCATCAAGCCATAAATACAAGCATCCAAATGCTCGAGAAGATGACCTGAAATTTAATGAACGAGGTGACAGGATCAGCCCAGACCGACAACCGTCATCAGCACCCGCAGGGACAATGCATTATAAAGCCTATACAAATGCCGAAAATCGTAGTAATAACTACCATGGTGACCAGTCCAACCGAAATGTGGGAGGTAAAAATTATGATGCTGGATACAACAGGAACGTACATTGGCAGACAGAACAGGTTAATGAGAATGACGACAGGGATCGTATAAGACAAGTAGTGCGGGAGATATATGGGCCAAACTTAAGAGAAGTTTATCGCCCTGAATCTCTCAAGCCATATCCAAATTACATTGACCAGCAGAATCCGTTTCCTCCAACGTTTAGAATTCCTGATTTTACTTTATTTTCAGGAGAAGAGGGTCAATCGACAATCGAACATATTACGCGTTTTAATTTTCAGTGTAGTAGTTTTTGTTCCCATCAGAACTATGAATTGTTAAAATTACGTTTATTTGCGGGCTCACTTACGGGCCCGGCATTTTCGTGGTATGCCGCATTACCGGCAGAATCCATTGATAGCTGGAGACACATGGAAGATGCATTCCACGCTCATTTTTACAGGACTGAACCCGAGGTTAGCATTGCGGAGCTAGCACGCATGGCTCAGCGACAGGGTGAATCAGTTGAAACCTACATTAACAGATTCAAAAGAATGAGGCACAAATGTCGTGTCAACCTTCCAGAAGTAGAATTTGTCCGACTAGCTCAACGGGGCCTTGATTTTGAGAACCGTAAAAAGTTCCAAGGAATAGAGTTCCGTGATTTTTATGATCTCATAGCCAAAGTCACTGAATATGAGGAGTTGATGCGGGAAGACCACCGGCGAAAGAAGCATGCTGTAGGTAGCTATCACCAAGAAGCCCAAACGTATGAGACTGCGGTAGCTGAGATGACGACCACGGGGTCAACAGTCTGTCCACTGCTAGCTAAGAATTCGCAGGTACCAGAAGCTGTGAAGAGGAGCAACGATGTGAAGTACACGTTTGACACTTCCAAGACAGAAGAGATTTTTGATCATCTCTTAAAGGAAGAATTTATCACACTGCCTTTTGGACATGTCATTCCGAAAAGAGAAGAGATTCGCGGGAGAACTTACTGTAAATATCACGATGCATGGAGTCATAACACGTCTTCTTGTTTTAGTTTTAAGAATGCTGTGCAGGATAGAATCAATCGGGGAGTTCTCAAATTCCCAGAGAAGAAGGAAAGTATGTTAATCGATGATGATCCATTCCCAGCCGTGGCTATGATCAATGCCACGTCGTATGAGTTTAAGGCCAACAAGCAAGGTCCAACCAACACCAGACGGCAGGGAGCAAGGGTCTACCCCAAGTCGAAACAAGTGTGGGTACCAAAAAGAACTCCATTACCAGTGCAGACAAACCAAATACCGAGAGGGACTAGGGGGGGTAACGGCAAAAAGAAGATGGAAGAGCCCCAACGCCCACCAAGATTCATAGTACCTTCCGTCGCAGGTCCAAAGGGGCAATGGCAGGTAAATCAGCACAAGAAGTTCCCTAAGCCTCTCTCAAAAAATCAGAAGAGAAAAATGAGGAAAAGAGAGGCAGAAAAAAAAAGAAGAGACCAAACAAGAACTTCTGGTATAGATTATAGTTCAAACTCGAAAGAAAAGAGTGAGAGTGAAAAATCCCTTGAAATAAGGGTAGGAGATTTTATAATTCATGTCGGCTGCGCGGCTACCTCGTTAATTTTGCCTTCAAGTTTCCGGGGTAACGAACCCAGAATGAAGGTAGAAGATAACCGGGGAGAACCAAATGGAGTCACGATTAAAGCATCAGCTGAAAGTCGTACAAAGCGAGTTTATTTTGATAAACCCACTCCTAAGATGACCCGTCACATCAAGCCTTTATATGTGAAGGCCCATATAGATGGAAAGCCCATTTCCAGAGTGTTGATCGACAACGGATCCGCTGTCAACATAATACCACTAAAAATGGTGTTAGCACTCGGAAAGTCAGAGGAAGACATTGTATCCTCCGAAATCTCAGTTTCAGCATTCACAGGAGAAGTGGCCAAGACGTATGGAGTTTTATCAACAGAGCTGACTATCGGATCCAAAACTTCTCCCACTGCATTCTTTGTAGTAAATTCATCTGCCAGCTACCAAGCATTGTTGGGGCGAGATTGGATTCACTCAAACGCGTGCATACCATCTTCTTTACACCAACTTATGTTATTTTGGAAAGGAGATGAGGTTGAAATAGTTTGGGCCAACAGTAAGCCATTTAGCACTCAGTCGCATGTGGCTGAATCTAGACTTTATGAGCCTTGCATTGGTCCCATCAAAGTTGGCCCTAAAGAGAAGAAAACTCGCGACGAGCAGATCAAACACTTATTTGGACCAACGGATATCGTGCCTTTCCGTAGGCAGAATAGCGATGAGCCGACCATTGAGGAGGTCCAATGATTGAGTCCATATCAAGAAAAGAAGCGGTAGCCTCAACCGCTATAGCAAAATTGAGAGCTCATCAGACCATGGAGGAGTTACGATTCGAGGAGTACATGGAGATTGCAGAGGTTGAAATTCCAGAAGAGTCAGAACCAATGCTGATGCCTTTGGAAAAGGAAATCCAAATGGATGATTTGAAGAAAGCCAGTCCCAAGCTGGAAGACGAAGGCTCTATGGCGGTAGACCCCCTCGAAGAAGTGAACTTAGGGACACCAGAAGAACCTAGAGTGACATATGTGAGCAAATTGGTGCGGCCTTCCCTCAAAGAAGACATCATCAAATTGCTCCATGAATACAAGGATTGCTTCGCTTGGAATTATGATGAAATGCCAGGATTGAGCAGAAGTGTAGTGGAACATAAACTTCCTATCAAGCCAGATTTCAAACCTTTCAAACAAGCATCTCGAAGAATGAGCAAGGAAGTCGAGGCAAGAGTTAAGGAAGAAATTGAAAAGTTATTGAAAGCAGGTTTCATTCGACCAGCCAGATATGCAGAGTGGCTTTCTAACGTGGTTCCAGTGGTTAAGAAGAACGGAAAGCTTCGAGTTTGCGTAGATTTCCGAGATCTCAACCATGCAACACCAAAGGACGTTTATGTCATGCCAATCGCGGATATGCTAGTGGACGCCGTTTCGAAAAATGCAATTATTTCATGTGCTGATTGTTTTGCAGGGTATAATCAGATCCAAATAGCCAAAGATGATATCTCGAAGACAGCATTCCGGTGTCCAGGGTCGATAGGAACCTTTGAATGGGTGGTGATGCCTTTCGGTTTGAAAAACGCGGGTGCCACCTACCAACGGGCAATGAACGCAATTTTTCATGACCTACTTGGGGTGTCTATGGAGGTGTACGTCGACGACATTGTGATCAAGTCAAAGCAAGAGTCTGATCACGTAGATCATCTCAGAAAGGGGTTTGAACGGATGAGGAAATACAATCTCAAGCTTAATCCTCTGAAGTGTGCGTTTGGGGTAAAAGCGGGGAATTTCCTAGGATATTTGGTCCACCAGAGAGGAATTGAAATCGACAGCAATAAGACTAAGTCGATTCAGGAAGCTCAACCCCCAAAGAACAAGAAAGAACTACAACGTTTCCTTGGCCAAGTGAATTTTCTTAGGAGATTTATTTCTAATTTGGCCGGGAAGTCAAAGGTGTTTTCTGAGCTACTGAGACTCAAAGATGAAGAGCATTTCAAGTGGGAAGATAAGCATAATGTTGCATTCGAGGAAATAAAGAAATATTTGTACAGTCCACCGGTATTAGCTCCGCCCAGGGAGCGAACCCCACTTAAGTTGTATATTTCGGCAGCTGAGGAATCAATTGGTTGTTTATTAGCCCAAGATAATGATAGCAAACACGAACAAGCTATTTATTATCTTAGTCGTTCTTTATTGCCTGCAGAGACACGTTATAGCCCTATCGAGAAAACGTGTCTCTCATTGTATTTCGCCTGTACCAAATTACGACATTATTTGCTTAAGTCAAGAGTGTATGTAATTTCTGCTACAAATTTAGTTAAGTACATGCTAAATCAACCCATTTTATCTGGGAGGATTGGGAAATGGGCACTAGCTTTAGCAGAGTTTTCATTAGTTTATTTACCGCAAGCTTCGGTAAAAGGGAAGGCTATCGCTGAGTTTGTGGCCGACCATCCGGCTAGTTTTCAGTACCCAGAAGAGCAAGAATTGCCACTTTATTTGGCCAAAATGAAGCCATGGACATTGAAGTTCGATGGTTCGAGTACTGAAAACACTAGCGGAGCAGGAGTGGTGATTACTTCCCCATCCGGTGCCAAAACAATTTTGTCAGTCAATCTGGACTTTGAATGTACTAACAATCAAGCGGAATACGAGGCACTGATCATTGGGCTAGAAATTCTAATCGAGTTGGGAGCTAAGGATGTCAAGGTGTTTGGAGATTCTCAATTGGTCATCCGACACTTAACCGGAGAATACAAATGCGCAAGCATGTCTCTAGCGCCATACTTTGCTTTCGCCATCCAGCTGTTAGAAGCATTTGATGGTGTGGATCTCATTCACACACCTAGAGGTGAAAACTGGGAAGCTGACGAGTTGGCCCAAATTGCTTCTGGGATGAGGATCTCAAGAGAAACGATGTACAAGATGGTGCTTATCAAGAGGCATGGGCATCCATCGGTGGCAGAAAGGGGAATACAATTGGAATCGTTTAACATTGACGATGAAATTTCTCAGGATTGGAGAAAGCCGTTCATCGACTACCTCGAAAATCCCGCGCAAAAAGTAAAGTATTCGCTTAGTGTGCAAGCTAGAAACTACATGGTGCTCGCAGGAGATTTGTATAGAAAAAGTTATGACGGAATGTTGTTGAAATGTCTGGATTTTTCAAAGGCTATTGAAGTGATGAAACAGGTACACGATGGTACTTGTGGCGCTCACCAGTCTGGAAGGAGAATGAGATGGCTCATCAACAGACACGGGTATTTTTGGCCAACAGTCTTGCGGGATTGTATGACTTATGCCAAGGGGTGTAAGAAATGCCAAATGTATGGTCCTATTCAACGAGTACCATCAGAAGAACTACATGCGGTAGTGAAAACTTGGCCTTTCAGAGGTTGGGCGATTGATTTGATCGGGAAGATATTCCCAGCATCATCCAAAGGGCATTGCTTCATTATTGTTGCAACCGATTACTTTTCCAAATGGGTAGAGGCGGCTCCAATGAAGAAAGTGGCCCAAGAAAATGTAATTGAATTCATAAAGGAGAACATAATCCACCGATTTGGGATCCCTGAGTCAATCACAACAGATCAAGGAACTATGTTCACCGGAGACGATATAAAGGAATTCATGGACGAGTACAAGATCAAGCTAGTACACTCGACACCTTTTTATGCTCAAGCGAATGGACAGGCAGAAGCCTCAAATAAAATTCTCATCGGGATTCTAGAAAAGATGTTGAGAGAGAATCCGAGGGACTGGCATAATACATTATCAGAGACCTTGTGGGCTATGCGGATGACAAAGACTAGAGCTACTGGGGTAAGCCCATTTTTCTTAACATTTGGTCATGATGCAGTGTTGCCACTAGAAGTCATCGTCCCATCATTGCGGATAGTGCGCCAGAACGAGCTAGAGCCAGACGACTATTTACAAGCAATGATAATGGAGTTAGAAGATCTAGACTATGAGAGACAAAAGGCCTTTGATTGTATGTTAGTTCAAAAGAAGAAAGTAGCTGAAGTTTATAACAAAAAAGTAAGAAAGAAGGTTTTTCAGGAAGGAGAGTTGGTATGGAAACTCATTCTACCAATTGGGCTTAAAAGCCATGAGCTCGGAAAGTGGTCGCCTAATTGGGAAGGACCGTTTCAAGTCCATAAATCCCTTCCTGGAAATTCTTATTGGCTAAAAGGCCTTGGAGGAGAACTACATTCCCGTTACATTAACGGCAAATACTTGAAAAAGTATTATCAAACAATGTGGGATTTGGTTGATCTAAGGCTAGAAGGGCGAGCCGACCAAGTGGTAATTGCACCCTAGCTTCTCTAGCTAGGGGGGTAGTTATACATGTTGGTTATCTTTTACGGCGTGAGATAAGTTAAATGTTGGGAGATTTGGAAGATTTGAAGCTGCAGATTCAGGTTCCATGTTCCTCCTAATGTTTCTAACTTTTTCATGTTGTTAGTTGTATAATAGTAATGAGAATCTTCTTTTGAGTATTTATTTTGGTTAAAAATAAAAAATACAGAAAAGTATAAAAGACATGAGAAAAACAGCTACAAAAAGTCATGCAAGTAGCTTAAAAAAAAAAAAGCGATAAAACTTTGTAATTTGGTTTTGTGTGTTGATAGTTTGTTCAACTTTTGTTGCTGAATGAATCACAAAGAAGTAGTCCTAAGTCTACTTATGTTTTTCTCAGCTTTTATCATGTGACTTTTCTTTCATGCATTTATGAGCAATTTTTTTTCCAATAAGTAAAAACTTTTGTTCTTCATGCATACTTGTAAATAAATAAGTCTGAAAGAAAAATAAAATCCAAAAATTAGGGCTTATGCCCTTTACATGTCCCAAAAAAGAAAACCAATAAAACAATAAAAGTCAAAATAGGAGTTTACCAATCAATGGAGGAAGGAAAGGTTAGCCTCGGATTGTGCTAGCCATTCGGAGCAGATCTTCTCAGCACGCCTTTGAAGTCGCCCACACTCCTCTTTCTTCTTTTGCATCTCATCATAACAATCTACCAGTCGGAGCTTCTCCTCACCCAATTCTTGATGCTGTTGGGGATACCAATGCCGAAATTCAACACCAGCTCGGCGCAGGCTCTCACATTCTGACTTCAAGACGCTCATCTCTAGAGCTATTTCTCGAATCCGTGCCTCCTTCACCCCAAGATCCTGAAGCCTCACTTGGTCCTTCTCATAATGCGCTTTCAGATACTGAAATCTTGCGGTATAGTTCTCGAAGGCAGGAGCATTAACAGCAGTCTCAGAGCGCCTCTGATCAAGGGTCTCCTTGGTAGCCCGGTAATCCATCCAAGCTGTCTCAATCTTCTCTCTAAGGTCACATACCTTAGCCAATCGGGCTTCATTAGTACCATGATCAATGAGAACCTGGAAATGCTCACTCAGAGTTTGCAAAACGGCAATGCTCCAAGTCTCAGGGGAAGCTCGGACGAATCCATCAATGAAATCCTCAGCGGCTTTCACTAAGTCAGGATCAACAACAGGAGATGATGTCTTTTGCAAATAAAAGGAGAGGTCAAGACCATCAAAAGGATTCTCAATCTGGAAATCCACAGGCTCGAGCCGAGTATCACGCAATATAGACTCCTTTAACAATGCAGAACACAAAACCAGCAATTAAAGAGACTCAGATGTTGCACAAACGTAAGAAATAATCTGGGGCAGCAGCGTTTTCTTATCTTTAAAGCCTTAAAAGTGATTCAAAAACACATACAAATGGTGCAAACAAGCAACAATATTCATAAGGAATGTTAGCAGAGAAAATTCAAGGCATTTACACATGTATAAGTCGAGTAGAAAGCATAAAAAAGACAAGTTTCCAAATCTGGGCAGCAGCGTTTTCGTCACTTTGAGGCGGCAAAAATGGCTCGAAAACACCCCATGAGAGCATAATAAAGGCATATTCATCAACATATATGTCTTAGATACAAATTTTGGGCATTCACAATGACAGAAGGAAATAAAGAAGCCTTGAAAAGATGAAATTAAAGACGGGGCAGCAGCGTAATTGTTCGGGTTTTCGGCTGAAAAATGAATGAAAAACTCGTAAAAAGGCTAAATGATGACGCACCAAGCAAGTTCAGAGATGCACAAACCAAGTGGTGTATGTTTGGAGTCAAAACTTCAAGTCCAAAGCATCAGAACATCGAGGAATTTCAAGGTTAGCAAATCTGAAATTTTTCAATTACGTTTTAGTATCACCGGTTTTTTGTTATTTTTCAGGATAGAAATCAATGTGTATTCATGCCCAAGCCGAGCTATCATTACAAGGGATTAATTTCAGTCCTAATTACATCAGTAGCACAACTCTCAGATGAAGTGCGCAAAGAATGAGACTCGAAAACGCATTTTTATTTTTTGGGTCAAATCTCGACAATTTTGAGTTCGGGTTACGTGGTTTGGGGATTTTGGTTCTCTAAAGAGAATTAAAGACTGAAATTTTTCTACACTATTATGGCATAGCACATGTCACATTTCAGTTTATACAATCAACAAAATCCAGCATCACAAAAAGCACACTACATGTCCAAGAGATTAGTATCAACAAAGAAAGCAACGATTCATCATACATACAGGTAACCACTAAGTAACTTCTCGGTTGCCTAACGCCAAGTCCGAGAAGGGTCCCCACGGAATTTAGAAGCATACCTGAGATGGAAGGTCTAGGATGTTGAGCTCGAGGGAGGAGGCATTTGGAAGCAGCTCTTTTGCAGGAGGATTTCTAGGTACATCCACCCCACCAGCGGTCTCATCAGTTTCTGACTGCTCAAAAGAAAAAGTACGATCACTATCAGCAAACATATCAGGGCAACCAAGAGGGGGTCCATGACAACGGACACCTACAATCTCCAGCTCTTCTTCCTCGTCCTCCGAATGATCGTCAAATACGGTTCACTTCACCGCAAATGACCAGGACATCCTCACTTGGATCAGTTTCTTCCTGAGTAGTACCAGTGATATCTACCGAGGTGTTGTTCTCATTTGCTCCTGAATTCTCGCGAGATGAAACTTCATGCCTAGTGTCTGTCAACGAAGCAGATAAGGATTAGAAATTGATAAATTTAATTTCAATCTAGAATAAGGAAAAGAGTTGGTCGATTACCTTCTTCAGACATGATTGCCAGTGATCCATGAAGCTCATTCTCTGTGCTACCACTGGAACCTGTATTTGCTTTTGTTTAAAAAAAAATAATAATAAAGATACAGTAATAAAAAAAAAAAGTCAAAAATAGTCAAAAACAATAATAAAAAATATAGTCAAACATGGTTGTTGTACCTCTTGGAGGAACACAAGCATTGAAAATAACGGTCCACCAGTCTAGGAAGGGGAGTTGGTTGACACCAAGAAGAATGGGGGTTCCGTTGAGAGGGAAGCATTCCTTGGAGTACGCGATATCCGCTTCCGAACACCTAGCCTTTAGATCTGAGGGTACAAAAGGCAAGGCAGGTGGAATGCCTTGATAAAAGCCCAACTGACGAGCAAATATACAAGGAGCATACAAGACTAAACTCTGTGCAGGCTGAGTGCTACTCCTAGGCTGAGGGAAGCCGTGAATCAAATGCCGGGTGGTGTAGAACTCACTCCACTTATCCTGCTCATCTTTGGTTTCAGTATTGAGAAGGCTTATCGCCCAGTAAGGTAGGAATGAGGAACCAAGAGCAGTAAAGATGAACAGGTTGGTAGTGCCAGACACTGACATCCTAAAGAAACGGATGACTTGTTCTTGGGAGAGCTCAGATCTTTTATAGCAGAGGTCGAAGATGGGAAATTTATGGACATCATTCACTTGACATTTGGCTAATTGCGGGAAGTAAGCAAACAACCAAAGTTGGAAAAACCATAATCCCCCACGAATCCGGGATAAAGGGGCATCCTTAGTTGTTATCTCTAGCCTCCGGTAGACATTAGCCAGGAACATAGAACACAAGTTCACCTCTTTGCCCGCAATTACAGCTTTGGCCACATTCATAATATCAGGAGTTGGCTTGCCCTTCAAGGGTTCGAAGACAAATTGACTTAGAAGAAGCCAAATGAAATAGAGATGGCCCATGTCATCAACTTGGCGCAATTCGGGAGCCTCCATGATGATTTGGGAGTATCTGCCAAGGTCTTGGACAGAGTAGCCATGCACATCAGGGAAATTCTGAGAATGCACCCGAGCCGGTACATCCTCGTCCGCCATAGGCAACCCAGTAATTGCCATCACATCCCTTAAGGTCATCGAAACTGGGCCCAGAGGTAGAATCAAGGCGTTGCAGCTAGAGGACCAGAAATTGAGGGCCCCAACCACAACATTTTCTTCCAAATGGGATTCATGGCATGTTAATTCAATGAATTGTCTGATGCCCCATCTTTCCCAGTCGGAGCCATACCTCTCCCCAAACACACACATTTGCAAGTACCTTCCATTCCTTAATATCCTGAGGATACACCTTATACACTCTGTTGTTAGAACCAAGTGGCAACAAGGAGCGATGTAGGGGTAACTCACGTGCACTTTGGAGAGGGCTAGGAGCCAGGTCACGAGGATTAGCGATTGGGGAAATCGCTAAATAGGAATCCTGAAAACATTTCAAATATTGTTAAGGGAAAGATCTTAAGGCTAATTTGAGTCAAAAACGCAATTCACGGGAGTTCATTACCTTAGTCAGGCTTAACTTCTTGCCAAGCCAGCTAGATGGTGATATGACACCAGAGTAGTCAACCTCACCTAAAGTTCATCAAACGACAAATGACAGGATCAACAAAGGAAACTCAGGTACGTTTTGTTTTAAAGAAAAAAAAATAATAATAAAAGACCGGATCTGACTGAAAACAGGAAATGCATATACAAACAAGGTCAGGAAAAAAGACTTCCGGCGAAAAAAAAAAAAAAACAAAAAAATAATAAAGTAAAAATTTGTTCCCAAACTACTTAAAAAAAAGATACAGTATGGTTTGTTTTGGAAATCTTAGTGATAGGATGATTCAGATTTTCAAATTGGAAGCTTGCGGTTTGGGTGGTCATATCCTTCACCAACAATTTTGCCCTTTTTTCCTATCCTAAGGGTGAAAGTCATGCCAAAACATAACAAATATGGATTTTTGACTTCCTGAACCTAAATTTAGCAGGCTTTCAAGGGTTCTTTTCTATCCGATTATTATAGATATGCAATTCAGGGCATGTTGTTCTATCAGTACATATCAGGAATTGAATATGATCAAATCAGATTTCCAAGGCATGTATTCTCATAAAAAAAAAACAGTAGACTTCTCATGCAATATTTTCTATTCCTGATCATGTAAACCAATCAGTCGAGCACTGAATCATCATGTTACTTCATGTTATTCACCGTCGTAAGCATGTTTTAACGAAGAGAATTTCGAGTAATAAAAGTTGCACCATGGCCGAACCTTCCTAAACATGCATGCATACAATTTTGCAAAATATGTAACAGTAAAGAGAAGGGAAAGCCTACCTTTGGAAGAGCTTGCCATTGTTGATTGTTGATCAGTAATTTGAACTTCACGAGCGACGAATGCGAGTCGGCGGAATGAAAAAAAAAAAATTGCGTTTCTAACTCACTGTATCGGTAGCGTACGTGATGCGCAGGTTGTAGGGGGAGAATTTTTATTCAAATAGGATTCTAATATTTAGTTTAATTAGGATTCTATTTTATTTTCTAGTTTTTCTTTTGTTAAGTATGTAAATTTAAAATGTGAGGGTTTCTATCCTAAGGCTGCCGAATCCATGTAGCTGGGATTGTTTTCTTTTTGTTTTTATTCTTTAGGTCTTGGTTGTAGGTTTCAGGTTTTTTATCTTTTATTATTTTATTTTTGAGTCCTAGGATTTAATTTGGATATTTATTAGGAGGAGTCAATATTTTTTGGGTTGTTTTTTATTGATTTTTAGACTTTTTAGATAGGAATTCGATTGTCAAAACCTTTTCTTTCATGGTTTCGGGGGGTCTTTTTTCTAATGGGTAGTTTTATTGGAGAATTGAGTCGTTTGGGGTCCTATTTTCTCGGACGGTGAGTGTAGCTTTAGATCGAGTTAGGGGTATTTTTTCCAAAAACATTTTCTCTTATTATGCAATTTCATTGCACAAAAGAGAAGGGGGGTAATTGTTGGCGTAAATGTAATTTTTTACATTTATTCACATCAAACTATAGGTTATAATTTTTATCCTATAGTATTTAATGTTATGGAAAAGAGAGAAGAAAGTAAGGCTTATAGAGAAAATAAAAAGAAATAAAAAGTGACAAAAGGGAGATTAAAAGAGAAGAAGAGAAGGAAAAGACTTGGTCAAAAGTTGGATGGTGAGGATGGAAGTAATGGATTTAGTGGATTAATTAAATCTTTTACTTAATCTATTAATTTCTACTATTTATTTGTCACATGAAACCATTTTTGATTAAATCATTTGAAGACCCGAACATCGAAGACACGTGGAGAAATTGACATCACCGGAAAGAAGACATCCTCACCTTTTCAACGGTATTCTCGAATTTTTCACGGGATCGACGGGCGTCGCACAACAAATTTTTGAAGACACTTGAAGAAGCACGAAAAGAACAAAGGCTAATGGAATTTTTTCTACACCAAATGAACATGGCTATTTTCAAGCAACCATGATCCAAGTGGTGCCTAAAAACATGGAGCATGATGGACATGAAGAAAGGTGGAGATAGTGGGTGGGTAATTTGAGTGTTGGGCAAGCCGAATTTGTCTATAAATACCCCCTCCCATCCTTCATTTTAACACACACAAATCAAACACAAAAACTCAACTTGAAACAAAAAACCTTTTTCTCTCTAGAGCTCTCAATATTCTCGACCTTAGTTCTTTAAGTTCTTCACTTTGACTTCGATTTCTTGTCATTTTTAATCACAATCCGGACACTCATCCAAACGAAGCGACACATCAGAGTTCGACTCATAGATCGAGTTTGATTTTCTTTTGTTTATTTGTTAATTTAATTATTGTTATTTTGCTGGTTTATTTAACTTCGATAACACTAATCATTTGTGGATTTTTTGTTGATGTTTGTAATCCTTATTCGTATTGTAATCTCGACATTATTTGATTAATAAAATTAAATTTCCAAAAGCTTGGTTTTTATTCATCATTTTTTACTTCATTTATCAAACTTTTTTGGTCATTTTCTAGTCAAAGTTGTGTTGACCCCGACTAGGAACCCAAGGGAAGCGTTTTCTCAATCCTTGCTTTCCCGCTCAATCGTTTTGTTTAAATCAAGTATCTATTAGGCAATAGGCGCAACGTTTCATTTTAAACCGCTTCCTAGAGCGTAGGTTGAGAACCAAATTCTCTGGCACGCCCGCATTTATTTCCACACGAGCCAAGGTTGAACAGAAATATTTTTGTTTCTCAAAAATATCGCTAACACTATGAAAATAAATCCGAAAAATTTTCAACAATATAAAATTTTCGAGTAAGAAAAAGCTAAAAAAATCATTAAAAGAAAAAAGGGAAGGGGCGAGGAACCGCTTGGGCCAATTTTGGGTCCCCTCCTTTCGATTTCTTTTAGAAACAACTTAAGTGCCTCTTTCCTAGCCCTAAACCAGCCCATATCCCTCTTTCTTAACAAAAAAAAAAAAATTGATTTTTTTTACAAATTTTTTATCTACCGATATATTGTCGTAGTTAATTTTCAGTATTTGACTTTTTCAACATTATGAATTCTCAAATTGTCAGTTCAAAACGAAAAGTCTATTATTTAGTAGAGAAAATGAGCTTTTGGTTTAAAGGCATAGAATATTAAATGGGTCTAATTGTTAAAACTGTAATGTACTTTTTTAAAAGTGTAATATAAATAATAAAATCTATATATCTATGTAAAAGGGGAGTTTAAAGACTCTTCCCACAAACTTCCACCTCATCAAAAGATGAGGTGTCATCACCGCAAAATTTCACAATTTCTATCTAAAAAATAAAAAAAAATTAGTTTTAGCTATTAATTATTTTTATTGATTGATCATTAATAATTGCTTAATTGCTTAATGATCCTTCAAAAAAAAAAATTGCTTAATAAAATTTTATTGGATGCTCTCGAAGATAAAAGGTTTACAAAATATTGTGGTTACTAAAACTTATGGGCAATAATAATTTTAACATTAATATAATAAATTGTCTCATTAAATAATGTAAAACGTTACAAAAATTATCACATATATATATATAAGACTTTTGTTGTTTCCAAATACTAATAGCTTATTCTTCCTCATTATCCCTCAATTGCTTAACTTTCTTTAAGATTATATATGTCGTATGTTAGTATATAGTTTTAGCTTTGAGGTATTAGAATGATTTTATCTAGCTTCAAATGGCATGTATTGAAGCAGATTTTGAAAAAAAATAAAATCAACAAAAAGGTTGTTCACATTTCCAAAATTAGAATTAACATTGGGTAAGTAATTTCATTCTATTATGCTAACCTTTTTTCTGCTTTTTTTCCGGTCTATTTCACAGGGAAAGCAATGTAGTTTAAAGGTCTTTCGATTCACCTAGAAGTCGGGGTGTCTAGCTATCCTTCAAATATATATTTTTTCTAATAAAAGTCTATCCTTCAAACATTAGCCAAATTGTAATGAATTATTTTTTTTGCCAATCCCATGTTTGCATATCTCTAATATTATTCAATATGAAATATCTTTTAAATCATAAGCGAGTTATCTAACATTAATAATTCAAATACATATATGATATGATGTAAATGCATATTAATATTTCTTTTACATTATACTCTTATAAAAATATTAAGAGAATCGGCGCAACGCGCGGGCAAAATGCGTAGTTCAAATAAAATAGAATACTTTTCAACAATTAAAGTATAATAATAATAATAATAATAATAATAATAATAATAATAATAATAATAAACAACTATGATTATATGCATCACGAGAAATGGTGAGGTGAGAAGGAGAAAAATGAAATGATGTTGTTGTAACTTCATTAACAGTTAAAGCTGAAAAATGTGACATTATAAAGCACATAACATTCCAAAACAATGTAACTGAAAGTACATATTCACTTCACATTTATAATCACTACTTACCTTATAAATACCCATATATTTCATTTTTCAGTTTTCACATCCAACCTAAACATCATTCTCATTGTCTCTAAAATTTCCTCATTTTAAGTAACTTATTGAAGAATTTTACAGAAATGGAGGGTAAAATGGTAATTTCAGTTGTAGCAATCTTAGCCATGATTCAACTAATGGCCATGCAAGGAGAGGCTGTTGAGTGTAACCAAGTGAACTCAAGCTTGGCCACTTGCATTACCTTCCTCACCGGGAAAGACGCATCTCCTTCAGAAGCATGTTGTGTTGGTGTTCGAAACTTGCAAAAAATAGTTCCGACCACCGCTGACCGGAGAGCCGCTTGCGAATGTGTTAAGGCTGCCGCCGCTCACTATCCGATCAACGACAAAGCTGCCTCCTCTCTTCCTAAAAAGTGTGGAGTTACCATTAATATTCCCATCTCCAAAACCACTAATTGCCAACAGTAAGTTTTTCTTACTATTTTTATTTTATTTATATATGTTTACATTAATGTTTTTATCTTTATTTTTTTTCAGAATCAATTGAGATGAGGACATAAAAAAAAGGTGATTACAAGTTATAAAGTGTCAAATAAAGCTTTGGAGGAGAGCCTATTATTTCTGTTCGTTTCTTGTTATTTTTAAATAAAAAGTTTCGTTCCCATTGAAATGGGCTTATCGTCGTCAATGATATATATATGTTTATTTTCCTTATCATGAATGTAGTCCAATATTATTGTTTAGTGTTAAAATATTGTTGTTTATGTTGATAGTAATTAAGAAAGAATAATGTGGTACATTCACCAATATGTGAGTGAGGAGTTAAGGGTTCGAAACAAAAGGAAGCAGAATAATCTGTTTCTTAGCAATGTTTTATGAGACTTCTGATTTATAATAACCACACTTTTGGAAGAAAGTAAAGATAATTTGAAAGCGATCAGAGAAATAAAAAATTGAGATCATGGTGAAAGTTTTAATGACGTGATAATCTGGGGGTCAACCTACATAACTGAATTTGCAATTCGACAAGTCACGTGCACTCAGTCCACTAATGCGTTTATAACTTTCTCGATACTTATCGAAATTAAGTGATCCAAAAAGGATGGGAAAGTTCAGAAAATAAGGAACAACTTCATATGAGACAAAAAGATTAAATTGCAAACACTAAGAAAATCAAAATTGAAATCGAAGTTGTCTGGGCAGATTCACTGAAATTGGGTTTAACAAATTGGCTCAATTGAAATTCATGATAAGGGGCACATATTTAGCATCGTTTCAATTAGTTAGTTTATGTAATTCTAATTAGGAGTTCTCATATTATTTAGGAATAAATAAGCCCACCTGGTGATTTTGTAAGAAGATGAATATGTTTTAGATTGAGCTTTGGACTTACATGTGCTTGACGGGTATAATCCATTGGGATCTTTTAAGATAATGTTTCAACCTTATATATTAGGTTAGGCTTACTTTAAGTTAATTAAAAGGCCCAAAAAATATTATTTAGGGGGTTGAAAGTAGGGATTAAAGGGGAAATACGAATTTTGTGCTTAATATGCAAGTATTCGACTTTTCTTAGTTGATTGAGATTTATTTTATTAGTTATCTTTTCTAATTAGGATTAGGGTTTACTTTCTAGATGTTGTGTTATTTCTATAAGTGCACAGTTTCACATATAATAATAAAAGATCGTACCCACAGAGATAGAACAACGTATTTAAACTTTTTCTTATTCACGTTCGTTTTCTTTTCACGAATAGTTAAAACAATAATCCTTATTCATTTGGTTGAATAAAACACAACTTACTGTACCATTCACATATAACATATAGTTCAATTCACCAAACGCACATGTTTCGATTTCTATTCTATTTTAAAGGCAAAGACACCAATTCACTTAAGCACGTAAACACAATATTAAGCAACTCCAATATGATCAATCTAATCTTACTAAATTCTGATCTCTCAATACATGCAAATAAGTTATTCTTACACGAACATTAATTATAAAAACTAACCGAACCTATTGATATCTCGTGCTTTTACGGTGATTTTCAGTGTTATTTTATCGTACTTTATGTCATTTTGAGTTGGATTTGGTCCTAGTTCTTCATGTATTTGTAGTTTTAGGCTATTTCTTCAATTTGATCGTTTTTCGTTCATTTTGTTACTTTTCTTTTCTTTTCCTAGCACTTGCTTATGGCATAATTAGTGTTTTACGGGCTTTGGAGGAACGTTGGCATCATCTTGGGGCTAATGACGTTGACTCGGAAGCTAGCATGGAGCATTGGAGCGAACTAAACGTCGAAATTGAAGGATTTTCGCCATATGGAGGAGTTCCAGCAGCTGTCTTGCCGAGACAACCCTTGGTCTTGGCGAGATGAGTAAAATTTTCGTCTCTTGGGCTTCGAATTTCGTGCAAACAGCGGCCCGTCTCTTCCTAATTCGTCCTAGAAGACTCCTAATCATCCTAAACAAGGGTTTTTCACCTCCTAGATGACCTCTACACTTATATAAGACGTCTACAAGGTGGAAAGCGCGGTTCAGATCATCAATTATCTTTACTTTATAAGTTTTTCATACTTTTCAACTTTTAGTTAAGTTTTAGTTTTCAACTTAGGTTTTATTTATTCGAAGAACATTGTTGGAGCAATTTCTCGCGTGTTTCTACTATTGAAGTTGTAATCTTTCGACTTGGGTTCATGATTTCTCTTAAACCTTATTGTTATGATTTTTAATACAGTTATGCATTTCATGTCTTCCATTACATCTTGTTCTTTGTTTAGTTCAATTATGAACTAACTTCCATCCAATATAGGATGGGAGTGAACTTGAGTTATGAATATGTTTGAATGATTTAATCGTAGGTTTATTTACGTGTTGTGTTAATCTGTTTATGCATGCTTAATGCCTTGAGACCGAGAGGAGATAAGATTATAGATAGATTTGACACCGAGAGGAGATAATCTATATTGATATTGCATATTCAGACCTTACGTGAGAGGTCAGGAGAGCGGCTTCGTGTCCGGGCTACGCCTTACACCTTATTCATCACAAACCGATAATGCTTTGCATGACCTATGTTATATTGCCTAACCAAGCTATTAACCGAATGCTTGCAAATAGATTTCGTTAAGTTCTGGCCAAACTTATTTTATTTGTTAGGATGAATACCGTTATCCCACAATATGGAAGTAAACTGAAGATTAATTGAGTCAAACATAGGAATTACCTAGGAATCCCCTATCTTGGATTGATTTTCTCCATAATATCACAATCCAACTTTGTTATTCTTGCTTTTGTCATTAGTTTACCTTTAGTTTAGACTTTAGTTACTACAAACAAATTTATTAAACTGGTTACTTGCTGAATAGATTCAATAACTTGATTAATTTGCTTGATTTCAATCACAATCTCTGTGGATTCGGTCTCGTGCTTACCAGCACTGTATTACTTGGTGTGAGGTTATACTTGGCCCTATTTGTGCTATATTTAAAGAGCATCACCTATTCGTATTAACTCCTTCTAACCAACTACAATCACGTAAGTAAAACTAGATTACAATCTAAGCAACTGAACCTATTCGTATCACTAAGATCATAAGTTAATGATATAATTATTAGCAAACTAAATTCATCAATCCACTTGATGTAAATTTCATACTAAACATGCATACTAACAATTTAACTTTCAAGAACATAATCATGTGAAGAACATTAATCTCTTAATAAACTCAATATTGTATTCGTACAAGATGTAAAACAGACAATCAAAGTTAAACAGAACATAAAAAAGTATAGAAATCAGGACCGTCAATCCTTTTTACTCTACTCGGAAGGCGTCTCAAGCCTCGGGGCGTTCTTGCTCGAATTTCCCTCGACGAATGGATGAACAAAGTCGATCTCTCAATCTAAAATACAATGCCTTATGAAAGGAACGAAATCTTATTGTGTTTCTGATCTGAATACACGGCTGGAACTATGTGTATTGGGCGAATTTACGGGTAAAGGTTTACGGGAAATGTAAGTAAGTATTTAGCGTTTCTTTTTTGTATAAGTGATTAACCATCCGAAAATGAGAGGGGAATGGTGTATTTATAGGCATTAAGAGGTGTGTTTCGAAGGGTTACAACCTTTAGGAAATGGTAATGTCCATTGGAAAGATACACGACCTTTCGGAAGAGTTGAACGTATAAGAACGACAAAATCAGCTTCTTGGAGAAGTTGTGTCTCAGTGCGCCAGAGACAAGAAAGAGCGCGCCAGAGACAACTCTTTTTCCTCTTGGCGCACCAGAGGCAAATGTTGGCTATGGCGTGCGAGCTGTAAGAAGGAGATCTCGACATTTTTCTTCGATTTTCCAACTTAAGCTTGCACGTAACTTCTTTGCACGACCTTGCATGAACTTGTATGACTTCTCTTGCTCGTTTTCTGCTCAAACTAACATCAAATTGCTATGTTTTCACTAGATTAAACTCTGAACATCAAAACAAACATAAAGTAGTAAAATTGCCCCTAACCTAGATATTTCTAAGCTAAATGAGCTAAAACTATATGAAATGTTATGAAAATATATATGAAATACATAGTTAAATTAAGTACATTTTGGACTTAACACTAGACTATATAAAGGCTTGTAAATTTTACATTTGTAATGGATAAGATGAATAATATATGAAAGTTGTTTTAATCATTGATTAATTCTATTATCTTCAGTCCGAGACTGATTTCTTTATTGCAAGCTTGAGAGACCGGGTCATCATACATACAATATACCTTTGATTATGAACCAGTATTGTGGTAAGGTACTTGTGAATCGTCAAACATTCACGTTCCATTATTTTAATTAGAAGGTGTTAGATTTGTTCCTATCATTTTCTTTTTATGCTTAGGATTAGTTTGTTGTCACCATTCTTTTTCTTGTTGTGTTTTTATAATTCTTTGTGTCGATTCCTTAATATAGATCGG
Organism: Euphorbia peplus; assembly: GCA_028411795.1. Classification (NCBI taxonomy): domain Eukaryota; kingdom Viridiplantae; phylum Streptophyta; class Magnoliopsida; order Malpighiales; family Euphorbiaceae; genus Euphorbia; species Euphorbia peplus. Next base: position 20,805,859 of record CP110844.1, read on the forward strand.
GAAAACTGCTCTGATTTGGTTGTGAATTCCTTCTCATAACCAATATCACATCAATTGGTATCTGAAATAGTTGTTTGGAAATAGTTGCTGACCTTGAATTCACGTCTCAGCTTGATTGGGGACGTTAGTAACAAGGACATCACCTTGATGTGTCTAGTATTATGTGGTACAATTGCGAAGGTCGAGGTTAAAAAATGCAAACAAATGTTGCTCCACTTGTTTTTGCTGTGCACAATAAAACGGTAACCGTCCTAAGAAAAACTTTGCCTCTTCCTTTCAGAGTCAACCCCAGGTCATGGATACACATGCAACACATCATCTAACTTCTGACCTTAATAACATGGAGATTCACTCTGAGTATCAAGAACTTGAACAAGTCACTTTTGGTGAAGCCTCTCAAATCCCTATTCATTATATTGGGTCATTTACTTATGATATCAATGGTAAACATATTCATTTTCGTGATGTCTTGTTTGTTCGGTGCGCGTCTCAAAATTTAGTGTTCGTTCAATATTTAACTGCGCCTAACAAAATTTATGTTGTTTTCTTATCAAAGATTTGGAAACAAAGGTCGTACTCCTCGAGGGTCGGAGTAAAGATGGACTTTATTACCTTCCAGCTGCGTCTAACAAAATTTATGTTGAATTATTTTCTGACTATTTTCTTGTTCAAATACATTACACTACTCTCTCTACTTGGCATGCTCGTTTAGGACACCTGTCTACTTCAATAGTTAGGAATTTTATTACTCCAATGTTATTTTAGCTAAGGATGATAAGAATAAAATATTTTGGAATGCTTGTTGTTTTAGAAAAATACATAAATTACCTTTTGTTCAATCTTCTTTTTTTCCCAACGACCTCTTGAATTGAATTGTTCCAATGTATGGAGTCTTGCATGTGTCCCGTCACATAATGGATACTTATATTATATTATATTTTTTCATCAGTATTACAAGTATTCATGGATCCATTTCTTGAAATGTAAATTTGAGGTTTTTCATGTCTTTGTCCAATAAATAGGTTAAAGAAAAGTGTTTAGTAATGAGCACTCTTCCACAAGGAAGTCATAAGGTATGATATGACAAAGAGAACGAAAGAAACTCCAACTGAAAAAGGCTCGCAGGTCAGTATCGACCAATTTTTGAAAAAGACTTTGGTATTTCAATTAGATTGGGGGGGGGGGGGGGTTTAGTTTAGGACATTAACAAAATATTTGGTCTCTTATGGCATAACTCAATGGTGTTGTTGTCCGTACATCATCGCACACAATGAGTGTGTGGAACACAAACATCGTCAAATTGTAGAGACAAGTTTAGTTTTGCGCAATCATTCAGAATTACATGCATCATATTGGTCTTATGTGTTTGATATAGCGGTATATCTTATTAATCGTTTGCCTAGTTTGGTTCTAAATTTTTGTATTTCTTTTCAGAAATTATTTCGTAAAATGTCTGCTTATACACAATGTTGAGTCCATATTTGACTATATTTTCCTTTGTATTTTCATAAGTATTTCGGGCTAAATCAATTAAATTTGCATAATATTGTGCTAACAATAATCAAAGTGTAGCAAATATCAACTTTATGGGTAACAACAAGAAATCTGGACACAAACAACTTTTAACAGTAAAAAGACAAGAGAAGATTGAGACAAAACGTGCAAAAACGCACTTTGGCTTGTAGTGTCACAGATGCAGGCTTGGGGGATGAGAGTGAAGCGTGTTTTAAGGGTTGACTCAACTGCAGACTTAGTTTAATGTGCAGTTAATCTCGTTTATTGTATTTCTGCAGTTTGTTTGCAATTTAATTTTAACTCTTTCATTAAAGAGATTTATTCTCTTCTTTAATGAATTTTTCAGTTTCCTTTAGACTGTTTGCTTACGTTATAAGTGAGTGGTCACCTTTCAAGTTTAACCAGCCTAAGCTGGTGGTCACAAGTACTTTTCTCTTTATTAGTAATGTATGTTTCAATCTTTCATCGTGTATAATGGAATGCCTATGGTTGGAGCAATCAATACTTCATATCTTAGTGCATTTGGATGTTGGGAAGCTAATTTCCATTGCATGTAACTACCATTATACATATATTATCTTATAAGGATACTTGTCTGATTTTATACCAAGGGTTCTCATATCTTTGGGATGCTACTCAGCTTAATGCAAGAATAATTACACTTAGGTGAATCTTTGTGCAATCAATTCTTAGGATCTTAAGGACATGTGAAAACTAACTGTAAGTGAATATCGAGTAGAGACCTTGGCATGAAGATTGAATGACATGCATTAATAATAAGAGAAATAGTACGTAGATCACTAGGAAACAGGGTGGTTGGGCTTGTACTTTCCCATAATTGTTTTCAAATCATATTTCAATATTGCTTTGTTTTCTTTAAACACAATCAACCTCAAACAACTTCAAATATTTGTCACTTGATACATCAAACAAGCTGGTTGGTAACAACTTTCAGTGAAACCTTGCTTCAATCCTCGTGGGAATGACACTTGGACTTCATCATTACTACATACAGACCTAGTATGCTTGCTAGTGTACTCCAGAAGTCAAGAAGTTTTTGGCGCCGTTGCCGGGAATTTGAAAACCTAAAGTTTTATTTGAAATTTGTGTAAATCAGTACGTTTTAACCTGTTTGTTCATGGTGTAGCCAAAGTTATTGTTAGTGTTGGCCCTAACAAGAACATAATCACCTAGAGGGGGGGGGGGGGGGGGGGGGGAGGGTGAATAGGTGTCTAAGTTGAAAACTGAAAATTTCTAAGTTTTTAGAGAAACTTAATTTTCAGAGTCAAATTTCCTCAGAATCAGAGGCTGGCTTACAGAAGCAGCTTCTGAGGGAAATTCTGCTTAAACACAGTTAGACTGTTTTCAGCAACAGAAGTTCTGAGTTTGAGAACTTCTGGACAGTCTTCTGAACAAAGACAATGATATAAAGAGAAAATCTGTTTCAGCACTAAATATAGGCAAGTACACAGAAGCAAATATAACAAGTATAAGAGGGAGAAAGAAATTCAGGAGATCCTGATGAACAAGTCGATTTATCCAAGTTCGCCACAGAAGTCCTGTGACTACGTCTTGTCCCCTGAGGTCGCAGCCACTAGAGATTTTAAATCTACTATTCAGAACTTTTATGGCAAGTTCAGAAGCTCCTTTACATCAACAGAACATAAGCTAATTTCTCACTTAGTTCTGACTAGCCTAAAAAGAGTTAAAGGATTTCCACCAGAATAACAACAACTCTGTTTTCTGGATTTCTCACCCAACTCTAATCTCAACTAGATTTCTCTCTAAATCTAACTGAATATCACAAACGATATCAGTTTACAAGATTCCTATTATGAACTTGTTTTTCTTCACTCTCTCACTTTAACTAAAGCTATGCTAAGAAAGATTGAGAATGGAAAGTGTGCTCTGTTTTTCTTGTTCAAACAGTGCGTTGAGATTTTGCTCGATTATCACGCGTAGATGATGCAGTGGAGCTTGGCTACTATTTATAGTGAATGAGGATGAACGTTGGTGAATTTGAATCTTCAAAAGAGACGACATCAGTTGTTGTAGCCGTTAATCTGTCAAGTCTTCAAACGGTCTTCAAACACTTTGATTCCGTTAACCTTGTTCTTTAACTAAATCCAGTAAGAGATTTGAAGTTGAAGTAGAGGTTGACTGGAAACATTCTTCAATTGGATCAACAAAGGGTAAACAAGGAAATTCTGGTTTTGCTTTGAGTAGACAAGCGCACTCCTTCAAAACAGCTTTTTGAACTTTTGGCGCCTTGCATTAAATGCAATTGTCAGAGCAGTAAATGCTCAACAGAACCCGTGACTTAGCTTCTAGAAGCTAATTCCATTTGTCTAAGCTTCTGATCAAATTGGTAGAGATTATCGTCTGATTGCAATGGACCTCTGAGGGGAGCTTTATCAGACTTTGATAACTTCAGAGCGGAGCATCCAGCTTCTGAATATTAAAAACACTGTCTTCAGCTTTCGTTTCTTCTGAGTCCTCCAGGCAATCAAGAAATTCTTCATTCAGCACCTGCTGAGTAACTTACATACAAACTCAACAAAAAATTTTAGTCAACATTAAACCGTATGTAAGAGAATTTTAATTTTCATCTTCTGAAACGTTTGGACGTAATCAAAACACTTAGGGTTCATCAGTTAGTGTCTGATCAACGATCAGAGACGCGCAACGGAAGCGAGAAAAACGAATTAATAGTTCGTTGATCAGAAAAACTTGATCTTAATCATAGCCTCAATGTATACTATTCTAAACGTGAAAAACTACTTTAGTCACACACATGGAATCCCTATGAGAGAGATGGACGAACCGCACGATCGGAGGTTCCGCCAAAATCACGTGCACAACACCTTTAGACGACGAGGTACTCGAGTAAGGCACGAAGAACGATGAACGGAGACTCCGGGATCACTCTAGGGAGTTCGGCAGAAACAGGGGGTAGAGGGATTAGGGTTTCTTTCAATTCTGTGTCAGAAAGTTTAGGGTTTCAATCGATTGAGATTAATTTATAGTGTGTTAACTAATTACAGTTTCAATACATGTATTAGTTTAATTAATCTGATTGTACCCCAATAGAATACAATAGATTCAATTAACATCAATTAGGTCATAATTAATCACACACTAACCTCTAAAGTTAATCAATCGCTTAATTAATTAACCTGATTGAATAATTAATCTCTAAACAATTAATTAACTTGTTTCAATCAAAACTAATAATCAATTAACTTCATTAGTCAACAACTAATGATATGTTCATCTTTAATACAGTACATGTATCAATTCTTCGAGTACTAGTCTTACTGTCTAGTGTGCACGATCCTATGGGCCATAATCAATTAGTTCTATGACTGATAGAGAGTTGCCTAGACCATATCAGTCACCAATTGATTACAGTGTTAGTCCATCTCATACAGACAGATTCCCTTGTAGAAATCTCATATATCTCTTACCATGCATATCTATATATAAAGCATGAGGCACGGTGGAAGTCATCCTCTACAGCTTGAAATATTTCTCGATCTTGAGTTAAACTGAAGAACAGACAAGTAACCATCTTATCTGAGTGTGCCCACACATTTCTCAGTTCAACTCATCGAGTGGCCTAGTGATATCATCTCACTAATAGAGTGAGTGGTAATCCCTTCACTTCAACTATCAGTATGTATGAGTTCACTGACTAGACCAATCATACCCGTATTTGGCGTCCTTTTACAGCCTTGTTAGGCGTATGTTAAATCTAATCAGATTCCTCATTCAATACTATAATGAAATCAGGTCGACAGATAAAAGAGATCTATATTAATGGAAGGGAAATGACACTCCCACCATGTGCCTTCTAAAGCGGATCGACCAAGTCCCGTATTGGTCATACGTACCTATAAACATATCATGTACACATGTACACATTCTGTTTGTAAAAGTCTTACGTTCTATTCATTCCCATGAGTAGAACTAGCCTCTGGTGGTTTATGATATACAATCAACAGATACTTCATACAGTACATATAATACAAGATATATTAACTGAATGAATTAATGCCTTTATTCCATAAATCAAAGTATACAGTACAATAAACAAAAGTACAGTATTACTACAAACAACTATGCCTAAGAACTAGGGCGCACCAACAGTTATACTTGTATTCTGTGTAGTCTATGCGCATGGCTGGATCTCCAGCACTTCCAATTGACCTTGAGATAGAAAGAACCTGTAGACAAAACGGGAGAGCTGTTAGAAGAGCAAATCAAAGACAAAGAAGAAGGATGGAAGGAGAACAAAACCCAAACGGAGGACAGAACGAGAATGGAGGAAACAATGGCGGTAACAATAAACATAACGGAAATGGTGGCAACAACAATGGGAATAACAATGTGAACAACAATGGAGGCAATGCACCAGAAGGTGAAGGAGAAAAAAATAACCCCCCTATCATGAGAATGAGAGACTATTCGAGGCCAATAAACGGAGGACATTCTTCCTGCATAGTGTTGCCAGACAACGTAAACAACTTGTTCGAAGTCAAGGCAACTATGATTCAAATGCTTCAGGCAACTGTCCAATTCGGAGGATATCAGAATGAGGATCCTAATGCTCATATTCAAGATTTTATTACCATGTGTAATACTTTCAGAACAAAAGGAGGAGCCTTTGATGATCTTATTCGGCTAACTTTATTCTCTTTTTCTCTGAAGAATAAGGCAAGAAACTGGTTCAAGAATCTTCAACTTGGATCTATCACTGATAGGGATGAAATATCCCTATATTTTCAGGTTATTTACGATGTAATTAAATGTTATTTTATTACTTTTAGTATAGTTTTAAGTCTTTTTATTATACTTTATGAACAAATTAATTCTCAATCACTTAGTTTGAATTTATCTCCGTAAAAGCACTATTTTCACCGAAAATCGTTAAAGTAACTCATGTTTATTTTGTTTGTAGGTTCCACTTCAAAGATAAAAATTATCCTTGGTGAAAAACAACTTCCAGACATGATTAGAGATGTTTTTGTGCTAATAAAGAGCTAAGAGACAAGGAGTTTTGCAAATAATTCAAGGAAAAGTCAATCTGTCCAGAAATTGTTCTTGACACGACCCGTGTCAAAGTTCCACACAGTCCGTGTCAGGACAAAGATGGTCAACACGGTTTGATTTCAGGGGCGTGTAAATGGTGTTCACACGACTAATGAAGGACACGACCCCGTGTCAAAAGGGACACGGTCCGTGTCAAAAAGGAGACATTTAATTTGCGCAGCGTTTTAATTAGCAAAAATCCAACTTGTCGAGTAATTAATGCGACATGACCCCGTGTCAAGGGACACGGCCAATGACACGCCTGAGCTGATTAAAGTCATTTTAATGCATTTTTGCCTTGACACGGCGTGTCAAGTGGCCCACACGACCCGTGTCAACCTTTATTCTGCTCTTCGATGAGATTTTCAAGCATGTGTTTTGAGGATTCACACTTGTTCACAAAGCCAACTTTTCTGTATAAATATGGGGGTTCTCTAGCCAGAAAAGGAAATCCCTCTTTAGTTATGTTTAGTTCCATTTAGTTGTAATTCTCTCCATTTAGTTGTTTAAAGAGGCGATCCAAATACGATCCATATTCCATTTCTCCTCTTTCACAAACTTGTAATCCATTTCCATTCCATTAATACAAAGTTACTTATTATTTCCTTCATCTTCATCCATTCTATTCGAATCTTCAAGTTGGCAAAGAGTTCCTCTCCGAGGACATAAGCGACGATCGTGTGTCCGGTGTAGTGCGGTAAAAGGGAGTAGCTAAACTTTTATCTTGCTAAACTAGTTGTGACCCGTCTATGTGCTAGACTCGGTAGTATCATATTGTTTCCTTACATAGTTTATACAATAGTTTTGTCTAAATTTGTATATTTGATTCATCATCATCATATGCTTCTCTTATATTTATTTATGAATACTTGATATGAACTTGACATTTCTACCGGATTTACATAGGTGTTGCCCCCATCGGAAGTGACGAGCCGGAAACCGTAGATATTGACGACATCACGGAACTTAAAGGGCCCTAGTTTCTAAGTCCATTGGAGACACTTAACCTTGAAATTATAGGACTAATTAAGTGTATACTTACGAGTTCATACGTGTTTATAAGCATCATAAAAGCTAGCTATGGTAGTTTGAGTAATCTTAAGGCTATTTTATCTTTATTATTGTATAAAACTTACCATCACCATTTCATGCTAAGGAATATGGAAAGTATTTTTGTGTTGTAGTATAGGAGTAGTTAATGAATAAACCCAAAACTTTAAAGTAAAAATTCGCTTAGATAACACCCCGAAACCAAGTAGTTTGATACTTATTGGTATAAATCCCATGGATTCGATACCCGGACTTAACCCTAGGATTATTACTTGACAACGATAGCGTACACTTGTCCTCTAATTGTAGGCCTTTTTGTAGCACTAGCTCGAGGCCGCATCAATCACCTCATGGGAAGAGATGGCTAGTGCTTTCTTAATGAAATACTTTCCACCTAGACAAGCTATCAAGCTCAGAAATTAAGTCTCACATTTTGTTCAAGAGGAGGACGAGTCACTTGCTGAAGCTTGGGAGCGTTACAAAGAACTCCTTAGGCGAGTACCAAATCGTGGCATTCCCATGTGGATGCAAGTGCAGAACTTCTACAATGGAGTCACTAATGCCTATAAAATTCAAATGGAAGGTGTAGAAAATGCCAACCCCGAGGACTTAGAGCCTCAAGCTTTATATGATCTAATCGAAAGGGTGGTCAATACAAGTTATAATTGGCACTCAGTGAGGAGTGATGGCAGAAAACTTGCAGATTTCCTTGGATCAGAGGTTTTTTCCGAGCTCACCACACAAGTAGAGCAACTTACAAAGCAAATTGGCAAGATGAATGTCTCATCTATCCATGCTGAGACCTTAGAAGCTGATGCATACGACTTTTACGGTGGTCCCCACAGAAACATCAACTGCCCATGAGTGAAAACAGGAAAAGGTGACCAAGAGCAGTGCGACTATACTGGTTACCACTAGAGACACCCACCAAATGCATATTCCAACACTTACAATTCTGGAACCAAGAATCATCCAGAATTTTCCTGAAGAAATCAAGACAACCAACAAGCACAAGCACCTTTCCAGCAACAACCTAGAGGACAATACCAAGTGCAACCACATCAGCAGTTCAAACGGACTGTTCGGTCAAAAGAAGAAGCAGAACCAGACCTAAAAACAATGATAATACAGTTCATGAAGCAGACACAAGCATCCATCAAGAAATTGGAAACTCAGATACATCAATTAGCAGCAGGAACCACATCCAAGGGAACTCTATCAAGCAACACCGAGCCAAATCCTAAGGCTGATGTTGTGGCAATCACAACCAGGAGTGGTAAAGCAACTACTGACCCTGTTAATCCTAACATGATTTCTGATGATGCGGGTACAATGAAAGAAACCCAAAGGGAACAAGCTGTTTCCCCCAATGAAAAATCACAAGATGAGCCTATTCAAGTTCAAACCAGTGAGAAGTATGTTCCACCTCCAGCATATGTACCACAAACACCCTACCCTGGGAGGCTGATCAAGTACAAGTTGGAGAAGGATTATGCTAAGGTCCTTGACACTTTTTCAAAGTTACATATCAACATCCCACTATTGGATGCAACACTGCAAATGCCAAATTACACCAAATTTCTAAAAGATCTGCTATCCAATAAGAGGAATCTTGAGAGTGTGACTGTGGTTCAACTCAACCAATATTGCTCATCCATCTTGAAGAACAAGCAACAACTCCCTAAGAAAATGAAAGATCCAGGAAGTTTCTTTATCCCTTGTTCTATTGGCACACTTGATATTGATAATGCACTCTGTGATTTAGGTGCTAGCATAAACTTGATGCCATATTCTGTGTATAAAAAGTTAGGGATAGGAGAACCTCAGCCTACTCGAATGTCAATTCAATTAGCTGACCGATCTATTTGTTATCCTAGAGGAATAGTAGAAGATGTGCTTGTAAATATAGGAAAATTCATTTTGCCTTTTGATTTTGTTATCATGGACATAAAGGAAGACTTGCATGTTCCAATCATATTAGGAAGACCATTCTTAGCTACTGGAGATGCAGTGATTAGAGTTAAGGACAAAGAATTGAGCTTGCATGTTAATGAGGAGAAAATAGTTTTCAAAATGAATGAAGCTTTGAGATATGCTAATGTCAATGATGATACTTGTTATTTTCTGGATGCATGAATCTGGACATTTGTGAGGAAACATGTTGTTCGCTTGAAGCAACAACTGAGACACATCCACAAACTCTATCAGAACCCTCTCACAAAGAACCACCTGAAATACCCATCTCTCAAATACCCACTCAAGAACTCAAACCACTCCCATCTCACCTAGAATATGCTTTTCTAGACCCACAAAAAAGCCAACCAGATATAATCTCATCAAAACTCTCACCTACTCAAAAGGAATTACTCCTGGCTATTCTGAAACAAAACAAAGAAGCCATTGCATGGAAGATAAATGATATCAAAGGAATCAGTCCCTCTTTGTGTGTTCACAAGATCTTAATGGAAGATAACTACAAACCTGTCATTCAACCACAAAGAAGACTCAACCCACACATGAAGGAGGTAGTCAAGAAGGAGGTAATCCAGCTTCTGGAGGTAAGAATCATCTACCCTATCTCGGACAGCAGCTGGACAAGCCCTGTTCAGGTTGTTCCCAAGAAAGGAGGCACTAATGTGGTGCTAAATGAGAAGAACGAGCCTGTTTTCACTAGAAGGGTCACTGGATGGAGAGTTTGCATAGATTACAGAAGGCTCAATGATGCAACAAGGAAAGACCATTTTGCTTTCCCCTTTGTAGATCAAATGCTTGAGGGATTGGCTGGATATGCATTCTACTGTTTTTTAGATGGCTATTCCGATTACAATCAAATCCCCATTGATTCAAAAGACCAAGAGAAGACAACCTTCACATGTCCTTATGGAACTTATGCTTATAGAAGAATGCCAATTGGCTTATGCAATGCTCCTGCTACTTTCCAGAGGTGCATGATGGCAATACTCCATGACATGATTGAGAAGACTGTGGAGATATTCATGGATGACTTTTCAGTCTATGGATCTTCTTTTGGACCCTGTTTGAAGAATTTGGAGGCTGTTCTAATTCGATGCAAGGAGACACATCTTGTTTTGAACTAGGAGAAGTGACATTTCATGGTCACTGAAGGTATTGTGCTAGGCCACAAGATTTCTAAGAAGTGGATTGAAGTTGACAACGCAAAGGTGGAAGTTATAGAGAAACTGGTTGTTCCCACTGTAAGCACTGATTTTCGAACTCGATGATGAAAGCAATCTACGAGCTCCTTGTCGCGCCAGCTGCTCAAATACTGATACTCGTCGGAGAACGGGTCATTTTTTCAGGGACATAACCTCTTCCGCCCGCACCTCGGGACCATGAGTGTGGCACCTTCACGCTTATGAGAAAATCCTCAATCACGAAATGATATATGGTCACAAGTACTATTCACTAGGAACCATACGGTCTCAAAACTGTTTGTTGTAACCGTACGGTCACAAACCATCTGACCGTACGGTCACCGCCACGTGGCAGATAGCAATCCAATCCTTATCTGCCACGTGGCTAGCGGTCCAATGAAAACATGACACATGTACTACATGCCAAAGAGTTTGGCCGGGTCTTACAAGGTTCGGCCGGGCCTTATGGGAAGCCCGGCTCAGATCCAAATTTGGATTTGAGACGGGAAAACTAGTGACCGTACGGTCACTAAGTGGTGACCATAGTTGCCTCTGATAAAGTTGCCTCTGTTGTTGCCTAAAGTTGCCTCTAATACGGAAAAGAATCGTTAGAGTCTGAGCTTGAGAGTATTTTCCTAAAAATATTCCAAAAAGGTTCCCACGACCACCAAAAATATATTTCCCCTTATTGAAAGTTTCCAACCCATGCATCACTCACAGTCTCACTAGAGCTGATTAAGACCTGTTCCTAATCATTCCGGAGGACGCCCTACGACCATCGGTCCGCGAGCAATCACTAGTACGCGACGGGGGTAAGCTTCTGAGGGTTTTGTACCGTGTCACCCGACGGTTTACTGTCCAAATGTTTGTGCATTTAAATATTTATGTGTGATAACCCTAAAATGTCAAGATAATAAACTGTTAGGCTGCATTAAAGATCCTCTGGGTCACTAGAATGTCGGAATTAATAAGTTGTATCCACGAACGTAAATAGAATCTCTGGTTTTCAAAACAATCGGTACAAACACCGGTTTGTACATTTTCCCGGTCGGCCGGGTGGCGACTCTAGTCAAAGAAGGCTAAAGCCGCTATGAGCGACCACTTACGCTCACAGTGGCGACTCTGCTGGGGACCAAAAATGTATTCTACTGTTATAAGTTAACTTCAACGTATGATTTTCTTGAAGTTGATTTATTAATGGAAGAATGTAAGTTTGGTTTTCACTCTTTATAAAATTATTTCTTAAATTATTTTATGAAAAGTAAAAAATGGGATACAACTGAAGCGTTCTGAGAGTCTAGGGCTATAAACAGAGTTATTGCTTTCTCATACTGCATAAAGAAAAATCCCGAATGGTCAACGCGTGTTATGGGTCGTGCTTACTGTCGTTTCCTTTAAGGGACGCATAGGTCGATCTGTAACACCACCCACAGCCTTGTACCGTCGACACACTGCTCAAAGCCCTTAAATGGGGAGGCGCTACGTATATCTTGCTGTGGGAACCCTTTTGTACTATCAAACGAGACCGAAGCCTCATATAGTCAGCCTAGATATCTCCACTAGGAACTACCCCCAAACATCATGTAAAACATGTCTGTCGAGAGCGTTTTGACATCGAAATGAAAGATGTTGAAAGAAACCCACCTAGGACAGAGAGGCACCACGCGAAGAATGAGAGGGAGTGATGACTTTGTGTGTTGACAACTTGTGGATTGCTTGATCATACATACCTTAGATCATATAGAAGGTCCGAACTCCGCCATCTAGGCATTTCTTCGATTCAGGAAAATATTCCGTTGGAATCCCGCAAATAGCATTGTCATGGATGTCCACCCCGGAAAAGGGAAAATGTTGCAAAGGATATAACAGAATATGACCTGAATCGACGGAATGCCCAGACCAGTGAAATATCGGCTAAAAGAGAAGCGAAAGAACGACCCATGGCTGAAATGAAAATTCCTTAAAAACATGCCATGGTACGATCTTTCGTACAGGCCAGAGACCCCCTTCAAAGATATTACCTCCATCATCATACATTTGTAAAGTAATATCCTTGAACGAAGTCTAACAAGCATAAAGCAGAAGAAGGACTCATAGGACCATGCATACACACATCTTACGAACCAAGAGTGGTGGGGGGAACTTATACAGTCTTCCCTCATATAGAATCAACCGCAAGGAGAGTTAATCAAGAAACAAACACCATGTCTGGAATGGGAGTTTCCGCCTACTCGGGAGAAATGTTCGTTAAAACTCATAGGCGAGACGGAAAGAGGACGTATACCCTTGAAGGACACTCTAAGAGAAAGGCGGAAGAAGGAGAGTCCGAGATGGGAAATCCTAGTGAGAATAGCCAAGGGAAGAGGCCATCACACATGGTGGATGATACGAGCCGAGAACACTCCATTCACAAGGACAAGCCCTCAGGAAACCATGTTACGGATAGCGAACCTGAAGAAGATTCTGGGGACTCCTTGTTTTTAATCTTCGATGGAAGTCAAGATGCCCAAATACACTTAGGAACCTTTAATATTCGGGCCCAAGTTCTGATGCAGATCATTGCCTTCAGTTCCCTTTCGGTTTAGGAGGCCAAGCAAGGAAGTGGTACAATCGACTCTCCCATACCGTCCGCCGAGACTGGGGAAAACTGGTCCTAGCTTTCCTGACCAAGTTCGTAACCAGCAAGGACAAAAAAGTCTCTTGGGAGGACCTCGCCTCACTCTGACAACAAGTAGGAGAGCAGTTCCACGATTATCTAGAATACAGATGGATCCCCATGTTGAGCTTGGCTCGCGAGGCACCAGAGCGGAAAGAACAAATAAGGTGTCTCGTACGTGGTACACACCATCACATACGAAAAGTGGCACAACACTATAACTTCCGGAGCTACGATGAGTTAAGTCAGTTAGTGAGCCGAATAGAATCCTGGATCAACTCCGTAGAAGAGGATCAAAAATACATGGAATCTGAAAATTGGATACACCTCGCTGGACCTTTCAAACCCCGAGAAACCATAGAATGGAAGAATTTGAAAAGTTTGGAGCAAAGGGAAGGGGAACCAATCGAGGACTATTTCTCACTCCGATGGCTAAAAGCTGCCAATGAACTACCACGAAGACATAACATGAAGGTTTTGGTGTCCTGCCTGACGAAAAGCTTGTTACCTCACCTAAGGACAATCGCGCAATACCAAGACTTTGATTCATACTTGGATCTCGAAAATCTGGTTAGGAGAGTAGAAGAACACATCCAGTTTAACACGGTACGAGAAATGGAGAAGGAAGGATGGGCCAGTACGGCAGAAGAGTTTGAATATGTGCGCAAGGATATTCGTGAAATCAGAGAAGAAATCGGGGACATTAGACACAAGAGCACACAAGTTGCTCTTTCTCCAGTAGACTTCGTACCTCTCAGGGGGAGGATCGGCACTTTGTTTGCAAGATTGGTGGAAGACGGAGCAATGCGCCATATTAGAGAGTCACGACACCAAGATCCCCCTCCGCTCCTATTGTCCGGAAGGCGAGTATGGTCGAACTTCTGTGAATACCACCAATACTTCGATCATAGTACCGAGGTGTGCGAGGTTCTGAAATTGGACATGTCACGAGTAATAGGGAAAAATGTACGATGAGATGTGATTAATGAATGAAAGTTATTTCGGCTTATAATTTGTAAAATGTTAATGTCATTCATTGTTTAGATTAATCGACTAAAACAAATCATCACCACCAGAAAAAGAATCCTTCGCTACGAGAAAAGAGCATCAAATGAACGCCCCCACCAAGAAGGCCAAAACCTACCAACAAACTCAAAACACCTGCAACCCGAAAATGCCTACCGGCATCCGACCTCTAAATGAAGAACAAAATTCACCCGTAGAAACAGGAATCCAATCGGACCAAATGTTTCTGATACATCACAAGCAATCTTGCCAAGAACCCGATGCAAAAAAAAAACTAAAAAAAAAGAAAAAGAAAAAGAATTAAAAAAAAAAAAAGATTCAAACTACATCCAACCCCAAATAAAAAATAATCCACAACAAAAGTTTTCTACAAACCCGACGCAACAGTACTGGTTAATAACTAAAAATGTTTGACAATAATGTTTTGCGAGTTATGAGATGAAACAACTGAAATAAGAAACAATATAACAGAATCACTCGCGGCGCCGCTTGGAAGGCCCAGCTTGGTGACTTAGATCTCGAGTCAGCATCACGATCTCTCTACTTGACCAAGCCCTGCGGAATGAACTTAGCCACTCAGTATAATTATCCAAAGAAGAATTGGTAGGATCATCAACGTTGAGGACAACTTGAAAAAATCTACGAGGCCATAGCTGCTTCAGGCGACCCAACAGCCTAGAGTCGAACACACCTCCACGGAAGGAATGAAGGAAGTTAGAAGGGATGCTCTGATGGAGGCCCATTTGACGCTGCAATAAAGAAGGCATGTAGAAAGAACTCTCTCGAAGGCCACACACCGGGACACACCCAGACATTAGTGTGTCAGTATAGGAGGTAATGCGTCACCAAGGACAAGTCCAACGTATGTTAGAGGACTCGCGCTGAATCGACACTGCGGCAAGGCCAAAGGAGCAGCTGAATCGACAGAGAGCCCCAATATAGCACACAGTTCCTCCGGCAAAGGACACAAATCCCCGTCGATGAAACGGAAGGTATGATCCCGAGGATCCCAAAGCTCCATGGCAGCACGGAGAAACTCCGGATATAGAGGTTGGCTACAATAGAAACGCAACCTAGCAGCCCCGTACGGTTTCAGGACGCCCCACAAAGATGACGTCAACGATCACAAAGGACTAAAATCAGACAAGAAAGGAATATCATTAGTATAAGAAGGATATATATTCGATACAAGAATCCACACAAATAAAAATCCTAACTAATACGGAAAGTCGCCAGCATCGGAACCCTCATCGTCCTCTCTAGCATACCTCATCTCGCGCCGTCTCCTCTTCCGCGCCTCGTCCACGTGGAAAGCCTCCAATCGGGCTGTAAGGTCTGGTACCTGCGTATGGGCGGCTAGAGTCAAAGCACGTTCCCCCCGTATCACATCCTGCATTTGTAACACGCACACACTTCATGCATACATATCATAAAACATTCATAAACATGAGGATCCTATGAAAAATACTTGCGCCTCCTGAGCATAGGACATCAATGCCGCCCGAGTGGAGCGGTAAAGACCCGCTACGCGAACGGCGGAAGTGCGAGAAACCTACAAAAGAGGAAGTCAGCAGGCGAAACACGGAGGATACCTAACAAAGGAAGGAGAAGTACGTACGTGTGTAGTATCAGGAGGGTTGAAAGTAGGGAGATGGTCGGAAGGGGGCATAACATTGAACTCCCGATACCCGGTCCAATCATGTACCCCTAAGATCTCTGGCTGAGAAGGGGAAAAATCTCCAACCACCCACTGGGACGATGAAGGCAGTGTTTCTTCTTGAGCATGAGCGGCTGGACAAGCATGAGCAGGTTCGGACCCAAGAACCTCTGAATAGGGAGTGCTCGTTTCGCGAAGAAGATCCTGGGAGAGGTTAAGAATGTTAAAAATGACCCAAAGCAAACAAGGGCACCAGAGGAGCAAGAACACCAACATATCGCAGCAAGTAGAGGCGAGTCAGCGCCGACTAAATATCCACGAGATTTGTCCCTAGGAGGCAAAAAACGATGAAGGAAAAGCTCATAACTCTCACTTTGGGGCAATACCAAGGCACTGTGTACCCCATCTGGACTCCCCAGCGCTGGGACCCCCTGAAAGAATGTCTCGCGGTCAGGAGGGGCTACGGACGCACCCTAGAACATCGAAGGGCCTTCCCAAAATTCAAACACCCTCTCACCTGGATACCAAGAGAAATCGAAAGGACCCTCCAAAAGGATCCGACGAGAAGAGATCTCAAAGGCAGCAATCATCTCGGGTAACCAAGCCAACCCCTCGACAAAGTCTCTCCCAGTAGGTTGAGGAGGGATTGCTTTCTTCTGGGGGCCCATCCAGCGACTAAGACGAGGGAACTCGTTAGGCTGCACTTCGGGCATCTGGGGTCGAGGTAGGACACCGTATTCGTAAGCCCAGGCCTGCATAGAGGAGTCAAAGTTCAAGTATCGACATGCCTAAAAGATAAAAGGGGGCTGAAACACGAAAGACATACCTCGAGTACCAAGGAAGGACCGCGGAAATTAACCGCGCCACGGCATACCACGTCTAAAGCCCCATACAAAGAAGCCAAAACCACCTTGCCCCAACAATAAAAACCAAGACCATCTAAATCCCGCAAACTCTCCAAAATAATCAAATCACAACTATCGTCAGTAGAGGGTAACAATGCAGCGCATATTGCATACCACAGAAAACACCGAGCATGACAGTCCATGATGATAGGATCAGTCGAAGTACTCCGACGAATAGGGGAGTTAGCTACGCTGGATAAAGGAATGTGTCGTTCCTTATCAGGGACAACTGGATACCCAATCAAGTCCCTGACAGCACTAAGGTCAAAAGGGGAAGACAAGCGTCTTGAGAATGGTGGGACAGCACCTACGGAACTTAAGCCGGTGATGGACGCGATGTCCATGGGAGTAACAGTCATTTCCCCGAAGCTAAAATGGAAAGTGTGGGTACTATCGCACCAACGCTCGAATAGAGCACTCACATTCTGCCAGCATATGCGGGGGGTCCCTGGCAGAAGCTGCTTCAAGAAGGGACGAAAAGGGGTCCCGTCGACACGAGCTCGAACGGCAGGAGGCAACGCGAGGTACCAAGTTTTCACTTCCCCCACATTCCCTCGACCTTTCAGACGAGGCTCCTGCATAAAAGACACCATTGAGAAAGATGTGTCAGAGACGACGGGGCGGAGATACTAAAACAAGGACTCAAGGATCACTGATGGAGAACACACGAAGACCGTACGGTCACAAGCATGTTCCGTGCGACCGTACGGTCCTAGAATCTAGCGACCGTACGGTCACCAAACTAAGGACCGTACGGTCACCAAACTAAGGACCGTACGATCACCATCAACCCAAAATTTAGGCCAGGTCGACCACATGAAGCAAAGAACATCAAAAGATGGAACAGTTCGTCCCATGGCAGCAACATCATCAAATCATCACAAGAAACAACATAATAATGAAAATGAGGAAATACAGGCGTCGACCGACACGACCGCATGAAAAGCTCAGGCAAACTGAAAGAAAAGAGGAAAACTTCGGGAATAAACGTGCCTGGGTCACGTAACGGTGCTTGTGCATATTGAAGAAAAAGGGGAAGAACTTCTCCAAACTCCAGACCGACATAGGCAGTAGATCTACTTCGGTCGAGCTCGACCGCACTCCGCACAAGAGGGAAAAGCTCCTCCAAGCCATCTTCCAAAGGGAAGTCGTTGATGTTAATATCCGTCAACGGCATGAGGAAAGCAGGATACGCGACTACTCGGGCTATGAGAGGAACGAAATGAAATCAAAGAGGGAAGCGTCGGTGTGAATATGAGGAGAAGAGGCTGTTGCATAAAGGATAAATACAGACAGCCCGAGTGAGCGTACGGTCACAAAGCCCTTGACCGTACGGTCACCCTTTTCGTGACCGTACGGTCACACTATCTCCTCCAGAAAATTTTGCGTACCCTACATCAACGAGTCCTCGAAGTTATACATCGCTACGCCAGAAGCCCAAGGTTAACCCCGTAGAAATTACAAAAGAAATAGAGGCATTATCAGACCACTGGCACACTGGGGCACCTCCGGACTCATCAAGAATATAGGGAACTAGGAACTCCACAGGGGCAGTACCAGAGTGGGGCATGACTTGGGTCAAGGAGAAATGCTACCAGGGACCACAGATCAATTGAAGATCAAGAGCGGAAGAGAAAAGATATTCGGACACAGTTGATCGACCTCAGGATGGAAACCGCCAGCATTCAGATAAGACTGGTAGGACAAAGTGTTCAACATTATCTGAAGAAAATGGGACGAAGAGCTGAATTGAAGAGACCACCAAATCCTCGGGTCATGCTTGAGGTACTGTAAGAGGTTATTGAATCCTCGGGTCATGCTCGAGGTACTAAGGAGGTTACTAAATCCTCGGGTCATGCCCGAGGTACTATGAAAGGTTATTCAGAGCTACAAGAGGTTACTAAATCCTCGGGTCATGCCCGGGGTACTATGCAAGGTTATTAAGAGCTACGAGAGGTTACTAAATCCTCGGGTCATGCCCCAGGTACTATGAAAGGTTATTCAGAGCTACGAGAGGTTACTAAATCCTCGGGTCATGCCCGGGGTACTATGAAAGGTTATTAAGAGCTACAAGAGGTTACTAAATCCTCGGGTCATGCCCGAGGTACTAAAGGTTATTCAGAGCTAGGAGAGGTTACTAAATCCTCGGGTCATGCCCGAGGTGCTATGAAAGGTTACTAAGAGCTACGGAGGTTACTAAAGTCCTCGAACTAAGTTCGAGGCACCATCAGAAGTTACGGAAAATCCTCGTCGAGGTACTATTGAAAACAGTTGGTCGGCCTTACAGTGAGATTATAGAAGACACGATGTCCTAGGCCAAAACTGCAGGTAAGTTCTCTAAACTCACTTTCGAAAAACACGAGCACACACACAGTATGTCTTGTTTTGCTTCATTGAGACTGTCCGACGGGTCTTACAAGATAATGTAATCACCTTAGGCACTCCCAAAGAAGCGAGGGGCAAACTGTAAGCACTGGTTTTCGAACCCGATGATGAAAGCAATCTACGAGCTCCTCGTCGCGCCAGCTGCTCAAATACTGATACTCGTCGAAGAACGGGTCATCTTTTCAGGGACATAACCTCTTTCGCCCGCACCTCAGGACCATGAGTGTGGCACCTTCACGCTTATGAGAAAATCCTCGATCACGAAATGATATACGGTCACAAGTACTATTCACTAGTAACCGTACGGTCTCAACACTGTTTGTTGTGACCATACGGTCACAAACCATCTGACCGTACGGTCACTGCCACGTGGCAAATAGCAATCCAATCTTTATCTACCACGTGGCTGGCGGTCCAGTGAAAACGTGACACGTGTACTACATGCCAAACAAGTTTGGCCGGGGCTTACAAGGTCCGGCCGAGCCTTATGGGAAGCCCGGCTCAGATCCAAATTTAGATCTGAGACGGGCAAACTAGTAACTGTACGGTCAATAAATGGTGACCCTACGGTCACAAGCTTGTGACCGTACGGTCACAAGCTACCCTATAAATACCCCCCGGATTTCTCATTCAATTCACCAACAAACACTCATTCTCTTCTCTCTCTAGCTCGTTCTAAAGCGATTCTTGACCTGATATAAGTGGCCTCTGATAAAGTTGCCTCTGTTGTTGCCTAAAGTTGCCTATGATACAGAAAAGAATCGTTAGAGTCTGAGCTTGAGATTATTTTCCTAAAAATATTCCAAAAAGGTCCCCACGACCACCAAAAATATATTTCCCCTTATTGAAAGTTTCCAACCCAGGCATCACTCGCAGTCTCGCTAGAGCTGATTAAGTCCTGTTCCTAATCATTCCGGAGGAAGCCCTATGTAACTCTAGCCCTCGAGCTTCCTCCCTGAAAAGGTCTCTGTTCTTCAACGAGCATCGGTCCGCGAGCAATCACTGACACGCGACGAGGGTAAGCTTCTGAGGGTTTTGTACCGTGTCACCCGGCGGTTTATTGTCCAAATGTTTGTGCATTTAAATATTTATGTGTGATAACCCTAAAATGTCAAGATAATAAACTGTTAGGCTGCATTAAAGATCCTCTGGGTCACTGGAATGTCGGAATTAATAAGTTGTATCCACGAACGTAAATAGAATCTCTGGTTTTCAAAACAATCGGTACAAACACTGGTTTGTACATTTTCTCGGTCGGCCGGGTGGCGACTCTAGTCAAAGAAGGCTAAAGCCGCTATGAGCGACCACTTACGCTCACACCCACTAATCTGAAAGATGTGAGAAGCTTTTTGGGCCATGCAAGATTCTATAGAAGGTTCATTAAGGACTTCTCCAAGATTGCCTTGCCCTTATCAACTTTACTTCACAAAGATGCAGAATTCAAGTTCGAAACAGCCTGTTTGACATCCTTTGAGACATTGAAGGAGAAGCTCATCAATCCGCCCATCCTAGTTGCACCTGACTTAGAGAAGCCATTTGAGCTTATGTGTGATGCAAGTGATGCATGTGTTGGAGCTGTGCTAGGCCAAAGGAGAGAGAAGAAATTCCAACCAATCTATTATGCCAACAAAACAATGAACGATGCTCAGAGGAACTAGACAACAACAGAGAAGGAGTTGCTAGCAGTGGTGTATGCGTTTGACAAGTTCAAATCCTACTTAGTCCTTTCCAAAGTGATTGTTTACACTGACCATGCAGCTCTGAAGTACCTGTATGCCAAGAATGGTGCCAAACCAAGGTTGATCTGATGGTTATTATTGTTGCAGGAGTTTGATATTGAGATACTTGATAAGAAAGGAGTTGAAAATGTTGCAGCAGATCACTTGTCTCGAATCTCAGCAAGTCCCAAACAGCCTGAGATTTGTAAGAACTTTCCTGAGGAGAACTTATATGTTGTGCAATCTAGCCCATTGTTTGCTGATATTGCTAATTATCTTGTTTCCTCTATAAAACCACCAGATTTATCCACTAACCAAAGAAGGAAGTTCTTTGCTGAACTCAAATACTATTTTTGGGAATAACCTTTTCTTTTCAGGTTATGTGCAGATCAAGTCATTAGAAGGTGTGTGACACATGAGGAAGGAGAGCAAATCATGAACCATTGCCATAATCAAGAAGCTAGAGGCCATCATGGAGCGAACATGAGAGCTGCAAAAGTCCTCCAAGCTGGTTTCTATTGGCCAACCATTTTCAAAGATGCACAAAGGTTTGTAAATAGGTGTGAAGAATGCCAAAGGACAGGTTACATCTCAGCCAGAAATGCTATGCCCTTGAACAACATAATTCTTTGTGAAATCTTTGACATTTGGGGCATAGATTTCATGGGTCATTTTCCATCTACAAATGGTAATAAATACATACTTGTTGTTGTTGACTATGTAAGTAAATGGGTAGAAGCAATTGCTAGCCCTACCAATGATGCAAAAGTTGTAGTTAAGTATCTAAAGAAGGTGTTTGCTCGTTTTGGTGTGCCAAGAGCCATCATTAGCGACCAAGGTACTCATTTTAAAAATGCCCAGTTTGAAAAACTGCTTAGTAGGTTTGGAGTTACTCATAGAATTGATACACCTTATCATCCCCAATCAAATGGGCAAGCTGAAATCTCAAACAGGGAAATTAAGCGAATTCTTGAAAAGACTGTGAGCAATTCTAGGAAGGAATGGTCAAACAAGCTAGATTATGCACTGTGGGCATACAGAACAGCTTATAAAACACCAATTGGCAAGTCCCCATTTAGACTATTGTTTGGAAAAGCTTGTCACTTGCATGTAGAGTTAGAACATAAGGCATATTGAGCTTTAACCTTTTTGAATTTTGATGAAAAAGCTACAGGTGAGCAAAGGAAGCTTCAATTGAGTGAAATGGAGGAGTTTAGGACGTTTGCCTATGAAAATGCCATGCATTACAAAGAAAAGACCAAGAAGTGGTATGATAGAAAGATCCAGTCCAAAGAATTTCATGAAGGACAACAAGTCTTGTTGTACAATTCTAGACTAAGACTTTTTCCAGGAAAACTTCGAACAAGGTGGTCAGGTCCATTCACAGTGACCAAACATTTTTCTCATGGAGAAGTTGAGATAACCAAGCCAGGAGGTGAACCATTCAAAGTAAATGGGCAGAGGCTTAAGCTGTACTTAGCCAAGGATTCCATAGGAATGATGCAGGTGATTCACCACTTTGAGCCACCATAAGCGGAACCAAACAAGGTGTTCACTGCAAACACCAATTGCAACAAAAGTCTTGGCAATTCCAAGCATTTTATCCCTTAGTTAGATTTTCATTTTGTTTTAGTGTGTTTAAGTGTGTTTTCCATTTTAGTTTCAGTGTGTTAGTTTGACTCTTTAATTTTATTGTGCAAAGAATCAAAACCCTACAATTCTTTTTCATAGGACTTGAGTTTTGAGTTTTTGCTAAGTAAAAATGTGAGTGTTTTTTTTTTGTCTGAGTATAAATAATCTTCAAAAGCTGAGTTAGGAGGAGTTAATGGGCCACGAAATTGAACTTAATTTTTGATTTCAAAAATTAAACAAGGATAAATCATGCTTAGAGAGAGGTAACAGTAAAGTGAAGTTGATAAGCTTGAGAAGAAAACCGTCTGCCATGTGGCAAACTAAGGCAGTTTTCTCCACTTTCTTTTTGGCTTTCCAAAACCGTTCCCCACTTCTCTCACCCACGCCCTGTTTTAACCGCCCAATAACCTCCCTCTCTTTTTCTTTTTAACTTAAACACAAACTCTTTTCAGTTCATGCTTTATTCCAAACCCTAACATTTACTTCCTAGAATATTTCTAAGTCCAATTTGCAGAATGAGAACTAGAACCGATGCCAAAAATGTTAAGATTGAGGCTATGGAGTCTGGCAAAATAGAAGATCAAAATGGTTATCCTAGCCACTGATCCTAAATTGGTGAAAAAGCTTTCAACTTTCGCCAATCCAGAGCACCAAAGGAACTACGAGGAACCAGCCTACAGAGAACTCACTCTTGAGTTTTTGGCGACTTTTTCACACAACAAGAAGGTCGTGGATCCTAACCAAGAAGGAAAGTACAGTTTCGGACTCATGGGTCACTTTCAAACCCCATCTCTGAACAATCTGAACTAATTTCTAGGCTTTATTGACTATGAAGATGTCAATTCTGAAGAATATAAATCCCAATTTCTGGAGGTCCCCGAAGATTTTGATATGCAACAGTTCTGGCATGGCATTACTGGAGAAGATAATTATGATGGCAGTTCATCCAAGTCCTCTGCCATTGCTGATTATTCTCTAAGGTATATGCACAAAATTATAGCAAACACCTTGTTCGCCAGAACCAACCAAGCTACAGTCTCACAAGCAGATTTAACCGCCCTATGGAGCATGACTACTGGAAGGAAGATTAACCTAGGCTACTAGTTTGGAGAGTACATGACAGCTTTCAAGGACAAGCGCATGATTGGTATCTTTTATGGATCCCTTATCACAAGGATAGCCGAGGTAATTGTACTTTTTCGTCCAACTGAGCACAAGTTGACCCTAGAGAACTACCCTGAGAAGCTGGACCTTCAAGCTCTGCAGTATATGA
This sequence comes from Euphorbia peplus, assembly GCA_028411795.1. Lineage (NCBI taxonomy): Eukaryota > Viridiplantae > Streptophyta > Magnoliopsida > Malpighiales > Euphorbiaceae > Euphorbia > Euphorbia peplus. The sequence goes on from CP110844.1 coordinate 20,829,922, forward strand.
AACTTTCCAAGAAGTTGGGAGGAAAATGGTACTTGTTTCATGAAGCACAGAAGATTGAGGAGAGCAAGCATAAGAAGAGGAAGGCAAAACCCACTTTGACCATTTCTTCAGAGGAGAATTCATACTTTGGTCCCAAAACTGCCAAGTTCTACAAGAAATGCTCTGAACTTAGTCCTGAGGAGATCATGTTGCGATTCAAGGAAGTGTTTCACAAGTGCAATTCGAATGAAAGAGCCATCAAGGTGCTGAAGAAAGAAAATGAGATGATGCAATTGGAGATAGCCCAGATGAAGAGCCTGTTTGAAGTTGTTGGACGCCCTGTTTCGCCCGTGGAGGAGATTCAAAAGACCCCACCTCATGCCAAAGTTTTTGCAGTCAAGATTACAGAGTCCACTTCTACCAAAGATCCAATGTCAACCTCAGAGAAGGATGTCACCACCACTCATGTCAAAGAACCAGAGGAGGAGGAGAGAGAATCCTCTGCAACCCCTTCCCCTTGATAAAACAAACAACTCTCTCTCTTCACCTCAGTAAGCCCTTGCCATTTTACTTGTTGTTTAATGCCCTTGTCATCTTTCTTATTGTTTTGCCTTATGCTCTTGTACATTGAGGGCAATGCACATTCCAAGTTGGGGGTGCAAGATAGGAAGACAACCATTATAAACTTGATATTTTTTATGTGCACATACAATTAAATTATGCATGATTAAGCCCAAATATTTATATTTTTGTGGCTTGAGTCGATATCAGTTAGTTAAAGTCTTTAGTGTATAGAAGCAATTGATAAACCCTATGTGTTTTGATTATGTCCAAACGTTTCAGAAGATGAAAACTTAATATTTCCTTACATATAGTTTACTATTGACTAATAATTTTTGTGTACTTAGTCTATGTGTAAGTTGCTCAGCAGGTGCTGAATGAATCATTTCTGGATTGCCTAAATAACTCAGAAGATCGGTCTGCTGAAGTCAGAGTTTCAATAAGTCAGAAGCTGGATACTCCGCTCTGAAGCCGAAGTTTGCTAAAGCTCTCCTCAGAAGTTCCTTGCAATCAGAAGTGTTGCCAATTGTGATCAGAAGTCTAGTCAAGTGGAATTTTAGCTTCTGAAAGCTAAAGTCACGGGTTCTGGATAGCATTTAATGCTCTGACAAGTGCATTTAATGCAAGGCGCCAAAAGTTCAAAAAGCTGTTTTGATGGAGCGCGCCTGTCTGTTTAAAAGAAACCAGAATTTCCTTGCCTACCCTTTGTTGATCCAATTGAAGAATGATTCTGTCATCCTTCTCCTTGATTTCAAATCACTTACCAGATTTAGTTAAAGAACAAGGATAACGGAATCGAAGTGTTTGAAGACCGTTTGAAGATTTGACAAAACTAACGGCTACAACAACTGATGTCATCTCCTTTGAAGATTCAAACTCACCAACGGTCATCTTCATTCACTATAAATAGTAGCCAAGCTCCAAAGCATCAACATACGCATGATCATCGAGCAAAATCTCAACGCACTGTTCTAACTAGAAACACAGAGCATCTTTTCCATTCTCAATCTTTCTTAGCATAGTGTTAGTAAAGTGAGAGAGTGAAGAAAAACAAGTTCATAATAGGAATCTTGTAAACTGATATCGTTTGTGATATTCAGTTAGATTTAAAGAGAGAAATCTAGTTGAGATTAGAGTTGGGTGAGAAATCCAGAAAACAGAGTATTGGTTGTTCTGGTGAAAATCCTTTAACTCTTTTTAGGCTAGTCAGAACTAAGTGAGAAATTAGCTTAAGTTCTGTTGATGTAAAGGAGCTTCTGAACTTGCCATAAAAGTTCTGAATAGTGGATTTATAAAATCTCTGTAGGCTGCGACCTCAGGGGACAAGACGTAGTCACAGGACTTCTGTGGCGAACTTGGATAAATCGATTTGTTCAAATCAGGATCTCCTGAACTTCTTTCTCCCTCTTATACTTGTTATTTTTGCTTCTGTGTACTTGCTTATATTTAGTGCTGAAACAGATTTTCTCTAAAAGTATCATTGTCTTTGTTCAGAAGACTGTCCAGAAGTTCTCAAATCAGAACTTCTGTTGCTGAAAACAGTCCAACTGTGTTTAGGCAGAATTTCCCTCAGAAGCTACTTCTGTCAGCTAGCTTCTGACTCTGAGGAAATTTGACTCTGAAAATTAAGTTTCCCGAAAAACTTAGAAATTTGCAGTTTTCAACTTTGACACCTATTCACCCCCTCTAGGTGATTCTGTTCTTGATAGGGCCAACAAGTGGTATCAGAGCGAAGGTCACTTCGCATATTTACTAAAGATCTAACAATCTAAGTGTAAGATCCTATCAGAATCAATAGAGATGGCTAGTAGACACCAGCCTGAGAATTCTTCTCACTTCATAGTTCCAGAAGGTTCTTCTACTACTAGACCTCCATTATTTAATGGCAACAACTACTCATACTGGAAGAAAAGGATGATGTACTTCATCCAAGCTCAGAACATGAGTGCTTGGTATGTCATCACTAATGGTGATTTCATTCCTACCAGAATGGAACAAGGTTTAGGGAATGTTGTTATTCCTCAGAGAGAATACACAGATGACATTCTAAAAAAACTCCAAACTAATGCTTCAGCAATAAATATGTTGCATTGTGCACTTACAGCTACTGAATATAACAAAGTTTCTTCTTGTGAAACAGCACAGGATATTTGGAACAAGCTAGAAGTCACATATGAAGGAACTGGAAAAGTGAAGCAATCTAAAGTCAACCAACTCATGAGAGAATATGAGTTATTTGAAATGCTTGATAAAGAATCTATTTCAGATATGAACTCTAGATTCACCAAGATAGTCAATGACTTGAAGAGTTTAGGAAAGGATATTGAAGAATCTGATCGTGTGAAGAAGATTGTCATAAGCTTACCAAGGTCTTGGCAAGCCAAGAAGACTGCTATTGAAGAAGTTCAGGATTTGAGCTATTACCTGTATGATGAGGTCATTGGGTCTCTAATTACCCATGAGATGTCATTAAAGAATCATGACCTAAGAGAAAGGTCAGAAGGAAAAAGAGTAGTCCTGAAAGCAGAATCTTCTGAAAAATCCTCTGAAGATGAGGAACTGGCTATGCTGACCAGGAAGTTCAAGAAGGCCTTTAGAAAAGGCAGAGGTGGAAACTACAAAAAGCCTTTCAGGAGCTTTGACAAGAAAACTCCTGATTCTGGTGAAAAGTTCAAGAGAGATCCAAATAAGCCTATTGTGTGCTATGGATGTCAGCAACCGGGGCACATTAAGCCTAACTGTCCGGAGCTGAAGAAAGATAAGAAGAAGTTCAAGAAAGCAATGCTGGCTGCTTGGTCAGACTCTGAGACCAGCAGTGATCCTGAAGAAAAGGAAGAGCAAGCTCAGATATGTTTTATGGCTATTGATGAGCCAACTTCCGAAGATGTCACAGGAGAAACTTCCGCACCTCCTGAAGCTACATATGACTCCGAGGTAAACATATCTTCTGAACAAAATATCTTTGATTCTATTGAAGAACTCTATAGTATGTTCAAGTACCTGAAAAGGAAATTGGACAAGAGTGAGGCTGACAAGTTTCTTAGGTTTACTCAAGTTTATTCTGACATGAAAGTGTTAGAAAAAAAACTGTGTAAACAGTTCAGCACTCCTGCTGATGGCTCTAAAGCCAAAGGCAAGGAAAAGCTACCTCTGGGAAGTGATAAACCCCAGAAGAAGAAGAAACCTGTCACTCCCTCTCTTCTGAAAGAGATAGCTTCTCCTCCTGATGTTGGAACCTCTGAGAGTGCTGGTATGGCCTCTGAAGATGTTGATCCTTCTCAGAAGAAGAAGAAATCTCCCAGGAAGCAAAGGGAAAGATCCAAGAACCCTCCTTTTTGCAAACTTTGCAAGAGTGATGGTCATTGGTTGAAGGATTGCAAGTACCATATTAAAAACCTCTTGCAATCTGAGATATCATTAAAACCTGCTGAAGAGAAATCTAACTCTGAAGGACCCAATAAGGATTGGGTACCTGTCACTAATTGATTGTGTTGCAGGTGGCTCTGAGTGCTCCATCAATGTCAAAGCTGTGGTACATTGACAGTGGGTGCTCAAGGCATATGACAGGTGATGAAAAAGCATTCATCACTTTTGATTCTAAAAGAGGTGGAAAAGTCAGCTTTGGAGATGCTCAGAAAGGAAGGATACTTGGTTCTGGATCCATAGGAACTAATCCTCCGATCGAAGCTGTCTCCCTAGTCAGAGGCCTGAAGTTCAATCTCCTGAGTGTTGCACAACTGTGTGATAAAGGTAGAGATGTTGTCTTCAGCTCCTCTGGATGTAAAATCTTGGACAGTAAGTCAAGGGAAGTTATTCTAACTGCTCCTAGAGTTGAAAATGTTTTCATGCTGAATCTTGAGAATCTTTGCAAAAATATATGCTTGATGTCCAAAGAGGATACCTCCTGGCTCTGGCATAGGAGACTTGCTCATGTGAGCATGGACCTTCTGGCCAAAGTAGCTAGAAATCAATTGGTTGAGGGTCTGCCTGAAATTAGTTTTAAAAAGAATCATTTGTGCAATGCTTGCCTATCTGGTAAACAATCCAGAAGCTCTTTTAAAACTAAGAAAGTCATTTCAACTAAAAGACCTTTGGAATTACTTCATATGGATCTTTTTGGCCCTGTTCAACCAATGAGCATGGGTGGAAAGAAGTATGCCTTTGTCATTGTAGATGACTATTCAAGATTCACTTGGGTCATCTTGCTGTCTAGCAAAGATGAGTCACTTGGATGTTTCTCAGTTCTGATAAAGAAACTTGAGAATGAAAGGAATGAAAAGGTTGTCCATATCAGAAGTGATAATGGTGGAGAATTCAAAAACTTTAGGTTTGAAGAATTCTGTGAAACCAAGGGAATTGATCATAACTTTTCTGCTCCCAGAACTCCTCAACAAAATGGGGTAGTTGAAAGGAAGAATAGAACTCTGGTTGAGATAGCCAGAACTATGATCAATGAGAGAAGGCTTCCTAAGTACTTTTGGGGAGAAGTTGTGAACACAGCTTGCTATGTTCTGAATAGAGTGCTAATCAGAAGCATTCTAAACAAGACCCCTTATGAACTCTGGAAAGGTCGAAAGCCTAAGATAGGTTATTTCAGAACCTTCGGTTGTAAGTGTTATGTTTTGAATACAAAAGAATATCTTTCAAAGTTTGATTCAAAGGCAGATGAGGCTATTTTTCTTGGTTACTCAACACATAGTAAAGCATATAGGGTTTTTAATAAGAGGACTCAAACTTTAGATGAATCTGTTCATGTACAGTTTGATGAGACTAACCCTGCAGATAGTAGAGCTCCTGATGAAGATGTAGTTCAAGCTCCTGAAGTAACATCCCCTATTGAAGAAGAAGATGTTTCTCCCAGAGCTGCTGAAGTGATTCCTCCTGTTGCTGAACAAGCTCAAGAAGTGAATCCTACTCCAGAAGTCAACTTCCTTCCAAAAGATGCTCCTATATATGATTCAACAAATGATGAACAGGTTTCAGAAGACTCATTGGATGTACCAAGAGAAGTTAGAGCTCATAGGAATCATTCCTTAGAGAACATAATTGACTCTGTTCATAATCCTGTCATGACCAGAGCTCAGCTCAGAAGATACATGGGGAATGTGGCTTTTGTGTCACTTCTGGAACCCAAGGACTTCTATGAAGCTGCTGATGATGACTCCTGGTTAATGGCAATGCAAGAAGAACTTGACCAGTTCAAAAGGTCAGAAGTTTGGACTTTGGTTCCCAAACCTAACAACATAAAGGTTGTTGGAACTAGATGGGTTCTGAAGAACAAGCTTGATGAATTTGGAAATGTTGTGAGGAACAAGGCAAGACTTGTTGCTCAAGGTTACAGTCAGCAAGAAGGCATAGATTATGGTGAAACTTTTGCTCCTGTTGCAAGATTAGAAGCCATTAGAATCTTATGTGCTTTTGCATCATACAAAGGTTTCAAGCTCTTTCAAATGGATGTGAAAAGTGCATTCTTGAATGGTTACATTGATGAGGAAGTCTATGTGTCTCAACCCCCTGGTTTTGAAGATCCTAAGTTTCCTGATCATGTGTACAAGCTGAAGAAAGCCTTGTATGGACTGAAACAAGCTCCCAGAGCTTGGTATGAGAGACTGACAAAGTTCCTTCTGTCTAAGGGATTTGTCAGAGGCTGTGTTGATACAACTCTGTTCACTCTGAAGAAGAACAAGGATATCCTTATAGCTCAGGTATATGTTGATGATATTATATTTGGTGCTACTAATGAATCTTTGTGCAGAGAGTTCAGTGACCACATGAAGGCTGAGTTTGAAATGTCTATGATGGGAGAATTAACCTTCTTCTTAGGACTTCAGATCAAGCAAAGTAATGATGGTGTGTTTATCAATCAAGCCAAGTACACTAGAGAAGTGCTGAAGAAATTTGGCATGATGGACTCTAATGCTGTTGATATTCCAATGGATGTCAGCAAAGACATTGATGATGAAGAGAAAGCTGGTAAACCTGTAGATATAAAAACCTACAGAGGTATGATTGGTTCTCTTTTATACCTAACCGCCAGCAGGCCAGATATACATTTTGCTGTGTGTTTTTGTGCTAGATATCAATCAAAGCCAAGAGAAATTCATGATGTTGCTGTCAAAAGAATTCTCAGATATCTTAAAGGCACACCAGAAGCTGGTTTGTGGTATCCCTGTAGTTCTGATTTTACTCCTATAGGATACACAGACTCTGACTATGGTAGAGATAAATTGAAAAAGGTCAGCACTTCTGGTGGTTGTCATTTTCTGGGGGAGTGCTTAGTCTCCTGGCATAACAAGAAGCAAACCTCTGTGGCTCTCTCAACTGCTGAAGCTGAGTATGTTGCTGCTGGAAGTTGTGTTTCTCAGATGCTCTGGATCAAGCAACAAATTGCTGACTATGGTGTCATCCCTGGAACAATTACAATCTACTGTGATAACAAGAGTGCAATTGATCTTTCAAAAAATCCTATTCAGCACAGCAGGATGAAGCATGTTCATATTAGGCATCACTTTCTGAGAGATCATGTTCTGAAGAAGGATATTATCATTACTCATGTTCCCTCTGAAGAGAATCTTGCTGACATGTTTACTAAGCCTCTGGCTGGTATGTCTTTCAGCAACTTACGAGAAGGCATTGGTATGACTTATCCACTTCAATAACTTAGATTAATTATTTCTGTATGTCTTAAGTGATTAATCGTTTGAGATAATTAAGTTATAATTAATTCTAATCATGATTTGACTTGAAAGCATGCGTTATCTTCTGTATTTTACGGCGCTGTTCTGTGGTTAACGGTTATCTGTTCCCTTTTTAAACGGTGTGTATTTGCTTTTTGAATTGGAACGGTTTCTGTGTTTGGGTATAAATAGAAGTTTTCCATACTTAGAAGTTTTTACTCTTATTTTCTTTGCCATTAGAATTTCCATAGACTTTTTCTGTGTTCTCTTCTCTCTAAAATCTTAACCTAATTTCTTATTTCTTCAAAATGGCTCAAGAAATCACTGTCACACACATCTTCTCCACTGAATCACAAAAGAAGGTTAGCGAATCTAGGGTATTCACCTCTAGGTTCCTAGATGATGAAGTTAAATCGACTGAACCTATTTCTCACTGGCTTAGCGCTCAAAACTGGAATTCATTCGTTTCTCTCGATGAATTCATTTATCCTAAGTTAGTTACAGAATTCTATCAGAACCTCCATTTCTTTTCTAATGAGGAGGATGTTCTACATTCTGAAGTCGGGGAAGTTGAGATCGAAGTCAGCAGGGCTTCCATTTCTCAAGTGATAGGGATTGATGATGAAGGAATCATCATTGGTGATGATGGCTCAGCAGATGGTTTTACTGAAGCCAACTGGGCAAGGCCATATCTGAATGCCAAGGAAACTTATGCCACTTGGCTCACTCAGCACCAGAGGTGGGCACACTATCTGACTACAAATGTCTTTCTTCCGAAGGCTGGAGGAGTCAATGGGGTTTCCAACAGGGAAAGGGTTTTCATGTGGCATCTGGTCAACCAGAAGAAAATTAATTTACCTGCCATGCTGATAAGGCAGATGAAGAATGTAACGACCGTGAGTGCATTAGCATATGGCTCACTCCTGACGAGGTTGTTTGAGGCAGCCTCTGTTGTTGTTTCAGGAGAAGGTGTTACTAGTAGGAGTACGGTTCTGAAGATGCATACCTTAAGGAACCTGAGTTTTGGTGCGACTCCGAAGAAGATTGAGAAGGGCTCCTCTGTGAGTATTGCTCATAAGGAAATTGTGGAAGCTACTGTGCAGAAAGGAAAGAATGCTGCCAAGAAGGGCAAGGGAAAGAAAGGATCAAGCAAGGTGGTCCTGACTGTTGAGAAGGTGTTTGTCTCAGAACCTCTTCCCACGATGGTTCAAACAACAATCAATGTTGAACCCTCTGGCAAGATTGTTGCTGAGAAACCAAAAGATGTTCAAGAGAAAGATGTTCAGGATGCTGAGGAAGCACGCCTTGCTGAGAAAGAGAAGGCTGCTGAAGCTGAAAAAGTTGCAAGAGTTGTGGCTCTTGCTGAAGAGAAAAGAAAGAAGAAGGAAGCAGAGGATCAGTTAGCTGCTGAGAGAGAAATTGCTGCAAAGGCTAAGGCCGATGCAAGACTTATAGCATGTGCTGCTGAACTTCAGGATGCGGAGTTCTCAAAGGAAGTTGAGGCTTCAGAAGAAGAAGAGAATGTTGAGAATATCTCTCTGTCCTCTCGGATACTTGAGAATATCTCTCTTTCTACCAGGATTGGGAAGAAGGCTGTTGCAAAACGAAGGGTTCTGAAGAAGAAGGACTTCGTTGTTTCCTCCAGTGCTGAATTAGAGGATTCTGTTACTCAGGAACCGGAAGCTGCTGATAAAGACTTATCAGAGATTTCTGATGAAGAGAATATTGATGCTCCTCTGATTGAAGAGCTGTCAGAAGAGAGTGAACCAGAAGATGAAGAGGTTCTTCAGAATGCAAAACAATTTGTTGAGAATGTTGATGATGAAAACTTCATTGACAACATTCTTCTGAATCAAGGAAGAAACCCTGGTGAAAGGGACGCCTCTGAAACACTGATCAGGATGGCTCACATCTTTGCTGAGCCCATCTCAATGTTTGATCCAAACTCTGACCAGGTCATCTCTTCTCCCACTCTTACTCCTCATCAATCTCCTTCACTCCCTTCTATCACAGAAGTGAGTGGATCCCAAACTTCCATTCCTCTTACAACTTCAACCTCTGAGGTTGTACCTCCTTCAATCATTCCTCCTTCTGGATCCTTTTCAGAAGTGAATTTAAACACTGCTCCCATTTTCACAGACTCTATATCCACATCAACTACCTCTTCTATTCCTTCCTCCTTTGTAAGTCCATCAATTGGATTTACTGCTCCATCTTTCTCACTACCATCTACTTTTCCTTTCATTTCCCCTACCATTTCTTCCTCTACCACCAATTCCATCCCTTCCTCAAACACTCAAATTCCTCCTCTCTCAACCTCTGGACATACACCTCCTGTGTGTGATCCATTAACTACCTCCTCCACTACTTCTTGTTTTGCTGGGTTGTCATCCAACTATGACTTCCTGCGCAAACACATGAATCGGGATGATCTGGATACCAGGTTTGGTAGTTTTGGTTTCATGGGCAGAGCTTCTGGTATTTCCGAAGCTGGAGGTGCCCCAGTGTTGAAGAGTTGAGAAGAATGAGTCAGAGTGGCTCTGATGAACTGTTGAATAGATTTGCTGGTATAGGGCAAAGGACTTCTGCTGCTGACATGTATGCTCAGGGCATTGTGCTGCAAGAATTACATTCTTTGAAAGCTCAGAACCTGCAGCTCATGACTATGCTTCAAATGCAGGATCCTTCTGTTTATATACGCAATCTTTCTACACTTCATCTAGCTACGTATGAAGAGCTGTACAAATTGAGAGAATTAGCTCTGACTCTTCCCTCTCTGGATAACATTGCTCTTGCTTCTTCTCTGAAGGTCAATGAGAACTTGGAGATATTGACAGAAGAAGTCAAGGAAGCAAACGAGCATTATGAGGCTCATGAGAAGATGCTCCCAAGTAAGATTGAAGACCTGCAAAGTACTGCCAATCACATTCTGAGAGAAGTGAAATCTTCTGCTCAAGGTTCTTCATCTTCCGGGGCTGCAAAGATTGTATATGACATCACTCCTGATCTCAACAATCGACTCTCCAACATTGAGTCTGCTGTATCTGCTCAGAACGCACAGATTGCTGAGCTTACTGAACTTCTGAAGGTTATGCACACTCAAGCACGTGAACAAGAGAAGACTCTTCACAATTGTTATAGGTTTGTTCGAGGACAGACTTATATTCAGAATGAGCATCTTACTGCTGCTGTGTATGCTAACAATAGGTTGATCAAGCTCCTTCTGGAAGATGTTCAGAAACAGCGACCTATGTCTGGTCAGACCTTTGATCATATGAAGACCATTGATGATGACTTCAGAAGAAGAATGGATATGATCAATACTGTGCGACCAACTTCAGTGCAATATCAGACTGCTCTAAATGTTCAGCAAAAATTGAAATCTCAGGGTGCTCTGGGTGTTGCTCTTGGTTCTGGTCAAACGGGGGAGAAGTTTGGTCAGAAGAGATCAAGTGCTGCTGAAGGATCTAGTGTTGTTCCTCCTCCTCAGACGAAACCTAGGAACTTGTAATCTTTTAGGACTTAAGCTTCTTAGCTAGGTTCTGGGTTGGGTAGTTTTTGTCTTAGGACTTTTTCTGCTCTTCTGATTATTTTGCTTCTTATGTTGTCTCCTGAATGAATTTATATACACTGAATCTTTCTTATACTCTCTTGTGTCTCTGACTTCTTACTTTTTGCTTATGGTCCTGTTTGACTTAGTAAATTACACTTCATCAAATCTAACAACTTGATCTTAAGTCTTTCTTTAAGTTTATACAGATTGCTGAAGTTCACCATTTACACTAAAATGGGGGAGTTAATTTACTCAGAAGTTAAGAAACATTTGCATCAGGAAGTCGTTTTCTAAACCTCATGTTTTCTTTTTCCTTCTGACCACGGTTTGTCCATAACCAAAATGGGGGAGAATGATGAACCCTATGTGTTTTGATTATGTCCAAACGTTTCAGAAGATGAAAACTTAATATTTCCTTACATGTAGTTTACTATTGACTAATAATTTTTGTGTACTTAGTCTATGTGTAAGTTGCTCAGCAGGTGCTGAATGAATCATTTCTGGATTGCCTAAATAACTCAGAAGATCGGTCTGCTGAAGTCAGAGTTTCAATAAGTCAGAAGCTGGATACTCCGCTCTGAAGCCGAAGTTTGCTAAAGCTCTTCTCAGAAGTTCCTTGCAATCAGAAGTGTTGCCAATTGTGATCAGAAGTCTAGTCAAGTGGAATTTTAGCTTCTGAAAGCTAAAGTCACGGGTTCTGGATAGCATTTAATGCTATGACAAGTGCATTTAATGCAAGGCGCCAAAAGTTCAAAAAGCTGTTTTGATGGAGCGCGCCTGTCTGTTTAAAAGAAACCAGAATTTCCTTGCCTACCCTTTGTTGATCCAATTGAAGAATGATTCTGTCATCCTTCTCCTTGATTTCAAATCACTTACCAGATTTAGTTAAAGAACAAGGATAACGGAATCGAAGTGTTTGAAGACCGTTTGAAGATTTGACAAAACTAACGGCTACAACAACTGATGTCATCTCCTTTGAAGATTCAAACTCACCAACGGTCATCTTCATTCACTATAAATAGTAGCCAAGCTCCAAAGCATCAACATACGCATGATCATCGAGCAAAATCTCAACGCACTGTTCTAACTAGAAAAACAGAGCATCTTTTCCATTCTCAATCTTTCTTAGCATAGTGTTAGTAAAGTGAGAGAGTGAAGAAAAACAAGTTCATAATAGGAATCTTGTAAACTGATATCGTTTGTGATATTCAGTTAGATTTAAAGAGAGAAATCTAGTTGAGATTAGAGTTGGGTGAGAAATCCAGAAAACAGAGTATGGGTTGTTCTGGTGAAAATCCTTTAACTCTTTTTAGGCTAGTCAGAACTAAGTGAGAAATTAGCTTAAGTTCTGTTGATGTAAAGGAGCTTCTGAACTTGCCATAAAAGTTCTGAATAGTGGATTTATAAAATCTCTGTAGGCTGCGACCTCAGGGGACAAGACGTAGTCACAGGACTTCTGTGGCGAACTTGGATAAATCGATTTGTTCAAATCAGGATCTCCTGAACTTCTTTCTCCCTCTTATACTTGTTATTTTTGCTTCTGTGTACTTGCTTATATTTAGTGCTGAAACAGATTTTCTCTAAAAGTATCATTGTCTTTGTTCAGAAGACTGTCCAGAAGTTCTCAAATCAGAACTTCTGTTGCTGAAAACAGTCCAACTGTGTTTAGGCAGAATTTCCCTCAGAAGCTACTTCTGTCAGCTAGCTTCTGACTCTGAGGAAATTTGACTCTGAAAATTAAGTTTCCCGAAAAACTTAGAAATTTTCAGTTTTCAACTTTGACACCTATTCACCCCCCTCTAGGTGATTCTGTTCTTGATAGGGCCAACAGCAATTAGAACTTAAATTATTTTTGTTTTGCAAATGTGTGATGAATCTAGTTTTTCCTAGAAGATTGGAAGTTCTGGAAATAGAAGTTCAACAATAAACTGCAAATAACCCATGTGAGATTTTGAGCCTAAATTAGCATGAAAATGCAAACTTTCTTTCTGAGTGGGCTTATACATCAGAACACTTAGGGTTTGCTTGGATGGAGGTTTTAGGAGGTTCATTAAAGTGATGGGAGGGGAAAGGAGGGGAGGGGAGGGGAGGTTTTTAATAAAACGTTGCTTGGATAGATGAATTAGTATTATGAGGTTAAATAATGAACATTGCTTGTTTTGAAGGTTTTTTCAAAGGGAGGTTAAATAATTATATACTAAAATACCCCTAACTTGAATATATAAAAATATTTTAATATCACCCATGCATATTTTCACATTTCAATAATATAAAAACAACATATTAACATTAAAATTGAAGCTTATAATAGAAAAAGTCTTATAATGAAAATAAAGATCAATTAAAAATCAACTAACATCGTTAATGTTTCAAAATTGATAAACAAAACACACCAATATCCAACATTAAAACAAAAATCCATAAAAATATAAAGGTTGATAGAACTTTTCTCCTTACTTCCAAATAAGCCATGATCTCTGCAAAACAAAAACATAAAAACATGTTAACGTAGTAAAAAGATTGATAGAAAACCTAAGAAACAATTAACGATCATACATTCTATTACGGTTTCATCATCTCTAATAAAACATTTTTACGCAGCTCTATTGGACACTTGAGCAAATATTCCACCAGGTTTGGATTTTTTGCTAGAAAGGCATAAGCACGTGCAACAAGTTTTGACTCAATGTCCATCTCTTGAAGCAAAGGCCAAACATCATAATTTGGAGTTGCATTTTTTGCTAATATGGCCTTTCCCACCTTGTCTGACAATATCGTCATAGCATTAGCCATTTTATCGACAGAATTAGACATGTTTGTGAAAGTCTCCTCATTATTATTAGACTTTTTAACTTTCTTCGACTTTGTGGAAACTGGAGGTCCAGATGTGCTTCGTTGTCTTCTTACTCTAGGAGATCCTATGTCAATATCTTCATCAAGATTTTCATATTCTCCTAAATTTTCCAACCTTATCTCATTCTGAGTAATCCCAATATCAATTTCATCAATTGCGTGATAAAAAACGAGGTTAGCATCTATGTTATCTCTTCTCCTATTGGAAATCTCTATTGGATCTTCAGAAAATTGTCCCGTTGCCCTATCTTGTCCATAAAGCTCAGCTAGCTTTTCATAATTTCTGATACGCTTGTTCATCCATTCTTGGGCCTTAGGATTAGACTAAACATGAACAATATTTACGTTACCATCATAATATATAGACAATATAGGAAAAAAAATGAAAGAAAATATTTATAAATTTTAACACAATATTTACCTCAATTAATTGTTTCCACACTTCAGGTTCAGCACCCCACATTTCAGTCCTTGGATCCCAAGAAAAACCGCTCATTCCATTCTTGAAAACATCATAACAACGTGTAAATGATCTTTTCAAAACTTTGATTCGGTTTTGAATCTTGTCCTTGTCAATCGGCTTATCGGGAAATTTTTTTTCTCAACCACTTTACAATATTTTCTAATGCATGTGTAGTAAATGTTCCTCCAACTCTATGGCCATCATTGTTTTGTTGCAAGTAAGCATCAATTAAAGCATCATCCATAACTGGCATCCAACTACATACAACCACCTCATTATTACTCTTTGGAATTTGTGATTTTTTTGGCGGCATAGTTACAACTACTTAAAGAAATGAGAATAAACAAACATATTAAATTAAACAAACATTTATGCTAATAAACAAGATAACTTGAATAAATTTAAAATGTAATAGATAACAATTTAAAGAAACATTCCTTCATCAAAACAAGTACATAATTCTATATAACACAGAAGTAGACAATCAAATCATTAAATATAGTTTGCCCATATTTCAGCAGCTATAGAATCCCTAATCATCTCCCCTTTTCTAGTTTCTTCATTGTTTTCTCCACTGGCATGATGTTCTTGATGCAAATTATTACGATTTTCAAGTTCATTATCGACTTCCGCAAGTATTTCAGCACTTGGATCAGTACCTATTAAGTAGTTATGCAATATACAACATGCACAAATAATTTCATTTTGTGTTTTAACGTTGTAATGTGGCTCCGTTGAGCTTCCTATAATAGGAAATCTATTCTTAAGTACTCCAAATGCACGTTCAATTGTGTTGCGTAAGGATGCATGACGAAGATTAAATAATTCACGAGCATTTTGTGGAGGATTTCTTGAATACTCTTTTAAGTGATATCGCTCCCCTCTATAAGGTGTTATAAGTCCACTTCTTAACATGAAGCCAACATCAACGAGGTAATACTTTCCTAAACACGTAATAAATTTTGTTATTGCATTATCTAGAGTATATATATCCTAAGAAAAACAAGTCATTTACAAAATTACCTTCAGAAATTTTAAGAGGGTTTTGTCTAGACAATGCATTTTTTATGATTCTTGAATTCGATGCTGTCTCTTCCCACCCAGTTAACACATAGGTGAATTTTAGATCAAAAGTACACGCAGCTAATACATTTTGAATAGGATACTCTTTCCTTCCACGATATTTTGGAGCATCTACATAAAGAACTTTTACCCTAATATGAGTCCCATCTATAGCGCCCACACAATCCTGACATTAAATTTTATCTTTAATACGTAAACAATACATATATCAAATGAAATATTTAAAAATCAAATAATTAATCACCTTGAAGTATGGATAGAATCTATCTTTGGTCAATATTTCGCTAGGAATTTGTGAACCATCTGGTTGTTTCAAAAACATAGCGTGCAATGCTATTATTGCGTCTAAAACATTGTGAAAATGACGACTTGTTGTCTCACCGGAACGACGAAAAAAGAACGAAATTTCACGATGAGAAACATTATGTCCCAACAACCAAAGAGCTTTTGCTACTTGCTCCTGAACACTTACTATTATAGTTGGTCTTAGACCGCCATATCTAACTAATAGATCACATAGTCCTAAAAAAGCCGAAGCACTCATTCTTATAACATTGTGACAAAGTCTACTTGACGATAAATGAGTCATCAATTCATCTCTTGCTTGTTCACCTTCAACCCTTAATTTATGTGTTATTTGACGCTTATCATGTTTATGCTTTGCATAACAATAAATTACAGCGCAGACAGCTTGGATCGCAGCAAAATTATGCATAAGTTGTAATAACAACAAATTAAGTTCATCATCATCCATCTAAAAAAAGAAAATTGTATTAACAGAAAATTATAATAAAATAGGTGAGCTAAAGTGACATATATATGTACCTAATTTAGTTTAAAAAGTTTCAATTGCTCTTGATTCTGGAAATAATTATATAACTAGAATTTATTTATTTTTTCATAAATATTATCTTCATAAAATCTCACAAACTATAATCTAAAAAATACATATATACATGCATATATAATCTGACAAAAAAAAATATATGCAATATGTTCATGTATTTTAAAAACAAGCACAATTATTAATAGGTTACAATAAAACAAATCAACATGATTTTACCAAAAGTAAAATAATACAATAATTGCTAAGGAATTCAAGCAAACTGAGAAAGACTATATATGCATGTGAAGACTCCAAAATTGATAAAGGAAGTAAACTGAGAAGACTATAATACAATAATTGATAAAAGAAGCAAACTGACCTGGAGAAAAGTTGATGCAAAAGAGAAAGACAGAAGGCTAGAAAATTGAGAAGACTCCACGAACACATATGAAGAAACCCTATTACTTACTTCTATTATATACTATAACGTAATATTTTAGAGGACAATTTAAGAATAATTTATAATTATCAAGGTTAATTTTGTCTTACAAAATTATAGAACCTTGGAGTCCCACCGATTTGGTGGGACTAAAATGGGAGTAAAATCATGGTTATCTAACCCCCATTTAACCTCCATTTAACCTTTAAAAAAAACCTACCTCATATTAAACTTCTATCCAAGCAAGGTTACAAAATTAACCTCCCTTTAATGAACCTCCTAAAACCTCCATCCAAGCAAACCCTTAGGTAGAGTTTGCTATGGTTGCCTATTTTAAGAGAGATTTCAGGAACTTAAACTAACTGAACAACCTAATTTATTGCCCAAATTATTCTCAAACATCCTGTTTGCCTCAAATTGTCAAAAGAAACAGGCATCTCAAAAAGCCTGATGAAAAAAATGAAAAGAATGAAAAAAGGATGTCAAGCTTAAAAGTTCTATCAAATTGGGTTGCATCAAAGAAACAAACTGTTCGGTATTAAGTGTCAAGTTCAAATAAACTGTGCTCTCTTGAGATGCCCCGATTACCAAGGTCAAGGCCTCGTGTTTCTATGTATTCAAGCTAAAGAGTGTAAATTCTTCCCCTTATGGCACACTTGCCACTGAGTGTTAGAGTAAATATTATTCCCTTGTGAGGCAGTTTATAAGAAAGTAAGATTGTTGAATTTTTGAACCATATCCTATGCTTTGAAGAACTTCTGCTTTGATGATGGAAACTAGCCTAATCACATTTTGCACCCTTCTCTAATAGTTGATGCTTTAGTTGTGAGGCAGTTTAAGTGTTTTTATTTTTCTTTGAGTCTTAACTTGGGTAATTTTTTTAGTCTTTGAGTCTTTGCTTGGGGACAACAAATGTCTAAGTTGGGGGTAATATGTTGAGTCCATATTTGAATATATTTTCCTTTGTATTTTCATAAGTATTTCGGGCTAAATCAATTAAATTTGCATAATATTGTGCTAACAATGATCAAAGTGTAGAAAATATCAAATTTATGGGTAACAGCAAGAAATCTAGACACAAACAGCGTTTCACAGCAAAAAAACAAGAGAAGAATGAAACAAAACGTGCAAAAAGGCACTTTAACTTGTAGTGTCAGGGATGCAGGCTTGCGGGATGAGAGTGGAGCGTGTTTGAAGGGTTGACTCAGCTGAAGACTTAGTTTAATGTGTAGTTAATCTCGTTTATTGTATTTCTGCAGTTTGTTTGCTAGTTAATTTTAACTCTTTCTTTGATTTCCAACCTATATAATGGTTATAGCTTTTGTTGCTGAAGTATTTCAGAATATCCCTTCATATCTCAGGCTTAGACATCACATCTACTTCAGCTTGATTTCATGTAATTCTGTTAAGAGATTTATTCTCTTCTTTAATGAATTTTTCAGTTTCCTTTGGACTGTTTGCTTACATTATGAGTGAGTAGTCACCTTTCAAGTTTAACTAGCCTAAGCTGGTGGTCACAAGTACTTTTCTCTTTATTAGTAATGTATGTTTCAATCTTTCATCGTGTATAATGGAATGCTTATGGTTGGAGTAATCAATGCTTCATATCTTAGTGCATTTGGATGTTGGGAAGCTAATTTCCATTGTATGTAACTACCATTATACATATATTATCTTCTAAGGAGACTTGTCTGATTTTATACCAAGGGTTCTCATATCTTTGGGATGCTACTCAGCTTAATGTAAGAATAATTACACTTAGGTGCATCTTTGTGAAAATCAATTCTTAAGATCTTAAGGACATGTGAAAACTGTTTGTAAGTGAATATCGAGTAGAGACCTTGGCATGAAGATTGAACGACATGCATTAATAATAAGAGAAATAGTACGTAGATCATTTGCAAACAGGTTGGTTGGGCTTGTACTTTCCCATAATTGTTTTCAAATCATATTTCAATATTGCTTTATTTTCATTAAACACAATCAACCTCAAACAACTTCAAATAGTTGTCACTTGATATATCAAACAATTTGGTTGGTAACAACTTTCAGTGAAACCTTGCTCCAATCCTCGTGGGAATGACACTTGGACTTCATCATTACTACATACAGAACTAGTATACTTGCTAGTGTACTCCAGAAGTCAACAAACAATTACTTGTCTTTGATTGTTTATGTTATCCCTGGTTGCCTCCTTACTCTAAACACAAACTCCCACCCTGCTCAACTAAATGTGTGTTCTTGAGTTACAATAAATGGCATAAAGGTTACAAATACTATGACCCAATTACAAAGAAACCTTTCTTTCACGACATGTCCTTTTTTATGAGTAGATGTTTCCACTTGATTCAATTTTCAAGAACCGAGCACCAGATCCAGGACTCTTAGCCAACATTTCTACCAACTTCTCTCATCGCATATCCGTTGTTAACCGAATTGCCCCGTCCCAGACAACCATCCACAAAGTGTAAGTCGAAACTAGTTTGCCACCAATTACAATTTGATTCCACCACCAAACTCGACCCCTCCGCCTCGACTTTGACTTCACCTCAACCCAAACAAAAGACGCTCAATCCTGCACTATAACCCGACACACCCCACCCCGAGTATTCCCAATTCATGTTTTCCGAACTAGTGTTAGCCAACATCGAACCTAAGCAATCAACCTCACTGATTAATAAGCCAGCTATAAGCACGGGTTTTCGAACCCAATGACGAAAGCAATTTCTGAGCTCATCGTTCCGCCAGGCTCGCAGGTGCCGGTACTCGTCAAGGAACAGACCAACTCTCCAGAATCATAACTCACTCCTCCCACGTGTCATTGACACATTCAATGACACGTGAAACAGTTTTTCAAGTCTCCTAAACAAAGGCCCAATCAACTCTGCTCAAAACAAAACTCAACCACAGAGGAATCAACACATAGTCCAACCTGGAGGCCAATTTAGACCCCCTTAGGGTCCGAATTAGGAAAAACTTAAAACATGAAAGTTGTATATCTACGTCTTAGCCAATTTTAAGGTCTAAAGGAGCTCGTATGAAGACGTTATGGCCAAAATACTAAAATCTGTGAAAACGAGATTGCACTGGGTTCAGTCTGGGACCATACGATCACCATCACTCTGACTGTATGGTCACCATAACACTGACCGTACGGTCACCATCATCCTTGACCGTACGGTCACAACACGTGGCATACGGTCTCCTATCCTTATCTGCCATGTGTACGCTAAAAGACTAACAATTTTGGTTGGGCCTTCCAAAAGGCCTGGCCGGGCTTTGAGTAAAGCCCGTCTGAGATCTGATTTTAGATCTCAGACGGGATTTTTTGTGACCGTACGGTCACAACAAGCTTGACCATACGGTCACAATGTCTTGACCGTACGGTCAAGACGTATCCTATAAATACCCTCCAAAATTTCACTTTCATTCATCAACAATTCCTTTCTTTCCCCCATTTTCTCTCGGTTTCAGAGTGGTTCTTGACCCGATATAAGTTGCGTCTGAAAAGTTGCCTAAGGTTGCCTCTAATATAAAAGAATCCCTCAAATATCAAAGTTCTAGATCTAAAATATCCCAGCTCCTAAAAGTCCTCACGACAACCAAATCATTCCTCAATAACCAAAATATATCTCTAGTCACTAAAAATCTGAATCCTAGCATTACTCTCAACCCCACTAGAGTAAGTACGCAATCCTCCTAACTTGGAAGATTCCTCCGGAATCCTTCCCTTCCAATCTTTCGGAGTACGCCCTACGCACCTCCGACCCCAAAGTTCCTACCTACGGCTCCGTTCTTCAACGAGTACTAGCTTGCAAGCATTCTACTGGCACGCTACGAGGGTAAGCTTCTGAGGATTTTTACCGTGTCACCCAACGGTTTACGATACATTTTTTACTTTATTTAAATGCTTTTTATGTGATAATAATAATACAAAGAAAATAATTAGTTAGGTTGCATTAAAGATCCTCTAGGGCCTAGAATGTCGGAACTAATAAGTTGTATCCACGAACGTAAATAGAATCTCTGGTTTTCAAAACAATCGGAACATACACCAGTTCGTACATTTTCCCGGTCGGCCGGGTGGCGACTCTAGTCAAAGAAGGCTAGCCGCTATGAGCGCTCGTTTGCGCTCACAGTGGTGACTCTGCTAGGGACCAAAAAATATATTCTACTGTTATTAAGTTGACTTCAACGTACAATTTCTTGAAGTTGATTTATTAATGGAAGGATGTATATTTGGTTTTCACTTTTTATAAATTTATTTCTTACATTATTTTATGAAAAGTAAAATTTGGGATACAACCTAAGCGTTCTGACAGTCGTTATGGGTCGTGTTTTTTTGGCTATATACGGAGTTACTGCTTTTTTTGGCTATTTGAATCTCATATTGCATAAAACAAAAACCCCGGTCAACGTGTGTTATGGGTCGTGTTTACTGTCGTTTCCTTTAAGGGACGCATAGGTCGATCTGTAACACCACCTATAGCCTTGTACCGTCGACAAGCTGCTCAGAACCCTTAAATGGGGAGGCGCTAGGTCTATCTTGCTATGGGAACCCTTTTGTACTATCAATGAGACCGAAGCCTCATATAGTCAACCTAGATATCTCCCCTAGGAACTACCCCCAAACATAAATTAAATCACGTCTTTGAGAGCGTTTTGACATCGAAAGGAAGGATGCTAGAAGAAACCCACCTAGGACAGAGATGTTCCACCTGAAGACTATAAGGGAGTGTCGTGTACGCATGAATGTTCATACTAATTGATTGATTGTTTACCTATACTTGTACATATATTAGACGTAGCCTTAACATAGGAAAAGTCAGGAGTCCAAGTTTCCATGACGCTCCTTTGAAGTAAGGGGGCATCCCGTTACGCCAGACATTTCATCACACGAAACACCCCGTTATGTCGTTTGTTTCATTTCGTAAAGAAACCCAATCTCGTGAGATAAAATCATGGCATCACAAAAATCGTCCCCTTAAGTCAAAATGAGTGTCATACTGCCCATAGTCGAGACAAATATGCAAGATCTAATGAATGGACTCGTCATGTCACGCTGCTGTGAGCACTGGTTTTCGAACCCGATGATGAAAGCAAACTACGAGCTCCTCGTCGCGCCGGCTGCTCAAATACTGATGCTCGTCGTAGAACGGATCGCCTTTTCGGGACCATAACCTCTTCCGCCCGCTCCTCGGAACCATGAGTCTGGCACTTTCATGCTTATGAGAAAATCCTTGATCACAAAAGAATATACGGTCACAAGCACTATTCATCAAAGACCGTACGGTCACAACACTATTGGTTGAGACCGTACGGTCACATACATCTGACCGTACGGTCACTGCCACGTGGCAGATAGCGACCCAATCCTTATCTGCCACGTGGCTGGGCGGTCCAATGAGAAAGTGACACGTGTACAAGTCTCCAAACGACATTGGCCGGATGTCGGGTAACGTCCGGCTCAGATCCAAATTTAGATCTGAGACGGGCGAAGCCAGTGACCGTACGGTCACTAAACAGTGACCCTACGGTCACAACCTTGTGACCGTATGGTCACAAGGAAACCTATATAAACCCTCCGGATTTCTCATTCAATTCACCAACAAACACTCATTCTCTTCTCTCTCTAGCTCGTTCTAAAGCAATTCTTGACCCGATTTAAGTTGCCTCTGATAAAGTTGCCTCCGAGTTGCCTAAAGTTGCCTCTGATACAGAAAAGAATTGCTAGAGTCCGAGCTTGAGAGTACTTTCTTCAAATATTCTCAGAAAAGGTCTTCGTGACCACCAAAAACACTACCCCTATTATCAAGAGTTTCCAATCCAGGCATCACTCGCAGTCTCGCTAGGGTCGACTAAGTCCTGTTTCCAGTTACCACACCGGAGAACGCACACGCAATTCCGGTTCCTCGAGGTTCCTCCCAGAAAAGGTCTCCGTTCTTCAACGAGCATCAGTCCGCAAGCAATCACTGGCACGCGATGAGGGTAAGCTTCTGAGGGTTTAGTACCGTGTCACCCAGCGGTTTACCGCACAAATACTTGCGCATTTACTTATTCTTGTGTGAAAATCATAAATATGAAGACAATAAGCTGTTAGGTTGCATTAAAAGATCCTCTGGGTTCTGGAATGTCGGAATTAATAAGTTGTATCCACGAACGTATATAGAATCTCTGGTTTTCAAAACAATCGGTACAAACACCGGTTCATACATTTTCCCGGTCGGCCGGGAGGCGACTCTAGTCAAAGAAGGCTAAAGCCGCTATGAGCGACCACTTACGATCACAGTGGCGACTCTGCTGGGGACCAAAAATATATTCTACTATTGTAAGTTAACTTCAACGTACGATTTTCTTGAAGTTAATTTATTAATAGAAGGATGTAGGTTTGGTTTTCACTATTTTGTAAAATTATTTCTTAAAATATTTTATAAAAGTGAAAATGGGATACAACTGAAGCATTCTGACAGTTTAGTTCTGTACAACAGAGTTATTGCTTTCTCATACTGCATAAGAGAAAAATCTCGAATGATCAACGTGTGTTATGGGTCGCGCTTACTGTCGTTTCCTTTAAGGGACGTATAGGTCGATCTGTAACACCACCCACAGCCTTGTACCGTCGACACGCTGCTCAAAACCCTTAAATGGGGAGGCGCTAGGTATATCTTGTCGTGGGAACCCTTTTGCACTATCAAACGAGACCGAAGCCTCATATAGTCAGCCTAGATATCTCCACTAGGAACTACTCCCAAACATCTTTTAAAATTACGTCTGTTGATAGCGTTCCGACGTCGAAAGGAAAGATGTCGGAAAAACCCACCTAGGACAGACGCACCTCGCGAAGAAGGAGAGTGAGTGACGACTTTGTGTGTCGATAAACTTGTTTGGTGGATTGATCATACATAAAAGGCATATAGAAGGTCCGAATTCTGCCACCCCGGACGTTCCTTCGATTCAAAAAGGCACTCTGTCGCAATCCTGCAAATAGCATTGTCACAAATGTCCACCCCGAATAAGGAAAGGATTGCTGAGATCAAAACGGGGTGCAATTTGAATCAGAGGAACGTCCGGACCAGTGAGAATTGGCTAAAAGAGAAGCGAAAGAACGACCCGTGGCTGAAATAAAAACTCATAAAACAAGCCATGATGCGACCTTTCGTATCTACACAAGCCAAAGACCCCGCTCAAGGATATTACCTCCACCATCATGCATTCATGAGGTAATACTCTTGAACGGAGTCTAACAAACCAGAGCGAAAAGGGATCCATAGGACCACACATGCATACATACACGGGCTAAGGATAACGGGAAACTCATACCATCTTTCCCCGTATAGAGCGACCGTGGACGAGGGCAAACCGAAGGTTGGTTAGGGCAGACCCAATCACGGAGCCCGAAGAAGTATTAGTTGAAAGCGCGTCCGATTCAGAAGAAGACATGGCAGAGCCAAATGATATCCCCGACGCCGCTACTGAGATCGCCAAAGCGCTGGCGGCCATGCTCCAATCCCCCGAATACCAAATGATGATGGACTTGGCCATCGAGAAAGGATGCCAGAAGGTCCTGGCCAAACACTTGGAAAACGGAGAAAAGCCTGAGTCTGAATCGGGAGGATCTCATGGGATGGAGAAGCCAAAAGACCCGAATGATTCAGAAGGGAAGTTGGACTACATCATCAGACACCTGGAAAGTAAGGCTGGGAGCACCGCTACCCCGACCAGCAAAACGTTGGCGTCTTATCTGAGGCCCAACGGGCAAGGGCTTCCCCCAGGGTTTGCGATCCCAGCATTTATCCGGTTCAGTGGAAAAGGAGATCCCGCTGGACACATCAAACACTTCGCTAACCTTATGAACCTGTCCCCCTTGGACATGAAACAAGCAACTGGTTTGTTCGCCTTCTCGCTCGAGGGCAATGCCTTGGAATGGTACAATGGATTGAAGTTCAGTGTCCAAGGGAATTGGGACGAACTAGTGGCTGCATTCACCAAGCAATACGAAATCAACACCCTGCAAAAGTACACGTCGGCGGATTTGGCAGCCCTCAAGCAGAATGTGGGGGAAAGATTCGACGCCTACTATGACAACAGGTGGTTGCCGGTGGCTGGAAAGCTGGCTGTTAGGCCTCTAGAAAGTGATTTGATAGAATGCCTAGCCAGCGGAGCATTGCCCAGAGTCAGGGAAGTAATTCAGTATCAAACTTTCAAGACATTTGAGGATCTGTTCCAGACGGTCCGAAAAATCGAAAGGCAGGTCATTAACCAAGTTCCCTGAGCCACATATGGAAGGGGGAACAACACGCGGGGCAGCAAACCAGAACAAACTTCCGGGGCGCGGGGGACCCAATCCATTGAATACCGAGGAGCCCCCTCCGGAGTCAACGCTATCCACTTAAACGTTAATCTCAAAAAGGCGTTCGACCGCCTAGCTCAAGAGGGGAAAATTGTTCCTGTTAGGGCGCCCATAATTATCAAGCCAAGCGATAATCTGGAAAAGTTCTGTGACTATCATCAGGTCTTCACACACCCTACCGCCAACTGTGAAGCTCTGCACAAAGAAATCATGAGAATGATCGAAGAAGGAGAGATAGAAGCTCCTAAGGCCCCAAGCACCAAGCAAAACCCCTTACCAGACTACTGCAATGTTCCTCCCCCTCGAACCATGATGATCAACTCAGGATTCACTGAAACAGAAGTCCTGAAAAACGTCGATAGAACCCCGAGAGTGCACACCCCGGTGGGTCATTTCTCCCCGTGTCTTTCAGTCAACATGATGCACTCAGGGTGTACCCCGGCTCAGATTATGGCCTGTCTCGGAGGAAGAATCAGGAGGTCTCCGGACGAAGCCAATAATTGGTGGTCAGACTCGTCGGATGATGAGCGAACAGAAGAACAAGCCAGGACCACAATAAACCATGTCACCAGATCAGGACGGGTATTTCAACCCGCGCATAGGACGCAAGAGTCAGGGCCAACCATGAACGAGAGAGATGGAAATGGCCCAGATTCTAACGAAAAAGGGATGGTGGCAAAGCAAATGGCAAAGACCCCAATACAAATGTCCGTATGGGAACTCCTGGTATCATCCAGGGAACACCGAGACGCGTTAATTGAAAATCTCTCAAACGTGCCTACAATAGCAACAATAACCCCAAGCGAGCTATGCTGCATAGTGCAAGGAATGCGGGAGCCCGTGGTCGAAGTATCTTTCACAAAAGAAGATCTTCCCCCTGAAGGAGCAGCCCACAACAAAGCCTTGTTCATACAAGTAGAGATCAAAGGAAGGCCTCTGTCATGCGTTATGGTAGATGATGGGTCGGCCCTCAACATATGCCCCAAGAAAATGTTGGGACGGCTCGGGCTGACAATGGAAGATATCAGACCCACAGAGATGGTTATCCGAGCCTATGATGATTCCAAGAGAGAAGTGTTGGGCGTCTTCGAAGCGGAAGTCGTAACTGGGCCCATCATGTCCACAGTAGAGTTTGTGGTAATGGATATACCTGTCACTTTCGCCTTGCTACTCGGACGACAATGGTTCCATCCCTTGGGAGGAGTCCCATCCACCCTACACCAGAAGATCAAGTTCCCAATGGGAGATAAAGTCGTCACCATCCCTGCTCATGACGACCTTATGGTGGCCATAATCACCTCGGACTTCCCTCCCCGAGGGGGGTTCCAAGCAGCCATGATATACGAAAAAGAAATGCCGGCATCAGTTGCAAACTCGCTAAGATAAACTCGCTAAGAAAGATGCGCTTTATGCCAGGGATGGGCCTAGGGGTAAACCAACAGGGGCCACCAACCTTCAACATCCCTTGCGAAGCCAAAAGAGGGAAAGAGGGGTTAGGATATTCTGCAAACAAAGACGTGGGCGCGTTTAGAGAAACGAAGTGGGTCGCCCCAAAGAAAGGACTAGAAGAAACTGAAGAGGGAACTGGGGGAGAACCCGACATGACGAAATGGCAGAAAACTCACACGGCCAAGATAAATGCGCCAGCCCCGACCCCGGAAAGGCGCGTCCAAGACCTCGCAGATGAACTGGCCAAGATGAGGGTCAACGAGAGAGAGATGGGGGTCAAAATGAGGGAAGCTACAAAACGAGTATTTGAAGAAATCATGAGAGGGAAGCAAAGCGAAAGCACGAAGATACCCCATGAAGATGACGAGAGCATAGGAACCACCCACGAATCTGGTGACCCTACCAGATTCAGTTCTACACGACGATGATGTTGTGTATAATTGTGATTTCATGTTCCAAAATGATGTATTCACTTCAAAACGTGACGCAATGAAATCCCAGTTTGCTTACTTGTGTGACTTGTCAGAAGATGGCACCATGCATAAATTAGATCATTTAACTAGCGCATTTAGCATACATAACACCGCATTACATCATGTTAACCTAGGAACGAAAGATGAACCAAGATTAGTACCAATTTCTCCCGACTTATCCCCCGCTGAGCATAGTCAGATTGAGGAAGTCTTAAGACGACATCAAAAGGTCTTCGTTTGGTCGTATGAGGACATACCAGGAGTAGAACCCTCCATAGCCGAGCACGCCATCCCTTAAAACCTGGAGCAGTGCCAGTTAGACAAAAATTAAGGAGGCTAAGACCAGAATGGGCCCAACTGGTCAAGGACGAGATAACAAAGCAGATCAAGTCAAAATTTCTCGAAGTGGTTGATTACGCGGAATGGGTAGCAAATGTGGTTCCCGTAGGAAAAAAGGACAGAAAGGTACGGGTGTGTGTGGATTATTGAGATCTCAACCGGGCATGTCCAAAAGACAATTTTCCGCTACCACACATTGACGTGCTAGTAGACAGCGCCGCATCGGCTGTAATGTATTCTCTTATGGACGGTTTCTCGGGGTACAATCAAATCCTCATGAAGATAGCTGATAAAGTCAAAAACTCATTCATCACGGAGTAGGGAACATACTGCTACAAGGTGATGCCATTCGGGTTGAAGAATGCAGGGGCAACTTACCAAAGGGCCGCGACGACATTATTGCACGATATGATCCATAAAGAGGTGGAAGTTTACGTGGATGATATGCTGGTAAAATCGGATACGAGGGAGGGACATCCCGCAGGATTAGAAAAGTTCTTGACGCGGATAGAGAAGTATAACCTAAGGCTCAATCCAAAGAAATGCGTGTTTGGGGTAACCTCTGGGAAATTGCTAGGACACATCGTCAGCGACAAAGGCATCGAGATTGATCCTGAGAAGGTTAAAGCTATCACTGAGATGCCACCCCCAAAAACAGAGAAGGAAGTCCGGGCATTCCTCGGAAGTGTCCAGTATGTTAGTCGCTTTATAGCAAAACTCACAACGGTGTGCGAACCCATCTTCAAGTTGCTTAGGAAAGATGAGACGAACCAATGGAATGATAATTGCCAACTCGCGTTTGATAAAATCAAGAAATGCCTGGCAAGCGCGCCCGTGTTGAAACCGCCGCGACCCGGGATCCCCCTCACACTATATCTGGCCATGGAAGATGCGTCAATAGGGGCGATGCTAGTCCAGACACAAGATGACGGAGTAGAACATCCTATCTATTACCTCAGCAAGAAGTTACTCCAGTATGAATGTAAATATGACTTGCTAGAACGAACTTCTGTTGCTATGATCTGGATCACTCGAAAGCTGCGACACTACTTTCAATCCTACGAAGTTCTAGTTGTCTCTAAAGTAGATCCCATGAAACACCTCGCCACGGCACCCACGTTAGTAGGTAAACTCGCTCGGTGGGCATTGTTGTTATCCGAATTCGACATCAAGTTTGTAAACTCAAAAGTAGTCAAAGGCAAGGCCGTTGCTGAATTTCTTGCCCGACAACCATTGCCCGAGCCGAAAACGAACCGTGGCACTTTGAGTTCCCAGATGAAAACTTAGGGGTGATCACTATTCAAGGATGGAGAATGCACTTCGACGGAGCCCAGAATAGGAACGGGGCGGGAGCAGGAGTGGTGTTAGCTTTGCCGACGGGACTGACTATACCACTAGCGAAAAGACTACAATTCAAGGCTACAAACAACGCGGCAGAGTATGAGGCTTGTCTCTTCGGAATAGAAGCGTTGATAAGCCTGGGGGCACGTGAAGTAGAGATCACTGGAGATTCGCTACTAGTGTTATGTCATGCGACTGGAGAATGGGGGGTACGAGAGGAACGCTTGCGACCTTACGTCAAAAAGCTACGCACAATGATCCGAAATTTTGACACATGTACGTTCCACCATATACCACGAGAAGAAAATCAAATGGCAGATGCGTTAGCCACGCTAGCATCAAACTGGGAAGGGATGCAACCAGCGCCCATGAAGCCACTGGTTATGACATCATCCCACTTTCCGATTCACCTAGAAGAGTATGTACTTCACACCCACGACATAGAACCATGGTACATGGACATCCATCGATTTGTAACAAATGGCACATACCCGTCAGATGCGACAAAAAGTGACAAGCTGGTCATCAGGAGGCTGGCATCTAAATGTCGAGAAGTAGGAGGGGTGTTATACCGAAGATCCGCCAGTGGTGTACTACTAAGATGCCTATCTGAAGGCGAGGCAAGGAAAACCATGGAAGAAATACACCGAGGGATCTGTGGGACACACATGAACGTAGATTCCATAGCCAAGAAAATCACGAGGCAAGGATTTTGGTGGCCTACCATGAGAGATGATTGCTATAAATACACGAAAAGGTGCCTCCAATGTCAATTCCACTCCGATCATGTCCATACACCACCCACAGAATTGCACAATCTAGCCACGCCATGGCCGTTCGCCGCATGGGGCATAGACATGATAGGTGAAATCAGACCCCCCGCATCCAATGGCCATCGTTTCATCGTGGTGGCCATAGATTACTTCTCGAAGTGGGTAGAAGCTGAATCCTTCACGACAGTCACGACACGTACCATGGCGAGATTCATAGAGAGGAATATCATATGTCGATATGGGATACCCCATCATGTGATCACCGACAACGGAGTACAATTCCAAGGAGCTACCCGGGAAATGCTGGCGAAACACCAAATAGAACATCACCGTTCGTCCCCGTACAGGCCTCAGTCAAACGGGGCAGTTGAGGCCGCTAACAAAACAATCAAGCAGATGCTCACGAAGATGTCAGATAGGAGTAGGGATTGGGCGGAGAAACTACCCTTTGCAATCTGGGGATATCGAACGACTATCCGCACGCCGACGGGGGCGACACCATATTCCTTGGTTTACGGAATGGACGCAGTATTACCAGTAGAAATACAGATGCGATCTTTGCGGGTGGTCCTAGAGGAACACATTCCCGAAACGGAGTGGGTAAGAGACAGGGTCGGCCAGCTGGACCTGTTGGACGAAAAGCGACTTAGGGCCCTGGATCAGCTACAAATGTACCAGCAGAGATTGGCAAACACGTACAATAAGAAGGTAAGAACTGTGTCCCGACCTATAAAAGAAGGTGACCTAGTACTCAAACAATTGCGGCACTCGACCGTCGATCCCCGAGGAAAATTCCAACCAAAATGGGAAGGGCCTTTCGTTGTCAAAAGAATGTACTCGCGTGGAGGAGTCAAGCTAACCGACATGGAAGGAATAGAATTAGCAGAACCAATCAATATAGATAGGCTCCGGTATTTCCATGTATGACTGAGAGAATACAAACCTAGAAGTTTGTTCCTAGGGTAAGATCTTGGTTCATCCTCGGTTAGGACATGTTGTAAGACGAATGTTATTTATGTTATTGCTGTAGTAAAGTGAAATAAAAATGTATCGTGCCATCCCTCACAAGAGACACTGGAAAAGTGAAGAAGAAAGCCAATAACAAAGTGCATTAGTCACCATAATGAAAGTCACGAAAAAGGAACCTTGATCTCCTCATCCCTCTAAGGCACGCAGGACCCACTGATAATATTTCCTCATCATTAGAATAGTCGACTAGCAGGTGGCCATTTCAAAGCATCGAGATGTCACTCGGATATCTTCTAGGAATGGCGTAACATCCCACGCGCGAAGAAGCACAAAACGAAAGGTAGGCACGCATACACATACGCACACGAACACATATACATGCATACGTGCACGTACACATACACGCAAATGTTTAGATAAAAGACCCACAGAACAAGTCAGGACAGACCCCGGGAGGCTAAGAAAGACACATGAGAATAACCGGCGACCACAAAAACGGTGTACTGTGGAAATATCAGATCACTGGCACGCCGGGGCACCCCTGGACTCATCAAAATACTATGAACTAAGAACTCCACTGGGGAAATACCAGAATGGGGCATGACTCAGGTCAAGGAAGAATGCCGCCAGGGGCTCCTAGGTCAGCCACTGATCAAGAGTGGAAGAGAAAAGATACTTGGACGCAGCAGATCGGCCCTAAGACAGGACTATCAGCATTCAGATAAGACTGGTAGGACAAAATGCTCAAAATCATCTAAAGAAAGAAGGGTCGACAAACAGAGCTACAAGAAGTTACTAACCCTCGGGTCGTGCCCGAGGTACTATGAAGAAGAACTACAAAAGGATACCAAAATCCCCGGGTCACACCCGAGGCGTCATGGCAGAACTACGGAAGCTGCCAAAAAGTCCTCAAGTCATGCTCGAGGCGCGATTAAAGGCTACAGAAAAACAGTTAGCCGGCCTTACTGAAAGATTATAGAAGATCCGATGCCGTAGGCCAGAACTACAGGTAAGTTCTCTAAACCCACTTTAAAAACACTAGCACACACGCAGTATGACTCGTTTCGCTTCATTGAGACTGTCCGACGGGTCTTACAAGACAATGTAACCACCTTAGGCACTCCCAAAGAAGCGAGGGGCAAACTGTGAGCACTGGTTTTCGAACCCGATGATGAAAGCAAACTATGAGCTCCTCGTCGCGCCGGCTGCTCAAATACTGATGCTCGTCGTAGAACGGATCGCCTTTTCGGGACCATAACCTCTTCCGCCCGCTCCTCGGGACCATGAGTGTGGCACTTTCATGCTTATGAGAAAATCCTTGATCACAAAAGAATATACGGTCACAAGCACTATTCATCAAAGACCCTATGGTCACAACACTATTGGTTGAGACCGTACGGTCACATACATCTGACCGTACGATCACTGCCACGTGGCAGATAGCGACCCAATCCTTATTTGCCACGTGGCTGGGCGGTCCAATGAGAAAGTGACACGTGTACAAGCTTCCAAACGACATTGGCCGGGTGTCGGGTAACGTCCGGCTCAGATCCAAATTTAGATCTGAGACGGGCGAAGCCAGTGACCGTACGGTCACAAGGAAACCTATATAAACCCTCCGGATTTCTCATTCAATTCACCAACAAACACTCATTCTCTTCTCTCTCTAGCTCGTTCTAGAGCAATTCTTGACCCGATATAAGTTGCCTCTGATAAAGTTGCCTAAAGTTGCCTCTGATACAGAAAAGAATTGCTAGAGTCCGAGCTTGAGAGTACTTTCTTCAAATATTCTTAGAAAAGGTCTTCCTGACCACCAAAAACACTACCCCTATTATCAAGAGTTTCCAATCCAGGCATCACTTGCAGTCTCGCTAGGGTCGACTAAGTCCTGTTTCCAGTTACCACACCGGAGAACGCACACGCAATTCCGGTTCTTCGAGGTTCCTCCCAGAAAAGGTCTTCGTTCTTCAACGAGCATCAGTTCGCAAGCAATCACTGGCACGCGGCGAGGGTAAGCTTCTGAGGGTTTAGTACCGTGTCACCTAGCGGTTTACCGCACAAATACTTGCGCATTTACTTATTCTTGTGTGAAAATCATAAATATGAAGACAATAAGCTGTTAGGTTGCATTAAAAGATCCTCTGGGTTCTGGAATGTCGGAATTAATAAGTTGTATCCACGAACTTATATAGAATCTCTGGTTTTCAAAACAATCGGTACAAACACCGGTTCATACATTTTCCCGGTCGGCCGGGTGGCGACTCTAGTCAAAGAAGGCTAAAGCCGCTATGAGCGACCACTTACGCTCACAGCTGCATGTTCCAGATTACAAAAGACGTTTTAATATGGTCATACCATCGTGACAGCCCAACCTGTTAAATCAAACATGCATCGTCTTTTGCTCCTTCCAAAAAGGAGTTTAGAGTTTGTCTTGAGTCTAAACCAAAGCAAGGGCACACCACCTCGCGACCCAAATGGTACGTGGATAGGTGGTTTTGGAGTTAACATTGGCGTGTGTACTGTTACTTTGGCTGAGTTCTGGGGACTCTATTATGGTCTAAAGCTTGCATGGGAAAAGGGCATTCGAAGACTTATGGTGGAACTCGACTCCCAGGTTGTTGTGGGCTTTATGAACAACTTTATGGATATGCACCACCCATATGCTTGGATTATTAAACACTGCAAAACTTTTAATAATTTAAATTGGGAAGTTAGAATTGTGCATTCCTATTGAGAAGGAAACAGAGTAGTTGACTGGATGGCAAGCTTCGCAGGAAATCTTCCTTGGGTCATCACGAGTGTGGTGTGCCTCCTATAGGCATCCAAGACATCGTATTTGATGATTGGAATGGTTTGGCTCTTAGCCGAACTGTTCGGTTGTAATTCTTTGGTCTTTCTCGCATTGTTTGTTTTTGTTTTTCTTTCCTTGGTCTCTGGGCGTTTAGCCTTCCTCTTGTAACAAAAAAAAGGGTGGATATTGGAGTTACTTTCTTTGTTAATTTTGTGAAATTTCAATTGAGTGATTAAAATTTGCAATTCGTTTATTTTGTGGAATTCATAGAAAGCAATTGAAAATTACAATTCCATACTCACTCCTCTTTATTGAGATTAAATCTAACTTTATAGGATTCAAATTACAATTGGAATTTACAATTCTGATCATTGTTTGGCTAGTTAGGTATGTTTCATGAATTGCATGAGATGGATTGTTTTTCTGGTTATACATATTTATGAATCCAATGAGACGATTGCTCGTATTTTAACACAAGCATTCAAATTGGATAGTGATTTTATAACTTTATGCCATGGTTTAACTATTATTGTTATTTTATAACTTGGTTAAACAATGATCGATGTTATTTTTGTAGCCTATTTGCGAATTGGGTATTGATTTTACATGTTTTAAATTTATATGACAAAAACAAGTTTTAATTTGGTGATTTGTTGGTGAAGCGAAATCGTGTTGTTGATGATGAAGGCGAAAAAAAAATCATATGAACATTTATCTAATATGATTTTTGTAATTCGAGAACTCAAGAAAGTTTGAGTTTATAATTTTTTTTAATGGAATAGATCATGAAAGAAGAATTTGTTATTGTTTTTGAAGACATTTTTGTTTTAGGTCTTGTTTTTGATATTATATATTGAAATAGAGATTGGAAAACATTTTTAAGCATTGTAAACAAAAATTGGAAAATATTTTCAGTGTTATATCCAAACACATGAAAATATTCAATTTTCCGGAAAATTATTTTTCTCTGCAAAATATTTTCCCTTGCATTATAATCAAAATATTAACCCAAGTTAAAAATAAATAAAAAATAAGTTAAAGAGATTATTATTTGTTACCAAAAACAAAGAAGAGATTATCATTTTAAATGAATTGAGACGACAATTGAGGCAAAGTTCCAAATAACCCATTGTTTATTATTATAATTATTATCAATATAAAAGGGTCATTAGGGTTGCCTCTCTTTCTGCATTTCCAGTATTCTTCTTGTTGCGCTCCCATGGAATAAGGGTAACTTGTGTGAGTGAAGGATAATGGAAGAGAGCAGTGATGGAGGCAGCAAGGCCACCTCAAACAATCATCGAATCAACGATTTACCAGATCCGATATTGGTTCTACCTAGCTCTTTCATTTTCATTTAGGTTTATTACCATTTATATCATTTAAAACCCACTTTTCAGTATGAATCAGTTTAGTCTTAGGCTCCAGTTGGTGTTTTGTTTTCTCTCCTAGCTACTTATGATGCAACTTATTTCTTACTTATTTGTTTCTTTGTTGCTCTTAATATTTACTACCGTTTCTTGCATATTTAGGCAATCAAGAATTATGGTGTCACCAAGGATTGGTCTGAACTCCTGCAGAGCTTCTCCACCTCTATTCTCTGCCATCAATTTTCCGGTAATGCTTTTTTATTTTCCGGTTGTTTCTATTCTTCTAGCTTATTTGATATTCATTTATTGTAGCATTGGACGTTAGAATATAGGGTTCTTATGATCTATATGATTAAAACCTGCTTTTTGAGATTTTAGGTTTGACTTCTTTATGTTTATCTGCTCGAGTTGATTGGAGCATAACGTTTTCGCAGAATTAGTTGTTTAAATCATGGAGTGAAATTCATTTACAAATAGGGGGCTTTTAAGCATTCAGTTTGGCAGTTTGTTGATCATGTCTTGCGCACACAATTTCATGATTTCTAAAATAGGAATTATACAACTTTTAATGCAAAGAGAATAGGTAGTTACGTTTCTTGGATATGATTATCCATGATATAAATATAAGCGATACCCTAATCGTGTTAATCAGATAGTCTTTGTAATCTGTGTTATTGTTTCCAAAATTGTACTCCTACAGAATGAGAAATGAACAATTAGAGAAAGTTAGGCTCTTAATGAAAAGAATATATCCGATCTCAGGCTCTTTGCCAAAAATAGCATATATCCCCTAAATTTGTGATGCTCCATGTTGGGCATGGTTGGATTATCCTATTCGAACCTTGGTCGTAACATCCCTATTGAGATTTCTTTATCTTGTGCTATCCGGTTGAGGAGTGAGTTTATTAACCTTTGAGAGCCTAAGAAGGCTTATTTTGCACGCATTCTGTTGTTTTGAAGAGTTTCTACATTTCAAAGACGTCTCGGTTTTTAATCATGTTTTTGCAGTTTAAGAGAATTAGAAATTTGTTTCTACAAATTTGGAAACCCATTTATTAAAATAAACTCCATTTTTAGAACGTACTGGCGCATTATCAAATCTCTTTATCAGTTCATGACGTGTCAATCACATTGCATAATGCCGCTTGTACATAATCTTTTTCAAGCTTTGAAAATGTAAGAAAGGAAACCTTTTTCCATTATGTTGTTTAAATGCAATCATTTTCTATTTATTGATACTTTAAAAGCTATGCATGCATATTATAATTGCAAAATTTATAAATAAAATATATCGTTCATTTTACTTTTTGAGTTCTCCCCACTGAAAAGCTTCTACAAACCCAACCCATAGACACAACATATGGCTTCCTCTCAGAATGTTGTTTCCTATATCTTGTTCCCAATTATTGTTTCCGATATTTTTTACAAATATTATTGCCTAGGGGATCCGTTTCCATTTCCATGCAACATGGATAAAAAAGATCAATAGTTATTCTCAAAATTTCATTTTTAGTTTTTTCTATAAGACCAATACTTGATCCTCGAGATTTAGGTTCGAAGTGGTAATGTTTAGAGAAGAAAGAATTTCTCGAATTAATATGTTAGATCATGATCCTATTTCATTATTCTCATCGTATGGAATATATTTAGTTTCGTATGTTGATAATACTGTTCTCAATGTAGAATTATTTTTGTTTCATCTTTTGATGATATCATTTTTACTGTTTAATGACATTAACTTCACAAATAATCATGGAAAGGAGTTTGGCAGCGCTTAATGCTAAGCGAGCCAGAAATGGTGGAAGGGAAGTTAACCACATACTGATTGAATATTCAGGTCCTTTTTCAGATTTTCCAAATAGCATTGTGGGAAGTATCATTCCCAGGTTATCCACAAAGAGGATTTTGTATCGCGTTATTGTTAAATTTGACACCAATCTAAAAATCCCATTGTGTAACCTGCACAACATACTTAATGATTGGGATGGTGACCTTCGTATGCTTAATTTTGAAAGCGGGGGAGAGAGGAACGGGTGTGTCAAAGTTGAAAATGAAGAATCACAAGTACAAGGTAGTTAATTCAGGCAATGGCTTGATTTGCTTGTCTAACCAATCCGATAATGACCCTGTTATCTTGTGAGTTCATCAACTGTCATCGGTAAAGGACAACACATCATCCCAAGTCAAGCCATATTGATTGTGGTTTTGGTTTTAGCCCCGTAAGTAACCAATATAAAGTGATGAGAAATGTGGTTGAAGGGTTCATATCAACCCATCAAGTATCTGAATAATGAAGCAATATTGGTGTTTCATTGTGGTTAAAATGCTTGAACGAAATTGGATCCAAACAAACATGGATATAAATATTTGAAGGTTCATGGAATTGAACGAAATTGGAAGCAATTCTTCGTATTCCATCCTTTGTTTCACTCAGAGATGTTCTATCAAGACATGATGCTGAGGTTCTTAATGTTAACTCAAAAGATCTTGGAAAGGATTGTGCATTTATTGTTCCTCTGAAGTGTCAAGCTTCCCAAGATGCTCTCAGAATGCGATTGTTAAGTTGCTATGCTCTGATAAGTTGTTAGGGATGTCAAATATATAGAGTTATTTACAAGTTTTCAGTAGGGTTTCTTTTCCTGTATTATGCTTTTAAACTTGGCACTTGTGTTTTGGCAGTAGCTTATTATTAGTGGATAAAGACATTGTGTTCCTTCGAGAAAGTCGTTTTAACGAGTAACTTAATTTAGTTATTGTCTATTGTGCATTTGATATCCCATACATGCTCTAATATTAGTTTATTCTTTTAAATATTTGTTGTTTGCTATTCTTTCAACATATTTATGTATGCCTTTCAAATTGTTACAGGTTACAACCATGTTGTTACTATAACGTGTTAAACTTTCAAATAATATACAGCAAACTTCACTTGTTAGACCCGGAGATTGGTGATTAATCCTTATGATCAGGTTAAGGATGCGTTTTATCAGTGGATACATTTGCTGGTAGTGGTGAAACTGTAGATGTTTCTTATGGTATGGTATGTCCGTCTGGTTTCTCTTGTGGATTTTAAACCGAGTTTTTGAAACTACCAAGGAGTAGAGATCATCATTAGGAATGATATATCCTATCAAAGTCTACGAAGATGAATATGGATATTTGATGTTTATGTATGAGTAACTATCTCATGATGTTTGCTTTGTTGACATTGATTTTCTGATATATGGAATTTGTACTTTTCACCATAATCCTCGTTATCTGCTTACAGATTGCTTGTGGAAATATGAATAGTAAAATCATCAAAAGAATTGGGTCTGGTGTTTATCAGGAGGTATTTGGGTTATGTGGAATGCTTCAACTAGAATCTTGTTCGAAGTGCTTTCGTTTTATTATTGTTGTGTATGGTAGTCCTAATTTGGATGTTTCCAAATTACTATGGTCGTTTCTCTTATTTTCTATTATCTTTCGCGCAAGTATGTGATCACATACTATTTTTTTATTCATTGAGGTTTAAACTTAGTTTAGTTGAACTTTTTCCCTCGTTTTCATAAAGTCTGGGTGGATCATTGATAGACATGGGGAAATGTCACTTCCTATCTTCATGATACTGTTCTTTTCCTTGAGTATTTGAGTTATAACTGGAGCAACTCTTTTATGTTTTTCTTATTTGTTTGTTTTTTATTGTTATTGTTTATAGTCTGTGTTTGGTTTTTTTCTTTTAATGCTACAAATTTTGTTAATTGTTTGAATGATTAGAATCATAAAGTCTTATGTAATGTCATGTCCCAATATCTGCACATTTTCTGCAAATTTAAGACGTTGGATAAATGATGAACGACATAGTTAGATACACTATAAACAGCTGGTTAATGTTCTAGCTAGAGAAGATTTAGCCAAATATATCGAGTGAAGTAGTGAGATACCTACTCCAACGGAAGGACGTGGCTGGCTGAGTTTTGGCGATGTTGGTTTAGCTCTTCTTTTTTTGCTGAATGGAGGTGATTCTCGATTTCTGCATTATATATTTCTCTCTCTTGCTCACTTTCAATCTCACTTAACTTCAATGTTCTAAGTAGTTCTCTACAACGATTTGTTCAACCGGCAAGAAGATTAGAATTCTAAACATTTCTAGTCAGTATTTCAAATTTGTTCGTTCATGAGCTCTGCCATTTTTGGTGTAAAATCTGGCCCCCGTCGCCGGATTTTACACCAAAATCAATCTAAATCAACCGAAAACTAGCTTACCTCCGGCGCTTTTTCCCGATCTTGCTTTTTTTCTTTGCCTCGTCTTCCCGACATGATCTAAATTGCGTAAATCTCCTCGCCGGAAAAAAGTGTTTGTCGGAAACGATCATGGTGCCGGAGTGTCTGCCTTATCGGAATGGTGGTGGTGTGGGTTGGTTTTTAGAATTTGTGAAGATAATGGGTGGATTGGTTTGGTTGAGGGTTAAAGGGGATCGGGTAGAGGTAGGATAGTCTTTTACTATGTCAGCTTCTTCATGAAACTGTGTCTCGGCGCGCCAGGGACAGAAAGTGGCGCGCCAGAGACAAGTCTGGTAAGCCTTTGCGCGCGAGAGACAAATGTTGTCTCTGGCGCGCGAGCTGTACAGAGGGAAACTTCGAGTTTTTCTTCGTTTTTCCAACTTAAGCTTGCACATAACTTCCTCGCACGACCTTGCATGAACTTGCATGAACTTGTATGTCTTCTTTTTCTCGTTTTCAGCTCGAACTAACATCAAATTGCTACGTTTTCACTAGATTAAGCTCTAAACATCAAAACAAACACAAAGTAGTGAAATTCCCCTAACCTAGATATTTCTAAGCTAAATGAGCTAAAACTCTATGAAATGTTATGAAAATATATATGAAATACACAGCTAAATTAAGTACATTTTGGACTTAACAATGGTCATTGGTTAAAGGATTGCAAGTACCATATCAAGAACCTATTGCAATCTGAACTATTTGTAAAACCTGTTGAGAACAAGTCTAACAATGAAGGACCCAATAAGGATTGGATACCTGTCACTAATAGATAGTTTTGCAGGTGGCTTTGAGTGTAGCTTCAATGTCAAAGTTGTAGTACATTGACAGTGGGTGCTCAAGGCATATGACAGGTGATGAAAAAGCATTCATCACATTTGAGACAAAAAGAGGTGGTAAAGTCAGCTTTGGAGATGCTCAGAAAGGAAGGATCATTGGTTCTGGATCAATTGGAACCAACCCTCCTATTGAAGATGTCTCCCTAGTCAGAGGTCTGAAGTTCAACCTTCTGAGTGTTGCACAGTTATGTAACAAAGGAAGAGATGTTGTGTTCAGCTCCTCTGGATGTAAAATCCTGGATAGTAAGTCAAGGGAAGTTATTCTAGCTGCTTCTAGGTTAGAAATTGTTTTCATGCTGAATCTTGAAAATCTCTTTAAAAATATATGATTGATGTCAAAAGAGGATACCTCGTGGTTATGACATAGAAGACTTGCTCATGTTAGCATGGATCTTCTGGCTAAGATAACTAGACAGCAATTGGTTTAGGGTCTGCCTGAAACTAGTTTTAAAAAGGATCATTTATGTACTGCTTATCAATCTGGAAAACAATCCAGAAGCACTTTTAAAACTAAGAAAACCATTTCAACATAAGGACCTTTAGAATTACTTCATATGCTTATTTTTGGCCTTGTTCAATCAATGAGCATGGGTGGAAAGAAATATGTCTTTCTCATTGTAGATGACTATTCAAGATTCACTTGGGTCATCCTGCTTGCTAGCTAAGATGAATCATTTGAATGCTTCTCAATTCTTGTTAAGAGACTAGAGAATAAAAGGAATGAAAAGGTTATTCATATCAAAAGTGATAATGGTGGAGAATTCAAGAACTTTCAGTTTGAAGAATTTTGTGAAACCAAGGGCATTGATCATAACTTTTATGCTCTTAAAACTCCTCAACGAAATGGGGTAGTTGAAAGGAAGAAAAAAACCGCGGTTGAAATTTCCAGAACTATGATCAATGATAGAAGGCTTCCAAAGTACTTTGGGGAGAAGCTGTGAACACAACCTGTTATGTTCTGAATAGAGTGCTCATTAGAAGCATCCTGAACAAGACCCCCTATGAACTCTGGAAAAGTAGAAAGCCTAAGATAGGTTATTTCAGAACCTTTGTTGCAAATGCTTTATTTTGAACACTAAAGAATATCTTTCAAAATTTGACTCAAAGGTAGATGAGGCCATTTTTCTTGGTTAATCAACACATAGTAAAGCACATAAGGTTTTTAATAAGAGGACTCAAACTTTAGGTGAATTTGTTCATGTTCAGTTTGATGAGACTAACCCTGCAGATAGTAGAGCTCCTGAAGATGATGAAGTTCCCAGTACTGAAGTTATTCCTCCTGTTGTTTATGTGAATGTTGCTCCAAGAGTTGCTAAAGTAGTTCCTCATGTTACTGACAACTCAGTTCTAGAAGATAACTTTATTCCAGAAGATGCTCCTATGTATGATTCAATAAATGATGAACAAGTTTCAATAATTGACTCTGTTTGGAATCCTTTCATGACCAGAGCTCAGCTCAGAAGATACATGGGGAATGTGGCCTTTGTGTCACTTCTGGAACCCAAGGACTTATATGAAGCTGAAGATGATGAATCCTGGTTAATGACATTAATGCAAGAAGAACTTGACCAGTTTAAAAAGTCAGAGGTTTGGACATTAGTTCCAAGACCTAAATGAAAGAAAATAGTGGGTACCAGGTGGGTTCTGAAGAACAAGCTTGATGAATTTGGAAATGTTGTGAGAAACAAGGCAAGACTTGTTGCTCAAGGTACAATCAGCAAGAAGGCATAGATTATGGTGAAACGTTTGCTCATGTTGCAAGATTGGAAGCGATAAGGATTCTATGTGCCTTTGCATCATACAAAGGTTTCAAGCTATTCCAGATGGATGTGAAAAGTGCATTTCTAGATGGATACATTGATGAAGAAGTTTATGTGTCTCAGCTTCCAGGCTTTGAAGATCCTAAGTTTCCTGATCATGTATATAAACTACAGAAAGCTTTGTATGGACTAAAGCAAGCTCCCAAAGCTTGGTATGAGAGACTGACAAAGTTCCTTATATCTAAAGAATTTGTCAGAAGTTGTGTTGATACTACTCTATTTACTCTGAAGAGAGGCAAAGATATCCTTTTAGCTCAGGTATATGTTGATGATATTATATTTGGTGCTACTACTGAATCTTTGTGCAGGGAATTCAGTAACCACATGAAATCTGAGTTTGAAATTACTATGATGGGAGAATTAACATTCTTCTTATACCTTCAAATTAAGCAAAGTAATGATGGAATTTTTATCAACCAAGCCAAGTACACCAGGGAAGTTCTGAAGAAGTTCAGTATGTCAGAATCCAATGCAATGGACATTCCAATGGATGTCAGCAAGGATTTTGATGATGAAGATAAAACTGGTAAACCTATAGATATTAAAACCTACAGAGGTATGATTGGTTCTCTTTTATATCTAACAGCCAGTAGGCCAGATATACATTTTGTTGTGTGCTTCTGTGCTATATATCAGGCTAAACCTATGGAAATTCATGAGATTGTTGTCAAACGCATCATGAGATACACTAGTAGAAAAATGGGCTACGGGGTCGGTTGTATTTGGCTTTTGGGGTCGGTTTTGAACCGAACCCGATACTAGGGTAGCCAATGCCTTGGGGTCGGTTTTCAACCGACCCCAAAAGTCGGTCCATTCGCGTCGGTTTGTTATTTTAACCGATTCCAATGATGCATTTTCAACGTATATTATTAGTGAAAAAACCTAGCTTTGGGGTCGGATGTTTGAGAAAGAACCGAACCGAATTGTAGTATTGGAGTCGGAGATTTAGAAAAACCGAACCAATCTATGGATTCGGTTAAAGTTATGAACCGAACCCATTGATATATTATTTTTTATATTTCGTATTTATTTTAATATTTCTGGTGGAGTCGGATTTTTGATAATAACCGACCCCATTAATATTATTTTAAATTTTTTTTTAATTTTAATACATTTTTTTGTAGCTATATTTTTTCATTATTATTATTTAAAAATTAAATATATTACAATTATCACATGAATTAATTTATCATATTAAATATTATTACATAAATTGATTTTTCTCTCGATACACCACAAAAAATAAATAGTATATAAAAGTAAAATAATTTTTATATTACAATAACCGTAAAATATTCCCTCAAGTCTTAGATTTAATTTTTCGTTGGAGTAGAAGAAGCAAATTTCTCCAATGCAAGGTAACGAACTGCATAAAATTCATCTAAAAGTTATAACTACTACTATGTCAAGATTATAACTACTACTATGTCAAGATTATAAGAAAAAATATCTAACTACTCATGATAGTGCTTACACAATATTTCGCCCATATATCCAAGACCTCACTAATCTCGGCTTCTGTATACGATTCGATTCTTGTGAAATCCTTGAAAATAATAAAAACAAAGATAAAATTAATGCAATAATATAAAATAAGTCAAAAAAATGTCATATACAAGGATATGCAAATAGAGTTATATTAAAATATAACACTTACATGTATTAAATTCTTACTATCACGGTGATGCAAAACTATTTCAAACATGTATCGCATTACAAAATATCCGCATTCTCTCGATCCAAGTTGTTGAGCACACTGTGTTT
The DNA here is from genome assembly GCA_028411795.1 of Euphorbia peplus. NCBI lineage: Eukaryota > Viridiplantae > Streptophyta > Magnoliopsida > Malpighiales > Euphorbiaceae > Euphorbia > Euphorbia peplus. The sequence goes on from CP110844.1 coordinate 20,872,897, forward strand.
CAAATTTTAACAAATTATTAGTATGAGTTCTACAGAAAATTCGGCAAAACGGACATCCCTTATATAATTTATAACTTGAGCCAATCTGCATTACATCACACTACAGACACACACACATATATATATACATATTTCAATTATGCACCTAGATCTCCACAATGCATCCACAATGCAAATAAGAATACCACAAACAAAATTTTAATCGTAGATTAAACAAACATTAAGAATAAGAAAGGTACCTGTATAGAATGCCATGTCAATCCTTTTTTGGACAACCGTTTAGGTTCCAATTGTACATAAGTTAAAAAAGCCCTACATAGTTGAAAGAAAAATTATATATTATTGTATTGAAATCCATTAAATAAACGGAAAAAGCATTAATCAATGTATACTTTACCTATCTAAAAGTGGCTTAATTAAAATGCGATTATTGCACTTCAACCTCATAGGATCAAATGTGTAAACCTGACGATGCACCACACTGATGACTATAAGTATCCAGTGTTGCCTACATTTGAATTGCAAAACATTTAAATTTCTCGTATACTTTTACAACTGTTAAATTAAATAGTTGACAAACAAATGCACTTACCCTTCCCAATATGGGCAGAAGATGAAACGTTTGGTTTTGAATTCTTGTATAACCTTTGACATGTAGACGGTACTCGTAACTTTATTACGTTGACAATCGAGACTTGAGATGACACCTGGACGCATGAATCCAATCTCATCAAAGTTTTGTATGTACTGATTCTTCAAAGCCCTATATAATAGAAAAGTTAATTGTTGTCGAAAAACACACAATATGAAACAAAAACAAGTTTTAAGTACATAATTACATCATGAACACTTCTATCACCGAAACACTAAGCCACTTTCCTGAGAGTATATCATCCACATCTTCCTTAGTGATCACGATGAGGCTTGCATCCTTGGAGAGACAAAAATCATCAATATCAGCTTGAAATTCAATTGTTGCTAAATTATCATACCCAACCAACACAGACTTCATTCTTTTACACTTGTCACTTATAGGGGGTTCAGATTTCTCAGGTTGAAATGGTTTCTTAACGGATACAGCCGACTCATTTGTCGCATTACCACTTTCATGATGTTTCCGTTTACCTGGTTGCACCTCTAAATTACTTGCCTGGGCAAAACAGCCAAGTTAAACTTTAATTAACTAACCAAAATCAATTTATATCCATCTTAACTACAAAACAGAATTATATGTTGCACAAAAAATTAAACAAAATTACCTTGTCTTTCTTGTCTTTTTTAAGTTCAACCAAATGTTTTGGCCATTGTGTGAAAGAGCCAACTGCATCACCAATATTTTCCATATAACCAGTTGATATTGGAAGAGAAAAAAGGGCATAATTTTTCTCACAATCATCAATGTTCACGACCACATTTTCAGGAGAAACAGGCTTGTGGTGATTGATAGACGCGCTAAAGTCAGCAATCCCGTATGCGACAATGACCCTTTCCATATTAACCATCAATGCTAACTGACATGGATACTTTCCCTATATTTATTAAGCACAAGGTGAATTGCAAACCAAAAACATCCATAACTCAAATAATATTAAACAACAAACTAGAAATAACTTGCACTATAGCGTGATTTCAGCAGCTCTATAATTAGAATTTTCAGGCTGAGTCACATAGCCTGTTTCAGCAAATTAAATTCTATGAATACAATTTCCAGGTCTGACTCATATAACCTGTTTTAAGCTATATCTAATCTAATTTCCAGGTCTGATTCATATACTCTGTTTTCACTAGGGAATAACAAAGCCAAATATTGCTAAAACTTGTGTATTGACAATTCATATAGTTCTAATGCTCGTTTGAGAGAAACCCGAGTGATCTGACAATCAAATTAGCATCAGCACCCAGAGGTTATTCAGCCAAGAAGCACTCAAAATAATTCAAGTTCATCAATGAAGAAAAACAGCATATATTGATTGTGGGAACGAGTGGGAGCTGAGTAAGAAAAACATCATAATCAACAATAAATATACTGATCAATGTTAACTGATTCCTATGTTAACTAGGTCCCTTCTGTCAAAAGAAAAAATATTAGGTCCCTCGAGATGTCATCAACTAAAAGATTGTCCATCACCGTCATGAATTCAAAAAATTAACAGCATTAACAATTCAAAAACTGATCCAAGTCAATCATGCAAACAGCACTATACCCTGCCCATTTGATGCAAATTAGTTATATCTAACCATTCAAAAACTGAAACAAGAATCAAATAAATACCTCTAGACCGACAAAAGGATCAACACCGCCTGATTGACAACTACTTTTAGGATGGGGCTTGTCAACAGCAGGGCTGTTAGCGGCCCCTGTAAACATCTCCACAAGGCGACTTGGTATTGTGCCACCAGTTTCCTCATAATATTGCCGAACTTTATCATGCATGACTGCGACATGAGAAGCAACATGCATAGGAACTTCAGTAGCAAGCTTCTCTATAATAAAGTTTGACACATATCTCTTCATCTCGGCATCTTTCTCTACTTGAGAAAGACTACTCCGATGGCAAGGTCCAAATACATCTCTCCGTTTGGTACGACCGCCACATCCAAGTACACGACCACCATGCTCTTTCCTATCAAGGGCTCGATTTAAGACATCATCAGTCCTGTATGGTACAAATTCTCCATCTTTAACCTTCTGCTGCCATTGTTCCTTCAAATCAAGTAAATATCATAATTAGTAAAAGACATGTTCACTTATAATTAACCATCTATAAGCAAAATTTAAGTTACTTACAATTTTTTCCACTGCTTTTTGTGTCTTCTCATTAGGCACAATCAGATTCCCATTCTCATCCTTTTTGCATCTTCCAAGCATCCAACGTTGCGTCCTCCTCGACAAATTGTCAATAGTAGTGCATGATCCCACAGATGTACACGTAGAGGATGATGAATAATACCCTAGTTTCTCCCATTTAATATCATTCTGAGCATATGAGGTAGGACCCATGTTATGAGGATACTCATCAAAAGACTTGCTATACTTAGCTTTCTCAGTTCTAGCCTACATATATAGGAAAAAATTGTTAGTAGTATTTTAATATCAAAGGAAAATTATAAGAAGAGCAAACAGTAGCAGTTTATACCTTGAATTCATCCGAAGTGACCCACTTCTTAAACTCATTAAACTCTTCTTTGGTGATGCGACCTTTTTCATATGGCATTTTTTTACCCGGAGGGGGTACACTGTCGATAAAATCTCTCTTCAAGTTACGTTTATAACGCTTGAAAGCTTGATCACATCTATTAAGCAGATATGCTTTTTTTTCAATATGCTCTTCTATCAGAAACTCCTTCTAAGTAATTGACGATAAGATATCTATCAAATTTCATTGTTATGTTTGAATTGATGGTAAGAATAACAAGTTTATAATATGGTTACCTTGCAATCTTCCCATAAAGTATCCTTTAAACCTTCTGGAACAAACCTCCAATCTCTATATAAAATAGAGACTTTTCCCCGAGTAATGTTTCCAATGTGATTTTTCAAGTCATTCGCCCAAATTCCAACTGGATTAAAGTCCTCACTCCATTCTAGATCTCTCACTATATTCGGTTTTATCCCTCTTGACGGACCTCGTGTGTTTGTTCTTTCCGGAGCTTCCTGAGAACTCTCTCGAGAATCACCCATAATACCTGGATAAGAAAATGCAACATATGAGAAAAACTGATAAGCAAAACTGCAGTAAGCATCTTATATTGAAACTAGCAAAACTGATAAGCAAAATTGAAATCTGAAATGTAAAGACGTTCATCCATAAAGTTTAACCATACAAATAAAAAAATTGCAAAGCTCTAAAATCTTATAAGAAAGCTTTAAAACTGATAAGCAAAACTGATAAGCAAAACTGCATTAAGCATCTTATATTGTAACTAGCAAAACTGATAAGCAAAATTGAAATCTGAAATGTAAAGACGTTCATCAATAAAGTTTAACCATACAAATAAAAAAATTGCAAAGCTTTAAAAGTTTGCTCCTATAATTCACTCTTTCTCTTTTGTAACATAAAAGCCTTCATTATGAATTGGTCGAGCAAAATTTGTGTCACTAACGCCTATCTTAGGGATATCAAATGGGGATGGAAGTGTCTCGTCAAATTGCTCATCATATTCTTGTTCGTCAACCACATCATCAATGCCAAGTATTCGTCTCTTTCCTTCAAGCACAACTGAAAATTGAGGATCAACGGGATCAGCCATGTAAAAAACTTGTTTTGCTTGCGATGCTAATATGAACGGATCTTCATGATGCCCCAACTGGTTCAAGTTTACTAAGGTTAAGAACCCATGTTCATCCTTTTGCATACGGCGATTACTATCGACCCACTTACATTGTAATATAGCAATTTTGAACTCAACATAATCTAGCTCAAGTATTGAGTCAATGAATCCATAGTATGACTTTCTCGTTTCAACCAACGTTCTATCTTTGGCACTAGCATATTCTGAAGCTAGAGCTACAACTGTAACCCCGCTATTCTGCAATAGTGTTTTGTCATCTTGTCGCTTTGTATAAAAAGAATACCCGTTGATATCGTACCCTTCGTATGAAGTAACTTGAACATTGCATCCATAGGCTAACCATTTCAATGTGGGGGATACATCGGCTCTGGTTGTCAATTCTGACATAACTCGTCCCTTAAACCACTGCACAAATGAATTATTATGCAACTTCATCAACTCAACCTCAACTTCATAAGGATATTTACTTCTAAGGAATGTCATATGCTCATCCAAGTATGGATGTACTTCAGAGAGAGTTTGTAAGACATAAAGCTCTGCCTTTCCCAATAATTTAGCACCAATTGTTATACTTTTGCTGCCAATAGTACCCTTACCTTGAAGCCTATCATGATGTCGAGATTTTGGTAAACCGATTTCTTGTGTGTCTGCTAAGTACTGAGCACACCATGAAGAAACTTCCTCAGCCACAGTTCGTTGGACAATGCTGGCTTCCGGTCTGGCAAGGTTCATGACTCTCCCTTTTAAGACAGCCATGTGTCTCTCAAAAGGATACATGTATCTCATACACACTGGTCCACATATTTTAATTTCACGAACCAGATGAATAACTAAATGAGGCATTATATCAAAGAACGATGGTGGAAAGTACATTTCAAAGCAACACATTGTCTGGATTATATCAGCCTGCAAGTCATCTAATCTTCTTGGATCTATCACCTTGCTACAAATAGTGTGGAAGAAGAGACATAATCTTGTAATAGCATACCTCACTTGTGGTAACAATATTCCTCGAATTGCAACCGGTAAAAATTGTTGCATCAGCACATGATAATCATGAGATTTCATTCCTACTAATTTCAAGTCGGTCAACGATACCACTCTACGAAAATTGGAACAATACCCAGAAGGTACCTTCAATCCATGCAAAGACTCACAAAAAATAGTTTTCTCTTGCTTAGACAAAGTGTAGCAAGCTGGTGGAAGATAGTATCGTTTTCCTCTTTCTTCCGGTGCCAAATCGGTTCGACCCATTTCAACCATGTCTTTTCTTACTTTTACCCCGTCCTTTGTTTTCCCTGGCATGTTTAAAAGTGTCCCAACTATGGCTTCACATACATTTTTCTCAATATGCATCACATCATAGCAATGTCTGACTTCTAAATCTTTCCAGTATTTGAGAGTCCATAAAATTGACATCTTTTTGTAGCCGCCCCCTGTTTTGCTTTTGTTAGGTTTACCGAAAACAGTTTCAATGCCTTTAACCCGCTCAAAAACCTCACTTGCAGGTGAAGGCAAACGAGCTCTTTTCTTCTCCACGTTTCCATAAAAAGCTTTCTTCCTTTTTCGAAAGGGATGGTCTTGAGGCAGATACATACGGAAATTTGGGTATACATCTTTCGAACAATTTTGAAGACGCAATGCTTCCAAATCATCCTCGCAAGTTGGACATGGTTTCTTCCCCTTTATAGAGTACCCTGACAAATTTCCATAAGCTGGGAAGTCGTTTATTGTACAAAATATCATGGCACGGAGGGTGAAATTTGTTTTAGAATAAGCATCAAACACTGGCACACCTTCATCCCACAGCAATTTTAGATCATCAATGAGTGGCGCTAGGTACACATCTATGTCGTTTCCAGGTTGTTTCGGACCAGAGATAAGAAGCGATAACATGATGTATCTACGCTTCATACATAACCATGGAGGCAAATTATAGATTGTCAAAAGAACTGGCCACGTGCTATATTGAGTACTGAGAGTCCCAAATGGGTTCATCCCATCGGTACAAAGACCTAGTCTAAGATTACGGACTTCATTACCAAATTCAGGGAACTTGCGATCAATGTTTCTCCACTGTGAAGAATCAGCTGGACTCCTCATAAACCCATCTTCCGTATTCCTTCCTTCTACATGCCACCTTAATAATTTTGCATTTTTTTCATCAGAGAAAAGGCGTTTAAATCTTGGTATAATTGGAAGATACCATAGTACCTTTGCTGGAACCCCTTTCTTTTTTAAACTCGAACCATTGACATTTCTCTTGTAACGAGAGACTCCACACGTTGGACACTCTTGCATATCTGCATACTCGTTTCGATAAAGCACACAGTCATTCCGACATGCATGTATCTTCTCAAATTCCATACCCATAGGGCACATAAGTTTTTTTGCCTCGTAAGTAGAGATTGGAACTTCGTTTCCTTCAGGAAGCATCTTTTTCAACATTTTCAACAAGTCTGTGAAACTTTGGTCAGTCCAACCGTTACTCGCCTTTAAGTTGAATAATTTAAGGATAGCTGAAAGAACAGTGAATGTTGTACAATTAGGATATAACGGTGTCTCAGATGCTCTTAATATATCTTCATAAATATGAGGATGCTCCATTAAATTGCCTTCTACATCATGCATCATATTGTCCATCTTATCCATCTCCACTTCATCTTCGGATACTTGATCATTGCTTGGCGTAGTTGATCTCTCTGCGTAATCAATCGCCTCACCATGCCATGTCCACTTTGTATAGTTTTTTGTAAACCCTCGGCGAATTAAGTGATCCTGGACTTCATGTTGGTCATCTGAAAACCTCATGTTATTGCAGTCATAACATGGACAGCGAATTGAACCACTTCTTGATTTGTAATCAAGCGCAACCGCAATAAACTCATCAACCCCTCGTAGGAACTCAATGGACATTCGATTGCTATACATCCAACTACGGTCCATACTAATTAACAACTAATGACAAGGCAAATAGCACATGTTATCAAGCAGCTATGTATATTGAAAGAGAAAGTAAAACTTGCAAGTCTATACATATCTTTTACCTATGTTCTGTCTTATTCTATTTATAAAGCCAATATTATGTTGGACACTTATAATTTTGGACACCTCCTGTTATTCGATTCTTATTTCTGTTACTTTTTTTTACTTGTTTCTTCTATCTATACATGTTTATTTATTTTCTTAGAAACCAGTTTTAAGTTTCAATCACTGTAATTTCTGTTTTGATGATTTATCTAATTGACAAAGCAAAACATCATACATGAACTTATTACAAGATAGCAGCAAAAGTGATTATTTATTTAGTCATAAATGGTAAAAAGAAAAACATCAGGACTGATCAACAAAGATCAAAAAAACAGAAGACAGTAGCATCAATTTTAAATTTCGAGTCCATATTTTTTATTCCTAAATCAGTTTGTTAACCAGAAAAACATCAAGACTGATCAACAAAGACCAGAAGACCAGAAAAACATCAGGACTGATCAACAAATTAGACCAGAATATAGAAGATAGCAGCATCAATACTCATCCATATTTTTTATTCCTAAATCAGGTTGTTAACCATATTCTTATCAACAAAAGTGATTATTTATTTAGTCGCTTCTAGCTCATTCTACTCTGATAATTATGAGCAGAGTAGCTAAACAACTTATACGCTGCAAATGACATGGAAAATAACACATGATATCAAGCATGTACATATATATTGAAAGATCAAATAAAAACACGTTTTGGCTAAGAAGGCTTACCGTCGATTTCCCAACGAAATGGGCAGCCTGAAGGAAAGTTCACCAACCGACGAGAAGGAGAGGTCAGCTCAAAATGATATTCAACTCCAAAAAGCCTGTGAATTAGAACATGAATTGTTGTGCTTAAGAATCTAATAAGAAGCAATGAACCAAAATAAGCTTATAGAAGACAGTTTATGCAATCATAAGATGTTGAATTGACCATATACTATTTTTACTAATTATGAGCGATTCTACAAATTCTGGAACATAATTGACCATATACTATTATTTACTAATTATGAAGGACAAGAGTATGGGATTTCATCAAGATATTAAAGCAAGATGATATGCATGCTATGAATAAGAAAGTGTTAAGACCATAAAATGAATATCCAGCACTGCATGCTCATTATGTATATCCAGCACTGCATACTAATTATGAATTGACCATATACTATTATTTACTAATTATGAAGGACAAGAGTATGGGATTTCATCTAGATATTAAAGCAAGAGGATATGCATGCTATAAATAAGAAAGTATTAAGACCATAAAATGTATATCCAACACTGCATGCTCATTATTTTCAACTATCCAATAAAGGAAGAGAACAAGCAAAACGAATAAGCTACCAACCATGTAATCAAAATTAAATCCTTCAAGACAAATCCAATAGAAAGGGCAATAAAGCAATAAAATGAAAGATCGGGAGGTTGGGGACAGCTTAAGTGGCAAAAAAACTCAATTCAATGAACTCAAGAATATTCTGTACCCAAATGTGAATCTTTCTACACTAAAACATAAAGCCTCTATTTCAGATTGTTGAATTTAAGATTAAGGAAGGACAATTGATCAAAAAGGGCACCAATATCATAACTTAAGATTTCTAATACTGACCCATACAAACTTTAGATAAGACACAACGGTGGAATAACTTCAAACTTGTAACTTCCAAAGATTTCAATACAAAGGGCAAAAGAAGACAAATTAATGTTGATCTCCTATGTCCAATTCAGTATAACAAATAAATTTTAATAATATAAAGTAGAGAACATTTCAGTTTCTTTTTCTCCCAATAACCAAGCCATTGACAATTCTAAAGCAGGCAATTCAGCTAATGATTTCCAGACATGGTACTCTAAATTACAAGCCTCATAAAATAGACTACAAAAACAAACAAAAACGAAACTAACACGAATATTCAAGCTACTAAATGGGTGTCCATGCAACATAGTGGAGTTTCTGTTTCTAAAAGTTTCAAAACAATACAGATGCCAACAATTCTGCATATACTCTCACCACAATCAATCTCTTATCAAATTGTAAAAAGCCATTATTTCCTGGAGAAAAGTTTCTGGAGAAATTCTACTATGTCCTGGTAAAATGGACCGGATTATCATATGATGAGTGTACCCCGTTTTCTTACACTAATTATTTCAGAATGAAGCGGTATGTTTCTCTATTTTCATTAAAAAAACTTGTATGAAGCCCACATTTACAAAAACACATTGAATTTACTGAATCAATGAAACATGAAATTAGAATATAGTTGAATGAAATTGGGAAACAAATACCAAATTGAACCAATTTCCCCAATTCCCAATTATTAATACACAAGGAAATTAAAGCACATATCACGTATGAATAGTGAATGACCAAATTGAACTGGTTTATCCACTGAGTATAACACACCGAAAAACATCAACATCAAAAGCTCAAACTACCCAGCTGTAAATAGCGCTAGAAAAGAGCTGATTAGCTTACTTACTTGGAAGAGTGAAATTAATCAACTGAACAAACCCTTCTGTCACTGAATGTGTAACTTCAACCGATATATAGAAAAGAGGAGGAGAGGAGAAGAAAAGAGGTGGAACAAACTATCTCGTCTACGATTAATCAATTGAACAAACTATCTCGGCTATGATTTTGCAGAGGAGAAGAAAAGAGGTGGAACAAGAGAGTTTTATTCTGCTGATATATAGAAGAGAGGTGGAAAGAGGTCGGTCTTCTATAACGCACGCAAATTAATTCCTTTCCAACCACGGTTTTATTTCTACCCCGATTCTATTAGTTTAAATATTAATAAAATAATGATAATTATTAGGTTCGGTTGTAATATTAGCGAATCCAAAAATAGAGCCATGGCAACGGTTTAGGGTCAAACCGAAGCGGTAACTAACCGTGAGGGATATTTAGAGTCGTTATGTGGATGAACCAAACCCAATAATTGCTCTATAGGGGTCGGTTCTTGACGTAAACCGAACCCATTACTCTTTGGGTACGGTTTAGCTTATAAAACCGTTGCCAATGAGCCGAAGCCAAAGCCCATTTCTCTACTAGTGATATCTTAAAGGCACTTCAGAAGCTGGTATGTGGTATCCTTACAGTAACGATTTTACTCCTGAAGGATTCACAGATTCTTACTATGGAAGAGACAAGTTGAAGAGAGTCAGCACTTCTGGAGGTTGTCATATCCTAGGGGAGTGCTTAGTTCCCTGGCACAGTAAGAAGCAAACTTCTGTAGCACTTTCAACTGCTGAAGTTAAATATGTTGCTCCTAGAAGCTGTGTTTCTCAGATGCTCTGGATCAAACAACAAATTGATGACTATGGAATTACTCCTAGAACTATCACTATCAAGTGTGACAACAAGAGTGCTATTGACCTTTCAAAGAATCTCACTCAACACAGTAGAATAAATCATGTACACACAAGACATCAATTTTTGAGAGATCATGTTCTGAAGAAGGATATAGTTCTGACATATCTACCCTCTGAAGAAAATTTTGCTGATATGTTTACTAAGCCTCTGGCTAGTGGACCTTTCAAAAGCTTGAGAGAATGCATAGGTATGACTAATCCCATTCAGTAGTTGTCTTTAATACCATAACTATTTGATTAACCGATTGTCGTTTAAGGTAGTTAATGGAATTTAAGTTGTTAATGATGATTAATTATCTTTCTGTTATGCGTGTGTCCTATGTTTAATGCTTTTATTGCGTCGTTCTGATACAAATGGTAACTGGTTCCCTTTTTCACGGTAGTTATCTACTTTTTGAAATGTGAACAGTCTAATTTTTGGGTATAAATAAGGGATTTCCATACTTAGAAATTTTTACCTAAGTTTTATCTGACTTAAGAGAATTCCAGCTTCCCCTCTACTTCATCTCTTTGACCTAAATATCCTTAACTTCTTTCTCAATGGCTTCTAATAATCCCAATGTGATTATCACTGTTCTATTTGAGAAAAACACTAAACTTAGTGAGTCTAGAGTTCATACCTCTAAGTTCCTAAATGATGCCATTATAACCTCAACCCCCTTCTCAAAATGGATTTCTACTAAAAAATGGAACTCCATTGCTTCACTGGATAAGGTCATCTATTCTAAAATGGTGACTGAGTTTTATCAAAATATGTTCTATTGCTCAGACAAAGAAGATGTGCTTCACTCTAGAATCAATGGTGAAAATTTTGAGGTCTTCAGAGCCTCCATTGCTCAAGTTATGGGAATTGATGACTCAGGAGTCATAATTTCAGAGGATGTATCTGCTGAGGGTTTTGAGGATGTCAATTGGAAAAACCAGAGTATAAGATCAAGGAGTTATTTGCCACATGGTTAACTCAGGAGCAGAGGTCGGCACATTACATCACTACCGATGTGTTCCTGCCTAAGTCAGGAGGAGTTAATTGTGTCTCCAATAGGGAAAGGGTCTTCATGTATCACCTGATGCATGAGAAGAAGATCAATCTTCATGCCATGATTATAAGGAAGATAAAGAATGTCAAGGAAAACGGTACTCAGGCGTTTAGATCGATCCTGACTAGACTGTTTGAGGCAGAAGCCTTCCATATTTCAGTAGATGTTGTCCAAGCCAGAAGCTCTGCTGTGACAATAAACAACTTGGCCAAATTGGCTTTTGGTCAAGAGCCTGTGAGAACGGTTAAGTTTGGAGCTCCTCCTATGGTTGTTCAGGCTTAGAAGGAGATTGTACGAGAATCAAACAAGAGAATTGGAAAAACAAAGAAAAATGATAAGTAAGAAGACCCAAAAGACAGTTGTTACAGAGGATTCTCAACCTGCTGTCCTGGACCAAGGATCTAAGTTGGTTCAAACTTCTATCAAGATTGAGGAGTCAGAAATGGTGACAGCATGCCATCTTCTGTCAATGGCACTAAGAAAGCCATTGAATCAGTTGTTCAGAGGTTGGCTGAAGAAAAGTCTGCTGAGAAAAATGCTCAAATGCTCAGAGCCAAAGAAAAGGCTGTTGAAGGTGAGACTGCTGAGGAAACAGAGGATGTTCCTCTGAGGCAGAGAAGAACAAAGAGAACTGCTCGGAGGAAGAGAGTTTTCAGGAAGAGGAATTTCACCCAAGTTCAACCTAATCTTGAACTTGAGGATGATAATGACGATCATGCAGAAGTTGCTGCTGATGAGAGTGCACTTGATGATGTCCAACATATGGAAGATGTTGAGGTACTTGTTGATGAGCCAACAATGGATAACCCTATTGAGGACTCAATACTTCATGGTACTGAAGACACAGATGTTGCGGCTAAAAGAGCCAGGACAGAAGAAATACTTGTTGGCCTTAATAAGATCAGAATCACCTAGAGGGGGGGTGAATAGGTGTCTAAGTCCGAATTTAAGTTTTTAGAGAAACTTAACTCAGAATCCAATCTCTTCAGAGTCAAAGGCAAGCTTTAGGAAAGCGCTTCTGAGAGAGATTATGCCTTAAGGCAATTTCTGCCTTTTAAGCAACTGAAGTTCTGTTTATCAGAGCGTCTGGATAGTCTTATGAATAAAGATAGTGAATTTAATGAGCAAACTGTTTCAGCACTAAATAGAAAGGAAGTACACAGAAGCAAAAATAACAAGTTATGATGAACCCTATGTGTTTTGATTATGTCCAAACGTTTCAGAAGATGAAAACTTTATATTCTCTTACATACAGTTTACTGTGGACTAATATTTTTCTACTTAGTCTATGTGTAAGTTACTCAGCAGGTGCTGAATGAAGTTTTTCCTGATTGTCTAAAGAACTTTAAAGTCTTGATTGCAGAAGATAGAGTTTCATTCTCAGAAGCTGGATGGTCCGCTCTGAAGCCTGTAAAGTCTGTTAAAGCTCTCCTCAGAGGTCCTTTGCAATCAGAAGCCTTTTGACCAATTTGATCAGAAGCTTAGTCACGGGTTCTGGATAAGCATTTATTGCTCTGACAAGTGCATTTAATGCAAGGCGCCAAAAGTTCAAAAAGCTGTTTTGATGGAGCGCGCGTGTCTACTCAAAGTGAAACCAGTTTTTCCCTGTCTACCCTTTGTTGATCTTATTGAGGAATGTTTCCGGTCAACCTTATCTTCAATTTCAAATCACTTACCGGATTTGGTTAAAGAACAAGGATAACGGAATCAAAGTGTTTGAAGACCGTTTGAAGACTTGACAAATTAACGGCTACAACAACTGATGTCATCTCTGTTGAAGATTCAAATTCACCAACGGTCATCCTCATTCACTATAAATAGTAGCCAAGCTCCAAAGCATCAACAACGCGTGATCATCGAGCAAAATCTCAACGCACTGTTTCAACAAGAAAAACAGAGCATTCCTTTTCCATTCTCAACCTTTCTTAGCATAACTTAAGTTTAAGTGAGAGAGTGAAGAAAAACAAGTTCATAATAGGAATCTTGTGATGAACCCTAAGTATTTTGATTATGTTCAAAAGTTTCAGAAGATGAAAACTCAACAGTACCTTACATATAGTTTTCTATTGACTAATAATTTTTATTCTTAGTCTTTGTGTAAGTTGCTCAGCAGGTGCTGAATGAATCATTTCTGGATTGCTTAAAGAACTCAGAAGATCGGTTTGCTGAAGTCAGAGTTTCATTTACTCAGAAGCTGGATATTCCGCTCTGAAGCCGAAGTCTGCTAAAGCTCTCCTCAGAAGTTCTTTGCATTCAGAAGCTTTGCCAATTGTGATCAGAAGGCTAGACATCTGGAAGTTAGCTTTTGAAACCTAAGTCACGGGTTCTGTTTGAGCATTTAATGCTCTGACACTTGCATTCAATGCAAGGCGCCAAAAGTTCAAAAGCTGTTTTAATGGAGCGCGCTTGTCTGTTCAAAAGAAACCAGAAATTCCTTGTCTACCCTTTGTTGATCCAATTGAAGAATGATTCTGTCATCCTCATCCTTGATTTCAAATCACTTACCGGATTTAGTTAAAGAACAAGGATAACGGAATCAAAGTGTTTTGAAGACCGTTTGAAGACTTGACAAATTAACGGCTACAACAACTGATGTCATCTTCTTTGAAGTTTCAAACTCCACAACGGTCATCTTCAATCACTATAAATAGTAGCCAAGCTCCAATGCATCAACACACGCGTGATCATCGAGCAAAATCTTAACGCACTGTTTTAAACAAGAAAACAGAGCAATTTTTCCATTCTCAATCTTTCTTAGAATAGTCTTAGTAAAGTGAGAGAGTGAAGAAAAACAAGTTCATAATAGGAATCTTGTAAACTGAGATCGTTTGTGATCTTCAGTTAGATTTAAAGAGAGAAATCTAGTTGAGATTAGAGTTGGGTGAGAAATCCAGAAAACAGAGTATTGTTTGTTCTGGTGAAAATCCTTTAACTCTTTTTAGGCTAGTCAGAACTAAGTGAGAAATTAGCTTAAGTTCTGTTGATGTAAAGGAGCTTCTGAACTCGCCATAAAAGTTCTGAATAGTGGATTTATAAAATCTCTGTAGGCTGCGACCTCAGGGGACAAGACGTAGTCACAGGACTTCTGTGGCGAACTTGGATAAATCGAATTGTTCACTCAGGATCTCCTGAACTTCTTTCTCCCTCTTATACTTGTTATTTCTGCTTCTGTGTACTTGTTCATATTTAGTGCTGAAACAGATTTTCTCTAAAAATATCATTGTCTTTGTTCAGAAGACTGTCCAGAAGTTCTCAAATCAGAACTTCTGTTGCTGAAAACAGTCTAACTGTGTTTAGGCAGAATTTCCCTCAGAAGCAACTTCCTTAAGATAGCTTCTGACTCTGAGGAAATTTGACTCTGAATTTTAAGTTTCTTAAAAAAACTTAGAAAACTTCAGTTTACAACTTAGACACCTATTCACCCCCCTCTAGGTGATTCTGTTCTTGTTAGGGCCAACAAGTGGTGTCAGAGCCAGGTTACTTCGTATATTTACTAAAGATCTAACAATCTAAGTGTAAGATCCTATCAGAATCAATAGAGATGGCTAGTAGACACCAACCTGAGAATTTCTCTCATTTCATTGTTCCAGAGGGTTCCTCCACAACTAGACCTCCACTATTTAATGGTGATAACTACTCTTACTGGAAAAAGAGAATGATGTATTTCATCCAAGCTCAGAATATGAGTGCATGGATAGTTATCACTAATGGTGATTTCATCCCAACTAGGATGGAAGCTGGTTTAGGACATGTTGTTATCCCTCAAGTGGAATATACAGATGAAATCCTTAAAAAACTCCAAACGAATGCTTCAGCAATAAATATGCTGCATTGTGCACTTTCTGCTACTGAGTATAACAAAGTGTCTTCTTGTGAAACAGCAAAGGATATTTGGAACAAGCTAGAAGTCACTTACGAAGGAACAGGAAAAGTGAAGCAATCTAAAGTCAATCAGTTGATGAGAGACTACGAGTTATTTGAAATGCTTGACAAAGAATCCATCTCAAGTATGAATTCTAGATTCACCAAGATTGTCAATGACTGAAGAGTTTGGGAAAGGATATTGAAGAATCTGAAAAAGTAAGGAAGATTCTCAGAAGCTTACCAAGGTCGTGGCAAGCCAAGAAGACTGCTATCGAAGAAGTTCAGGACTTAAGCTTCTATGAGTATGATGAACTCATTGGCTCATTGATTACTCATGAGATGGCAATCAAGAATCATGACCTGAGAGAAAGGTCAGAAGGAAAAAGAGTAGTCCTTAAAGCAGAATCTTCTGATGAATCCTCTGAAGATGAGGAACTGGCTATGCTGACCAGGAAGTTCAAGAAGGCCTTTAGAAAAGGCAGAGGTGGAAACTACAAGAAGCCTTTCAGGAGCTTTGATAAGAAAACTCCTGATTCTGGTGAAAAGTTCAAGAGAGATCCAAACAAGCCAATTGTGTGCTATGGATGTCAGCAACCGGGGCACATTAAGCCTAACTGTCCGGAGCTGAAGAAAGATAAGAAGAAGTTCAAGAAAGCTATGCTGGCTGCTTGGTCAGACTCTGAGACCAGCAGTGATCCTGAAGAAAAGGAAGAGCAAGCTCAGATCTGTTTTATGGCTATTGATGAGCCAACCTCTGAAGATGTCACAGGAGAAACTTCCGCACCTCCTGAAGCTACCTATGATTCTGAGGTAAACATATCTTCTGAACAAAATATCTTTGATTCTCTTGAAGAACTCTATAGTATGTTCAAGTACCTGAAAATGAAATTGGACAAGAGTGAGGCTGACAAGTTTCTTAGGTTTACTCAAGTTTATTCTGACATGAAAATGTTAGAAGAAAAACTGTGTAAACAGTTCAGCACTTCTGCTAATGACTCTAAGGTCAAAGGCAAAGAAAAGCTGCCTCTGGGAAGTGATAAACCCCAGAAGAAGAAGAAACCTGTCACTCCCTCTCTTCTGAAAGAGATAGCTTCTCCTCCTGATGTTGGAACCTCTGAGAGTGCTGGTATAGCCTCTGAAGATTTTGGACCTTCTCAGAAGAAGAAGAAATCTCCCAGGAAGCAAAGGGAAAGATCCAAGAACCCTCCCTTTTGCAAGCTCTGGAAGAGTGATGGTCACTGGTTAAAGGATTGCAAGTACCACATTAAAAACCTCTTGCAATCTAAGATATCATTAAAACCTGCTGTAGAAAAATCTAACTCTGAAGGACCCAATAAGGATTGGGTACCTGTCACTAATTGATTGTGTTGCAGGTGGCTCTGAGTGCTCCATCAATGTCAAAGCTGTGGTACATTGACAGTGGGTGCTCAAGGCATATGACAGGTGATGAAAAAGCATTCATCACATTTGATCCTAAAAGAGGTGGAAAAGTCAGCTTTGGAGATGCTCAGAAAGGAAGGATACTTGGTTCTGGATCCATAGGAACCAACCCTCCGATCGAAGATGTCTCCCTAGTCAGAGGCCTGAAGTTCAATCTCCTGAGTGTTGCACAACTGTGTGATAAAGGTAGAGATGTTGTCTTCAGCTCCTCTGGATGTAAAATTTTGGACAGTAAGTCAAGGGAAGTTATTCTAACTGCTCCTAGAGTTGAAAATGTTTTCATGCTGAACCTTGAGAATCTTTGCAAAAATATATGCTTGATGTCCAAAGAGGATACCTCCTGGCTCTGGCATAGAAGACTTGCTCATGTTAGCATGGATCTTCTGGCCAAAGTAGCTAGAAATCAATTGGTTGAGGGTCTGCCTGAAATTAGTTTTAAAAAGAACCATTTATGCAATGCTTGCCAATCTGGTAAACAATCCAGAAGCTCTTTTAAAACTAAGAAAGTCATTTCAACTAAAAGACCTTTGGAACTACTTCATATGGATCTTTTTGGTCCTGTTCAACCAATGAGCATGGGTGGAAAGAAGTATGCCTTTGTCATTGTAGATGACTATTCAAGATTCACTTGGGTCATCTTGCTGTCTAGCAAAGATGAATCACTTGGATGTTTCTCAGTTCTGATAAAGAAACTTGAGAATGAAAGGAATGATAAGGTTGTCCATATCAGAAGTGATAATGGTGGAGAATTCAAAAACTTTAGGTTTGAAGAATTCTGTGAAACCAAGGGAATTGATCATAACTTTTCTGCTCCCAGAACTCCTCAACAAAATGGGGTAGTTGAAAGGAAGAATAGAACTCTGGTTGAGATAGCCAGAACTATGATCAATGAAAGAAGGCTTCCTAAGTACTTTTGGGGAGAAGCTGTGAACACAACTTGCTATGTTCTGAATAGAGTGCTAATCAGAAGCATTCTAAACAAGACCCCTTATGAACTCTGGAAAGGTCGAAAGCCTAAAATAGGTTATTTCAGAACCTTTGGTTGTAAGTGTTATGTTTTGAATACAAAAGAATATCTTTCAAAGTTTGATTCAAAGGCAGATGAGGCCATTTTTCTTGGTTACTCAACACATAGTAAAGCATATAGGGTTTTTAATAAGAGGACTCAAACTTTAGATGAATCTGTTCATGTACAGTTTGATGAGACTAACCCTGCAGATAGTAGAGCTCCTGATGAAGATGTAGTTCAAGCTCCTGAAGTTACATCTCCTGTTGAAGAAGAAGATGTTTCTCCCAGAGCTGCTGAAGTGGTTCCTCCTGTTGCTGAACAAGCTCAAGAAGAGAATCCTACTCCAGAAGTCAACTTCCTTCCAGAAGATGCTCCTATTTATGATTCAACAAATGATGAACAGGTTTCAGAAGACTCATTGGATGTACCAAGAGAAGTTAGAGCTCATAGGAATCATTCCTTAGAGAACATAATTGACTCTGTTCATAATCCTGTCATGACCAGAGCTCAGCTCAGAAGATACATGGGGAATGTGGCTTTTGTGTCACTTCTGGAACCCAAGGACTTCTATGAAGCTGCTGACGATGACTCCTGGTTAATGGCAATGCAAGAAGAACTTGACCAGTTCAAAAGGTCAGAAGTTTGGACTTTGGTTCCCAGACCTAACAACATAAAGGTTGTTGGAACTAGATGGGTTCTGAAGAACAAGCTTGATGAATTTGGAAATGTTGTGAGGAACAAGGCAAGACTTGTTGCTCAAGGTTACAGTCAGCAAGAAGGCATAGATTATGGTGAAACTTTTGCTCCTGTTGCAAGATTAGAAGCCATTAGAATCTTATGCGCTTTTGCATCATACAAAGGTTTCAAGCTCTTTCAAATGGATGTGAAAAGTGCATTCTTGAATGGTTACATTGATGAGGAAGTCTATGTGTCTCAACCTCCTGGTTTTGAAGATCCTAAGTTTCCTGATCATGTGTACAAGCTGAAGAAAGCTTTGTATGGACTGAAACAAGCTCCCAGAGCTTGGTATGAGAGACTGACAAAGTTCCTTCTGTCTAAGGGTTTTGTCAGAGGCTGTGTTGATACAACTCTGTTCACTCTGAAGAAGAACAAGGATATCCTTATAGCTCAGGTATATGTTGATGATATTATATTTGGTGCTACTAATGAATCTTTGTGCAGAGAGTTCAGTGACCACATGAAGGCTGAGTTTGAAATGTCTATGATGGGAGAATTAACCTTTTTCTTAGGACTTCAGATCAAGCAAAGTAATGATGGTGTGTTTATCAATCAAGCCAAGTACACTAGAGAAGTGCTGAAGAAATTTGGCATGATGGACTCTAATGCTGTTGATATTCCAATGGATGTCAGCAAAGACATTGATGATGAAGAGAAAGCTGGTAAACCTGTAGATATAAAAACCTACAGAGGTATGATTGGCTCTCTTTTGTACCTAACAGCCAGCAGGCCAGATATACATTTTGCTGTGTGTTTTTGTGCTAGATATCAGTCAAAGCCAAGAGAAATTCATGATGTTGCTGTCAAAAGAATTCTCAGATATCTTAAAGGCACACCAGAAGCTGGTTTGTGGTATCCCTGTAGTTCTGATTTTACTCCTATAGGATACACAGACTCTGACTATGGTAGAGATAAATTGAAAAGGGTCAGCACTTCTGGTGGTTGTCATTTTCTGGGGGAGTGCCTAGTCTCCTGGCATAGCAGGAAGCAAACCTCTGTGGCTCTCTCAACTGCTGAAGCTGAGTATGTTGCTGCTGGAAGTTGTGTTTCTCAGATGCTCTCGATCAAGCAACAAATTGCTGACTATGGAGTCATCCCTGGAACAATTACAATCTACTGTGATAACAAAAGTGCAATTGATCTGTCAAAGAATCCTATTCAGCACAGCAGGATGAAGCATGTTCATATTAGGCATCACTTCTTAAGAGATCATGTTCTGAAGAAGGATATTATCATTACTCATGTTCCCTCTGAAGAAAATCTTGCTGACATGTTTACTAAGCCTCTGGCTGGTATGTCTTTCAGCAACTTACGAGAAGGCATTGGTATGACTTATCCCCTTCAATAACTTAGAATTATTGTCTCTGAGTATCTTAAGTGTTTGATCGTTTAAGATAATTTAGTTATAATAAATTCTAATCATGATTTGACTTGAAAGCATGCGTTATTTACTGCTTATTACGGCGTTGTTCTGTGGTTAACGGTTATCTGTTCCCTTTTAAACGGTGTGTATTTGCTTTTTGAATTGGAACGGTTTCTGTGTTTGGGTATAAATAAGGGTTTTCCATACTTAGAACTTTTTACTCTCACTTTCTTTGCCATTAGAATTTCCACAGACTTTCTGTGTCTTATTCTCTCTAAAATCCTAACCTAATTTCCTAAATCTTCAAAATGGCTCAAGAAATCACTGTCACACACATCTTCTCTGATGAATCACGAAAGAAAGTTAGTGAATCTAGGGTTTTCACCTCTAGGTTCCTAGATGATGTTGTCAAATCGACTGAACCAATCTCTCACTGGCTTAGCGCTCAAAACTGGAATTCTTTCGTTTCTCTCGAAGAATTCATTTATCCTAAGTTAGTTACAGAATTCTATAAGAACCTCCATTTCTTTTCTAATGAGGAGGATGTTCTTCACTCTGTGGTTGGGGAAGTTGAAATCGAAGTCAGCAGGGCTTCCATTTCTCAAGTGATAGGGATTGATGATGAAGGAATCATCATTGGAGATGATGGTTCAGCAGATGGTTTTTCAGAAGCCAACTGGGCTAGGCCAGATCTGAGTGCCAAGGAAACTTACGCTACCTGGTTGACTCAGCACCAGAGGTGGGCACACTATTTGACTACGAATGTTTTTCTTCCAAAGGCTGGAGGAGTCAATTGTGTTTCCAACAGAGAAAGAGTATTTATGTGGCATCTGGTCAACCAGAAGAAGATCAATTTGCCTGCCATGCTGATAAGGCAGATGAAGAATGTAACGACCGTGAGTGCATTAGCATATGGCTCACTCCTGACAAGGTTGTTTGAGGCAGCCTCTGTGGTTATTTCAGGAGAAGGTGTTACTAGTAGGAGTACGGTTCTGAAGATGCATACCTTCAGGAACCTGAGTTTTGGTGTTACTCCGAAGAAGAATGAGAAGGGCTCCTCTGTGAGTATTGCTCAGAAGGAAATTGTGGATGCATCTGTTCAGAAAGGAAAGATTGCTGCCAAGAAGGGCAAGGGAAAGAAGGGATCAAGTAAGTTGGTCCTGAATGTTGAGAAGGTGGTTGTCTCAGAACCTCTTCCCACAATGGTTCAAACAACAATCAGTGTTGAACCTTCTGGCAAGATTGTTGCTGAGAAGCCAAAGGATGTTCCTGAGAAAGAAGCTCAGGATGCTGAGGAAGCACGCCTTGCTGAGAAAGAGAAGGCTGCTGAAGATGAAAAGGTTGCAAGAGTTCTGGCTCTTGCTGAAGAGAAAAGAAGGAAGAAAGAAGCTGAAGACAAGTTAGCTGCTGAGCGTGAAATTGCTGCAAAGGCTAAGGCCGATGCCAAACTTTTAGAATGTGCTGCTAATCTTGAGAATGCTGAGTTCTCAAAGGTAGTTGAGACTTCAGAGGAAGAAGAGAATCTTGAGAATGTCTCTCTGTCCTCTCGAATTATTGAGAATGTCACTCTCACTACCAGAATTGGGAAGAAGGCTGTGGCAAGACGAAGGGTTCTGAAGAAGAAGGACTTCGTTGTTGCCTCAAGTGCTGAATTGGAGGATCCTGTTACTCAGGAACCGGAAGCTGCTGATAAAGAGCTGTCAGAGATTTCTGATGAAGAGGATGTTGACGCTCCTACGATTGAAGAGTTGTCAGAAGAGAGTGAACCAGATGATGAAGAGGTTCTTGAAGGTGCTAAACAGTTTGTTGAGAATGTTGACAATGAACACTTCATTGACAATGTTCTTCTGAATCAAGGAAGAAACCCTGGTGAAAGGGATGCCTCTGAAACGCTGTTCAGAATGGCTCATTTATATGCTGAGCCGATTTCAACTTTTGATCCTAATGCCTCTGAACAGGTTATTCCATCTCCTCCTCATTCTCCTCATCCATCTCCCTCACTACCTTCTGTCACAGAAGTTAGTGAATCTCAGACTTCCATTCCTCCTACAACTTCAACTTCTGAGGTTGTATCTCCTCCAATTATTCCTCCTTCTGGATCCTATTCAGAAGTGAATCTAAACTCTGCTCCCATCTTCACTGATTCCATAGCCACATCCATTACCTCCTCCTTACCTACTTCCTCTGTAAATCCATCAATTGGATTTACTGCTCCATCTTTCTCACTGCCATCTACTTTACCTTCCATTTCTCCTACCAATTCCTCCTCTACCACCAATACCATCCCTTCCTCAAACACTCAAATTCCTCCTCTCTCAACCTCTGGACATACACCTCCTGTGTGTGATCCCTTAACTACCTCCTCCACTACTTCGTGCTTTGCTGGGTTGTCATCCAACTATGACTTCCTGCGCAAACACATGAATCGGGATGATCTGGATACCAGATTTGGTAGTTTTGGATTCATAGGCAGAGCTTCTGGTGTATCCGAAGCTGGTGGTGCTCCTAGTGTTGAGGAGTTGAGACGAATGAGTCAGAGTGGCTCAGATGAACTGCTGAATAGATTTGCTGGTATAGGGCAAAGGACTTCTGCTGCTGACATGTATGCTCAGGGCATTGTGCTGCAAGAATTACATTCTTTGAAAGCTCAGAACCTGCAGCTCATGACTATGCTCCAAATGCAGGACCCCTCTGTCTACATACGCAATCTTTCTACACTTCATCTAGCTACGTATGAAGAGCTGTACAAATTGAGAGAATTAGCTCTGACTCTTCCCTCTCTGGATAACATTGCTCTTGCTTCTTCTCTGAAGGTCAATGAGAATCTGGAGATATTGACAGAAGAAGTCAAGGAAGCAAACGAGCATTATGAGGCTCATGAGAAGATGCTCCCTAGTAAGATTGAAGACCTGCAAAGTACTGCAAATCATATTCTGAGAGAAGTGAAATCTTCTGCTCAAGGTTCTTCATCTTCAGGAGCTGCCAAGATTGTATATGACATCACTCCTGATCTCAACAACCGACTCTCCAACATTGAGTCTGCTGTCACTGCTCAGAATGCACAGATTGCTGAGCTTACTGAACTTCTGAAGGTTATGCACACTCAAGCACGTGAACAAGAAAAGACTCTTCACAACTGCTATAGGTTTGTTCGAGGACAGACTTATATTCAGAATGAGCATCTCACTGCTGCTGTGTATGCTAACAACAGGTTGATCAAGCTCCTTCTGGAAGATGTTCAGAGACAGCGACCTATGTCTGGTCAGACCTTTGATCATATGAAGACCATTGATGATGACTTCAGAAGACGAATGGATATGATCAATACTGTGAGACCAACTCCTCAGCAATATCAGACTTCTCTGAATGTTCAGCAAAAGTTGAAGTCTCAGGGTGCTCTTGGTGTTGCTCTTGGTTCTGGTCAAACGGGGGAGAAGTCTGGTCAGAAAAGAGCTAGTGGTGCTGAAGGTTCCAGTGTTGTTCCTCCTCAGAAGAAACCTAGGAACATGTAATCTATAGGACTCAAGCTTCTTAGCTAGGTTCTGGGTTGGGTAGTCTTTGTCTTAGGACTTTTTCTGCTCTTCTGATTATTCTGTGTCTTATGTTGTCTTCTGAATTAAATTATATACACTGAATCTTCATTATAATTTCTTATGTCTCTGACTTCTTACTTCTTGCTTTTGTTTCTGTTTTGACTTAGTAAATTACACTTCATTAAATCTAACAACTTGATCTTAAGTCTTTTTAAGTCTCTACAGATTGCTGAAGTTCACCATTTACACTAAAATGGGGGAGTTAATTTACTCAGAAGTTATGAAACATTTGCATCGGGAAGTTCTTTTTCTAAACCTCATGTTTTCTTTTTACCTTCTGACCACGGTTTGTCCATAACCAAAATGGGGGAGAATGATGAACCCTAAGTATTTTGATTATGTTCAAAAGTTTCAGAAGATGAAAACTCAACAGTACCTTACATATAGTTTTCTATTGACTAATAATTTTTATTCTTAGTCTTTGTGTAAGTTGCTCAGCAGGTGCTGAATGAATCATTTCTGGATTGCTTAAAGAACTCAGAAGATCGGTTTGCTGAAGTCAGAGTTTCATTTACTCAGAAGCTGGATATTCCGCTCTGAAGCCGAAGTCTGCTAAAGCTCTCCTCAGAAGTTCTTTGCATTCAGAAGCTTTGCCAATTGTGATCAGAAGGCTAGACATCTGGAAGTTAGCTTCTGAAAGCTAAGTCACGGGTTCTGTTTGAGCATTTAATGCTCTGACACTTGCATTCAATGCAAGGCGCCAAAAGTTCAAAAGCTGTTTTAATGGAGCGCGCTTGTCTGTTCAAAAGAAACCAGAAATTCCTTGTCTACCCTTTGTTGATCCAATTGAAGAATGATTCTGTCATCCTCATCCTTGATTTCAAATCACTTACCGGATTTAGTTAAAGAACAAGGATAACGGAATCAAAGTGTTTTGAAGACCGTTTGAAGACTTGACAAATTAACGGCTACAACAACTGATGTCATCTTCTTTGAAGTTTCAAACTCCACAACGGTCATCTTCAATCACTATAAATAGTAGCCAAGCTCCAATGTATCAACACACGCATGATCATCGAGCAAAATCTTAACGCACTGTTTTAAACAAGAAAACAGAGCAATTTTTCCATTCTCAATCTTTCTTAGAATAGTCTTAGTAAAGTGAGAGAGTGAAGTAAAACAAGTTCATAATAGGAATCTTGTAAACTGAGATCGTTTGTGATCTTCAGTTAGATTTAAAGAGAGAAATCTAGTTGAGATTAGAGTTGGGTGAGAAATCCAGAAAACAGAGTATTGTTTGTTCTGGTGAAAATCCTTTCACTCTTTTTAGGCTAGTCATAACTAAGTGAGAAATTAGCTTAAGTTCTGTTGATGTAAAGGAGCTTCTGAACTTGCCATAAAAGTTCTGAATAGTGGATTTATAAAATCTCTGTAGGCTGCGACCTCAGGGGACAAGACGTAGTCACAGGACTTCTGTGGCGAACTTGGATAAATCGAATTGTTCACTCAGGATCTCCTGAACTTCTTTCTCCCTCTTATACTTGTTATTTCTGCTTCTGTGTACTTGTTCATATTTAGTGCTGAAACAGATTTTCTCTAAAAATATCATTGTCTTTGTTCAGAAGACTGTCCAGAAGTTCTCAAATCAGAACTTCTGTTGCTGAAAACAGTCTAACTGTGTTTAGGCAGAATTTCCCTCAGAAGCAACTTCCTTAAGATAGCTTCTGACTCTGAGGAAATTTGACTCTGAATTTTAAGTTTCTTAAAAAAACTTAGAAAACTTCAGTTTACAACTTAGACACCTATTCACCCCCCTCTAGGTGATTCTGTTCTTGTTAGGGCCAACATCTTGTAAACTGATATCGTTTGTGATATTCATTTAGATTTAAAGAGAGAAATCTAGTTGAGATTAGAGTTGGGTGAGAAATCCAGAAAACAGAGTTGTTGTTGTTCTGGTGGAAATCCTTTAACTCTTTTTAGGCTAGTCAGAACTAAGTGAGAAATTAGCTTAAGTTCTGTTGATGTAAAGGAGCTTCTGAACTTGCCAGAAAAGTTCTGAATAGTGGATTTATAAATGATGAACCCTATGTGTTTTGATTATGTCCAAACGTTTCAGAAGATGAAAACCTAATACTCCCTTACATATAGTTTTTGTTGACTAATATTTTTGTTTACTTAGTCTATGTGTAAGTTTCTCAGCAGGTGCTGAATGAATCGTTTCTTGATTGCCTAAAGGACTCAGAAGATCTGTTTGCTGAAGTTAGAGTTTCAATAATTCAGAAGCTGGATGCTCCGCTCTGAAGGCGAAGTCTGCTAAAGCTCTCCTCAGAAGTTCCTTGCAATCAGAAGGTTTGCCAATTTGATCAGAAGTATAGACAACTGGAAATTAGCTTCTGAAAGCTTTGTCACGGGTTCTGTTTGAGCATTTAATGCTCTGACACTTGCATTCAATGCAAAGCGCCAAAAGTTCAAAAAGCTGTTTTGTTGAAGCGCGCCTGTCTGTTCAAAAGCAACCAGAATTTCCTTGTCTACCCCTTGTTGATCTAATTGAAGAATGATTCCAGTCAACCTTTCTTTGATTTCAAATCACTTACCGGATTGAGTTAAAGAACAAGGATAACGGAATCAAAGTGTTTGAAGACCGTTTGAAGATTTGACAAACTAACGGCTACAACAACTGATGTCATCTCCTTCGAAGATTCAAACTCACCAACGGTCATCTTCATTCACTATAAATAGTAGCCAAGCTCCAAAGCATCAACACACGCGTGATCATCGAGCAAAATCTCAACGCACTGTTCTAACAAGAAAAACAGAGCAACTTTTTCCATTCTAAATCTTTCATAGCATAGTCTTAGTAAAGTGAGAGAGTGAAGAAAAACAAGTTCATAATAGGAATATTGTAAACTGAGATCGTTTGTGATCTTCAGTTAGATTTAAAGAGAGAAATCTAGTTGAGATTAGAGTTGGGTGAGAAATCCAGAAAACAGAGTATTGTTTGTTCTGGTGGAAATCCTTTAACTCTTTTTAGGCTAGTCAGAACTAAGTGAGAAATTAGCTTAAGTTCTGTTGATGTAAATGAGCTTCTGAACTTGCCATAAAAGTTCTGAATAGTGGATTTATAAAATCTCTGTAGGCTGCGACCTCAGGGGACAAGACGTAGTCACAGGACTTCTGTGGCGAACTTGGATAAATCGATTTGTTCAATCAGGACCTCATGAACTTCTTTCTCCCTCTTATAATTTTTATTTTTGCTTCTGTGTACTTGCTTATATTTAGTGCTGAAACAGATTTTCTCTAAAGTATCATTGTCTTTGTTCAGAAGACTGTCCAGAAGTTCTGAAATCAGAACTTCTGTTGCTGAAAACAGTTTAACTGTGTTTAGCCAGAATTTCCCTCAGAAGCAACTTCTGTAAGCTAGCTTCTGACTGTGAGGAAATTTGACTCTGAAATATAAGTTTCTTGAAAAACTTAGAAAATTTCAGTTTTCAACTTTGACACCTATTCACCCCCCTCTAGGTGATTCTGTTCTTGATAGGGCCAACAAGTGGTATCAGAGCGAAGGTCACTTCGCATATTTACTAAAGATCTAACAATCTAAGTGTAAGATCCTATCAGAATCAATAGAGATGGCTAGTAGACACCAGCCTGAGAATTCTTCTCACTTCATAGTTCCAGAAGGTTCTTCCACTACTAGACCTCCATTATTTAATGGCAACAACTACTCATACTGGAAGAAAAGGATGATGTACTTCATCCAAGCTCAGAATATGAGTGCTTGGTATGTCATCACTAATGGTGATTTCATTCCCACCAAAATGGAACAAGGTTTAGGGAATGTTGTTATTCCTCAGAGAGAATACACAGATGACATTCTGAAAAAACTCCAAACTAATGCTTCAGCAATAAATATGTTGCATTGTGCACTTACAGCTACTGAATATAACAAAGTTTCTTCTTGTGAAACTGCACAGGATATTTGGAACAAGCTAGAAGTCACATATGAAGGAACACGAAAAGTGAAGCAATCCAAAGTCAACCAACTCATGAGGGAATATGAGTTATTTGAAATGCTTGATAAAGAATCTCTTTCAGATATGAACTCTAGATTCACCAAGATAGTCAATGACTTGAAGAGTTTAGGAAAGGATATTGAAGAATCTGATCGTGTGAAGAAGATTGTCATAAGCTTACCAAGGTCTTGGCAAGCCAAGAAGACTGCTATTGAAGAAGTTCAGGACTTGAGCTATTACTTGTATGATGAGCTCATTGGGTCTCTAATTACTCATGAGATTTCATTAAAAAATCATGACCTAAGAGAAAGGTCAGAAGGAAAAAGAGTAGTCCTGAAAGCGGAATCTTCTGAAGAATCCTCTGAAGATGAGGAACTGGCTATGCTGACCAGGAAGTTCAAGAAGGCTTTTAGAAAAGGTAGAGGTGGAAACTACAAGAAGCCTTTCAGGAGCTTTGACAAGAAAACTCCTGATTCTGGTGAAAAGTTCAAGAGAGATCCAAATAAGCCTATTGTGTGCTATGGATGTCAGCAACCGGGACACATTAAGCCTAACTGTCCGGAGCTGAAGAAAGATAAGAAAAAGTTCAAGAAAGCTATGCTGGCTGCCTGGTCAGACTCTGAGACCAGCAGTGATCCTGAAGAAAAGGAAGAGCAAGCTCAGATTTGTTTTATGGCTATTGATGAGCCAACTTCTGAAGATGTCATAGGAGAAACTTCCGCACCTCCTGAAGCTACATATGATTCCGAGGTAAACATATCTTCCGAACAAAATATCTTTGATTCTCTTGAAGAACTCTATAGTATGTTCAAGTACCTGAAAAGGAAATTGGACAAGAGTGAGGCTGACAAGTTTCTTAGGTTCACTCAAGTTTATTCTGACATGAAAGTGTTAGAAGAAAAACTGTGTAAACAGTTCAGCACTCCTGCTGATGGCTCTAAAGCCAAAGGCAAGGAAAAGCTGCCTCTGGGAAGTGATAAACCCCAGAAGAAGAAGAAACCTGTCACTCCCTCTCTTCTGAAGGAGATTGCTTCTCCTCCTGATGTTGGTACCTCTGAGAGTGCTGTTATGGCCTCTGAAGATGTTGGTCCTTCTCAGAAGAAGAAGAAATCCCCCAAGAAGCAAAAGGAAAGATCCAAGAACCCTCCCTTTTGCAAACTTTGCAAGAGTGATGGTCATTGGTTGAAAGATTGCAAGTACCATATTAAAAACCTCTTGCAATCTGAGATATCATTAAAACCTGCTGAAGAGAATTCTAACTCTGAAGGACCCAATAAGGCTTGGGTACCTGTCACTAATTGATTGTGTTGCAGGTGGCTCTGAGTGCTCCATCAATGTCCAAAGAGGATACCTCCTGGCTCTGGCATAGAAGACTTGCTCATGTGAGCATGGACCTTCTGGCCAAAGTAGCTAGAAATCAATTGGTTGAGGGTCTGCCTGAAATTAGTTTTAAAAAAAACCATTTATGCAATGCTTGCCAATCTGGTAAACAATCCAGAAGCGCTTTTAAAACTAAGAAAGTCATTTCAACTAAAAGACCTTTGGAATTACTTCATATGGATCTTTTTGGCCCTGTTCAACCAATGAGCATGGGTGGAAAGAAGTATGCCTTTGTCATTGTAGATGACTATTCAAGATTCACTTGGGTCATCTTTCTGTCTAGCAAAGATGAGTCACTTGGATGTTTCTCAGTTCTGATAAAGAAACTTGAGAATGAAAGGAATGAAAAGGTTGTTCATATCAGAAGTGATAATGGTGGAGAATTCAAAAACTTTAGGTTTGAAGAATTCTGTGAAACCAAGGGAATTGATCATAACTTTTCTGCTCCCAGAACTCCTCAACAAAATGGGGTAGTTGAAAGGAAGAATAGAACTCTCGTTGAGATAGCCAGAACTATGATCAATGAAAGAAGGCTTCCTAAGTACTTTTGGGGAGAAGTTGTGAACACAGCTTGCTATGTTCTGAATAGAGTGCTAATCAGAAGCATTCTGAACAAGACCCCTTATGAACTCTGGAAAGGTCGAAAGCCTAAGATAGGTTATTTCAGAACCTTTGGTTGTAAGTGTTATGTTTTGAATACAAAAGAATATCTTTCAAAGTTTGATTCAAAGGCAGATGAGGCCATTTTTCTTGGTTACTCAACACATAGTAAAGCATATAGGGTTTTTAATAAGAGGACTCAAACTCTAGATGAATCTGTTCATGT
Organism: Euphorbia peplus; assembly: GCA_028411795.1. Taxonomy (NCBI): domain Eukaryota; kingdom Viridiplantae; phylum Streptophyta; class Magnoliopsida; order Malpighiales; family Euphorbiaceae; genus Euphorbia; species Euphorbia peplus. Next base: position 20,902,791 of record CP110844.1, read on the forward strand.
ACAGTTTGATGAGACTAACCCTGCAGATAGTAGAGCTCCTGATGAAGATGTAGTTCAAGCTCCTGAAGTTACATCTCCTGATGTAGAAGAAGAAGATGTTTCTCCCAGAGCTGTTGAAGTGGTTCCTCCTGTTGCTGAACAAGCTCAAGAAGTGAATCCCACTCTAGAAGTCAACTTCCTTCCAGAAGATGCTCCTATTTATGATTCAACAAATGATGAACAGGTTTCAGAAGACTCATTGGATGTACCAAGAGAAGTTAGAACTCATAGGAATCATTCCTTAGAGAACATAATTGACTCTGTTCATAATCCTGTCATGACCAGAGCTCAGCTCAGAAGATACATGGGGAATGTGGCTTTTGTGTCACTTCTGGAACCCAAGGACTTCTATGAAACTGCTGATGATGATTCCTGGTTAATGGCAATGCAAGAAGAACTTGACCAGTTCAAAAGGTCAGAAGTTTGGACCTTGGTTCCCAGACCTAACAACATAAAGGTTGTTGGAACTAGATGGGTTCTGAAGAACAAGCTTGATGAATTTGGAAATGTTGTGAGGAACAAGGCAAGACTTGTTGCTCAAGGTTACAGTCAGCAAGAAGGCATAGATTATGGTGAAACTTTTGCTCCTGTTGCAAGATTAGAAGCCATTAGAATCTTATGTGCTTTTGCATCATACAAAGGTTTTAAGCTCTTTCAAATGGATGTGAAAAGTGCATTCTTGAATGGTTACATTGATGAGGAAGTCTATGTGTCTCAACCTCTTGGTTTTGAAGATCATAAGTTTCCTGATCATGTTTACAAGCTGAAGAAAGCCTTGTATGGACTGAAACAAGCTCCCGGAGCTTGGTATGAGAGACTGACAAAGTTCCTTCTGTCTAAGGGATTTGTCAGAGGCTGTGTTGATACAACTCTGTTCACTCTGAAGAAGAACAAGGATATCCTTATAGCTCAGGTATATGTTGATGATATTATATTTGGTGCTACTAATGAATCTTTGTGCAGAGAGTTCAGTGACCACATGAAGGCGGAGTTTGAGATGTCTATGATGGGAGAATTAACCTTCTTCTTAGGACTTCAGATCAAGCAAAGTAATGATGGTGTGTTTATCAATCAAGCCAAGTACACTAGAGAAGTGCTGAAGAAATTTGGCATGATGGACTCTAATGCTGTTGATATTCCAATGGATGTCAGCAAAGACATTGATGATGAAGAGAAAGCTGGTAAACCTGTAGATATAAAAACCTACAGAGGTATGATTGGTTCTCTTTTATACCTAACAGCCAGCAGGCCAGATATACATTTTGCTGTGTGTTTTTGTGCTAGATATCAATCAAAACCAAGAGAAATTCATGATGTTGTTGTCAAAAGAATTCTCAGATATCTTAAAGGCACACCAGAAGCTGGTTTGTGGTATCCCTGTAGTTCTGATTTCACTCCTATAGGATACACAGACTCTGACTATGGTAGAGATAAATTGAAAAGGGTCAGCACTTCTGGTGGTTGTCATTTTCTGGGGGAGTGCCTAGTCTCCTGGCATAGCAAGAAACAAACCTCTGTGGCTCTCTCAACTGCTGAAGCTGAGTATGTTGCTGCTGGGAGTTGTGTTTCTCAGATGCTCTGGATCAAGCAACAACTTGCTGACTATGGAGTCATCCCTGAAACAATTACAATCTACTGTGATAACAAGAGTGCGATTGATCTTTCAAAGAACCCTATTCAGCACAGCAGGATGAAGCATGTTCATATTAGGCATCACTTTCTGAGAGATCATGTTCTGAAGAAGGATATTATCATTACTCATGTTCCCTCTGAAGAGAATCTTGCTGACATGTTTACTAAGCCTCTGGCTGGTAATTCTTTCAGCAACTTACGAGAAGGCATTGGTATGACTTATCCACTTCAATAACTTAGCTTAATTATTTATGTGTGTCTTAAGTGATTAATCGTTTAAGATAATTAAGTGATAATTAATTCTAATCATGATTTGACATTTAAGCATGCGTTATCTACTGCATTTTACGGCGCTGTTCTGTGGTTAACGGTTATCTATTCCCTTTTAAACGGTGTGTATTTACCTTTTGAATTGGAACGGTTTCCTTGCTTGGGTATAAATAGGGGTTTTCCATACTTAGAAGTTTTTTACTCTCACTTTCATTGCAATTAGAATTTCCATAGATTTTCTGTGTTCTCTTCTCTCTAGATTCTTAACCTAATTTCTCATATCTTCAAAAATGGCTCAAGAAAGCACTGTCACTCACATCTTTACCACTGAATCCAAAAGGAAAGTTAGCGAATCTAGGGTATTCACTTCTAGGTTCCTAGATGATGAAGTTAAATCCACTGAACCTATCTCCAAATGGCTAAGTGCTCAAAACTGGAATTCTTTCGTTTCTCTCGAAGAATTCATTTACCCTAAGTTAGTCACCGAATTCTATCAGAACCTCCATTTCTTTTCAAATGAGGAGGATGTTCTACACTCAGAAGTCGGGGAAATTGAGATTGAGGTCAGCAGGGCTTCTATTTCTCAAGTGATTGGTATTGATGATGAAGGAATCATCATTGGTGATGATGGTTCAGCAGATGGTTTTACAGAAGTAAACTGGGCCATACCAGATCTTAGTGCCAAGGAAACTTATGCCACCTGGCTCACTCAGCACCAGAGGTGGGCACACTATTTGACTACCAATGTTTTCCTTCCGAAGGCTGGAGGGGTTAATGGTGTTTCCAACAGGGAAAGAGTGTTTATGTGGCATCTGGTCAACCAGAAGAAGATCAACTTACCTGCCATGCTGATAAGGCAGATGAAGAATGTAACTACCGTGAGTGCATTAGCATATGGCTCACTCCTGACTAGGTTGTTTGAGGCAGCCTCTGTTGTGGTTTCAAGAGAAGGTGTTACAAGTAGGAGTACGGTTCTGAAGATGCATACCTTCAGGAACCTCAACTTTGGTGTGACTCCGAAGAAGAATGAGAAGGGCTCCTCTGTGAGTATTGCTCAGAAGGAAATTATTGAGGCTGCTGTACAGAAAGGAAAGAATGCTGCCAAGAAGGGCAAGGGAAAGAAGGGATCAAGTAAGTTGGTCCTGACTGTTGAGAAGGTGGTTGTCTCAGAACCTCTTCCCACGATGGTTCAAACAACAATCAATGTTGAACCCTCTGGCAAGATCGTTGCTGAGAAGCCAAAGGATGTTCCTGAGAAGGAAGCTCAGGATGCTGAGGACGCACGCCTTGCTGAAAAAGAGAAGGCTGCTGAAGCTGAAAAGGTTGCAAGGGTTTTGGCTCTTGCTGAAGAGAAAAGAAAGAAGAAGGAAGCTGAGGATAAGTTAGCAGCTGAAAGAGAAATTGTTGCAAAGGCTAAGGCCGATGCAAGACTTATAGCATGTGCTGCTGAACTTCAGGATGCGGAGTTCTCAAAGGAAGTTGAGGCTTCAGAAGAAGGAGAGAAACTTGAGAATATCTCTCTGTCCTCTCGGATAATTGAGAATATCTCTCTCTCCACCAGAATTGGAAAGAAGGCCGTTGCAAAACGAAGGTCGCTGAGGAAAAAGGACTTCGTTGTTGCCCCCAGTGCTGAATTAGAGGATCCTGTTCTTCAGGAACCAGAAGTTGCTGATGAAGACATGTTGGAGATGTCTGCTGAAGAGGATGTTGATGCTCCTCTGATTGAAGAGTTATCAGAAGTGAGTGAACCAGAAGATGAAGAGGTTCTTCAGGGTGCTAAACAGTTTGTTGAGAATGTTGATGATGAAAATTTCATTGACAACATTCTTCTGAATCAAGGAAGAAACCCTGGTGATAGAGATGCCTCTGAAACGCTGATCAGAATGGCTCATATCTTTTCTGAGCCCATTTCTATGTTTGATCCAAACGCCTCTGAACAGGTTATCTCATCTCCCACTCTCTCTCCCCATCCATCTTCTTCACTACCTTCTGTCACAGAAGTGAGTGAATCTCACACTTCCATTCCTCCCACAACTTCAACTTCTGAGGTTGTACCTCCTCCAATTATTCCTCCTTCTGGATCCTTTTCAGAAGTGAACCTAAACACTGCTCCAATTTTCACAGACTCCATAGCCACATCCACTACCTCCTCCATTCATACTTCCTCTGTAAGTCCATCAATTGGATTTACTGCTCCATCTTTCTCACTACCATCCACACTTCCTCCCATCTCAACCTCACATACAATCCCTTCCTCAACCACTTCAATTCCTCCACTCTCATCCTCTGGACACGCACCTCCTGTGTGTGATCCCTTAACTACCTCCTCCACTACTTCTTGTTTTGCTGGGTTGTCATCCAACTATGACTTCCTACGCAGACACATGAATCGAGATGATTTGGATACCAGGTTTGGTAGTTTTGGCTTCATGGGCAGAGCTTCTGGTGTATCCGAAGCTGGTGGTGCTCCCAGTGTTGAGGAGTTGAGAAGAATGAGTCAGAGTGGCTCTGATGAAATGCTGAATAGATTTGCTGGTATGGGGCAAAGGACTTCTGCTGCTGACATGTATGCTCAGGGCATTGTGCTGCAAGAATTACACTCCTTGAAAGCTCAGAACCTGCAGCTCATGACTATGCTTCAAATGCGGGACCCTTCTGTCTACATACGCAATCTTTCTACACTTCATCTAGCTACCTATGAAGAGCTGTACAAGTTAAGAGAATTAGCTCTGACTCTTCCTTCATTAGACAACATTGCTCTTGCTTCTTCTCTGAAGGTCAATGAGAATTTAGAGATATTGACAGAAGAAGTCAAGGAAGCAAACGAGCATTATGAGGCTCATGAGAAGATGCTCCCAAGTAAGATTGATGACCTGCAAAGTACTGCCAATCACATTCTGAGAGAAGTGAAATCTTCTGCTCAAGGTTCATCATCTTCCGGGGCTGCTAAGATTGTATATGACATCACTCCTGATCTCAACAATCGACTCTCCAACATTGAGTCTGTTGTATCTGCTCAGAACGCACAGATTGCTGAGCTTACTGAACTTCTGAAGGTTATGCACACTCAAGCACGTGAACAAGAAAAGACTCTTCACAATTGCTATAGGTTTGTTCGAGGACAGACTTATATTCAGAATGAGCATCTCACTGCTGCTGTGTATGCTAACAATCGGTTGATCAAGCTCCTTCTGGAAGACGTTCAGAGACAGCGACCTATGTCTGGTCAGACCTTTGATCATATGAAGACCATTGATGATGACTTCAGAAGAAGAATGGATATGATCAACACTGTGAGGCCAACTCCTCAGCAATATCAGACTGCACTGAATGTTCAGCAAAAATTGAAATCTCAGGGTGCTCTGGGTGTTGCTCTTGGTTCTGGTCAAACGGGGGAGAAGTCTGGTCAGAAGAGATCAAGTGCTGCTGAAGGTTCTAGTGGTGTTCCTCCTCCTCAGAAGAAACCTATGAACTTGTAATCTTCTAGGACTTAAGCTTCTTAGCTAGGTTCTGGGTTGGGTAGTTTTTGTCTTAGGACTTTTTCTGCTCTTCTGATTATTTTGTTTCTTATGTTGTCTTCTGATGAACTTATATACACTGAATCTTTCTTATACTTTCTTGTGTCTCTGACTTCTTACTTTGTGCTTATGTTTCTTTATGACTTAGTAAATTATACTTCATTAAATCTAACAACTTGATCTTAAGTCATTTCTAAGTTTATACAGACTGCTGAAGTCCACCATTTACACTAAAATGGGGGAGTTAATTTACTCAGAAGTTATGAAACATATGTATCAGGAAGTCATTTTCTAACCCTTATATTTTTCTGTTACCTTCTGACCATGGTTTGTCCATAACCAAAATGGGGGAGAATGATGAACCCTATGTGTTTTGATTATGTCTAAACGTTTCAGAAGATGAAAACCTAATACTCCCTTACATATAGTTTTTGTTGACTAATATTTTTGTTTACTTAGTCTATGTGTAAGTTTCTCAGCAGGTGCTGAATGAATCGTTTCTTGATTGCCTAAAGGACTCAGAAGATCTGTTTGCTGAAGTTAGAGTTTCAATAATTCAGAAGCTGGATGCTCCGCTCTGAAGGCGAAGTCTGCTAAAGCTCTCCTCAGAAGTTCCTTGCAATCAGAAGGTTTACCAATTTGATCAGAAGTATAGACAACTGGAAATTAGCTTCTGAAAGCTTTGTCACGGGTTCTGTTTGAGCATTTAATGCTCTGACACTTGCATTCAATGCAAAGCGCCAAAAGTTCAAAAAGTTGTTTTGTTGAAGCGCGCCTGTCTGTTCAAAAGCAACCAGAATTTCCTTGTCTACCCCTTGTTGATCTAATTGAAGAATGATTCCAGTCAACCTTTCTTTGATTTCAAATCACTTACCGAATTGAGTTAAAGAACAAGGATAACGGAATCAAAGTGTTTGAAGACCGTTTGAAGATTTGACAAACTAACGGCTACAACAACTGATGTCATCTCCTTCGAAGATTCAAACTCACCAACGGTCATCTTCATTCACTATAAATAGTAGCCAAGCTCCAAAGCATCAACACACGCGTGATCATCGAGCAAAATCTCAACGCACTGTTCTAACAAGAAAAACAGAGCAACTTTTTCCATTCTAAATCTTTCATAGCATAGTCTTAGTAAAGTGAGAGAGTGAAGAAAAACAAGTTCATAATAGGAATCTTGTAAACTGAGATCGTTTGTGATCTTCAGTTAGGTTTAAAGAGAGAAATCTAGTTGAGATTAGAGTTGGGTGAGAAATCCAGAAAACAGAGTATTGTTTGTTCTGGTGGAAATCCTTTAACTCTTTTTAGGCTAGTCAGAACTAAGTGAGAAATTAGCTTAAGTTCTGTTGATGTAAAGGAGCTTCTGAACTTGCCATAAAAGTTCTGAATAGTGGATTTATAAAATCTCTGTAGGCTGCGACCTCAGGGGACAAGACGTAGTCACAGGACTTCTGTGGCGAACTTGGATAAATCGATTTGTTCAATCAGGACCTCCTGAACTTCTTTCTCCCTCTTATACTTGTTATTTTTGCTTCTGTGTACTTGCTTATATTTAGTGCTGAAACAGATTTTCTCTAAAGTATCATTGTCTTTGTTCAGAAGACTGTCCAGAAGTTCTTAAATTAGAACTTCTGTTGCTGAAAACAGTTTAACTGTGTTTAGGCAGAATTTCCCTCAGAAGCAACTTCTGTAAGCTAGCTTCTGACTGTGAGGAAATTTGACTCTGAAATATAAGTTTCTTGAAAAACTTAGAAAATTTCAGTTTTCAACTTTGACACCTATTCACCCCCCTCTAGGTGATTCTGTTCTTGATAGGGCCAACAATAAAATCTCTGTAGGCTGCGACCTCAGGGGACAAGACGTAGTCACAGGACTTCTGCGGCGAACTTGGATAAATCAAATTGTTCAATCAGGATCTCCTGAAGTTCTTTCTCCCTCTTATACTTGTTATTTTTGCTTCTGTGTACTTGCTTATATTTAGTGCTGAAACAGATTTTCTCTAAGTATCATTGTCTTTGTTCAGAAGACTGTCCAGAAGTTGTCAAATCAGAACTTTTGTTGCTGAAAACAGTCTAACTGTGTTTAGGCAGAATTTCCCTCAGAAGCAACTTCTGTAAGCTTGCTTCTGACTCTGAGGAAATTTGACTCTGAAAATTGAGTTTCCCAAAAAACTTAGAAATTTTCAGTTTTCAACTTTGACACCTATTCACCCCCCTCTAGGTGATTCTGTTCTTGATAGGGCCAACAAGTTACAGAAAGGAGAGAGGCTGCAACTGTAGGTATCCTCATGGCTGGAATTACAGGTATACCGCGAAAATATGAAATAACTGTTAGGCCTCTCTCAATTTAATGCTTGGGATAACTTGAATACCATTCGAGCCATTTTTTCATACTTTTCCCGGAGCTGTGGAGAAAGCTGCAATCAATAGGATTTTCCTAACCCTCCCTTCGCGAAAGGAAGGAGGTGAAATTATTTTATACTTTATTCTTTCTCGCCATCTTTCTTATATTTCCTTTTACCCATTTTTGTTTTATTTATTTTCCGTTCCGATAAAAAGAAAACTCTAGAGGATTTCGCAAGCCAAGACACTTCGAATATTTGTTCTATTTACAATTCTATGTCTTATGACTTCGAAAAAACATTTCTATGGAGGAAGGGAATAGTGATTTATTCCTATAAAATAACTAAGATCAAATCATAAATCTCGACAAATTTTTTTCGGAGTCCAAAAATCAATAGCAAAATCAAATAAAAAGCAGAGCTACTCTTTCAATTTCATCTATATCGAATTTGAATATCAGAATAGTAGATATAGTCATGATGCAATAGGTTAGGTTCACTTACTTTTATTGATTTAGAATCCAATTTTTTTGATTGAATTATGGAAAATCGAAAATTTCGCGATTTAAGAGCCAATTTCTCATTCTTCAATTATTCATTCGATTTATATTCTAAATTATTCATTCATATTCTAATATAATAAACAAATGTTCAATTTTATAACTAAACTTTCTAACTCTACAAATAACTAGATGAAAAAAAAAATAGAATAATATTATATATTCTAAAGAATACTCTATATTCTAATAATATATATTAGAACCAAAAGATCTATGGATCATAGATCAAATAAAAGAATTTATAAACAAATATTATTTAGAAAAATATATGTGATAACATAGAAAATAGTTTTCATTTTGATTACTAATTGGAAAAATTTATTACCCACAACCCCGTTTTCACGGTTTAGGTTGCTCCCATTCCGATCGCCGCTACTACGGGAATCGCTTTTGCTTTCTTTTCCTCTGGTTACTAAGATGTTTCAGTTTGCCAAGTTGTCTCTCGCCTGCCCATGGATTCAGCAACAGTTTGAAAGGTTGACCTATTCGGGAATCTCTAGATCTACGCTTATTTTCAACTCCTCGAAGCATTTCGTCGCTTACTACACCCTTCCTCGTCTCTGGATGCCTAGGTATCCACCGTAAGCCTTTCCTCGTTTGAACCTTGCCCTTAACTTTAAGGCTATGCCATCTCATTTCTCAATTCCCGGTTGAAAAGAAAAACTTTCCTCCTTCGACCGCTTCGTTGCCCTTCCCTGTCTCACTGAGCCGCCTACCCCAAGTAGCTTTCGGCTGTCCTCTTCTATCATTCCATACATGGTACCTTCCTTCCCTTCTAGCTCACCACCTGGGTGAGGGTTTAATTAGTGCTAATTTTTTCTTGGAAAGGCGTGGAAATCCACGAGTCAAATCGAACCCCCAGGTTAGTACCCTTTTTCTACAGCTGCCATCTATAACATATTATACCTACCTATACCTATTAGTTAACATAATGGAACAGACGCTTTCAAACCGTTGGTTACTACTATTCCTTTCATACTCAACGAGACGATCCTATTGTCGATGTAGTAAACGAAGAAGAAGCCTTGTTGTTGGTGACACTAATCTCCCAATTGTTAGGGCAAGTACTCATTGCGCGTAAGAGGTGTTGTCGGTCCTGTACCAATAGGCATAGAAATTTCATAACCTGGATGCCCACAATAAATATTAAGAAGCTCCGAATTTAAAAGAATTAGTTGTTAGCGATTAGTTGTTAGCTGTGAGCTGATTACATTAGCTGTTAGCTGGTTTGATTAGCTGATTTGACCAAGTGATTTGACTAGCTGTTTGTATAAACTTGTTTGCTAAAATTTAGCTAATTGTCAATAGCTGTTTGTATAAAATGACAAATAAGTACATTCATCATTTATAAAAATAATTTTCTTTTTTAGTAATTAAGGGTAAAAATGTCCTTTAAAATAGCTGTAGCAATAAGCTAATTGAAAAAGCTCATGAAATGAGCTTTTCCAAAACTAGCTTTTTGAGGCTAAAAAGTTATTATAAACCTCTATTCTACCAAACACATAATTAGAGGTTTGGGTGGTCAAATCATCTAAAATGGTCAAATCCTCTCGTTTTGGTTCAAACCGCTCTTTGCCAAACCGCATTTAAATTCTGATGTTGATATGTGTGGCGATAGAAACCTACGTGCTTTTTAGGACAAGTGTACCCATCGTTCAAGTAATAAAGTGAGTATTTGGGACTCAGATTATCGTACCCAAAGGATCGAGCCAAGCTAAAGTTACTAACTTTCAGTCTCAAAGGTCTAATGAAGTCAGGAGAATTGATTTTGAGTGATTAAAACTACGGATCTAAAGCAGGGTAATGTAATAACAATATTAAAAGGCACACAGGCTACAAGTGTCTGGATCTGGATCATAGGCTACTGGATCTGGGTTTCTGTAAACATCAAAGACTAATCTAACAGTAAAGGTTTGACCTTTCCCACAAATATCTCTTCCTAGCTCGTTTCCAAGCCTATGAGTTGATAACTTAGTAGATCTAGCAAAGTTATTTGGTCTAGATCTACTAAGGAGTGTGTCGCCTTAGGGTTTTACTAAAAAGTTTCCTTAAATAGTAAATAACCAACATACAAATATAGCAAGATTTATCTAAACCACAAAAGCATGCATCTTTAGATATAATCCATACAATAAACCACAAGATAACTCATTTCTAAGCTCCACTAATGATTTAGGAGGTTCGTTTGCAACCAAACCTCACCCGAAGCATTGATCTAAGAAAACCAAAGTTAGAAAAATATTACCATAAGTAGAAACCTTCCCCAAGGCCACGATCCGTCACCTTTCACTCGCGGCCCATGCTAGAGACTACTCACACATACTAAGTGAGTTCATCGTCTCCATGGAAATGTAAAAACCAAAGCTTGAAAACATAAAACTAAAGGAAGAAGAAGAAGTGTGGGATTCGGATCCCAAAGCAATATTGAAAGACTAAAGAAATATTACTATAAAATTAACTAAGTAAAAAGAAAGTTGTTGTAAAAATAAAACTTATCTAACATAAAAGTAATGCATAAAAAGTTGTTGCACACAAAAAGATACATAGAAAGCAAAAGAAAACATTGACTTAAATAGGGAGACAAGGGTGGCAACCCTAAAAAGGCAAAAGACTAAAATGACCCCTAAAAGTTTAGGTCATAAATATCCTTAAAAACTGAAATGAAAATATTCAAATTGTTGATGGTTTTAACAGAATTGGCACTAGGGCAAGGTGGCATTCCACCCCTTCATAACTTCTTGCACAACCTCCTTCGCTCCACGGCCGCAGCCTGCATCAAACACTGTCTGGATCACAGCTTTTGCGCTTCTGCAGCCCAACAGCAGTCTTCAAGATTCCAATTCGCCTACAAGGCCTTCAATGCCTAGATTCACCTTTTGTTTGCATAAATGAGCAAAATCTGCACTAAACCTTTATGAGAAAGACTTTCAGGAATATAAACATGCAAGAATAGAGGCTAAAAAAAGTGGAAAACTACGTAAATATTAGGCCTATCAATATGATTAATAGCATTTCAAGAAAACAACTCACAAATGGGAATTCCAAAAGATAAACTCAGTAGATACTGGCATACAGCACAATCAGGGGCAGAAATGCAAATAAAAAACGAAAATGTGTTGGATTACGAATGGGTGAGGATTGGAGTTTTATGTAAGTGCTTGAAGGTTCAAACCATATGCCTTGGTTTTCTTTTTATTTATCATATCATTTTTAGCCTAAAACTAATGTTTTGAAACTTGAACCGAACGTTAAACCGAATTATAAGTGGGTCACGAGTTACTGGGTTTAACCAAATGGCTCGGATTGGTCGAACTAAATAATATAATATATCAATAATATTCATATATAATTAAATTCAAATCATTATTTTTAAATAAAATAATTTTTAACAAAAATGTGTATTAAAATTGTTAAAAAAAAAGATGTAGGGAGTAAAAAGAAAAAGCTAAAACTAAAGCCCATATTATACAAATTTAAGTTTAAGCCCATCTAAATCAATCACTTGGGTGCCCTAGATTCCTTTTTATATTTTATTATTTTCATTAAGGTCTTCATCTCAAAACATAACCACTCTCATTCTTGGTGGTGCAAAGACATGTTTTGTAGTTTATTTGTTAGTGACAAGTTTTTCTTCACTCCCTTTCTTCATTTGCTTCTCTTCCATGGCACCACCGAGCTTCATAACGAGATTTATCTACTCCAATAATTCTTTTCAATCGTGTAAATAACTTTGGGATAAACAGGAGACTCGTAAACAGAGTTCAATATTCACAATTCTTTTAAATTTTGGCAGAAAACTTTTCATGTTCATTATTTTTTTTATGAACAAGTAAAGCTTATTACAAAGCAGCAGCAACACCACAAACATCAGCAGCAGCAACACCACATTTATCAGCAGCAGCAACACCACATTTATCAGCAGTAATAAAGCTAACAAGAAAACCAGGAACCATTTACACTAAAATGGGGGAGTTAATTTTTTTCAGAGGCACTTAAAAACATAACAAACAGGAAGTTACTTTCTAACCCTTGTGTTTATTTAAGTAACTTTACTTTCTGAACCATCGTTTGTCCATAACCAAAATGGGGGAGAATGATGAACCCTAAGAGTTTTTGATTATGTCCAAAGGTTTCAGAAGATGAAATTCTAATTTTACTTATATGTTTTTCAATGTTGAATAACAATTTTTGTAAAGTACTGTATAAGTTTCTCAGCAGGTGCTGAACGAAGAAATTCTGGATTGCCTTGAAGACTCAGAAGAGAAGAGTAGCTGAAGATAGAAGATAAAGCTCAGAAGCTGGATACTCCGCTCTGAAGTCCGTTAAAGCTCTCCTCAGAGGTTTAGAAGCAACCGGAAGAAATCTCATTTTGATCAGAAGTTTAGACAAAGGAATAAGGAACTCATAAGCGCTTGTCACGGGTCTTACTAAGCATTTAATGCTCTGACTTTTGCATTTAATGCAAGACGCCAAAAGTTCAAAAAGCTGTTTTGATGGAACACGCATGTCTGCAACAAACCAAACAAGCATTTCCTTATCTACCCTTCGCCGATCTAAATGAAGCAAAATTCCAGTCAACCTTATCCTTGATTTCAAATCCCTTACCGGATTAAGTTAAAGAACAAGGTTAACGGAATCAAAGTGTTTGAAGACCGTTTGAAGAAATGACAGATTAACGGCTACAACAATCTGATTTCATCTATTGAAGATTCAAATTCAAACAATGGTCATCTACAAAGCACTATAAATAGTAGCCAAGCTCCATTGCATCACACACGCGATTATTGAGTTAAAATCTTAACGCACTGTTTTAACAAGCAAAACAGAACAATCATTTTCCATTCTCAATCTTTCATAGTGAGAGAGTGAAGAAACACAAGTTCATAATAGGAATCTTGTAAACTGATATCGTTTGTGATACTCAGTTAGATTTTGGGAGAAATCTAGTTAAGGTTTGAGTTGGGTGAGAATTCCAAAAAACAGGATTGTTGTTGTTCTGGTGGAAATCCTTTAACTCATTCTAGGCTAGTCAGAACTAAGTGAGAAATTAGCTTAAGTTCTGTTGATGTAAAGGAGCTTCTGAACTTGCCATAAAAGTTCTGAATAGTGGATTTAAAATCTCTGGTGACTGCGATCACAGAGGACAGGACGTAGTCACAGGACTTCTATGGTGAACCTAGATCTGTTCATCAAGACCTCTTGAATCTCTTTCTCCCTTCCTTACACTTGTTATTTTGCTTCTGTGTACTTGCTAGTGTTTAGTGCTGAAACAGATTTACTCTTTATATCATTGTCTTTGTTCAGAAGACTGTCTAGAAGTTCTTTAACTGAGAGCTTCTGTTGTTGAAAGCAGTCAAACTGCTAAAAGGCAGAATTTCTCACAGAAGCTGTTTCATTAAACTAGCATCTGACTTTGAGGAAATTTGACTGTGAGAAATTAAGTTTCCCAAAAAACTTAAAAATATCAGTTTTTAACTTGGACACCTATTCACCCCCCTCTAGGTGATTCTGATCTTGTTAGGGCCAACAGGGTTTGCCTGAGTTGTTGTAACTTCAAAAAACCGGAGTTATAAAACCGGATTTCAATTCGGTTTCCGATCCAACCGATTCGATCATCTGGTTCGATTCGGGTTTTAAAACATTGCCTAAAACCCAAAACCATTATCTATTAGGCATGCTTTTTATGACTTTACTAAATTGCAACGATCTGAATTGAATCGAAGTACATTCATTGAAGACAAATTACTAAAAACTAAACTGAATAGTAAAGGACATGCACCTCTAACCCTTTTAATATTTGAATTTTACTACTTCTCTATTTTGAAATAAAAAATTCCAAATAATTATTAGTTGAAACCTATCTTTTAAAAGTAGGGTTTTGTTATATTTGCATACATTAAGCGTTATATTTGCATACATTAAGCATTAAATGAGTTCCTTATTATCTTACCAAAAAAAAAAAATAGTTCCTTATTCCTAATGTATATACTTAATTAATTAATTATTTCTCCACATTCTCTCTCATCTCTTTTCCTCATTCTCTTCTAAAAAAGACGTAGCTTAATCTCATTTTGTAGGAAGTTTTTTTAATATAAATTGAATTTTGTATTTTTTATGATACCCTAAATAGTACTAGGATGAACCCGTTGCACATGTCTTTTAATTTTTCTCCCAATGTAAAGCGGAAATTTTTTTTAAAAAAATACCGGAAGTATAGTACTCTATGAAAAATACATATACATACCTCCGGTATTTTTTTAAAAAATTTCATAGAGCACCATACTTCCGGTATTTTTTTTAAATTTTTTTTTCCGTTTTACATCGGGAGAAAAATTAAAAGACATGTGCAACCGATTCATCATAGTACTATTCAAGGTATCATAAAAAATACAAATTTCAATTTATATTTAAAAAAACTTCTTACAAAATGAAATTTATGAAACGTTTTTTTATTTAGAAGAGAATGAGGAAAAAAGGTGAGAGAGAATGTGGACAAATAATTAATTATTTAAGTAAAGGAAAAGACTAATTAATATACATTGGGAGAAAGGAGTCCATTTAATGTTTAATTTAGGCAAATATAACCCTTATTATGTGCCCATTGGGCACATGATAGAAAAACCCTTAAAAGTATAATGACTTCATTTTCTTATCTTTATATAACAAACTGTAAAAAAAAAATATATATTTCTTGAGCTTTTATAGACTATTCTATAACTTGCCTCTTCTAATCTGTTCGTCTAATTATATTACTGATAAGAACTTAGAACTTCCAATCTATTAATTTTTTTAAATAATAAAACTTTTATATAGTTTACTTTTAATTATTTTTATATATATAGATAAAAAAATAAAATTCGAAATCTATTACATTATATAAAATTTGGAGAAAATATGATGAGGTGTCAATTTCTCAAATTTTTAGAATTTTAAAATCTAAAATTAAAATTGTATATTTTTTAGATTTATTAGATTTTCAAATGAATGTTTACGTGTCTAAATTTTTTTTAATGGAGTATTTATATGATAACTGCAATTCTAATTAACTATTGATTCTATGAGATAGGATCAGGTGAGACAAGATCATTATGGAGAGATTTTTTTTAGTGTGAGACGATTAAAAAGTGGTGGCATTTTTGAAAATTTAAAAACATGGAGGGGCATTATTGAAGGGAAGAGGAAGTGATGTCAGCGCTGATGTCACATCTAGAGAGAGAAAAAGTTTTTATTATTTTCTTTAGAATGCATTTTCCCGCTCTTTTCGAACTCATTTTTCAAAAAAAATTATACCACCGAACCCATATTAATTAGGCGGTCATTTTGAGATCCATTGTTGTTATTTATAGACGATTTTTATTTTTTTTTATTTTTGTTCCAAATTGGATACTCGGTTGTTCCAGCAGAATACTACAATTGTTCCACCAGACTACTACATTTGTTCCAGCAGAATATTTTCATTATTTTTTTTAAATGCACTCTGGGAGTGTAAAAAATGTAGTATTCTGGTGGAACAAGTGGAGTAGTCCGGTGGAACAACTATAAAAAAATAAATAAAAAAAATCGTCTATAAATAACAAAAATGGATCTCAAAATGACCGCCTAATTAATACGAGTTCACTGGTATAATTTTTTTTTGAAAAATGAGTTCGGAAAGAGCGGGAAAATGCATTTTAAAGAAAATAATTAAAACTCTTTCTCTCTCCAGAGGTGACATCAGCGCTGACATCACCTCCCCTGCCTTCTCTTCAATTCACGCATGAGGGGTGTTCCTTTAATTACAAGTTTGCCACCTTCCCCTATTGAATATTACATTAATACCCATTGTCTCACCATAAAAACTAGTCTCATCTTAAACCTTTGTCCCATTTGAACTTGACTCTTGATTCTAGTACCTAACTAATTCTAATTCTTTTTTTACAACATAATTTATCCTAATTAATCTTTACCATAATTGTATACTTTAGTTTTCTATTCTTTTTGGGCTTAATAAGGTATTACCCCCCTGAACTTGTCTCCAATTAACAAGTGACACCCCCAACTTTGAAACGTTACAAAAATTCCCCTAAACTTGCTTAATTGTATGAACTAACCCCAAATTGCTGACATGGCAGAGAGAGTGAGATTCAAACGCGTTAGGGCGCGTGAAAGGGTTGAAAAATGAAAAAAAATTAATTAAAATAATTAGAAAAAGTATAAAAAATTAAAAAAAAACTAATTTTTCATTTCTCTCTCTTGTTCTTCATGTTCTTCATTCTTTCTTTTTCTTTTTCTTTTATTTTTCTTCTTTTTCTTTTTCTTTTCCTGCTTCTTCTTCTTCTTCTTCTTCTTTTTCTTTTCTCTTCCTTTTTCTTTGTTTCAAGATTTGGAAATCTGGCCAGATTTCCGACGGAAATCCGGAATTTTCCAGATTCCGTCGGAAATCTGGAAAATTTCCAGATTTCCGAATAAAAGAAAAAGGAAAGAAAAAGAAAAAGAAGAAGAAGAAAAAAAAAGAAAAGTAAAGTAAAGCAATTTTAATGGATATAGAAAAAGAAAAAGAAGAAAAAAAAGAAAAAGAAAGAATCAAAATGAAGAAAAAAAATATGAAAACGAAGAACAAGAACAAGAACATATGAAGAAGAAGAAGAAGAATATTTATTTTTGTTTAATTCTTTTTTTTTTAATTTTTTTTTATACATGTGGCATTTGACAACCAATGATATGCTGCCACGTGTCGCGAGTGTAGTCCACTCTCTAAGTGCAATTGGACCTTGCCGGATATGGGGGTTAATTGTTATAATTGAGAGTGTTTACGGGGTTAGTTCATACAATTAAGCAAGTTAGAGGTGATTTTTGTAAAGTTTCAAAGTTCGGGGTGTCACTTGTTAATTGGGGACAAGTTTGGGGGGTAATACCCTATTAAGCCTTCTTTTTATTGGCATCTCTTATTTTGTATGCCTTTTATATTTAAATATATGGTTGTTCTAATTACTTTGATTTAAATGATAAAGTTATGAGACAATTTATAATGCTTTTGAAGTACAATGTAAATGGGTAAATACGGGAACTATTTAGGGTATAATAAGAAAATATAGTTTTCTGTAATTAAGGGAGTACATACTTTGAGAGCATTCTAGAATTTCTCCGAAGTTGCTTTCTCCTCTTAATAAATTTTGGGTATGTTAATATCGGGTAAAGAGAATTGTCAATCAAGAAATCAACAATATGCCTCACCTTTTGGTGCAAAAGGGATTGTGAAAGTCTTTGGCGCTCAATTTTTGAAGCTCTTTTCTCTTTTATTTATGTTTTTCTACAATACGAATTTTAATTGAGATAATTTAATAGGAATTTTGGAATTTTCAAGATTTTGATATAGCTTACAATCTATTAATAATGAACTATTGGTTTTAAGCCATATCTTATGATGAATCAACAATTCGAAGTAATCAGTTAAGTAATGAACTTATTGCTACAATTTGTGTCATTAATATGCTAGATAAAATAGATGATTGCGGAATTTTTTTACAGCTGAATCGTTGTAATATATTTACAGTTCTACATAATTTGTTTCTTTGATCATTTTGCATATTTTATATCACATTAGCATTTTGCATGTTCAACTAAACTAAGATATATTAATAATGAAGTATAGTGTTATCATCTTTAAGTTTAGATAGTTTTAATAATCTAACTCACCAACCAATAATTCTGTGGTTACTATATCTTGGGTTTGAATCTCAAAATCAATAAAAGTAAAATTCTCAAAAAAAATTATAATTTAATTTACATAAATAAACTTCAATGAGTTTTTAAATACTAATCAAGTATCTAAAAAGTAGTTTTAATCTTTTAGTATTCTCCTTTTAACTTTTATTTCAAAATTATAATATGTATCGGTGACTTCACCGGGTTTGATTCTAGTGAAAGGCTAAAATTGAGACCTCCCAAACTTCAATTCCTGATTTAGGCACTAAGTATAACTATATATATTTTTTAAAAAAATTACATTAAGGTTTAAATTTCACTCAAAAAATTAAGCTTATAAAAACTTACGAAAAGTCAAACTCAATCTAAAAATAAATTAACATATTGGTTACAATCCTTTTAGTTTCTAATTAAGCAAATACCATACAGGATAATCAATTAACATGATGTTCATATTTATATATTATACATATTTAACATGGTGGCATGTCAGGTGGTGGAGGCAGCAACTTTTCATTGTAGTTCCTTCCATTTGGAACAATAAGAACAGTGTTCATACCCCAAGTCATATGCCTATCCAGATGACAATGTACAAACCAAACCCCTGTAATCCAATATAAATTAAAGTTAGTGTTAATTGTAATTTGTAAGATACGGAGTCGGCAATCTACTTGTAACTAATAACGTCCAATAAGAATAAACCGTGGACCTCATTGGTGTGCCACACGATAAAATCGGTGGGGGTCACAAATGGTGTGTTCTTATTCATTATTATATAGTGCTAAGCAGATTGTCTCTCACGTCATCCATATATGCTAGTCGGGCATATAGTAAAATTTCTCTTGAAACTAACATATCATGCTATTAAATAGTGAATTACCAGGGTTATGCGCCATAAATCGGATGGCAGCCCAGCCATTTATAGGCACAAAAACTGTATTTCTCAAAGGAGGATCAACAAGATTGTAATTAAGAGGATCTACATCTTTATCGAAATTTCCAAATCCCTGTCCAACGACGTAAAAGCTAAATCCATGAAGATGCATAGGATGATCAATTCCCCCTAATAAGCTTGTACCTTGAAAAACAATTTCCACTCTAGAATTAAAAGGGATAACTTTAGCTTCGGTCCCTCTCCTCGGTATTTGTAGTACCAAAGGCAACAAAGGATCGGTAAAATTAAAAATCAAGGGTGGATAGCTAGGAAAATCGTAGCCAAAAACCCCGTTTATATGGTAATAATAAGCTTCGAGCACATCAATTGGGGGCAATTGAAAGCTTATATTGCTGATGCTTGCTGCCAAAACAGTGGTATTTGGGCCTTCACACGGGCGGTTTCCAGGGCAAGGAAATGTGTTCACAGACACCGTGGAAAGCATATGTGCATCAATTTCTAAAGGAACATTACAAGGATATTCTTTGGTGGCTAAACTCCTTAGGCTACTGAAAAAGGCGAAGGCAGCATCTGTGTCGTTGTAATCGGGAAGTCGGGGTAAGATTGGAGAAGTTGAAGATGGATCATAATCTTCACTATATTGGATTATGGCAGTTGTGGTTGAGTTATTGAAAGGTATTACAGGGTTACTTGAGTATGCCCTAGCTGCCATATAGTATCGGCCAGGACGTTGATTTGCATGTAATAAAATATCTAGGGTTTGTCCGGGAGATATTGCCACGTAATCACTTGTTAATGGCTTCGTGAAGCTTGCATCTGCTCCGACTACTGTTAGGGTATGGCTCCCAACCGCAACGAAGAGAATTTCATTCATTGCAGCGTTTATCATTCGAAGTAGGTAGGTCTTGCCTTTTTCTACTACTATCCTGAATGTTCCTACAATATTTGATTATCAAAATTCAGTTTCCTCATAGACAAATTTAAAACAAAATTTATAAGGATGTTTTTATTACGTATAAATGAACGATAAAATATCCGACATTAAGTAGATAAATACCTGAAGCCGAGCAGGGGTAGAAATCACCAGGCTGACCATTGATAGTAAAAGCATCAGACACATTTGGGTTTCCTCCTGACCATACAAAATCCTTAAACACTTCCATCACATCTCTCTTCCACCATTCTCCTACACATTAATCAAACTTTGAAAATAAGGATATCATTAGATGGATATCAAATTCAAATTCATGAAATTAACATGTTATACCTAAAATGACAGGCACATGATCAACTGAAGCAGGAAAAGGGTAATGAGTTTCAGAGTTTGGATAGATAAAAATAGCTCCATGGACCGTCGCACGTGACCAATCGCTATGAGCGTGCCACCAAAGAGTTCCTTCCTCTATTGAAAATATCACCTTTTGCTTGAATTTCGCTCCTGGTTGGATAGGACATTGTGTAATGTATTCTGGACCATCTGACCATGGATTCCTAGGTTGCTTCACACCATGCCTGCAAAATATGGAAAGTAAAATTAGCTAAGGTTCTTATAATCATTCTAATTTTGATATATTGAGTAATCGGTTTGCTATTTTAGCATATTATAAGCACTTAATCTTTTACATTAATTTAATCACATCAACTCATGTTTGATAAATTAGTTAGCAATGAACATCTAATTGAGTAAACAGTACATTATTGGTTTCATGTGTCTGAAATTTCATTTTTTACGGTCCGAAATATAGTTTTTACAAAATCTATATAGTGACATTAAACATATGAAAAGCTACTGTCAAACTATAAAAGTACCATGTGATGAAATATTATTAGGAAACTTTTAAGTTCAAATATGCTTTTATGATCCTCAACAGTTAATGCGACCTACAAAATAAAAGTATAAGAAACGTAATATCTAGAAGTAAAGGATCAAAAATTTTCACCAAAATCAGAATAGTCCGGACACGCATTAATAAATGTCTATTTGAAAATAAGTAAAATAAATTAAAGATAGATTTTGCTCTCCAGTTTTTATTTGGAATGTGAATTTGCTCTAAAGTAATGTCAGGTGTCACTTACTTTGTACTTTTACCGATTTCACAAAATCTGTCTATCAAAAACAATACAAGTAAAAAACATTTACTCTTTCTATTTTTTAATAAATGTCGTTTAAGAAAATTGAAAAATTAACTAATATATGTGGTATTCTCATTTTTCCCTATTTTAATTTTTTATTGCTTTTCTATAGTTACGTTAATTTTTCAGATTTTTACTCAAAGGATATCAAAAAATATGGTAGCAAAGGAGAGAAGAATGCGTGCTAATTTAAATTGACAATATAATTACCGTGTATACAAACCAAAAATTAAGTAGTATATGAAAAAGAAGGAATGTATTTATTAAGATATCAAGGGTACAATAGTATTTTACACAATAATCTTAATTTTCAGTTTTTTAACTTAAACGAAATATATTCGAGAACGGAGAAAGATTATATATGTATGGTGGGCTTAATACATATAGACCCCTAAACTATATTGTTTTTGCCAGTTTACAACTTCAACTATTTTTAGGTTCTATTTGCCCCTTAATCTAATTTAAATTGGAACTAATAAAGCCTTCATGGAACAATAACCAGTCTCATAGTAGTGAGTGCAGGTCTCACGCTTGCAACATCATCATTTAGGATATGAATGCAAAAAAACAAAACTTAAAAGACTGATATGAAAAATAACAAAAAATTTATTAAAAGAAATTAAAAAACCCAAATCATCTTCGCGGCCACTCAACTATCATCTTCGCTGCCACTCAATAAATTGCGGATTAGAGTTGGATAATAATTTTCTCGGTTTTAATTTAATGGTGTTGGTGAGGTGATTGGAGTTTTGAT
Organism: Euphorbia peplus; assembly: GCA_028411795.1. Lineage (NCBI taxonomy): Eukaryota > Viridiplantae > Streptophyta > Magnoliopsida > Malpighiales > Euphorbiaceae > Euphorbia > Euphorbia peplus. Next base: position 20,924,620 of record CP110844.1, read on the forward strand.
GGTGTGTAGAGAGGAGTTGATAGATGAAAAAGAGAGTGATTTTGATAGAATAAATTATAGAAGGACTGGAATTGAAATTTTGTAAGGGACTTAAATGCAACTTTTTTTATTCTACTCTCCTCATTTTCTCTCTCTTCCACGTCACGTGCCACGTCAGCCAAAAAGGGTTAATTAGTTCCACTTTTAATTAGATCATGGAGCAAATAGAACTCAAAAATAGTTGAAGTTGTAAACTGGCGAAAACAATATAGTTGAAGGGGTACAAATGTATTAAGCCTATATGGTGTGGTGTTGCTTTTATTTTATTTTTTTTGAATGGATATATGGTGTTGCTTTTAGACAATATAATTTGTCTAAATATGTAGAGTGCATTGTCCTGGAATCAATTTTTCTAAGAATTTATGTATGTTGACAGTTAAGGCCCAAAAATATCTTTTACTATCATATTTTACAAAGAAAAATGAAATATATAAAATTAAATTCATAGCAAATGAACTGATCTCCAAAGTGAGTTTAAAGTTTATATTACCAGTGGATAGTAATATTATATCTGCCCTTGTTATGGACAGTGACAAAGATGGTTTCACCCTGTTGGACATGAATTGTTGGTCCTGGAAATTGTCCATTTACTGTTAGGATTTTCTTTGTGCAGCATAGTCTACTGTACTCAGCTTCCTCCACCTACAGATTGAAAATCCCAATTTCAATCCATCACTGAACAAAATGAAGCTCTATAACTTAATCATGACTGTAAAATTTGAGTAGATGAGATTAAGTTACCATGAAATAATAATGAGAATAAGCAAAGGAATGAATGGTGAAGAAGAGTAGAGCCCATAAGATTTGTAATACTAAAGTATTCTTGGCCAACATATCCTTCCCTCTCAAAGAAAATATGGATTTATTTAATTTACTTGTAAGTCTTCCCTTTTCTTCTTGAATTTATAGTAACCATGATCCAAGAAAAAGAGTGTAAGATGGCAAAATAACAAGTTGCATGTCCATATCAAATTAGTAGTTTGTAAATTATTACAAACTTTCTTTTTTTCTTTAAAGATTACGTAAGTAAACAAGTTTAATACCTCAATAAACACAAAGTTATTTAAAATCGAATAGGGGTATTACTTTATCAATCCGGCTCACCTACACCTTGATGATCATACTATATTTGGTTGTTCAACATTAAATATAAATTCGGGTTTTATTATACTCTAAACTGTCCCCGTGTCGACTTGTCGTCATTTATAAAGAGCAACGTAATGTGAGATCGTTCTAAATTTTTTTTCCTTAATATTATAAAGTAATATGGTTAAATTTAATAGTCAATGACCAAATATACTTAAGTATTTAAAGTGTATGTGAGCTTGAATGTTACTTTATAAGTTAAATTTTTAAAAAAATTTCAAATTAATTTGGAGGATTATTGTCCATCCGCAAGCATTCCATAGATTTTCTCCTTACAAGATAGATTTTCTCCTTTTTACATATATTAAGGGCATGTTTGTTTTATCTGATGTTTGCTGTTATATTTTGCTGGTTGTTGTTTGACTATTAGTAATTGGTAAAATTATTATTGATTATTGTTGTTAATATGTAAAATGACATATATGGACATGTTTCAAACTGATATACAAAATCAATGGATACGAATTAAAACGTATACGGAAAACATTCTCTAAACAAAATATAACCTTCGAAATATAGCATATAATATAAACGTACGCACTCTTAGTGAAGTAGTTAAAACTGTTTCGATGACTGAGAGGGTTATGGGTTCAACCACATTTGGGTGGAAAAATTTTCTTTATTTAGAAAAAAATATAAAAGTTCAATTAGAGAATAAATAAAAAATAATTGTCAGCAATTCTAATAATAAAAAAATATAAACGTTTAATTATTTGTATTATTTTTTTTAATTGAAAATAATCATAATGATACAACTTTTAGTTATTTGTATTATTTTTTATTTGTTCTATAATGAAACTTTTATATATTTTTTAATATTAGGGTTGCTTACAATTACTTTCTATTTATTCTCTAATTAAACTTTTATGTTATTTTTTTAAAAAGTTATCATTATCGCGCTTATTATTAATAATAAAGAAAATTTCTCCAGCTTAAATTTGGTTCGAACTCATGACCCTTTCGGTCATCGAAAGAGTTTTAACTACTTCACTAGGAGTGCAAATGTTTATATTATATGCTATATTTCGAAGGTTATATTTTCTTTTAGAAAATGTTTTCCGTATACGTTTTAATTCGTGTCCATTAATTTTGTATATCAATTTGAAACATGTCCATATACGTCATTTTACATACTAACAACAATAATCAATAATAGCTTTACCAAACACTAATAATCAAACAGCAACCAGCAAAACGTAACAGTAAACAGTAACAACAAACATCAGATAAAACAAACATGACTATCCTCTCAAACAAGGTTTATCATTAACAATTGTTTACTCATCTCACACACACGTAGTGGTTAAAACCCAATATAAAACTCCTAAACCTGGATAAATAAGTTGAGAGCTCTCTCTGTTATAATGTTTACTTAAATAGTTGAAATTTTGAAATATTGCTTGTGATAGATTATTTAATTTTTGGGATTATGTTGGCAATGGACTTTTGAGAAAAGCATATCTACTTATTAACTAGTTGCAGAAATTAAGACGAAATATTAGGTAAGTAAAAATAGATTCCGAAGTTTTGTGGAAGACTGAAAATCAACATCCTACATGCATGCAAAGAGACAATTCCTTCCTTGATGATTACTTTTTCTATTTTAGATAATTTGGTAGATATTAAATATTATTACTATCAGAAGAGTCATAAAGAAGCTTTGAAAATATTGGACAAACTTCACTTTTTGCTGAATTTATACCGTTATCAAAGAGTGAAATTCTGGAATTCCACCAATATTCCATTTTTTAATTAAATTCCACTTGAATAGCTGGGTGTTTGTTTGTTAGCTTTTAGTAATATGCCATAGGTTCGTTGACAATTATTGCATTCCTTAAATTGTCGAATTCTCTATTATTATTCTAGAATAAAATTAAAATCTTTGTTAATATCGTGCTAAATAAACAAGGTACATATTACTTATTAATACGTGGTGCAGGTGATTATAGGTATTGAATCAGTTAAATTATCTGTGAGTGGATCAATTCCTGAAGATGAAATGGAATTGTGATTAAATATACTCAGAGCATATATTAAAATTTAAGACAGATTTATTTAGTGGATGAAATTGTTAGTTGTTATATTATTATTAGGGTGAATAACAAAACATACCATGTGGGTACATGTTTTTACAAACATAATCTTGTGGTTTAAAACTTGTAAATGGAGCTTTGTGATTTTAGTATTTCGCATACTTAGATATTCCGTGAAAATTTTCGATCATATCTGTCTACTTATGTAAAATGCTCCCAATTTGAAAAATTAATTAAAAAGAGTATTTAAAGGTTTAAGATCTCTATTAAGTGTTGCTATTGAAAAAAAATTAAATAGATGTAGATATAGAATTAAGATTCGAAAAGAGTTGGGCTTGAACATTTTCATAAGAAAATTCGGTTTTTTCTTTTTTTTTTTTTTTTTTATAAAGAAAATTGGGTTTTTTCGTAATAGGGAAGAGAGGCACTATATTTTTTGTTGAAAAAAGGAAAGATAAAAAATTTAGCCTAATTTGCTTGCCTCCTATCCTATCCAAATTTGCGTTCCCTCTTTTTCCCTTCCTTTTCCCACCTAGTGTAAAATTTTAGCTTTTTATTTTTATGTTTTCTTAATCTCTATGATTATTACAATTTATTCTCGCACACTGTTACAGAAAAAAGAAGTGTAACAATAGATTAAAGTTTGATTAGAATACCATATCTATTGTAACACTTCATAATTAGCGAAGTAATAATAGACTAAATTTATGACAAAAATTGCAACATAATTGAAGCAACAAATTCATTTTGTGTTACAATTAGCCACTTATGGTGTAGTGACATTTGACCTCCAGTTGGACAACTCATGTTTTCACGGAGCTGTTGTGTAACTGAATCTAGTTATGTCTTCTAAATTCCGAATATAGTAATTTCCCCACTAATCTTCTATGATGAGCTCAATCCTTGCTTTTAAGTAATTCTTCATAAATTTGATCACAAGAAGGAAAAGAGTTTGCAATTGCAAGAGCGTAAGGTAGTCTCACATTAGATATTGAAATAACCCGTTAAGTATCTTGTTATTCTATACCTAACTCCCATGTCCTTTATAGCAGATTCTTCTTAACTTCATTTATCATTCCGAAAATGTCTTTGTAATCAACACATCATAGATTAACATAACATTAACTTATAAAATGTGAGATGAACTTACAACCATCACTTAAGCCCAATTAAGCTTGTAAAAAGGCTACTCACTCATTGCGAGTGAACAACCCACTACCTTAAAGTGTTTAGTTAGATATGGTGTCAAACCCATTACACTAATTCATAATTAGGCTTTTTGTTTCCCCATGGCAAAAGCTTATGAGACCATCACAATTGTCAAAGTAGAAATCGCCCAAGTTTGAGATAGACATTTTAGGGTTTTCAAGCCTAGCTATATATGATACCATAAAGAATATATGTATTATAGATAATTGAAATAATAGATACAAGTTCGATTAGGGTTTGGTGCTAAACCTAAAAATAGAGGTTCATCGTATACAAAACTTGGTACAATATTGTTAATTAACCAATTGAACAACAAGCACGAGCTGATAGTTAAGGCCAACAACATGTTTTATATAAATTTCGGCCACACCCTTTCAAGCAACTGCAGCTTGGGCTTAAAGCACGCATAGAAGCTCATCATACCATGTGTTTTTTATTTACTAATAAATGAGGTTGCTAAGATTTGAAATAAAAACTTTTCTATCATAGAAGCTCTCGTATCATTTTAATTCATCGATTGAAGCACAACATCGAGTTCATAGTTAAGGCTAACACCATGTTCATATTAATATTTGACAAATACAACCTTTCTAAATACTAGACTTCCTATGACACAATCTTTCTAACTAGTGAGTATATGTTTATGCTACAAGGAATTAAGGTGGACAAAAATGAAACTATACATTTTCTGTTAATGAAAAAAATATAAAAAATAAATAAAAAAACCTACTTCAGCTCTTCCCAACTATTAGTTCTATAGGAAAAGTTTAGTATATTACTATTAGTTCTATAGGAAAAGTTTAGTATATTCCTAGAGCACGATGACGTGGTACTCCAAATCAATTAATTAATTCCAATTGCAAATTTTAGTTTGTGGTCTCGTCCCTCGTAAGAGGTGCCCGTTGGTTATGTTGCACTTCATGTAAAATCATATCGTATGCATGATCACTCCAATTTTCAACATTGTAATGTCGAAATTTCACCATTGGTGTTGCTTCATTATGTTGTAACACTAATTTTTTCTCAATAACTTCTTGATTTACTAACATTTCCATTCTTTCATGTAACAAGCTGAATTCATCTTCTCTCTTTACAAGACTCAGACGAACATACCCGTCTTTGGATCCAAATAAACTGCCCCGTCGCCCAGTGACGTTTGCTTCCGATTTCAGAATTTCGTAGCAATCTTTATCTTCTTCTCTTTCGCACTTCAGCCAAGCAAATGCTGCAAATATAAACATGGCATTTTAGAGATGATATTTGCTTATTGTTAAGGATGTTGTCTGATTCAGTCTAATTATAGTATAAATCAATTAATAATTACCTGGAGAAGGTCCCTTGATTTTGTTGGAAAAAGAACAGTGTTTATGATCAATTTGCTGGAGAGAAAACCTTGTTGAGATTGAGAGTGTTTGACTCAATTTGATCCATCTGTCCCTCATTGTTCGGTACCCGAAATCGAACATGTGTGTTCCTTCTCCTTCAAGAACTACTTTCAATAGCTTCAAAACTCGCAATTGAGTTTCTCTTCGAACTCCATATGTACTTAAACTCATATATGTCAACATTCTTTCATATACATCTTTATCTTTTATTACTGCCCACCCAAACCTACTTCCCGCATGACCCGTAAGCTTCGAGAGTGAAAAAATCATGAGATCTTCATCAGCTGGAGCTGTAATTGGTGTAAAATGAGGCCAATAATAAGCAAAATCATGAATTGTTTTTACGGATTCTCCTTCGAGAATTGCCTTCTTTAACTGGCCATCCGGGTTATTTGGCGAAGTTACGATCTCAATATAATTTTCGGAGGAATTCATGTCGTCCTTCACAGAGAAAGTATGTCCACTAAACTTGTAATCTTCAGAATTGAAGAACTCAGTTTGGTCCTTGTAAACCTGCTCATCCCAAAAAATATGAAGCATTATTAGATCACAACTATAGTTAACTTATCTCATTTTAAGATTCTAAAAGATACTCAACAATATGCTTCTTCTATTTTTCTTATAACAAAGAGTTGTTGAAAATAACAATATGCAATTAATTAGTCCACTACATTGCATATCCAAGATTCAATACTTAAAAAATAACAAATGGTTACATATTCATTCATTACTTTTTTCATACATGATACTTTTTCTAATATTGTTTGACAAGAAAATAACAAAAAAAAGTAAAGAGATACTTTTTTTCGAATATTATTTTTCAAGCCTTATTGGATTGTCAAATAGCTGCTTACTAGAGCATAAAAATGTAGATGAAAGAAAACTCGTTTTTGAAAGGAAGTCTTCAAATTGCATGATCCGGTAAACGTGTTACGCTTAAAATTCACTATTTTTTACATGAAATGAACTCGTCTTTTCGATGAGGGAAACTTATGTTTAATATTGTAATGTTTTGTACATGAAAACTAATAAGTGTGCTCTCCATCAATAACCACATAGCTAAACTCTCTATACATATAGGTAGAAATTAGTGAGGAATTTCGAAAGAGACTTACTGGGTAATAGGGCACTGTGGCTACAACCCTAGAAGGTGAAGAAGAAGATGGATGTGACGAAAGGGCACGAACTGCAGCATTCAACAGTTGAGTGCCTCCTCCTCCAAATATTATATACCTCCCTTCTGTTTTTGCATTTCCAACTACACCATGTAATCTTTGGATCTGGAGTTTTAATTGTTCCGAAATCAATGAGCCATCATTGAACTCGTAGCTCATACGATGCCATCCTGGAATCATCTGTACACTACTCGCTTCATTCTTCAACCAAAAGGGCTCTAGAAACATGGGATCTCCACTGCACTTATATAATATTATAGTTAGAAAACTTGCAAAAACAATTTTTGGTATAAGTTAGCGCTAGGATCAGAAACAAAAAATCGGAGTGAAAGCACGCAAATTGAGTAAGAAATGACAATATGTTTTCGAGATTATAAACATCTGTCGGTGCATCTGGAGAAAAGGAAATTACGACGGATATTTTATGCTTAATGTTGTGCAGTAGGTAATATATTTTTATTCACGGGGTCGATGGACCCTTCCATGACCTATATAGTTATGTCCTATTTGTAACCAAAAACAAATTGTATGCATTAAAAGAATTCTTTTGATTGCCACATGAATTAGTGATCATTAGCAATGAGTGATATAATTGTACCTATCTGCATCAACTTGACAATATGGAATAGGGTCCGAGCAATCAAGACCTCTAAAGCAAGCATTGCATTCACAGACAGGTTTTCCATCACTGCCTAATACACCATCCAAGAATGCTCTTCCATGCCCCGAACATGTAATCGAGCGTATAGCTTCTGCTTCTTCTGCAGCATCACTTATTCTATTGAAACTTTGTTTCCAATATCCACGCCAAATTAGATTGATCATCAATAAGACATTCATAATAACTGAACAACTGAATACAAGTTTAGTCATAGAGCTACTCTCTATCTTGGCCATCTAGTCTAACTGCTTTCTTGATCCACTTATAGTTGGAGGTTGATAACTATAAATTCAACAAACCACATATATATATAGAGCTGAATTCTTCTTTCTTTGGGGTTGGATGGTCAAATAACATATGTTATTAAAGGAAAGAGATAAGAAAAAGGCATGATAAATCATTGATGATATAACTAATTATAAAAACCTTGTATTTATGCATAAGGGTCTCGTGTAAATTGAAATATAAATACGTTTTTGTTATAATTATTATTTTAAATGAGTGTTTTATTTTGGAGTAAGCTAACCATATTCAACAAATTAATATTTTTTTCATAAAATATACTGTAGTTAGGATCATATAGTATATAAAATGACATGGAGGCATGTGAAAAACTTTTAATGCATGATTAATTAAGCATATTTTTCGTGTTTTAAAACTATTAATGTCAGTTTCGTTCTTTTATTATAACACTTAGCTAGGCTGCTCCCCCTGCAATGAGAACCGATAGTTCCTTTATTATAAAATATAAACATTTACACCTAGTTGCATTTGATTAGAGAAAAGTTTTATTGTATGCTATGCATATCACGTCATTCCATATGCGAACTTTACAATTCGATGATGTGTCATATATATTAGTATCTAGAGTTCATGATTTAGTGTCTAGGATTTATTTTTTATAGTCTAGGATTTTTATTTTAAGGTCTAGAATTTTATATAAATTATTAACTAAAAAATTAATTATTCCCTCCGTCCCAAAACTATGTGCAACATAACTAATTTTCTTGTCTCATAAAATGTGCACATAACTACCAACTAACCATCACTTTACTAATATACCCCTATTTATTATGATTTAAGTTACTAAATATGAAATGCATTAAATATTTTTTCATTAAAACATTACACTAATTGAGGGCATATAAGTAAAACAACAATAGTATTTAATATTTTCTTATTTAGTGTACAAACTCATTTGTGCACATAGTTGTAGGACGGAGGGAGTACTAACTAATTACACAGTGCTAAATTGTTATTGGATGAAATGACACTTGTCAAAAAAAATATAGGCTTGGCATACCACGTCATCCGTATGCCTGACATACAATAAAATTTCTCTTGATTAGAATATCAGGATTGAGATCAAGTGAGACACATTAAGTTTGGTATGACAACTTTTATAGTATGACAATGGTGACAATTTTGTAATTAAATGGAGAAAGATGACATAATTGTAAAGAAAATTAAAGGGCCCATGCGCACAAGGAGATGGTGGGGGACTGATGATGTCACCGATGATGTCATCACATGAGAGAGAATAGTCTTTTAATTCGTTTCTCTAAAATACATTTTCTCGATGTTCCCGAACTCAATTTTTGAAAAAATTTATACCATTGGACTCTCGTATTAATTAGGCGGTCATTTTGAGTTTCATTGTTGTCAGAAAAAAAAAACGATTTTTCTTTGATATTTATCTATTTAACCACTTTAATAATTTATTGGGACTAAACTGTATTGAATTTGGCTTTATTCCAAGAATTAAAGTTTCTTAGAATTACGATATACATCTCCTAGAATTTTTTCTCGGTAATTTTTGATTTTTTTAATTTTTATCCATTTAACCAGTTTCATAATTTTAATGGGACTAAACTGTGCAAAATTTGGCTTTAAGCCGAGAATTAAAGTTTCTTAGAATTACGATTTACATCTCTTGGAAGTTTTTCAGAATTTTCTGGGCAATTTTTTGAATAGAGTATTATTTTGGAATATCTTAGTATTCTTGCTCGAATATCAGAGTCTTCTTGTTGAAATATCGGAGTATTATTTTGGAATATCATAGTATTCTCGTTGGAATATAACAGTATTCTTCGGGAATATGAGAGTATTATTGTTGGAATATCAGAGTAATATTTTGGAATATCAGAGTATTATTTTGGAATATCAGAATATTCTTGTTGGAATATGATGTGTGTGGAATCCACCTAAAATAAATCCTGACTTTCTCTGCAACAAAATAAACTGAAAATAGGGTAAGCAGGGTCGAGCCCAAGAGATTAGTATTGATTTAATTTAATTGATAAACAAGTATAAAAACAAAAATAAAGGAAGGGGGAGATTTGAATGGGAGATTATCTAATTAACTAAACTAAAACAGAATTATGTAAACAATATTAAAAAACATTCGGTATAGGGAAATTGCTGGCAAGCGTTCATTCATCTCAATCATTGACCATAAAATTACCAGTTAAATATCTTACCGGATCGGTTTGGCATATTCTTCCTTACTGTTAGATCAGTCAAGCACAGCAAATAACTAACATCTAATCAATAAATAATCCAGTCTCAGCGGTCAAGATTGAACCTATTGACAGCTTTAATGAATAAGAAAAATCCGACGTTAGTGAATTGACACTCAGCGTTGACAATTCAATAACTAAATGATTCATTCATTTAACACCCAATTCTAATTACGTTTACGTTAATGTCACATGAAAGATATACCCAGGATGTCAACTCTGAACTACAACCTTCAAACATAAAACTAACTCGAATTGTATTAGTTAATCGCTACTGTGATTAGTTCATTTAGGTGAAACTCTAACCTTACCAAATCAAACCTTACCAAATCAGCTATATGATCAATCAATTCTTAAGACAACCGGTCGGACTATCCTAAGAACAATAAATCAAAAGAAATAAATCTCTAAATCACCATGAATGAATAAACGGTAAAGTAAATAACAAACAATTATAACAAGAGCCTCATGAGAATGAACGAAAACCTCTTTTGATTAAATCCCTAAACCGAACATAAAAGTCAGCCAAACATGGCTGGAAAACTAAACCTAAAACTACATAAAAGAATGATAGAAAAATGTAAATAAAACTTAATGAAAAACAATCATAAAAACTAACTTCAACGATTCCTATATATAAGGGACTAATTCTTCTTCAACAAGGCTAACAATTCCTTCCTCATTAGGTCTCTAATTTCGTGCTTAGTTGTAGCATCAAGACTCCTAAATCGTCCGAATCAGAGTAGGAAAGAAGTCCTTCTTCAAATAGGAAACTGCAGACCCGAAACTGCCTTAGTCTAATTAGACTATAATTTTTTATGCAATTATTTTTTTTTAATTTTCTAAAAGTTAATCCACCACAATCCTCCATTTTCAAATCAATGGTTTAAACAAATCACTGAATTTTAGTTAATAATAAATGATGCACCTAACTCCAAATTTAAAAGTTATGATTCATATTTAATTATTTATGATTAGAAATTTCATTTTAAATTAAATTAATTTTGCCTATATTTTTAATTTAAAAATAATGTTATTGAACTGAAATTCCTGAACAAGACTTAAATTGCTGAAAAAAAACCGAAATTACTGAAATTGCTGAACTTAACTGGAATTGTTGAATAGAACTGAAATTGTTGAACTGAACTGAAATTGCTGAATTAAGCTGAAAACAAAAAGAACAGCGCCTAATTCTTCATAAATTTGATCATTAAAAGGAAAAGAATTTGAAATTGCAAGAGCCTAAGGTAGTCTCACATTAGATATTAAAGTAACCCTTTAAGTATATTGTTATTCTATACCTAACTCTCATGTCTTTTATAAGGTTAAATTACACCACAGGTTCCTAAACTATACCCATTTTCCCAAATTGGTACCTAAAAAACTATTTTGCACATCTAAGTACTCAAACTATCGACGACCTCCCAAATTAGTACCTAGTGACCTCCTATAGCAGGTTTACCTCAACTCAATGTTGGTGAACGAAAGTCAACGCCGATTCACCCATGTTTGACATGGTCAGACCAAAATTAAAAAAAAATCAAAAATAAAAATGTCCATATTACTCCCTCTTTATTCATCCTCCTTTTCTCTCTCTTCCTCCTCTCTCTCCTTCATCTTTTTCCTCCCTTCTCTTTCCTCATTTCTCCTACTCTTCCACCATAATTCATTTCTTTTTCTTCTCCTTCATTCTTCTTTTTCTAAATATAATCCAGCAAGGGGGACTACCGGAATGTTGGCCAAGCCTGAATCCTGGTCGTTTCCAGCTCTGGCCGGGATCTGGCATTCCAGATCCGACCACGGCCAGTCGATTCAGCCGTGCCTAAATATGGAAATTCCAGATTCCGGCCACGAGTGGAACCAACCAGAATTTGGAACTCCAGATTTCGACCGGTTCCAGTCGTGGCCGGAATCTAAAACCAGATTTCGGACACTTAGTTTTTATTTTAGAAAATAAAGAAGAAGGAAGAGAACGATGAGGAGAAGGAGGAAGGAAAAAGAAAGAATTATGGTGAAGATGGAGAAAACAATAGGAGAGAGAAGGAAGAAGATGATTTTGAAAGGAGGAAGGAAAAAAAATGAAGCAAAAAGAAAAGAATTATGGAGAAGATGGAGAAAATAATAGGAGAGAGAAGGAGGGTGGAGGAAGAAGATGATTTGAGGGTAAAATGGACATTTCCATTTTTGGGTTTTTTTTTTTAATTTTGGTTTGACCAGGTCAAAGTTGGGGGAACCAGCATTGACTTGAGGTAAACCTGCTATATGAGGTCATTAGGTAACAATTTGGGAGGTCATCGATAGTTTGGGTACTTAGATGTGCAAAATAGTTTTTTAGGTACTAGTTTAGAAACATGGATATAGTTTAAGAACCTTTGTCGTAATTTACCGTCCTTTAAAGTGAAAGTTACATCCAGATTCCAAAAATAACATAACATTAACATATAAAAGGTGAGATGAACTTACAACCATCAGTTAACCCCAATTAAATTTGTAAAAAGACTACTCACTCATTGTGAGTGAACAACCCACTAGTTTAAAGCGTTTAGTTAGATATGGTGTCTAGCCCATAATAGTTACACTAATTCATAATTGAGGGAATTACGTGATACATCAGCTTTGAGTATTTTTTTTATAAGTAACTGTCCCCTATTTTAATGTTTTAACAATACTAGAACTCTTCTATTTATCTTATCAAAAACTTCAAATTTTATCCAACTTTTGTCAAATTACAGTTACTTAATTATTTAATTTATATAATTATTAAAAAGATTATTTTAATTAAAAAAACAAGATATCTAATTTCACGTTACCACTACTCTCATTCCTTTTACAGTTTCTTCTTGTCTCCATTTTCATAATTCGGATTATAATTCTGAAAATAGATGCTCTTACTTTGTTATTTCGCTGATTTTCATAAACTTATTCTTCCATCTTAGAAACTCTGACTTTCACAATGGTCAAATCAGTGAAACCTGATATTCACAATTCTTCGATTTCAAAAAAAATTGGAAGAATGAAACAGAAGAGAATATCTGGTGTGTTTTTGAAGATAAGGGATACAAATGTTTTGCAAAGCTCAATGACTTCAAATAGTAATGAAAAGGAAAGTAACTGGTCTCCCAAAAAGTGGAAGCTAAAGGAACGTGAGTTATGGCGTCCAAGGAAAAAAAATGTCTTAAAGGTTAGTTTTTCGTTATTGTTATGACTTGTATAGTTTCATTAAGGTTATATATGTAACATATTTTTTTCTTATACAGGAATGAGATAATCTAATAAAGCCAGAACATTTCTATCCATGTTGTGTGTCATCTACCATTAAAGTCAATGTTATTTGTGACATTAAGAATGTGTTAACTCCGACTCAATTAAGCATGTTTGGTCAAACTAGTTTTGGTCATTTTCTAGAATTGGATACTTTAGCTATGCAACCACAGATAATGCATGCTCTATTCCTACGGGAGGTCTATCAATATAATGAACGTCAAATGTGGTTTAATGTTTGTGGTGTCCGGTTAAAATTTGGAATTAAAGAGTTTGCCTTAGAAACTGGGTTGCGGTGTGTAGAACAAGTTGATAATTTTCATGCATTCACTGAATCCCTTAAGCTTAAACATAAGTATTTTGGTGGTTTAGAAAAGGTGTCAAAGCTTTCAGTGCACGAGTGTTTTAAAAATAAGCGTTGGGATTGTGATGAAGATGCAGTGAAGATTACTTTCGTATATTTTTTCCATCATTTTTTGTTATCAAATCTTCCAAACAAAAGTATACCTGATAAGCATTTTCATATACTTGATAGTGAGAATTCAATATTTATCCATGGGGTAAGGAATCATTTGATTACACTTTTAACTCGATTAAGGAGAAATACACTGGGAGGTCTCATAAGGGTGTGGTTATGTTCGTCCAAGTTTTCCTACTAAGTGTAGTATTTTAGGATGTCCTATAACATTTTAGGTGTGGTTCTATGAATGTTGTGGTGCCATTGACGGTAAGTTTGCTAAACGAATTGCCAATAAAATTCCACGGATATTGAATTGGCGTTCGTATGGAATGCCTCGCATGAAGAACTTGCATAGCGACATATTTAATCTTCCTTCTCATTTAGTAAGTTGTTTTAACTTTTGTATATTTTATAATCTGATTTATTCTTTTTCCTATTAATGTTTTTTTTCTTTTGTGATTTTAGTTGAAACTTAAGTGCTTAACACCTAACAATGTGGAAAGGGAACAACTTGCTCTAGATGGTTTTTTCAATAAGGGGAATGCAACTGCTATTGGATTAGGAAATGCTCTTCCTGACAATATTGATAATTCTGAGTCAGTCAAGATGGCTACTAATGAGCATACTTGGTTCAACTCAAGTAGTGAAAAGTATTTCTCGCAATCAAATGATGATGAAACTACTGATGGGTTCAAGTTGTTGAATGAACGAATGACAGAAATGGAAAGAGAAATGAAAGGTTTGAGAATCCATTTAGCTTCTGTGCAAGCATACTTTCATCAATATATGGCAGAAATTAGGGATGAACTGCGAGATTTGCGAAAAGCTTCTATTCTGACAGTCAATAACAAGGTATAACGAAAGCTTTTGTTAATCAAATAATTATATAATATTCCAATTATGTTTTATTGGACTACGAATTTCAGGTTCGACAACTTTAATATATGATAAGTAAGAGATGAGAAATTGTTTGTTATTAAAAAAAATTAATTTATCTTTTCTTAAATGTTTAAAAACGATTCTGTGATATTAACAGAGAAATAGTTTTTTCAATCAAAAAATTAGTCATTGATGCTCTAAATATGAGGTAATATTTTACAAAAGTATATAGTTGCATTTATAGGACAAAAGTTGTGTTAATTCATGGATATTGACTTTTCATTTCTATCAATCTTAATAATATATACAATGAGATATATTAGATTGTCTGTATGATTTGTGCTCAGGCGCAAAACTTAATGGATGAGTCAACAAGGGAAGATACTCCAAAATTTGACAAGCAAGATGTTGGAACAGAGAAGACATGGGTATTAGAAAAAATCCTTCAAAGAATGTACAATGGGATATGTTGGAAGGACATGTGATTACAATGAGGTAATACAATTGAAAATTTGATATCATTATAAACACAAAATAGTTACCATGTGTTTTTGAATTTATTTATTTTTACGAAATTTCCTTTTAGGTTAATTTAACCAATAATATGTTATTGGAATACATGTTTATTCAGGAGACTCTGCATCATTTCTTAGATGATCTGAGTCCTAGTCAGTTAGATGCACTTGAAGGTTCGGCGAAAATAGCCATAGGTCTTACAAAGAAATCAGTAAGTAATACCAAATTATATGTATGTATTTTTGATAGATTCTAATATTTATAATGTAGCCTAATTGATTTCTACTTTACAGATTGCTGTTGATATGAGTGAGAAATCAATTAAAAAATCTTTATTTGATTCTCCTTCGTTTGACCTCGGACTCACTCCTTGTGTTGGAAATTCTGAGGCTGAACCAATACGGGTCATTCATTCACCAGTTCACCCCGATCTTGGATGTGATATACCTTATGCAAATATGAAGAGAAAATCTAAAGAAGTGAAGGGAATGTCTCCACTTGTTCTTATAGATGATTTTGATAAAGAAGATACTCAAATTGTTGCTTTTGATACGTGGTTGATGATCGGGGTTAACAAATGGGGAAAGTATGTCATTTAATGTGATTATTTTCACTCTCCATTTAAGATAGTAGATATTCTTACAAGATTTTTTATTTTTTTTGCAGGGGAAAGATTTACGTTAAAGATCATGGTATGATAGGAACTTTTCTAGATTTTTCTGTTGAACTAATCCGCGAAAAGCTTTGGTTGTATGATTTACGAACCATGGGACGTAGTATCTCAGATTCGGTAAGTAGTCTCATTACTCATTCATTAAGAGTTTAATTAATAATGCATTGATGGTATTTTTAGGTTGTTTAAATTACACTCTAATGTATGATTTTCTGTTAAAACCTGTTACTTTTAGAAGATATAAAGAATTACATATAGCCTAAATGAATTAATATGTTGCATTTTGTATATTCTATGTTAGTTGAAGTAAATAATTGACAGTGTCTTTTTATAAGAATATTTATAATTTGTTTCATTTTAAACAGCATGTCAACGTCATGTTCTTTTATTTAAGGAAGAAAGTTAAGCATGGAAATTGTTGTTCGTTGAAGTGCACATCAACTAACAATTTGTTCGATGAGCAATTGCAGTCTTTATATTCTCAATTCACGTCTAGTGGACGTGATGAATTTATACTGAAAAAAGACCGCGATATACTTCCAGTTATTCTTGGTCATTTCATGGATTGTGCTACATCATGGCTAAATGTTGATCATGTGCTCTTTCCAATTTATTTGAGTAAAAAAAGAAATCATTGGGTGTTAGCTAGGCTTTCATTTCACGATAGGAGGATTTTTTTATACAACTCATCCGGAACTCCAGTAATATCTCGAGAGGCAAGATCAATCCTTTCAGCATATAGTGAATTGCTGCCATTCGTACACTCTTCCGGATTTTATGGAATTCGGACAGATATAGATTTCAATTCTGACGCATACATTGGCACAACTAAAGGAGAACCTTATATTGTGGAGGATATTCATAACCTTCCATTGCACGATAACAAGTACGTACACACTATTACATTATTGTAATTTTTAAATTTCATTGTGTCTTGATCGCAGTAAACATACTAGCAAAGTTTACTAATTATGACTTTCGTTCATGTTAAATTTACACAGAGATAGCGGAATTCTAATGTTCGCATATGCGGAGCATTTCATTGAAAATAAGCAGATTCCTAGCCACATTTCGGTTGATTTTCATCGCTTAAGGTACTCATTTTTGTTGTATCAACATGGAATGAAGAAGGCCAAAGAGTGCATAAACAGTGATATTGAAGTTGGTTCATCAAATTGATCAAATTCTATATTGGATCATTATGATAATGGTGAAACAGTAGTGTATATATGTGTTTATTTATGTTTTTAATTCCAGACTTTGGTCTATGTTGTGAACTATCATGTATTTATAGTTTGAGTTTCAAGTTGATGAATACACTGAACATCAAGTATCTGTATTTTATCTTTTTTGTATTTTCCTTTAATGATTTTATCCAAAGTTAATATTTTCTATTCCTCTTCTTTCATATACAAATAACACCAAGAATCCTCTTCTTTTGTTTAATGAGTAACTTATTTCAATTTTGTTCAGTTTAATTTAATTTAATTCAATTTTTTTTAGTTCAGTTCAGTTCAATAATAGAACCTAACCCGTAATTTAATTTTTATTGCAACTTAACTTGTGTCATGATGTAATTTAATGCAGCTTGTAACATAAACTTAAGCTCCTACTATCCTACATTAGCCAATCTTTCATTACTAAATTCTATATTTCTACCAAAATAAGTCTAATTCTTCCTTTATAATTATCATAATAATTTGAACATAGATTAATAATTTAGTGAAAATCACTCGAGTAAAATGATGTTGAGAAAATAGTGGATTTTAATTAAAAAATGAACAATACTAGTTAGAGAGAAGATTGGAGGGTGATGTCATACTCAAAAGAAAAAAAAACTAGTTCTAAGGTCTTGTTCTTTTTGACATATATTTACCTCATTTCAAGAATTTCATTCTAGTTTAGCAATATCAATTCTTTTCAATAATTTAGTTCTGTTCAGTAATTTCAATTTTGTTGCAATAATTAAATCAAAATCAAACTGAACTATATATTAGATAAACACAATATTAATTACAAAAATAAATAAATTCAAAGAACAATTAACTATCCAAAGTATCATAATAAAAAAGAAAAGAAAATTCAGATGTTATCTCCACTATTAACACCTAGCACACCTATTTTGCCACACCTATTATGTCCTTTTTTGCCACACCTAGCACACCTATTTTGAGCTTTAGTTTCCCATGTTGATCTGAACCTTCTTTTCTTTGTACGTCCGGCTTTATTTCTAGTTTTTGGTGGTCGCACAACAAGGTCCTTTACATAGGTTGGTATATCCCACATATCTTGCTTTGGTATTGGCAAAATGCTGAATTTGTAAGTTGCTAGCATAGCTTCTTTGGTGTAATAATGCAAACAGAAATTATAAGCATCTATATGTTTATGACACGTCACCGCTAAAGCATGAGGACATGGAATTTCCTCAATTTGAAACTGATTGCATGTGCATTGTCTCGCTGCCATATCAACAACAAAATCATCTTTGCCAATACTGACTTTGAATACCTCATGATTTGCGTCTTTCACCTATATATATAATATATAAATATATGTACATATATTCAAGTTTTAAAAACAAATTACTTATATAAGTCCTAAAATAATTCTGCAATCTTTAAGCATAAAAGGAGAGGGCAAAATTATGAAATCCAATTGCATTCTTAGAATAGACAAATATTCAAAGATTGTACAGAACACAACATGTTGGACAAATTCACTTACCAACTCAACATCATAATATGGAGATTCCAACTTACATTATAAAGCACATCAAACTATGAAGTAATATAAACAGACAATTTATTTGTATACTTAATTTATCAAGTCAAAAAGTATGCAGTTGTCAACTAAATTTGTGCTTCTTTTCTCTTTCACATAGTCATAATACATACATACATACATATATATATATATATATATATACATACAGGGAGAGGCTCTTGTGAGAACCCCTATGCTTATGCGAGAACTGTTCTTAAGGTGAGAACCCCCCTAAACTACGTAGTTTCATTAAAGACTAAAGGGCATTTATCCCTTTTATTTTAATTAAAAATCCAGGAGAGAGAAAAGATGATAGTGATGAGTCATCATTTGTTTATTCTTTATTAAAAAATGTTTTCCCGCTTATTCTGAACTCCGATTTCGAATATTTTTATATGGATGAACTCGTATTGACAAGACGCTCATTTTAAGATCCATGAAGCCCGGGTAAAAACGACGTTTTTAATTTTAGAACATACAGCTTTAATTTTAGAACATGCGGTCTGGTTTCGTCTTTTTTAATTCCGTTGTTTTAAATAATGTTATAAACCATCTAAACCTTGTATATTGTATTCTAAGAGTTCAACATAATGTTCTAAATGATATTAGTTGATATCTGTAACATTTTTGCATTGTTATTTTATGATATATCGAATTTGCGACTCATAATTTAGAGCTAATGTACATGTTTACTAAATAACGTTACATGTGTTCGAAATTTTATAGCTCGTGTTCTATATAATCTAACATGTGTTCGAAAAGTAATAGTCTCTGTTTTCAAAAGTGAAGTACAATGCTCTTGAAATAGTTAAGCGCAATGTTCTAAACGATGTTTGTTATGTTCTAAAATGTCGTATATCTAAAAACTAAGTCATACAATCTAAAACGTAAGTCATATGTTCTACAATTAATTTCCTGTATTTTTAAAAAATAGTATTATCTAAAGCTAATGAACATGTTTTTGATAATAATAACAATAATAATGAAAATTTAATAAAGAATATGAGTCGCAAATTCGATATATTATAAAATAAGAATGCAAATATGTTGCTCATATCAACCAATATTTTTTAAAACATTATGTTAAACTTTTAGAATACAGAATATAAGGTTTAGAAGGTTTATAGCATTATAAAACAATGTATTATAAAAAAAGATGAAACCAGACCGCATGTTCCAAAATTGAAACTGTATGTTCTAAATCTAAAAACGTCGTTTTTACCTGGGCATCATGGATCTTAAAATGAACGCCTTGTAAATACGAGTCCATCCATATAAAAATATTCGAAATCGAAGTTCAGAATAGCCGGAAAAACATTTTTTAAGAAAATGGCAACAAACATTGTAGCTTGGTGGCAGAAAGTAATGAAGGTTTATATAGGAGTGCGTTGCACTTATATCAATTAAAGTTGTTGGCCTAGCGGTAAGCATCAATGCTTGGGAGTGGAGAGGTATGGGTTCGAACCCTGCTGCCCTCATTTCGTTTTTTTTAATTAAACACACTAACTAACTATCAAAACTACGTAGTTTTGATGGGTTCTCACCATAAGATTGGTTCTCGCATAGGGAGGGGTTCTCACTTGATCCCTCCCCTATACATACATACATACATATATATATATACATACATACATACATACATACATATATATATATATATAGCTCCATAACCAAGCAACTTGATAAATAATGTTCCATGAAAGTTAACTATTAAAATGCAAGGAGTTGTTTGAAAGACAAGCATAAGTTACAGAACAGACTATAAAACAAAACTGTATATGGGAAAACAAACAGTTAAGCTAACCCAAAGTCATGCCAAAGACTCAAAGCCAAAAGACTTACTATGTTTATTCTCGAAGGAAAAAGAACACAAATATGATTATGATTATGATTATGTTACAAAAAAAATACAAACAATACCATGCAAATAATGTAAATTATTTATGTACCTGAAATTTTTCTGCTTCACAGTAATTTCGCTTTAAAGTATCTTCATGCCTCCTTGTTAATTTTGTAAATGTAGATTCTGCTTTGATTCTATTCTTGACAAACCAATCTTGTGCTAAATCCCTTAATTGCTCCAATAAGGTTGTGATGGGCAGTTCACGTGTTGCTTTGTTTACAGCATTCATGGATTTCGCAATATTTGATGTCAAAGTATAACTCCTGTTTGCAAACTGATAACACCTAGCCCATCTTTTAAAACCAACATTTGACAAATATACTCTTATCTCTTTGTCAATCATATCCAATTGAGACATGTTGGTTTCAAAATCAACAATTGTATAAGACTTAGCAGCACGCTCGAAATAAAGTCCAATTTTCTTCGGTTCCTTACGAAATTTGGACTTTAAGTTATGTTTCAAATGATAGGTACAAGCGTAATGATCTGTTCCTGGATAAATTTTTCCCAACCCTTTTGCAATACTCTCATGTCGATCTGACACAAAAGACATTCCAGACCTCGTGCCAAAAGTTTCTCTAAATCTACTCAAGAACCATTTCCAAGATGAATCATTTTCTGAATCCACTATGCAATATGCTAATGGGAAAATAGCACCTAAAAATTATTAAATTAGTAAGGTCTGTTAGCTGAATTTTAATCACAATAATCATCATAAATTGCCACAAATACGTTTCCAAATATATGAATCTGATGTAAAAACAAAATCATATTTATCCTTAATTTTAAAAACCATGACAGTACCATACAAAATAATAAATGTTTTACCTATATATTAAAATATAAACCTATAATGCTTACAAACTTTGTAATTCCAATATGCGGAGAATAATTAATTAATATAATTACATAATTGCAGCCCCATAATTCCAGCAAAATGGAGGGAAACAACGCAAATAAATTCCAGAAAAAAGTGAAATAAGGGATAGTTAGAAAAGTACTAATACCTGAGGCATCTTGAGTACAAGCTATGATCATTGTTCCACCATAAGCTGCTTTTAGGAAAGTTCCATGTTACGGCTGCTGCAGCCGGGACAAGTCAGCGTGTTAAACGGGCTCCGGCTTGGCACAAGGACTTTATTATGGGTTTTTAATTATTTAAGTTCTTGTTTAGTGTTTACTCCTTTGTTATTTAGGATTTCCTTTTGTGTTTAGGATTCTATTTCTTGTTGGTTAAGAACTTGGTATTATAAATACCAGTAGACTTGTTAAGTTAAGAACATGAATAATACTCTAGTTTTCTCTTCTCTAATCTTCTAATTCTTTGGAGCCGGCACTCGCTCGAATAGTGTGGGGTTGATCGCCCGTTTAGATCGTATCAAATTGGTGCTTTCATTGAGAGATTTTTTTTTTCTATGGCAGAAACAGAAGAACTACGGATACTAATGTAACAGCAACTCGATGCCCTAACTCAGAAAATTGATGGTTTGGCCAAGGAATTTCATGCCACTAAGACAACGGGCGGCACAGGCCCTAGCATCAATAATTCTGGCTCGCCTGGACCAGGAGATCAAGGAATCATTCCAAGATCCATGCGATTAGAAGTTCCTCGCTTCAACGGTACGGATCCTGAAATCTGGATTTTTGGAATGGAGGAGTACTTTGGGTTACACGGAACACCTGCTGACCAACGGCTTCGCATAGTTGGGTTTAACTTGGATGGCGACGCAGCATAATGGTTTCGTTGGATGCGACGTAATAATTTGATTACAACCTGGGACAATTTCTTGGAGAATGTAAGAAACAGGTTTGGACCTTCCAAGTTCGAGGATCCTCAGGGGGCGCTTTCTAAATTGATCCAACGAGGTACGATAGTTGAGTATCAATCAGAATTTGAGAGGATGATGAACCGTGTGACGGGATTGTCCGAATCTTTATTAATGTCTTTTTATATCTCGGGATTGAAACCATCCTTACAACGAGAATTGCTTATTGGAAAACCTGAAACATTGGGTGAGGCATTTGCCTTGGCTCGAATTTATGAAGCTCGTATAGAAGATAGTTGGTCCGGAGGGCGTGCCATTAATAAGGGCCGATTCCAATCTTCCGTCACTAAGATCCCGACTCCAATTACAGGAGGACCTCACACAATTCCCAAGATCAATGCATCTGCTCCACCCTTACTTCCAACACCAACTTCCACTCCAAAACCCGCACCTGTGCTTCCCATCAAATGGATTTCGCCGGCAGAGAGGCAAGAACGAATGAGCAAAGGCTTATGTTTCAATTGTGATCAAAAATTTGTACGAGGACATAAATGTTCCGGACGGTTCTTACTAATGATGAAATCGGAAGAAGATACTGATGAAAACACTGAGTTGGATGAAGAGCAGGATATTGTGGATGGGGACGAGCTAATTGAAAGTGGTGACATATCTATTCTGAATTCCTTAGTAAGTCACGGAAGTCCGCGATCTCTACAACTAATGGGAAAAATTGGCCATACAGAAGTCCATATTTTGATAGATGGTGGAAGTACCCATAACTTTGTGCAACCAGCAGTAGTGGAAAAATTGCAGCTTCCAACTAAAACAATGCGTGCATTTAAGGTCTATATCGGGAACGGAGACTCTTTGCTTTGTGAACATAGTTGCCCCAATGTAGAAATTACTATGCAAGGTTTGAAATTCGTAATGGAGCTTTTTGTCTTACCAATCAAAGGCACGGATATTGTTTTGGGTGTTCAGTGGTTACAAAAATTGGGCAGGGTCACACATGATTACACCCAGCAATCAATGGAATTCGAGATAAATGGGAAGAGGCAAATTTTAAAAGGCGATACCTCAGTTAAAAAGAAGAAAATCAGTTTCAATCAACTTCAAGCACTCATGAAAGACGATAATATATATGGGATTTATGAAGTACATTCAGCTAAAGAGGAAGATAAGACAGAAGGAGAAGCGAAGGAGGAAACCAAACCAATAATTCATCCTGTGATTAGTAAGCTGTTGGAAGAGCACCAAATTTTGTTTCAAAAGCCTACTATATTGCCACCACATCGTATCATAGATCACAAGATTCACCTATTGCCAAACACCAAACCTGTCAACGTCCGACCATACCGATACCCCCATTATCAGAAGGCTGAGATGGAGAAATTGGTGGCTGAAATGTTAGGCCATGGCATTATACGGTACAGTCAGAGTCCATTTTCCTCCCCGGTGTTGCTGGTAAAGAAGAAGGACGGTACATACCGCTTTTGTGTCGATTACCGAGCGCTAAATGCAGTAACAATTAAAGATAAATTTCCGATTCCCACAGCGGACGAAATGTTTGACGAATTGGGCGGTGCCATGGTATTTAGTAAGTTAGATCTATTGGCTGGGTTTCATCAGATTCGAGTGCATGAGAGGGACATTTATAAAACAGCTTTTCGGACTCACCAAGGCCATTACGAGTTCTTGGTCATGCCCTTTGGGCTTACAAACGCTCCATCAACCTTTCAGGCAACAATGAATCGTCTTTTTGCACCTTATTTACGCAAATTCGTTATTGTTTTTTTTGATGACATATTGATTTATAGTAATTCATTGACGGATCATGTTGAGCATTTGCGGATTGTTTTTCAATGTTTACAAGATAATCACTTTTGTCTCAAGATGTCTAAATGTGACTTTGGAGCTAATTCTTTAGAGTATCTTGGGCACATTATTTCTGGTGATGGAGTAGCGGTGGACCCAAGAAAAATTGAAGCTGAAATTGCTTGGCCAAGTCCGATAAATCAGAGGCAGGTTCGAGGATTCCTAGGTTTAGCTGGGTATTATCGGCGTTTTATCAAAGGGTATGCTACGCTAGCAGCCCCCTTGACAGATTTGCTGCAAAAGGATGGGTTCAAATGGGGTCAGAATGAGGAAGAAGCGTTTGTCAAACTTAAAACCCATTTGTCTAGCGCTCCTTTATTACGACTTCCAAATTTTGAGGAGACTTTTATAGTTGAAACGGATGCTTCCGCAATTGGGATTGGCGCCGTATTGCTTCAAGCAGGTCAACCTCTTAGCTATTTTAGCAAAAAGCTTGGACCTCGAATGCGGGTTGCTTCAACGTACCAGCGAGAATTATATGCTATTGTCGAGGCAATTTATAAGTGGCGGCAATATTTACTTGGCAGGAAGTTTATCATTCGAACAGATCATAAGAGCATAAAAGAATTGATGCTTCAAGTCATTCAAACCCCGATGCAGCAACAATATGTCCGGAAACTCATGGGGTTTGATTTTGATATAGAATATAAACCCGGTGATGCTAACACGGTGGCTGATGCATTGTCACGAGTTCACGAGGAGGGTGAGGAGGTGATTCACTCGGCTTTTATGGCTTTGAGTAGACCCATTTTGGATGTCTTGGAGATTTTGAAAGGGGAAAATGAGTCCTTGGAAGAAATACGCAAGTTACATGCTCGGCTATCAAATGGTGAAGTAGTTCCTGGATTTCAAATACGGAACGGGTTTTTACTGTTTAAAACTCGTTATGTTCTTGGGGATCAGTCTAGTCTCAAACCACAGATACTCCAAGAGTTCCATGATACTCCTCACTCCGGGCACTGTGGAATTAAAAAGATGCTAGCAAGTCTCTCAACCATTTTTTATTGGAAAGGAATGCGGCAATCGGTCGAAGATTACATTCGACAATGTACAATTTGTCAACAAACAAAGTACTCCACTAAAGCACCTGGTGGACTTTTACAACCGTTGCCTATTCCTGAAGCTATATGGGAAGACATTAGTATGGATTTTATCACCGGACTACCCCCGTCAAAAGGATATTCAGTTGTACTAGTGGTGGTTGACCGTCTTACTAAATATGCTCATTTTGGTGTACTTTCGCCACATTATAATGCTCGGAAGGTTGCTGAGTTATTTATGGACATTGTAGTTAAGCACCATGGCTTTCCTAAATCAATCGTGTCTGATCGGGATGCTATTTTCCTTAGCAAATTTTGGAAGAATCTTTTTAAGTTGAGCGGGACACAGTTGAAGCATAGTACTTCTTACCATCCTCAGACAGATGGGCAAACCGAAGTGGTTAATAGGGGGTTGGAGCAATATTTGCGCGCTATGACTTTTGAGCATCCCAAAATGTGGGCTTCCTTCCTGAGTTGGGCAGAATATTGTTATAATTCCACTTATCACAGTAGCATCAAAATGTCTCCCTACCAAGCTTTGTATGGTAAGTTGCCACCTACTTTGATTCTATATGTTCCTGGAACTTCTCGAGTTGCTGCAGTGGAAGAGATGTTACTTGAACGTGATGCTTTATTGCGCCGGTTAAAGGAAAATTTGTCGGATGCCCAACGTCGTATGGAGGGGGTGGCTAATCGCAAAAGGAGAGCGGTTGAATTTTCCGTCGGAGATCAAGTTCTGGTTAAGTTGAAACCTTATCGTCAAATATCAGTGGCCTCTCGCCTTTCTAACAAATTATCCAAACGATATTATGGACCGTTCGTCGTAAAGGAGCGTATTGGGGCTGTTGCGTATCGATTGGACCTCCCTACTACAAGTCGCATTCACCCGGTTTTTCATGTTTCTCTATTGAAGCCATTTTATGGCGAGATTCCTGCCATTATCGGTGAGCTGCCCGGGGAATTGGAGGGTGGACGGCCTAAAGAGCAGCCCTTGGCTATTTGTGATACACGACAAGTTCTCCGAAATGGGAAATTGGCAGATCAAGTTTTAGTCACTTGGTCCCATACTCCACCCGAGAATGCCACCTGGGACTGGTTGCAAGACTTTCAAACAGTTTACCCCGCGTTACACCTTGCGGACAAGGTGGTTTCCGAAGAGGAGGGGAGTGTTACGGCTGCTGCAGCCGGGACAAGTCAGCGTGTTAAACGGGCTCCGGCTTGGCACAAGGACTTTATTATGGGTTTTTAATTATTTAAGTTCTTGTTTAGTGTTTACTCCTTTGTTATTTAGGATTTCCTTTTGTGTTTAGGATTCTATTTCTTGTTGGTTAAGAACTTGGTATTATAAATACCAGTAGACTTGTTAAGTTAAGAACATGAATAATACTCTAGTTTTCTCTTCTCTAATCTTCTAATTCTTTGGAGCCGGCACTCGCTCGAAGAGTGTGGGGTTGATCGCCCGTTTAGATCGTATCATTCCATCAACTACAACCGTTGGTCAACAATGTTTCCAACCCTTAATTGAGGCACTTAAAGCAACAAACACATATACAAATGAGTTTGCATAATCTTTTTTCAACTCAATGACTATTCCAGGGTTAGTTTGTTGCAACATATGCAAGTAGCTTGGTAATAATTTGTACGAATCACTTGATGTTCCACGTATCAATTCAAGTGCCTTTTCTTTTGAATTCCAAGCCTTTTGATAGGTGAGTTGCAACCCATATCTATGCCTCATATCTGCCATTATATCTGCAGGTGTATAGTGGCACTTCATTTGCACATATTTCGTCTTTATTGCTTCACCAATAAACTTTCTAGTTGCTTGTCGTTTCCCGGAAAATCTAATTTCTAAACAGCATGAATGGCTATTCATAAAATTTTTAATCTTAAATGCACTTGTTTTACCACACCTACTTGCTCGAAAACTCCAAGAACAATTATTATCAATACATTTAAGATATAAATGTTGTGGACTTGATCGTTCTGTTCTAAATTGAAAGCTTTCTTCAACAGCGTACAAGCTCAATGCACTTTGTAGTGTTTTTTTGTCAATGAAAACCTGTCCTACTTGAAAACTTTTGAACCTTTTGTCAACAATTATTGATGAATCATCTAATTGTACATGATCTTCATTTCCAAGTGGTTTGTCTAAGTCCTCCACTATCTGATGGGTTAATTGATACACGTACTCAATCATATCCAAAGGTGTTTCTTGACTTGGTTCATTACAAAAATCAGACTCTTCTATATTTTCGATCGATGGATAAGGATGTGTACTTAAGTCAACATTCGGAATTGTTTCCGTACTAATACATAATGGATAGTTCATTACATTATCCACATTGCTCCGCATTTGCAAATAAAATAACAGATTCATGTCATTGGTGATATTCATGGGTGCAAGTCCTTCCTTTAACTGTATTATTAGAAAAGTAACATGAATTAAACCTAAGTCAATTGGCTGAAATTCATAAAATGAGGAGTAAATTAACATGAAATTATAAATAGCAGCATAGAAACTCTGATATCATTTTAATTAATTGATTGAATCACAACATCGAGTTCATAGTTAAGACTAACACAATGTTTATATTAATATTTGAAAAATACAACCTTTCTAAATATCAGACTTCCTATTATACAATCTTTCTAACGAGTGAGTATATGTTTATGCTACAAAGAATTAAGGTGGACAAAAATGAAACTATATATTTTCTGTTAATGAAAAAAAAATAAAAAATAAAAAAACCATATTCAACAAATTAATATTAGTTTGTAGTCTCGTCCCACGTAAGAGGTGCCCGTTGGTTATGTTGCACTTCATGTAAAATCATATCGTATGCATGATCACTCCAATTTTCAACATTGTAATGTCGAAATTTCACCATTGGTGTTGCTTCACCATTGGTACAATTATATCACTCATTGCGAGTGAACAACCCACTACCTTAAAGTGTTTAGTTAGATATGGTGTCAAACCCATTACACTAATTCATAATTAGGCTTTTTGTTTCCCCATGGCAAAAGCTTATGAGACCATCACAATTGTCAAAGTAGAAATCGCCCAAGTTTGAGATAGACATTTTAGGGTTTTCAAGCCTAGCTATATATGATACCATAAAGAATATATGTATTATAGATAATTGAAATAATAGATACAAGTTCGATTAGGGTTTGGTGCTAAACCTAAAAATAGAGGTTCATCGTATACAAAACTTGGTACAATATTGTTAATTAACCAATTGAACAACAAGCACGAGCTGATAGTTAAGGCCAACAACATGTTTTATATAAATTTCGGCCACACCCTTTCAAGCAACTGCAGCTTGGGCTTAAAGCACGCATAGAAGCTCATCATACCATGTGTTTTTTATTTACTAATAAATGAGGTTGCTAAGATTTGAAATAAAAACTTTTCTATCATAGAAGCTCTCGTATCATTTTAATTCATCGATTGAAGCACAACATCGAGTTCATAGTTAAGGCTAACACCATGTTCATATTAATATTTGACAAATACAACCTTTCTAAATACTAGACTTCCTATGACACAATCTTTCTAACTAGTGAGTATATGTTTATGCTACAAGGAATTAAGGTGGACAAAAATGAAACTATACATTTTCTGTTAATGAAAAAAATATAAAAAATAAATAAAAAAACCTACTTCAGCTCTTCCCAACTATTAGTTCTATAGGAAAAGTTTAGTATATTACTATTAGTTCTATAGGAAAAGTTTAGTATATTCCTAGAGCACGATGACGTGGTACTCCAAATCAATTAATTAGTTCCAATTGCAAATTTTAGTTTGTGGTCTCGTCCCTCGTAAGAGGTGCCCGTTGGTTATGTTGCACTTCATGTAAAATCATATCGTATGCATGATCACTCCAATTTTCAACATTGTAATGTCGAAATTTCACCATTGGTGTTGCTTCATTATGTTGTAACACTAATTTTTTCTCAATAACTTCTTGATTTACTAACATTTCCATTCTTTCATGTAACAAGCTGAATTCATCTTCTCTCTTTACAAGACTCAGACGAACATACCCGTCTTTGGATCCAAATAAACTGCCCCGTCGCCCAGTGACGTTTGCTTCCGATTTCAGAATTTCGTAGCAATCTTTATCTTCTTCTCTTTCGCACTTCAGCCAAGCAAATGCTGCAAATATAAACATGGCATTTTAGAGATGATATTTGCTTATTGTTAAGGATGTTGTCTGATTCAGTCTAATTATAGTATAAATCAATTAATAATTACCTGGAGAAGGTCCCTTGATTTTGTTGGAAAAAGAACAGTGTTTATGATCAATTTGCTGGAGAGAAAACCTTGTTGAGATTGAGAGTGTTTGACTCAATTTGATCCATCTGTCCCTCATTGTTCGGTACCCGAAATCGAACATGTGTGTTCCTTCTCCTTCAAGAACTACTTTCAATAGCTTCAAAACTCGCAATTGAGTTTCTCTTGGAACTCCATATGTACTTAAACTCATATATGTCAACATTCTTTCATATACATCTTTATCTTTTATTACTGCCCACCCAAACCTACTTCCCGCATGACCCGTAAGCTTCGAGAGTGAAAAAATCATGAGATCTTCATCAGCTGGAGCTGTAATTGGTGTAAAATGAGGCCAATAATAAGCAAAATCATGAATTGTTTTTACGGATTCTCCTTCGAGAATTGCCTTCTTTAACTGGCCATCCGGGTTATTTGGCGAAGTTACGATCTCAATATAATTTTCGGAGGAATTCATGTCGTCCTTCACAGAGAAAGTATGTCCACTAAACTTGTAATCTTCAGAATTGAAGAACTCAGTTTGGTCCTTGTAAACCTGCTCATCCCAAAAAATATGAAGCATTATTAGATCACAACTATAGTTAACTTATCTCATTTTAAGATTCTAAAAGATACTCAACAATATGCTTCTTCTATTTTTCTTAAAACAAAGAGTTGTTGAAGTTGCAATTAATTAGTCCACTACATTGCATATCCAAGATTCAATACTTAAAATATAACACATGGTTACATATTCATTACTTTTTTCACACATGATACTTTTTCTAATATTGTTTGACAAGAAAATAACAAAAAAAAATAAAGAGATACTTTTATTCGAAATACTATTATTTTTCCAGCCTTATTGGATGGTCTAATAGCAGCTCGCTAGAGCATAAAAATGTAGATGAAAGAAAACTCGTTTTTGAAAGGAAGTCTTCAAATTGCATGATCCGGTAAACGTGTTACGCTTAAAATTCACTATTTTTTACATGAAATGAACTCGTCTTTTCGATGAGGGAAACTTATGTTTAATATTGCAATGTTTTGTACATCAAAACTAATTAGTGTGTTGTCAATCAATAACCACATAGCTAAACTCTGTATACATATACGTAGGAATTAGTGAGGAATTTCGAAAGAGACTTACTGGGTAATAGGGAACTGTGGCTACAACCCTAGAAGGTGAAGAAGAAGATGGATGTGACGAAAGGGCACAAACTGCAGCATTCAACAGTTGAGTGCCTCCTCCTCCAAATATTATATACCTCCCTTCTGTTTTTGCATTTCCAACCACACCATGTAATCTTTGGATCTGCAGTTTTAATTGTTCCGAAATCAATGAGCCATCATTGAATTCGTAGCTCATACGATGCCATCCTGGAATCATCTGTACACTACTCGCTTCATTCTTCAACCAAAAGGGCTCTAGAAACATGGGATCTCCACTGCAGTTGTATAATATTATAGTTAGAAAACTTGCAAAAACAATTTTTGGTATAAGTTAGCGCTAGGATCAGAAACAAAAAATCGGAGTGAAAGCACGCAAATTGAGTAAGAAATGACAATATGTTTTCGAGATTATAAACATCTGTCGGTGCATCTGGAGAAAAGGAAATTACGACGGATATTTTATGCTTAATGTTGTGCAGTAGGTAATATATTTTTATTCACGGGGTCGATGGACCCTTCCATGACCTATATAGTTATGTCCTATTTGTAACCAAAAACAAATTGTATGCATTAAAAGAATTCTTTTGATTGCCACATGAATTAGTGATCATTAGCAATGAGTGATATAATTGTACCTATCTGCATCAACTTGACAATATGGAATAGGGTCCGAGCAATCAAGACCTCTAAAGCAAGCATTGCATTCACAGACAGGTTTTCCATCACTGCCTAATACACCATCCAAGAATGCTCTTCCATGCCCCGAACATGTAATCGAGCGTATAGCTTCTGCTTCTTCTGCAGCATCACTTATTCTATTGAAACTTTGTTTCCAATATCCACGCCAAATTAGATTGATCATCAATAAGACATTCATAATAACTGAACAACTGAATACAAGTTTAGTCATAGAGCTACTCTCTATCTTGGCCATCTAGTCTAACTGCTTTCTTGATCCACTTATAGTTGGAGGTTGATAACTATAAATTCAACAAACCACATATATATATAGAGCTGAATTCTTCTTTCTTTGGGGTTGGATGGTCAAATAACATATGTTATTAAAGGAAAGAGATAAGAAAAAGGCATGATAAATCATTGATGATATAACTAATTATAAAAACCTTGTATTTATGCATAAGGGTCTCGTGTAAATTGAAATATAAATACGTTTTTGTTATAATTATTATTTTAAATGAGTGTTTTATTTTGGAGTAAGCTAACCATATTCAACAAATTAATATTTTTTTCATAAAATATACTGTAGTTAGGATCATATAGTATATAAAATGACATGGAGGCATGTGAAAAACTTTTAATGCATGATTAATTAAGCATATTTTTCGTGTTTTAAAACTATTAATGTCAGTTTCGTTCTTTTATTATAACACTTAGCTAGGCTGCTCCCCCTGCAATGAGAACCGATAGTTCCTTTATTATAAAATATAAACATTTACACCTAGTTGCATTTGATTAGAGAAAAGTTTTATTGTATGCTATGCATATCACGTCATTCCATATGCGAACTTTACAATTCGATGATGTGTCATATATATTAGTATCTAGAGTTCATGATTTAGTGTCTAGGATTTACTTTTTATAGTCTAGGATTTTTATTTTAAGGTCTAGAATTTTATATAAATTATTAACTAAAAAATTAATTATTCCCTCCGTCCCAAAACTATGTGCAACATAACTAATTTTCTTGTCTCATAAAATGTGCACATAACTACCAACTAACCATCACTTTACTAATATACCCCTATTTATTATGATTTAAGTTACTAAATATGAAATGCATTAAATATTTTTTCATTAAAACATTACACTAATTGAGGGCATATAAGTAAAACAACAATAGTATTTAATATTTTCTTATTTAGTGTACAAACTCATTTGTGCACATAGTTGTAGGACGGAGGGAGTACTAACTAATTACACAGTGCTAAATTGTTATTGGATGAAATGACACTTGTCAAAAAAAATATAGGCTTGGCATACCACGTCATCCGTATGCCTGACATACAATAAAATTTCTCTTGATTAGAATATCAGGATTGAGATCAAGTGAGACACATTAAGTTTGGTATGACAACTTTTATAGTATGACAATGGTGACAATTTTGTAATTAAATGGAGAAAGATGACATAATTGTAAAGAAAATTAAAGGGCCCATGCGCACAAGGAGATGGTGGGGGACTGATGATGTCACCGATGATGTCATCACATGAGAGAGAATAGTCTTTTAATTCGTTTCTCTAAAATACATTTTCTCGATGTTCCCGAACTCAATTTTTGAAAAAATTTATACCATTGGACTCTCGTATTAATTAGGCGGTCATTTTGAGTTTCATTGTTGTCAGAAAAAAAAAACGATTTTTCTTTGATATTTATCTATTTAACCACTTTAATAATTTATTGGGACTAAACTGTATTGAATTTGGCTTTATTCCAAGAATTAAAGTTTCTTAGAATTACGATATACATCTCCTAGAATTTTTTCTCGGTAATTTTTGATTTTTTTAATTTTTATCCATTTAACCAGTTTCATAATTTTAATGGGACTAAACTGTGCAAAATTTGGCTTTAAGCCGAGAATTAAAGTTTCTTAGAATTACGATTTACATCTCTTGGAAGTTTTTCAGAATTTTCTGGGCAATTTTTTGAATAGAGTATTATTTTGGAATATCTTAGTATTCTTGCTCGAATATCAGAGTCTTCTTGTTGAAATATCGGAGTATTATTTTGGAATATCATAGTATTCTCGTTGGAATATAACAGTATTCTTCGGGAATATGAGAGTATTATTGTTGGAATATCAGAGTAATATTTTGGAATATCAGAGTATTATTTTGGAATATCAGAATATTCTTGTTGGAATATGATGTGTGTGGAATCCACCTAAAATAAATCCTGACTTTCTCTGCAACAAAATAAACTGAAAATAGGGTAAGCAGGGTCGAGCCCAAGAGATTAGTATTGATTTAATTTAATTGATAAACAAGTATAAAAACAAAAATAAAGGAAGGGGGAGATTTGAATGGGAGATTATCTAATTAACTAAACTAAAACAGAATTATGTAAACAATATTAAAAAACATTCGGTATAGGGAAATTGCTGGCAAGCGTTCATTCATCTCAATCATTGACCATAAAATTACCAGTTAAATATCTTACCGGATCGGTTTGGCATATTCTTCCTTACTGTTAGATCAGTCAAGCACAGCAAATAACTAACATCTAATCAATAAATAATCCAGTCTCAGCGGTCAAGATTGAACCTATTGACAGCTTTAATGAATAAGAAAAATCCGACGTTAGTGAATTGACACTCAGCGTTGACAATTCAATAACTAAATGATTCATTCATTTAACACCCAATTCTAATTACGTTTACGTTAATGTCACATGAAAGATATACCCAGGATGTCAACTCTGAACTACAACCTTCAAACATAAAACTAACTCGAATTGTATTAGTTAATCGCTACTGTGATTAGTTCATTTAGGTGAAACTCTAACCTTACCAAATCAAACCTTACCAAATCAGCTATATGATCAATCAATTCTTAAGACAACCGGTCGGACTATCCTAAGAACAATAAATCAAAAGAAATAAATCTCTAAATCACCATGAATGAATAAACGGTAAAGTAAATAACAAACAATTATAACAAGAGCCTCATGAGAATGAACGAAAACCTCTTTTGATTAAATCCCTAAACCGAACATAAAAGTCAGCCAAACATGGCTGGAAAACTAAACCTAAAACTACATAAAAGAATGATAGAAAAATGTAAATAAAACTTAATGAAAAACAATCATAAAAACTAACTTCAACGATTCCTATATATAAGGGACTAATTCTTCTTCAACAAGGCTAACAATTCCTTCCTCATTAGGTCTCTAATTTCGTGCTTAGTTGTAGCATCAAGACTCCTAAATCGTCCGAATCAGAGTAGGAAAGAAGTCCTTCTTCAAATAGGAAACTGCAGACCCGAAACTGCCTTAGTCTAATTAGACTATAATTTTTTATGCAATTATTTTTTTTTAATTTTCTAAAAGTTAATCCACCACAATCCTCCATTTTCAAATCAATGGTTTAAACAAATCACTGAATTTTAGTTAATAATAAATGATGCACCTAACTCCAAATTTAAAAGTTATGATTCATATTTAATTATTTATGATTAGAAATTTCATTTTAAATTAAATTAATTTTGCCTATATTTTTAATTTAAAAATAATGTTATTGAACTGAAATTCCTGAACAAGACTTAAATTGCTGAAAAAAAACCGAAATTACTGAAATTGCTGAACTTAACTGGAATTGTTGAATAGAACTGAAATTGTTGAACTGAACTGAAATTGCTGAATTAAGCTGAAAACAAAAAGAACAGCGCCTAATTCTTCATAAATTTGATCATTAAAAGGAAAAGAATTTGAAATTGCAAGAGCCTAAGGTAGTCTCACATTAGATATTAAAGTAACCCTTTAAGTATATTGTTATTCTATACCTAACTCTCATGTCTTTTATAAGGTTAAATTACACCACAGGTTCCTAAACTATACCCATTTTCCCAAATTGGTACCTAAAAAACTATTTTGCACATCTAAGTACTCAAACTATCGACGACCTCCCAAATTAGTACCTAGTGACCTCCTATAGCAGGTTTACCTCAACTCAATGTTGGTGAACGAAAGTCAACGCCGATTCACCCATGTTTGACATGGTCAGACCAAAATTAAAAAAAAATCAAAAATAAAAATGTCCATATTACTCCCTCTTTATTCATCCTCCTTTTCTCTCTCTTCCTCCTCTCTCTCCTTCATCTTTTTCCTCCCTTCTCTTTCCTCATTTCTCCTACTCTTCCACCATAATTCATTTCTTTTTCTTCTCCTTCATTCTTCTTTTTCTAAATATAATCCAGCAAGGGGGACTACCGGAATGTTGGCCAAGCCTGAATCCTGGTCGTTTCCAGCTCTGGCCGGGATCTGGCATTCCAGATCCGACCACGGCCAGTCGATTCAGCCGTGCCTAAATATGGAAATTCCAGATTCCGGCCACGAGTGGAACCAACCAGAATTTGGAACTCCAGATTTCGACCGGTTCCAGTCGTGGCCGGAATCTAAAACCAGATTTCGGACACTTAGTTTTTATTTTAGAAAATAAAGAAGAAGGAAGAGAACGATGAGGAGAAGGAGGAAGGAAAAAGAAAGAATTATGGTGAAGATGGAGAAAACAATAGGAGAGAGAAGGAAGAAGATGATTTTGAAAGGAGGAAGGAAAAAAAATGAAGCAAAAAGAAAAGAATTATGGAGAAGATGGAGAAAATAATAGGAGAGAGAAGGAGGGTGGAGGAAGAAGATGATTTGAGGGTAAAATGGACATTTCCATTTTTGGGTTTTTTTTTTTAATTTTGGTTTGACCAGGTCAAAGTTGGGGGAACCAGCATTGACTTGAGGTAAACCTGCTATATGAGGTCATTAGGTAACAATTTGGGAGGTCATCGATAGTTTGGGTACTTAGATGTGCAAAATAGTTTTTTAGGTACTAGTTTAGAAACATGGATATAGTTTAAGAACCTTTGTCGTAATTTACCGTCCTTTAAAGTGAAAGTTACATCCAGATTCCAAAAATAACATAACATTAACATATAAAAGGTGAGATGAACTTACAACCATCAGTTAACCCCAATTAAATTTGTAAAAAGACTACTCACTCATTGTGAGTGAACAACCCACTAGTTTAAAGCGTTTAGTTAGATATGGTGTCTAGCCCATAATAGTTACACTAATTCATAATTGAGGGAATTACGTGATACATCAGCTTTGAGTATTTTTTTTATAAGTAACTGTCCCCTATTTTAATGTTTTAACAATACTAGAACTCTTCTATTTATCTTATCAAAAACTTCAAATTTTATCCAACTTTTGTCAAATTACAGTTACTTAATTATTTAATTTATATAATTATTAAAAAGATTATTTTAATTAAAAAAACAAGATATCTAATTTCACGTTACCACTACTCTCATTCCTTTTACAGTTTCTTCTTGTCTCCATTTTCATAATTCGGATTATAATTCTGAAAATAGATGCTCTTACTTTGTTATTTCGCTGATTTTCATAAACTTATTCTTCCATCTTAGAAACTCTGACTTTCACAATGGTCAAATCAGTGAAACCTGATATTCACAATTCTTCGATTTCAAAAAAAATTGGAAGAATGAAACAGAAGAGAATATCTGGTGTGTTTTTGAAGATAAGGGATACAAATGTTTTGCAAAGCTCAATGACTTCAAATAGTAATGAAAAGGAAAGTAACTGGTCTCCCAAAAAGTGGAAGCTAAAGGAACGTGAGTTATGGCGTCCAAGGAAAAAAAATGTCTTAAAGGTTAGTTTTTCGTTATTGTTATGACTTGTATAGTTTCATTAAGGTTATATATGTAACATATTTTTTTCTTATACAGGAATGAGATAATCTAATAAAGCCAGAACATTTCTATCCATGTTGTGTGTCATCTACCATTAAAGTCAATGTTATTTGTGACATTAAGAATGTGTTAACTCCGACTCAATTAAGCATGTTTGGTCAAACTAGTTTTGGTCATTTTCTAGAATTGGATACTTTAGCTATGCAACCACAGATAATGCATGCTCTATTCCTACGGGAGGTCTATCAATATAATGAACGTCAAATGTGGTTTAATGTTTGTGGTGTCCGGTTAAAATTTGGAATTAAAGAGTTTGCCTTAGAAACTGGGTTGCGGTGTGTAGAACAAGTTGATAATTTTCATGCATTCACTGAATCCCTTAAGCTTAAACATAAGTATTTTGGTGGTTTAGAAAAGGTGTCAAAGCTTTCAGTGCACGAGTGTTTTAAAAATAAGCGTTGGGATTGTGATGAAGATGCAGTGAAGATTACTTTCGTATATTTTTTCCATCATTTTTTGTTATCAAATCTTCCAAACAAAAGTATACCTGATAAGCATTTTCATATACTTGATAGTGAGAATTCAATATTTATCCATGGGGTAAGGAATCATTTGATTACACTTTTAACTCGATTAAGGAGAAATACACTGGGAGGTCTCATAAGGGTGTGGTTATGTTCGTCCAAGTTTTCCTACTAAGTGTAGTATTTTAGGATGTCCTATAACATTTTAGGTGTAGTTCTATGAATGTTGTGGTGCCATTGACGGTAAGTTTGCTAAACGAATTGCCAATAAAATTCCACGGATATTGAATTGGCGTTCGTATGGAATGCCTCGCATGAAGAACTTGCATAGCGACATATTTAATCTTCCTTCTCATTTAGTAAGTTGTTTTAACTTTTGTATATTTTATAATCTGATTTATTCTTTTTCCTATTAATGTTTTTTTTCTTTTGTGATTTTAGTTGAAACTTAAGTGCTTAACACCTAACAATGTGGAAAGGGAACAACTTGCTCTAGATGGTTTTTTCAATAAGGGGAATGCAACTGCTATTGGATTAGGAAATGCTCTTCCTGACAATATTGATAATTCTGAGTCAGTCAAGATGGCTACTAATGAGCATACTTGGTTCAACTCAAGTAGTGAAAAGTATTTCTCGCAATCAAATGATGATGAAACTACTGATGGGTTCAAGTTGTTGAATGAACGAATGACAGAAATGGAAAGAGAAATGAAAGGTTTGAGAATCCATTTAGCTTCTGTGCAAGCATACTTTCATCAATATATGGCAGAAATTAGGGATGAACTGCGAGATTTGCGAAAAGCTTCTATTCTGACAGTCAATAACAAGGTATAACGAAAGCTTTTGTTAATCAAATAATTATATAATATTCCAATTATGTTTTATTGGACTACGAATTTCAGGTTCGACAACTTTAATATATGATAAGTAAGAGATGAGAAATTGTTTGTTATTAAAAAAAATTAATTTATCTTTTCTTAAATGTTTAAAAACGATTCTGTGATATTAACAGAGAAATAGTTTTTTCAATCAAAAAATTAGTCATTGATGCTCTAAATATGAGGTAATATTTTACAAAAGTATATAGTTGCATTTATAGGACAAAAGTTGTGTTAATTCATGGATATTGACTTTTCATTTCTATCAATCTTAATAATATATACAATGAGATATATTAGATTGTCTGTATGATTTGTGCTCAGGCGCAAAACTTAATGGATGAGTCAACAAGGGAAGATACTCCAAAATTTGACAAGCAAGATGTTGGAACAGAGAAGACATGGGTATTAGAAAAAATCCTTCAAAGAATGTACAATGGGATATGTTGGAAGGACATGTGATTACAATGAGGTAATACAATTGAAAATTTGATATCATTATAAACACAAAATAGTTACCATGTGTTTTTGAATTTATTTATTTTTACGAAATTTCCTTTTAGGTTAATTTAACCAATAATATGTTATTGGAATACATGTTTATTCAGGAGACTCTGCATCATTTCTTAGATGATCTGAGTCCTAGTCAGTTAGATGCACTTGAAGGTTCGGCGAAAATAGCCATAGGTCTTACAAAGAAATCAGTAAGTAATACCAAATTATATGTATGTATTTTTGATAGATTCTAATATTTATAATGTAGCCTAATTGATTTCTACTTTACAGATTGCTGTTGATATGAGTGAGAAATCAATTAAAAAATCTTTATTTGATTCTCCTTCGTTTGACCTCGGACTCACTCCTTGTGTTGGAAATTCTGAGGCTGAACCAATACGGGTCATTCATTCACCAGTTCACCCCGATCTTGGATGTGATATACCTTATGCAAATATGAAGAGAAAATCTAAAGAAGTGAAGGGAATGTCTCCACTTGTTCTTATAGATGATTTTGATAAAGAAGATACTCAAATTGTTGCTTTTGATACGTGGTTGATGATCGGGGTTAACAAATGGGGAAAGTATGTCATTTAATGTGATTATTTTCACTCTCCATTTAAGATAGTAGATATTCTTACAAGATTTTTTATTTTTTTTGCAGGGGAAAGATTTACGTTAAAGATCATGGTATGATAGGAACTTTTCTAGATTTTTCTGTTGAACTAATCCGCGAAAAGCTTTGGTTGTATGATTTACGAACCATGG
Organism: Euphorbia peplus; assembly: GCA_028411795.1. NCBI lineage: Eukaryota > Viridiplantae > Streptophyta > Magnoliopsida > Malpighiales > Euphorbiaceae > Euphorbia > Euphorbia peplus. Next base: position 20,964,481 of record CP110844.1, read on the forward strand.
GACGTAGTATCTCAGATTCGGTAAGTAGTCTCATTACTCATTCATTAAGAGTTTAATTAATAATGCATTGATGGTATTTTTAGGTTGTTTAAATTACACTCTAATGTATGATTTTCTGTTAAAACCTGTTACTTTTAGAAGATATAAAGAATTACATATAGCCTAAATGAATTAATATGTTGCATTTTGTATATTCTATGTTAGTTGAAGTAAATAATTGACAGTGTCTTTTTATAAGAATATTTATAATTTGTTTCATTTTAAACAGCATGTCAACGTCATGTTCTTTTATTTAAGGAAGAAAGTTAAGCATGGAAATTGTTGTTCGTTGAAGTGCACATCAACTAACAATTTGTTCGATGAGCAATTGCAGTCTTTATATTCTCAATTCACGTCTAGTGGACGTGATGAATTTATACTGAAAAAAGACCGCGATATACTTCCAGTTATTCTTGGTCATTTCATGGATTGTGCTACATCATGGCTAAATGTTGATCATGTGCTCTTTCCAATTTATTTGAGTAAAAAAAGAAATCATTGGGTGTTAGCTAGGCTTTCATTTCACGATAGGAGGATTTTTTTATACAACTCATCCGGAACTCCAGTAATATCTCGAGAGGCAAGATCAATCCTTTCAGCATATAGTGAATTGCTGCCATTCGTACACTCTTCCGGATTTTATGGAATTCGGACAGATATAGATTTCAATTCTGACGCATACATTGGCACAACTAAAGGAGAACCTTATATTGTGGAGGATATTCATAACCTTCCATTGCACGATAACAAGTACGTACACACTATTACATTATTGTAATTTTTAAATTTCATTGTGTCTTGATCGCAGTAAACATACTAGCAAAGTTTACTAATTATGACTTTCGTTCATGTTAAATTTACACAGAGATAGCGGAATTCTAATGTTCGCATATGCGGAGCATTTCATTGAAAATAAGCAGATTCCTAGCCACATTTCGGTTGATTTTCATCGCTTAAGGTACTCATTTTTGTTGTATCAACATGGAATGAAGAAGGCCAAAGAGTGCATAAACAGTGATATTGAAGTTGGTTCATCAAATTGATCAAATTCTATATTGGATCATTATGATAATGGTGAAACAGTAGTGTATATATGTGTTTATTTATGTTTTTAATTCCAGACTTTGGTCTATGTTGTGAACTATCATGTATTTATAGTTTGAGTTTCAAGTTGATGAATACACTGAACATCAAGTATCTGTATTTTATCTTTTTTGTATTTTCCTTTAATGATTTTATCCAAAGTTAATATTTTCTATTCCTCTTCTTTCATATACAAATAACACCAAGAATCCTCTTCTTTTGTTTAATGAGTAACTTATTTCAATTTTGTTCAGTTTAATTTAATTTAATTCAATTTTTTTTAGTTCAGTTCAGTTCAATAATAGAACCTAACCCGTAATTTAATTTTTATTGCAACTTAACTTGTGTCATGATGTAATTTAATGCAGCTTGTAACATAAACTTAAGCTCCTACTATCCTACATTAGCCAATCTTTCATTACTAAATTCTATATTTCTACCAAAATAAGTCTAATTCTTCCTTTATAATTATCATAATAATTTGAACATAGATTAATAATTTAGTGAAAATCACTCGAGTAAAATGATGTTGAGAAAATAGTGGATTTTAATTAAAAAATGAACAATACTAGTTAGAGAGAAGATTGGAGGGTGATGTCATACTCAAAAGAAAAAAAAACTAGTTCTAAGGTCTTGTTCTTTTTGACATATATTTACCTCATTTCAAGAATTTCATTCTAGTTTAGCAATATCAATTCTTTTCAATAATTTAGTTCTGTTCAGTAATTTCAATTTTGTTGCAATAATTAAATCAAAATCAAACTGAACTATATATTAGATAAACACAATATTAATTACAAAAATAAATAAATTCAAAGAACAATTAACTATCCAAAGTATCATAATAAAAAAGAAAAGAAAATTCAGATGTTATCTCCACTATTAACACCTAGCACACCTATTTTGCCACACCTATTATGTCCTTTTTTGCCACACCTAGCACACCTATTTTGAGCTTTAGTTTCCCATGTTGATCTGAACCTTCTTTTCTTTGTACGTCCGGCTTTATTTCTAGTTTTTGGTGGTCGCACAACAAGGTCCTTTACATAGGTTGGTATATCCCACATATCTTGCTTTGGTATTGGCAAAATGCTGAATTTGTAAGTTGCTAGCATAGCTTCTTTGGTGTAATAATGCAAACAGAAATTATAAGCATCTATATGTTTATGACACGTCACCGCTAAAGCATGAGGACATGGAATTTCCTCAATTTGAAACTGATTGCATGTGCATTGTCTCGCTGCCATATCAACAACAAAATCATCTTTGCCAATACTGACTTTGAATACCTCATGATTTGCGTCTTTCACCTATATATATAATATATAAATATATGTACATATATTCAAGTTTTAAAAACAAATTACTTATATAAGTCCTAAAATAATTCTGCAATCTTTAAGCATAAAAGGAGAGGGCAAAATTATGAAATCCAATTGCATTCTTAGAATAGACAAATATTCAAAGATTGTACAGAACACAACATGTTGGACAAATTCACTTACCAACTCAACATCATAATATGGAGATTCCAACTTACATTATAAAGCACATCAAACTATGAAGTAATATAAACAGACAATTTATTTGTATACTTAATTTATCAAGTCAAAAAGTATGCAGTTGTCAACTAAATTTGTGCTTCTTTTCTCTTTCACATAGTCATAATACATACATACATACATATATATATATATATATATATACATACAGGGAGAGGCTCTTGTGAGAACCCCTATGCTTATGCGAGAACTGTTCTTAAGGTGAGAACCCCCCTAAACTACGTAGTTTCATTAAAGACTAAAGGGCATTTATCCCTTTTATTTTAATTAAAAATCCAGGAGAGAGAAAAGATGATAGTGATGAGTCATCATTTGTTTATTCTTTATTAAAAAATGTTTTCCCGCTTATTCTGAACTCCGATTTCGAATATTTTTATATGGATGAACTCGTATTGACAAGACGCTCATTTTAAGATCCATGAAGCCCGGGTAAAAACGACGTTTTTAATTTTAGAACATACAGCTTTAATTTTAGAACATGCGGTCTGGTTTCGTCTTTTTTAATTCCGTTGTTTTAAATAATGTTATAAACCATCTAAACCTTGTATATTGTATTCTAAGAGTTCAACATAATGTTCTAAATGATATTAGTTGATATCTGTAACATTTTTGCATTGTTATTTTATGATATATCGAATTTGCGACTCATAATTTAGAGCTAATGTACATGTTTACTAAATAACGTTACATGTGTTCGAAATTTTATAGCTCGTGTTCTATATAATCTAACATGTGTTCGAAAAGTAATAGTCTCTGTTTTCAAAAGTGAAGTACAATGCTCTTGAAATAGTTAAGCGCAATGTTCTAAACGATGTTTGTTATGTTCTAAAATGTCGTATATCTAAAAACTAAGTCATACAATCTAAAACGTAAGTCATATGTTCTACAATTAATTTCCTGTATTTTTAAAAAATAGTATTATCTAAAGCTAATGAACATGTTTTTGATAATAATAACAATAATAATGAAAATTTAATAAAGAATATGAGTCGCAAATTCGATATATTATAAAATAAGAATGCAAATATGTTGCTCATATCAACCAATATTTTTTAAAACATTATGTTAAACTTTTAGAATACAGAATATAAGGTTTAGAAGGTTTATAGCATTATAAAACAATGTATTATAAAAAAAGATGAAACCAGACCGCATGTTCCAAAATTGAAACTGTATGTTCTAAATCTAAAAACGTCGTTTTTACCTGGGCATCATGGATCTTAAAATGAACGCCTTGTAAATACGAGTCCATCCATATAAAAATATTCGAAATCGAAGTTCAGAATAGCCGGAAAAACATTTTTTAAGAAAATGGCAACAAACATTGTAGCTTGGTGGCAGAAAGTAATGAAGGTTTATATAGGAGTGCGTTGCACTTATATCAATTAAAGTTGTTGGCCTAGCGGTAAGCATCAATGCTTGGGAGTGGAGAGGTATGGGTTCGAACCCTGCTGCCCTCATTTCGTTTTTTTTAATTAAACACACTAACTAACTATCAAAACTACGTAGTTTTGATGGGTTCTCACCATAAGATTGGTTCTCGCATAGGGAGGGGTTCTCACTTGATCCCTCCCCTATACATACATACATACATATATATATATACATACATACATACATACATATATATATATATATATAGCTCCATAACCAAGCAACTTGATAAATAATGTTCCATGAAAGTTAACTATTAAAATGCAAGGAGTTGTTTGAAAGACAAGCATAAGTTACAGAACAGACTATAAAACAAAACTGTATATGGGAAAACAAACAGTTAAGCTAACCCAAAGTCATGCCAAAGACTCAAAGCCAAAAGACTTACTATGTTTATTCTCGAAGGAAAAAGAACACAAATATGATTATGATTATGATTATGTTACAAAAAAAATACAAACAATACCATGCAAATAATGTAAATTATTTATGTACCTGAAATTTTTCTGCTTCACAGTAATTTCGCTTTAAAGTATCTTCATGCCTCCTTGTTAATTTTGTAAATGTAGATTCTGCTTTGATTCTATTCTTGACAAACCAATCTTGTGCTAAATCCCTTAATTGCTCCAATAAGGTTGTGATGGGCAGTTCACGTGTTGCTTTGTTTACAGCATTCATGGATTTCGCAATATTTGATGTCAAAGTATAACTCCTGTTTGCAAACTGATAACACCTAGCCCATCTTTTAAAACCAACATTTGACAAATATACTCTTATCTCTTTGTCAATCATATCCAATTGAGACATGTTGGTTTCAAAATCAACAATTGTATAAGACTTAGCAGCACGCTCGAAATAAAGTCCAATTTTCTTCGGTTCCTTACGAAATTTGGACTTTAAGTTATGTTTCAAATGATAGGTACAAGCGTAATGATCTGTTCCTGGATAAATTTTTCCCAACCCTTTTGCAATACTCTCATGTCGATCTGACACAAAAGACATTCCAGACCTCGTGCCAAAAGTTTCTCTAAATCTACTCAAGAACCATTTCCAAGATGAATCATTTTCTGAATCCACTATGCAATATGCTAATGGGAAAATAGCACCTAAAAATTATTAAATTAGTAAGGTCTGTTAGCTGAATTTTAATCACAATAATCATCATAAATTGCCACAAATACGTTTCCAAATATATGAATCTGATGTAAAAACAAAATCATATTTATCCTTAATTTTAAAAACCATGACAGTACCATACAAAATAATAAATGTTTTACCTATATATTAAAATATAAACCTATAATGCTTACAAACTTTGTAATTCCAATATGCGGAGAATAATTAATTAATATAATTACATAATTGCAGCCCCATAATTCCAGCAAAATGGAGGGAAACAACGCAAATAAATTCCAGAAAAAAGTGAAATAAGGGATAGTTAGAAAAGTACTAATACCTGAGGCATCTTGAGTACAAGCTATGATCATTGTTCCACCATAAGCTGCTTTTAGGAAAGTTCCATGTTACGGCTGCTGCAGCCGGGACAAGTCAGCGTGTTAAACGGGCTCCGGCTTGGCACAAGGACTTTATTATGGGTTTTTAATTATTTAAGTTCTTGTTTAGTGTTTACTCCTTTGTTATTTAGGATTTCCTTTTGTGTTTAGGATTCTATTTCTTGTTGGTTAAGAACTTGGTATTATAAATACCAGTAGACTTGTTAAGTTAAGAACATGAATAATACTCTAGTTTTCTCTTCTCTAATCTTCTAATTCTTTGGAGCCGGCACTCGCTCGAATAGTGTGGGGTTGATCGCCCGTTTAGATCGTATCAAATTGGTGCTTTCATTGAGAGATTTTTTTTTTCTATGGCAGAAACAGAAGAACTACGGATACTAATGTAACAGCAACTCGATGCCCTAACTCAGAAAATTGATGGTTTGGCCAAGGAATTTCATGCCACTAAGACAACGGGCGGCACAGGCCCTAGCATCAATAATTCTGGCTCGCCTGGACCAGGAGATCAAGGAATCATTCCAAGATCCATGCGATTAGAAGTTCCTCGCTTCAACGGTACGGATCCTGAAATCTGGATTTTTGGAATGGAGGAGTACTTTGGGTTACACGGAACACCTGCTGACCAACGGCTTCGCATAGTTGGGTTTAACTTGGATGGCGACGCAGCATAATGGTTTCGTTGGATGCGACGTAATAATTTGATTACAACCTGGGACAATTTCTTGGAGAATGTAAGAAACAGGTTTGGACCTTCCAAGTTCGAGGATCCTCAGGGGGCGCTTTCTAAATTGATCCAACGAGGTACGATAGTTGAGTATCAATCAGAATTTGAGAGGATGATGAACCGTGTGACGGGATTGTCCGAATCTTTATTAATGTCTTTTTATATCTCGGGATTGAAACCATCCTTACAACGAGAATTGCTTATTGGAAAACCTGAAACATTGGGTGAGGCATTTGCCTTGGCTCGAATTTATGAAGCTCGTATAGAAGATAGTTGGTCCGGAGGGCGTGCCATTAATAAGGGCCGATTCCAATCTTCCGTCACTAAGATCCCGACTCCAATTACAGGAGGACCTCACACAATTCCCAAGATCAATGCATCTGCTCCACCCTTACTTCCAACACCAACTTCCACTCCAAAACCCGCACCTGTGCTTCCCATCAAATGGATTTCGCCGGCAGAGAGGCAAGAACGAATGAGCAAAGGCTTATGTTTCAATTGTGATCAAAAATTTGTACGAGGACATAAATGTTCCGGACGGTTCTTACTAATGATGAAATCGGAAGAAGATACTGATGAAAACACTGAGTTGGATGAAGAGCAGGATATTGTGGATGGGGACGAGCTAATTGAAAGTGGTGACATATCTATTCTGAATTCCTTAGTAAGTCACGGAAGTCCGCGATCTCTACAACTAATGGGAAAAATTGGCCATACAGAAGTCCATATTTTGATAGATGGTGGAAGTACCCATAACTTTGTGCAACCAGCAGTAGTGGAAAAATTGCAGCTTCCAACTAAAACAATGCGTGCATTTAAGGTCTATATCGGGAACGGAGACTCTTTGCTTTGTGAACATAGTTGCCCCAATGTAGAAATTACTATGCAAGGTTTGAAATTCGTAATGGAGCTTTTTGTCTTACCAATCAAAGGCACGGATATTGTTTTGGGTGTTCAGTGGTTACAAAAATTGGGCAGGGTCACACATGATTACACCCAGCAATCAATGGAATTCGAGATAAATGGGAAGAGGCAAATTTTAAAAGGCGATACCTCAGTTAAAAAGAAGAAAATCAGTTTCAATCAACTTCAAGCACTCATGAAAGACGATAATATATATGGGATTTATGAAGTACATTCAGCTAAAGAGGAAGATAAGACAGAAGGAGAAGCGAAGGAGGAAACCAAACCAATAATTCATCCTGTGATTAGTAAGCTGTTGGAAGAGCACCAAATTTTGTTTCAAAAGCCTACTATATTGCCACCACATCGTATCATAGATCACAAGATTCACCTATTGCCAAACACCAAACCTGTCAACGTCCGACCATACCGATACCCCCATTATCAGAAGGCTGAGATGGAGAAATTGGTGGCTGAAATGTTAGGCCATGGCATTATACGGTACAGTCAGAGTCCATTTTCCTCCCCGGTGTTGCTGGTAAAGAAGAAGGACGGTACATACCGCTTTTGTGTCGATTACCGAGCGCTAAATGCAGTAACAATTAAAGATAAATTTCCGATTCCCACAGCGGACGAAATGTTTGACGAATTGGGCGGTGCCATGGTATTTAGTAAGTTAGATCTATTGGCTGGGTTTCATCAGATTCGAGTGCATGAGAGGGACATTTATAAAACAGCTTTTCGGACTCACCAAGGCCATTACGAGTTCTTGGTCATGCCCTTTGGGCTTACAAACGCTCCATCAACCTTTCAGGCAACAATGAATCGTCTTTTTGCACCTTATTTACGCAAATTCGTTATTGTTTTTTTTGATGACATATTGATTTATAGTAATTCATTGACGGATCATGTTGAGCATTTGCGGATTGTTTTTCAATGTTTACAAGATAATCACTTTTGTCTCAAGATGTCTAAATGTGACTTTGGAGCTAATTCTTTAGAGTATCTTGGGCACATTATTTCTGGTGATGGAGTAGCGGTGGACCCAAGAAAAATTGAAGCTGAAATTGCTTGGCCAAGTCCGATAAATCAGAGGCAGGTTCGAGGATTCCTAGGTTTAGCTGGGTATTATCGGCGTTTTATCAAAGGGTATGCTACGCTAGCAGCCCCCTTGACAGATTTGCTGCAAAAGGATGGGTTCAAATGGGGTCAGAATGAGGAAGAAGCGTTTGTCAAACTTAAAACCCATTTGTCTAGCGCTCCTTTATTACGACTTCCAAATTTTGAGGAGACTTTTATAGTTGAAACGGATGCTTCCGCAATTGGGATTGGCGCCGTATTGCTTCAAGCAGGTCAACCTCTTAGCTATTTTAGCAAAAAGCTTGGACCTCGAATGCGGGTTGCTTCAACGTACCAGCGAGAATTATATGCTATTGTCGAGGCAATTTATAAGTGGCGGCAATATTTACTTGGCAGGAAGTTTATCATTCGAACAGATCATAAGAGCATAAAAGAATTGATGCTTCAAGTCATTCAAACCCCGATGCAGCAACAATATGTCCGGAAACTCATGGGGTTTGATTTTGATATAGAATATAAACCCGGTGATGCTAACACGGTGGCTGATGCATTGTCACGAGTTCACGAGGAGGGTGAGGAGGTGATTCACTCGGCTTTTATGGCTTTGAGCAGACCCATTTTGGATGTCTTGGAGATTTTGAAAGGGGAAAATGAGTCCTTGGAAGAAATACGCAAGTTACATGCTCGGCTATCAAATGGTGAAGTAGTTCCTGGATTTCAAATACGGAACGGGTTTTTACTGTTTAAAAATCGTTATGTTCTTGGGGATCAGTCTAGTCTCAAACCACAGATACTCCAAGAGTTCCATGATACTCCTCACTCCGGGCACTGTGGAATTAAAAAGATGCTAGCAAGTCTCTCAACCATTTTTTATTGGAAAGGAATGCGGCAATCGGTCGAAGATTACATTCGACAATGTACAATTTGTCAACAAACAAAGTACTCCACTAAAGCACCTGGTGGACTTTTACAACCGTTGCCTATTCCTGAAGCTATATGGGAAGACATTAGTATGGATTTTATCACCGGACTACCCCCGTCAAAAGGATATTCAGTTGTACTAGTGGTGGTTGACCGTCTTACTAAATATGCTCATTTTGGTGTACTTTCGCCACATTATAATGCTCGGAAGGTTGCTGAGTTATTTATGGACATTGTAGTTAAGCACCATGGCTTTCCTAAATCAATCGTGTCTGATCGGGATGCTATTTTCCTTAGCAAATTTTGGAAGAATCTTTTTAAGTTGAGCGGGACACAGTTGAAGCATAGTACTTCTTACCATCCTCAGACAGATGGGCAAACCGAAGTGGTTAATAGGGGGTTGGAGCAATATTTGCGCGCTATGACTTTTGAGCATCCCAAAATGTGGGCTTCCTTCCTGAGTTGGGCAGAATATTGTTATAATTCCACTTATCACAGTAGCATCAAAATGTCTCCCTACCAAGCTTTGTATGGTAAGTTGCCACCTACTTTGATTCTATATGTTCCTGGAACTTCTCGAGTTGCTGCAGTGGAAGAGATGTTACTTGAACGTGATGCTTTATTGCGCCGGTTAAAGGAAAATTTGTCGGATGCCCAACGTCGTATGGAGGGGGTGGCTAATCGCAAAAGGAGAGCGGTTGAATTTTCCGTCGGAGATCAAGTTCTGGTTAAGTTGAAACCTTATCGTCAAATATCAGTGGCCTCTCGCCTTTCTAACAAATTATCCAAACGATATTATGGACCGTTCGTCGTAAAGGAGCGTATTGGGGCTGTTGCGTATCGATTGGACCTCCCTACTACAAGTCGCATTCACCCGGTTTTTCATGTTTCTCTATTGAAGCCATTTTATGGCGAGATTCCTGCCATTATCGGTGAGCTGCCCGGGGAATTGGAGGGTGGACGGCCTAAAGAGCAGCCCTTGGCTATTTGTGATACACGACAAGTTCTCCGAAATGGGAAATTGGCAGATCAAGTTTTAGTCACTTGGTCCCATACTCCACCCGAGAATGCCACCTGGGACTGGTTGCAAGACTTTCAAACAGTTTACCCCGCGTTACACCTTGCGGACAAGGTGGTTTCCGAAGAGGAGGGGAGTGTTACGGCTGCTGCAGCCGGGACAAGTCAGCGTGTTAAACGGGCTCCGGCTTGGCACAAGGACTTTATTATGGGTTTTTAATTATTTAAGTTCTTGTTTAGTGTTTACTCCTTTGTTATTTAGGATTTCCTTTTGTGTTTAGGATTCTATTTCTTGTTGGTTAAGAACTTGGTATTATAAATACCAGTAGACTTGTTAAGTTAAGAACATGAATAATACTCTAGTTTTCTCTTCTCTAATCTTCTAATTCTTTGGAGCCGGCACTCGCTCGAAGAGTGTGGGGTTGATCGCCCGTTTAGATCGTATCATTCCATCAACTACAACCGTTGGTCAACAATGTTTCCAACCCTTAATTGAGGCACTTAAAGCAACAAACACATATACAAATGAGTTTGCATAATCTTTTTTCAACTCAATGACTATTCCAGGGTTAGTTTGTTGCAACATATGCAAGTAGCTTGGTAATAATTTGTACGAATCACTTGATGTTCCACGTATCAATTCAAGTGCCTTTTCTTTTGAATTCCAAGCCTTTTGATAGGTGAGTTGCAACCCATATCTATGCCTCATATCTGCCATTATATCTGCAGGTGTATAGTGGCACTTCATTTGCACATATTTCGTCTTTATTGCTTCACCAATAAACTTTCTAGTTGCTTGTCGTTTCCCGGAAAATCTAATTTCTAAACAGCATGAATGGCTATTCATAAAATTTTTAATCTTAAATGCACTTGTTTTACCACACCTACTTGCTCGAAAACTCCAAGAACAATTATTATCAATACATTTAAGATATAAATGTTGTGGACTTGATCGTTCTGTTCTAAATTGAAAGCTTTCTTCAACAGCGTACAAGCTCAATGCACTTTGTAGTGTTTTTTTGTCAATGAAAACCTGTCCTACTTGAAAACTTTTGAACCTTTTGTCAACAATTATTGATGAATCATCTAATTGTACATGATCTTCATTTCCAAGTGGTTTGTCTAAGTCCTCCACTATCTGATGGGTTAATTGATACACGTACTCAATCATATCCAAAGGTGTTTCTTGACTTGGTTCATTACAAAAATCAGACTCTTCTATATTTTCGATCGATGGATAAGGATGTGTACTTAAGTCAACATTCGGAATTGTTTCCGTACTAATACATAATGGATAGTTCATTACATTATCCACATTGCTCCGCATTTGCAAATAAAATAACAGATTCATGTCATTGGTGATATTCATGGGTGCAAGTCCTTCCTTTAACTGTATTATTAGAAAAGTAACATGAATTAAACCTAAGTCAATTGGCTGAAATTCATAAAATGAGGAGTAAATTAACATGAAATTATAAATAGCAGCATAGAAACTCTGATATCATTTTAATTAATTGATTGAATCACAACATCGAGTTCATAGTTAAGACTAACACAATGTTTATATTAATATTTGAAAAATACAACCTTTCTAAATATCAGACTTCCTATTATACAATCTTTCTAACGAGTGAGTATATGTTTATGCTACAAAGAATTAAGGTGGACAAAAATGAAACTATATATTTTCTGTTAATGAAAAAAAAATAAAAAATAAAAAAACCATATTCAACAAATTAATATTAGTTTGTAGTCTCGTCCCACGTAAGAGGTGCCCGTTGGTTATGTTGCACTTCATGTAAAATCATATCGTATGCATGATCACTCCAATTTTCAACATTGTAATGTCGAAATTTCACCATTGGTGTTGCTTCACCATTGGTACAATTATATCACTCATTGCGAGTGAACAACCCACTACCTTAAAGTGTTTAGTTAGATATGGTGTCAAACCCATTACACTAATTCATAATTAGGCTTTTTGTTTCCCCATGGCAAAAGCTTATGAGACCATCACAATTGTCAAAGTAGAAATCGCCCAAGTTTGAGATAGACATTTTAGGGTTTTCAAGCCTAGCTATATATGATACCATAAAGAATATATGTATTATAGATAATTGAAATAATAGATACAAGTTCGATTAGGGTTTGGTGCTAAACCTAAAAATAGAGGTTCATCGTATACAAAACTTGGTACAATATTGTTAATTAACCAATTGAACAACAAGCACGAGCTGATAGTTAAGGCCAACAACATGTTTTATATAAATTTCGGCCACACCCTTTCAAGCAACTGCAGCTTGGGCTTAAAGCACGCATAGAAGCTCATCATACCATGTGTTTTTTATTTACTAATAAATGAGGTTGCTAAGATTTGAAATAAAAACTTTTCTATCATAGAAGCTCTCGTATCATTTTAATTCATCGATTGAAGCACAACATCGAGTTCATAGTTAAGGCTAACACCATGTTCATATTAATATTTGACAAATACAACCTTTCTAAATACTAGACTTCCTATGACACAATCTTTCTAACTAGTGAGTATATGTTTATGCTACAAGGAATTAAGGTGGACAAAAATGAAACTATACATTTTCTGTTAATGAAAAAAATATAAAAAATAAATAAAAAAACCTACTTCAGCTCTTCCCAACTATTAGTTCTATAGGAAAAGTTTAGTATATTACTATTAGTTCTATAGGAAAAGTTTAGTATATTCCTAGAGCACGATGACGTGGTACTCCAAATCAATTAATTAGTTCCAATTGCAAATTTTAGTTTGTGGTCTCGTCCCTCGTAAGAGGTGCCCGTTGGTTATGTTGCACTTCATGTAAAATCATATCGTATGCATGATCACTCCAATTTTCAACATTGTAATGTCGAAATTTCACCATTGGTGTTGCTTCATTATGTTGTAACACTAATTTTTTCTCAATAACTTCTTGATTTACTAACATTTCCATTCTTTCATGTAACAAGCTGAATTCATCTTCTCTCTTTACAAGACTCAGACGAACATACCCGTCTTTGGATCCAAATAAACTGCCCCGTCGCCCAGTGACGTTTGCTTCCGATTTCAGAATTTCGTAGCAATCTTTATCTTCTTCTCTTTCGCACTTCAGCCAAGCAAATGCTGCAAATATAAACATGGCATTTTAGAGATGATATTTGCTTATTGTTAAGGATGTTGTCTGATTCAGTCTAATTATAGTATAAATCAATTAATAATTACCTGGAGAAGGTCCCTTGATTTTGTTGGAAAAAGAACAGTGTTTATGATCAATTTGCTGGAGAGAAAACCTTGTTGAGATTGAGAGTGTTTGACTCAATTTGATCCATCTGTCCCTCATTGTTCGGTACCCGAAATCGAACATGTGTGTTCCTTCTCCTTCAAGAACTACTTTCAATAGCTTCAAAACTCGCAATTGAGTTTCTCTTGGAACTCCATATGTACTTAAACTCATATATGTCAACATTCTTTCATATACATCTTTATCTTTTATTACTGCCCACCCAAACCTACTTCCCGCATGACCCGTAAGCTTCGAGAGTGAAAAAATCATGAGATCTTCATCAGCTGGAGCTGTAATTGGTGTAAAATGAGGCCAATAATAAGCAAAATCATGAATTGTTTTTACGGATTCTCCTTCGAGAATTGCCTTCTTTAACTGGCCATCCGGGTTATTTGGCGAAGTTACGATCTCAATATAATTTTCGGAGGAATTCATGTCGTCCTTCACAGAGAAAGTATGTCCACTAAACTTGTAATCTTCAGAATTGAAGAACTCAGTTTGGTCCTTGTAAACCTGCTCATCCCAAAAAATATGAAGCATTATTAGATCACAACTATAGTTAACTTATCTCATTTTAAGATTCTAAAAGATACTCAACAATATGCTTCTTCTATTTTTCTTAAAACAAAGAGTTGTTGAAGTTGCAATTAATTAGTCCACTACATTGCATATCCAAGATTCAATACTTAAAATATAACACATGGTTACATATTCATTACTTTTTTCACACATGATACTTTTTCTAATATTGTTTGACAAGAAAATAACAAAAAAAAATAAAGAGATACTTTTATTCGAAATACTATTATTTTTCCAGCCTTATTGGATGGTCTAATAGCAGCTCGCTAGAGCATAAAAATGTAGATGAAAGAAAACTCGTTTTTGAAAGGAAGTCTTCAAATTGCATGATCCGGTAAACGTGTTACGCTTAAAATTCACTATTTTTTACATGAAATGAACTCGTCTTTTCGATGAGGGAAACTTATGTTTAATATTGCAATGTTTTGTACATCAAAACTAATTAGTGTGTTGTCAATCAATAACCACATAGCTAAACTCTGTATACATATACGTAGGAATTAGTGAGGAATTTCGAAAGAGACTTACTGGGTAATAGGGAACTGTGGCTACAACCCTAGAAGGTGAAGAAGAAGATGGATGTGACGAAAGGGCACAAACTGCAGCATTCAACAGTTGAGTGCCTCCTCCTCCAAATATTATATACCTCCCTTCTGTTTTTGCATTTCCAACCACACCATGTAATCTTTGGATCTGCAGTTTTAATTGTTCCGAAATCAATGAGCCATCATTGAATTCGTAGCTCATACGATGCCATCCTGGAATCATCTGTACACTACTCGCTTCATTCTTCAACCAAAAGGGCTCTAGAAACATGGGATCTCCACTGCAGTTGTATAATATTATAGTTAGAAAACTTGCAAAAACAATTTTTGGTATAAGTTAGCGCTAGGATCAGAAACAAAAAATCGGAGTGAAAGCACGCAAATTGAGTAAGAAATGACAATATGTTTTCGAGATTATAAACATCTGTCGGTGCATCTGGAGAAAAGGAAATTACGACGGATATTTTATGCTTAATGTTGTGCAGTAGGTAATATATTTTTATTCACGGGGTCGATGGACCCTTCCATGACCTATATAGTTATGTCCTATTTGTAACCAAAAACAAATTGTATGCATTAAAAGAATTCTTTTGATTGCCACATGAATTAGTGATCATTAGCAATGAGTGATATAATTGTACCTATCTGCATCAACTTGACAATATGGAATAGGGTCCGAGCAATCAAGACCTCTAAAGCAAGCATTGCATTCACAGACAGGTTTTCCATCACTGCCTAATACACCATCCAAGAATGCTCTTCCATGCCCCGAACATGTAATCGAGCGTATAGCTTCTGCTTCTTCTGCAGCATCACTTATTCTATTGAAACTTTGTTTCCAATATCCACGCCAAATTAGATTGATCATCAATAAGACATTCATAATAACTGAACAACTGAATACAAGTTTAGTCATAGAGCTACTCTCTATCTTGGCCATCTAGTCTAACTGCTTTCTTGATCCACTTATAGTTGGAGGTTGATAACTATAAATTCAACAAACCACATATATATATAGAGCTGAATTCTTCTTTCTTTGGGGTTGGATGGTCAAATAACATATGTTATTAAAGGAAAGAGATAAGAAAAAGGCATGATAAATCATTGATGATATAACTAATTATAAAAACCTTGTATTTATGCATAAGGGTCTCGTGTAAATTGAAATATAAATACGTTTTTGTTATAATTATTATTTTAAATGAGTGTTTTATTTTGGAGTAAGCTAACCATATTCAACAAATTAATATTTTTTTCATAAAATATACTGTAGTTAGGATCATATAGTATATAAAATGACATGGAGGCATGTGAAAAACTTTTAATGCATGATTAATTAAGCATATTTTTCGTGTTTTAAAACTATTAATGTCAGTTTCGTTCTTTTATTATAACACTTAGCTAGGCTGCTCCCCCTGCAATGAGAACCGATAGTTCCTTTATTATAAAATATAAACATTTACACCTAGTTGCATTTGATTAGAGAAAAGTTTTATTGTATGCTATGCATATCACGTCATTCCATATGCGAACTTTACAATTCGATGATGTGTCATATATATTAGTATCTAGAGTTCATGATTTAGTGTCTAGGATTTACTTTTTATAGTCTAGGATTTTTATTTTAAGGTCTAGAATTTTATATAAATTATTAACTAAAAAATTAATTATTCCCTCCGTCCCAAAACTATGTGCAACATAACTAATTTTCTTGTCTCATAAAATGTGCACATAACTACCAACTAACCATCACTTTACTAATATACCCCTATTTATTATGATTTAAGTTACTAAATATGAAATGCATTAAATATTTTTTCATTAAAACATTACACTAATTGAGGGCATATAAGTAAAACAACAATAGTATTTAATATTTTCTTATTTAGTGTACAAACTCATTTGTGCACATAGTTGTAGGACGGAGGGAGTACTAACTAATTACACAGTGCTAAATTGTTATTGGATGAAATGACACTTGTCAAAAAAAATATAGGCTTGGCATACCACGTCATCCGTATGCCTGACATACAATAAAATTTCTCTTGATTAGAATATCAGGATTGAGATCAAGTGAGACACATTAAGTTTGGTATGACAACTTTTATAGTATGACAATGGTGACAATTTTGTAATTAAATGGAGAAAGATGACATAATTGTAAAGAAAATTAAAGGGCCCATGCGCACAAGGAGATGGTGGGGGACTGATGATGTCACCGATGATGTCATCACATGAGAGAGAATAGTCTTTTAATTCGTTTCTCTAAAATACATTTTCTCGATGTTCCCGAACTCAATTTTTGAAAAAATTTATACCATTGGACTCTCGTATTAATTAGGCGGTCATTTTGAGTTTCATTGTTGTCAGAAAAAAAAAACGATTTTTCTTTGATATTTATCTATTTAACCACTTTAATAATTTATTGGGACTAAACTGTATTGAATTTGGCTTTATTCCAAGAATTAAAGTTTCTTAGAATTACGATATACATCTCCTAGAATTTTTTCTCGGTAATTTTTGATTTTTTTAATTTTTATCCATTTAACCAGTTTCATAATTTTAATGGGACTAAACTGTGCAAAATTTGGCTTTAAGCCGAGAATTAAAGTTTCTTAGAATTACGATTTACATCTCTTGGAAGTTTTTCAGAATTTTCTGGGCAATTTTTTGAATAGAGTATTATTTTGGAATATCTTAGTATTCTTGCTCGAATATCAGAGTCTTCTTGTTGAAATATCGGAGTATTATTTTGGAATATCATAGTATTCTCGTTGGAATATAACAGTATTCTTCGGGAATATGAGAGTATTATTGTTGGAATATCAGAGTAATATTTTGGAATATCAGAGTATTATTTTGGAATATCAGAATATTCTTGTTGGAATATGATGTGTGTGGAATCCACCTAAAATAAATCCTGACTTTCTCTGCAACAAAATAAACTGAAAATAGGGTAAGCAGGGTCGAGCCCAAGAGATTAGTATTGATTTAATTTAATTGATAAACAAGTATAAAAACAAAAATAAAGGAAGGGGGAGATTTGAATGGGAGATTATCTAATTAACTAAACTAAAACAGAATTATGTAAACAATATTAAAAAACATTCGGTATAGGGAAATTGCTGGCAAGCGTTCATTCATCTCAATCATTGACCATAAAATTACCAGTTAAATATCTTACCGGATCGGTTTGGCATATTCTTCCTTACTGTTAGATCAGTCAAGCACAGCAAATAACTAACATCTAATCAATAAATAATCCAGTCTCAGCGGTCAAGATTGAACCTATTGACAGCTTTAATGAATAAGAAAAATCCGACGTTAGTGAATTGACACTCAGCGTTGACAATTCAATAACTAAATGATTCATTCATTTAACACCCAATTCTAATTACGTTTACGTTAATGTCACATGAAAGATATACCCAGGATGTCAACTCTGAACTACAACCTTCAAACATAAAACTAACTCGAATTGTATTAGTTAATCGCTACTGTGATTAGTTCATTTAGGTGAAACTCTAACCTTACCAAATCAAACCTTACCAAATCAGCTATATGATCAATCAATTCTTAAGACAACCGGTCGGACTATCCTAAGAACAATAAATCAAAAGAAATAAATCTCTAAATCACCATGAATGAATAAACGGTAAAGTAAATAACAAACAATTATAACAAGAGCCTCATGAGAATGAACGAAAACCTCTTTTGATTAAATCCCTAAACCGAACATAAAAGTCAGCCAAACATGGCTGGAAAACTAAACCTAAAACTACATAAAAGAATGATAGAAAAATGTAAATAAAACTTAATGAAAAACAATCATAAAAACTAACTTCAACGATTCCTATATATAAGGGACTAATTCTTCTTCAACAAGGCTAACAATTCCTTCCTCATTAGGTCTCTAATTTCGTGCTTAGTTGTAGCATCAAGACTCCTAAATCGTCCGAATCAGAGTAGGAAAGAAGTCCTTCTTCAAATAGGAAACTGCAGACCCGAAACTGCCTTAGTCTAATTAGACTATAATTTTTTATGCAATTATTTTTTTTTAATTTTCTAAAAGTTAATCCACCACAATCCTCCATTTTCAAATCAATGGTTTAAACAAATCACTGAATTTTAGTTAATAATAAATGATGCACCTAACTCCAAATTTAAAAGTTATGATTCATATTTAATTATTTATGATTAGAAATTTCATTTTAAATTAAATTAATTTTGCCTATATTTTTAATTTAAAAATAATGTTATTGAACTGAAATTCCTGAACAAGACTTAAATTGCTGAAAAAAAACCGAAATTGCTGAAATTGCTGAACTTAACTGGAATTGTTGAATAGAACTGAAATTGTTGAACTGAACTGAAATTGCTGAATTAAGCTGAAAACAAAAAGAACAGCGCCTAATTCTTCATAAATTTGATCATTAAAAGGAAAAGAATTTGAAATTGCAAGAGCCTAAGGTAGTCTCACATTAGATATTAAAGTAACCCTTTAAGTATATTGTTATTCTATACCTAACTCTCATGTCTTTTATAAGGTTAAATTACACCACAGGTTCCTAAACTATACCCATTTTCCCAAATTGGTACCTAAAAAACTATTTTGCACATCTAAGTACTCAAACTATCGACGACCTCCCAAATTAGTACCTAGTGACCTCCTATAGCAGGTTTACCTCAACTCAATGTTGGTGAACGAAAGTCAACGCCGATTCACCCATGTTTGACATGGTCAGACCAAAATTAAAAAAAAATCAAAAATAAAAATGTCCATATTACTCCCTCTTTATTCATCCTCCTTTTCTCTCTCTTCCTCCTCTCTCTCCTTCATCTTTTTCCTCCCTTCTCTTTCCTCATTTCTCCTACTCTTCCACCATAATTCATTTCTTTTTCTTCTCCTTCATTCTTCTTTTTCTAAATATAATCCAGCAAGGGGGACTACCGGAATGTTGGCCAAGCCTGAATCCTGGTCGTTTCCAGCTCTGGCCGGGATCTGGCATTCCAGATCCGACCACGGCCAGTCGATTCAGCCGTGCCTAAATATGGAAATTCCAGATTCCGGCCACGAGTGGAACCAACCAGAATTTGGAACTCCAGATTTCGACCGGTTCCAGTCGTGGCCGGAATCTAAAACCAGATTTCGGACACTTAGTTTTTATTTTAGAAAATAAAGAAGAAGGAAGAGAACGATGAGGAGAAGGAGGAAGGAAAAAGAAAGAATTATGGTGAAGATGGAGAAAACAATAGGAGAGAGAAGGAAGAAGATGATTTTGAAAGGAGGAAGGAAAAAAAATGAAGCAAAAAGAAAAGAATTATGGAGAAGATGGAGAAAATAATAGGAGAGAGAAGGAGGGTGGAGGAAGAAGATGATTTGAGGGTAAAATGGACATTTCCATTTTTGGGTTTTTTTTTTAATTTTGGTTTGACCAGGTCAAAGTTGGGGGAACCAGCATTGACTTGAGGTAAACCTGCTATATGAGGTCATTAGGTAACAATTTGGGAGGTCATCGATAGTTTGGGTACTTAGATGTGCAAAATAGTTTTTTAGGTACTAGTTTAGAAACATGGATATAGTTTAAGAACCTTTGTCGTAATTTACCGTCCTTTAAAGTGAAAGTTACATCCAGATTCCAAAAATAACATAACATTAACATATAAAAGGTGAGATGAACTTACAACCATCAGTTAACCCCAATTAAATTTGTAAAAAGACTACTCACTCATTGTGAGTGAACAACCCACTAGTTTAAAGCGTTTAGTTAGATATGGTGTCTAGCCCATAATAGTTACA
Organism: Euphorbia peplus; assembly: GCA_028411795.1. Taxonomy (NCBI): domain Eukaryota; kingdom Viridiplantae; phylum Streptophyta; class Magnoliopsida; order Malpighiales; family Euphorbiaceae; genus Euphorbia; species Euphorbia peplus. The sequence continues at coordinate 20,984,978 of CP110844.1, forward strand.
CTAATTCATAATTGAGGGAATTACGTGATACATCAGCTTTGAGTATTTTTTTTATAAGTAACTGTCCCCTATTTTAATGTTTTAACAATACTAGAACTCTTCTATTTATCTTATCAAAAACTTCAAATTTTATCCAACTTTTGTCAAATTACAGTTACTTAATTATTTAATTTATATAATTATTAAAAAGATTATTTTAATTAAAAAAACAAGATATCTAATTTCACGTTACCACTACTCTCATTCCTTTTACAGTTTCTTCTTGTCTCCATTTTCATAATTCGGATTATAATTCTGAAAATAGATGCTCTTACTTTGTTATTTCGCTGATTTTCATAAACTTATTCTTCCATCTTAGAAACTCTGACTTTCACAATGGTCAAATCAGTGAAACCTGATATTCACAATTCTTCGATTTCAAAAAAAATTGGAAGAATGAAACAGAAGAGAATATCTGGTGTGTTTTTGAAGATAAGGGATACAAATGTTTTGCAAAGCTCAATGACTTCAAATAGTAATGAAAAGGAAAGTAACTGGTCTCCCAAAAAGTGGAAGCTAAAGGAACGTGAGTTATGGCGTCCAAGGAAAAAAAATGTCTTAAAGGTTAGTTTTTCGTTATTGTTATGACTTGTATAGTTTCATTAAGGTTATATATGTAACATATTTTTTTCTTATACAGGAATGAGATAATCTAATAAAGCCAGAACATTTCTATCCATGTTGTGTGTCATCTACCATTAAAGTCAATGTTATTTGTGACATTAAGAATGTGTTAACTCCGACTCAATTAAGCATGTTTGGTCAAACTAGTTTTGGTCATTTTCTAGAATTGGATACTTTAGCTATGCAACCACAGATAATGCATGCTCTATTCCTACGGGAGGTCTATCAATATAATGAACGTCAAATGTGGTTTAATGTTTGTGGTGTCCGGTTAAAATTTGGAATTAAAGAGTTTGCCTTAGAAACTGGGTTGCGGTGTGTAGAACAAGTTGATAATTTTCATGCATTCACTGAATCCCTTAAGCTTAAACATAAGTATTTTGGTGGTTTAGAAAAGGTGTCAAAGCTTTCAGTGCACGAGTGTTTTAAAAATAAGCGTTGGGATTGTGATGAAGATGCAGTGAAGATTACTTTCGTATATTTTTTCCATCATTTTTTGTTATCAAATCTTCCAAACAAAAGTATACCTGATAAGCATTTTCATATACTTGATAGTGAGAATTCAATATTTATCCATGGGGTAAGGAATCATTTGATTACACTTTTAACTCGATTAAGGAGAAATACACTGGGAGGTCTCATAAGGGTGTGGTTATGTTCGTCCAAGTTTTCCTACTAAGTGTAGTATTTTAGGATGTCCTATAACATTTTAGGTGTGGTTCTATGAATGTTGTGGTGCCATTGACGGTAAGTTTGCTAAACGAATTGCCAATAAAATTCCACGGATATTGAATTGGCGTTCGTATGGAATGCCTCGCATGAAGAACTTGCATAGCGACATATTTAATCTTCCTTCTCATTTAGTAAGTTGTTTTAACTTTTGTATATTTTATAATCTGATTTATTCTTTTTCCTATTAATGTTTTTTTTCTTTTGTGATTTTAGTTGAAACTTAAGTGCTTAACACCTAACAATGTGGAAAGGGAACAACTTGCTCTAGATGGTTTTTTCAATAAGGGGAATGCAACTGCTATTGGATTAGGAAATGCTCTTCCTGACAATATTGATAATTCTGAGTCAGTCAAGATGGCTACTAATGAGCATACTTGGTTCAACTCAAGTAGTGAAAAGTATTTCTCGCAATCAAATGATGATGAAACTACTGATGGGTTCAAGTTGTTGAATGAACGAATGACAGAAATGGAAAGAGAAATGAAAGGTTTGAGAATCCATTTAGCTTCTGTGCAAGCATACTTTCATCAATATATGGCAGAAATTAGGGATGAACTGCGAGATTTGCGAAAAGCTTCTATTCTGACAGTCAATAACAAGGTATAACGAAAGCTTTTGTTAATCAAATAATTATATAATATTCCAATTATGATTTATTGGACTACGAATTTCAGGTTCGACAACTTTAATATATGATAAGTAAGAGATGAGAAATTGTTTGTTATTAAAAAAAATTAATTTATCTTTTCTTAAATGTTTAAAAACGATTCTGTGATATTAACAGAGAAATAGTTTTTTCAATCAAAAAATTAGTCATTGATGCTCTAAATATGAGGTAATATTTTACAAAAGTATATAGTTGCATTTATAGGACAAAAGTTGTGTTAATTCATGGATATTGACTTTTCATTTCTATCAATCTTAATAATATATACAATGAGATATATTAGATTGTCTGTATGATTTGTGCTCAGGCGCAAAACTTAATGGATGAGTCAACAAGGGAAGATACTCCAAAATTTGACAAGCAAGATGTTGGAACAGAGAAGACATGGGTATTAGAAAAAATCCTTCAAAGAATGTACAATGGGATATGTTGGAAGGACATGTGATTACAATGAGGTAATACAATTGAAAATTTGATATCATTATAAACACAAAATAGTTACCATGTGTTTTTGAATTTATTTATTTTTACGAAATTTCCTTTTAGGTTAATTTAACCAATAATATGTTATTGGAATACATGTTTATTCAGGAGACTCTGCATCATTTCTTAGATGATCTGAGTCCTAGTCAGTTAGATGCACTTGAAGGTTCGGCGAAAATAGCCATAGGTCTTACAAAGAAATCAGTAAGTAATACCAAATTATATGTATGTATTTTTGATAGATTCTAATATTTATAATGTAGCCTAATTGATTTCTACTTTACAGATTGCTGTTGATATGAGTGAGAAATCAATTAAAAAATCTTTATTTGATTCTCCTTCGTTTGACCTCGGACTCACTCCTTGTGTTGGAAATTCTGAGGCTGAACCAATACGGGTCATTCATTCACCAGTTCACCCCGATCTTGGATGTGATATACCTTATGCAAATATGAAGAGAAAATCTAAAGAAGTGAAGGGAATGTCTCCACTTGTTCTTATAGATGATTTTGATAAAGAAGATACTCAAATTGTTGCTTTTGATACGTGGTTGATGATCGGGGTTAACAAATGGGGAAAGTATGTCATTTAATGTGATTATTTTCACTCTCCATTTAAGATAGTAGATATTCTTACAAGATTTTTTATTTTTTTTGCAGGGGAAAGATTTACGTTAAAGATCATGGTATGATAGGAACTTTTCTAGATTTTTCTGTTGAACTAATCCGCGAAAAGCTTTGGTTGTATGATTTACGAACCATGGGACGTAGTATCTCAGATTCGGTAAGTAGTCTCATTACTCATTCATTAAGAGTTTAATTAATAATGCATTGATGGTATTTTTAGGTTGTTTAAATTACACTCTAATGTATGATTTTCTGTTAAAACCTGTTACTTTTAGAAGATATAAAGAATTACATATAGCCTAAATGAATTAATATGTTGCATTTTGTATATTCTATGTTAGTTGAAGTAAATAATTGACAGTGTCTTTTTATAAGAATATTTATAATTTGTTTCATTTTAAACAGCATGTCAACGTCATGTTCTTTTATTTAAGGAAGAAAGTTAAGCATGGAAATTGTTGTTCGTTGAAGTGCACATCAACTAACAATTTGTTCGATGAGCAATTGCAGTCTTTATATTCTCAATTCACGTCTAGTGGACGTGATGAATTTATACTGAAAAAAGACCGCGATATACTTCCAGTTATTCTTGGTCATTTCATGGATTGTGCTACATCATGGCTAAATGTTGATCATGTGCTCTTTCCAATTTATTTGAGTAAAAAAAGAAATCATTGGGTGTTAGCTAGGCTTTCATTTCACGATAGGAGGATTTTTTTATACAACTCATCCGGAACTCCAGTAATATCTCGAGAGGCAAGATCAATCCTTTCAGCATATAGTGAATTGCTGCCATTCGTACACTCTTCCGGATTTTATGGAATTCGGACAGATATAGATTTCAATTCTGACGCATACATTGGCACAACTAAAGGAGAACCTTATATTGTGGAGGATATTCATAACCTTCCATTGCACGATAACAAGTACGTACACACTATTACATTATTGTAATTTTTAAATTTCATTGTGTCTTGATCGCAGTAAACATACTAGCAAAGTTTACTAATTATGACTTTCGTTCATGTTAAATTTACACAGAGATAGCGGAATTCTAATGTTCGCATATGCGGAGCATTTCATTGAAAATAAGCAGATTCCTAGCCACATTTCGGTTGATTTTCATCGCTTAAGGTACTCATTTTTGTTGTATCAACATGGAATGAAGAAGGCCAAAGAGTGCATAAACAGTGATATTGAAGTTGGTTCATCAAATTGATCAAATTCTATATTGGATCATTATGATAATGGTGAAACAGTAGTGTATATATGTGTTTATTTATGTTTTTAATTCCAGACTTTGGTCTATGTTGTGAACTATCATGTATTTATAGTTTGAGTTTCAAGTTGATGAATACACTGAACATCAAGTATCTGTATTTTATCTTTTTTGTATTTTCCTTTAATGATTTTATCCAAAGTTAATATTTTCTATTCCTCTTCTTTCATATACAAATAACACCAAGAATCCTCTTCTTTTGTTTAATGAGTAACTTATTTCAATTTTGTTCAGTTTAATTTAATTTAATTCAATTTTTTTTAGTTCAGTTCAGTTCAATAATAGAACCTAACCCGTAATTTAATTTTTATTGCAACTTAACTTGTGTCATGATGTAATTTAATGCAGCTTGTAACATAAACTTAAGCTCCTACTATCCTACATTAGCCAATCTTTCATTACTAAATTCTATATTTCTACCAAAATAAGTCTAATTCTTCCTTTATAATTATCATAATAATTTGAACATAGATTAATAATTTAGTGAAAATCACTCGAGTAAAATGATGTTGAGAAAATAGTGGATTTTAATTAAAAAATGAACAATACTAGTTAGAGAGAAGATTGGAGGGTGATGTCATACTCAAAAGAAAAAAAAACTAGTTCTAAGGTCTTGTTCTTTTTGACATATATTTACCTCATTTCAAGAATTTCATTCTAGTTTAGCAATATCAATTCTTTTCAATAATTTAGTTCTGTTCAGTAATTTCAATTTTGTTGCAATAATTAAATCAAAATCAAACTGAACTATATATTAGATAAACACAATATTAATTACAAAAATAAATAAATTCAAAGAACAATTAACTATCCAAAGTATCATAATAAAAAAGAAAAGAAAATTCAGATGTTATCTCCACTATTAACACCTAGCACACCTATTTTGCCACACCTATTATGTCCTTTTTTGCCACACCTAGCACACCTATTTTGAGCTTTAGTTTCCCATGTTGATCTGAACCTTCTTTTCTTTGTACGTCCGGCTTTATTTCTAGTTTTTGGTGGTCGCACAACAAGGTCCTTTACATAGGTTGGTATATCCCACATATCTTGCTTTGGTATTGGCAAAATGCTGAATTTGTAAGTTGCTAGCATAGCTTCTTTGGTGTAATAATGCAAACAGAAATTATAAGCATCTATATGTTTATGACACGTCACCGCTAAAGCATGAGGACATGGAATTTCCTCAATTTGAAACTGATTGCATGTGCATTGTCTCGCTGCCATATCAACAACAAAATCATCTTTGCCAATACTGACTTTGAATACCTCATGATTTGCGTCTTTCACCTATATATATAATATATAAATATATGTACATATATTCAAGTTTTAAAAACAAATTACTTATATAAGTCCTAAAATAATTCTGCAATCTTTAAGCATAAAAGGAGAGGGCAAAATTATGAAATCCAATTGCATTCTTAGAATAGACAAATATTCAAAGATTGTACAGAACACAACATGTTGGACAAATTCACTTACCAACTCAACATCATAATATGGAGATTCCAACTTACATTATAAAGCACATCAAACTATGAAGTAATATAAACAGACAATTTATTTGTATACTTAATTTATCAAGTCAAAAAGTATGCAGTTGTCAACTAAATTTGTGCTTCTTTTCTCTTTCACATAGTCATAATACATACATACATACATATATATATATATATATATATACATACAGGGAGAGGCTCTTGTGAGAACCCCTATGCTTATGCGAGAACTGTTCTTAAGGTGAGAACCCCCCTAAACTACGTAGTTTCATTAAAGACTAAAGGGCATTTATCCCTTTTATTTTAATTAAAAATCCAGGAGAGAGAAAAGATGATAGTGATGAGTCATCATTTGTTTATTCTTTATTAAAAAATGTTTTCCCGCTTATTCTGAACTCCGATTTCGAATATTTTTATATGGATGAACTCGTATTGACAAGACGCTCATTTTAAGATCCATGAAGCCCGGGTAAAAACGACGTTTTTAATTTTAGAACATACAGCTTTAATTTTAGAACATGCGGTCTGGTTTCGTCTTTTTTAATTCCGTTGTTTTAAATAATGTTATAAACCATCTAAACCTTGTATATTGTATTCTAAGAGTTCAACATAATGTTCTAAATGATATTAGTTGATATCTGTAACATTTTTGCATTGTTATTTTATGATATATCGAATTTGCGACTCATAATTTAGAGCTAATGTACATGTTTACTAAATAACGTTACATGTGTTCGAAATTTTATAGCTCGTGTTCTATATAATCTAACATGTGTTCGAAAAGTAATAGTCTCTGTTTTCAAAAGTGAAGTACAATGCTCTTGAAATAGTTAAGCGCAATGTTCTAAACGATGTTTGTTATGTTCTAAAATGTCGTATATCTAAAAACTAAGTCATACAATCTAAAACGTAAGTCATATGTTCTACAATTAATTTCCTGTATTTTTAAAAAATAGTATTATCTAAAGCTAATGAACATGTTTTTGATAATAATAACAATAATAATGAAAATTTAATAAAGAATATGAGTCGCAAATTCGATATATTATAAAATAAGAATGCAAATATGTTGCTCATATCAACCAATATTTTTTAAAACATTATGTTAAACTTTTAGAATACAGAATATAAGGTTTAGAAGGTTTATAGCATTATAAAACAATGTATTATAAAAAAAGATGAAACCAGACCGCATGTTCCAAAATTGAAACTGTATGTTCTAAATCTAAAAACGTCGTTTTTACCTGGGCATCATGGATCTTAAAATGAACGCCTTGTAAATACGAGTCCATCCATATAAAAATATTCGAAATCGAAGTTCAGAATAGCCGGAAAAACATTTTTTAAGAAAATGGCAACAAACATTGTAGCTTGGTGGCAGAAAGTAATGAAGGTTTATATAGGAGTGCGTTGCACTTATATCAATTAAAGTTGTTGGCCTAGCGGTAAGCATCAATGCTTGGGAGTGGAGAGGTATGGGTTCGAACCCTGCTGCCCTCATTTCGTTTTTTTTAATTAAACACACTAACTAACTATCAAAACTACGTAGTTTTGATGGGTTCTCACCATAAGATTGGTTCTCGCATAGGGAGGGGTTCTCACTTGATCCCTCCCCTATACATACATACATACATATATATATATACATACATACATACATACATACATATATATATATATATATAGCTCCATAACCAAGCAACTTGATAAATAATGTTCCATGAAAGTTAACTATTAAAATGCAAGGAGTTGTTTGAAAGACAAGCATAAGTTACAGAACAGACTATAAAACAAAACTGTATATGGGAAAACAAACAGTTAAGCTAACCCAAAGTCATGCCAAAGACTCAAAGCCAAAAGACTTACTATGTTTATTCTCGAAGGAAAAAGAACACAAATATGATTATGATTATGATTATGTTACAAAAAAAATACAAACAATACCATGCAAATAATGTAAATTATTTATGTACCTGAAATTTTTCTGCTTCACAGTAATTTCGCTTTAAAGTATCTTCATGCCTCCTTGTTAATTTTGTAAATGTAGATTCTGCTTTGATTCTATTCTTGACAAACCAATCTTGTGCTAAATCCCTTAATTGCTCCAATAAGGTTGTGATGGGCAGTTCACGTGTTGCTTTGTTTACAGCATTCATGGATTTCGCAATATTTGATGTCAAAGTATAACTCCTGTTTGCAAACTGATAACACCTAGCCCATCTTTTAAAACCAACATTTGACAAATATACTCTTATCTCTTTGTCAATCATATCCAATTGAGACATGTTGGTTTCAAAATCAACAATTGTATAAGACTTAGCAGCACGCTCGAAATAAAGTCCAATTTTCTTCGGTTCCTTACGAAATTTGGACTTTAAGTTATGTTTCAAATGATAGGTACAAGCGTAATGATCTGTTCCTGGATAAATTTTTCCCAACCCTTTTGCAATACTCTCATGTCGATCTGACACAAAAGACATTCCAGACCTCGTGCCAAAAGTTTCTCTAAATCTACTCAAGAACCATTTCCAAGATGAATCATTTTCTGAATCCACTATGCAATATGCTAATGGGAAAATAGCACCTAAAAATTATTAAATTAGTAAGGTCTGTTAGCTGAATTTTAATCACAATAATCATCATAAATTGCCACAAATACGTTTCCAAATATATGAATCTGATGTAAAAACAAAATCATATTTATCCTTAATTTTAAAAACCATGACAGTACCATACAAAATAATAAATGTTTTACCTATATATTAAAATATAAACCTATAATGCTTACAAACTTTGTAATTCCAATATGCGGAGAATAATTAATTAATATAATTACATAATTGCAGCCCCATAATTCCAGCAAAATGGAGGGAAACAACGCAAATAAATTCCAGAAAAAAGTGAAATAAGGGATAGTTAGAAAAGTACTAATACCTGAGGCATCTTGAGTACAAGCTATGATCATTGTTCCACCATAAGCTGCTTTTAGGAAAGTTCCATGTTACGGCTGCTGCAGCCGGGACAAGTCAGCGTGTTAAACGGGCTCCGGCTTGGCACAAGGACTTTATTATGGGTTTTTAATTATTTAAGTTCTTGTTTAGTGTTTACTCCTTTGTTATTTAGGATTTCCTTTTGTGTTTAGGATTCTATTTCTTGTTGGTTAAGAACTTGGTATTATAAATACCAGTAGACTTGTTAAGTTAAGAACATGAATAATACTCTAGTTTTCTCTTCTCTAATCTTCTAATTCTTTGGAGCCGGCACTCGCTCGAATAGTGTGGGGTTGATCGCCCGTTTAGATCGTATCAAATTGGTGCTTTCATTGAGAGATTTTTTTTTTCTATGGCAGAAACAGAAGAACTACGGATACTAATGTAACAGCAACTCGATGCCCTAACTCAGAAAATTGATGGTTTGGCCAAGGAATTTCATGCCACTAAGACAACGGGCGGCACAGGCCCTAGCATCAATAATTCTGGCTCGCCTGGACCAGGAGATCAAGGAATCATTCCAAGATCCATGCGATTAGAAGTTCCTCGCTTCAACGGTACGGATCCTGAAATCTGGATTTTTGGAATGGAGGAGTACTTTGGGTTACACGGAACACCTGCTGACCAACGGCTTCGCATAGTTGGGTTTAACTTGGATGGCGACGCAGCATAATGGTTTCGTTGGATGCGACGTAATAATTTGATTACAACCTGGGACAATTTCTTGGAGAATGTAAGAAACAGGTTTGGACCTTCCAAGTTCGAGGATCCTCAGGGGGCGCTTTCTAAATTGATCCAACGAGGTACGATAGTTGAGTATCAATCAGAATTTGAGAGGATGATGAACCGTGTGACGGGATTGTCCGAATCTTTATTAATGTCTTTTTATATCTCGGGATTGAAACCATCCTTACAACGAGAATTGCTTATTGGAAAACCTGAAACATTGGGTGAGGCATTTGCCTTGGCTCGAATTTATGAAGCTCGTATAGAAGATAGTTGGTCCGGAGGGCGTGCCATTAATAAGGGCCGATTCCAATCTTCCGTCACTAAGATCCCGACTCCAATTACAGGAGGACCTCACACAATTCCCAAGATCAATGCATCTGCTCCACCCTTACTTCCAACACCAACTTCCACTCCAAAACCCGCACCTGTGCTTCCCATCAAATGGATTTCGCCGGCAGAGAGGCAAGAACGAATGAGCAAAGGCTTATGTTTCAATTGTGATCAAAAATTTGTACGAGGACATAAATGTTCCGGACGGTTCTTACTAATGATGAAATCGGAAGAAGATACTGATGAAAACACTGAGTTGGATGAAGAGCAGGATATTGTGGATGGGGACGAGCTAATTGAAAGTGGTGACATATCTATTCTGAATTCCTTAGTAAGTCACGGAAGTCCGCGATCTCTACAACTAATGGGAAAAATTGGCCATACAGAAGTCCATATTTTGATAGATGGTGGAAGTACCCATAACTTTGTGCAACCAGCAGTAGTGGAAAAATTGCAGCTTCCAACTAAAACAATGCGTGCATTTAAGGTCTATATCGGGAACGGAGACTCTTTGCTTTGTGAACATAGTTGCCCCAATGTAGAAATTACTATGCAAGGTTTGAAATTCGTAATGGAGCTTTTTGTCTTACCAATCAAAGGCACGGATATTGTTTTGGGTGTTCAGTGGTTACAAAAATTGGGCAGGGTCACACATGATTACACCCAGCAATCAATGGAATTCGAGATAAATGGGAAGAGGCAAATTTTAAAAGGCGATACCTCAGTTAAAAAGAAGAAAATCAGTTTCAATCAACTTCAAGCACTCATGAAAGACGATAATATATATGGGATTTATGAAGTACATTCAGCTAAAGAGGAAGATAAGACAGAAGGAGAAGCGAAGGAGGAAACCAAACCAATAATTCATCCTGTGATTAGTAAGCTGTTGGAAGAGCACCAAATTTTGTTTCAAAAGCCTACTATATTGCCACCACATCGTATCATAGATCACAAGATTCACCTATTGCCAAACACCAAACCTGTCAACGTCCGACCATACCGATACCCCCATTATCAGAAGGCTGAGATGGAGAAATTGGTGGCTGAAATGTTAGGCCATGGCATTATACGGTACAGTCAGAGTCCATTTTCCTCCCCGGTGTTGCTGGTAAAGAAGAAGGACGGTACATACCGCTTTTGTGTCGATTACCGAGCGCTAAATGCAGTAACAATTAAAGATAAATTTCCGATTCCCACAGCGGACGAAATGTTTGACGAATTGGGCGGTGCCATGGTATTTAGTAAGTTAGATCTATTGGCTGGGTTTCATCAGATTCGAGTGCATGAGAGGGACATTTATAAAACAGCTTTTCGGACTCACCAAGGCCATTACGAGTTCTTGGTCATGCCCTTTGGGCTTACAAACGCTCCATCAACCTTTCAGGCAACAATGAATCGTCTTTTTGCACCTTATTTACGCAAATTCGTTATTGTTTTTTTTGATGACATATTGATTTATAGTAATTCATTGACGGATCATGTTGAGCATTTGCGGATTGTTTTTCAATGTTTACAAGATAATCACTTTTGTCTCAAGATGTCTAAATGTGACTTTGGAGCTAATTCTTTAGAGTATCTTGGGCACATTATTTCTGGTGATGGAGTAGCGGTGGACCCAAGAAAAATTGAAGCTGAAATTGCTTGGCCAAGTCCGATAAATCAGAGGCAGGTTCGAGGATTCCTAGGTTTAGCTGGGTATTATCGGCGTTTTATCAAAGGGTATGCTACGCTAGCAGCCCCCTTGACAGATTTGCTGCAAAAGGATGGGTTCAAATGGGGTCAGAATGAGGAAGAAGCGTTTGTCAAACTTAAAACCCATTTGTCTAGCGCTCCTTTATTACGACTTCCAAATTTTGAGGAGACTTTTATAGTTGAAACGGATGCTTCCGCAATTGGGATTGGCGCCGTATTGCTTCAAGCAGGTCAACCTCTTAGCTATTTTAGCAAAAAGCTTGGACCTCGAATGCGGGTTGCTTCAACGTACCAGCGAGAATTATATGCTATTGTCGAGGCAATTTATAAGTGGCGGCAATATTTACTTGGCAGGAAGTTTATCATTCGAACAGATCATAAGAGCATAAAAGAATTGATGCTTCAAGTCATTCAAACCCCGATGCAGCAACAATATGTCCGGAAACTCATGGGGTTTGATTTTGATATAGAATATAAACCCGGTGATGCTAACACGGTGGCTGATGCATTGTCACGAGTTCACGAGGAGGGTGAGGAGGTGATTCACTCGGCTTTTATGGCTTTGAGCAGACCCATTTTGGATGTCTTGGAGATTTTGAAAGGGGAAAATGAGTCCTTGGAAGAAATACGCAAGTTACATGCTCGGCTATCAAATGGTGAAGTAGTTCCTGGATTTCAAATACGGAACGGGTTTTTACTGTTTAAAAATCGTTATGTTCTTGGGGATCAGTCTAGTCTCAAACCACAGATACTCCAAGAGTTCCATGATACTCCTCACTCCGGGCACTGTGGAATTAAAAAGATGCTAGCAAGTCTCTCAACCATTTTTTATTGGAAAGGAATGCGGCAATCGGTCGAAGATTACATTCGACAATGTACAATTTGTCAACAAACAAAGTACTCCACTAAAGCACCTGGTGGACTTTTACAACCGTTGCCTATTCCTGAAGCTATATGGGAAGACATTAGTATGGATTTTATCACCGGACTACCCCCGTCAAAAGGATATTCAGTTGTACTAGTGGTGGTTGACCGTCTTACTAAATATGCTCATTTTGGTGTACTTTCGCCACATTATAATGCTCGGAAGGTTGCTGAGTTATTTATGGACATTGTAGTTAAGCACCATGGCTTTCCTAAATCAATCGTGTCTGATCGGGATGCTATTTTCCTTAGCAAATTTTGGAAGAATCTTTTTAAGTTGAGCGGGACACAGTTGAAGCATAGTACTTCTTACCATCCTCAGACAGATGGGCAAACCGAAGTGGTTAATAGGGGGTTGGAGCAATATTTGCGCGCTATGACTTTTGAGCATCCCAAAATGTGGGCTTCCTTCCTGAGTTGGGCAGAATATTGTTATAATTCCACTTATCACAGTAGCATCAAAATGTCTCCCTACCAAGCTTTGTATGGTAAGTTGCCACCTACTTTGATTCCATATGTTCCTGGAACTTCTCGAGTTGCTGCAGTGGAAGAGATGTTACTTGAACGTGATGCTTTATTGCGCCGGTTAAAGGAAAATTTGTCGGATGCCCAACGTCGTATGGAGGGGGTGGCTAATCGCAAAAGGAGAGCGGTTGAATTTTCCGTCGGAGATCAAGTTCTGGTTAAGTTGAAACCTTATCGTCAAATATCAGTGGCCTCTCGCCTTTCTAACAAATTATCCAAACGATATTATGGACCGTTCGTCGTAAAGGAGCGTATTGGGGCTGTTGCGTATCGATTGGACCTCCCTACTACAAGTCGCATTCACCCGGTTTTTCATGTTTCTCTATTGAAGCCATTTTATGGCGAGATTCCTGCCATTATCGGTGAGCTGCCCGGGGAATTGGAGGGTGGACGGCCTAAAGAGCAGCCCTTGGCTATTTGTGATACACGACAAGTTCTCCGAAATGGGAAATTGGCAGATCAAGTTTTAGTCACTTGGTCCCATACTCCACCCGAGAATGCCACCTGGGACTGGTTGCAAGACTTTCAAACAGTTTACCCCGCGTTACACCTTGCGGACAAGGTGGTTTCCGAAGAGGAGGGGAGTGTTACGGCTGCTGCAGCCGGGACAAGTCAGCGTGTTAAACGGGCTCCGGCTTGGCACAAGGACTTTATTATGGGTTTTTAATTATTTAAGTTCTTGTTTAGTGTTTACTCCTTTGTTATTTAGGATTTCCTTTTGTGTTTAGGATTCTATTTCTTGTTGGTTAAGAACTTGGTATTATAAATACCAGTAGACTTGTTAAGTTAAGAACATGAATAATACTCTAGTTTTCTCTTCTCTAATCTTCTAATTCTTTGGAGCCGGCACTCGCTCGAAGAGTGTGGGGTTGATCGCCCGTTTAGATCGTATCATTCCATCAACTACAACCGTTGGTCAACAATGTTTCCAACCCTTAATTGAGGCACTTAAAGCAACAAACACATATACAAATGAGTTTGCATAATCTTTTTTCAACTCAATGACTATTCCAGGGTTAGTTTGTTGCAACATATGCAAGTAGCTTGGTAATAATTTGTACGAATCACTTGATGTTCCACGTATCAATTCAAGTGCCTTTTCTTTTGAATTCCAAGCCTTTTGATAGGTGAGTTGCAACCCATATCTATGCCTCATATCTGCCATTATATCTGCAGGTGTATAGTGGCACTTCATTTGCACATATTTCGTCTTTATTGCTTCACCAATAAACTTTCTAGTTGCTTGTCGTTTCCCGGAAAATCTAATTTCTAAACAGCATGAATGGCTATTCATAAAATTTTTAATCTTAAATGCACTTGTTTTACCACACCTACTTGCTCGAAAACTCCAAGAACAATTATTATCAATACATTTAAGATATAAATGTTGTGGACTTGATCGTTCTGTTCTAAATTGAAAGCTTTCTTCAACAGCGTACAAGCTCAATGCACTTTGTAGTGTTTTTTTGTCAATGAAAACCTGTCCTACTTGAAAACTTTTGAACCTTTTGTCAACAATTATTGATGAATCATCTAATTGTACATGATCTTCATTTCCAAGTGGTTTGTCTAAGTCCTCCACTATCTGATGGGTTAATTGATACACGTACTCAATCATATCCAAAGGTGTTTCTTGACTTGGTTCATTACAAAAATCAGACTCTTCTATATTTTCGATCGATGGATAAGGATGTGTACTTAAGTCAACATTCGGAATTGTTTCCGTACTAATACATAATGGATAGTTCATTACATTATCCACATTGCTCCGCATTTGCAAATAAAATAACAGATTCATGTCATTGGTGATATTCATGGGTGCAAGTCCTTCCTTTAACTGTATTATTAGAAAAGTAACATGAATTAAACCTAAGTCAATTGGCTGAAATTCATAAAATGAGGAGTAAATTAACATGAAATTATAAATAGCAGCATAGAAACTCTGATATCATTTTAATTAATTGATTGAATCACAACATCGAGTTCATAGTTAAGACTAACACAATGTTTATATTAATATTTGAAAAATACAACCTTTCTAAATATCAGACTTCCTATTATACAATCTTTCTAACGAGTGAGTATATGTTTATGCTACAAAGAATTAAGGTGGACAAAAATGAAACTATATATTTTCTGTTAATGAAAAAAAAATAAAAAATAAAAAAACCATATTCAACAAATTAATATTAGTTTGTAGTCTCGTCCCACGTAAGAGGTGCCCGTTGGTTATGTTGCACTTCATGTAAAATCATATCGTATGCATGATCACTCCAATTTTCAACATTGTAATGTCGAAATTTCACCATTGGTGTTGCTTCACCATTGGTACAATTATATCACTCATTGCGAGTGAACAACCCACTACCTTAAAGTGTTTAGTTAGATATGGTGTCAAACCCATTACACTAATTCATAATTAGGCTTTTTGTTTCCCCATGGCAAAAGCTTATGAGACCATCACAATTGTCAAAGTAGAAATCGCCCAAGTTTGAGATAGACATTTTAGGGTTTTCAAGCCTAGCTATATATGATACCATAAAGAATATATGTATTATAGATAATTGAAATAATAGATACAAGTTCGATTAGGGTTTGGTGCTAAACCTAAAAATAGAGGTTCATCGTATACAAAACTTGGTACAATATTGTTAATTAACCAATTGAACAACAAGCACGAGCTGATAGTTAAGGCCAACAACATGTTTTATATAAATTTCGGCCACACCCTTTCAAGCAACTGCAGCTTGGGCTTAAAGCACGCATAGAAGCTCATCATACCATGTGTTTTTTATTTACTAATAAATGAGGTTGCTAAGATTTGAAATAAAAACTTTTCTATCATAGAAGCTCTCGTATCATTTTAATTCATCGATTGAAGCACAACATCGAGTTCATAGTTAAGGCTAACACCATGTTCATATTAATATTTGACAAATACAACCTTTCTAAATACTAGACTTCCTATGACACAATCTTTCTAACTAGTGAGTATATGTTTATGCTACAAGGAATTAAGGTGGACAAAAATGAAACTATACATTTTCTGTTAATGAAAAAAATATAAAAAATAAATAAAAAAACCTACTTCAGCTCTTCCCAACTATTAGTTCTATAGGAAAAGTTTAGTATATTACTATTAGTTCTATAGGAAAAGTTTAGTATATTCCTAGAGCACGATGACGTGGTACTCCAAATCAATTAATTAGTTCCAATTGCAAATTTTAGTTTGTGGTCTCGTCCCTCGTAAGAGGTGCCCGTTGGTTATGTTGCACTTCATGTAAAATCATATCGTATGCATGATCACTCCAATTTTCAACATTGTAATGTCGAAATTTCACCATTGGTGTTGCTTCATTATGTTGTAACACTAATTTTTTCTCAATAACTTCTTGATTTACTAACATTTCCATTCTTTCATGTAACAAGCTGAATTCATCTTCTCTCTTTACAAGACTCAGACGAACATACCCGTCTTTGGATCCAAATAAACTGCCCCGTCGCCCAGTGACGTTTGCTTCCGATTTCAGAATTTCGTAGCAATCTTTATCTTCTTCTCTTTCGCACTTCAGCCAAGCAAATGCTGCAAATATAAACATGGCATTTTAGAGATGATATTTGCTTATTGTTAAGGATGTTGTCTGATTCAGTCTAATTATAGTATAAATCAATTAATAATTACCTGGAGAAGGTCCCTTGATTTTGTTGGAAAAAGAACAGTGTTTATGATCAATTTGCTGGAGAGAAAACCTTGTTGAGATTGAGAGTGTTTGACTCAATTTGATCCATCTGTCCCTCATTGTTCGGTACCCGAAATCGAACATGTGTGTTCCTTCTCCTTCAAGAACTACTTTCAATAGCTTCAAAACTCGCAATTGAGTTTCTCTTGGAACTCCATATGTACTTAAACTCATATATGTCAACATTCTTTCATATACATCTTTATCTTTTATTACTGCCCACCCAAACCTACTTCCCGCATGACCCGTAAGCTTCGAGAGTGAAAAAATCATGAGATCTTCATCAGCTGGAGCTGTAATTGGTGTAAAATGAGGCCAATAATAAGCAAAATCATGAATTGTTTTTACGGATTCTCCTTCGAGAATTGCCTTCTTTAACTGGCCATCCGGGTTATTTGGCGAAGTTACGATCTCAATATAATTTTCGGAGGAATTCATGTCGTCCTTCACAGAGAAAGTATGTCCACTAAACTTGTAATCTTCAGAATTGAAGAACTCAGTTTGGTCCTTGTAAACCTGCTCATCCCAAAAAATATGAAGCATTATTAGATCACAACTATAGTTAACTTATCTCATTTTAAGATTCTAAAAGATACTCAACAATATGCTTCTTCTATTTTTCTTAAAACAAAGAGTTGTTGAAGTTGCAATTAATTAGTCCACTACATTGCATATCCAAGATTCAATACTTAAAATATAACACATGGTTACATATTCATTACTTTTTTCACACATGATACTTTTTCTAATATTGTTTGACAAGAAAATAACAAAAAAAAATAAAGAGATACTTTTATTCGAAATACTATTATTTTTCCAGCCTTATTGGATGGTCTAATAGCAGCTCGCTAGAGCATAAAAATGTAGATGAAAGAAAACTCGTTTTTGAAAGGAAGTCTTCAAATTGCATGATCCGGTAAACGTGTTACGCTTAAAATTCACTATTTTTTACATGAAATGAACTCGTCTTTTCGATGAGGGAAACTTATGTTTAATATTGCAAAGTTTTGTACATGAAAACTAATTAGTGTGTTCTCCATCAATAACCACATAGCTAAACTCTGTATACATATACGTAGGAATTAGTGAGGAATTTCGAAAGAGACTTACTGGGTAATAGGGCACTGTGGCTACAACCCTAGAAGGTGAAGAAGAAGATGGATGTGACGAAAGGGCACGAACTGCAGCATTCAACAGTTGAGTGCCTCCTCCTCCAAATATTATATACCTCCCTTCTGTTTTTGCATTTCCAACCACACCATGTAATCTTTGGATCTGCAGTTTTAATTGTTCCGAAATCAATGAGCCATCATTGAACTCGTAGCTCATACGATGCCATCCTGGAATCATCTGTACACTACTCGCTTCATTCTTCAACCAAAAGGGCTCTAGAAACATGGGATCTCCACTGCACTTATATAATATTATAGTTAGAAAACTTGCAAAAACAATTTTGGTATAAGTTAGCGCTAGGATCAGAAACAAAAAATCGGAGTGAAAGCACACAAATTGAGTAAGAAATGACAATATGTTTTTGAGATTATAAATATCTGTCGGTACATCAGGAGAAAAGGAAATTACGACGGATATGTCATGCTTAATGTGCATTTTCAGTAGGTAATATATTTTTACTCACGGGGGTCGATAGACCCTCCGTGACCTATATAGTTATGTCCCATTTGTAACCAAATAAAAATTGTATGCATTTAAAGAATTCTTTTAATAGCCACATGAATTAGTGATCATTAGCAATGAGTGATATAATTGTACCTATCTGCATCAACTTGACAATATGGAATAGGGTCCGAGCAATCAAGACCTCTAAAGCAAGCATTGCATTCACAGACAGGTTTTCCATCACTGCCTAATACACCATCCAAGAATGCTCTTCCATGCCCCGAACATGTAATCGAGCGTATAGCTTCTGCTTCTTCTACAGCATCACTTATTCTATTGAAACTTTGTTTCCAATATCCACGCCAAATTAGATTGATCATCAATAAGACATTCATAATAACTGAACAACTGAATACAAGTTTAGTCATAGAGCTACTCTCTATCTTGGCCATCTAGTCTAACTGCTTTCTTGATCCACTTATAGTTGGAGGTTGATAACTTTAAATTCAACAAACCACATATATATATATATATAGAGCTGAATTCTTCTTTCTTTGGGGTTGGATGGTCAAATAACATATGTTATTAAAGGAAAGAGATAAGAAAAAGGCATGATAAATCATTGATGATATAACTAATTATAAAAACCTTGTATTTATGCATAAGGGTCTCGTGTAAATTGAAATATAAATACGTTTTTGTTATAATTATTATTTTAAATGAGTGTTTTATTTTGGAGTAAGCTAACTGTATTCAACAAATTAATTTTTTTTTCATAAAATATACTGTAGTTAGGATCATATAGTATATAAATTGACATGGAGGCATGTGAAAAACTTTTAGTGCATGATTAATTAAGCATATTTTTCGTGTTTTAAAACTATTAATGTCAGTTTCCTTCTTTTATAATAACAATTAGTTAGGCTCCTCCCTTGCAATGAGAACTGATAGTTCCTTTACTATAAAATATAAACTTTTACACCTAGTTGCATTTGTTGGATACATATTTTACTCCTTGTTGCATTTGATAGACTCTATTTTAAGTTTGGTTTATTTCTCTGCAAATATTTTCTTACTATACAAAGTCTTTTTCCTTGTTTGGTTGTGTGAGAATAAACTCAACTTGTGATATAGGATCGGAGCACTCTTCTACATATCACTTAGATACTTCATGTGAAAATTGGAATATCGGCTTGAATATTATTGATGTAAAGCTACAATATATACACATGAAATATCCTAACCCTAATAGCATACAATAACTTGTACAACAAGGAAGAGTATTCCACAATAGCTTAGACCTATTCGGCTGCCTTACATCTCCTCCGCAAGTTGAGCAGGGGTTAATACATGGCCAGCTTGTCACGAAGAAACTGAAATCGACCATGATTAGCGGTAAGATAAACTGTGCTCAAATCGTCACACTACATCACAAGCAGGCTCAACAACGGGAACTCGATTTCCCTTAACAACATACGCAACCAACTAACCTCATAGGTGGCCGTAGCAGTGGAACAATCCTCGGCTTCAGTCGAGGAACGAGAGATCTTCCTTTATTTGTGCGACGATCACAATTGTAACAAGTCGCCCCAAAATACTACATATCAACCAGTCAACTTTGGATCATCCTTATCACCTCCCCAATCTGCGTCAGTAAAATAATGCAAACGCTTAAGAGTGCACTTTTTAAACCGTAGTCCAAGGGACACAAACCCCTTCAAAAATTGCAGAATACGTTTGACTCCGCTCCAATGTAACTCAGACGGTGCATGCATAAATTGAGAGTCTTTATTGACAGAAAAAACAATATCAGGACGTGTAAAAGTGAGATACTGTAGGGTTCCCATGACACTTCAATCCGAAACGGATGGGAGAACAACAAACTATCTTTGAGCTTAAGGGCTGGTCGGACTTATCATATGCCGAGACAATGTCATGTTGCTATGGCAAGTACCGACTTGCAATACTTATTTGATTGGTGCAGATAAAGCCTCGACGACGTCCAAGATAATTTGATCCCAAGGAGGTAATGAGCTCTGCCTAGGTTATGAATCCCAAAACACATGTTAAGTCCAAAATGTACTTAAATTAAACATGTATTTCACCTTAATATTCATAACATTTCATGAGAAAATTACTCATTTAGCTTACAAATATCTAGGTTAGAGTCAATTTTACCTTTATGTCTTTGTTTTGATGTGCAGAGCTTAAACATAGTGAAATAATGGCGATTTGGTGTTAATTCGAGCTACAAACGAGCAAAGTATCATCAAGAAGGATTCATACAAGCTTATGTTACTCAAAGTCAAAGTTAATTCCAAGAGACAAGTCAAATGTGTGAAAAATAATAAAATAACACTAATAGAGTTTCTTTTTAATTTCCATCTTCAAATATGTGCATCTCTATCCTTGATGTATCCGACGGTGCAAATGCATCCGAAATAGAACATGAAGAAACCCTTGCTAAAATAGGAACCTATATGTTCAGATTCCCTTCATCTTGTGCAAAACTAACAGTTTTCGCAGCAAACCTCGTCTAAATCATCTTCAAGTCACGACACACGTTCATATCGACCCAAACTAGGCCTAATTAAGCTCATTTTTATCAACAAAGACATTTAGAATTGAAATATTCCAAAGCAAACAGTAAAACTCACAATAACGATGAAACTAGTTAAAAATATAGCGTAATAGTGAATTTTTACTGTTGAAATACACAATTATTTATTACTATGTTTTGTTTCATGGTCATTACTCAAAATAAAGTTGAGTTTATTTTAAGAAGCATAAACTAGAGGTACATGATATTTATTTTACATTTTTAAATCTTGTTGAAAATATGTTTGGTCATTCCCTAAGCTTTTCAACCTAACGCTGGCAGAAAATATATGATGAAGGTCACCAAAAGAAAGTTGGGCTCAATGATCTATTCACCATACCTCTTGCCCTTATAGACCGGATTAGAAATGTCCAATGAAAGCATCTTCATATTGTTTAAGATGACTTTGCTCTCTGTCATCTTGATAAGTTACTTATGACTTATATATGGACCAATGCTTTTCACACACTGAACTACTTATTTGATTAATCATGTTGATGTCGAACATACAGTTTTCCACTCATAAAAGGTGAAAGATCCATAATGGGTTGAATTTAGAAAACCACGACCACTTAAGATGGAACTGTATGACTTAGTCCTTGTTTGGGAGGAGGTTAATGAAAGTTAACGAAAGTAATGGAATGTAAACTTTCTAATTAACCTTGTTTGAGTGTTTTTTTAAAAGTTTAAATGAAGGTTAATGAGAGTTAACATTGTACTTCAATTAACCTCAACTTCCAAATCGAGGGTTAATGGAAGTAACGTAAACATTTTAACTAATTTACATCCATTAACCTCCTAATTAATTCCACCAGCTCCCAAACAAGGTTAACATTTAGCTTTCATTTCTGTCACTTCCCTTTCCGTTACACCCATTAACCTCTTCTAACTCTCACCTCCATTAACCTCTCGACTCCCAAACAAAGGCTAATAAGCTCTGTTCTTTATTGCTAAAATGATCTGAACTAAATTGAATTTAATTTAGCGAATTTAGATGAAATGACTAATGAATTTTGCTGAATTCTTTTGAATCCAATTTAATTGAATTGAAATTAACTTAACTGAGTTTTACTAGATTTAAGCTCAAAAAAATACGTACACGTTCTTACTATTTGATTTGGTATGTGATTACATGGTTTGTTAGTTAGTTGATTTTAGTGCAAATATTGGATTTTAATATTTCTAGGAATCTAATGTTTATTAAGCTTCATTCAAAGGATTTTCGTCTTCTCCATATCAACTCGTCTTTGATGTCACGTTGGATCTCAAATGGGAGAAATTTTGGAACTTTAAATTCTTGTTTTTTGACAAATTGAAAATTTATATTCAAGTCTGTTCAAAGTCTAATTTTTAATTATGAATATTGAAAACCGTGGGTGACATTTAAGGTGACAGCCTAATGCAAAGTCTTGGTCATTAAAAATAAATAGCAAAGGTTTTGGTTTATTGAAAACCGTGGGTGACATGAAAACCCTGATGTAATTTTTATTTTCTCACATTGACAATGACCAATGATTTATGATTCCTTTTTTTATTTTTATTTTTATAATGCCATTGTGTTTCTTGGGACAGTATTTTCTTATTTTATTATTTTTACAATAAAAAGTGTTACAACATAAATTGTACTTGTCTTCAATTGGTAGACTTGAGTTTTCTATAAAGGTGTAAACGGAGAGTGGTTGTTGACTAACGACCCCACTCTTGTACTTAAGTCAGTAAAACTTAGAAGTCGATGAAGAACAATTCAAAAACATGAGTGTGTTGTGAACATATCTTAGGTATTAGAATACATGTCTACATATAAGAGATCGAGTGGAATGCTATAGGCATAGTTAGTTTAGACTACTTAGGAGTATAATGAGATCGGTCAAGAAGAATTCTTTTTGCGTCGAGGCTTTCCTTTTTAGAATAGGAGATTAAGTAGGACGTTGAATCCACGTAGGAGAGAAATCTCTAACTTTTACTATTCTAGAACATATGACGTGACATGTATGACCTTTGACGGAGTCATGTAAACTGACATGGCAAGGAAGGAGGTTTTCTATTTGTTCATGTGAACACTTAAAATATATTTGGCTAACAAAAAGAAATATATTAGGAGAAAAGTTTGAGAGCATTAGAGCTATCTCTAGTGGTGATTGGTCTCTTACACCAATTTACCCCTCCACATCACCAAAATTACTATTCAAAACTACTCTCCACATATCATGTTTACTCTAACTAAAATCTACTCTAGTGGTGAGTAGGTAATTTCAATAATTTCCATCATTCACACAACTCCACCTATACACTTACCAATATTTTCTTTATTTTTAATCTTTTCTCTTTCATCTTTTTTCACTCTCTATTTTTGTTGAATCACCCACCCAAATGAGTGGCAAATCCATTTTAATTGGTGTACTTTTTCGCTCTCTAGTGGTGGGTGGGTGATTCCAATATTTTTCTTATTTGCTAGTTAGTCCTTTGGACTAACCACTAGGGATGCTCTTATAAAACACCGATTTGGCAAGAACATGCGCCGTCACATAAACAGATCTCATAACATAAACTAAAGACCAGTCAAATCCTTATGCATATGCACCTAAATTTTTTTATCATAACAATAATAGGTGAAGAAAGCTTTGATGTGTCTGCCATTAATTGAACAATAGTTTGAGAATCTGCTTCAACTTGAACATCAAACTTATCATTCATTATATTTCAAATAAGCTCTTCATGAATAAAAAGAAATTTCACAAAGAAAATTGAATCGTTTAAGAAACCATAATCATAACATCCATAAAGAGAAACACAACAACACCACTCATAAAGCCAACTCTCATAGAATTTCCATCTTCTATCAAAATTGGAGCATAATCAAATAGCAAGGAGAAATGAATTATAAAGCTAGTAATTATTAAGATAGCAAGTGCAGGATTGAGAGATGAATGCTTTTTGTGTGTATTGTATTTCAATTCTCTAAGTATTACAAAATAGAGAGTAACATATATATAATACAAAGAAGTAGTAAACTCTAGATTGAGTAAACCGTGTTGGCCCTAACAAGAACAGAATCACCTAGAGGGGGGTGAATAGGTGTCTAAGTTGTAAACTGAAGTTTTCTAAGTTTTTTTTTTTAAAGAAACTTAAAATTCAGAGTCAAATTTCCTCAGAGTCAGAAGCTAGCTTAAGGAAGTTGCTTCTGAGGGAAATTCTGCCTAAACACAGTTAGACTGTTTTCAGCAACAGAAGTTCTGATTTGAGAACTTCTGGACAGTCTTCTGAACAAAGACAATGATATTTTTAGAGAAAATCTGTTTCAGCACTAAATATGAACAAGTACACAGAAGCAAAAATAACAAGTATAAGAGGGAGAAAGAAGTTCAGGAGATCCTGAGTGAACAATTCGATTTATCCAAGTTCGCCACAGAAGTCCTGTGACTACGTCTTGTCCCCTGAGGTCGCAGCCTACAGAGATTTTATAAATCCACTATTCAGAACTTTTATGGCAAGTTCAGAAGCTCCTTTACATCAACAGAACTTAAGCTAATTTCTCACTTAGTTCTGACTAGCCTAAAAAGAGTTAAAGGATTTCCACCAGAACAAACAATACTCTGGTTTCTGGATTTCTCACCCAACTCTAATCTCAACTAGATTTCTCTCTTTAAATCTAACTGAAGATCACAAACGATCTCAGTTTACAAGATTCCTATTATGAACTTGTTTTTCTTCACTCTCTCACTTTAACTAAGACTATGCTAAGAAAGTTTGAGAATGGAAAAGAATGCTCTGTTTTCCTTGTTAAAACAGTGCGTTGAGATTTTGCTCGATGATCACGCTTATGTTGATGCAGTGGAGCAAGGCTACTATTTATAGTGTATGAAGATGACCGTTGGTGAGTTTGAATCTTCAAAGGAGATGACATCAGTTGTTGTAGCCGTTAGTTTGTCAAATCTTCAAACGGTCTTCAAACACTTTGATTCCGTTATCCTTGTTCTTTAACTAAATCCGGTAAGTGATTTGAAATCAAGGATGAGGATGACAGAATCATTCTTCAATTGGATCAACAAAGGGTAGACAAGGAAAATCCGGTTTCTCTTGAACAGACAGGCGCGCTCCATTAAAACAGCTTTTTGAACTTTTGGCGCCTTGCATTAAATGAACTTGTCAGAGCATTAAATGCTATCAAGAACCCGTGACTTAGCTTTCAGGAGCTAAAGTCCTCTTGACTAAACTTCTGATCACAATTGGCAAAATTTCTGATTGCAGAGAACTATTGAGGAGAGCTTTGGCAGACTTCGACTTCAGAGCGGAGTATCCAGCTTCTGAGTAAATGAAACTCTGACTTCAGCAAACCGATCTTCTGAGTTCGTTAAGCAATCCAGAAATGATTCATTCAGCACCTGCTGAACATCTTACACATAGACTAAGAATAAAAATTATTAGTCAATAGAAAACTATATGTAAGGTACTGTTGAGTTTTCATCTTCTGAAACGTTTGAACATAATCAAAATACTTAGGGTTCATCATTCTCCCCCATTTTGGTTATGGACAAACCGTGGTCAGAAGGTAAAAAAAAACATGAGGATTAGAAAGTGACTTCCTGATGCAAATGTTTCATTACTTCTGAGTAAACTAACTCCCCCATTTTAGTGTAAATGGTGATCTTCAGCAATCTGTATAAACTTAATAAGACTTAAGATCAAGTTGTTAGATTTTAAAAGAAGTGTAATTTACTAAGTTAAGAAGAAACATAAGCAAAAATTAAGAAGTCAGATATGCAAGAGAATATAGAAAAGGTTCAGTGTATATAAAATCAATCAGGAGACAACAAAAGAAACAAAATAATCAGAAGAGCAAGTCCTAAGACAAAGACTACCCAACCCAGAACCTAGCTAAGAAGCTTGAGTCCTATAGATTACATGTTCCTAGGTTTCTTCTGAGGAGGAGGAACAACACTGGAACCTTCAGCACCACTAGCTCTTTTCTGACCAGACTTCTCCCCCGTTTGACCAGAACCAAGAGCAACACCAAGAGCACCCTGAGACTTCAACTTTTGCTGAACATTCAGAGAAGTCTGATATTGCTGAGGAGTTGGTCTCACAGTATTGATCATATCCATTCGTCTTCTGAAGTCATCATCAATGGTCTTCATATGATCAAAGGTCTGACCAGACATAGGTCGCTGTCTCTGAACATCATCCAGAAGGAGCTTGATCAACCTGTTGTTAGCATACACAGCAGCAGTGAGATGCTCATTCTGAATATAAGTCTGTCCTCGAACAAACCTATAGCAGTTGTGAAGAGTCTTTTCTTGTTCACGTGCTTGAGTGTGCATAACCTTCAGAAGTTCAGTGAGCTCAGCAATCTGTGCATTCTGAGCAGTGACAGCAGACTCAATGTTGGAGAGTCGGTTGTTGAGATCAGGAGTGATGTCATATACAATCTTGGCAGCTCCTGAAGATGAAGAACCTTGAGCAGAAGATTTCACTTCTCTCAGAATGTGATTTGCAGTACTTTGCAGGTCTTCAATCTTACTAGGGAGCATCTTCTCATGAGCCTCATAATGCTCGTTTGCTTCCTTGACTTCTTCTGTCAATATTTCCAAATTCTCATTGACCTTCTGAGAAGAAGCAAGAGCAATATTCTCCAGAGAAGGAAGAGTCAGAGCTAATTCCCTCAATTTATACAGCTCATCATATGTAGCTAAATGAAGTGTAGAAAGGTTGCGTATATACACAGAAGGATCCTGCATTTGGAGCATGGTCATGAGCTGCAGGTTCTGAGCTTTCAAAGAATGTAATTCTTGCAGCACAATGCCCTGAGCGTACATGTCAGCAGCAGAATTCCTTTGCCCTATACCAGCAAATCTATTCAGCAATTCATCTGAGCCACTCTGACCCATTCTTCTCAACTCGTCAACACTGGGGGCACCTCCAGCTTCGGAAATACCAGAAGCTCTGCTCATGAAGCCAAAACTTCCAAATCTGGTGTCCAGATCTTCCCGATTCAGGTGTTTGCGTAGGAAGTCATAGTTTGATGACAACCCAGCAAATCCTGAAGGAGTGGAGGAGGTAGTTAAGGGATCACACACAGGAGGTGTATGTCCAGAGGTTGAAAGAGGAGGGACAGAAGTTTGAGGAGAAGGAATAGTATGTGGAGAGGAGGAAGAAATAGGATTTGTACAAGGAGGTAAAGTTGAAGGAATGGAAAAAGGTATTGACAAAGGTATGGAAAGAGGAGGAGCAGTAATTCCAGAAGTTTGAAAAACGGCAGAAAAAGATAGAGAAGAAGTAGTGGAAGTAGAAATGGAATCAGTGAAAATTGGTCCAGAGGACAGATTCACTTCTGAATAGGATCCAGAAGGAAGAGTAGATGGAGGAGGGACAACCTCAGATGTTGAAGTTGTCAGAGGAATGAAAGTCTGAGATTCACTAACTTCTGTGACAGAAGGTAGTGAGGGAGATGGAGGAGGAGTAAGAATGGGAGATGAGATAACCTGTTCAGAGGCATTAGGATCAAACGATGAAATCGGCTCAGCATATAAATGAGCCATTCTGAACAGCGTTTCAGAGGCATCCCTTTCACCAGGGTTTCTTCCTTGATTCAGAAGAACATTGTCAATGAAGTGTTCATTGTCAACATTCTCAACAAACTGTTTAGCACCTTCAAGAACTTCTTCATCTTCTGGTTCACTCTCTTCTGACAGCTCTTCAATCGTAGGAGCGTCAACATCCTCTTCATCAGAAATCTCTGACAGCTCTTTATCAGCAGCTTCCGGTTCCTGAGTAATAGGATCCTCCAATTCAGCACTTGAGGCAACAACGAAGTCCTTCTTCTTCAGAACCCTTCGTCTTGCCACAGCCTTCTTCCCAATTCTGGTAGTGAGAGTGACATTCTCAATAATTCGAGAGGACAGAGAGACATTCTCAAGATTCTCTTCTTCCTCTGAAGTCTCAACTACCTTTGAGAACTCAGCATTCTCAAGATTAGCAGCACATTCTAAAAGTTTGGCATCGGCCTTAGCCTTTGCAGCAATTTCACGCTCAGCAGCTAACTTGTCTTCAGCTTCTTTCTTCCTTCTTTTCTCTTCAGCAAGAGCCAGAACTCTTGCAACCTTTTCAGCTTCAGCAGCCTTCTCTTTCTCAGCAAGGCGTGCTTCCTCAGCATCCTGAGCTTCTTTCTCAGGAACATCCTTTGGCTTCTCAGCAACAATCTTGCCAGAAGGTTCAACATTGATTGTTGTTTGAACTAACGTGGGAAGAGGTTCTGAGACAGCAACCTTCTCAACATTCAGGACCAACTTGCTTGACCCTTTCTTTCCCTTGCCCTTTTTGGCAACATTCTTTCCTTTCTGAACAGATGCATCCACAATTTCCTTCTGAGCAATACTCACAGAGGAGCCCTTCTCATTCTTCTTCGGAGTAACACCAAAACTCAGGTTCCTGAAGGTATGCATCTTCAGAACCGTACTCCTACTAGTAACACCTTCTCCTGAAACAACAACGGAGGCTGCCTCAAACAGCCTTGTCAGGAGTGAGCCATATGCCAATGCACTCACGGTCGTTACATTCTTCATCTGCCTTATCAGCATGGCAGGCAAATTGATCTTCTTCTGGTTGACAAGATGCCACATAAATACTCTTTCTCTGTTGGAAACACAATTGACTCCTCCAGCCTTTGGAAGAAAAACATTCGTAGTCAAATAGTGTGCCCACCTCTGGTGCTGAGTCAACCAGGTAGCGTAAGTTTCCTTGGCACTCAGATCTGGCCTAGCCCAGTTGGCTTCTGAAAAACCTTCTGCTGAACCATCATCTCCAATGATGATTCCTTCATCATCAATCCCTATCACTTGAGAAATGGAAGCCCTGCTGACTTCGATTTCAACTTCCCCAACCACAGAGTGAAGAACATCCTCCTCATTAGAAAAGAAATGGAGGTTCTTATAGAATTCTGTAACTAACTTAGGATAAATGAATTCTTCGAGAGAAACGAAAGAATTCCAGTTTTGAGCGCTAAGCCAGTGAGAGATTGGTTCAGTCGATTTGACAACATCATCTAGGAACCTAGAGGTGAAAACCCTAGATTCACTAACTTTCTTTCGTGATTCATCAGAGAAGATGTGTGTGACAGTGATTTCTTGAGCCATTTTGAAGAAATGCGAAATTAGGTTAAGATTTTTAGAGAGAAGAGAACACAAAGAAAAATCTATGGAAGTTCTAATGGCAAAGAAAGTGAGAGTAAAAAGTTCTAAGTATGGAAAACCCTTATTTATACCCAAACACAGAAACCGTTCCAATTCAAAAAGCAAATACACACCGTTTAAAAGGGAACAGATAACCGTTAACCACAGAACAGCGCCGTAATAAGCAGTAAATAACGCATGCTTTCAAGTCAAATCATGATTAGAATTTATTATAACTAAATTATCTTAAACGATCAAACACTTAAGATACTCAGAGACAATAATTCTAAGTTATTGAAGAGGATAAGTCATACCAATGCCTTCTCGTAAGTTGCTGAAAGACATACCAGCCAGAGGCTTAGTAAACATGTCAGCAAGATTTTCTTCAGAGGGAACATGAGTAATGATAATATCCTTCTTCAGAACATGATCTCTCAGAAAGTGATGTCTAATATGAACATGCTTCATCCTGCTGTGCTGAATAGGATTCTTTGACAGATCAATTGCACTTTTGTTATCACAGTAGATTGTAATTGTTCCAGGGATGACTCCATAGTCAGCAATTTGTTGCTTGATCCAGAGCATCTGAGAAACACAACTTCCAGCAGCAACATACTCAGCTTCAGCAGTTGAGAGAGCCACAGAGGTTTGCTTCTTGCTATGCCAGGAGACTAGGCACTCCCCCAGAAAATGACAACCACCAGAAGTGCTGACCCTTTTCAATTTATCTCTACCATAGTCAGAGTCTGTGTATCCTATAGGAGTGAAATCAGAACTACAGGGATACCACAAACCAGCTTCTGGTGTGCCTTTAAGATATCTGAGAATTCTTTTGACAGCAACATCATGAATCTCTCTTGGTTTAGACTGATATCTAGCACAAAAACACACAGCAAAGTGTATATCTGGCCTGCTGGCTGTAAGGTATAAAAGAGAACCAATCATACCTCTGTAGGTTTTTATATCTACAGGTTTACCAGCTTTCTCTTCATCATCAATGTCTTTGCTGACATCCATTGGAATATCAACAGCATTAGAGTCCATCATGCCAAATTTCTTCAGCACTTCTCTAGTGTACTTGGCTTGATTGATAAACACACCATCATTACTTTGCTTGATCTGAAGTCCTAAGAAGAAAGTTAATTCTCCCATCATAGACATTTCAAACTCAGCCTTCATGTGGTCACTGAACTCTCTGCACAAAGATTCATTAGTAGCACCAAATATAATATCATCAACATATACCTGAGCTATAAGGATATCCTTGTTCTTCTTCAGAGTGAACAGAGTTGTATCAACACAGCCTCTGACAAATCCCTTAGACAGAAGGAACTTTGTCAGTCTCTCATACCAAGCTCTGGGAGCTTGTTTCAGTCCATACAAAGCTTTCTTCAGCTTGTACACATGATCAGGAAACTTAGGATCTTCAAAACCAGGAGGTTGAGACACATAGACTTCCTCATTAATGTAACCATTCAAGAATGCACTTTTCACATCCATTTGAAAGAGCTTAAAACCTTTGTATGATGCAAAAGCACATAAGATTCTAATGGCTTCTAATCTTGCAACAGGAGCAAAAGTTTCACCATAATCTATGCCTTCTTGCTGACTGTAACCTTGAGCAACAAGTCTTGCCTTGTTCCTCACAACATTTCCAAATTCATCAAGCTTGTTCTTCAGAACCCATCTAGTTCCAACAACCTTTATGTTGTTAGGTCTGGGAACCAAAGTCCAAACTTCTGACCTTTTGAACTGGTCAAGTTCTTCTTGCATTGCCATTAACCAAGAGTCATCATCAGCTGCTTCATAGAAGTCCTTGGGTTCCAGAAGTGACACAAAAGCCACATTCCCCATATATCTTCTGAGCTGAGCTCTGGTCATGACAGGATTATGAACAGAGTCAATGATGTTCTCTAAGGAATGATTCCTATGAGCTCTAACTTCTCTTGGTAAATCCAATGAGTCTTCTGAAACCTGTTCATCATTTGTTGAATCATATATAGGAGCATCTTCTGGAAGAGAGTTGACTTCTGGAGTGAAATTCTCATCTTGAGCTTGTTCAGCAACAGGAGGAACCACTTCAGCAGCTCTGGGAGAAACATCTTCTTTTTCAACAGGAGATGTGACTTCAGGAGCTTGAACTGCATCTTCATCAGGAGCTCTACTATCTGCAGGGTTAGTCTCATCAAACTGTACATGAACATATTCATCTAGAGTTTGAGTCCTTTTGTTAAAAACCCTATATGCTTTACTATGTGTTGAGTAACCAAGAAAAATGGCCTCATCTGCCTTTGAATCAAACTTTGAAAGATATTCTTTTGTATTCAAAACGTAACACTTACAACCAAAGGTTCTGAAATAACCTATCTTAGGCTTTCGACCTTTCCAGAGTTCATAAGGAGTCTTGTTCAGAATGCTTCTGATTAGCACTCTATTCAGAACATAGCAAGCTGTGTTCACAGCTTCTCCCCAAAAATACTTTGGAAGCCTTCTTTCATTGATCATAGTTCTGGCTATCTCAACCAGAGTTCTATTCTTTCTTTCAACTACCCCATTTTGTTGAGGAGTTCTGGGAGCAGAAAAGTTATGATCAATTCCCTTGGTTTCACAGAATTCTTCAAACATAAAGTTTTTGAATTCTCCACCATTATCACTTCTGATATGGACAACCTTTTCATTCCTTTCATTCTCAAGTTTCTTTATCAGAACTGAGAAACATCCAAGTGACTCATCTTTGCTAGACAGCAAGATGACCCAAGTGAATCTTGAATAGTCATCCACAATGACAAAGGCATACTTCTTTCCACCCATGCTCATTGGTTGAACAGGACCAAAAAGATCCATATGAAGTAGTTCCAAAGGTCTTTTAGTTGAAATGACTTTCTTAGTTTTAAAAGAGCTTCTGGATTGTTTACCAGATTGGCAAGCATTGCATAAATGGTTCTTTTTAAAACTAATTTCAGGCAGACCCTCAACCAATTGATTTCTAGCTACTTTGGCCAGAAGATCCATGCTAACATGAGCAAGTCTTCTATGCCAGAGCCAGGAGGTATCCTCTTTGGACATCAAGCATATATTCTTGCAAAGATTCTCAAGGTTCAGCATGAAAACATTTTCAACTCTAGGAGCAGTTAGAATAACTTCCCTTGACTTACTGTCCAAGATTTTACATCCAGAGGAGCTGAAGACAACATCTCTACCTTTATCACACAGTTGTGCAACACTCAGGAGATTGAACTTCAGGCCTCTGACTAGGGAGACATCTTCGATCGGAGGGTTAGTTCCTATGGATCCAGAACCAAGTATCCTTCCTTTCTGAGCATCTCCAAAGCTGACTTTTCCACCTCTTTTAGGATCAAATGTGATGAATGCTTTTTCATCACCTGTCATATGCCTTGAGCACCCACTGTCAATGTACCACAGCTTTGACATTGATGGAGCACTCAGAGCAACCTGCAACACAATCAATTAGTGATAGGTACCCAATCCTTATTGGGTCCTTCAGAGTTAGATTTCTCTTCAGCAGGTTTTAATGATATCTCAGATTGCAAGAGGTTCTTAATATGGTACTTGCAATCTTTCAACCAGTGACCATCACTTTTGCAAAGCTTGCAAAAGGGAGGGTTCTTGGATCTTTCCCTTTGCTTCCTGGGAGATTTCTTCTTCTTCTGAGATGGTCCAACATCTTCAGAGGCTGAGACAGCACTCTCAGAGGTACCAATATCAGGAGGAGAAGCTATCTCTTTCAGAAGAGAGGGAGTGACACGTTTCTTCTTCTTCTGGGGTTTATCACTTCCCAGAGGCAGCTTTTCTTTGCCTTTGACCTTAGAGTCATTAGCAGAAGTGCTGAACTGTTTACGCAGTTTTTCTTCTAACACTTTCATGTCAGAATAAACTTGAGTAAACCTAAGAAACTTGTCAGCCTCACTCTTGTCCAATTTCCTTTTCAGGTACTTGAACATACTATAGAGTTCTTCAAGAGAATCAAAGATATTTTGTTCAGAAGATATGTTTACCTCAGAATCATATGTAACTTCAGGAGGTGCGGAAGTTTCTCCTGTGACATCTTCAGAAGTTGGCTCATCAATAGCCATAAAACAAATCTGAGCTTGCTCTTCCTTTTCTTCAGGATCACTGCTGGTCTCAGAGTCTGACCAGGCAGCCAGCATTGCTTTCTTGAACTTCTTCTTATCTTTCTTCAGCTCCGGACAGTTAGGCTTAATGTGCCCCGGTTGCTGACATCCATAGCATACAATAGGCTTATTTGGATCTCTCTTGAACTTTTCACCAGAATCAGGAGTTTTCTTGTCAAAGCTCCTGAAAGGCTTCTTGTAGTTTCCACCTCTGCCTTTTCTAAAGGCCTTCTTGAACTTCCTGGTCAGCATAGCCAGTTCCTCATCTTCAGAGGATTCATCAGAAGATTCTGCTTTAAGGACTACTCTTTTTCCTTCTGACCTTTCTCTCAGGTCATGATTCTTGATTGCCATCTCATGAGTAATCAATGAGCCAATGAGTTCATCATACTCATAGAAGCTTAAGTCCTGAACTTCTTCGATAGCAGTCTTCTTGGCTTGCCACGACCTTGGTAAGCTTCTGAGAATCTTCCTTACTTTTTCAGATTCTTCAATATCCTTTCCCAAACTCTTCAAGTCATTGACAATCTTGGTGAACCTAGAATTCATACTTGAGATGGATTCTTTGTCAAGCATTTCAAATAACTCGTAGTCTCTCATCAACTGATTGACTTTAGATTGCTTCACTTTTCCTGTTCCTTCGTAAGTGACTTCTAGCTTGTTCCAAATATCCTTTGCTGTTTCACAAGAAGACACTTTGTTATACTCAGTAGCAGAAAGTGCACAATGCAGCATATTTATTGCTGAAGCATTCGTTTGGAGTTTTTTAAGGATTTCATCTGTATATTCCACTTGAGGGATAACAACATGTCCTAAACCAGCTTCCATCCTAGTTGGGATGAAATCACCATTAGTGATAACTATCCATGCACTCATATTCTGAGCTTGGATGAAATACATCATTCTCTTTTTCCAGTAAGAGTAGTTATCACCATTAAATAGTGGAGGTCTAGTTGTGGAGGAACCCTCTG
The DNA here is from genome assembly GCA_028411795.1 of Euphorbia peplus. Lineage (NCBI taxonomy): Eukaryota > Viridiplantae > Streptophyta > Magnoliopsida > Malpighiales > Euphorbiaceae > Euphorbia > Euphorbia peplus. The sequence goes on from CP110844.1 coordinate 21,019,345, forward strand.
GAACAATGAAATGAGAGGAATTCTCAGGTTGGTGTCTACTAGCCATCTCTATTGATTCTGATAGGATCTTACACTTAGATTGTTAGATCTTTAGTAAATATACGAAGTAACCTGGCTCTGATACCACTTGTTGGCCCTAACAAGAACAGAATCACCTAGAGGGGGGTGAATAGGTGTCTAAGTTGTAAACTGAAGTTTTCTAAGTTTTTTTTTTTAAAGAAACTTAAAATTCAGAGTCAAATTTCCTCAGAGTCAGAAGCTAGCTTAAGGAAGTTGCTTCTGAGGGAAATTCTGCCTAAACACAGTTAGACTGTTTTCAGCAACAGAAGTTCTGATTTGAGAACTTCTGGACAGTCTTCTGAACAAAGACAATGATATTTTTAGAGAAAATCTGTTTCAGCACTAAATATGAACAAGTACACAGAAGCAAAAATAACAAGTATAAGAGGGAGAAAGAAGTTCAGGAGATCCTGAGTGAACAATTCGATTTATCCAAGTTCGCCACAGAAGTCCTGTGACTACGTCTTGTCCCCTGAGGTCGCAGCCTACAGAGATTTTATAAATCCACTATTCAGAACTTTTATGGCAAGTTCAGAAGCTCCTTTACATCAACAGAACTTAAGCTAATTTCTCACTTAGTTCTGACTAGCCTAAAAAGAGTTAAAGGATTTCCACCAGAACAAACAATACTCTGTTTTCTGGATTTCTCACCCAACTCTAATCTCAACTAGATTTCTCTCTTTAAATCTAACTGAAGATCACAAACGATCTCAGTTTACAAGATTCCTATTATGAACTTGTTTTTCTTCACTCTCTCACTTTAACTAAGACTATGCTAAGAAAGTTTGAGAATGGAAAAGAATGCTCTGTTTTCCTTGTTAAAACAGTGCGTTGAGATTTTGCTCGATGATCACGCTTATGTTGATGCAGTGGAGCAAGGCTACTATTTATAGTGTATGAAGATGACCGTTGGTGAGTTTGAATCTTCAAAGGAGATGACATCAGTTGTTGTAGCCGTTAGTTTGTCAAATCTTCAAACGGTCTTCAAACACTTTGATTCCGTTATCCTTGTTCTTTAACTAAATCCGGTAAGTGATTTGAAATCAAGGATGAGGATGACAGAATCATTCTTCAATTGGATCAACAAAGGGTAGACAAGGAAAATCCGGTTTCTCTTGAACAGACAGGCGCGCTCCATTAAAACAGCTTTTTGAACTTTTGGCGCCTTGCATTAAATGAACTTGTCAGAGCATTAAATGCTATCAAGAACCCGTGACTTAGCTTTCAGGAGCTAAAGTCCTCTTGACTAAACTTCTGATCACAATTGGCAAAATTTCTGATTGCAGAGAACTATTGAGGAGAGCTTTGGCAGACTTCGACTTCAGAGCGGAGTATCCAGCTTCTGAGTAAATGAAACTCTGACTTCAGCAAACCGATCTTCTGAGTTCGTTAAGCAATCCAGAAATGATTCATTCAGCACCTGCTGAACATCTTACACATAGACTAAGAATAAAAATTATTAGTCAATAGAAAACTATATGTAAGGTACTGTTGAGTTTTCATCTTCTGAAACGTTTGAACATAATCAAAATACTTAGGGTTCATCAAACCGAATATATTTGACTAACTAAATATCTGATATCAATTTCCATCAGATATCAATTTGTTTGAAGTTCAAATTGATAAGAGAAAATTTGATAAAGCTAATTATCTCTAACAGTAATTATTGGATACAAATGTTTTTTTTTAATAAATTTATCAAAACATTAATTGAAAAAGTTTTAAAATGATAAATCAACTAAAAATTCTAGCCTCCTTTCCTCTCAAAACTCTAGTTTTAAAATTTTTTTGTTTTGAACTTGAAATCGAGGAGGAAGAAGGAAGTTTTGCTTCTTTCTTCCTCCTCCCAACCCTGAATCTGATTTACTTTTCTCCTTCTTCTTATCGCTCCTTTTGTTTAGCATCATATATCTCAACGGTATTCTTTAGTTATCAGATTTGCATCCGATAGCTATATTGTCTTCATTTATAGCTCATTCAGATTTAGCACGGGCGGTATTCGATTGTTTTTCTGCAGATCCGGATTCTCAAGAAATATATGATGTATTCTGTCCTTTTTAGTACCTTTATGGTGTCGTAGGCTCTTTGTAGCGTTTTTTTTGCCCTATATGTGGTTTATACTGGCTTTTGCCTGTATATTTGTGAGGTTTAATTCCTCCTTTTTTTTTTGATTATCATCGTGCTGTAATTTTTCTATGTTATCCAATGATATGATTTCTCTTCTATAAAAAAAAAAAAAAAAAAAATTTTAAAATGGGAGTTTTTGAAAGAGGTTTTTAAATTCACTCCGCTCTTGTTTTAAAAAGAAAAAGTTCACTCCGCTCTTTACAAACCTCAAATCTATTACTATCTATTAAAATCTATAAGCAAACTGATAAGGTGTCAATTTTTCATTTTTTAGAATTATTACTGTTACCGAGAAACTGTAACTTGAATTCCACGTAGGCTATATTTACTGCAAGATAGAAAACGTTAGCCTAAGGAGGCCGCTGACCGGCGACCCCTCTCCGATGCTAAAGTCAGTATAGAACTTGTGATCGGAAAAGTAATTTACTCAGAATATGAGTCAAGAATCATGTACCTTAGATCGTAGTAAGTCCCATGTATTTATAGTGTTTGATCATGTATCCTAATCCTAGTCGAACTAGGACTTTACTTGAATTACCCCTCTTTAGTCCGAGAATTATAATTCCAATTAGCTTGAATTATCCTAATTGGATTAGAAGACCTAAAGAGAAATACTTTCTTTGTAGGAGAAATATTCTCCTTACTTTGACTATTCAACGCACGCCTACGTGGACATTAAGACTATTCAACACAGTTTTAACCGTCCTACGTGGTTGAAAGCTAAATGACTATTGGTCCACGTGTCGTACGAAATATTAGGTGATAACAGAAGCCCCCCCAAAAGGATAAACAAGCTCCTTTAGGACTTATACATCAACAATCTTTAAGTTACCAAACAATTTTCATGGCCCAGCTCACAGGCCCAAGTAGCAAGTTCGGCTGTCAGCCCATTAGCTTACCATCAAGACCAACCACCCAGATCGCACGCTGATTTCAAATTGCTACACTTGTCATCAAGCGTGGTCTCAAACTTAACTTCCCTCCAAGCAAGTGAAAGGGTTTTGCAATTCGAAAACTTCAAGTCTGTCTATAAATATCCACAGAAACCATTTCATCTCTTTACGCTTTCAAAATCCATAACTCTCTCAGCAAACTGCTTTCCAGATTTCTGCGAAGTGTAAGTAATCCTTAATTTTCCTTCTATTTTATTCCGAATTTGCTATCCGAAATGGCCTCTTCATCACAAAATCCTACTTCCTCGGGAGAAACTTCCCAAAACTCAGATCCAGAACTAAATCATCGTCGTCGCCAAACCATTATGGATTGGTCCGAAGAAGAATTAACCCCACCAAGACCACAAAATCAAAACCCTAGCACCACTCGAAGTACAAACCCTAGGAACCCTAACCCTCCGATCCAAATGCCAACACGTGCCCCACACCCTCAACAGGGTCTTTGGAAGACTGCCCTTCCTCACGAAGCGACCAAGATCAACACAATCGAGGCTCTCCGCGATTTGAAGAAGAAGTTCCCCTGCCTCAAGGATTTCGACTGTGCGGTCCCCACTCCCGAAGACAGGATGTTTAAGGGAAAAATCCACAAGGTGGCCGTTCTTGAGAGGCATCTGGAATATGGGATGAGGTTTCCTTTTCCCGAGGTGGTAAACGATATCCTCAACGAGTTCAACCTTTGCCCTGCACAGATTGTTCCCAACTCGTGGGTCGAGATGCTTGCGCTCGTACGGGTGTGCCAAGATCTCGGTGTTTTGTTAACCGGGAACCTCTTCAAATACCTCCGAACTCCTATCAAGGCTCAAAAACACCCGTGCGTCTCGTTCAAGGAGGTCCACGAGCCAAAGGGTTTAGTTGGTGGCAAACCCTCGTCGCACAGTGGTCATCGATCACGATGGGTCTGGGTTGGTCCTGAGGACGGCAACCTCCGATGGCCGTGGAGGATCGATTTCAATGAGTTTCCTACCGATCCGAGCACATGGAGGAGCCCTACAAAGACTGTGGTCCTCGACGAAGAGGAAAAATGCTCCCTCGAAAAACTCCAAAAATACAAACCTTCCAATCCCATCTCCCTCGAGCAATTTTTAACTCGTTATCGAGGCAACATGCCTGTTGCTACAGTGGGGGAGGATGGAACTATATTTTATTACCCTGCTCCCGAAGTTAATCGGGCTCATCTCGGGGAGCCCATTTCTCTTCCAAAGAATCCTTGTAAGCTTTCTTGATTTTAACTACCAACTTGTTATTTGCAGGCATTTTATCATGGCTCCTAAGTTATCTTACAAACAACGCCTTGCAGCTGCCCGACTGAAGGCCCTAGAAGGTGATAAACCAGCTCCTTCTGTTCTCGTGCCCACAAAAGGTCCTCGGACCACGACCAAGAAGGTCCGAGCTTCATCAATTGGCAATATTTCCATCACTGAGGTTCGCGAGCCCGAGGGGACGCCATTAGAGGAAACGCACGTTCCCGAGCCTCAACAACAGAACGAGGACCCTGGTAACTCTCATTATTTTTGAACGAGAACTCTTCATACCTCTTGTTCTGCTTGTTAAGCTAACCTTTATAATTTCTATGTAGAAATCCAAAACATCTCATCGGGAGAAGATCTCGAGACCCAAGATCCCGAGATCCCAGTTCCTAACGAACCCATAATCCAAAATCTTGAAAATCAAGGAGTCCCAATACAGGCTTGTTCGAAGAGGAAAGCTTCCTTCATTTCTATCGACGCCTCGAATCTCGAGGACGGTAATGCTATGGAGACCGAAAATCCTGAAGGTCCCCGTGCTAAACGCGTTCGAGAGATCGAGGGCACGAGCTCACCTCCTCATCCCTCGACCTGGGACCCCAATTGGCACCCTTATACCAACTGCCCCGAGATGACAAGCGCCAAGGGAAGGGTGCCACCTGAGGCCTCGTTGGACGGCTACGAGAGATATTCTCTTTATAACGTAAGTCTCTTCACTTTGCCTCATCGCAACTAAGGTGTGTTCATTGTTTTAACCGCTTGATCTTGAACAGTTCTGGTCGGAGCGTTTTCCCAAAGTTTCTCTCAGCGTCCCTGCGATTGCTGAAGATGTTGCTCAAGCCTGCCTCGTCCCCGAGGAGGTTAAACTTGCCGAGAAGTTAACTGACAAGGAGTTGGCCAAACTCGTACATGTCAGACAGGCTAAGGTAATGAACTTTACCAGTTGTCCTAGCATCGTTCTTCGCATTATCTTGACCTGTTTCTCATCCTTGTTTTCTTTATTTAAACAGGCCATGGCTGCGACGGAGATCATGTCTTACCGCTATCTCCAGAAATCTGCGTCTCTCGAAGACTACCGCCACAAGTGGGCGGTAGTTTCCGACAAACTTGAAACGGCCGAAGACGCTTTGAGTGCCCAAACGAAAATCCTGAAATCTGCTCAACACATTGGTCGTGAAAAAACCTTTGAGTGCGAGAGACTGAAGGTTGAATGCATTCAACTAAACAAAGCTCTTGAGGCCTCGAGGCAACGAGTACGAGAGCTCGAGGACCAGACTCGGTCGCAGTGGTTTGACTCCTGCCTTGCTCTAGCAGGTCTTCATCAGGGGGCGAGAGACCAACTTGCCTTGGAGAAAATTGATCAGGCGACCTGGAGAGCTCGAGGTCGGGAGGTATCTCAAAAACTCTGATCTCAGCTCGAAGCTTCTGAGAAAGCCAGACAGGACCAGGATGCTGCCCACGAGGAAACTATTGCAAAAATGGAAGAGAACGAGATTTGGCGTATGTCCAAATTCAAAACTCGTTTCGTAAAGTCCATTAGAGAAAGGTTCCCTGACATCTCCTTGGAAGATCTCAAATTCTTTGTGAATGTGAATCCTCCCGAGGACGATGAAGAAGCAGATGATGTCCTCGATGATTCCTTTCCCGAGCCTGATTCTCCCAAGGAAGGAATCCTTGTTGATCCAGTATCTCCAGTTGATCCTGTCGAATAGCTCGCTCCCTTCTTGTAATCACTGTTCAATGAAATGACAAAATTTTATCCTATTTTGCCTTTATATATATTACGTCTAATATCTTGTGTGCAAGTTTACTCATTAAAGTTTGTTCATGCTTCAATTTCCTAATATTCTCGTACTAATCTCAATATGTTTGAACTTTAATTGTTCGCAGCCCTCGTAGTAGCCCCCCCTTATTTTCTGGTCGGGCTAACCCTTGTAGGGTGGATTCTTACCACGACGTTCATGGATTTGGTTTTAATCGAAGCCTTCTAGCATGCATAAGCTTGATTTTTAAGTTCTAACCAAATTGTCCAGTGTCGAATACTTAGAACAAACTTTCAAAATAACAATTAGTTTTAATCGTGAATTCTCTTCGTGACGCGAATTTTTCATAACAAATAATTCCTAAGTAATATCTGAATTAAAAGTCATAGATAAAAACGATGCCTCGTGGGCCTTTATTCATAATAACTCCTAAGTTGAATTCTGAGTTTATATGTCGTCAAAAAGTAAAAGAAAATAATAAACGCTAAAAATAATATTTCCTGAGAGAGATTGCATTCCAAGTCCTCGGAACCTCAGTGGCATCAAGATGCTGCAAACGATAAGTGTGTGTTCCGACGCATTCTATGATCCGAAATGGTCCTTCCCACTTAATGCCTAATTTACCTTTGCCTTGTCTCGAGCTTGATGCTGCTGTACTACGAAGGACAAAATCCCCTTTGAAAAATTGTCTTGGTCGTACGCTTTTATCATATATTCTTTTTGTTCTAGCTTTATACGCCTCAATCCGTGCAAGCGCCATTTCTCTTTTTTCTTCAAGATCATCCAAGTTGTCTCGTAAGTTCAGTTCGTTCCATTCTTCAGTATAATGGAGAACCCTCGTGCTTGGTACCTTAATCTCGACCGGAATGAAAGCTTCTGTTCCATAAGTTAAAGAAAATGGGGTCTCTCCAGTTGCTGTTTTCGGCGTCGTTCGATACGACCATAACACATGATACAGCTCCTCGACCCAATTCGTTAACTTCTCGAGATGAGTTAAGCGCCTTTTGATTCCTTCCATGATCGTTCGATTAGTCCTCTCAGTCATTCCATTTGTTTGGGGGTGGAAGACAGAACTAAACCTTAGCTTGATCCCTTCTCTCTCGCAAAAGTGTCTAAACAGAACACTATCAAACTGTTTGCCATTGTCTGTGATTATCGTATTGGGGACCCCAAAACGATATACAATGCTATTCTTGACAAATTTCACAATCTGTTGGGCCGTTATCGAGGACACTGCCTCAGCCTCGACCCACTTTGTAAAGTGATCGACTGCTACGATAACATACTGTCTTTGATTAGTTGACATTGGAAACTGTCCCACGATATCAATTCCCCATGTCGCAAATGGCCATGCTACCTTTATACCTTCTAATCCCGAGGCCGGGCTTTTCAAAACTGGAGCGTGAGCTTGACACGCAGCACATTTCTTTACAAACTCCGCAGCATCGTTGTTCATTTGAGGCCAGTAATAACCTAATAACCTCGCCTTTCGAGCAAGAACATTCCAGCCCTCATGAGCCCCACATGATCCCTCATGGATTTCTTCTAAAATCTTAGCTCCTTCCTCGATCCCAACTGCTTTGAGCCACGGCTGGGAATACGATCTTCGGAATAAATTTCCATCCACGACTGTGTATCTACTTGATTTTCTCACGATCTTCGTGTGTTGGGATTTATCTTCCGGCAATTTTCCTTTGTAAAGATATTCAAAAATCGGCCAGTACCACTCGTTTCCTCGATCGAGCGCAAACACTTCTTTGGAATCGATACTCGCGCATGGAATAACCTGTACATCACAAGGACACAACTTTAAGTTAGTAGGATCAGAAGCTAGCTTTGCCAAGTGATCAGCCTCCATATTTTCCTCCCGCGGGATCTGTACGATCACAACTTTACATCCCATGAGTTCACATTCCTCAATTGTACGTTTTACCATCTCGTGATACTTTTTCATTCGAGCGTGTTTGGTTTCCCAAGAATTTCTTATCTGATTGGTTGCTAGTCCTGAATCACTTTTAATGATGGCTTTGTCTGCCCTGATCAGTTTAACCAAACGCAGCCCGAGCAATATTGCCTCGTACTCTGCAGCATTATTCGAGGAATCAAAGCCCAAAGTCGCAGCGTGCCTGAACACCAACCCATCTGGACTTCTGCAAAAAACTCCAATCCCGGATTGACTCTTATTGGCACTCCCATCGACGAAGATTTCCCAAGTATTTAATACTGGCTCAATGTCATCTTCAGGTGGGACCTCGATCAAAAAGTCAGCGAGAACTTGAGCCTTTTTGGATGGCCTTGGCTCGAATCTTACATCAAACTCCGTGAGTTTTATGGACCATTCCGTCAGTCTCCCCGAGGCCTCAGGTCGTGAAAGAATCTTCCTGAGTGGGGTGTCTGTACGAACTACGATGGTATAACTCAAGAAATAGTGTCTCAATTTCTGAGTAGCAATATACACCCCGAAAGCCAGTTTCTCCATCTTAGGGTATCTCGATTCTGCCCCTCGCAGCACTCTGCTTACATAATAAACTGGATATTGAACTTTTCCTTCCTCTTCTTCTCGAATTAGAACCATACCAATGCACTCCTCTCCCACGCTTATGTATAAATACAAATTTTCTCCTTTAACCGGCTGACTTAAGAGAGGTGGAGAGGACAAAAACTTTTTGAGATCCTCGAACGAGGTTTGACACTCATCAGTCCACTCAAAGTCCTTTACCCCTTTAAGACTTTTGTAAAAAGGCATGCATCGTTTGGCGGAATAAGAGATAAAACGACCCAAAGCATTGATCTTACCGTTTAAAACCTGCACCTCGCGCACGTTTTTTGGTGGCTGAAGATCAATAATAGCCTTGATTTTGTCTGGGTTCGCCTCGATGCCTCGTTTAGAGATCATGAAACCCAAAAATTTACCAGAATTGATCCCAAAGGTGCACTTTTCAGGATTGAGCCTCAAATTATATTCCCTCAGAATCTTGAAAACCACTTCGAGGTCTCGAGCATGCTCTTCTGCCTTTTTGCTTTTTACAATCATATCGTCAACATAAATCTCGACGTTCTTGCCAATGAGCTCCTTGAACATTTTGTTGACTAATCTTTGATAGGTAGCTCCAGCATTTTTCAAACCAAAAGGCATTACCTGATAACAATAGGTACCTCCTGGTGTAATGAAACTAGTTTTTTCCATGTCTTTCTCTGCTAGCGGGATTTGATGAAAACCTTCCTTTGCATCGAGGAAAGAATATACCTCGTAACCAGCCGTTGAGTCTACCAGCATATCAATACATGGCAAAGGATAGAAATCCTTAGGGCAAGCTTTATTCAAATCGGAAAAATCGACGCACATTCTCCATTTTCCATTTGCTTTCTTGACTAAGACCACATTTGAAATCCACTGTGGGTAATGAACTTCCTTGATCCTCCCGAACTCAAGCAGCTTCTCAACCTCGCTCTTGATGAACTGCTGCCTCTCTGCCCCTTGATTTCTCTTCTTCTGTTTCACAGGAGTGTATTCTGGGTCAATGTCTAGCGTGTGCTCCATGACCTCACGAGAAACTCCTACGATATCTGCCGATGTCCAGGCAAAGACATCCTTATTCTCCTCGAGTGCTGCGATAACGATCTTTTTCGAATTCTCTTGCAACTCTGCTGAAACCTGTACGACCTTTCCTTTTTCCAGGGTTACGGCTTCAATTGGATCAACTGGTTCGCCACGCTCCTTAACTTCCTCGACCAAGACACTTTCTTGAGGAACTATTTCCAACGAGGTCATATAAGTATGCCTCGCAACCGATTGACTACCAAGCGCCACTGCCATTCCTCGCTCCGTCGGGATCATCCAAGCTAAATAATAAAGGGATATGGCACCCCGACTACCTGAAATCAAAGGCCTGCCTATTATCAAATTATAAGCGATCGGCGTGTCAATTACTAGAAAATCAGTAATAGTTCTCCACTTGCTCGTGGTATTCCCTATTTCGACCTCGAGCTGGGTTTCTCCCAACAGAAGTACGGGATGTCCACTTATACCGACCAAAGGTGACACGGAAGGTGTCAAACGTCCCTGTTCCAAGCCGAGGGCCTCGAAAGCCTTTCTCGTGATGATATTGACTGAGCTTCCTGTATCTAGCAAAGCTCTTCTAACGGTAAAACCTTCTACATGCACATCGATAACCAAGGCATCATCATGTGGATCACTTGGACGACCCTTCAATGACCCGAAGTCAAAAACTTTTGAAATCTGCTCGATTCGTACCCGCTCGGTGAAATCCCGTTTCCTTTTAACGCTCCTGTCAATGGGAGAACCTCCCATAATCATATTAATGACACCCCGAGGAGTCTTTACTCCCTCTCGATCTGGGAATTGATCTTTATATTTCTCGAAGAGGTTTTTCAACTTTCCTTTAGCTGCCAATTTGTCCAATTCCTTTGCCAGCTGTTCACAATCTTCTGTATCGTGACCCTGCAATTTGTGGAAAGCACAATACTTGCCATTAAATTTTGGCTTCCCACCTTTGGGTGGATATCTGATTTGCTCCTTTTGTTCTTCAACCCACATAAGAACCTGAGCACGAGGGGCAGGCAATGGGATACGATCTCTTTTATCAAAAGGCTTCCTTGGAACCTCGCGATTCCTGTCCCATCTATCCGAGCTCCGGCCACTGCCCCGATCTCTTTCTTGCACTTCGGACTTGACTGCCTTTACTCTCCTCGTGGGATCATCTTGGTGCTCATCCCATACCACAAACGATTTTGCCATTGTCATCAAAGCATGAAAATCGTTCGGTCGCTCAGTCATAAGTTTCATCTGAAGATCCCGATTTCGGCAATTTTCCGCCAGTGTCTTCCGTGCTGAGGATACAATCAAGGGTTCAACTTTTAAAGCCACATTATTAAAATTGTGCAAATATGATTCTAAGGTCTCATTTTCTCCTCGTCGTACCCTCATCAGATCATCGACCGTCTTTTTCTCTGGTATGGCCGTGACAAAATGTGCTTTAAAGGATTCTGAAAGTTGATTCCAGCTCCTGATTGAACCAGTAGGGAGACAATCATACCATTGTGCGGCCGTTTATTTCAAAGTTGTTGGAAATAATTTACACATAAGTGCCTCGTTAACCGGACTTGCAAGAAGCGCCCTTCCAAAACTTTTGACGTGCATCACAGGGTCGGAATCTCCACAGTATTTATCAAAATTGGGATATTTAAAATTGCTCGGGTAAGGAGCTACCAGGATCTTAGCACAGAGTGGACTGTCTTTATCCTGTATAGGTCCTTCCTCGCCCCGTAAAGTTTCATCAGAATAATCCCGATTCCGATTTCTTCTCCTGTGTCTCCTCCCTTCTCTGGACCCCACATTCTTAGTCCCCGTAGCCTCATCTCGCTCCTTAAGAGCTTTAGCAATTCCTTCGGCTAAACTCCTATTGAACGTATCGACAAGTCTTTTATGTTTACGTTTAAGTTCTTCAACCTCGGAATTATCTCTTCGGGACCTCCGATGTTTAGGGTCTCTACTTCCCGAGGAGCTCCTCGAAGACGCTGATCCATCCTCGTAAGACAATCTCCTTACAATCCCTGGTGAAACTTTTCTTGCTTGTGACTTTATACGAGGTTTGCGCCTCGGAGGAGTTGGAGATCGTTCTACAGATCTTCCTCGAACTGGAGTTTTTTCGCGATCCGCGGTTCGAGTTCTTCCAGCTGAAGACGCTGTATAACTTCGAGAACGCTCCGAATTCCGAGATCGTTTTACACCTCGAATTTCGCTTCGTGGTCGATCTGGGGGAATTCGCTTACTCAAATCCTCTAATTGTTGTTGCAAACGATCTATGGTTGATCTGTCATTAACTGTTCTAACCGCCACCTCGGCCGCGACTCTATCCATCCATTTTCTTTGCTCTGGATCAACAGTTCCTGACCACTCGAACATTCGGTGTAAAGCAACTTCTTCGTCTAAAGCCATTGTGTCTTCATCATGTTCCATGTCTTCTTCTTGAGCATTAGTGGCCTGATTTTCTTCTAAGATTACCATGTTCTTTGATAGAATCTTTTAAAGATTCCACGCTCACCGCACCAATTTGTTACCGAGAAACTGTAACTTGAATTCCACGTAGGCTGTATTTACTGCAAGATAGAAAACGTTAGCCTAAGGAGGCCGCTGACCGGCGACCCCTCTCCGATGCTAAAGTCAGTATAGAACTTGTGATCGGAAAAGTAATTTACTCAGAATATGAGTCAAGAATCATGTACCTTAGATCGTAGTAAGTCCCATGTATTTATAGTGTTTGATCATGTATCCTAATCCTAGTCGAACTAGGACTTTACTTGAATTACCCCTCTTTAGTCCGAGAATTATAATTCCAATTAGCTTGAATTATCCTAATTGGATTAGAAGACCTAAAGAGAAATACTTTCTTTGTAGGAGAAATATTCTCCTTACTTTGACTATTCAACGCACGCCTACGTGGACATTAAGACTATTCAACACAGTTTTAACCGTCCTACGTGGTTGAAAGCTAAATGACTATTGGTCCACGTGTCGTACGAAATATTAGGTGATAACAATTACAGTAATTAATGTAATCTAATTCAACTAATAAAAAAATTGAGTTCGTATTTCAATTAAACACCAAGAGATTTTTGAGTTTGTATTTCAATTAAACAGACAGATTTTTACTCAATATATTAAAAAAAATATATATTTTTACGAATGAATTCAACATAAAATATATTCTTACGGAATAACTTGAATTCAACATAAATTTGTTGCTCTCCACCATTAAACTATAGTTTAGATTATTAATTTACTCCAAAGAAAATACATTTCATTTTGTTAATCTCATAAAATTTTAAGATTTCAAAATTAAATAAAAGAATACCAATTGGCTTTAGCCTAAGTGGTACAGTTACCAATGCGTGAGTGGGGAGTTCAGGATTCGAATCCTGCTCTTTACAAATTTATAAAAAAAAAAAAAAGAATTAAATAAAATAATTGAGTATTATTTTCAAGTATTAAACTCAATATCTACAATTTAATTATAACTTGATTAACTAGATATTTGAATTTTAAAATGAACTTAACGGTCTTTTATGGTTATTATAGTATAGATGGAGACATCTAAAGCGCTCGTGTACGGGGCTCTATGAAAATATAAAGGACGACAGATACAAAAAAATATTTAGTGTATCATAAAAAATATGAAACTTTATTTATAATTAAATGAGTAAATAACCGACCCAATACAATTTGGTCAATCACCATTAAATTAGAATCTAAGGATTGAGATTAAAACATAATGAAATCACCTAAAAATGACGGGTTGATACGGGACTATCTAGGGTATAGTAAACTAGGTTGCTATTTACACCCCACTTTTTCCGACCACCTTGAGAGATACGGCAGCACAATGGTATGATTGCTTGGCTCCAGGATCAATCAAGGATTGGAATCAGCTTTCAAATTCCTTTCTAGCACACTTTGTCACTGCAATTCCAGAAAAAAAGACGGTGGACGATTTACAAAAGGTTCGCGGAGCTAACAATGAGACTCTAGAATCCTACCCAATGAATTTTCAGAATGTAGCATTGAAGGTCGAGCAGTTTATCATATCTTCAGCTTGAAAAACATTAGCTGTGAATTGTCGGAACCGAGACCTTCAAATGAAGATAATGACAGAGAGGCCGGAGGATTTTCAAGCGCTGATGACAATGGCCAAGTCTTATGTGGCTTGAGATGAGCATCAGGAAGATCCCTCAAGGAGATCAAAGATAGTAAAATCCGAGGTTCATGATAGAGATCGAGGCAATAATCGAGGGTCTGATCGAGGTTTTGATAGATGGGAAAGATCTCAGGAAGAGAAAAGGAAGCCTTTTGATAAAAGGGATCGCATTCCCATCAATGTCCCGAGATCTCAAGTCATAATGTGGGTCGAGGAACAAAAGGAGCACATCCGTTATCCATGCCTAAGGGTGGCAAGCCCAAGTACAATGGGAAATACTGTAATTTTCACAGGATGGAGGGCCACGATACAGAGGATTGCGAGATGCTGGCGAAGGAACTAGATAAAATGGTGGTCAAGGGTAAGTTGAAAAAGTTTATGAAGAAATACAGTGAACAATCGCCGGAACGAGAGGGAGAGAAGCGCCCTCGAGGAGTTATAAACATGATTATGGGAGGATCATCAGTGGATCATAGTACTAAAAGAAAGCGAGGCTATGAGGAGCGGCAGCGACTCGATGAGATCACAAAGACTTTCGACTTTGGGTCCTTGAAGGGTCGACCAACTGATCCTCACGAGGATGCTTTGGTGGTTGAGATGCAAATTTAAGGTTTTACCGTTCGGAGAGCTTTGCTAGACACGGGTAGTTCTGCAAACATAATAACCAGAAAGGCTTATGACGCTCTCGGTTCGGATTCAGGTCGGTTAACACCGTCAACTTCACCTCTGGTAGGAATCAGTGGACATCCCGTACTTCTGCTGGGCGAAACCGAGCTTGAGGTCGAAATAGGGAACACCACGAACAAGTGGAAGACTGTGACTAAATTTTTGGTGATCGAGACATCGATCGCGTACACTGTGATAATTGGTAGGCATTTGATTTCAAGCAGTCGAGGTGCAATATCTCTTTTTTATTTAGCATGGATGATCCCAACAGAGAAAGGAATGGCGGTAGCTCTTGGAAGTCAAGCAGTGGCGAGAAATACCTATGTAACTTCGCTAGGTATTGTTCCACAGGAAAACATCTTAGTTGAGGAAGTAAAAGAGTGAAAAGAACCTCTGGAGCCGACTGAAAATATAACTCTAGTTGAAGGCAAAGTTGTGCAAGTTTCGGCAGAATTGCAAGAGGGTGCAAAGAAGACCATAGTTGTTGCCCTCGAGGTGAACAAAGATGTCTTTGCATGGACATCTGTTGATATTGTAAGAGTATCTCGGGAGGTCATGGAGCATACGCTAGACATTGACCCAGAATATACTCATTTGAAACAGAAGAAATGAAACCAATGGGCGGAGAGGCAACAGTTCATAAAAGGAGAAGTAGAAAAACTCCTCGAGTTTGGTAGAATTAAGCAGGTTCATTACCCACAGTGGATCTCGAATGCTGTCCTTGTCAAAAATGCTAACGGGAAGTGGAGAATGTGTGTTGATTTCTCTGATCTAAATAAAGCTTGCCCAAAGGATTTTTATCCGTTGCCATGTATTTATATGCTCGTGGATTCAACAGCAGGCTACGAGATATTCTTTCCTCGATGGAAAAGAGGGTTTCCACCAGATTCCGTTGGCAGAGAAAGATATGGAAAAAACAAGTTTCATCACGCCGGAAGGTACTTATTGTTATCAAGTAATGCCTTTTGGGTTGAAAAATGTTGGGGCGACATATCAACGGTCGGTAAACAAGATGTTCAAAGAGCTCCTCGGAAAGAACGTCCAGATTTATGTTGATGATATGATCGTCAAAAGTAAGCAGACAGAAGATCATGCTGGAGACCTCGAGGTAGTTTTCAAAATACTAAGGGAGTACAACTTGAAGCTCAATCCTGAAAAGTGCACCTTTGGAATTAACTCTGGGAAATTCTTGGGGTTCATGATTTCCAAACGAGGCATCGAGGCAAACCCAGATAAGATCAAAGCAATTATAGATCTAAAGCCACCTCGAAGTATCCGCGAAGTACAGGTCTTAAACGGGAATATAAATGCACTCGGTCGATTCATCTCCTACTCTGTAAAGCGATGCATGCCTTTTTATAAAAGCCTCAAGGGAGTAAAAGATTTTGAGTGGACAGAAGAATGTCAAGCCTCTTTCGAGGAACTTAAGAAATTTCTAGCATCACCTCCTTTGTTGAGTCAACCAGTGCACGACAAAAATTTATATTTGTACATAGGTGTTGGAGAGGAAAGCATTGGCATGGTATTGATTCGAGAAGAACATGAGGGAAAAGTGCAATTCCCAGTCTATTATGTGAGCAGAGTACTTCGAGGACCAGAGTCGAGATATCCTAAAATGGAGAAGCTTGCATACGGAGTGTATGTGGCTGTGCAAAAGCTAAGACACTATTTCCTGAGTTATACCATAATTGTCCGAATAGACACCACACTGAGGAGGATACTTTCTCGACCTGCGGCCTCGGGGAGACTGACGGAATGGTCAATAAAGCTAACTGAGTTTGATGTACGGTTTGAACCAAGGCCTTCAAAGAAAGCTCAAGTCCTTGTAGATTTCCTTGTTGAGATTCCACATAACGAAGAGACTGAGCTAGTATTAAATACTTGGGAGATCTTTGTGGACAAGAGTGCAAATAAGAGTCAGTCGGGAATTAGAGTTTTTACTCGCAGCCTAGATGGGTTGATCTTTAGGCACGCTGCGACTTTGGTTTTTGATTCATCAAACAACGCGGCAGAATATGAGGCAGACTCTGTTTACTGATCGAGGCACAGAGTGGTATTGGCCAATCTTTGAATATTTATATGAAGGAAAACTTCCCGAGGATAAGTCGCAGCATCCTAAGATCGTGAGAAAGGCTAGCAGATACACTGTGGTGGATGGAAACTTATATAGAAGGTCATATTCTCAACCATGGCTCAAGGCCATTGGAATATAAGAAGCAGCTAGAATCTTAGAAGAAATTCATGAAGGAGCTAGAATCTTTGTTAATGACAATGGGAAACAGTTCGACAGTGTCGTATTCAGGAATTTCTGCAAAAGAGAGGGAATCAAGTTAAGGTTTAGTTCGGTTTTTCACCCATAAAATAACGGCATGACAGAAAGGACAAATCGAACGATCATGGAAGGGATAAAGAAGCGGCTGACTCATCTCGAGAAGTTAACTAATTGGGTCGAGGAGATGTATCATGTTTTATGGTCGCATAGAACAACTCCAAAGACAGCTACTGGAGAAACCCCATTCTCTTTAACTTATGGGACAGAAGCCTTCATTCCAGTCGAGATAAAAGTTTCGAGTACAAGAGTTCTTCATTATACAGAGGAGTGGAACGAACTCAACCTGCGTGACAACTTGGATGACCTCGAAGAGAAAAGAGATATGGCTCATACTCGAATTGAGGCTTACAAAGCAAGAAGAAAGAGAATTTATGATAAGGGGGTAAGACCTCGACAGTATTTTTAGGGAGATTATGTCTTCCATAGTACAGCAGCCTCGAGCACGAGGCAAGGCAAAGGCAAATTGGGGATTAAGTGGGAAGGCCCATTCCAGATTATAGAATGCGTGAAGCCACATACTTATCGTTTACAGCATCTAGATAGAAATGAAGTCCCAAGGACATGGAATGCAATCTCTCTCAGAAAGTATTACTTTTAGAGATTTTTTATGTTACAAAGTTTTTCAATTTGGTGTAATTGACTCAGAATTCAACTTAGGAGTCATATTAAATAAGGCCATCGAGGGATTGTTTTCATCTATGACATTAATTCAGATATAACTTTGGAATTATTTGTTTGTGAAAAGTGCTCGAGACATAATGAACTCATCATAAAATTTAGGAGTCCTCATCAAAAGACAAAGATTTATTTTAAGACTTGTTCTAAGCATTCGACACTAGACATTTTGGTTGAATTAAAATCAAACCTATTCCATGCTGGAATGTTTCGATTATAACCAAATCTAAGAACGTCGTGGTAAGAATCCACCCTCTAAAGAGTTGGCCTGTCCAGAATCAAGGGGGGGCTACTATAAGGGTTGCAAACAAATATGGCTGAAATAATTGCAAGATAGATTAATTCGATTACAAAGTTTACTTAGGACAAATATTATAAGTTACTTGTACGGAGAATGTTAGACGTAATATTACGAGGCAAGAAAAACAAGAAAATACTTATCATTAACAAAAGAATATAGTACAAAGGTGATTATTTACAAAAAGATAAAAACTATCCTAGACTATTATGGTGCTCGATGTAAAGGCACGGCCTTGAGAGGAAAGGTTTCATCAAGGCAGGAAAGAGCGTCCTCATCATCTTCAGGAGGAGTTAATTTAACCAAAAACTTCAAGTCCTCCTCGGACATGTTGGGGAACTTGTCCTTTATGGCTAGGCATACCCGAGCATGGTATCTCGACAGCCTCCAAAGGTTGGTTCTCTCAAAGACCTCGATGTCACGCTCACTTTTCTGTTTCAGCTTGCGCCTCTTCTCCTTCTCCTCGCTAAGTGAGCGGTTCAAGCTTATCGTCTCCTCTCGGAGCATTACACATTTGTTAAGAAGCTTGGATTTGTCCGCCTTCTCTTCTTTGAGTGCAGAGATCGAGCTCGAGCCCTAAGTGGCAAGCGTGACCACGAATTCTCGGGTACGCTCCTCAAAATGAGAACGCGCCTTATCTGTCCTAGCCTGCCACTTGATGGCCTCGAGCCTCGCTTTTCTCAACAACAGCGGTCTCTTCTCTTTCTAAACAAGCTCGGCCTGTTTAGCCTCTTGCTCTTCCTCCGTCTCCACCCACTTCCTACTATACTCATCCAAGGAACGAGCTTGTGACTCGAATCAATGAATAAGAATGTTGGTGGACACCATGACATGTGAAGATGCACAGAAAGAGTATGTGAGGTTCGAGGTAGAGGAAATTGTTAAAGAAAGAGAAAGAATGTGTATATTTTACCTTCACATCTCTGATGCGAGTAAGCTGGATCACCTCTTCGTCAGTGAGGCGTTCGCTCATCTCACCCTCCTCAAGAATGATGGTGGTATAGCAAATTTCCTCTACAACCTCAGGATGGTTGAGGGACACCTTGTCAAATCGAGATTTCCAGAACTGAGATTCGAAAGAGACGAGTATGAGACCTAGGAAATAAATAACAAAGTTGAGACAAAAATTAAAGAACTTACGTTTCTGAGTTGAAACTTCTTGTACGTCTCGATCTCGTCCATCTCCATCTCCCGAGGAAGAGAGTTAACAATTTCTGGACAGTAGGAGAGGGGCTCCAAGTTGCTCTCTTGTTTTTTGGATTGTGGGGAATCTCCTGAGGATCCTTCCTCGACACGAGGATGTTTCCAGATATGGACAAGGGGTGGATTACCCTCTAAAAATCCTGGAGATGCTCGTGTAGTAGAAGGTTTTGGTTGAGATTTCCGAGGTTTCTTCACTGAGACAAAAGAAGGAAGATCCTCGCAACGAGATCTCTTTCCCAGTGGAACGTTATCCTCGGACCTCGAGGAGACATTCTCGACAACTGAAGCAAAAGATAAAGTGTGAGAAACGATGAACATACTTAAAATAAAAAAGAGATGAAGTTTCCTATAAGTAAATCGAAAGTTACCTAGGGAAGTTGTTGGAGCAGGGATGACTGGTTTCCGAGACCAACGGCTTGGGAGCAGCAGTATCCTGAGCAGGAAATTGCTCGAGCACGGTTGTTGGAGCCTGTTGACGCACGCGAGCAGGCGTCACTTGGGCCCTCGAGGCCACCGATGCCGCGAGGGTTAAAGAATTTTTTATCTTGGCGATCCTAGCCTTTTGGGACTTCGGCATGGGAACGACTCGAGGAACCTCAACCTGCCCAGATAGCAACTCTAGACGATGAGGTGCAAGTTGTTGTTTCAAAGATAATTTAGGAGCCATTGAAAACCTTCACAACAAAATATCTTATAAGTATGGATTTAAGTTAAAGAAATCTTACAAGGGTCAAAGTTAAGGTCAATCTCTTCGTCACAGAAGATCTTGTTAACCTCTGGGGCAGGGAAATAGTGGATTTTCCCTTGTTTGTCAACACCATCGATATGCATCCCGCTCATGTATCGAGTGATGAACACCTCTACGTTTGGTTGGGTCGGGGGTTTATATTTTAGAAGTATCTCGAAGGAATGTTATTCCTCCTCGGAGAGGATAACATCCTTCGAGGCCACCCTCCAGGAGCGGGGATCGTTGGGAAACTCATTGAAGACAACCCTTCATGGCCAGGTCAGGTCGCTCGAGGATGGACCCACCCAAATCCACCTCTGCTTGTACGAGCTGTATGAGGACAATTTGTCACGCACAATACTCTTAGGGCCACGGACGTTGTTAAAAGTCACACATGAGTGTTGTTTTGCCTTCACTGGGGTACGCATGTACGTGAAAAGATTCCCAGTGAGCCAAATTTTCAAATCCTCGCAGACTCGTGCAAGGGCTAGCATTTCCAACCAGGAGTTAGGGAAAATTTGAGCTGGGTAGAGATGGAATTCGTTCAGGATGTCGATTACAACCTCGGGAAAAGGGAATCGCATCCCGTACTCCATCAATTGCTCGATGGCAGCGAACTTTTTACCCTTCCCCATATTCATCCTATCTCCAGGTTTTGGGATCTCGCAGTCAAGGTCTTTGAGATCTGGAAACTTTTCTTTGAGACCCTTGAGCATATGATTGCTCGAAAATCGAGAATGTTCATCTGGCAAGACGGTTTCCCATTTTCCCTATTCAGGGATCGTTACCCTAGGGTTTGGATTTTGGCGGATGATGTTGGAAGAGGGTCGAGATTACGGTCTAATCTGGTTCATGACTGATGAACCCTAAGTGTTTTGATTATGTCCAAACGTTTCAGAAGATGTACTTTGACTTTTACTTATATACTTTTCAATGTTGACTAACAATTTTTGTTAAGTATTGTATAAGTTTTCTCAGCAGGTGCTGAATGAAGAAACTTTGGATTGCCTAGAAGACTCAGAAGAGAAGAAAAGCTGAAGACAGAAGATGAAGCTCATAAGCTGGATGCTCCGCTCTGAAGACTGTTAAAGCATGCCTCAGAAGTTTAGAAGCAACCAGAAGTCATTCCATTTGATCAGAAGCATAGACAAAAGGAATTAAGAGCTCAGAAGCACTTGTCACGGGCATTTAATGCAATGCGCCAAAAGTTCAAAAAGTTGTTTTGAAGGAGCGCGCATGTCTACTTCCAACAAAACCAACATTTGCTTGTCTACCCTTTGTTGATCCAAATGAAGCATATTTCTAGTCAACCTTATATTTGATTTCAAATCACTTACCGAATTAAGTTAAAGAACAAGGTTAATGGAATCAAAGTGTTTGAAGACCGTTTGAAGAAATTACATATTAACGGCTACAACAAACTGATGTCATCAATTGAAGATTCAAATTGAACAATGGTCATCTACAAAGCACTATAAATAGTAGCCAAGCTCCATTGCATCCATACACGCGATTATCGAGCTAAAATCTTAACGCACTGTTTTCACAAGCAAAACAGAGCAACCTTTTTCCATTCTCAATCTTTCTTAGTTTTAGACTTTGTAATAGTGAGAGAGTGAAGAAAAACAAGTTCATGATAGGAATCTTGTAAACTGATATCGTTTGTGATATTCAGTTAGATTTTGAGAGAAATCTAGTTAAGATTTGAGTTGGGTGAGAATTCTAGAAAACAGGATTGTTGTTCTGGTGGAAATCCTTTAAGTCATTCTAGGCTAGTCAGAACTAAGTGAGAAATTAGCTTAAGTTCTGCTGATGTAAATGAGCTTCTGAACTTGCCATAAAAGTTCTGAATAGTGGATTTAAAATCTCTGGTGACTGCGATCACAGAGGACAGGACGTAGTCACAGGACTTTTGTGGCGAACCTGGATAAATCGAACTATTCATCAGGACCTCCTGAATCTCTTTCTCCCTTCCTTATACTTGTTATTTTGCTCCTGTGTACTTGCTCTTGTTTAGTGCTGAAACAGATTTACTCTTTATATCATTGTCTTTGTTCAGAAGACTGTCCAGAAGTTCTCTAACTCAGAGCTTATGTTGCTGAAAGCAGTTAAACTGCGAGAATGCAGGATTTCTCTCAGAGGCTACTTCACTAAGCTTGGCTCTGACTCTGAAGTAATTTGACCTTGAAAAATTAAGTTTCTCTAAAACCTTAAAATTTTCAGTTTTCAACTTAGACACCTATTCACCCCCCTCTAGGTGATTCTGATCTTGTTCGGGCCAACAATGACCTCACTAGAGATCTCAACCTCCTCATCTTCTTAGTCACTGATGATTTGGCGATGCCTTTGAAAAAGGGCAGTGGGATCGATTGGTGTGGGGTTAGGGTTTGAAGGATTGTTGGATGTGAAGTCATTTTTGAGAAATGCAGATAAAGAGTCAATCAAAGGTAAAGGAACTTACGATTGAACGAAGAAAAAGAACTTAGCAGAAATCTGGAGTATGAAGTTGCAAAAGATGCTTAAAGAATTTTTGAAAGCGTAAATTCTGGAATGGGTGAGTGAAGGGGTTTTATAGACGAGGTAAGTTTTTGAAAGGCAAAACCCTTTCGTTTGCTTGGAGGGCAGTAAGTTGAGACCACGCCGGTTGCCATGTGTTGCGAGATTAATGGCAGCGTGCGAAGAAGGTGGTTGGACTTGATGACATAAGCCAATGGGCTTGATGCTTTAGTTTTTGCATTTGGGCATGTGTTATGGGCTTTGTGGAAATTGCGATTTTGAATTAAAAAGTTGTGGGTGAGTTGATGCTTAAGCCCTATAAGAGCTTGTTTATACTTTTGGGGGAGGGGGGGGAGGGGAGGGGGGGCTTCTGTTATCACGCGATATTTTACATGCCACATGAACCAATAGGCATTCTTGTTAAAGCCATGTAGGTCAAAGGAGATTACGTTGAATAGTCTTACTCGCCACATAAGACGTGCATTGAATAGTCGAAATAGGAGAATCTCTCTCCTACGTTGACTCTAATTCTTATTTAGTCTTCTAATCCGATTAGGAAAGAATGAGCTAAATAGGAGTGTAATCACCGGCCTAAAGATGCGGGATTCTAGATCAATCCTATACTTCAACTAGGATTCAGACTATAATATATTGGCTACAAATACATACAATCTCAATGATATCAGAGGTACATTATTCTTAACTCTTACTTGGAGTTACTTGCTTTCCGATCACAAATTCTATACTGACTTTAGCATTAGAGATGGGTCGCCGGTCAACATCCCTTTTTAAGCTAACGCTTGCTATTTTACAGGATTCATAGCCGGCGTGTATTTCAAGTTACAATTTCGAGGTAACATAGGCCATAAATAATTAAAAAGTTTTCATTAGTGAATCACATCACTAGTCAACATATTTATTATAATTAACTTATTATAAATTTGATTGACTTAAATTATGGAGTCAAATAAATGATATTAATAGAGCCAAGTTAGTAATTTAGAATATTAGAATTTTTAATTTAAATTTTGAACCGCCCAAAACCGAAAACCGGTTCGGTTCATCAATTTTTTGATCCGACCGATTGGTTTACCGGTTCTTAGGCGGTTTCAAAGCTTTAGGAAAACCGGACACTAACCGACCGGTTAGAGCAGCGTTCCGGTCGAACCTGGTCCAACCGTCCTGTTCGGTCCGGTTTTCAAAACCATGGTAATTACTAGTACTGATTTTATGGGGTTGGATCCTTTAAAGTTTGAATTTCTTAAACTCTGTAAAATTGTAGGTATGTTAATCATTAATGCACAATCAACTGTAGATATTTGAGGTTTTAATAAATAACTAATTAAATATTAAAATTTATCAGTTAAATTTTTATCACAATGATTTATGGGACAATGATGTAATGCAAAAATTTTAAAGCGATCTCAGAGTACGGTACTCACTTACAAATATAAATTATTTTTATGTTTGTTTATTATAGTTAAACCTCTTTAAAGTAATACTCTTGGTACTGAGAACAAATATTACTTTATCGAATTTATTACTTTACGAAATATTGATGTGAAAACAATCATTGCAAATTGTTTTCGGCATTGCAAGATTCATTCATGAACAAGAACTTGGTGTTATAAATGAAGGTATCATAGAATTAAATGATATTGTCTCTTATTTACTACATAGGAATGTGATGGATGTTGAGCATCTCTTAAATTATCCAAGCGATAATGATGCGGTTCTGGAATCACCTATGGTTGAAGAAATCATTGAATCGGTAATGAACACTTACGAAGGGACTGATCCTAAATCGGACGATAGCAATGGCATCTCAAGCGTGTCATCAAACGAAGCATTTCAAGCAATCGAACACTTTGAGCAATTACTTGTTACAACACGAGCAAAACATACCATGAGTTATTTATGGTTTACATAAAGTCAAAGATATGGTTAATTTTGGCTTTGGTGATATATATAATTCTCGAATTATTACTTTACATATTATTACTTTGACCCTTATGACTTTCCAATTTTTTATTATCTTATGTTTTAGCGAGAATATTACTTTACAACATTGGCCCAAGTTGGGACCGACGAAATTTATTACTTAACCGACGTTATTACATTATCGCATATTACTTAATCGAGGTTTAACTGTATACCCTAAAAAGTCTCGTATCAACCCATCGTGCTTTGTATGGTGATTATGTTTTTTAGAATACCCTAAATAACCTCCGTATCAACCCATGATGCTATATATTTTTAAGGTAGTACTATACTTTGGGAGCGCTCTAGAACTTTTTGATGTGATGGGAGAGGGTTAACTAAGTAGTGATTGTCTATGAAATATTAGAAGAAAACATATACTTAAGCAGTAAGTAAAATTATAATGGAGAAAATGAGCTAGCTAGTCTCTTTTTATAAAATGAAATAAAATCCAAAAATATTATTATTATAGATTGAAAAAAAAAAAAAAAAAAAAAAAACAACAACAACAATAATAGAGTTCGAAACAAGAACTTGAAAAGTCTGGACGCCGACGTCCACCAATGAGAGCTGGTCGTTGATAACCCGAACTTAGAAAGTCTTTTATAGTACTACATTAAAAAAAGCACTTCAAACAGAAACCTAGCTAGGTGCATAGTTCTAGCCCTAACTTTAGCATTCATTAGCTAAACATGGTAATCCTAATTATTGATTAAGAAATGCATTAGATTAGATTGAAGCAAAGGACATGAAATAGCTCTGAACTAGTTTCAAGGCAGCTGCAGAGAAGCTAGTTGGCGATGTTTCATCTGAGCAAGAGGGCATATCGTCCGGCGGTGCAATCATTTGTTCTTCAGGATTTGTGCCATTCCTCACTATAAATACTGTGCTCATTCCCCAGGTTAGATGCTTCTCATAGTGACAATGCACAAACCACACCCCTACAACAAACAAAACCAAAATCAGAACATATAAGTAAGTATTCGAATCTACCGGTATACGAGATTTTAATTAAGAAGAAGTGAATTACCAGGGTTATCAGCAACAAATCGGACAGCAACCCAACCTAGCCTAGGAATAGAAACCGTATTAAGTTCGGGAGGATCAACCAAGTTATAACATGGCTCGCTTGCATCACTGGTATCGCTACATGTCGTGATGGTCTCACTCACATCCTGCCAATCGCCATCCCCCGTGGCCACTGCATAAAAAGTAAAGCCATGTATATGCAAAGGATGAGTCCCACCTCCTCCTTGAAACACAATCTGAACTGCATCTGAATAATTAAACATCAATGCCTTTGTCCCGAACTCTGCCGCTGTTGGAATATCTTCTATTTTACTCGGAAAATCCTCGTCATAATATCCAGATAGATTCCTGCATCATTATATAATTATGTACCCGTTGAAGAATTTTTCTCTTAAAACAACTAAATGACCTCAAACATAATAAAAAGTTGAAGTCGAAATTTTAAAGTTTACCTGGAGTAGGCCTCGAGTATTGATATATTCGGGAACGCGAAACTGATGCTATTCAAAGTCGCAACGGTCCTGCCTCCGAGAGCACCTATTCCAACTCGAATAAACACATTCTTGGTTATATTTGTAGGGACAACAGCAGGATGATCATCACTATCTAAGCTCCTAATTGAATTTGTAAAATTCAAAGCAGCAGTAATATTATTTCTGGCAGGGAACTGTGGATATGGAATAGCTCTTCGATCAGTGATGTTGCTACAATTAAGAGTAGAATATTCTAGAACTGCTGATGCAGTTGAGTCGGTAAATGCGCCACCACCATCATAGTATGGAGCTGAGGCCATGTAATAACACCCTGCATTTTGATTAGCTGTGACCAAAACATCCATTGTTTGCCCTGGAGCTATTCTTATGTATTCTGATGTTAATGCCTTTGTGTATGCCCCATCATGCCCTACTAATGTCATTTTGTGCCCCGCTATCCCAAAAAATTGATCTTCGTTTAGTACCGCATTTACTATTTGGAGAAGATACGTCTTTTTGGACTCCACCGTCATCTTAAAGCTCGATACTGCATCCAAAACATCAAATAATACTTTTATTAAGATTTCTCATATACGCTAAACTTGTATTAAACCTCTTATACCAACCGTCTCTAAAAACCAAGAAAGTGAAGGGTTTAATTATGACGAGTTTAACAAATGACTCGATAATGCTTACGAGCAGAGCAATCATTTGGATATCCTGGCTGACCATTGATGGTGGTACCATTTGCATTTGGGAAATTATAATTATCTGCCTTGGCATCTTCATACATTTTCATCACTTCTTGTATATACCATGATCCTGTTCAATACATAAGTTAGTTAGTCAAATTGTGATGATTCTGAAATAGAATTAGTAAACTTGGATGAGATTAATTAATTAACTACCTAAAATGATAGTTTGATTTCCGTCGGGAATCCCATACGGATAACGACCCATAGGGGGGTCAATTACAATGGCACCATGAACTGTCGCCATGGACCACTCACTGTGAGCATGGTACCAAATAGTTCCTTCTTCTCTCGAAAATATCAGCTCGTATGTGTAATTATATCCCGCTTGAATTGGACATTGTGTTACATATAAAGGACCGTCTGACCATGGATTCCTTGGCTGTAGTATTCCATGCCTGTCAAATAATTATGATCAAATTAAAAAAAATGGAGTAGTTAATAAGTATAACAAATAGATGGATTTTTCAAATATTATAACATTTCTGTTTAGATTGAAATCTTTGTATATTATGTTGTGTTCAGATGTATCAGAAGATTTTGTAAAGGATACGAACCAATGTATTGTAATGCCATAAGTTCCATTGTTGTGGACATTGACACGAATTGTCTCCCCTTTGTTGACATGAAGTGTTGGCCCCGGAAACATTCCATTTATAGTCAACGTCGTTGTGTTCTCACACATCCTCGTAAGGTTAATGTCATAAATCTGGAATTCATTCACAAACAAATAAAAACGTGAGCTTAATTCGCATTTGAAAAACCACAAGTCTAAGTGAAGGAAAAAAAAAAAGAGACTGTAAGTACGCTTTTTTCTCTAAAATATCCTTACTAAAAAAAAGAATATGTACTATGTATTTAACAAGGAGCTCCCTCAATAGCCAATGGGTGTGTTATTATGCATTTAAAGGAGTGCATGTAGAATGAAATAAATATATACGAGCATGAACATGTATTAATATTTAGAATATGTGTATGAGAAAAATTTATAGAATGGTCCGAGTGTATACCATACTTTTCGATAATATAAAAGGTTAATGACTTAATTGTAGAGGCTTTTAGAGTATAAATTATTTGTTATAACTATACCGATGTATGTAAAATCTTTTGGTGTATGCATGGTGCAAGAAATAACTTACGTAAAAATCGTACTCTCGGGGGATAAGTTGAGCATGGGAAAGAAGCACAAGATTGAGAAATAAGAACGCAAACATAAAGCTGATACTATTGAACATGTTACCCATATTCTTAGAACTAATGAAAACAGATGTGTTCTACAGGTTGACCCTGAATTTTGTGAGTTTAGCTTTGTATTTCCATGCTATTTATAATGAGAAATTGTATTGGGAAAATGGGATTAGGCACGTGGCAGCTAATTAATTGCCAATTTATTAATACCATAGAGTTAACAGTAATTCAATCTGCTTAGTAACCAAAATCTCACTTACTTGCTGGTCAATTTCTAATTAAATCTGCTTTTCAGTAAGCAAAATCTCACTTACTTGCTGGTCAATTTCTTCTTGCTTCTGCTTTGTTATTCTCTGTATTATTTTCTCAGGTTTTCTATTAAGGATCTGAACTTCTCTAAGTCATTTTTTATGAAAGAGGGAAATACTGTTAGATATGAATATAAAAGCTGTATTTAATCCTTAATCACCACCTAAAAACTTTTAGGTCAACTAGTTTATTGGCATGTTATTAACACTTTTATAACCAAATGGTGTGGAGGGTTTCAGTAGTCCTGAAGTTAGCAATTGTTAGTGGAATGTTATCAGATAATAATATAATAGGTGTTATTGGCCTTAACTATCAGCTCGAGCTTTTGATTCAATCGATTAAATAACATGATATCAGAGCTCTATATGATATCAGAGCTTTATGATCGAAAGGTCCTGACCTCAATATTTGTTGAATTAAAAACACGTGGTGGGTTAGCTTGTGTTGTGCACGCTTCAAATCTAAAGCATTCGCATGAGAGGGGTGTCATAGATTAATATAAAAAATACAAAAACCTTAATAAAGCACATGTGACCATTTTATCTTTATTTTTTTATAACCCACATGTTACAATTCTAGGACTATAATATACAAAACTGCATTATGGAAAATGGGATGAAGCACATCACAGATAATTATTTGCCTATTTATTAATCTTCATAGAGTTAACAGTAATTCAATATATCTGCTGTTCAGTAGCAATATCTCTCACTACACAATCTGGTCAAATTATGGTTTCTCTTCTTTTGTTTGTTTATGTATTATTTTCTATTGTTTTCTTATTTTGCGGATCTGAAGTCGTTTCTTTATACAAAGTTTCATTTATTCAATAAGTTCTACTAGGGGCCTATGTTTGAATTCGACTCTCTATTTCTATGAGTAGATTTCCATCTAATGTATGAAATGATAAAAATATGGACAATTTCAAATAAATGTTTTGTGGTTTCGTGTTTTTGTAAATAAAAAACTGTGGTTTGTCTTTGAGCAAAAAAAAAACTGTGATTTCATTGTTTGCAGAACTATGAAAATGGTAGATTTTGTTGATGTAAACCAAGACCGTTTTTGTCCAGAAACGTATTTTGACATTTGATGTTAACTCTTATATAACCAATCAAAGTTTTGAAAAAAAAAATTGGCAAAAAATGTCCTGACTTACGTCAAAAAAATCCAAAATTTGCTTAATTCTGCAATCAATGCAAACCAAAGTCATTTATTTGCAAAACTGCGAAAATACTGGTGCTTATTTGAAGGTTAACTTTTCAACTTAATCTCTGTTTTTGTTTAAATGTTTTATTATTAGTTTGTATGCTCACATAATATAAAGTAAATACAAAAAATAAAAATAAATTTTATTATTACAATTATCCGGATCCAGAGAACAATAGGTACATAATCACAATGGAAAATGTAAGAGAACCATTAGCCCACAAATAGTTAAATACAATTTATAATCTCAAACACACTAGTACAATCCATAATAATAGCCTAACTAGTTAGAACATGAAATATAAAAATAAGAGAAATTTCGGGAGTGCTATAGAATCTCTCTCGAAATAGAAAAAAGAAAAGAGACATTAAAGACGTCAAGGAAATTAGGGGAAAATAAATGAATTTTCCTTATAACTATTATATTTAATGTTTTATAATTTAAGAAATTAACTTAATATATAATTAATAAGTTGTTAGGTATTTTATACATTTGTCTTAATTTTATTGGAGATAGCATACCACATCATCCATCCTACGTGGTATGCCCGGCGTGTAGTATAATTTTTCGTTAAAAATAAAGGAGACAATTGGAAAAGGCAAGTATATATAATTAAAAATGAAAACATTTATATAAAATTAATGAGTCAGTTCTCATGAGACACTACTTTATCGTGAGATAAACCCATTATTGTGCGACAATAGAAGGACGAGGTGACATTTCTGTAATTAAATGGGGAAATGTGACAAACTTGTAAATAAATGAAAAAGAATCCTATGCTGGAAAATGATGGAAGAAAGAGAAGGGTAATGTTTGCGCTAATGTCATCAGTCGAGAGAGAAAAAAGTTTTAATTCTTCCCAAGCTCATTTTTCGACTATTAATAAAAGAAAAAAAATAGAAAAGTATCCACCTAATTACTTTTATTGATTATTATCAATTTTAATCATATAGATATAGTAAAAAAAAATTAAAAAAAAATTCGTTTTTATATTACAATAATAGATCTCAAAATGACCACCTAAATAATATAATACAACTCCAACTATATAAACTTTTTCGAAAAATGAGTTTGGAAAGATCGGGAAGAATTAAAACTTTTTTCTCTCTCGAGTGATGACATCAGCGTTGTCATCAGCACTGACATCACTCTCCTCTTCCTTCCCTCTTTTTATCGCGGAAGGCTATTTTTCATGTATTAATTTACCAGTTTGCTATTTTGCCTTATTTAGCAATAAAAATACCAGTGCCTCCTTCTATTGTTACACCTTAAGAAGTTTGTCTCATCTGAACCCAAATCTAGAACTAAATATATATTATAAATACAATTAATTTTGTTTGTTCGATTTTATATGAACCAAACCAAAAATTAATTACCATCAAAACACGATCTAAAGAAAAAACTATATCAAGATTAGCTTGGATTGGTTCTGATTGGTTTGGTTGAGTTTGATCAGTTTTTGAATTTTCATTTCGATTTCGTTCACCTAAATTAAATGCTCTGAGATGTTTTCTCAAACTATATATTAGCTCGAATTTTTGATTCAATTGATTAAATAACATTATACGTATCTCATTTTTATTGGCGAAATCCAATATTATACTCAATTCATGATAGAACTTATTTAAAAAAAAAACAAAAAAAACAAAAGAAACCATATTGAAGCATATAATCAACCACATGATTATATTACATAAAATATTTGAGGGAAAATATAAATGCCAAAATCACATACCAAAACAAAGAAATAGGAAAAACAAATGAACTAATACTATGACTAAAGATATATGAGACATGCAAAGGGAAAGAAGTATCAAATAGAGCCGCCGG
The DNA here is from genome assembly GCA_028411795.1 of Euphorbia peplus. NCBI lineage: Eukaryota > Viridiplantae > Streptophyta > Magnoliopsida > Malpighiales > Euphorbiaceae > Euphorbia > Euphorbia peplus. The sequence continues at coordinate 21,050,372 of CP110844.1, forward strand.
AATTAATCCCTGGTCCCTGCCCACCGCTCACCGGCGGCCTTGGCGGTGCTCTCCTTAGCAGTGGATCATTCTCCTACATTTCATGTATACAATACTCATATTATTACACTACTTTTTATTCCTTCACTTACTTTTTTTTTGGTAACATGGAGGGGGTTAAACCCCAGAAAAAAAAAAAACAAGGAAAAGATACATTCGAACAACACGAGGAAAACTACTTTTTATTCCTTCACTTACTAATTTTATTAACACAATCAACCATTTAATTATCAAGGCAAAAAGCATCTTGAGGCCCCTGATCTTTCATCGTACGGTGCATTAAGTCCTTGATCTTTCGTTTGAACACATTAAGCCCTTGATCTTTTATTTTTGGTTCTATCAAGCCCATATCTAATAAAATTGGATGATTTGTTAACTTTGACAAATTAATAAGATCAAAATATTGTGGCATAATTACAAATCTAGCCCGTTTAGGAGAGTTCATTAATATATGTGATTCACTTTGCTTTTTACTTACATTTCCAGACAATATTGTCTTTTTCAAATTGACAATTAATTTTCCCGCCTATTCGAATGTAGTAACGCCGCACATTCTTTCTCAAACGTTTCTCTTTGTCTCTTCTTTTATTTTTCATCTTAGCTCTTCTCTTTGATTCCGACCCCACAAATTAAGGCCAAATTCTTGATGACTGAAAATTACTAAAGCACATTTACTGAAAAGAAATTACCGAACTGAAATGAAGAACCGATAAGTACTAATAAAGGCATAAAGAACATGGTCAAACATCATTTATTAAATTTCATCCATGTTTTCATTCTCTTCAATTTCACTTTTGAAATGACTAGAAAATGAGCAAAACAACGACAATAAATACTTATTTTTTTGTTCATTTTTAAAAAAAATTGTTGAATAATTTATTGAAAATTCAATCAATTGTAATTAATTAGGTATCACAATATTTCAATTGGTCTTATTAATTTGTGAAAATTAACAAATCATCCAATTTTGTTAGATGAGGACTTGATAGAACCAAATATAAATGATCAAGGGCCTTATGTATCCAAATAAAAGATCAAGGACTTAATGCACCGAAAAGGATAAGATCAGGGGCCTCAAGATGCTTTTTGCCAATTATCAATTACTAGAAATAAATTAAAGTCCAATCTTGCATCATTTTTTAGACAAAAAAAATAATATAATAAAATATTAGTTATAATAGATCTTAAGTAATCGTAAAATAATCCCTAATTTCATATAATATTGCTTGGAAACTTTATAAATTAAATGATAGAGGATTTAATATGTATGCCATATACTCGCATTTAAAAAGACACCGTGTCTTATTTATAAAATACTTATTTAAATAAAAAGTTTAAAATATGCAAAAATAATTTTATTGGATGTTTGGTATAACATTTTGTATGAGCATTTAGCGTTTTACTCTAAAATGTAGAAAAATTGAATTTAGCTAGATTTATAAAACATCATATTTGAAACTTTTCACAAAAAACTCCAATTTTGAAACTTTTTATAAAAAGCTGTATTTTTTTTATAACTTTTTTAACTATATTTTTTTTAATATATATTTCTTATTTTCAGTGAACAAAGTTGAGAATATAATTTTTATTCGATGGGTTTATAATATAATTATGCGATTTTCGTAGATTTATGTTTGTATGTTTGTGGGTCTTATAATGTAATAATATAATCGGTATCATTGCTATTGACAAAATTAAGAACTTTAAAGATAAACTGTCTTGTTTTGTACTCTCAATCTCAAAGTAGAAATTTCAAAAAATTAAATTGTGTCTATTAATCAAGAAACTTCGTTCTGATTTTCAAAATGTCAATTTTTAGAAGTCTATCAAAAATATAATTTCTCTATATTAATAGAAACACCTAAACGGCCTTAATAATAACTTAAAGAATTAAAGTTGTTAATAATATCATAATTTTTTATATTTCATAAATTAAGTTCATCAAAGTTCAATACAAACAGTACTAACTTGTAGAAAAAATTTAGTTTTGCTAACGACTTTAACGTAGACATAAATTTGCAAAACTGATGAAAACACGAGACTTAAATTTTAAAAAATTTCTATCAATTTTATATTTTATTTACTGATTTGTTTAAAAAATATAACATCAGCAGCTAACAGTTCATCATAATTATAGCAAACGACAATAATTAATCTAATAACAAATAACAAACTGCTAACAACAACAGTTGTCAGTTAATAATTATATCAAAGAAACTCAAATCTAACTAATTTCAAAATGTACCTTAAAGGCATAAGATTGCATTTTATATTTAAGGATTCATTTGATTTCTCAGTTTATCAATATGAGACATTTACCACACACAATTCATTTGGTGCATGACATCAATTCAGCAGGAACTCTCAACATTGATCAATCATAAAATTAATACCTTATTAACAAAGCTTAACTAATCCTAAATGACACCTTAAAAATGATAAGATTACTTTTTGTATTCAAAGAGTCATTTCGCTTTCAGTTCATCAATGTGGAACGTTTAAACACATATCGTATCATTTTAATTGTTATTATTAATAATGACACACCTCAACGCATCAATATATATCCCTTAATAAAACTTGTACATAGGCCACCTTAGCAACTGCCTAAGGGCTTAAAAAATTAGGGTCCAGATAATATAGTTTCTTTAAAGTATTTGATGGATATTAATATATTTGTTGTATTTTATAAGAAAAATAAATCACAATTGCTTTAAGATAAATATTAATTGTACTTGCTTTTATATGAATGTTCTTCTTTCATTTATTTATTTTTTCAATTATATGTATTTGTAATAGTCATTTTCCTAAAACTAAAAGAAAGATCATTATATGAATACATGTAGTTATAAAAAAAAATTTATGTTTAAAAAGCCTAGAATCCGAAATTGGTTTAGGGCTTCGATTTCTGCAGCCGGCTCTGAACTCGTATATAGGTTTGCTCACTTGTTACATGTTGAAATTTCATTTCAAAAAGAACAGTCGCAAAGAATTGAACCTCGAATCATTTTTTTACATGATGTGAAGGAAACTAATTTTATAGTTTATAAACATTATAGATCTGGAAAAATAAGAGTGCTAAGGAAAGAAACTTACGGTTGATGGATCTGAAGACGAATGATGGTTAACCGAGTCGTCGAAACCTAAACACTTGAGCATAGCTTGAACGAGAGAACATAAGCAACCATTACTGCTATTGTAGATCTTTTGAAGAATGTTAGTGCTTCCTTCTTTTTCTTGTTGTTGTTTTGATGAATCCTCCATTGTTATGTTATCTTTATAATTTCCTGAGTTTGTTCCTCTCTTTAATGCTATCTTTTAATCGGTGTACGTATACTTGTTGTTTGTGCCCTCCTTTATTTCTCTTCTCTCCAGTTTTGAACATCTATCTTTTAAAAAGTACAAAACTATCCTAACATTTAATGTTTTCTTCCCCCTTCCTTCGTTTATATATTCATTTCTTTCATTAACATAAAACTAACTACAATATACTAATTCTATCTATATAAAAGTTTTGACATATTGTCGAACCCTATATATGCAAATGTACTTTCTTAACCTTCATTTTTTGTGGTTGAACTGAATCGAATTGGTTGAATTGACTTAACCTGACTGAATGAATAAAGAATTTGCTGAATCTGATTGAATTGAACTAAAATGAACTGAACTGAACTGAAATTTGTCGAAATTAAGTAAAAAATAACAGAGACTAACTATATGAAATGTATTTAGGTTTAAAAGTTAGGTCTTTTTCATTTTTATTGAATTAAACTGAATTAAAATATTCACTAAAGTAAATTTGTTAAACTAAAATAAATTTTATTGATTTTTTTTTTAAAAATAACATGTTCTTAATGAGACGAATACTGGGGAAAGTGATATAGATAGAGGTTTTGGATAATATAGTAAATTGAGGTGCACAATGTAATAAATAGTATTAAAGAGGGTTGACAGGAAAGAGGTACCTACTCTTGAGTCTTGTTGGATCAAAATGCAGGAATTAACTCATATATGCGGTGTTTCTCTGTTTGTGTTTGTCGTTTTATTACCTAATCTCTCACTGAACTCCTATAATAATAGTAATAATAATGGCTTTTTATTAATCTCTCCAATTAATTTGCTTCATAATTTAAAAAGGTTTCAGCTTAATTACAACCGTTACATAGATCACGTCATTGACTTTGCAACTATTTAAATAACCGCTTCATCTTTGTACAATTCTTTTTTGAAATATTACTATGGAAAGATTGGATAATGCTCCCAAAAAATGTCGATATTGAAGATTATTTAATAAACAATGTTTGGTCTAAGATATTTACAAAAAGTGGGAAGGGATCAGATGTGACAAGGTCATTTGCTATGATAAGGATTTTATGGTGTGACAAAAGGTCCAACTAAAAAGCCTCGCAAAAAGCCTCTTCATCTTCTTTCTTTCTTCATCTGCGTTTTCTGAAAAATATTCTGCTCGTGGTGGCCACCGTCAAACTATGGGCTTCCTTGGCTTTTGCGGCGGCGAAGATGGTCATGGCGGTGAAGGAGATGAGGAGTCCGGTCGCCGGAGATGAGGAGTCTGGTTGCCCGCTGATCATCACTAAGTTTGCAGACACCAACCCACAAGGTCCAGATCCATATTTACTTATACTTTTGCAGATATTATTTGGTACTCTAAAAGTGACTTCCCATTTCTCATTGCTTTTGGTGGAATTCTTGGGGTAAGAATATTGGACCAAAACCCCATCAAAATATTACTCTGTGATAATATTCTGAAGCTGATACAACTAACCCAGGTGTGACAAGTTCTCTTCTATTGCTTGCTCTCAACACGTACAAGTAGCCAGATTCGTTGAATACTATTCGCAAACCAACATTTGATAAATTAGTAGTATCAGTTGTATTTGTCAAGTAATAGGCATCATAAGCAAAACCTGTAGGGAAATTGTTGAAATTCAGCACGCCATCCCCATCTGGAATCAAACGAATTTGGAAGCTTCCAAGGGAAAAGTTTGTCTCTTTGAGTCTGGAATTAAGAATCCTTCCACCCCTTTCTAGCGTTTGTCCAGGCAGCAATGTATCCCTTGGATGCTCGAAGCTCTGCCATAATGTTTCAGCTGCATTACTTTCAACCATGAAATTCCCTCTATTTTTTTCGAGTTCTTTTTTAATTTAAGATGATTCCATACTATGTTGTCTTTGATTCATTTGGAATTGTTTCTTTAGATGGTCTTATTGCACCAAACAATGTAAATTAGTTTTGGAATATCAGTGTATAGTTTTGGAATATCTTTGAACAGTTTTGGAATATCGTTGAACAGTTTTGGAATATCGTTGATGAATTTTGGAATATCGTTGTATAGTTTTGGAATATCTTTGAACAGTTTTGGAATATCGTTCACAAGTTTTGGAATATCATTGAACAGTTTTGGAATATCATTGATAAGTTTTGGAATATCATTGAACAGTTTTGGAATATTTTTGATAAGTTTTTCAGTGTAAAGTCATTACCAAATGTTCCAAAAGTCATTAACAAATATTCCTAAACGAAAAAAATCCTTTTTAATTAACCACAATGGATCTCAAAATGACCGGCTAATTAATACGAGTCCAACGGTATAAAATTTTTCGAAAACCGAGTTCGGGATCATCGGGAAAATGTATTTTAAAGAAAAGAAATAAAAGACTTTTCTCTCTCATGTGATGACATCAGCGATGACATCATCAGCCCCTCTTCCCTCACCATACACGTGTATGCCCCTCAAATTATGCCATATTTTTCCATTTAATTACACAATTGCCACCATTGTCACACCAAAAATAATTTGTCACACCTGAACCACACCCTACAAAAAGTAATGCTTTTACTGGTTAAAAATAGGCTTAAGCTATATGCAGCTCCCTATATTTGGCCAAAAAAGTCACTTTACCATCTCAACTCTCGCGACGTCCTATTAGCCCCTTCAATTTGTGAAAAGTGATACACTTAGCCCCCTTTTCATCCATATTCACTCTCATTTGGGAGAGTGAACTACACTCTCCTGAAAATTACAAAATTAATTCTTACAAAATTACAAAATTGGTCCTTTAATTTCTCTAATTTCTTCTTTTTTGCATATTTTTCTTCTTCTTTCTTTTTATTCTTCTTCCATATGAAATTTCAGAATCCGACCACCGAAATCAGGAATCCAACGGTCGATTTTGCAATTCCAGAATTTGGCGGCCAGATTCCGGTAGACGAAATTTAAAATTTCAAAATCCGGCTCCAGCAACTGGAATCTGGAATTTCAGAATCGGGCGCCGGAATGTTCTTTGAATTTTTTTAAAGAAAAGAAAGAAGGAGAGAAAGAAGATGGAGATGGAAAATTAAAATAAAATAAAATTTAATGGTCTTTTTTTATATATTTTTTATTCTTTTTCACTCTTTCACTGTCTTTTCATTTTAATATTTTTGCCACATAAGCGTCACATGGGACATGGGGGGCTAAGTGCATCATGTTATACAAGTTGAGGGGGCTAAGTGTATCATTTTTCATAAGTTAAGGGGGCAGATAGGACGTCCCAGGAGTTGGGGGGGCAAAGTGATTTTTTTTTACTAAGTTTAGGGGGCTGCATATGGTTTAAGCCTTAAAAATACTTTGACTTCAATTAATGTATCACCAAAGTTGTAATTTTAATAAAAAAAACTAATAAATTAATAAAAAAGAGGCAGAATTCTAACTTCGGTTATTCAATAACCGAAATGTGAATAACCGAAGTTGTGCAATATGTATGGTTTTGTGCACCTGAAATCAAAGACAGATGCAAAAAATAAGGTTAAATGATAAGAAAAAAAGTTGATGACCCAAGAACCTAATATTTCAATATTTTTATGATTTTCCAACTTGCTTTCACCTGCATGCTTCTACTAGATTCGGGTTGTTTTGAGAGTGAGGTGAATGATACCTTGATAACGGTTATCCCGAAAATTCCTAATCCTGAATCAATCTCGAGTTTTCGCCCTATTAGTTTATGTAATGTGTTGTACAAAATTGCCTCGAAATGTATCGTGAATCGGCTGAAGAGTTTTCTTGGGGATGTGACTGGACCGGCTCAGAGCAGTTTTGTTCCTTGTAGACATATCACTGATAATATTGTCATGGTTCAGAAAGTGATTAACATTATGCGGCATCGTTCTGCTAGGCCTGGAGATATGGTGATTAAGCTGGATCTGGAGAAAGCTTACGATCGTGTCAGTTGAAAGTTTTTGTGCAATACACTTGATTTGCTTGGCCTACCTAATCAGTTGGTCTCTTTAATCATGAACTGTGTGGCTAGTGCGGAGATGCGGGTCCTGTGGAATGGGGGTAAATTGTAGGGTTTTGCTCCAACTCGGGGTCTCCATCAAGGCGATCCACTCTCTCCTTATCTGTTTGTACTGTGCATTGAACGGTTATAGGCACATGATTAAGGATGCAGTTATGTGTGGGAATTGGAAATCGGTTCCTATCACACTTGTTTTTCGCGGATGATATCGTCCTTTTAGCTGAAGCTAGCGTATCCCAAACGGTGGTGATTAATAATGTGATGAAACAATTCTGTGATTGTTCGGGTCAACGTGTCAACCTTAACAAAGCGGTGGTGATTTATGTATTTTGATATGCAAAATAAGGTGAAGGCAAGGTGAGCATGGTTACTTTATCTTTTTTGTTTTTTTTTTATACTTTTATCGCTCAATCAACTTTCATCTCATTCATTTAATAATGAAAATAGATAAAGTAAATTTAATAGAAAGAAAATAGATAAAGTAATAAATATTTTATAAAAAATAAAATAATTATAGAATAATTTTTATAAACAAATTAATAAATATGATTAATATATTAGTTTTAAAATTAATATTTACATATCTATTTATCACTTTTATCAACATATTCTAATCTTTGGTGACTAATATCCAATACGAGGTTGCGTGGTGAAAAAACTTGCGAAACCCTACTGTGATCGGAATGGAATCAGCGACGGCGAGGCCGTCGGATGAAGGAGGAACGGTTGACATGGAGATGATGGATAATGGTGGGAGGTCCTACAGTGAGGTGGTGGAAGGAGAGGAGAAACCCATGGAGGATGTTATGGAGACTATTGACCTAGAGGCAGCAGGGCTTGTTTCAGTGGCCTTTCACATCCCTTTGAAACCGAAATTTACAGATGTTCCGACTTTGATTGGAGAATGGGCTCAACCTTGGAAGGATGCATTAATTGTGAAAGTTTTGGGTCGTAATGTGGGATATGTGGCTTTGCACAAGAGAGCTATGGAAATTTGGAAACCTATTGCGAATATGGATATCATGGATATCGGATATGGTTTTCATATTGTTCGGTTCGATAAAGCTTATTATAGAACGAAAGTGATGGAGGCAGGCCCTTGGACGGTGCAGCGACATTATCTTACTGTGAGAACCTGGTCAGTGGATTTTATGGCCTCGTCAGCATCGATCACCTCGACCATGGTTTGGGTTCGGTTCCCTGATCTTCTAGTCCATATGTATAATGAGAGCTTTCTTAAGATGATTGCTAACTCTTTGGGGAAGGCAGTTAAAGTGGACCTTAATATGCTTAAGGCGTCTAGGGGTAAATTTGCTCCTGTCTGCGTTGAGATTGATCTAGCAAAACCTTTAATTGTGGAGTTTAAGGTGAATGGTAATTCCTATCATATTGAATTTGAGGGCCTCCATGTGGCTTGTACCAAGTGTGGCAAGTATGGTCATGTTCGAACAGCTTGCATTCTACCGAGTATCATTCCCAAGATTAATGTTGAGAAACAAAGTGATTCGTCTGGGACTAGTCACGCGAGTGGTGCTTCTAGGGGAGAAACTCGGATGCCTTGGACCAATGTGGAGCAAACCGACGACAGTGATGAGGAATACGGCCCATGGAGAACCAAGATCAAGAAGCTGATGAATAAGGGAAAGAAACCAGTGTATGGGGTGTTTCATAATAATAACCCGACGAGAACTAATGGGCAGCTTCAAAGTACAAATAACAATGGGAGAGAGAAACTTGTGAAGTTTAATGTTGGCAGCTCTAGTGCTGGCCAGATTCCGGAGACGGGTAGGGGGGGGTAAGAAATCGAAGTTTAGAGCACTTAGCCATTTCAAAGATCTCGTTGGTCACAATATTTTTAGTGATCTTCAAGACGATGTTCAGGATTCGTGTATTGATTTGGAATCCCACACGAATATTCTGAATCGTAGCAAGAGGAGTCGTCGATTCTATCAAGGTCGTTAACGTTAGTGCTAAATCGAGTGGGAAAGGAAAGTATCAAGGTTTGAGTGGTGGGAAAGTAAACTCTGAACCTACCAGACATGCTTTATATGATGTCACTAATGTTGGCAAGAACGACAGTGAAGCTAACGTGCATCAACTAGTTAAGGAGGCTGCAAGTGCCTTGGGTGGAGGGGGTTTTACCCAACCTTAGTGACTTTTTTGTCCTAGTGTTATTTTCTTTTCATTCTTTTTATGAAGATCATCTCTTGGAATTGCTTTGGTGCTGGAGGCACCGAGTTTCTTCGTGCTACGAAACATTTACTTTCTATTCAGGATCTTGATATCTTTGTCCTTCTTGAGCTTAGGCTCCCTGGCACTCGGGTGAGTGAGCTCCGTAGGAAATTAAGATTTTCACGTTGTGACATTGTGGAGGCAGAGGGTTTTAGTGGAGGTGTTTGGGTTTTTTCACATGAGCTTAGGGTTAGGATGAATGTTCTTCTCAAGAATAATCAATTTCTTCACGCTAATGGTATTGGAGGTGCTCTTCACAATCATTCTTTTGATGTGTCATTTGTTTATGTTCGACCCCAGATTGAGTTTAAACATCAATTTATGACAGATATGCACAGTCTTAAAAGTTCTATTTCGCATCTGTGGGTTCTGAACTGCATTAAGTCTCTGAATGAAAAAATGGGAGGTTCCATGCAAATTTTGAATAGATTCTCTTTCTTTACTGAGCGGATCGACGATATGGCTTTAATTGGCCTTGGGTTTCAAGGACCGGGCTTTACTTGGTACCGGGGATCCACTCCTTGCACTCGAGTGGCTTGTCGCCTTGACAGAGCTTGATGTAAATCTGAATGGAGGACTACCCACTATGATGCTATTAGTGCGCCACCTTCCGAGGAACAAGTCTGACCACTCACCCATTCTCTTACAGTTGACTGGTTCTGATACTTGATGCGGCCTCGAGCTAGTGCTACAAGAAGGCCTACAATTAGAGGACAAGCGTACCCTGTCGTTATCAAGTAATAATCCGAAGGTTAAGTCCGGGTATCGAATCCACGGGATTTATACCAATAAGTATCAAACTACTTGGTTTTGGGTTGTTATCTAAGAGAATTTATACTTTAAAGTTTTGATGACTATTAATCTACTCCTAAATTACAACACACAACAACATTTTCCATATTCCTTATATGAAATGGTGATGGTAAGTTAATATAACAATAACAATTAATTAGATCTTAAACAAATCGAACAATCAAAACCGACAAATACGAGGCAAATGAACATGTATGAACTTGTAAGTGCACACTTTGTTACTCAGAAATTAGGGTCCTTTAAGTTCCATGGTGTCGTCAATACCTGCGGTTTCCGGCTCGTCACGTCCGGTGGGGGCAATCACCTATATGAACCTGTATAGAAATGTCAAGCTCATCTCAAATTTTCATAAAGCAACATAAAGTAAGCATATGATGATGATAAATTCAAGATACTAATTAATTAGTTATTATTATAAGAACTATGGAAGAATATAATAATACTACCGAGTCTAGCACATAGACGGGTCACAACTAGTTTAGCGAAATAAAAGATTAGCTACTCCCTTTTATCGCACTACACCAGACACATGATCGTCGCTTATGTCTTCGGGAAGGAATCTCTTTGCCAAGCTTGAAGATGATATATAATGGATGAAAGTAAGAACATGAATTTTGTATTGATGGAATTGAATTACAAAACTTTGCAAAAAGGTGAAATAGAACATGGAAATTTGGTGTTTGGATCACCTCTTCTACAACTACATGGAGAAAATTAAAACTAAATGGAACTAAACACAAGTGAAGAGGGATGGTTTTATGGCTAGAGAACCCTCCCTATTTATACAGAAAATTTGGCTTTGTGAACAAGTGCCAATTTTCAAAACACATGCTTGAAAATCTCATCGAAGAGCAGAATAAAGGTTGACATGGACCGTGTGGGCTTGTTGACACGCCGTGTCAAGTCATAATGCATTAAATGACTTAATTCAGCTCAGGCGTGTCACTTGACACGGGTCGTGTCGCATTTTTTACTCAACAAGTTGGATTTTTGCTAATTAAAACGCCGCACAGACTAATTGACTCCTTATTTGACACGGGTCGTGTCCTTCATTATAAGTGTGAACACCATTTAACACGCCCTAAAATCAAACTGTGTGGACCTTCTTTGGCTTGACACGGACCGTGTGGAATTGGGACACGGATCCGTGTCAAGAGCAATTTCCGGACACATTGTCTTTTTCCTTGAATTATTTGCAAAACTCTTTGTGTCTTAGCTCTTTATTAGCATATAAACACCTCTAATCATGTCTGCAAGTTGTTCTTCACCATGGATAAATTTAATCTTTGGAGTAAAAACCTGCAAACAAAATAAACATGAGTTACATTGACGATTTTCGGTGAAAATAGTGCTTTTATGGAGATAAATTCATACTAAGTGAATGAAATTCAATTTGTTCACAAAATATAATAAAAAAGACTTAAAACTAAACTAAAACTAATCAAATAACATTTAATTACACCGTAAATAACCCAAAAATAGAGGCATATTTCATCCCTATCAATACTCTTCCCTTACATCGCCCTTTTCGTTTCCAAGCAGTGTGGCTCACGCACATCGATTTTCCTAATTTTTTTGAGGCGTCTTGGTTTAACTCTAAGGCTGTCTGCGACAATTTGTCTTCTCTAACTACAAATTTGATTCGCTGGAATAATGAGGTCTTTGGAAATCTTGAGTTTGGGAAGAAGAAGAAGGTTTATACTCGGTTAACGGGAGTTCAAAAGGTCCTCTCTAATTGTTTTGATGCGGGGCTTTTGAAATTGGAGAGGACTTAATTAGCAGAACTCGACTCCATTTTAGCTCAGGAGGAGATATGGTGGTTTCAAAAATCGAGGATCAACTAGTTATGTTTCGGCGACCGGACTACTTCGTTTTTTCACCTTTCTACTTTGATTCGCAGAAGGAGGAACAAAGTTATGGGTCTTCAGGATATCAATGGAGTTTGGGTCTGGGATATTCGGTCTATAGAATCCATGGTTTTCGAGTTTTACAGTAAACTTTACTATGAAGAAGTTGTTGTTCGGGGGCCAAATCTTCACTTTATCCACCTTCCCTAGTCTTTCGAATGAAACTAACTGTTTACTGGGTCAGGATTTTTACTAGTGGGGATGTTTATCGCAGCGTTTTCTCCATGGCTCCTTTCAAAGCTCCGGGTCGGGATGGGTACCAACCAGTGTTCTATCAAAAACTATAGAACAAGGTGGGGTCGTAGGTTGTTACTAGTATTTTAAACATGATGCATTCAAGTTGTTTTGAGAGTGGGGTGAATGATAACTTAATAACGGTTATCCCGAAAATTCGTAATCATGAATCAATCTCGAGTTTTCGCCCTATTAGTTTATGTAATGTGTTGTACAAAACTGCCTCGAAATGTATCATGAATGGCTGAAGAGTTTTCTTGGGGATGTGATTCGACCGGCTCAGAGAAATTTTGTTCCTTGTAGAGATATCACTCATAATATTATCATGGTTCAGAAAGTGATTAACATTATGCATCACTGTTCTGTTATGCCTGGAGATATGGTGATTAAGCTGGATCTAGAGAAAGCTTACGATCGTGTCAGTTAGAAGTTTTTGCGCGATACACTTTATTTGTTTGGCCTACCTAATCAGTTGGTCTCTTTAATCATGAACTGTGTGGCTAGTCCGGAGATGCAGGTCCTGTGGAATGGGGGTAAATTGTAGGGTTTTGCTCCAACTCGGGGTCTCCGTCAAGGCGATCCACTCTCTCCTTATCTATTTGTACTGTGCATTAAACGATTAGGGCACATGATTAAGGATGCAGTTATTGTTAGAGTCTGACCAACGATCAGAGACGCGCAGCGGAAGCGGAAAAACACTTAGTTCGTTGATCAGAAAACTGATCTTAATCAAAGCCTCAACGTATTTTAATTGTCGTGATGAAAACTTATTAAATCACTGACATGGAATCCCTTTGAGAGAGATGGACGAACCGCACGATCGGTGATTCCTCCGAAGTCACGTGCACGACACCTTCAGACGACAGGTACTCGATTAAGGCACAAAGAACGATGAACGACAAGCTCCGAGATCACCCCTAGAGGGTTGGGCCGACCACTGATGTGTAGAGGGATTAGGGTTTTCAATTTCTGTGTCAGAAAGTCTAGGGTTTCACTAATCCGAGATTAATTTATAGTGTGTCGATTAATTATTGTTTTAGTACATGTATTAATTTAATTAATCTAATTGTACCCCAATAGAATACAATAGATTTAATTAACATCAATTAGGTCATAATTAATCACACACTAACCCCTAAAAAAATATAATTAATCAATCGCTTAATTAATTAACCCGATTGAATAATTAATCCCACTAAACAATTAATTAACTTGTTTCAATCAAAACAAATAATCAATTAACATCATTAGTCAACTACTAATAATAAGTTCATCATTAATACAATACATGTATCAAGTCTTCGAGTAGTAGTCTCAGTGTCTAGTGTGCACGATCCTATAAGCCATAATCAATTAGCTCTATGAGTGATAGAGAGTTGCCTCGACCATGTGAGTCACCAATTGATTACAGTGTAAGTCCATCTCATACAGATAGATACCCTTGTAGAATTCTCATATATCTCTTACCATGCATATCTATATATCAAGTATGAGGCACGGTGGAAGTCATCCTCTACAGCTTAGATATTTCTCGATCTTGAGTTAAACTGAAGAACAGACAAGTAACCAGCTTATCTGAGTGTGGCCACACATTTCTCAGTTCAACTCATCGAGTGGCCTAGTGATATCATCTCACTAATAAAGTGAGTGGTAATCCCTTCACTTCAACTATCAGTATGATCGAGTTCACTGATCAAACCAATCATACCCGTATTTGGAATCCTTTTACAGACCTGTTAGGCGTATGTCAAATCTAATCAGATTCCTCATTCAATACTATAATGAAATCAGGTCGACAGATAAAAGAGATCTACATTGATAGAATGGCAATGACACTCCCACCATGTGCCTTCTAAAGCGGATCGACCAAGTTCCTTATTGGTCATATGTACTTCGTCGATCCGTACCTACAAACATATCCTGTACATGTGTACATATCCTGTTTGTAAAAGCCTTACGTTCTATTTATTCCCATGAGTAGAACTAGCCTCTGGCGGTTTATGATATACAATCAACGGATACTTCAAAACAGTGCATATAATACAAGATACATCAACTGAATGAATTAATGCCTTTATTTAATAAATCAAAGTGTCCAGTACAATAAACAAAAGTACAGTACAATGACAAATAACTATGCCTAAGAACTAGGGCACACCAACAGTTATGTGTGGGAATTGGAAACCGGTTCATATCTCGCGGGGTGGAGTGTCAGTTTCTCACTTGTTTTTCGCGGATGATATCGTCCTTTTAGCTGAAGCTAGCGTATCCCAAGCGGTGGTGATTAATAACGTGATGAAACAACTCTGTGATTGTTCGGGTCAACGTGTCAACCTTAACAAATCTAATGTTTTTTTCTCTCCACATATTTCTGATATTATGAGTAGAGGCATATGTGATATTCTCGGGGCCGAGCGTACTATGGATCTGGGTGTGTATTTGTGGATGCCTATTATTCATGATCGGGGTCGAGCTCTACTTTCAATTATGTTATCGATAAAGTTACTTCGCGAATGGCAGGTTAGTCTAAGTGGCTCTCTTTTGCGGGTCGTCTAACTATGATTAAGTCACTCACTTCCTCTATCCCGACTTACTCCATGCAAACAAATCTTTTCCATATGAGTGTCTATAAGAAGCTGGATGCGTGTAATCGAAACTTCTTGTGGGGTTCGGATCAAACTGTGAAGAAAATCCATCTAGTTAATTGGGAAATTGTCTGTCGACTGAAGCGTGATGGGGGGCTTGGGATTCGCTGTGCTCGTGAGTTTAATTTAGCTTTGTTAGCAAAACTGAGCTGCAATGTTTTGATTGATAAAGATTCTCCTTGGGTTCTGGCTCTAAAACATAAGTACTTAAGGAATCGCTCAGGTATGGCTATTTTTCGTTCCAAGAGTAATCAATCGTCTATTTGGAGCGGAATTGTTGTTGGTTCAAAGGTCTTAGAGCTTGAAGTGGGACGTGTTGTTCAAAATGGGGGCTCGACCAACTTCTAGACCGATAAGTGGTGCCGGACTGTGACCCTTATATCTCGTTGTATTAAACTGATACCTGCTAATTGGGTTAATCTGCTGGTCCGCGATTTTTGGATTGACGACAATGGTTGGAATTGGGATAGCCTCAAGCAATTTTTGCCAACCTCAGCTATTCTGGAACTCGCCTCCATTGTTATTTTCCCGATAGCTTGTCAGACTGACCTCTGGAGCTGGCCGAGGTTGATTTTTGGGTAGTACTCGGTGTCTTCTGGGTACACATCTAGTCGTCCTAGCAATCTCAAGGCGAATGGCAGCTGGTCCTCTCTTTGGAATTTACAAGTTCCCGAAAGAATTAAGTGCTTCATCTAGTTTGTTAAGCACAATGTGATCCTCTGTAATGCGAATCGCTTCCGTCGTCACTTAACTACAGTAGCTTCTTGTGGTTTTTGTGGGGCTGATGAGACTATCCTTCATGTTTTACGCGATTGTTGGAAGGCGAAAAGAGGGTGGGATGTGCTTATTCCGTGGAATGTTCGATCTGTCTTTTACTCCGCCTCTTTGGATGAGTGGATTCATCGAAATCTTAATCTTAATTTTGCAGTTCATGATTTGAATTGGGATGTCATTTTTTGTTTTGGTCTTTGGTGGTTATGGAAGTCGCGAAACAGCAGAGTGTTTGATTCGGGTGATAATTTGAATATTACTGCTGATTATGTTTTGGCTAAAGCTAGGGAATACAAGGCTACCATGGATTCTCTTTCTCGGGTTCAGTTGTAAGTTAGAGAAGAGCGTTTGATTAATTGGTTGCCGCTTGAAGACGAGTGGGTTAAAGTCAATACTGATAGGGCTAGCAAAGGTAATCCGGGTTTGGCTTCAGCGGGTGGTGTGTTACGTGATCGAAATGGTATTTGGCTCGTTGGCTCTGCGGTTAATCTCGGAGTTTGTACTGCTTTTCTTGTAGAGATTCCGGCCTTTATTTCGGGCTAATATTTGCTTGGTCTCATGGCCTTTATTTCGGGCTAATGTTTGCTTGGTCTCATGGTTATCGGAAGGTTATTATGGAGTTAGACTCGAGCTCGATTTTATCCTTGATGCAGAATAAGATTGGTGATCATCATCAACATGGCTGGTTGGTTAGAAAATGTCAAGAGCTTGGAGATCAAGATTGGGATGTGAGTTTTCTTCATGCTTATCGGGAAGGAAATCGTGCAGCTGACTGGATGGCGAATTTCGCAAACTCTTTTGCATTGGGTCATCACGAGTGTGGTGTGCCTCCTGCAGACCTCCAGGATATTCTCCAGGATGATCGACTTGGTTGATCGATAAGAAGAATCATTATTGTTTAGTCTCTTTCTTTTTTCTGTGCCTGTTCGGGGCATGTCCCCTCCGTTTTTTCAAAAAAAATGTATCACTTTTATCTATTTATTAGTAGTATATATAAAAGTTATTATATAAAAAAATAGTATATATATATAAAAGTTGAGCAATGCAACATTTTAATGGTGTGCCATGTCAACAAAATAAAATTTTGTAATTTATTCAAGAATTTTTTATTTCCCTAATTATTTCCTTCTTCGCTTCGCATAACTGCTAAAGCTGGGTTATTTATCTCTTATCAGTAATTTATTTCAAGTACTAAATACACTTTAATTCAATTCAGTTTTTGCTTAGTAGTATTCAGTTCAGTTTAATTCAATTCAGTTCAATCATAAAAAAAACAGAGTCTAAGTGTAAAGTATTTGTGGGGGAAAATGATCTCAAGTATATTCATAACGATCAATGATACACGTATATGAAGTATTAGAACTCCTAATTAATGCAGAGAACTAATCTTCCTAAACAATATAATTCCTACTCGAACAATACAAGAAATAACTTGAGACCCAAGACAATAAACCTGAATCATCTATTAGGCATCCCCCCTCCCCTCTGGGTGGGAACGAATGGTGAGCTTGTCCCACAAAAACTGGAAATGACCACGAGATGAAAGAGGCTTAGTGAAAACATCCGCCGTTTGATCCTTCATGCTAAAATAGCAAACGAAGCTAGGGATCTTCTAGATTTATACGAAACTCTATGTTGTAGAGTTAAGAGAATTTGAGTCATTCATTTAAATAAAAGGACAAGATTACATTACACTAAAATAATAATAAATACAATTTTTCTTTCTCTTCTTTTTCCTCCACTGTTCCACACTTTCTTCTTCCCCCTATGGCTTCTCCATCCACTCTCCAGCCGCCGTAATTCATCCTCGACCACAAGACACGCCGGAATTCATCTCCGACCACCTCCTTCCAACTTCTTGAACTCGCCATTTACAAGGTTGGGATTAGGGTTAGGGTATTTAACTAACCTTGCAGTGCTTGGGGATGATTTTCGGCATCTGGAGAGTGGACGAAGAAGCCATATGAGGAAGAAGAAAGCGTGAAAAGGTGGAGAAAAAGGAAGAGAGAGAAACATTCAATTTATTATTATTTTGACTCAAGATGTTTACTTGACTCATGAAATATCGCGATTGCAGTGAGATAAACCGCACTCAAGTTGTCACACCATAAAATCAAGGGAGAATAAAGATTAAAACCAAAATCACAAAGCAACATCTGAACCCAACTTAATTTCGATGTGCCAGTAGCAAGAGAATGATACCCGACCTCAGTAGAGGAGCGAGACATTGTTTTCTTTTTCCGATGCCAACCATGAAACGACAAAGTGCCCAAGAAATTACTGCAAAACCACTAGTCAACTTAAAATTCCCCAATCAGCATCAAAAAAAACAATGTAAACGCAAAACCACTAGTCGACTTAAAATCCTTTTGACCACCCCCCAATGTAACTAGGTAGGGGAATGCATAAACTGAAACACCTTGTTTACGTCAAAAGCAATATTAGGCCTAGTGAAAGTCAAATATTTGAGACTTCTCACTATACTTCTATATAACATGACATCATGAAACAGATCATCCTCGCCTAACTTCAACTTTTCAGCCTGATTAGTAGGACTTGTGACGGGCTTCGAATCGTGCATCCTTGCCTTAGCAATAACAGAAAGACAATACTTTATTTGGTGAAGAAATAGACTAGAACAAATAGAATCGACCTCAATGCCAATAAAATAATGAACCTTCCCCAAATTTTGAATCAAAAAATTGCCTTTTGAAAAAGTAACTAACTTATGAATAAGTGTCGAAGAGCTCCCTGTCACCAATACGTCATCAATATAAATCAAGCAGTAAAATTTAACCGAATCAGCAACATAATAGTAAAGAGAAAGCAATCTTGGATCCCTTAACACCAAACTCTAGAAGCTTAGAGGTAAGCTTCTCATGCCACATCTACGGGTATTGCTTGAAGCCATAAAATGACATCCTCAACTTACAAATAAAATTCTGACGCAGAGGATCCTCAAAACCAAGTGGTTAGACCATATACACATTCACATGATGATCCCCATGTAAAAGCGCATTTGAAACCTCCAGTTGTAAGACAGACCAATTATGAGACACATTAAGAGTAAGAATGAGACAAATAATGTTAGCTTTAACAACCGGACCAAATGTCTCCATGAAATTAATCTTCGGTTGTTGATGAAATCCCTTCACAACTAAACGCGCCTTATAGCTCTCAACCGAGCCGTCATCCTTTGTTTTCACTTTGAACAATCACCGACATTCAATCAGATTTGCATCTGCAGGAAATCGCACGAGTTCCCACATTCCATTAGAAATTAAGGCGTTATATTCCTCAGACATGGCAGCGCGCCATTCCGTAACCTTTGATGCTTGAAGAAAAGTATAAGGTTTCGGGGCATGAGTGGCGAGCAACACTTTAGGTTTGAAAATACCACATAGCGATCGAGTAACCATTCTCCGATGGGGGATCTGGAGCTTGTAAATCTTGAACAATGGGCGATGAGGAGGGTGTCAGCAATGAAGAGGGCTGACGGTCCGTGTGTTGTCCCGACGAATCGATAAAACTGGTGAGGATGGAACTGATTGGGTCCGCATATTCTGGCAGCATAGAAATAGGCGTCGGTAAGGTTATCAACATATTTTATATTATTCTCTAACACACCTCCTCACGCGAATGCCCATTGGGCTTGAAGCGTGCACACACAGGTTAACCCACCATGTATTTTTAATTCAACAAATATTAAGGTTGTCAGAATCAAACCCAGGACCTTTCGGCTCTGATACCAGTTACTTAACCGATTGAACTAAAAGCTCGAGCTTTTAGTTAAGGTTAACAACATCTTTTACATTATTTTCTAATAATGGGGGCGGCCGACGTATTGGATTGCACCACAGATGGCGAGGATGATGCATGGGTACCGAAATCAGCAGTCGGTTATGAGAAAGACCGAGAGCCCTGACCTGAAAGGATTCGACCAGAATTAGATAACTGCGGTGGTGGGTGTGGAGCAAGAGATGGAGGGTTGGCAGTTCTGGGCGGAGATGTGTGCATATCCGATGACGGGCTGAGCAGCAATACTGTAAGCAATGGTGGTGGAAGTAACGCAGGAAATGAGTTATAGACAGGACACTTTCTCAAGACCAATTTTTGGGATGGAAACTCTTGTTCATCAAAAAGCATGTGTGGCATGAGAAAGAAATTTTTCGAGACATATGATCAAAACACCTAAACCTTTTATGCAAATTACTATAACCCAGAAAAATACATTTGGTAGATCGAGGGGCCAGCTTGTGTGGGGCAAACGGACGCAACCACAGATAGTACAAACAACCAAAAATATGTAGTTCCATGTGATCGGGAAATTTATCAAACGATAGATGATACGGAATATCAAATTTAATAGACGAACACAGTAAATGATTAATCAAATATCCCTTTGTTGTGATTTATATATCTTCAGTTTTATTCAAGCGATTCTTTCTTGCCGAAATAGAAAAGAAATAATCATCGTTCTTTAATGATGCTTAATTTTACAAATATTTTGATTCTCCATCCAATTCTGCAATTTTCATGGGCTTCTCCACAATGCTCTAGTTGCTTGCGATATGCAATTGATTTGTAATACCCCAGATAAACAATTATTTTGTTTGAAACATATGACAATTTTCAAATATATTTTGTTTGGCGTGCATGTTTGAGATTACAGTTACAAATTTTTTGATATAAATGTTACTTTAATTATATTGTAGCAGTTTCTTTTTTATGATTTTTGGAGAGCTTTCCAATAGAAAAAAAACCATTTAACATCTTAAGAACTTTTCGTGTAGTTTTATGATTCTTGATAAGTGTAAACATTGGGTGAATTTGGATGAATGGAAATGGAATTTGGCTGAACTGCATTGGACTAAATGAAACTGAATTGAACTAAATTTTAGTGAAATTAAATCAAAATGAACAGGCCATAGTAATTTTACGTTGGAGCAACAAGAACTAGTTATAATTAACCAAACACTAATAATCAAACAACTAATCAAAAACCATAAATAGAAATAGTAAAGAGCAAATAGCAACAGCTAACAACATACAGCAAACAGTAACAGTTGTACCAAACGGACCCTAAGCTTTCCGGAGCAATGAACGACCGATTGTTTTTATCATGTAAGAAATAGGTTACATAATACAAGTATGACTAACTCTACTTGGTACAAATACGAAAGTAACTCTGTACCATATTGCAGGGCTCCGCCCGTGCACCCCCGACCACTAATATCAGCGTGTCATTCCAGATGGACTTATCCTGTCGTTTCGCTCCGTTTGCTCGAAGCGCTCCCCTCCACTCGATCACTCTGCTCCATTCCAGGATGAGCCCCTTAAAATATTATGAGTTATATCTAACAATCCGTGACCAGGGATACAAGTTCGTGGTAATTTGGTTCTTCCGCTGCAAATCAACCCAAAGAATTTCACAGTACAAAAGATAACCCCTAAATATGTTTTTTTATGTTCTGATTTTATGTGATTAGATTCATCATTGTTTTTTTGTCCAATACAAATGGATATCTGCATATGAAAGGTATATGTTTTTTTCTCTTTTTTTTCTGTTTTATATTTGTTTCAAATAACAATATTTAATATGAACGATAGTCATTTTCATCAGGAAAGATATGTGCAATATACCTACCACTGTAAATACGTATATATATAAAACTAAGAATACGTATAGATGTAGAAAGGCTATTGCTTTATAGCTTTTTGATATGTTAATTAGTTATTAAAACGTGCAGATGAATAATTTTGACATTTATAGAATGCAGTAACTTGTTATCTCAACGGACTCTAGACTAGCTAAAGAAGTATAGTTTTGTCCAATAAATACGACACTTATTATGCAATCTGAAAATCACAAATACGTACTAAGAACAAAAATGGAGTTAAATGTAAGGAAGGAGTGTTTCACTTTAGGATTTTTTGGGTTTATTATTGTGGATTATTGGCTTCTACTTTGCAATGCTGATCCCCAAGTTCACTTTTATGATTTTGTTGTAAGTTGTTGGCTCAATTCTGTAATTTTCTTTTCATTCACTCTACACGTTTTGCTGCTTTTCTCATTATTTATTATTTAGTAGAATTACGGACTAGTTTGATATTTGGTAACTTATAATACGCCATTTTCTGAAGCTTATAAGCAATTTTTTCTCTACAAGCAGGGTTTCGTAAATATAAAGTTGTTTTCTGTAAAAGCGGTAAAAGGTGGAAAAGTTGAAAGTAGTGTTTGGTAAATGTAATGTTGATGTTCTTATAAGCTGGAGAAGCTGTAAAAGGGTTTTTTTTTTTTTTTTTTAGTTTGTAGCTTTTTGAAAAAGTAGCTTCCACAACTACTTATCAACTACTTATGAGTTAAGACCATCCCCAAAAGCCTATTAGTACATAGTCTAAAAATAATATAAAATATTGGCTCTTAGTTATTTGGAGAGCTCTAAATTATGTCTTCTTCAAAAATACTCTCAATTCTTACTCTTTATTTGTTTTGTATGATTAAATTTAGGGTAAATAATCTATTAATCCCTAAGTTATGACAAAACACACAGTTTAGTCCCTGTGTTTTTCCAAAGTACAGTATGTCCCTGAGTTTTGCCACAATCAACACTTTAGTCCCTCTCGTTAAAATTTCTTAGAGAGGTTAAAATTTATTCCCTACTATTATGTTTATCAATATATAGGAAAAGGAGGGAGAGTTTAAAAACATCATACAATATTAATAAAACATAGTTAGGAGGAAGAGATAAGTTCTTAAATTTGAGGAGAGTGAGTGAGACTCCTAGTGACTTGAGAAGTGACTAGGAGACTCTTGGAGTTAGATTTCTATTCAAACTCTTCTCTTCAAATTTTAACTCAAGAACCTATATAAGAAGTCTCTTGGAAATGTTTTAAGAGTCTACTTTGACAAAAGCAATGCCGAACTAGGCATACTTCTTTCTTTGATCCTTCTCTCTTTATTATTTTTGGTAAAATAAATTTGTATGATATGCTAAAAATCATCAAATACTGAGTCAAGGAGATGATCGCCGGTAAACCCTTTGACGCACAATTCAGTAACAAAAATACTTTAGAATGTACCTTTAGACTTCACCTCTTGATGTATATTTATTAGGATTTAGTTGTCCATATCCTCTTAGGATTCGGTCGCCCTTTTAGTCGACTAGATCGTAACACTTCTATTTTAGGTAGGAAAGTATATACCTTGATCAAGAAGGTATTATAGAAGGATATTTATTCCTAAGTAGTTCGGGTAACCGAAATAACAATTACTTCTCATTCAAGCCACGCCCTTAGACGGGTCACACGCTTCAGGCGTGTTCCTCCACATAGGTGAATACGGGCCCAAATGCGGACAACAATGGAACACATGGACGTGCCAATGGACTTTAACAATCATGGGCCACCTTAACTTGGTTTACAATTCTCGATGTTATCAAATACCAATTACAAAATAGATAAACTTACATAAATAATATTTGCTTTAGTCTTAAAATTTAGGATTACTGTTGTTGTAGCTGTGGGGAAAAGTGTTGTTT
The DNA here is from genome assembly GCA_028411795.1 of Euphorbia peplus. Lineage (NCBI taxonomy): Eukaryota > Viridiplantae > Streptophyta > Magnoliopsida > Malpighiales > Euphorbiaceae > Euphorbia > Euphorbia peplus. Next base: position 21,073,850 of record CP110844.1, read on the forward strand.
GAAAAAGTGCTGTTGAAAAAAGCAGAAGACTATTTGGTAAAACTAAAAGTAAAAATATGTTGTTGACGTAAAAGCAATTTGATAAGTACTTAGTAAATAATTTTTTTAAATCTGACAATTAATGGTTTAAAACATAATAGAAGATAATGTTTTTTAATGAAATTTCTAAAATTATTTTTTTTAGTATATTGACTAATCGAATTAATGTGATAGATAGATAAATTTACCATTTTGTATATAATTATTTGTTAAAATAAATATTTAATATTATTGATTTTTTTTATTTTTAAGCATTACGTAATTGTAAATATCACATAAAAAGAGATTCATTATTCTTCAAATCAAAATATTACATTATTATAAATTTTGTTAGTTATTTTTAATAAAAATAGATACTAAATAATAGTATAATATTATTTTTTTTATTTTTTTTGAAAGAAGTATAATATTATTAATATATGGCTTTTAGTATTTATATTAATATAATAAAATATTATAGCAAATATCATTAAAAATAATTATATAAATGAATTCTTGTTAGAAATGTAAACTTGTCATATAAACAAAATATATCGATTGAAAGATGAAGTAATTAATGTTTATCAAAATTTATTGATTTTTTTTTATCAATTTCTGAAAATAGAGGAACTTACTAGTGATTAATATACAAATTTAAGGACTAAATTTTTTTTCAAGTCTTTCATAAAGAGTTTTAGTTGCAATATATGTATTAAGACTTTTAGATATTTTTGTCCAAATTTAAAATTAATTGTTATGTACATCGGGTTTTTCCAAAAGCATGAGGTCTTTGCTTTTAATCAAAAGGTGCTGTCAGAAAAAAGTTGTTTTAAAAATTTTGCAAAATACTGTAATACCTGCATTTGGGCCAAAAGTTATTGTATCTTTATGTAATAGCAATACTAAACATAACATTAATGTACGTGATTTAAAAGCTTTCAAATAGATAAGTTTGTGAATTGTTAATCAAATTGTGAAGTTTTGATGACAATTAAAGTCATTTTTATCTTTAAAAAGAATATATATTTACGTACAGATAAGATAAAACATAAGTTGTTATTGCAATAGTGTAAAACAAATAAAAGAGTGTAAAATAAAAAAAAGTGTCAATTTAACTTTTTTTTTAATTAAAAGTGGATATCGATATTATGACCTTTTGATCACAAAGGCTATGATACTATGTTACTTAACTGATTCAACCAAAAGCTCGAGCAAATAGTTAATGCTAACTTCTTTTATATTAACCTATCGAGCCATATAATTTATTATTAGGTCAATTTCAAATAAGTATCTTGTGGTTTCGCATTTTTGTAAATAAAGCACTGTGGTTTAACTTTAAGCAAATAAATGATCGTGGTTCGCATTGTTTGAAAAATTAAGAAAATGATTGATTTTGTTGACGTATACGATGACATTTTTTGCCTAAATATGTTTTCAAACCTTTGATCGGTAATGTAAAAGTTAATGTCAAAGGTCAGAAAACGTTTTTGGACAAAAACAGATTTTGCTCGCGTCAAAAAAATTGAACATTTTCTTAATTATACAAACAATGTAAACCGCAGTCTTTTATTTGCTCAAAAACAAACCACAATAATTTATTTGTAAAAACGCAAAATTGCATAACACTTATTTGAAATTAAATTTTTTATTATTATGTAATGGTAGCATTTTCAAGAGCTATATATTTTGTAGACATGTAAATCCAGTTTCCTCTTTTCACATTAAAAAATTGGTTGTCATAATCTAGAGTGTAACTTGAAACACTATGTTTTATTTACAAACCATGTTTTATTGGGAAAAAATTAGTAAATTTGGAAACTTTTAAACCATAAACATTTGTTTTCTACTTTTTCCCTTAAAAATTATTTTTTAAGACAAGGACCAACACTTTAGGTAAACGTATGAGGATTGGCTCACAGTAAAGGAGCAATTATTGTGGTCTCATATAGGTTCGATTATCATTGTAGTTCTTAGAGTCGGTGGAGCGATATTTAAGATTTATCCTAAATCTTTTTGTGACTTTAAGCTTCAATAAATTTAGTTCAGTTCAATTCAATTCAATTATAAAAATCATAGCCTTAACTTTTCTCCTAAACTATTTATAACAAAAATTATATTTTTTGAAAGCAAAAAAATAAATAAAATAAATGATGATTTATACGGATGCATGATATATTTAAAGAAACAAATAGTTATTTAATCCTAGATTCCTTATTATAGACTTCCAAATTGCATTTTCCTTCGGTTTATTATTATTATTATTGTTATTATTATTATTATTATTATTATTATTATTATTATTATTATTTATTATGTTTTTAAATGATGATTTACATGGATGCAGGTGGAAGAGGCAAAATTTACAAGGTTGTGTAGCAGTAAAAGTATGCTAACAGTAAATGGGAGTTTTCCAGGACCAACCATACAAGTTCGTAGAGGAGATATTGTTTATGTTAATGTTCACAATCATGCCAAACATGGTCTCACTATTCATTGGTATCTATTCTCTTCATTTTTTCTATTTCAACAACAACACTGCCAAAAAAAATCAAGGATAAATTCCAAAAAAAAACTAGAGTGATTTCGCTTTTTTTTAAATAAAGTACTGTAGTTTACTATTGTTAAAAAAAAAAAATTGTGGTTTCACAGTTTTTTCAAAATTGTAAAACTTTATGTTAACGACTTAAAAATGAAAATTTTTAAGAATTTGAAGTTGTTTAATATCATGTCATAGAATCACATTTATGATTTTTGAAAATCATAATTTTTTCATATTTCTCTATCCTCATCAAACTCCATCTAAATGATTCCAAAATAAAAGAGTTGAAGAATTAAAATTTCTTAAAACATTTTTATTTATTTGAATATGTCATTTTTTAAGTCGTCATTGCTAATTTTAATAATGTCAAACCAAAAAGTTTTTTTTTTTTTGAAAAAAGTGTGAAACCAAGATTCTTGTTTTGAGCAATAGTAAATCATAGTCCTTTATTTTGAAAAAAAAGTGAAACTCGACGGTTTTTTTTTTCTTTTTGGAATTTACCCTGAAATCAATTAGCTTCGTAAGGCATTCAAATATGGATTAATAATATTAGAAGTCCCATAAAATTTCGGCCGCAAAGAAATCAATTAGCACTTTGAATTTATTGAATATTTAGCCTCTTAAACTTGTTTAAGTTCACATATTTAACCTCTGAACTTAGGTGATAATTTAAAAAAGCTTTAAAAATAACTTGATCAAATGTCCATAACTTTATACAAGTTGATGGATCACCCGTCTATAAGCAAATTCGAAGAGAAAATTTAGATGTCTAATTACATTAACATATATATGCAAATTCGGGATGCTAAGAAGATATAATGTAAGAAGGACTAATTATTTAGGCCAAATTGACAGGGAGTCGATATATTACTCCCAAAACAACTTTCTTTTATAACTAGAAAAGCTATTTGGCGTGTAACTTGTTACTTAATTCCGATTTGACATAAAACTCGATCTAATAGTTTACAAAACTAACAACATGTTTTATTAATAAAAGATTAGAGTAAAATGAAAAAAGTTACCAAAATGCAGGCATGGCGTGAAGCAGCCGAGGAATCCATGGTCGGATGGTCCAGAAAATATCACACAGTGTCCAATTGCACCCGGAAAAAACTTCAAATATGAGATAATACTTTCAGATGAAGAAGGAACATTGTGGTGGCATGCTCATAGTGACTGGACCAGAGCCACCGTGCACGGTGCTTTTATCGTTTTGCCTCCTCCCGGAACCTCTTACCCTTTCCGTAAACCTTTTGGACAACAAACAATTATCCTTGGTTAATTACACTAAACTGATCTCTTCAAATAATTTATTTTAATTTCAACAATCAACTTTTTTAAAACTGATTTTCATTTTGGTTATTAATCTTGTAGGGTCATGGTTTAAGGGAGATGTAATGGAAATACTTGAGCAAGGACTTGCTAATGGAGTTGCTCAAAATTTGTCTGATGCTCACACCATCAATGGACAGCCTGGGGATCTTCTACCCTGCTCTAATAGTATGCTTATGTTTACCCCTACTATATATATGTACTTCTATAGTCCATGTATTTTTCGAGAAAAGTCAGCTCCGGTTTGAAAACATTTTATTTACTCTCGAACTTGCTAAAATTAATATAATCCCTAGAATTCTCGTGATAGGGAATGGGAAATTTTGAAAAATGTTACGGTTTGTATGCTTTAACTAAGTTGAGGCGGTCAATATTATAATTAACAAGTTCAAAAATATAATAGGTTACTCTAAGATAAATAATACATTTTCAAAATGTACGAGAGCATTTAAATTTTTTTATACGTAGGAGGAATAGAGATGTATTCTATCTTTTTTACTTCACGATGATTTGGAAATCCATTGAAAGATAAAGGGCTTAAAACATTTTTAGGCCCCTCCAGCTCTATCTTATATTTTGAAAATGTTGTACAACTTTCAAAATTTGTTTAAAATGAACGTTGATTATGTTTTATACATTCCTTAAAATTGCTTAAAGTGTTGTATCGACTCTATAAAATATGCGCATTTCAACTTGCCCTAAAATCTATTCTTGATTCACCAATATCCTAGGTTTTACAGGAGACAATATAAAGCTTTTTTAGTTCGTTGGGTTGATAAACTATTTTCGAAGTATAGTTGATTTCTCTGGACAAGTCTAGGGGCTATAAATGTGTTAAGTCAATAACAAATATAGAAAGGTTTCAATATACCTCATGCCTGGTGGCATTTCCATGTTATGTGCCGATATTTTGATGTCACGATACAGCTCATCCAACAAAATATTAACCCTTGGAATATATTTGCAGCAAGTACATTTCGGATGTTCGTTGAGCATGGGAAGACGTATCTCCTCCGGATAATCAGTGCAGTGATGAACCAAGAAAGCTTCTTTGGAATAGCAAATCACAAGCTCACAGTAGTAGGACAAGATGGTGCCTACATTAAACCCATAACCACAGAATACATAACCATAACACCTGGTCAGACCTTTGACATTTTAGTCACAGCAAACCAAGTTCCAAACCACTATTACATGGCTGCTTCTCCATTTTTTGACAGTATTATTCCATTTGACAATACTACTGCTACTGCTATTTTTCAATACAACTTTTCTACCCCATCGAAACCTATTCCTTTCCCCGAATTACCAAATATTACTGACGATGATGCTGCTTATAATTTTAGTGGCAAGATTAGGAGCTTAGTCAGTAAAAAATATCCCATAAATGTGCCTAAAAAGATTAATGAGTATATACATGTTACTATTAGTATTAACCAATTGCCTTGCTCTTCTAACCAAACCTGCTTAGGTCCTAATGGTAACAAGATTGCTGCTAGCTTGAACAATGTTAGCTTTGTCATTCCTGCCATTGATATCCTCGGAGCATACTACAGGTAATTAAAAAGATGTCATTGAGTCTTAACTATCAGCTTAAGATTTAGTTCAATGGATTAGTATTTATATATATTATTCTAATTTAGAGTTTTGATGTTAATGTAGGAGTTTGAAAGGGGTTTTTGAGAAAGATTTTCCAAGTAAGCCCCCGAATATGTTCAACTTTACAGGAGATACCACAAACATTTCAAGTATAGCAAATGCAGGGACAAAAGTGAAGGTGTTGAAGTACATGGATGCAGTAGAGATAGTATTCCAAGGAACAAATGTGGGAGCTGCTGAGAATCATCCTATGCATATTCATGGTTACAGTTTTTATGTAGTTGGATCTGGGTTTGGAAACTTCAACAATGCCATTCATCCGAAATCTTTTAATCTGGTTGATCCGCCTCGAGTAAACACCTTTGCCGTTCCCAAAAATGGATGGCTTGCTCTCAGGTTTTTCGCTGATAATCCGGGTACGTAACTCTTATCTCCCATGATCACATAGATTGTTTATTTCTAAACATATGTAATGGGGATGTTGTAATGGAAATGATGTTACTTATGAGTACTACAGGAGTATGGTTCATCCACTGCCACTTGGAGAGGCATACAAGTTGGGGAATGGATACAGTTCTGCTTGTCAAAAATGGACCAACTAAGCAAACTTCTCTACTCCCTCCTCCTCCTCATATGCCTCCTTGTTCTTCTTCTTGTTAAAACTGTGTCTTCCACCACTGCGTCTTATTAGTATGATATTATTTACTTAGAACCAAATTCGCACGAATTTGTCTATAGACATCTTCCCAAAAAGTCTTGTACTAATAGAGCAGTGAATACTTCTTATAAACTAGATAAGACTTCTCTAGAATGACAACGTAGAATATGAATTTGCTCCTCAAACACTTCTTAAATTTTATCTTCCCCTCTAAGAGTTAGAATCCAATTTATTAATGTAATTTATTGGATCGTTATATTATTTTTTCAGTCTCTTTTATTAGATTTTTATGTTAAATTAAAGTTAAACAATGCAATGTTTCTAGCAAAATCCAGCTCCAACAGTATCTCGAGGAAATTTTATTATACTCCTAGAGCACGATAACATGGTACTCCAAACCAATAAATTGTTGGCATACGTTACGTCAACCAATAAGATTTTGACAACGTGTAATTAATTAAAATTATTTTTCAGTTAATAATTTATATAAAATCCTAGACCCTAAAGTAAAAATCCTAGACCCTAAAAACTAAACCCTAAACCCTAAATCATCGACTCTAAATACTAACATATGTAACGTGTCATCAAATTATTAGTTCGGAGTACCACGTCATCGACACTTCAAGAGCATTTTAAAATTTGTCCAATACCTTGATCAAGGAGTGCAACAAAGTCGGCTGAACCGGGCCCAAAACTTAGGGACCAATTTAATTTTACTTAGGCTTAATACTTATAAAGCATCCCTAAACTTGTCAATATTTTTCATTTTGCTACCCCAACTTAGATGACAACCTCTTAGCCACCTGAACTTGTAATTGTGTTCCACTTGATCTCCTCAACTTGTCAAATATAACCCATTTTTCCTCTTTGTACTGACGTGACATAATATAAGTGGTTATAAAAAAAATCAAGCCACATCAGCATAAAAGAGGTAAATATGTCACAATTGGCAAATTGAGAAGGCCAAGTGGAAAAAAATTACAAGTTCAGGTGGCTAAGTAGAAAAAATTTACAAGTTGAGGAGGCTAAGTGAAAAAAATGGACAAGTTCAAGGGACCATAAATGTATTAAGCCTTTTACTTATATCAAACCTTCACTCTATTTCAATGAGAAACAAAACAAGTGGGCTTTGAACAAAACAAAACAAGTAGGCTTTGAACCTGACCACATATTGAATTTCGGCCCTAATTTGATTTTTGCTAATAGAACTCACCAGCTCTCATCTTTATTTTTCCTAAATTGTATCCAAAATTTCAAAATCCCCAAACCAAAGTCTCAAACTGTAGATTACTTTCTTTGGTGTGATAAAAGAAATTACTAAATTTGTGAACCTTTATGAGTTGTCAAATTTTGCTGGAATAATTTTTATTACATTTTTTTTATGTCAGATTATTAGATTTAAGAATAACAATGGAATTTATGGTGACTAATTATGTGGGACAATTAGAATGAACAACATAACATGAATTTATATTATATTGACAGTGATTATTAGTTCCAAAAGAAAGCATGAGGTCTTGAGTTCAAAATCTCAGGATTGACAAATGTAAAAACTCTAAAGAAAATGGATAACAATACTGGAGAGGGATCCGGTGTGACAATGTCATTTGGAGTGACAGATTTTTATGGTGTGACAAAAGGCCCAACTAAAAACCCTCACAAAAAGCCCATCTCATCTAAAACCTACGCCTCCTTCCTCCACTGCCTCCTTCACAGCCTCCATTTCCTTCCCTCATCTTACCAAAAGTTCAAATCACTCATCGAAATGACCTCCTGTCACTGCCGATTAATCGCCAGCGCCGCCGCATCAACATCCTCGTCCACCTCCACCACCGCGCACTACGCACTGTCTCTCTTCCTCTCATTAACAATCAACGGCTAGAAATCTCCTTGAGATCTTCGAAACATTTGAAATCGTTTTTAATAGCGGTACGTCTCCGATTCTGGTAAAGCGGGGCGTTGTTCCGATTATTAATGAAATGCCCAGTAAAGAAAAGGGTGCAGACTATATGTATAATACTTAGAGTTTGAACGTTTACCAAGGAAAGAAAGAATTGTTGTCATGCATGTGGTTTATGATCATATTAAACCTTCAATCAAGGTTTTTGTTTAATTAATTAATAATTATTCTGCTGTAAAAGACCATGATCAAATGGTTGGAGTTGGAGATGTGACATTATCTTCTGTATCTATTAGATTCTAGATAAATACAAGCCATTACACAATTCAATAAATTTTTTAATTAATCTCTAATTTTATCTTGGTTCAATCTTTTTTTTTGACATTTATGCTTGTTTGTTATCAGAAATGATAAATCTATACTTATGTGTTGAATCTGTGTGTAAAGTTTTGGAATATCGTTGAACAGTTTTGGAATATTTTGTGTACAGTTTTGGAATATCGTTCAACAGTTTTGGAATATCGTTGTATAGTTTTGGAATATCGTTTGAACAGTTTTGGAATATCCTTAATAAGTTTTGGAATATCGTTGAACAGTTTTGGAATATCGTTCATAAATTTTGAAATATCGTTGATAAGTTTTTCAGTGTAAAGTCATTACCAAAATATTCCAAAAGTCATAACCAAATATTCCAAATGAAAAAAAATCGTTTTTATTTGACCACAATGGATCTCAAAATGACCAGCTAATTAATACGAGTCCAACGGTATAAAAAAATTCGAAAACCGAGTTCGGGATCATCGGGAAAATGTATTTTAAAGAAAAGAAAAAAAATTCGAAAACCGAGTTCGGGATCATCAGCGCTGACATCATCAACCCCCTTCCCTCACCATACACGTGTATGCCCCTCAAATTATGCCATCTTTTTCCATTTAATTACACAATTGACACCTCTTGTCACACCATTAAAACCTTGTCACACCACCTCAAAAGTGTCACACCTGAACCTTCCCCTAACAATACTTATAAAAGATAAAATATGAAAAACATTAGAGGGATAATCAACTAGAAAGTTTATTTATTGAGTACTTTTTTTAGAAATACTTTATCATTTTGAATACCTGGTATATTATTTTGATTTGAAATTGTAATGAGCTTTTATTATGATAATACACTATGCCAAATACCCCATTCAGATGACCGGCAAAAGCCGTCATCTGATGAAAAATTTGTCTGTTACGGGCCTTAACGCCATCTATTGAGCCTTCAGACGACGGTTACAAATTGTCATGTGAAACAAATTCTTATGGCGGTCTGCAAATAGATCAGCGTCATTGTAATTCAAGTACTGCAAAAAAAACTCTTTATTGGGACAAAAAATTTGGTCTCAATTACATATTTCGTAACAATATACTTGTTCTGACGAAATATTTTTGTCTAGATTTCGTTGCAAAAAGCTTGTATCGATAAGTGTATTGGGACGAAATTGTTATTTGTCGCATTTTACAGTATTATATTGTGACGGAACTTCATTTGTCACATCTACATTATATATTGTGACAATTAGTCTGTCAAAATAAGCATGATATTTAGTCGCGATAAGTCTATATTAGTCATAACAATTGAGTAAATTTGACGAATATTACATACTTACTGTGACGAAATATTTAATATGACCAATTATGTCTGTCAAAATTAAGTGATAACTATATCGGATGAATGTTAGATTTGTTACAATTTTAAGAATAATATATTGTGACTAATACAATATTTGTCGTGATTAACTTAATGTGACAAATATTATTTGTCAAAGTAAGACACCATGTTATAATTAATTTATTATGACAAAATGTTTCGTTATCTTCATTAGTCAAGAATTTAAAAATTAATTGTGTCCAAAATATTGTATCAAGCATGATTAATTGAGACAAAGTTATGATATCTATTGTATAAATAAGGCTGAACCATTGCAAAAATAATAATACCACATATATATATAAGTTATCTTAGATCAAGCAAACATCAATCCCATATTCTGTAATTCCACAGTATGTAAAATATCCTAACAATAGTAAAACCTAAACTACTAAAGTTAAAATAATTAATTCAAGACAAAATGTTTAAAAGCAACTCTTAATATGAAAAAATCTTCATCTTTGGGACAATTGAATCCAGATTTTATCTGCATTTCAAAAGTTAAAGGAAATACAGTTTAGAAACAATCACTAAATCCCATATATAATTTATTAATGTGTAATATTATTGAAATTTTTTTACAATTAATCTTCAAAATGAGGAGATAGAGAAGTTTGGCCTCCATTACGATTAATAGCCGACATAAAAAGAGCTTTAAACTCGGCATGTGATGCTTGCAAGTTTGTAATTGTTTCTTCTTGACTTTTGACCTTCTCAACTTGAGTTTGAAGCTTTTCCCTAAGTAGCTCACGAGCTTGTTTCTCAAATTGAAAGATTTCTCAATAAACACGAGTAGCTCTTCTTGTACTTATTAGTTTCAAAAAATTTTCAACAATTTGTTGCCCAAACAATGGAACTTCTTCTTCTTTAGACCTTTGAAACTCTATAATCGTTTTGTCCTATAAAACAAAAATTATAACATTTGTTAAGTGACAGCAAAGGAAATAACATAATTGTAAACCACGAACGAGCATCATTACATAATTTTCATGACTCCAAATTGAACCATGTTCCATCTTTATTATGATGCATATTGAAGTATAACTTCAATTCGGGCGGCTCATTTAAGTCCACTTGAGATGCCTGCTGCATAAAAAGGAAAAATCCATGAATAACTAATTGACAAGTATTACAATTGTATTTTGGAGACCTTAAGCTGATAAATACTTCTGTGTAGGATAGGAAAGTCTCTCAAGATTATAGGAAAAAGAGAAAGAAATATGATTACTAGTTTTCATCATAACCAGTATATAATTTGGTTCATGATCTTTTCGAATTTGGAAACTGACCCGTACGGTCTTCGAGCAGAGACCGTACGGTCCCCAAGGAGGAGACCGTACGGTCCCCATCTCCATAAAAAGAATCTCATACAAATCACCGGAAAAGTAACTAAAACAGGAAGGAAAAGGATCAACTCTACATTTAAAGGACAACATGAATTTTATCACAAAGCAACAAGAAGAAAAGCTAAAGAAAATCAGCAACGGCTCGACACATGTTCACTAAAGAATCAGTATAAGCATGAAAGGACTTGGGAAAGAAGTACCTGGGTCATGTAGCGATGCTTAAGCATGTTAAAGTAAACCGGAAATGGCCTCCCACACTCCAATCCTTCGTATCGAACTCTCGAGAAGATCTCCTCCACATCCTCGACCAAAGGAATGTCATTGATGTCGATATCCATCAACGGCATACGGGGAGGTGAAGAACAAGCGGAAACACTAAATCGTCGGGGATGAGCGGAAAAGCGTCGATACAAGAAGTGAAAATAGGAAGGGGCTACCTTATAAAACTTCCCAGATGGATCAAGGATCGTACGGTCTCTACCAAGACCGTACGGTCTCCATGGCAAGGACCGTACGGTCCCCCTATCAAGAACCGTATGGTTCCTCTTTATCCCAAAAGTGTAGCTCCAACTGACATTCCGAAAGACCTAACAGGACCCCGAAAGCCTACATCGATCAACCAAAACTCCATGAAAAGAGTCAAACCAAGCCCAACAGACTACGAGAAGTATCCTATCGACAAGACAGGAGCACCCGGCCCCCGGGTCACCCACCTCGAAAAAAACTCAATACTCTAGAAAGAACCTCTCCTAACTCTAAAACATTCACTAGATCCCCGAATCATTTCCCAAAGATCGCCTCACTCATCAGAACATTCCAAAGGCATCACACGATCTCCAGATCCTCCTGCTCAGAAGATATTACTCAATCCCGAGGCATTACTCGGTCTCCGGACCACCTCACTCAGAAGATGTTACTCAAGGCATCACTCGGTCTCCGGACCAATTTATTCAGTAGATGTTACTCACCCCCAAGGCGTTACTAGATCCCCGAATCACTTCTCAAAGGACGTTACTCACTCTTAGGGCATTACTCGATTCCCGGATCACCTCACTCATCAAAACATCACACCTTCCCCAAAGAATTACTTGGTCTCCGGACCATCTCACTCACTTCAGAAGACATTACTCACTTCAAGGCGTCACTCGATCCCCGGATCATCCACACATCAAGGTGTTACCGAATTCCCGGATCACCAAATCTCAGACAATCACGCAACCCTTTCCCAAGATAAAACTAGCAGTACAACAAGGCGTTACCTGATCCCCGAATCACCCAGACAATAAAGTGTTACAAAGTCTCCATACTACCTCAATCCACAAAAGACGTTACTCACTGGGGCATCACTCAATCTCCAGGCCACCAGAAAATGTCACTCGCTCCAAGGCGCTACTAGATCTCTGGATCACCTTATCCACAAAGGCGTTTGTTGGGCGATTTCCGCAAGTGTACGGAGTCACTCATGTAGTAATAAAAAGATCGAACCCACAGGGAAACGCTAATTACTCATTTACTTTCATTGTTTACTTTATTCGTTTTCTCGAGGTTTATAGAAAAGCGATAATTTGGATTATTGTTGATTAAACTAAACTAATTCCTAAACTAACATTTATTCCTACACTAACATCTTAACCAACATTCATCATCCAAGAAAAGACAACGATTCTTTTAAGCACAATGATCACCATAACAATTTATTCATATATACTCAACCAATTCTAGAACATAACTTAACCCGATCTCTCGATTCTTGCGATTAAGTTATCCTTATGTAACTTAACTTAACAAGATTACTGGACCTATCCTAGACAACCTTATTAGATCAATAATTATCACACAAGTTAGATTGATTACGGTTTACTAACTGGACCTATCCTAGATTAATAAAACATAAGTAATGAACAATTTAATCATTCAATAACATGAACATATATGAAGAATACTCATTTCATAATATTGTAATTGTCATAGCATTCATACAAATGTAAACGGAAATTCAGAGAATATGAACTATAAACTAAGAAGGGAAAGAGGGTTGTCAATCCTTTTACTCTTGCTCGTAAGGTTTGTCAAGCCTCGGGGCGTTCTTCCTCCTCTTCTCCTCGATGAACCGATGAAAGAAGTCTATCTCTCAATCAGCATTACAATGCCATGGAATCTAGAATGAAAGGTAAGGTGTATGGTGTTTACGAATTCCCCGAAGGGAATTCGGTGAAACAAATGGTAATAACTATGAATCTGATTTCTTGTAGATTATTCTATGATCTTCGATGGATCCATTTCTTTCGCTGGAGAATGGCATATTTATAGCCAAAAACTCAAGGATTACATTGCTTGATGAAAGGATGAAGCTATTGGGTGATTTGGGGCGTCATTTGCGCGATAAATTACAACTTTCGGGCGAAGAGATAGGTTGGTCGGAGACCATCTCGATGGAGACACATACATCTCGATCGAGACAGCCAAAAATGGAGAAACAGCAGCCTTGTCTCGATCGAGATGGCCTATGTCTCGATCGAGATGGCTTATGTCTCGATCGAGACAGCTCCCGTCTCGCCCGAAATTGCCTTCCAACTTCGAACCCTGTTTTGACCACTTTCTGCTCCGAATTTGGAAACTCTTAAAACATAAACGTTGTTTGTCTATGTCTTAGCTTTCCAATGAAACTTGAAACTCCCAAAAATACGTTTGTATGAGGGAGTTATGGCCAAAATACTTCAAGGTGTCAAAACTGCCTCGTTTGCTCGAGTAGAACCCGATTTTAGCACCAAATCAACTCGATTTCTTCAAACTTGATCCCTACACATGAAAACACAAATACAAAGGTAAATTTGCCCCTATCCTATGTAAATCTAAGCTAAATGGATCAATTTCTTATGAATACATCGATTAAATGCCTTGAATTATAAGTACATTTTGGACTTATCAGCATTACACACCTCAGAGACGTCACTAGATTTCCATATCACATAACACGAAACACGAACTCTCGATCTCCAAACCACTTCCTTATGACAACTCTAAAGCGCGTAGTTCAGATAAGACTGGTAAGACAAAGTGCCAACACCATCCAAAGCAAGTAGGCGGAAGACCGACAAGCAGGTAAGCCTCTAAACCCGTTTTCAAAAGGATTTCAAAACACATGGACACACGCACGCAGTCTTACTCGTTTCGCTTCATTGGAACTGACAACTGATCTTACCAGTCAATGTAACAATCCTATTCAATTCCAAAGAAGCGAGGGGTAACTGTAAGCACTGGTTTTCGAACCCAATGATGAAAGCAATTTTCCGAGCTCCTTGTTCTGTCAATCGCGCAAGTGCCAGTACTCGTTAAAGAACAGACCAATTCCCCGGAGTCATAACTTCCTCTACCCGCACCCCGGGAACACAAGATTGACACCCTCGAGCTTGTGACAAAGTCCTTCTTCCCCTAAATGCCATACGGTCTCCACTTTTCCCAACAGAGACTGTATGGTCTCCTCTACTGGAACAGAAATCGTACAGTCTCCATCACCTGAACCGTACGGTCTCCACACGTGGTGATACGGTCCTTATCCTTATCTGCTACGTGCCGCTAAAAGTCAAACGACTTAAAACCTTCGGCCGCGTCTTATAAAGGCCCGAATGCGCCTTTCTAAAGGCCCGTCTGAGATCCAAAAATAGATCTCAGGCGGGACTTATGGAGACCGTATGATCTCCTTGCTGAGATTCTACGGTCTCCATTCAAGTCTATATAAGGAATTCGAATTCCTCATTTCAAACCATCAACAAATACTTTCTTCCCCATATTCTCTCTCGGATTCCGAGAAATTCTTGACCCGATAAGTTGCCTTTGATAAAAAGTTGTCTTAAGGTTGCCTCTGATAGAAAAGAATTGCTTAGTTCCGAGATTCCATAAACATTTTACTTCCACAGTATTCCCGCCTCCCAAAAGTCCTCACGACACCAAAACACCCTTGCCATCATCTAAATATTCATAATTCTACCTATTTACTATCACTAAAGTCCAAATTCCCGCACTGTTCTCGGCCCCACTAAGAGCAAACACAATCTCTCCAGTCCGAAGTATTCCCCGGAATCCTTCCCTTCAAGTCATTAGGAGTACGCCCTCTGCATCTTCGGCCGAAAAGTTCCTTTCTCCAGGCTCCGTTCTTAGATAAGTACTAGCTTGCAAGCATCACACTGACATTCAACGAGGGTAAGAACAAAACTTAGCAAAACATGACTAAGAACAAACCTAAAAACTAAAAAGACTATAAAAACTGATTGAAAGACTCTGAAAGATTCATACTAGACTCAATAATAAAATTGAAATATAAAGGCTCCTTAAATAGAGGTTTTGTGTATAAAATAAGGAATTAAATAATAAAATTCTAATCTGATAAAACTTCTTCATTCACCACGAAATTAGAGGGCTGGAGTAGCTGGATACTTGCTGGACAAGTTAATTTTGTTCTGATGTGTTTGGGAATATTTTTGCTCGCCAGGTCTTAGTCTTGGGCAAGACTAACTCAATTTTGCACTGAATCTGCAACTTCAGTAAAACTGCTCTAAAAATGCTCCATTTAGCTTCACTTTCTCTAACTCGACTCCTGTAGAGGTAAATATAACAAAACAAGTAAAATGCTCCTAAATAATTAAGTTAACCATGATTTAAAGCACAAAAAAAACATATATTCATGTCATTTTAAGCACTCATCAGCTATACATTTTACGCGTTTTGCCAAATGTGCTCCATGTTAGCAATTAAAAATTAGTTGTTGCAATTGAATAAGTTGGAAGGGTAATTTGTAAGCATTTAAGATTCAAGAAGCAGTTGCATAATTTAAACAAGTTGAAAGATGAGATTTTTTTAAAAGGGTTAATTTCAAATAAGTGCTTTGTGGTTTCGTGTTTTTGCAAATAAAGAATTTTGGTTGGTCTTTGAGCAAATAAAGAACTGTGGTTTGCATTGTTTGTAGAATTAAGGAAATGGTTAATTTTATTCACGTGAACAAAGCCGTTTTTGTCCAAAAAAGTTTTATGACCTTGGACCTTAACTTTTACATAACTGATCAAAGACTTGAAAAAATATTTAGGCAAAAAATGTCCTCATTTACGTCAACAAAAACGATCATTTTCTTAATTCTGCAAACAATGCAAACCATAATATTTTATTTACTTAAAATCAAACTACGTTCTTTATTTACAAAACTGCAAAACTATAAAACACTCATTCAAAATTAACCATTTGAAATACTTATATGTGGATAAATGATATTTTCACATTTTCACACTATCATATTCATTACAAAAGATTGTCGTAAAACGCAGTAATTACGGGGTCACGTCACTTTCGAGGACATAGCGCGAATTAGTTCGAGTGTTTGAGTTTTGACTGAATATGGGCAGCGGTCAGCAGTTTCCCTCCGTTGGGGCAGCCTGCTTTAAATATAAACCCTCTTTCTCTCTCTCTCTCTCTTCTTAAATAAAATGAACTGAAATAAAATAAAAAAAGATAATATTGCATTGGCATTTGCACACTCTTCTCTTCTTCTTCTTCTTCTTCTTCTTCTTCTTCACTTATTAAAGTGAAAAATGCAAACTTTACTTCTTTTTGGAGTTGAAGCTAAAAGTGTGTCAGTCTAAATGCTGCTGCTTTGAATTTTGTTTCTATCTTTTTGGAGTCAGATCAGTGGCTTTTGGGGTTTGATTTAAAGTTGGTTAATGGTGGATTAGTTTATTAAGTTATAGAAACAAAAGGGTTTGATTTTGTTTAGGTAATGGTGAGGTGGGTTTTGGTGTGTTGTTGCTTGGATCTAAGGAGATTGTCAACTTAAAGTGTTTGTGTAATGGAGAAGAAGAGAGATATGGTTTTTTACTTTAGGTGCTTCATCTTCTTATTTCATCCATTATCTCTCGTTTTCGGAAACATGGAAGGTTTGTCTTCTTTTTTTCATGTTGTTAGTTTTCTGTTCCTGTTTCAGCAATGCATGAATTTAATCTTGGTTTTGTTTTGTTTGTTGATTTATGGAAATGGGTTTCTGTTTCATCTTCCTATGTATTGCTTTTGGGAGGTGGATGTTAGAGATTAATATAAAAGATGTTATCTTTTAACTATCAAGCTCGAGCTTTTGGTTCAATTGGTTAAGTAACTGAGGTCCTGAGTTCAATTCCTGGAAACTTCGATTCCTGGCAACCTCAATATTTGTTGAACTAAAAAAACAACCTATCATGTGTTGTGCACCCCAAGGGCATTTGTGCGAGGGGTGTCAGAAATTAATATAAAAAGATGTTAGGCTTAACTATCAGCTCGAGCTTTTGTTTTAATTGGTTAATTAACTGTAGATAATGGCTGTTGATGGTCCTATGCAATTCTACATTTGGAAGCTTTTATTTCTTATCCTACTCAATTTTCAAGCTTTTGTTGATAATATTTGTCTATTATAAATGTATTTCTATTGATTCTCTTCTACTTATTTCAGCTTGTGTAAGTGTTTCAAGTTTATGCTATTTATGACAGAATGAGGCAGTGCTCAAGTCAAAATGGCTTTTCCTAAGTTGTAACTAGTATTTTCTAGTTTTCAATTGGATAGTTGTTGAATTTAAAGGGCTTTTTTTCCCCAAATTTGAACATTAGAATCTTTATCATTGATCAACTATCTTTCCGGAAGCATTGGATGATATTTCATTTTTGCTTGTTAGTTGTTCACTGTTCATTAATGTATCCCCTCTAATTTACAGGTGATGCTTTGCACAGCCTGAGGAGCAACTTGATTGATCCTAATAATATCTTACAGAGTTGGGATCCTACCCTTGTAAATCCATGCACATGGTTTCATGTCACATGTAACAACGATAACAGTGTCGTACGAGTGTAATACTTTTTCTCTTTGACTTGTTCCAACTGCGTAATTGTCTTAGTCTGCTACTTGAAGAAATTTCTTCTTTTATATCTTAGTGATCTTGGGAATGCTGCTTTATCTGGTCAGCTTGTTCGAGAGCTTGGGTTGCTTAAAAACCTGCAATACCTGTAAGTTATTGCCTCTGGTTCCAAACTTCTTTGTTGTTTAGAATCTGATAGGGGGAAAAAAAGAACGAGCGAGTTTCATATTTTATTGCATCAGCATATTGTAAGGTCTATCATTTATTGTCTTACCCTCGAGACTACATCATAATGCATGAATCATGTCCTAGACAAGCTTTCAATGGATTATCATTTTGTCATTGTATTGTTACTATCTTTGATTAGAAATTTAGTAGAAATTTCATAAACATTACTATGCCATTTCTTGAATCTTTCTTGCTTGAATCATAAGCTAGTTACTTATGACAGGGAACTATACAGTAATAACATGACCGGACCAATTCCTAGAGAGCTTGGGAATCTGACTAGCTTGGTCAGCTTGGATCTTTACTTGAATAGTTTTACGGGTCCCATCCCAGCAAGTTTAGGCAAGCTCTCAAAATTGCGATTTCTGTAAGTATGCTTTCATGTGCAGCTAGAGTATACGATTTCCATGTTTAATGCACGGTTGCCTAGTTGATATGATATTGCTGTTGATTCCCATTGCACATATATATACATTTATTTGTTAATGTTGATTTCTATGCAAGGATAGCCGGCTTAACAACAACAGTTTGACTGGTGACATTCCGATGCTGTTGACCAATATCTCATCGCTTCAAGTTCTGTGAGTTGGCTAAGCTCATCTAGTTATATAGCATGGGAAAATTCCTGGACAAGTGTGTTTTTGAGACACGTAATCATAATACTTGATGCTTGAATTTGTTTATTTTATTGTACTTTGTCGTGCAGGGACCTGTCAAACAACCGTCTCTCTGGAGTTGTTCCAGATAATGGTTCCTTTTCTCTGTTCACACCCATCAGGTTGTTTGCTAATAAATAGACTTTAACATACCTCAAGGAAATTCTGGGATATCTTCTAAAAGGACTGTTTTCCCTGCAGTTTTGCTAACAACTTGGATCTTTGTGGGCCTGTTACTGGGCATCCATGCCCGGGGTCTCCTCCTTTTTCACCTCCACCTCCATTTATTCCAGCACCCCCAGTTTCTCCACCAGGTTATGTTTCGTCCATGCTTATTTTACAGTTTGATATGATGCTTATGAAAGTATCATGTGATTGGAATGGAATTGGCAATAGTTCGTGTTCTGTTATAAACTTATTTGCTGACCTTATTTCTCCGTGTATTTTGCCAAAATTCAGGAGGTAATAGTGCTACTGGAGCAATTGCCGGGGGAGTAGCTGCTGGTGCAGCCTTATTGTTTGCTGCCCCTGCAATGGCATTTGCTTGGTGGCGTCGTAGGAAACCTCAGGAATTCTTCTTTGATGTACCTGGTTAGTGTTATTGTGGATTCCTGTACTGTTTTGATCTATATCGACAGTAAAATATTCATGTGTATCATCTCCTACAGCTGAGGAGGATCCCGAAGTTCATCTGGGGCAACTCAAAAGATTTTCACTGCGAGAGTTACAAGTTGCAACAGATACTTTCAGCAACAAAAATATTCTTGGTAGAGGAGGATTTGGCAAGGTCTACAAAGGACGTCTAGCAGATGGTTCACTGGTAGCTGTCAAAAGATTGAAAGAGGAGCGTACACCTGGAGGCGAGCTTCAATTTCAAACAGAAGTAGAGATGATAAGCATGGCTGTTCACCGGAATCTCCTTAGATTACGTGGCTTTTGCATGACGCCAACGGAACGACTGCTTGTTTATCCCTACATGGCAAATGGTAGTGTTGCTTCATGTTTAAGAGGTACAGCTTACATTTTCACTATGTGTTTTTAATTTTCACCAATAAATAGGGTAGTCAAGACTCAAATTCAGGACCTTTGCTCTGATACCATGTCAAGGAACCGTTTGAAACCAATAGCATAAGCTGATAGTTAAGGCTCAACGATATTTTTTATATTAATCTCAAACACTTGTCATTAAATTGTTTGTGGATGCTTGTAGAACGCCTTCCATCACAACCTCCTCTTGAATGGGAAACACGGAAGCGAATTGCTTTAGGATCTGCTAGGGGTCTATCTTATTTGCATGATCATTGTGACCCAAAGATCATTCACCGTGATGTTAAAGCTGCAAACATTTTGTTGGATGAGGAATTCGAGGCTGTTGTTGGGGACTTCGGGTTGGCTAAGTTGATGGATTACAAGGATACTCATGTGACTACTGCTGTCCGCGGTACAATTGGGCATATAGCTCCAGAGTACCTTTCTACGGGAAAATCATCTGAAAAAACTGATGTTTTTGGGTACGGGATTATGCTTCTAGAGTTAATTACCGGACAAAGAGCTTTTGACCTTGCTCGCCTAGCAAATGATGATGATGTCATGTTGCTAGACTGGGTAAGCACTCTATTGTTTTGTGTTTGCTTTACTACTTTTGACATATTTCTAATAAAGAGTTAGGGAATTTCTACATATTTCAGGTGAAAGGGCTTCTGAAAGAGAGGAAGGTAGAAATGTTGGTGGATCCGGATCTCGAAAAGAAATATGTAGAGGCAGAGGTAGAGCAGTTAATACAGGTAGCATTGCTGTGTACTCAAGGATCGCCAATGGAGAGGCCGAAGATGTCGGAAGTGGTGAGAATGCTGGAAGGAGATGGATTAGCAGAGAGATGGGATGAGTGGCAAAAAGTGGAAGTACTTCGGCAAGAGCTGGAACTAGCCCCTCATGCTACTTCTGACTGGATTCTCGACTCAACTGATAATCTCCATGCAGTTGAGTTATCTGGTCCACGGTGACTTCATCTGCCACCGTAACAACTAAACAAGAAATGCTCACAATTTCTTTTATTTTTGTAGAATGTAATCTTACCCAATTTGTTTTATATATCTAATTTTTTGATGCAATATGTCCCAATTTGAAGGAATCTTCAGCAAGTCAAGTCCATTCTGCATAATATTTTATTTACATTTTTGTGCATGAGTCCTGTCTGCAGTTTTTATGAATCATCTACTCTTTTTCTGCCATTTCCGACCAAGGCAGTTTTCTCTTTTCTTTTAATTAGTTGTAATATCTATTACCATACTTTTGAAATTTGTTATTTATATGGTATATATTTATGTTAATTAAAGCATGGAAGAGCTCCCATTATTGAATTATGGTATTACAATTCTCAATTTTTAATCTTACAGATTCTTTGGCCTTGAGAATTCTATTTATACAACAACTCGGATGAATAAATGAGATGAGATAAGTTGGAGTTTAATTTCTGAGAGATGAGTTGCACTTTAAATTTGATACGAAAGGAGGTATATGATTGATTTGGTATTAGAGAAGGCTTAATACATATACTTTATTTTCTTAATTTGTCCCAAAACTTTAACTAATCCTTCTAAATTTTTGTACATGTTTGTGCTTTCAAAAGCTACAAATGACTTATAGCTGAGTGTTTTGCAATCATAAGCTACAGCAGAGATGATAGTTAATACATTACCATCTTAAGATTTCCCTTGCAATGTAGCTGGTGATAAACAACACCTAGGACATTTATTAGCAGAAGAATATTGTACATTCATCCTAAACTTCACAAACTATCTATGATGTCTCTTGGCCACTGAAACAGCACATATGTATTTTCAATCCAAAACCTTGCTAAAGAAATTTGTTGTCATGTCACTGTACTTGCTCTATAATACTATTGACCAGTTACTTTACAAGTGCAATAACAATCCATAAATACAACATTTAAATTACTCCCGTAAACCAACACTGGATCCACTCAAAGGCATGGCCTAGAAATAGATGTTCAATTACTTGGCACTTCAAATCTAATCGGTGGGGCGAATATGATTGCCTCCAGATTGAGCAGTGCGTCCAAGATCTGGTTGCTGTGCAGTAAACAAATCTGGGTACGAGAAGTATGACTCATCATCCATTGAAGGCAATCTCTCAGGCTGGTGTTGTACGGACCTTTGATCATGAACACGTTCAGCAGGAGGAGAATCATATTCCACATTCAGTTTAGTGAAGGAAGAAAGATTTTCCATCTCTGAAGGTCGGTGGTCTTCATTAAGATGGAAATCCAGATAATTTTTAACACCATTGGGATCATCAAAGGAGTCTTGATGACTGAAATGCGACTTTTCTGTGGTGTCAGGTTGATTAGGAATATCTGTATAAAATGGATTCTCATCACTATTATCAGGGAACTTTTCGCTATTTTTCTTGGTGAGCTCGCTAATTCTGGATTGAGCAAGAGAAGCTGCTGTGCGAGCTGCAGCTGCTGCACGTTCAGCACTTTCTGCAGCAGCATGAGCAGCAGCTAAAACATCCTGCAAATCTACATTGGCCTCGCCTTTTGTCCTTGAGATAGGAGGCGAACTGCTGCTTTTTGTCCTTGAAATAGGAGGCGAACTGCTTGGTATTCCAGAGAATGATGTAGAAGAAATCGATGGACGAGAAATAAATGGCAGGAACTGTTTTTGTTCCTCAGTATCTTCTGTAACATCGAGCATTCCATCCTTGGTAACCGTTGGCTTTTCTTCAGTCACGCTCTTACTTTCTAAGTACGGTTCTTGTGCTAGATTTTCAGAAATTGCAGAATGATGTGATGATTCGTGATCAATGGAACAAAAGGAATCAGTTGGCATCGGTAACATTTCAGGTGCAGAGGAAGTGTTTTTACTTGGTCGTAAGGTCACCTTAGGAACTTCCGGAAAATCTAATACATCGGAATCTGAATCGGAATCCAACTGTTCATTATGGGCATGAACAGGCATAGAGTTCAGTGCTTCATCATGTTTCTCCTTTGGAAGGGGCAATTTCGACCCACTCTCGAACTGCGTTGGACCATTCTGACAACACAAAGACATATGTAAGCTGTAGGGGAGAAAAAGACAGAAGCAAACGAGCTAGATGATTTTCACTTACCAATAAATCTTCATGTTTTTTCAAAAGGGCAGTTTCAGAGTCAGCTGGATCCCAATCTAATTCATGCTCTTCAGCAATTTCCTTCAAAAGCTTCAACTTTACATCGGGTGAAGGAGCACGTACGGATAAGAGTTCTAT